>OZ020226.1:7325630-8794296 GCA_963971325.1 Aphodius granarius
ATACAACGTCTAGTATTAGTAGCATCACTTTGAACATGTAATAGGATATATGGGTGAACCTAAATTTAAAATCACTATTATAACAGATTCCAAGACACTTTGCAATCCATAAAAATATATTCAGAAGAATGTTCCCTTCCTTGTCCATATCTGTATTTGTGTCTTTGATATTTAGTAAACAGTTTTTGAGGCTCATTGTAGAAATCGACGAATATTTTCACATAACAAAATAGATACTATTCATTTCTTAAGGACTTAAGGTAATGTGGTCTATATATCCATATAAGCGTATTTACCCATTAAGATTATTGGCTCAACCATAATAAATGAATATAATTCCATTATAAAATATTGGGTAAGATATGAAAGTACCAGCTTAATCATTGAGTGTTCTGTTAATATTACATGAATATTCAATTTGCAAGATATCCAATTATGTCACACAGTTGACATTCGTGATTAGGAAGCAACAACTAATGTCTTGAAAACAAAAAACTAATATAGGTTTTTCTTATCATGCTACAAAAGCAATGAAAATCATGAATTATATTAACTTGATAACGGATAAGAATTGTTGCTTGTTATGCAAAAACAATGTCAATAAATGATCACCGAAAATAAGTATCTGTTGCGATGTAACATGAAGAAGTATTGCAACAGTTGAATAGGTTAAACCCCCCCCCCCTTCCCCGAACTGTATTTATAAGACGTTACGACTAATATTACGTGGTTTATTTCCATCATTGTGTCAACAAAAGTTGTATCAGTGTACACGTAACCACAACCGTACCAGCATCTTAAGAAAACCATGTCTGAGGAAACCACTGTGTTCAGGACGCGGTCCTTAGGAGCTCCAGCAGAAGGTGTCAGGGACCAATACGCCGATGGAAAAGCCGCCAAAGTATGGGAGGTCTTCATTGGAGACCAAAAATCGAGGACGCAGAACTACAAGAATTTTTTGATTAATCTTCTTCGAGAAAAAGGATGTAAAAGAATACTCGATGTCGCCTGTGGTACAGGGTATGATATTCTTGTTTTCTAAGTGAAAATTTGACTGAATAAAATCGTTATTCTAGCATTGACTCGGTGATGCTTCTTGAAGAAGGTTTTGAGGTTGTTTCTGCAGATGCCTCCGATAAAATGTTGAAATATGCTCTGCAGACAAGATGGGCTAGAAGAAGAGAGCCTGCCTTTGATAACTGGAGTAATATTTTTTTATATAAATCATAGTTGTGTAGTATATTTTTTCCTATTCTTAGTTATCAAAGAAGCAAATTGGTTGAATGTTTACAATGATCTCAAGCAACATGTCGGTGATGGTTTCGATGCTGTAATATGCTTAGGAAATTCTTTTGCTCACATGATGGATTCGTTTGGTGATCAACGTGAACAAAAGTGAGTTTTACTTTTGATCGATTACGATAAAACTTGTTTTTATGATAGCTGTTATCATTGCGATGTCACGTTTCAGTTACTATTGCTAACGATTATACACACTTCCACTAGTGGATTATTAATAAATCTTAAGAGGTCACAGGTTATCAATGGAGTAAATTATGCCGTAATAACCGCCACGCAATGTATTTTTATGTTGATTGCAGTTTTGTAATATATTTTCTGATTGTGATTACATCATATATTGTTTGTTTTTAACTTAAAAATAATCGTGTATTTTATCTGATTTATCTAGGCTAGCTCTGAAGAACTTTGAGAAATGCGTCAAACCAGGCGGTCTTTTGCTGATCGACCACAGAAACTACGACCTGATTATCAAAACTGGAAGGACTCCAGCTCATTGTATATATTATAATGTATGTATTGGACAATTCTTTTGAAATTAACAAAGCTATTGCATCTCTTGCTTATTCATGATTCATGATTAGAAATGTCAATCCGATGCGTTACCGTTGTATCTTGTTCACACACATACACACATAGATACACACAGAGAGGGAAAAATATATTCGATACAACATGAATATTTTTGAGTGAAGAATATCACTTGTTTCCATATCCACAGAAAGATCTATTGGTTGGTTCAAGTAAAATATAAAATTTATATGGTAATGTGTGGCAAAGGACGCGAGAAACTGTTAGCGCCATCTGTAAAGTAATTGGTCAAGAAACTATTTTTTCGTTCAAGCATGTATATTTTTAGTCCAACGAAATATTTTTGTTGTTGTAAAACAAACGTCTACTTTTTTATTGAAGATTAACTTTTTCTTCGTCAAAGAAAAATATACTTGACATAAACATACTAAATTCTTAAATCGTAAGAATAACTATCCGTTGAAACAATTATATTGAAATTCAAGAATAATTTTCCTTAATATCCAAGAATAGAGTTCTCTCTGGGTCCATATCCAAATAAATATTCCAAAAATCATCGCAGTCGATTCAAATCTAGGGTACTAGTCGAAAAGTAAAAATTGATGTTCGAGCAATATCTATGGTTATAATTTCAAAAATGTTGTTTTGATGCATAAAGACAATAAATGCACCAAATTTGCTCAAATTCCAAGTAGTTTCGGACAAAAATGTGCTAAACTGTACAAATTTTATTTTTCAGAGCAAAAATACACTTGATATCAAGACGTCAGTTTTATATGAGAGTGGCAACCCTGCCATGGTAATGATGGACTATTATATCAACATTGGTGGAGTTAAAGATGGAAATGTACACAGCGACGATATTAGGTATTATTTAATTTCATATTTTTTGGATGGACCAAATATTTCTGATAATATAATTTTTTTCTGCAGCGAGTTTCGTCTTTCTTACTACCCTCATCGTCTAGAAGTGTTCAAGGACATGTTGTTGGAGGCGTTCAACAAGAAATGCACTCAAAGAATATTCGGCGATTTCAAGACCTTATCAGAGAACGCTACGCCAAATTTCTATATTCACGTCGTCGAAAAAGCGATGTAAACCAAAGCATAGGTACCTAAAAATATCCATCAATGCATTTTCCTTTTTAAATTAAGTCTAGGTATAAATATCTATGTTGAAGTATTCTTTTTTACATGAAGAAAGCAATAAATCTTAACTGCAACAAACTTTGGTTTAATTATTAAGATTGTCATAGTGTATATCTATGTATGTGGATGTAACAGGTTAGAGTGCAGACATTTTGAGATATGATAGGTTTTGGCTAGCTGATAACAAAGTTCTTATATCAAGTTATTCTATTCTTTATAATAACTGTAAATATCGATGGTCAAAGTTAAGCGCGGTATTTAAATTTCAATAATTAATTACCTTTGTTTTTATCATGTGTGTTTTGTAAGTTTTTGACATTATTTTCTATACTATGACCAAAATTCAAGTCTAACCCAATATCACTTCATACTGCTTAGACACCATCGTCATTTAAAGGCATTCCAGGGTAGCTACCCCTATTAATTACCTCCAATTTGACGTATGAATCAAAGTTATGCAAGAATATTTACAGAAGTTATTAATGATTTTATCTGTCTGCCTGCGTAATTCTTGTTATTGGGTAGGTCCACATTATTATCATTTAAGGGGTGTTATCGAGTGAGCAAAACACCGATCGTCCCAGAGTAGCTACCACTGTTAATTGCCGACAATTTTACGTATTAATCAAAATTATGCATGAATTTATGCAACAACAACTCGCAATTATTGTTATAAACATCTATATAACCCACTTGGTAAGCGGCACACTAATTTACTTCTTTACTTATATAAAAGGGGTTGTTACAATTCCATTTGAGGATGCCATGCGCTCTTGTAGATGACGCGGTGATAATTAAATCCATTTTTTTGTTAAACCGTTCGACATAATTTTGTGGGCAAAACTCTGGGGTATACTACTTGAATAGCTCTATCGATTGATATATATTTCGACAAGAATTTCGAACAAAATGGATATATTTTATAGGCTATCTTCTCCCCGGTTATGTTTATATCAAAGATTTTATAGCATAAAGGCTTTAGCATAAAGACAGGCGCCGCTGGAACAACTAAGTCAGTGGAGGCAGAAGTCAAACTCCCTCTCTGGGGTCAATCCGAGTGCGGGAGTACACTAAGCTTAGTGGGAGACACCTCAAGATCTACCTGCTCAGTGTCGGTCCAGCAACTCCAAGAGCAGCATCCGCTAGCTTGCTACGTCTCTCCAAAACCAAACGCGATGTTATTCGACGACGAACTATCACACCGTCTATCTTTGCCAATGGATAGTCCACCGTACACTGATTCCAACAACAACAGTGACTCAGACAAATCTACAAAAGGCGATAAGTACTCGCTAAGACCACGATCCTCCAGGAGGAAAAACTTAAATTTAGAAGAGGAAAAACCAATTGTGGCAACAACAGTGACAACATCGAGAAGTACCAAGTCGAAACCCAAGCAGAAACCAGCGCCGCTGAGCAAGTATCGTCGCAAAACTGCGAATGCCAGGGAGAGAAGTCGGATGAGGGAAATTAACCAGGCTTTTGAGACTTTGAGGAGGGCCGTTCCTCAAATGTGTGCTTCGCATACTGGTTCCAACGAAAAACTAACGAAGATCACCACACTTCGTCTTGCCATGAAGTATATCTCTTCGCTAAGTGCAGTGTTAAGTGGTTCGGATCTTTCGCCTCAAGACTTCTTTTCGGACTGTTCTGAGCTGGATTGTTTACTCCTGGAGTCTGATGGTGAATCCTTACCTTTAAATTCCGATTTTTCCGATCATTCCTTGACTCCAGCTGATTTCACTGTTGATTTCGCTGATGATTCCTTGACGCCAGTCGATTTCAATCCTGTCTCGCCTGATTTTGGAGATCATATCTTCGATCCTTTCCTGGGTGATTTTAGTTAGCTGTTTTGCTGAATGATGACTAGACACCAGTGCCAATAAAAATCCGTCCTATATGTTTTATTTTGTATATATTATGATAGTAGCAGAGATTTATTTATTTTATACTCGAGTAAGATATTTGGAAAAGTGGTATGTATCTTTTTATTATGTACTTATCCTGTAGATCGTGTCTCTCGTGAATTAGCCCGTGCCAGTTTTTATTTGCGTATGTTGTGATAACATCTTCTTGTATATAAAATTATTTTTATGTCCTCATCTTAAGTTTAATTTTTATTACTCTTTGGTGCTTAAAATATCTTACTCTGATATTGTTTGCGAACAATCTTGTGTATATATCCTTATACCTGTAGATTCTTCATATCATTGTATTATTACATAAGTATGCGCTTATAATTTGTAAGATATGATCCGAATATATATGAAATATATAAAAATATAAATATATTTTTATAATTATAAAATAAAATCTGTTTCATTTGTTGGTGTGTTGTCTGAATTTGTGTTGGAATATTCAAAAGTTACAGACAGGTAAGTAAACATATTTCTTCTATATCCTTTCTCTTATTCAGTAGTCTAATGACAGAAATATAATTCCGCACCAGCTTGGTAGGTGCTGTTTTCTAACAAGTAGGCGTTAGTATTCAACCAATAGAAAACAAATTGTGATTGTTACGCCAATAGTATGTTAGAACACATTGTTTATTTCATCATAAAATATGAATTTCCTTTTGTCTACTATACACGTATTGTTTGATGGATTTTGATAGTTCCTTCAGCAATTTGTAGGCAAATTCTTTCAGATTGATTAGATTTTGAAAATATGGTTAGTAAAACTTAGTAAGGGAAATCTTGATGAAGGTCCTTAATTTTTGTATAGGGTGTTCCAAACTTAGATCGCAAAAACATCATGTAGGTTACACAGTTAAAATAAGTTGTAGGAATAATTTGTTTGTCGGTTTACGTGACATATGGTAATATAATATTATAAACTGCAAACAGCAAAATTAAATATTTACAGAACCATTCGTCGGATTCGTTCACAGAAACTTTGTTCTCAGTAATAGACAATTTGCATGAAAAGTTAGTCATTTAATTTCTTTTAACTTCAAACTTTATTATTAAACAACCCTTTGCATGTTAAGTGCCAATTTTACCGAAAATATTAAGCATAAAACAACATTTCAAATAAAGTAATGACATTAACCATTGAATGACAATATATTTTCAAATGCGATGGAGTTATAATCGTTTATTTTACTAGCAAACTACAAAACTTACTCAAGAATAACTCGTTTTGTGGTCCTTATCGTCACACGCTCTAGCGTCGAAATGTGAAATTAATGAATTTCTTTCCCTAGAGCGCATATTGTTCCTATCTAAACGGCTGAAACGCATTAAGAATGGCACCGGGCGACATACCCGTACAGTTTACTTATCACTTTAGTTTGATTATGTTTTCATTTGTTCACGTCGAGTCACAATTTCAATGTGAATAAACATAATTTGAACAGATTGCTATGTACACGGAAAGAAATGTTGTGGATAAATCATCTAAATTTTAGATAGGGAATGCAAGTACAATTTGTCGTTAAAAAGTTAGCTAACTAGATAAAATAGCTCATACAGTTAATTGAATTAACTGACTGTCAAACGGTAACTTAACCATAGAAATTTGTTGTTAATAGCCATTTTAATGTAACTAAATAGAAATAACGAAATAGACAATAAACCTTTGTTGTATCTAAATCTTTATTTTTTCATAATAAAAAATCTAAAATATAAACTAACTATTAACTTAATTAATTTTAAAACTCCATAACAACTGTGGAAACATAATAATAAAACTAATAAATTATTTTTCTACTCTATGTAGAGGTGGTGACTTTTCGAACTCCTTGTATATTGTTGTATGAATGTCTCCATTTATTATTTTTTAGTTTGGATTCAATCAATGCATTTTAAATAATTTTAACATGTTTGTGCTATTGTGACCAAAGACTCTGTGATATGACAAACGCTTCTACCATAATATCTTAATCTGACGTTTGCACTGAAGGGTTAAAACCCAAAACCGGTTTGCAATATTTCGAAAATAAAAATAAAAATCATCAACCAAATTACGTAATTTAACTAGCCTTGTATGTTGTTTATCAATGTCTATTCTTTGTTTCCACAATCGTATTCAGGTGGCATATAAAGGGGTTCATTAATCTACACTATAATGAGAGGTTGGTTTATCTGTATTATATTATCACCTAGTATTCTGCTCGTCATAGTTTAAATGGATCAGATCGATTGAGAGAATCGTATTTATAAACAGATATATACTGACATTTGATTTGGATCTATTTATTTTTATCTATAGAATCGTAATACATATCTTGATTTGTAGACGTGGCGTTATTAAAAAATATTGCGAGTAATTAAAAATATACAATATGGCTGACGTATATATAATTAATGCTTGTATCGTAGAAATAAAGCAGTAGAGAAGAGGCGAACGTTGAGGAATTCCAGCCATGCTATCTGAGATCTTTATGATGTCATATGGACAAACGAAATAAAAAGTGACATTTTACAGGAAGACTATCCACAAGACCGTTACACTCTTCATTAATTGCCACGGAGATGACACTTTAATGCGCTCATGAAGATCAATCTATCTACAGATGTCTCTGACAAATGATCCACTCTAACAGGAGTTCGACATTTTTACAGTTTTACTCATTATTTATGAGTGGCGAGTTCTCCTTGATACAGTTTGATGGTCAGATAAAAAAATACTAAGAACACTACATTGGTATAATCAATATTACATACTGATGATACCTAGCAAAATTTCTTTCACCACACCCCAAACAATTGAAATAATTACGGTATTACACAAAGTATTCTATTGACTCATGGTATGCAGATTGTAAGTGAGATTTTGTAAAATCAGGTACGGTCAAGTGAATTGGTAATTAACACTACTAATTATTGAATTTAATTTACAACGAAGGTAACAGCGTACCATCGAATACCATGGGCATTTAGGCGGTCAATCAGTGTCTGGAATCTGGTCTGATCTCGCTGCTTATCTCAGCCACTAAATACCTTCCTTGTTTTCTTATTTGTCGGATCGTTTCGCGCGCTACGGTCTTTTCAGCCGTCTACTTCGCGCTCGGGACCGTTCATTACCGCTGTAATATACAGGGCCCCATGCGCATTACTTCTGAGCATGAGAGCACCCATAGTTGAGTGCGGGGTGAGAGGTATAACACCCCAGAAGAAAATTGGATCCAGCTTAATCGTAAATCTTAATCTTAATCTTAATCCTTCTTTCTTGTGCTTTATTTTTGTTATTATCAGTAGACTTATTTTTGGAAAATAAGCGCTTTAAATAAGCACTAAACATTAAAGAAAAAACACAAAAAAACAACATTATTTGCATTTTATTCCATGAAATAAGAAGCAAAAGTAAGTTAGGCCGGCTAGCATTGTAGCTCACAAAAATGTCTCTAAGAGTTAGATCTTACTATCGTTACTGTCATTAATATCGTTACTATCGTTACTATCGTTACTATCGTTACTATCGTTACTATCGTTACTATCGTTACTATCGTTACTATCGTTACTATCGTTACTATCGTTACTATCGTTACTATCGTTACTATCGTTACTATCGTTACTATCGTTACTATCGTTACTATCGTTACTATCGTTACTATCGTTACTATCGTTACTATCGTTACTATCGTTACTATCGTTACTATCGTTACTATCGTTACTATCGTTACTATCGTTACTATCGTTACTATCGTTACTATCGTTACTATCGTTACTATCGTTACTATCGTTACTATCGTTACTATCGTTACTATCGTTACTATCGTTACTATCGTTACTATCGTTACTATCGTTACTATCGTTACTATCGTTACTATCGTTACTATCGTTACTATCGTTACTATCGTTACTATCGTTACTATCGTTACTATCGTTACTATCGTTACTATCGTTACTATCGTTACTATCGTTACTATCGTTACTATCGTTACTATCGTTACTATCGTTACTATCGTTACTATCGTTACTATCGTTACTATCGTTACTATCGTTACTATCGTTACTATCGTTACTATCGTTACTATCGTTACTATCGTTACTATCGTTACTATCGTTACTATCGTTACTATCGTTACTATCGTTACTATCGTTACTATCGTTACTATCGTTACTATCGTTACTATCGTTACTATCGTTACTATCGTTACTATCGTTACTATCGTTACTATCGTTACTATCGTTACTATCGTTACTATCGTTACTATCGTTACTATCGTTACTATCGTTACTATCGTTACTATCGTTACTATCGTTACTATCGTTACTATCGTTACTATCGTTACTATCGTTACTATCGTTACTATCGTTACTATCGTTACTATCGTTACTATCGTTACTATCGTTACTATCGTTACTATCGTTACTATCGTTACTATCGTTACTATCGTTACTATCGTTACTATCGTTACTATCGTTACTATCGTTACTATCGTTACTATCGTTACTATCGTTACTATCGTTACTATCGTTACTATCGTTACTATCGTTACTATCGTTACTATCGTTACTATCGTTACTATCGTTACTATCGTTACTATCGTTACTATCGTTACTATCGTTACTATCGTTACTATCGTTACTATCGTTACTATCGTTACTATCGTTACTATCGTTACTATCGTTACTATCGTTACTATCGTTACTATCGTTACTATCGTTACTATCGTTACTATCGATAATGTTCCTGTTGTAATCTACTCAGACTATTAGCTTTCCAAAGAATACCCTACAATTGACAAAATGACCACGGTGCACCGGGGGCAATTGTAGGTATCATCGCTGTTTTTATATATAAATCCGAGCTAGCGACGGCCTCTTATAAACATGTATAAAACAAAAGAGCATTGTTACAGAAACAATTGGCTTCATTTAAAACACAAATGAGTTATGTTACCGGTTCTCAGCTGCCAGCGGGAGTTCAGAGTTCACAAATTAGCAAATCTAGTATAAACCCTCCAGATCTAGACAATAACATTACCAGGCTGAATCACCGCCTTAGAATTTCATATGGCACGTATTCGCCGTGTAACTTCCTTGTTCGTGCTACAATATACATGTGTTTTTGTTATAGTTTAACATCTGAACCTCTGAAGACGATAAGAATAGATTTGTGCTGTTACAGTTGTTCTAGTTTCGGTAGAGTTGTTGGAATTGTTAACTGATCACCTCGTTTTATTGTTCAAATATCTCAATTCTGTTTGTACTTATTTTGATTTGTTAGACATAATATATCTATTGAAAGAAAATTCCTACAAGCTGTTGGGCTGTATTGCAATTTTCCTCTAACTCATATAGAACTTTCAAAATTGCATAAGAGCAGAATTAGCATTAGCATTAATCTAGCGGATTGTTTGTACATTTCAATTAGGAAAAAATCGGTACAATCGGTACACAAGTATCAATACTGTCGGCGTGTGTTGTTGCGTTATCCAGTTTTAAGATCTGATTATCTCAATGCTCGATTTGTTACCTGTCAATAATCCACAATTGAATAAATGCTCCGTCTCTAAACTCATAACGTTACAGCGTACACCCATCTATCTTTACCGGTTATAACATAATCCAGGCACTGTAACCAGGTCAATCTTATGCTCAACCATACATACTCTATTCTTAATACGGCGACTATTTTGCTCAAAACGTACGGCTATTACTCAACGCGAAAATTTATTGAGTAACGACATAGAAATCTTGAATTATTCACTGCAACGTGACACCGAACATATAGTTCAAAAAAAAGAAGATGCTGATCACCACAAAATGCGGATTGTAACCAATTTGCTTGCACTGTTTTATGGCAAGTAGCTCAAAGTCCACCAGAATATCCACGAATTACACGCTTTTGTTTATGGTTTTATTTCATTAGATATACATATATTATTTACAAACGAAGTTTAAATGTCTTGTAACGTAAAATACTCGAGAAGAGCAATATTTAGTACTTTCTAGATTCTGACTTTATGCCGTCCAAAAAGCCTATTCTTTGACGCCATAACAAATTTACAAATTTTGGTAGCGAGTATCTACTTCTGTCTACGTCATTATCAAAAGTGTATTCCTGGGACAATTTTTTCCATTCGGCAACGTATGATTTCAACAATACAGAGCGATATGAATGTTAGTATGAGAGTATGTATTATTGGAGTAGGCTACCGTTGATTGTGAGTGATCCTTTTGAATCGAGTCCGATACTTACAAATTAATAATTGTAATCCGCAGTGTATTGTTCACGACGCCATCTAGATCTGTAATAACGGTGCGCGAGTCTGGGCTTCTGACAGCTCGTTTATTAATTAGAGTACAGCCCGGTTTTCTATTAATTGATTAGGATGCCGATTTTGTTTTGTAACCGGGCTACGTTGGTACTGTGAATAACGAATACGACCAGCAATAGCCACAATAATTAATTATTTTTTCTTCATGGGTTATTGGTAAGGATTTCTTTATCCGATAGAAAGCACACCCAGATACATATCTACGCCGCAAATGACTAACTACCGAATTGAATTTTGAGTAATTGGCTGTTCATAATTAATTATTAATAAAATTAAATTAGATTGTTTTGCTTCGGTGATTTTTGACGCGATATACGCTTGGGTTTTGACAATTGACTGACGATGACGGTAGCTGACGATTTGACTACAAAGAGAGAACTCTATGCTTCAGAATTTCAATATAGTTGTTTTATCGGTTAGTTATTCTTACGATTTAAGAATTTAGTATGTTTATGTTAAGTATATTTTTCTCTGACGAAGAAAAAGTTATTCGTCTACAAAAAGGTAGACGTTCGTCTTACAACAAAAATATTTTGATTTTTATTTATGCCCATGATACATATAAAATTGTATGTCTTAAAAAAAATTAATATCTCTGACATGTACTTAGAACGGAAGAATGAGGCTATACTAAGAATACAAGAGAAGTCTATTCTACAAAAACAGAATACTGTTTGAATACGGTCCTGTATACTGCTGATTAATTTAATTAAAATGAGACGAACAAAAATTGTGTATCGAGCGATTCGTATGGGTCGCCAACGCGATTGATAAATCTACTTTCCGTGCTGTAATTGGTATCTTGTTGCGTCGGATGCGGTGCCGTGCTGATTATGGGTTATAATTAAAATTTTCGATGAAAAATGTGATGATCCCGAGCTATTACAGAGCGCCGATCGTGTGGAATGGTTTAATTGGTATTCCTGAAAATTGGCCGCGGTCCACTGCGACGTATCTCTCACTTAAAACGCGCCATTATAACGTACCCGATATTTATTCAGTGGTACCTACGTAACGATCGACGAAAGTAGAAATTGCTTACCGTATAATGATAGATTATTTTCTTAGTGGCCGTGATATTATCTTTTAGATTAAATCCTGTTGATACTTACGTGGGAGGAGAAACATTATTCATCCTGTTCTTACATCAAAACATTCTGAAGATCTGGAGCTCTATTCTTGAAATTTCACAATATATCTGACACCGCAGATTCTATTGAAAATATGTTCAAAATACATAATAAATTGTTTGCTTTTTATACATTCATAAAGTCATAATTGAGTATACAGTATGGCGAGCATAGCATACGTGTTTCTTATCTAGCAATAAAAATGGCGACGAGTGTATTACAGTCGGCCATTTTAGCCATCCGAATTAATTTAACCGACCATTTGCATCACAATATCCGCTCGCTCGCTAGCCGTACAACACTGGTAACAATAACAATCATAGTAATTTTGTAGATGCAAATGTCCCTGCATGCATTACACGGGCTCAAGTTTCTCCAGTCGTAAAATTTAAATTTTACCCGTCCGATTACCGACGAGAACACAAAGTAATTGCCGATTGTGATCGTTAGAACCCGACCAGCTACATATACAATCGCCAACAAATGTTTGAGACATCATTTTAGGTCAATTGGCCAAAATAATCCCAGACATTTGTCCTAAAATTAGGTAAAATGCATCATAAGCTCAATCGATACAGAATCGCGCGAATCGTAAAAATAACTAAGGGTTCATTTGACCTAATCCCGAAGACATTTGTCCTAAAATTAGGTAAAATGCATCATAGGCTCAATTGATGCAGAATCTCGCGAAACGTAAAAATAACTAAGGGTTCATTTGTCCTAATCCCGAAGACATTTGTCCTAAAATTTGCAAAAAATAATTATGGTCTCAGTCGATGCAGAATCGCGCGAAACGTAAAAATAACTAGGGGTTCATTTGTCCTTATCCCGACCACATTTGTCCTAAAATTAGGTAAAATTCATCATAGGCTCAATCGATGCAGAATCTCGCGAAACGAAAAAATAACTTGAGGTTCATTTATCCTAATCCTGAAGACATTTGTCCTAAAGTTGTCTTAACATTTGGCCGACGCTGTATAGTCTCGTAATAGACGAACTAAGATCGTTTCGCAGGTGCGATACAATAATCGCAGGAATGCGAAATTCCACCTACTTGCCGCGATAATGTTGTGACAACTTGTTTTCGCGTCTTCGCCCAAGTGTAGGTTTACCTCTAGGACGGCCGTTTAGATCTTACAAATGACCGTCGGGGCATAAGTGCTGCAATCTCGCGTCTCAACAAAAATACGTTGAATGGGAGGACACGGCAAATTACACTTACGGACGTGGTAAATATTCCTCTTTATTATGTACGCCGATTGTCGCGCATTGTCCTTAGGATTGCACGCAATGATGGTAATACGACGCTCTTAGCGTTTGATACATTACGGTCATTCTGGTAAAGGTCGCGTTTAGTAGCGTCATCCATCAAGCTTTTGTTAAATGGCTCGAGAACTAAATGAATTAGACACGATGAAGTTCCCGAAGACGCTTAAGCAGTTATGAGGTGCTTGACGTAGTTGTCTTTTAATGAACACGCTGATGTCGATAAATTTTTGCATCAGTCAATTTAGTCCAGTAAAATATTCATATATGGAGTTCATATAAACTTTATTCATATAAATTCATACAGAGAGCACAATGTAAGATTGTACATCGTATGGGCGTTTACAAGCGCAGCAACTTATCAAAAATCAAACTGACAAACAAGTGGCAAGCGCGTTTATTGAAAACGGTGCTCCTTTCTGTATCGTTGGCAGCACAGTAAATACGTGTAGGCATTGTCCGTAACATTTACCACGAGCACAATAATTTCTATCAATCGCTTGTCGTCTTGTTTGCATAAATTCTTGCACCCGACATCGTCAAGCGTCACAATACAGCAGACAGACACTAACGACCTCCATACAATATCCAATTGCAGAGCAACATCTCCTTGTAACCAAAGGCAACCATTGCTGCTTAAAGACCACTGCTACCAATACCACTTTGATGATAATTTAGTAAATTGAAAACTTTTGCACTCGCAATTTAAATATGTATACTAATTTGCAGATCATGGAATAATGGTAAAAGTGTTTAGTCACTTGAGTCAACAATGTATGATTGTGTAATGGTCACACTAGGCTGTTTTATTAGCCGCTAGTTGCTGGTATTGCTAGCAGCAATAGCAGCCAGCGGCTATTTTGTGGTCACATTACGCTAGTTTACCAGCAAAATTTCTGCTGCCGCTGGTGGCTACTACCAACAACCCCAGTTCAAACTACAAAGTCAACTATTTCTGGTGCATTTTATATGTCACCAGGTAGGTACATGCAACAGAGAGACAACGTATTGTCTTTTGTCAGGTAAAGGTGTCGCAATCATAAAATATTTCATATTTAATACCAATTTGTGGGTTTTTATTGACTACCTGCCTTGAACTTGACTACATGACCTTTGAAAGCACTTTTTTTCACGAGTGTAAATAACATAAGCAAGGCACGAAGACAATAAAATTAGAAATTGTATATGTTAGAAGTATTTAGTTGAAAAGTCAATGCCTCCGTTACAATTAGTTATTTACAAAATTATTTTAATTATTAATTAAATCCATATTTTAATTATTATTAATTAAATTATATATTGTCATACAAAAATCTCTTTCAATTGTTTCCCAATATAATTCTAAATAACAAACATGTTCAAAAGCTCAAAAGTTACTGTTTTCTTCCGTAATTTAGTTCCTACTTGATAATTAATGTTTTATTCAATTATATAATTATACAATTTAATATACAATTGATATAATTAAAATCCGATATATTTTACAAAAGATATTAGTATATATGCATCTCTACTTCACATGAAGCTCGATACGTCACAATAACTTATAAATATTAGATAATATTTGCACTGTATGCATAAAATGCATAAATAAGTATAATCCAGGTTATTCAATTTGGAATTATTATCTAAAATAAAAATTATAAATCACATATTTATAATTCTATATTATTAGTTATACATTTAACAAAAAGTAATAAAGTGTTGCTTTAAATTATTTATTATAATCGATGGTTGGTATTTTCTACAATACCCACATTTGTCCTGAGCCAGCAGCGCAAACTCTAAATAGCGGCTAATACAAGTTCAACATGTTCAACTTTACAAGGAACAACCAAAACCACTCGCCGGCATACAAAAATAGCGACTGCTGAGTGGTCACACTATGCTGGTTAACAGCGGCTAATAATCTACAGCAAGCAGCAAATACTAAAACCGTGTAGTGTGACCACCCTACATTTTGCATTCCAATCAACGTTGCAGAATATTATCTTCCATAATATTTATAAAACAAATTTCAAAAATATATAATTTCCTGAGTTAACATTGTTGCTTGTTGCTGTAAAAGTTAAACAAGCGCTGGTGGGCTGCCTGCTGCTAAACTCACTCGCCAGCTGTTAAAACAGCGCTGCTGCGTGGTCACACTATGCTGTTAGCAGCCAGTAACAAATAGCACGCTAGTAAAACAGCCTAGTGTGACCATAGCCATAAGGGTGAAGACACACTAAACCATGCACGCAGGCACACAAGTTCAATATGTACATAAACACAGCTAGTTTGTCCATTGGATATAATAAGGAAGGGAGGTTGACCTTTGGCCTGTAGAAATTGTTCGGCAAACAACATAAATCTCGCATCAATAATGGGCAGGTTGTAAAAGCGTTTTGTTTAAGAGACCGTACATTTCCAGCTTTTTTTTCGCGGACTGTATATAAATTAAAAGATTGCCCCGTCGCATCGTCTTGTGTTTATATAGTATCCAGCGACCGTATCGCAATAACAATCGACAGATAAGGAACATCGGTTAGATGGTGGTCACGATCCACCATCCAACCTCCCTCTAATCTTACGTAGATTGTTTTACGCCCAATTAATGGCACAAAGCTGCCTGTTTTCGTAGTATCCCAGTGGAGTATAGGTACATTCCACATAGGTATCTTGGTTCAAGACATTTCTTCTTTAGACATTTATTATTTAAATTTACATTTAGATACAAGACTAAGATACAAGCAGCTACAATGTCATGCCAAACTGTCACCTTAAGCCATAGATTTTCGCTCCTTAAATTTATACCCAGTTTAGGTGTTTAAGCTTTGCTTAATGTTCACGTGAAATGCAATAAGTTACACACAACACTATTCTTGGATAGAAAAAAGAAGAAAAAATATTCTTGCGTATATAGTGTAGCATGAAGAGGTTTTTTCTATCCAAATAATATTTTATTCTAATAAGAATTTCAATATAGTTGTTTTAACGGTTAATTATCCTTACGATTTAAGAATTTAGTATGTTTATGTTAAGTATATTTTTGTCTGACGAAGAACAAGTTATTCTTCAATAAAAAAGTAGACGTTTGTCTTACAACAACAAAAATATTTCGTTGGACGAAAAATATATATGCTTCAACGAAAAAACAATTCCTTAACCCAAGATTCTTACTCTGAGCGATATATAGAAAGTTGTGCTATTACTTTACAGATGGCGCTAACAGTTTCTCGCGTCTATTGTCACATATCACCGCTATATAAGTTCGACGATGTTGAGTGTTCGTATATCGTTTGTGTACATCTATGCATAGGTGTTTTATTTAATGGGAGAACTGTGTTGTATCGAATAATTTTTTCCCTTCGTGTAGGGCATAAGTGTATTGTTTGAAATTGACATTACTTTGTCTTTGCATATATGGAAGGGTAATATGTACAATAATGGTAAAAAGATAGCATTATATGCGATATATTTATTCACTGACGATTTTATCGAAATTAACAACTGTAAATGTAAATCATGTAACCGCAGTAAACAGAACGTTCTTCGACTTCGACAAACCTAATTAACATAGTATTTTGTGACCGAACCCAAGAATTCGATTAATCATTTTGTACATCTTTTCCCATTGTAAGCAATTTGGAGACAATGGCGTACCCTCTTTACGTGATGGTTTTGGTAAATTAACATCACGTGAAAGTGTCTTATTTAGCGTATAAATCACGAATATAGCTGGCGATGCTTCTGGAATACGATACAAATAATAATATACTTTTTTCCTTGCAGTTTTGCAGCCTAGGCATAAATTATGCTTTTGATCATTATCATCTGGAATCTCTCGGTAATAAATATATGAATATATATTGCTTCCAGTTTTTAAGAATTAATTTGCAACGTCTTAATCACTTCGAGGTAACTCGGCGAAAAAAGTGAGGCGTTTTTAACTTGGCTCATTAAGCGAAGGCGAAAATAATGGCTACCCCTGCGGATCATAATAAAGCAGTTGATTATTTATGACCCTCACACTTAATTGAAGTATATCTTAACACGACACAATAAATCATGAATTATAATAGTCGCTATTCGCGTGATATAGTTGATTTATCGCTGATGAAAATAATATGAAAATATTATTTAAAGAAGTTATGCAGGATCTGTAACATTCATGTTTTATTAGCTATGTTCACTTTCATCCCTTTCATGCTTACGTCAAACACATTTAGTTACACAATTTTTGTTTTCATATCTGGTTATTGTTGCACTACATATTTGTTTATTTCTTGCTAAAAAAAAACTCAAAACCTTTTTAATTATTCTTGTAAGGCGGACCACACACGTTCAGTTTCATCTGACAGTTTCAGTACAGTTGAACTGAACAGTCCAAGCTGTCAGTTGAAGCTGAACGTGTGTGGGAATCCTAACACAAGTTTATTACGTAAAAATTCCATTGTTGAATGTTTTGGAAAAAAAACACTCGGTATATGAATAATAAATGTTGTTTTAGTATTGTTGCAGTCATAATGGACTGTGGAGAGCATACTTCACATAACAGCAAAGTAAATACGGGCGGGACTTGAACTTAATTGCGAGAGAATGCTTAAGATTGCAATTTGGTCCATTCTTTGTGATTGGGCGTCCGCCGCAAAAAGTAGCGAAATAATAATAACACTTGTGGTGTTCTCATCGACCCGTGCCACATCATCCACGCGCTTGTTTATTTACGCAACGGCGACTGCAATTTGTTGCCGGAGCTGGCACGTCGGTCCCATTTATTTGGATTAAATCTTGAATGGTAATCTTTATCGGTTTATACGTCGAAACGCAAATTGCCCCGCTCGTAATTATGTAAACACACATTAAATTGACGATTATTGCACACTGGCCGCTGCGTCAAAACCATTAATATCGCCGATATTGATCATTCGCGGACGGACCATTTGCGAAAACGACTTTGTCCTGCTGAAAATTAACGATGATGGAATGCAAAATGACCATTTGGACGAACCATGTGCCATATTAAGAAAAAACTAACAAAAACTATAGGTACGTAATTATTATTATAATTATTTCTTATTATTGTCTTGTGTAGTATTGAGCATTTGTGTCTTGGTTCACGTTTGGTGAAGTAACTAGCTTTACCTAGCCTGAAGGGTCTCTTTAATGAAGTTGGTTGCTTATAATTGCCGTCTAACCGTGGGCACACAGAAACCCGGAAGGCGTGTCATTCCTATCGTCTTCCCTGTGGCGTTTACACAGGAACTGCGCCGAGGGAACAGGATAAAAACGAGACGAAGGCACTCGAAGGCACTGAAAATGCCCAGCCGGGTTCACGGGGTTCACCTTTGATCCCGCGCGGTGCGGTACCATCGAGTTTTTCCACAATATGAAAATACTTGTTGCTGCTCTCTAATTAAGCGCGCTACAACGACCAATACCAATAGAACGTGCCATACAGGACATTTCCTATTTAATTATTATTAAAGTTTCAGGACTTATTCTTACTAAATTCGACCAGAGACTTCGTTGAAATGTTAATTACAAACCATGAGTAATTAATATCCTGCCTAGACCACACGTATAATAAAGTGAAAGAATCTTTTGATAAATCCTGTTCCTAATTACTGTTATTAACGCACTATTAATGTAAACATAGTCATTTATTTCACACTGTGAAACGGGCAGCTCATGAATAAATTCTAGGAAACGGGAGCAGACCCAGCAGGAATCCAGACATCCAACCACTGAAGGACAATTTAAAATCGTCAATGGAACATCACTATATAATTACAGCTTGTGTGTGCAGTTTTAAAATAATATGGGGAATAAAAATCATTTCTAATACGTATCGGCTGGTTGTGCTACCTTACTTTATATGTTTTAGTTCGCTAGATGCATGCACTAGATCAGATCCGTGTACTACCAATCTGAACAAAGAATCATATAGCTTCCGTATCCCATTGCGGAATGATATTATCATAAATTTTCAACCCTGAAGAGAGTAGAGGTTACGGGATCAGGGCTCTGACTTTGGCACAGGGTACGGACATCGAAGTTATTGTTATGCCTTCGGTGAGGAGACGTGTACATGCTGAAATGAAATCATCATAAACGTGATTTGTTATAGTATAGGTCGCGATCACGAGTCGCAGCGCTTGTAAAACTGTTCCACTGTATGATAACAACCAAAGATTTCGATCAAGAATTCACGTCGTGAACGAAGAACGCTTAAATTAAAAAACGAAAACACCCACACGAAGAATTTGAACCCGTATTTTGCACATAAACGCAGATTAAAGTTATCCTCTTAGTTATGTTATGATATTTAGTGAGGATAATTTGCCTTAATTAAGTAGAGTTTAATAACCAGCGAATAAACTCTGTATTGGCTTCCGTTCAATTCAAAATCAGGCAGGTTATCAATAATTGATGCAAATAAATGCACAACATAAGCAAAGGTATCTCTGTAGTGATGTTTACACATCCTGTTTATCGCTACCAATGCTACCATGCAATACACAACAGCGTCTTCGAGTGGTGAACCTCGCCGCTGCCGGGTTTATATTACGGTAGTTGCGAAACACGTCGGGGCATGCCATAAATTGACTATTTATGACGTTTTGATGGTTAGTTATATTTTGATTTTTTGAGAGAGCCGAGCGATGCTAAAACATTGCCTAGATCCAGCCTCTTGCCGAGGAAATCGAGACGAAATTAATGGGGATCAGTCAAAGAAGCGATAAAAAAGATTCGTGTATTTCTGTAACGACGTTTAAATGTCAATTTGAAGACTGTTTGACAACTAAACACGTTTTGAAGACGCGTACAAGGGTAATTCCACGGATTCCAACAGTCTTAAAGAATTCTCAAAACAATATAAGGTCATTAAATGGTAATTCATGTGCTACATGACCCTGAATAACGAGTATAACGTCAATTTTTGCGATACCATTTTTGACAATACCTGTTCAGTTGGGTCACTTTACCGATGCGAATTCACTTTCGCGGTAGTAAAATAATTTCCGCATTTTACGGTAGCGGGCGGTTAATACCACGCCGGTCTTTACTGCGTTTATTGGGTTCTGTGGGTGTCCCGGCTCCATAAACATCGAACTTTATGGACGTTTATTTGAGAATGAAACGGTAGTGCACCGCAGATGACATTCGACACGCTAAGCGGTGCTATAAAAAAAGTTTGCAAACACCATAAATACATCACAAAGCAAAGAGGAATTCTCGACCACCTATAGTACCTTCTCGGATATTTATTCTTCTTTCGTAGCCTTCCGCCGTCTTTCGTTATTACTCGTCTTATCTCGACTTATTTCGACGACTGTCGTCGACGATCGTTGTTTTTCGGTCTATTGTCCTTGTTTCTCGTCGTCTCTCGTCATTTCTCGGCTTGTCTCGACTTATTTCGACGTCTCTCGTCGGCGATCGTTGTTTTTCGTCGTTTTTTGGTCCATTGTCGTTGTTTCTCGTCACCTCTCGTCATTTCTTGTCGTGTCTTGCCTTCTCTTGTCGTGTGTCGTCGATTTTCGTCGGGTTTGTTTGTTTTTTTTTGTCATTTTTTGATATTTTCTCGTCGTGTCTCGACTTCTGTCCACGTCTCTCATCATCTCGCATCGTCCATAGTCGTCTGCCGTCGAGTCTTTCTTTCTTTCGTTCTGTATTACCATGGGTCTTATGCTACATTATCCCGTTCGTTTTGGTCTATCATAAATCTCTTCTATGTATTTTCTCCGTAGAATCGAGAATTTAATTTCACAATTACTGGTGTAATCTCGGCTCACCTCAATTTCTTTCTTTGCCTTTGCGTCCCAACACCGCGCAGCGACTTAGAATAATTGCGTTATCAGTTTCTTGGCGTGCCGTCCTAATGGGTTTCTACAATTTTCATCATGGGCTGTAATCGGTACGCGTACGTGAGGAACTCATTTGTCTCTGTGATTGTTTGTATATACGCATGTATGTAGATGAGTAAATAAACAGGGACGGACCCATTTTCCAATTCTTGTAGAGTTAGTGAGTTGTATTATATGTTCAGATAAAGCGATGCCGGCCCTGGTTATGGTTTCAAGAACATTGCCACCAATAAATCACAAATCTAATTTCTCACTTTCGTCCAAGTGGCCCCCGACCGTTTAGGTATAGTTATTTCATATACATATTTAAAACGTCTAATGATAACACTCGCCTTTTATTCTTTCAACCCGAGGCACCAAGCACAAGCGCTGAAGTAATCCACAATACATCATCCACTGTCCGAGGGATTTCCTCTTCAAATTCTCTACAAAGAATGAGAACAAGTGAACAACTGAGGTGTTTTGTAACGCCAAGTTTCTACACTCAATAAACAGTACATTTATCTCTGTTCGCTGTTTTCAAAGGCAGGAGCGAAATTGGTAGCCGTTGGCTCTGAGAATATTTTGCGTATATTAAGTAAAGTAATGTTCTGCTGAGGCAGGCTAGTCGGCGAGAAGCATTGTCCGTACGCCCATGATAAATTAATAGCCTTAGGTTGTTGACAATACTGTTATTCGCACCTCAATATTAATGTTTAAGAGTCCATGAAATTGGTTTTTGGATTTTTACCAAACCGAGAGGGACTACATGGTGAACTAAAGACCAATGAACACCTGTTTATTTGAAATTTTTACTCGAGGTAGAGTTTAGTCAGACATTTTTCAGGGAATACAAAACTTTACATAATGCAAAAGGTTGTTACATTAAAAAGCGCAGCAGCGTACACAATTATATAGTTTTATCCGAAACGCGGTGACATCGATTTTACATTGAATGGTCCGCTCGCTGAAAGAATCTGAATAAAACGGTCGGGCAGTCTGAAAAAAGAAATTTGCTAATAAATAACGTCGGAAATGTATCGTTCTTGTTAGTTATTTTAAAAGTGGCCACGCGTTATTTGTATGCGTTCGCTCGAACGCCGAAGACAGGTTTAAATGCATGCGTCGGCACCCTTATCTGGTGTAGATATCTACACGAAAAAGTGTGTTCTCGATAAGGGGACATTTGTAGTCGCACTCGTGATGTGTGAAAACGGGAAAAAAAAACGCCGCCGCCCCAAGTGCAAACGGCCGGCATACAACCAACAGCGCGAACAACTGTTTACATACACAATGATGTCGGAATTGGAAAAAAATATTCCGACACGAAAAAATTTACAAGTAGAACAAAGGCGGCAATATGCAATGCGCATGATTCACCACATGAAGTCGTATTCTAGATGCAATCGCTTGAAATTGAAATTTCTTTGTGTCGTCACCACAAACACACCAAAATCAATGGAAAATGCTAATTTTTACAAGAAGATTTAACATGATTGCATTGCATTCAGATGGCTGTAGGTAACAGTGTAAAATTTCCTACCGAACATTAGTTAAAACTGTCAACACGAATATCTTTGAGTTAAGAAAATCACTTGTTTCTATATCCGCAGAAAGATCATTTGGTTGGTTCAAGTAAAATACAAAATTCTCTCTTGTTTTAAGTATGAAGGAACTGCTTGAAAGCAATTACGTCTGTTTTAAGGGATACGTACGTATACTTTTAGGTCAAGAAACTGTTGTTCGTTGAAGAATGTATATTTTTCATACAACAAAATACTGTTGTTGTTGTAAAACGAACGTCTTACTCTTTTTATATGTAGAAGAATAACATTTTCTTCGTCAGAGCAAATTATACTCAACATAAAGTATGTTTAGCTAAACTCTTAAAGCGGAAGAATAACTAGCCGTTGAAATAACTATAACACACATAAATAACTATAACATTGAAATAACTATATAAAATATTTTGGATAGCAAACATATCCTCTTCGTGCTAGAACACGATATATGCAAGAACATTTTTTTTTTGACATCCAAGGATAGAGTTGTCTCTGCGTAGGCTATTCCACTACAATCCTGGTTTTCCTCATAATCGTTGTAAGTCACCCATGAAATAAAAGACTTATGTATAGATGTAAACAAACAATATACGAACACTCAATATCGTCAAACTTATATAGCGGAAATATGTAGCAAAAGACGCGAGAATATGTTAGCGCCATCTGTAAAGTAATTGCACAACTTTTCGTGTATCTCTCAGAGTAAGAATATTGAGTCAAGAAATTGAAATTCTTCGACTATATTGAAATTATTATTAGAATAAAATATTATTTGTATAGAAAAAAATCTGATGTGGCCAGGCACATGACTTTATCATACGATACAGCCGTGTTCAGGGGGACAATTTGGAAGTTCAAGGGGCATCCGCTTACTATGATTTAATTTTTTTTCCAAAAAATGGAATGGACATAAATTATACAAAATTTTCTCTACTATAGTTTATTATTTAACTATTTTGACGAAATTACAGAAATGGCGGCTAATTTGCAAAATCTTTGAAAAATGATAAGAGTAAACCTCGAGTTCCTTTGGGCCCTTTTGGACAAAACTTCTTTCAGCTCTAAGTTTAGTCACGAAACTTCTAAATATGAAGTTTCGTCTCGATACCTTCAGTAGTTTCTCCGGAATCGTCGCCACAAAAAACGGGTACACACACACATACACACACACAGACATTTTTTTGTACCTTGGTGAAACATGTTCAGGTGATCCAAAACGACATATTTCCGCTAAAATCTCAATTTTTTTTTCGACACGATTAGAATACTTTGTCATACTACGTATGATAAAGTAAAAATCCTCCACACTATATGCTACACTATATACGCAAGAATAATTTTTCTTCATATCCAAGAATAGAGTTCGCTCTGTGTAAAATCGTGAAGCTATATGTACGTGAATATCTGCAAATTGTTATTTTTTTTGTAAATCTGAAACAGTGACATGTTAAATTATTGTTCAATTAAAGTCGAAAGTTGACAATAATCATGGTACGGCGGCAAGAAGGGCCCTTACAAGAAGACGGCTTACAATTAGTGAGCGGAGGCAAAAAGTGTTACAGTTGGTCGTCGATTCGGGTAGGTTATTCCTATAATTTAGGTGTAATTTTATTGTCAGGAGCGGGCGCACTTGGCAATGATAATTCAGTCTTGCTGTCGATTGTCTGTCAATTGAAGTGGGAAAGGCGTGGCAACGGGCCATCGGCAATTTTACATCTTCATATGCCCTCATTACTCATGGAGATTTATCGTTCTCAGCTCTCGCCAAGCTGCCTATTCAAACCAACACGCCAGTTTGCATTCAACACTGCTGATTTCTTTAAAAATCTCTCTTACTTTAGCCATCGCTTGCCATATTGAATGATTGTTGACAGAATTCAAACTGCACAACTTTTAACAGTTACTGAAGAAGACATTGGAGTAACCCTGGTTTATAGAGTACAGGGTAAGGTGAAAGAGAATTCCGGTAGGTCCTTTCGAATATTAATTTCTCCACTGCTGACACTTGTTTTGGTAATAAAAAAGATGGTAAAGCGGCGTCCTTCACAGAGGTTACGCTGATCACCCTGCGATCGAAGATAAGAGAAATGAGATATAAATCAGGCCAGAGCAGGACCCACTAATGGTAAGATGATAGGATGAGATTGCGGCTTCTTCATAGCTACTGGTTACTGAGAGAGATTGCTGACCATGATCGATGGATTCATGTCATCGCCGACCATTTTAATTATTAAAGATTCGGTAATGAACAACGAAAAAATCTTCTGTATTAGCTGTGTGAGTAAATACTGTTTAAGTACTGAAAAACGGTTACTCTTTTGAAGAATATTAAGTACCCATTGTAGAAAATAAATGTGTGATAGCAAACAAAAATTGAAAAGAATGTTTTTATAAAAATACAAACGTGCTCAAAGCCTTGCTAACCGTATTAAATATTATCGTTTGAGGTACATACATTTGTAGGTGCGTAGTTACTATTCTTTGCTTCATTCATGGCTACCAGCTACAAATTCTATCGTTACTCATTACTCATTACAGCGATTAGGTAATATCACAAATAACAATCCTTCTCTAATTGAAAATCCACACTACGAGGTTTATTGCCGAGACTAGAACGTATTTTTTGCGGTTGACACAAAACTCATGTGTATACGTTTTATTTATGTTTACAAATTATTTATGGACGCTTTCGATCTGTACAATACAACCGCTAAATATTACTCTTATTTATTGGGCGATACTAATACGCCTGATGGAATTTATGTCCACTCTTGAGCACTGGATGGTGGAAACCTTATGTTGCCATGCACAGTCTTACAGGTTTTATTTTAGGGTCTCAAGAAAATAAGCTGTAAGATTAGTATTTCTTCAAAACTTTCCAGATTTTTGCCGTTTAAAAACATTAGTATTAGATGGTAAGCCTGTGCTTTTTTGGGACAATGCATAATGATAAAAACAAGAAATATTTTATATATTTATATTAACAGGAACAAAACAATCAAATAGTACAAAACATTCCTGCAAACAGAAGTTTACCAATCTTACGAAAAACTTGTATTCACCTATACTCAGTTTGATTTATTTTTTTATAAAAGAGAAAATATTTCGGTACAATATGCAACTCAAATTTGCTGCAGAAACTTGCATATAATGATGCTATATAATATTTTTAGATGCTGATGTGATCGCATGCCGGCGAGTGCTGTTTGATGTGTGGCAGAAAGAAAACAGTATAAGCGACAAAAAATCAGCGGTATCCTCATACGTTATCGATAAATTTAGAGGAAAAGCATACAGTATGGACGAAAAAGCGGAGATAAAACTAAAAATTAGCAATTTTAATAGCAGGCTTTCGAAAAATGACTGACTGTCATCGCTCATTAAAACCATTTTTGTCCCAAGAAGCGATGTGGTTGGACAAAACTGCAAAAAATAGAATACACCTTTGATAAAAACGTTAACAGTCTTTTGCTGGACAAATCTGTTGATGTTACTGGCGAAGCCATTATCTTACATGATGAACAATATGAGGATGAGTGCGTTCATCATCTGATATGATGAACAATATGAATATCAGAGCTACGAAAATTGATTTATACAATTTTCGTTGTCATTACTCTTAAATGTACTACAAATTTTATGGACGACCTGTAAGGAGGAAACAATTTTAATTTATTTAATACTATCTTTAAGAAAATGTACCATCTACCGACATCCCTGTATATGTCTGTTTCAAACTCAATATTAGTAGTAATTTAATATTTAATGCTAATAAATATCATATTCGCATTTAAACTGAGTTTTTTTCTAATACGAGTTTTGCACAGCTACATCAGGCATTTCGATCAGTGTGCAGCCGCTAGCTACATTTCAGCACGAAGCTGTGATGACGTCACAACTAATCTTCATCAAATTTACCACATTTTTCACACCTAAATTCACCCAATTCCAATTTTACTACGCCCATTGCATTCAAAACAACACATTCGACTCAAATTTTCAAATTAAATAATCAAAACTTCGTTGACTGTTTAAAACATCAAAGCCTGGATTTCGTGCTGACATGCCCACCTATTCCGTCCGGCTCTAGATCCTGAATTATGTTGCAGTCAGTCGGGTTCAGTCGGGTTGGGAGGAAGACGCTTTGTTTTTCCGAAATTTTCCATCGAATTTGGTGCGGTTTTCGCGAGTGTTTACGGCGTGATGCCGACGTTATCGTGTTTAGTACAGTCCGATAGTGGTTTGTGCCGAATTTGGGACAGTTCCAGAAAGAAATGTGAGTACATTTAGTTGATAAGGTTTTGGGGTTTTGCAACGCAACGCGTTGTGAGCAAAAATGGCGGCAGCTCGCGCATGCGAGCTTTGTTTGTATTGTGCTGCTGTCGAGCATTAAAACACTGCAGTAGACTTCACGGGGATTCTAGATTAGAGTCAAGGCAGATCAGGAAACGTAGAAATTATCTTTGTTATTAGATGTTATTAGAACATGCTGTGGTCATTATTAAGCATTTATAAATCGTGAACCAACCTCAATATATTCTGATTCTTACGCGCTGTTTTACCGTATTTTCTTCATGGGTGGTACAACGTAAATTTGACTACATATCTTACGGCCTAATAGATTCTAGGGGAAATTACGAACTAGTTAGTGGTATTCAATCTTTGCATTGATTATAAGCCACCGTTGTTAATAATTACCGAATTGGGGGTATTTATCTCCCATTTGGATGTCAATTATTTCGGTGCGTGTTTGTTGAGGTTAACCCATGTTTTCTACGGTGTGTTATTTGTAATTCCTGTAAGTGATGTGTGTCAATTTAAATTAAAATAAAGCGAATACAGGCAATGCTCACTTCGTGGACATCAAAGATGTGTTTTGAGTTTATTCTTAATTAAAGAAAACGCCGCCCGCTAATTGCGCTGAGCAAGCAGCTCGTCTAGCAGGGGAATTATTTAAATTATTCATAGGCGAAATTTGAATAATTCAACTTAGTAGAAGTTAGTGACCAGTCAGTCCATCAGGGTTGTCAACGCAAAACTGCGCCGACCATTATAAGAGAAGCGGCGATAAATTATTACGAACGAGATTCCACGTTGAACGTATCAGACCAGATTACTTTATATTTTAATAAAATTCAGACCGGGAATATTTCAATGTTAACCTGACTTTAGTACCAACTCCAGTGCATGATTATATTTATTGCAGAGGTTCTTTGTTGATTACACAGCCCTGTATATACGCTTAATAAAAAATATAAAATAAATGCAAAAAAAGACAGTACACCACCCGTGTAGAGGAAATTTGCTTCCTGCTGATGGGGTTAATGTAATTATTTAATGTCTCAATGAAAGCGACGACCACCTATGCTCAGGTACAAGAAACAATGCATCGCAAATTGAACAATGCAAATTACTTTAATCACAGATTGCTTCACTATAAGCTGCTTGGACTTATTTAACATAATAACTGGACGCAATTGCTGTATGCGTACGACGAAGAAATTCCTTCGCAACTAAAAAGAATGTGAAACAGATTTGTCAGGGAGACGCTATTAATTTCCGGTAAATATTTATGCGGTCGCCGAAGAAAATTAAAATAACTTGTCAACGGTGTCGATGGCCGTTCCTTTTGGTATCGCAGAACCCAACATTAGTGTGGAGGGGTCGATCAATTGCTGTCAAAATGGCCCGCCGATTTCGATAAAACATTAATGGGACATTTGACGTGCAAATTGGCCTGAAAAATTCACGAAAATCGATCGTCGTAAAAAGTAATTGATACAAAACGGTAAAATGACCGCGTTGAAATTTTAAGCATCCCTTATTAACTACCTATACCAACAGAATAAATAAAACAACAACAAATTACAAGACGTGGTATATTACAGAAACCATAACTCAAATATACCCAATCAAAAATTCACATTTGTCTAACACTTAATTAAGAAAATCCTATTGTGTTTTTATCTGGTAATAAATCACCACTGTTATGTATGATATATAAGTTCGCACTATCATAAAAAACTAACCTACTAACTTTTCTAACGCCATCAACGTGTTTATTTACCTCTAGGGTCTTTAGAGCTGATCCCTGGAAAGATAATTATCGAAATATCCTATGGTCTAGCAACTTTCGACCTCACAATATGTGAATTGAACCAGACATTAAGTAGTGGTGTTCGGTTTCACCAATGGACATGTTTATTGGTTACTTTACAGAGAGAAATATTGTAAATATTATCGAGGAATGAAGACACTTTTTCGTCACGTCGTTTTATTACTTCGTAAAATTGAATACACGCCGTAGACCACCGTGTCTTTAATACCGTGTTGTACAACGGAAAGTGAGCTTAAATTATTTTGATGTCTACAATAAAACCTCAATTTGGTGAGATTTCTTGAGTGCAATACATTGTGTAACAACCTATCATTATATTGTAACGGGTACTTAATATTGTGAAAGTAAAATTTTACCGATAAATGAATAAAAAAATGTTTAATCATTGCTGAATTGTGTCAATGTGTCAGTCAAATACGTGTGAGAACGCATAAAGAAGGTAAAAAGTGCTGTTGGTTCTTCTATTTTACTTTTTGGGGAGTTTATTTACTAGTTAACACCTTTTTGCAACTCTATTATGTAACATTCAGGTGGTAGCCAAAGAATACTAGTTTACTTTTGGAATTATGTCGCTTTAAACTTTGTAAATATTCCCACGATGGATGTGACAATGCCATACGGAAGATGGATAAATTTGAATTTGTAATTTTCTGAATCGACAAAGCGACAAAACTATATATTATATAGATTTTTTTATATCTTACAACAACACAAACAGTATTTTTGTCGAATCAAAATCAGTTGTTCATATATGCACGCTATAGTAAGTCGAAAAGTGGACACAGCATCGCTGTGTCGTTATCCTGGTCAGAGTGAATGTTTTCATGTCGTGTCCCACAAATAGATCGATCCATAATCCTCCGAAAACCCAATTCACACATCAACATCTATTAGTGTACCAACAAAAGTGCTCCGCGTTCTATTTTGACGTGATCCATAGGTTAGAAACAAAGGACCGTTCGCCGGTGCGTTTGATGTTTTCCGAGTGACGCCAGGACCACCCATTCATGTAAAAAACGAAGCGGTCATTTTTGTGGGATAGTGATGCTGGTTGTTGTTGCCGCCTTAATTATTATTATTATTAGCGGTGTCCGAAGCTACCGGAACACCACAAACGGCTGATTAATCGCGTTGATCCGTACCTATAATTAATTGTGATTTTATTTGGACTACTGAATCGTGGCGGCGATATATTTCGGTGGAGTGGTGAGCGGCGCCACAAGAACAGGAAATAATTTCTCGTTTATAAGACAAGTGGAAATATATTTTGACTTTATGGGAGTCGGGCTCAAACAGCGGCTTAATTGATACCCTACAGTAAACCGACCGTATCTGGACGCGGTACGCTGAACATCGACACTATGATTGCCTATCTCTGACAAGGAACAACTGGAAGGCGCCAATAACCATCCATTTGCCACTGATGTGCATGCCACTATCCTCCAGTTAAGATGTTCCTCACTACCGCTAAAAATGTCCAAGTTTACAATTTGGTATTTACAATTCAGAACACGAAGCACTGTGGAGGAAATCATAGCTATTTTAGTGTTACACACTTGCATATGCAATAGTATAATTAACCCAGCATATTAGTGAAGATATTTTAAGTTTATTTTTCTCTACGTGTGTACAAAGTCATTATTGCAAAAGTCACCGTAAAGTTAAATCACGAGTTGGAGTTATATTTCGTACAATGTAACAACAGACAAGTAGTCTGTTTCAGATGTCGTGCCGCTGAATAGTATTACAATTGTATACAATATTATTCACCGAAGATTATTCTGATTAGTATCACAAGATTTTGTGAAGTGGGGACAGAGCATCAATATGAATGGATTATTGTGAATCGGCGTGGTCAAAAGTTGGGTCGGCACGATTGAAATCTTAAAGACGAAAGAGAGCAATGTGATATTTTCCATCACTATTGTGTAGGTATAGACGCGAACATCGACGCTCCCGCGTCCGCTTATCTAGTCAATCTGAGCTCAAATCGTGAGGCGACATCGATGCTGTCTTTTAACGTTAACGAAGACAGAAAAAGCGAACCATTTTAATCGCGATCCAAGGCCCTTGTAAAAAAATAATAAGCATTTTGCTTTGGGAAAACCGGAGATCAGATAATATAGACCACAAACAGTGAAATCTCGGGACAATTTGTTCGGCTGAACTTTGTTTTTAAATATTTGACGAAAAAATCACAATGAAAAAATTATTTTCAATTTCAACCGCGAAATCCTACGATCTGGTATCTTAATCCGGAATCACTCTATAAATTTTACGAAGAACGGACGTCACAAAATATAAAACTTACCCATAAAAATTTTTATGTAGTCAACTTAAGACATGGCGCCTACAAATACTATCGAATATTACTAACTCGTAAATTTAAAAGCTGCATACATTAACACATATTAAAAGCTATATAGACGGTCTCTCCTATGTAAGATATTTAATGATCTCAGTTGAATAGATCGTTTCGCACAGCGGGTGCTCAAAAATAAAACTATAGTATAGTTGAGAAATTACGGAAAAGTATGGAAAGAATTTCGACAAAACAAGAGTAGAAATGTGATCTTGATATACAATTTGGTGGCAGCGTATACTGGAATATTTGTTCGGAATAGACCAGGTCAAATTTATATTTTGATCTGAAAAGTTTTCGGAGAAAACTTTGGAAAAAACATACAAAAACATAACAAAACATAGTGGCCGACAAATGTCTACGCACGACCCCCCCATTTCTGCTATCTGACGAGTCCAAAAGCATTACGAAGAAAAGTAATGATGCAGTTATATTTTAAATCGACATTTATTATTATATAACAAAAATAACTTGCTGCGATATAAACTTAACGAATTATTCAGGAAAAACGATAGTCTACATATTCTCCGCATGGCATGCTCTATGTTACTGTGTGTGCGGCGGGATAATAACGAGGAAGCACCGTTTTGTTCAAGTTTGCGTTCAGGCTTTAGGTTAGGCTTCGTATGAATTGTATTTATTTGTAGTCTAGACAGTTTCAAGCAGTGTACAGTTGTGACAATGACTCCCCGAACAGATAATTTCAATTAATATCCGAAATTTGGTGTATAATTGCACAAATTGCACAAATTGATTGGTGAAATTTCAAAATTGGTCAATTTAAGTTAATCGACGGTTCAAACTATATTCAATAACTTTTAAAATACTGATATTATTGAAAATAAATCGCGCAGTGGTCGCCCAATGAGGCTAAGTCGTAGAGATGTATCGTTTATTTTGAAAAGAAAGTGGATAAAAAATCCAAAATAAATTCCATTATGTTGGTCGCAGAGCTGGCAATAACATCACATAAGATTGTGGATCCACGATCTGTTTAATACACTTTGAACAAGAGTGAAGAATATCACTTGTTTCTATATCTGCAGAGAGATCATTTGGTTGGTTCAAGTAAAAGACAAACCTGTCAGAGTAAAAATATGATTTTCTTGATGTTCCAAGTATTACGTTTTCTTGCTTTAAGTATGAAGGAACTGCTTGAAAGGAATTACGTCTATTTTAAGCATCAAGAAACTGTTTGTTCGTTGAAGAATGTATATTTTTCACCCAAAAAAATGTTGTTATTGTAAAACGAACGTCTTACTCTTTTTATATGTGGAAGAATAACATTTCTTGCTTGGAAATATACATTTTAAATACTGACTTTAGGCCAGCGTATTGGGACAACAACTATTTGTAACAACAATCTAACAATTTCTAGTCACCATACGGACCTATTGGTACCAGAATAATAATACCTTAACCGATATATCTCAATTTTTCCATGTCTCCACTCCTGACAAAGGTATTTTCGGCACATTAATGCATTTTTAATGAACCGAAACGGTACACACAGAGAGTCGTATGGCCGGCGTTCAATTAAAATGCTTCGGTTCGGTTTTGAAATCGTAAGTGTATCTCGTGTCCGTACACTGTATATACGTACGTAGGCACGGCATACGCCCGAGATACGTATGCTAAACGAAGCTCGGATATATCTCTCAGGTACGGTACGGGTAAATGTATTTTTAATATTCATATATTCCGCCGCCCGGTCCCGATAAAAATCTACGTACATTGTAAACCCCCGTGTAATAATATTAACCGATCGATTTGTACGTTTCACCGGCGAACTAATCGAAAAAATCGACCGACTGGCTCGCGCAGTAATTGAATAATTGAATATTTATGTTAGTGTCACGCGATTTTGTTGTTGTTGTTGTTGCTCGTTTCCTGGTGATTGCATATCTGCAGCTAGGTTATGTGGCGTCTATTTTGAGATCTTTTTAATACCCAAAAATAGTTCATATTCTAAATACGTTGAAGAATGTTTAGACAATTTTAAACAAGAACATTGTTTTAAGACAGGCGTATCTTTCTTTTCAGGGCAGGTGGTCCTCCAGTCCGTGACTCGTTAAGGCCTGTAGAAGGTTCGGCAATTAGTGAAAAATCAGTGGTAAGTTATTGCGAAATATTTAGTCCAAATGAACGTTTATAGGCGGCAATTATAAAGCCTCCATTGATGAATGGGATCTTGATAAGGTCCCAACTCCCGGGACGCTGGTATTTTTCGCTAAAACGAACCAAGATGATTGGTTGATTGCTACCGTGTTACCCGTTGCCTCAACTTTAACGATTATTTATCGCACAAAATGTTTTTTATTCACCACTCAAATAAACTGTTTTATAAGCATCACAAGGACGATTATACCATTTGATATAGTATGATCTATGTACGGTTGAGTATTTCGAAATAGGTTTGCCATTTAAGTAAAAAGAAAATAATTCAATTTGGTTTATTGAAACGTTTTAGCCGTGATGCATTTTATTAGCCTCATACCGACCCGCATTGAGCAATAAACGCTTCGACAGGCCATAAATACTTTATTTAAAGGTGTTTGTAATTAAATATCACATAATGTACTGGGTATATAGATCGAGGTGAGTTTTATTACATTCTTTTGGTGTTTAAAAACTGATTACGATGTTATATCATCAATATAAAACAACATACACTTTTAATTCAGATGTGAGACAATCGTTGGCGCTTTAGAGCTCTTATCGCATAATGCATCTTCTTCGGATTCAAAAGCGGGGACAAAATTTGCAATATAATATATCCATATTGCGTAGCTATAGCTACATTGTAGGTATATTAGAAAATTATGCAGAAGCTATTTACTGTATTATTAAGGTGAATATTAATGTATCTCTGGAGATCTCGGTAAGTAATTTCTTGCGTATCGTTAAGTAGAATAAAATGAGAAATACCGCGAATAATTCTCTGGGTTTCTTGCGGTCGCCGATTATATTATATTAGTGGGGATTTCAGTGTGGTTTGAACACGCGTGGAACACGCTTTTTACCAGCTCACAATTCATAATAATCATTACAAATGCAGCGGTTCATTAGCTAGGTTAAATGTGATAAATTCTCTCGCCAACATATAATTATTGTTATTATTCACAATCTTGCGCATTTATCTTGCCAATTTGTGTTCACGAAACGCGTCCGTATTTATCTAATTATTTTGTTGGTTTTAGAGCGACGACGTAGCTTAATGGGATACGGCTTTTTGCTCCGCGCTTTTCACTCGTTTGTTCCGAGAATGGGGACCATGTGATCATTGCGCATTATAAATTAATTGTGCTAATTGGCATATGAAATTTATGTCCTGCTTCGAAGCGATTCGCCTAACTGGTGTCTCGATTGTGACCGTGGCGCCTCGCTGTGTTCTTTTTTACTACTAGAGATTATACAGTGATAAAATGTTGTACGTAAGTAAATAAATGATCCTGACAAGTAATTACATAATGGTGAACGTAGGGATTGTATTATCGCTAACAATGCTAAAAATGACCACCAAAATTACCGAAAAATATCTTCAGTGACAGTTTTCATACTTTTATTATTTTGGAAAGTATGCATTTTTTGTATCCTGTAATAAACTTCATTAATAAATTGACTTACTTATGACAGATTGTTTAATATACTACAAAATTATTATAAAAGTCTGGCATCTATCACATTATTTTTTGATACTTGGATAAACTATCTTATTAGTTACATATATACATATATATATATTGGGTTTTCAATGAAATATTAAAATACTCAAATATTCAATATTTTCTGTTCATTGCAAATTCTATAACTCAAGGTAATGAATGTAAAATTTCCCACAAATCCACTGACAGGAAGTATACAATATTAGTTCACTCGTTTAACCAGGATGTTTGATTTATGATAAAAATGTGTGCGAAGTCGTCACTGTGGTGTGGCCAGCAAATTATTTGCAAATTATCGTCTTCGTCTTCTTAGGTTATATATTTGTGCAGAAATTGTGTTTTTATTAGTAATTTTATACTTGATATTTGACAATCATTACATGTTTACTACTACAATGACATGTTTATTTACATACCACATTTATATAGTACATATGTGATAAACAAGACTAAACTATATTATAATTATAGCTATAAAAGTATAATGGGCCTAACCAAAATTCATACTAGCCCTTATGCCTACTCAATAATACTCATTACTATTAGTCCAACCTAAAAACGAAGTTAGAACCTATCGATATTATATGCTTTTCCAAAAATTCTGTATAGAAATAACATCAGAAGAAAAGAATTAATAACCTTTGACCCTGTTCTGCTTCAATTGTTCATGTGTCGTGTTCAGCGCACATAATTCTCAGCTGGAATTTGCTTAGCGAAAGTTTCGTGACACTCAGGAGATACGGATTTTTTTCCGGTTTGAGTCGAAATCATTGTCGAATGGCTCAGATGACGGGCTCTTTTTAAATGCGAAATGTATGCTAATTCCGCCGACAAACTCGTGTGAGTGAAATGCGAGTTTGTCTGCTAGGACCCTCAACCCAATTATAAATATTTCGCCTGTGCAATAAAAGTACTCTGTATTTCAACCTGCTGCACGCAAATTAATGCCTTAACCCAGAAATTCCGGAATAAATACAATTATGTATAATATATGGATGCTGCGCAGGCTGTTTCCCGCCTTTGCTTATATCAAACAGTAGCAGGTGTTGGTATATAAAATTCACTTTGCCATGAAGTCAGTATTTTGTCAAAATCACATAAAAATACAGATCTTCAGTGCAAAAGTAACTCAGATCAATCTGTGAGTATGTTGTTAGGTAGATAGATAGATATAGATAGATAGATAGCCATTTATTGTTACCAAACATTTACAAATTAATACAATATATTATCAAGTATCTCAATATGTATTTCTATTCAAAAATTAATGAAATAAAGCAAATTAAAGTGTGATTCTAATGAATGATTGGAGACAATTTCGAGGTTAGCCGTGGCATTCCCATTATGGAATTTGGTTCGTATGCTCATGTGTGTCTAATCCGGGTATAGCCATACATCTTTGTATATGTCATTCTATTCCATTCCTGTCGGTCCCAAGCTACTCTGTGCCAGGTTACTCCTCCACAGCTTCTTTTGAATTCGTCCTCCCAGCTGGCAGTTGGTCTCCCTTTTCTTCTCTTCTTATCCCTATTATTTTTTTAGTCCATCTCTTATCCTTCACTCTTATGATATGTCCAGTCCGGTTCCATTTTCTTTCTAGTATTATTTTTCCTATATCTTCTATCTTTAATTGCTCTCTAATCCATTTTTTCGTTTTCTTGTCTTTTCTTTTAATTCCAATCATTTCTCTATGCATTGTCCTAGCTGCCACTCTGACTTTTTTAATTATTTTGCTCGTTAGCGTCCATGTCTCACATCCGTAGAGCATGACAGGGAGGACACACATTACCCACAGTTTTTTTCCATTTCTATATTTGATTTCCATATATTCTTGTATTTGTTGTACGTTTGCCACCCCATTGCTATTCTTCTTGCTATTTCTTCTCCTTTGTTGCTGGTGGTAATTTTTTGTCCGAGGTATATGAAATGATCAACTTTTTCAATTTTATTTCCTTGTATACTTATTTTTTCTTGTTGGTCACCGTTTATGTACATTGCTTTTGTCTTTCGTGTGTTGATTCGCAGTCCAACTTCCTTTTCTCTTCGCAAAATTATTTCCAGCATTTCTCTTATTTCTGCTTCATTCTTCCCGATTAGTACTATGTCGTCAACAAACTTCAGTCTATTCAGCCATTGCCCATTTACTCTTATCCCCTTGTTTTCTCATTCCTCTTCGACAAATATTTTCTCAAGTACAGCATTGAATAATTTTGCTGATACCGTATCGCCTTGCTTTAGCCCGTTTCCTAGTCTTATAGTTCTTATAATGTTGTTCAGCTCGATAATTAGCGTTGAGTTCTTATATATATATGTATATTTTAATATGTGAATATATTGTTCATCCATACCAGAATTTTGTATGACCTGTAAAATTGTTTCTGTCTTTACACTATCGAAGGCCTTTTCAAAGTCAATAAATACCATAATCATAGGGAAGTCATAGTCGTTTGATTTTTTTATCAGTTGCTGCACCACAAGAATGTTATCCAGCGTGGAAAAATTTTTCTTGAAGCCTGTTTGATCTTCGGATGAAGTTAAGTATTGCTCTACTCTCTTTGTAATTATGGACATAAATATCTTGTACAATACTGGGAGCAGACTTATTGGCCTGTAATTACTTATCTGTTCTCTATCACCCTTTTTACATATCAATGCGAGTTTTGCTATCAGCCAATCATCGGGTATTTTTTTTTGTTTCAGACAGCTGTTAAAAATTTCGTTCAATATCTTTACTATATAGTTTCCTCCTGCTTTTATCTCCTCATTTCTTATTCCGTCTATCCCCCCAGCTGTCCCTTCCTTAGTTTTGATATCACGTTAGTTATCTCGTCCGTCATTATGTCGTATTCCATATGTCTATTTTCTTCCGTGTGCGTTTCTATATTATCTGTCTCTGTAGCTTCCCTGTGTTCTTCTTGGTCTGTCTTATTGTACAGTTCTGTATAAAAATCGCATATAATATCCATTATCTCTGTTTCTTCCTTCTTACTCATCCCATTCTTGTCTTTCATTGCAATTATTTTATTGTATCCCAGTGATTGCATTCTCATACTTTTCTTTATACTTTATACCGTTCGTAGTAAGAGCTTCTTGCAATTCGTTTATCTTTTTACTATATGACCACTCTTTCCATTTTTTCCTTATTAGTTTGGATATTTCTGTGTACTCGATCTTTTCCTTTCCTGATTTCTTCAATGTTCTTCTTTTATTTAATAGTCGATGGATATCGAGGGGTATTCGTGCATTTTTCACTTCGTTTTGTGTGACTTTTTCAATATCTCTTAGAACTGCTGTCACAGCTTTGTTTACTATAAGTGTTTGGTTTTCTATGTCTGTGCTAGTTTGTATTTCTTCAAATCTTACTTTGTGCTTTATTCGTTCTTCAAAGTTTTCAGTTTTTAATTCATCTGTATTTTTGTAACCTTTGGTATTTTGTTTGTACCACACCTTTTTCATTTTTATCTGTAGTAACATCTTAATGCTCTGTGGTCGCTGCCTATGTCAATTTTCTGGTCAACTTCTACATTTCGGATGATTTCTTTTTTGTTTGCCATGAAGTAGTCGATTTCGTTCATCGTTTTTCCATCGGGGCTAATCCATGTCCATTTCTTATGCTTTGATTTGTTGTAAAAAGTGTTCATAATGTAGAAATTATTACCCTCAGCAAACTCCACCAGCTTTTCTCCACTTTGGTTTCTTGTACCAGTTCTAAAATGTCCCATACAAGACTCGCCCTTATTTTTTCCTACTTTAGCATTAAAATCGCCCATTATAATAGTGTATTTACATTTGTCGTCATCGATTACTGTCTGGACATATAATAATAATAATAATAATAAACAAACTTTATTGTTCAAATAGATAGAATACATATAAAAAAAAATCAGTAATTAGACCATATACATTTGAACAAAAGGTGAAATTCGGTATAACCGCTCTTCCATTTAAACCCTATTTCAGTGAAAATGTATACCAACTGCTGAATACGAGAAGAAAAAAAAAACAACAGGAAAAAAAAGAAAACCAGGCAACTGCATCCCACGCCCCCGTACAGAATCAACGAAAAAATAGAAATGGTAGCCCACCGCGCCGCCAGTACTACCCCCTGTTTATGGACTGTATTTGGATCAGATGTTTATGCATATACTTCTTAAAAGTTTGGACGGATGTGCATTCCCTGGCAGTTCTGGGAAGACCGTTGAATACGAAGGTAATCTGGTAAGAGTAACATTTCTTGAAGTATTCATGTTTATGCACAGGTGGTGTTAAAGTGCCCTTAAACCTAATATTCAAAACATGCACATCCGTTCTAAATTTTATTTTTTGAAACAGATATGGTGGTTTTTTAAATAAGATAATTTTAAAATACAAACAAGCCGAGTGAGCGATTCTTCTCATTGGCGGTTGATGTTGGTGCATATACTTGTATGATTTGAATTCTCCCGTATTTTTGTTTATCTCTAAAGCATAGAATAATCTTAGAAACTCTATGTGTATATGCTTTGTAGGAGGTAACTTGATGGACAAAATTTCTATTTATAAGGAAGCCAGTTCCTCCTATCTTGTCGATTCCGTTATAGTAGAAGGTCGTTCCCTACATTGTTCTCCCTTTCGTCGGACCTCGCTCAGCCCAATTATATGCCATTCCGTGTTTTTTAGTTCCTCTAACAATTCTTCCAGTTTCTCGTTTTCTCTTAGAGTTTTACAATTATATGTTAGTACTGCTAGTCTTTTTGTGGTATTTTGTAGTGGTTTTGTTCTTTGTACATTTTCTTCTCTGTTCTGCTTATTTTGATTGGTCGTCCTGCTGGTTTCCTCTCTCAATTTCCTTGGCTTTGCTGTGGTCGTTATACTTAGACGTGAAGTGTCTTTATGTGTTAATTGCTATATATTGCTAATGTTTGGTTTTTCAGTCTTTTGTTTTGATGGTCCTGGTTTTGGGATTTGTTTCTTTAAGTCTGACAGAGAGACCGAGTGTGCTTTTGGTCTCATGAAGTATCCGTCAATTTGTGTTTGTTGTTTAGGCGGGGTTTCTCCTGTGTTGTCGGCTCTTTCATTTATTATTTTCACCTGTTGTCTGACTTTCTTAGTGTCTTCGCCATGTACATTGTATTGTGTTTCATTCGTTTCAAGTGCGACGCTTTTGGACTGGTTTTCCTCTTCCTCCTCTGATCTAAGTCTTTTTTTGTTGAGCATCCTTTGGACTTCTTCTTCTTGTAACTCCCTTCCATTAACAATTAGTTTATCGTATTTTATGAATGCCCGTTCTCCGTTTTCTCTAAGCCTTTTCATTATCGGGACCAGGCTTTTTTGCTTTCGTTGTATATCTTTTGGGAGATCTTCCGTTATTATTATACAGGTTTTCCTTAATGCAGTGAATTTAATGAGAATTGGTCGAATTTTCTCATTATCTTTTTTCCCTATTTTTGTTATCAGGTCCACCTCAAATATTTGTGTTTGAACTCTCACTTGTTTGTTAATTATGTCCAGTACTATCTTTTCCAATTCTTTGATATTTCTTTCTTCTTCCGGTTGTACGTACATACCTATGTTGTTAGGTATGTACGTTTTAATTAATTAATTATTATTCATTTTGAACACCTGTATATGAATTTCGTTTAACACAATCTGGATCAGTTGAATTCTTTGTCACGACGGTCTGTAATGCATTTTCTTTTTCCATTGTTAACGGCAGTGCAGGGCGTACGAGAATTTATAACGCAATGTATTTATTTCCGTAATAAATTATGCATGTGGACGTCATTAATATTTAGGGAGCGTATTTTCGTTACACTTAATAGAAATGTAACGCGCATTTTTGAATAATAGGCTAGGTGTTCCTGTGGTGCTTTCGCACCACGGGTATTCTTATTTCCAATGCTAAGCTCTGAATCCCACTGTTAACTGTTGGTTACCGTAATATTAAATCGGGATGTGTTCTAGATTTAGAATTTTTGACTTTATAAAAGTCAATTTTATGGTTCTAAGCAATGTTTTACTAGAAGCACTTTAGTTTTGTTCGTTTTTATATCAGATTTATGTAAAGAAGTACTTGTTTTTAATAGTTACCTGTTTCATTAGAGCCTGTTTGTCCAACAGGCAATTCATTATCATACTTTCCTTCTTTATATAACTTTGGAGTATTCAACAGCATTTAATTCTTTATTCCATCAAGGTTTTTCAAACAAAATACAATCAAACCGTGTTGGGAAGACCATATAGTGCAAAACTAGTCACCTAGAGGTAATAAATCACGACCTCCTTATATTTCGGTACCGCGGGGCGAAGAAAATTGCAAAACAGCGACTGACTGACGGGCGGTCAGATCGTCATTTCGGAGGCAATCAACGCACGCCGACTAATTAAAACCGAAAATCATCGCTCGTTCGCGCGGACACGTGCAAAATGAAGTTATTAAGGTACGCCGGTTGTTGCGGGCCCGACTCTCCCAGGACGACTTGCACATTTTAACAAGGATCATGTCTTCGGCGCTGCCCGACTCACAAAAGCACACATTATTTATTATTGTAACGTGGACGCATTGTGCGCCGACTAAACCGATATTAAACCGATGAATGGATGACAATCAACTTGCTTTAATTACTTTCACGACCGTTCAATCACAAAACTTCTGCACAACGCCAGTACCGGCGGCGTGCATGTAATAACTGACGTACTTACCTATGATGCACCAAGAATTACTGTGAGCGCGTTGAGCACCCAACATCACGGTTTGAAACTATTGTTTCGTTCGTCACAGTTCGGTAATAGTTTTTGGGTGTTGTTGTATATTCCAGGAATCACTTGATTCCAGACATTCCTGCTTTTCTTCGATGAATAACCTAAACGGCTTGGTTTACAAATTATTCACTACCTAGCTAAATTATACGGTGATATTTCTAAATTAAGTCCACACAATACCGCTATAAAGACCAGATCTGTCAGATCGTGGTGACCCAAGTCATGTCGCGATGCTTAATTTCGATCTATAAATTCCCTGATTAAGCCGGGTATCGTACTTTGCGTTGAATTTATTAGCTAACGCTTTGGTGGGTACTTAAGTCGTGCCCTCATCTAGGCTATTATGATGGGTGAGAAATACGGTTCTAGGAACGTTATGCAGCGACAACTTCAGTGTTGCGCATAAACATCTCCTAACGCATGAGACACGAAGCGCAAAGCTACAAGCGAGTAAACACGAAGATGTCGACGATTATTGCGGAAAGATCTCAGTTGGGTTCCTAGTTTATTGCAACGGTCACTATTCAAAAGTAGCTTAGGATTGAGCCTGTGCATTTGGCGCGTTTTGAAAACGGTTTGATAACTTTGGAGACATGCACACAGAGAAAAGAATGCTCAATTCAAGTCAAATTAGTTGCAATGAGTAAATTATAAAGTCACACTAAACAATCAATCACACAAAGGACTATATGTAGTTTTGAATGAAACTTTATAGTATTACTTCATATATTTAAACATTTCGACCAAATTGATATTGTTTTATTTCGACCATTGGGTGAATTAAAGAGAATAATACTTATCAGAATAAGTAATGGGATGTTTTGATTGGAAAACCAAATGTTTCAGAAAAAGATTTTTAGGTTTGGTTCAAAATACGTCCCACACACGACCGATCCACGGAGCTAGAGTGGCAGTCCTAGTTGACATACAAGCTGCACATTATAATTCTTTGTTATACTCCTTTAAAGTTCATCTATGGATGAATTAGAAATGTTATATGGTACAGCTGCTTGTATTTTCATAAAAAAAAACAAATGGGAGAAAGATTTTTTTTTGCTTCAAAGGAGAAATTTGTGAGTTATGAATCAAAAAACTCTTCTCAATTGAAAACTTTATTGATTTGTTCGGAGTAAATTTTCGCGAGACAACAAATGTCTCTGTCTGTAGGTACTTTCCATATTACTATTATTGTGGTGGCACGTATATCTACAAACGTTTTGAAAACGATATTTAGATGTAACAATTAAAAAGTAATTATTTGGGTATTGATTTCATCGGTAGGATTTTCTATTTGGTGACAGCGTCGTGATATAATAAACGTTTGCGTTATGCGTCACAGGCAGCGTAAAAATGACTCTGAGTTCTCAATGTTCGTTCACGAATGTGTTTTCCGTGTTTAATTTTAACGCACGACTGGTTACTTTCGTAATTAACGGTAGTAAATAAGCGGTGCGCCGTTCCCCGGAAAAACCTCTTAGGTCTGACCCTGGCGCGGCACCACCCTCTTTGCAGTAAATCAGGCATCAATGTAAATAGCTTTTAGTGGGTTCCGCAATCTCGGCGTATTAATGCGTAGGTCAAAGCCAGAGGCCGCTCGGGTCGCCGGATGGGCGCTCGCTTCTGGCGAACCACCCGTCGCGAAGAGCACACGCCGCCAACTTGTCCCGCCATTAGCGACATCTGTGTTAAATAGTTACACCTCTTACTATGAGTCCCAAGAAGACATCCGTGTTTACTAACTACGGTATTAATTACCTGGAAAGTACATAAAACTAAGAAAATATCTGTAGAAGTAATATAATAATTTCGATTTGTGTAAAAATAGACATGTGACGTCGTTGATGTATTGGTTTAAGATATAGTCAAGATATTTGAGTCACTTTATAAAACGGTGACAATGGTTTTGTGGTCAGCCTCGGACGTTTTTCTTGAAATACAAGGAGCAGTTGAAGTCAATGACGACAAGAACAACAGCGGCGACTGCTTATTTACATACACTTGTTTGTTAGCTTTCAAGTATGTGCTCCAATCAAGTGGTGGACTTAAAGAATGTGGGAATCGAAGGGTTTTCTGTGACGCTGACCGTCGATATGTTTATTCTCTCAACAGATTTTTCTCTTCGATAGCCACTGTTAAGTAAATGCAGCCTGTAACATTTTAGAATTTGTTTCTTTTTTCGTGTTAGGTAAATAGAGTAGGCACAAACGATTTATGATCGCAAAATTCATTAGATTTGATTTGAAAATAGTAAAAAAAGTGGATTTTGCTGAGATTTAGACGTTACATTAGACGACGAACCACTCAGGAATAAATATTGTGGATAAATCATTTAAATTTTAGCTAATACAGCTACAATTTTACATAATACAACTATAATTTAATAAACAAAATTTGTGATTAGCTAACTAAATAAAATAAAAATAAGGTAACTTAAAAATCATTTTCCGATCAAACCTAATTACAATATCTGTTAATAGTCATCAATTACGATAGGCTCGCGGTTTATCGTACCGAAAGAAAGCTTACATTCGACCGGGTATCGTTCAATCATGCATGTGGCCGCGTAGAGATTACACACTCCTTAGTCCTTTTTCTCCTTTGGTTCTTTTTTTTATTAGCGCAACGCACAAGCGCACCGCCTCTGTGCGTCGTCATTAAGTTCACATTAATTAAATGAGCCGGAAGATTGGTCATAATCTCAATTAATCTTAACGTGTCACCTGCGACACCAGCCATATCCTTTATCGTGTCCCTTCGCAACCCCATCGGTGTGAAGAAGTGGCTGATAATAATACGTTCGCTGTTAAACTGAAGATTTCGTCGCTTCCGTTGCTATCAATTTGTTATCTATCTGTCGGCAATTAGCTACGTCGCGTTTGAAGTGCACCACAAGAGATATCGGGGGATATTAATATAATAAAGCTTCCTATCAGGTTGTGTTTTATCTGGGAATAGAAAGTGGGAAGATAGATTACGTTAGCCTTACGACTTATTTAAAATAATTATTTTAAAAATTGAATTAGCTACACACAAATTCTTGGATATTATATATATATATATTATATATAAACAAAATTATTCTTACGTATATAGTGTAACATGAAGAGATTTTTTTATTATCCAAATATTTTATTCTAATAAGAATTTCATTACATACAGTTATTTCAACGCTTAATTATTCTTGCAGTTTAAGCGTTTAGTATTCTTCTACTTATAAAAATGTAGATATTTGTCTTACAACAAAAATATATATGACTATGAATATATGTGTGACCTCGGATGCGAAAAGGGGCCTATCGTACGAAAATAACGTGCGCCATAACGGTACCTATCGGAAGAGACCTTACGTGCTAAAATAGCGTGCCAGGTAACATCACGATAGGTCCCTTTTCGCATCCGAGGTCACATATGCTTCAATGAACAAACGGTTTCTTGACCCAAGTGTACGTACGTATCGTTTAAAACAGACGTAATTCCTTTCAAACAGTTCCTTCATACTTAAAACAAGAAAACGTAATACTTGGAACATAAAAAAAATCCTTACTCTGAGAATTTAGTATTTTACTTGAACCAACCAAATGATCTTTCTGCGGATATAGAAACAAGTGATATTCTTCACTCAAAGATATTCTTGTTGTATCCAATAATTTCTTCCCTCTGTGTAGGAAGAATTTTGTATATGTTTGAAAAATATTAGTATCTTGTATCATAAATGGCTGTTTACCTTTTAAGCAGTTAGTATGCAATCTTTATGTATGGCCGATGGTGCTAATTAATTGATTCAACAGTGATACGTTCAATTTTTGCATTGCATTCATAAAACACCGGCCAGAATACGAAAACACTTTTAAGATTTTGGTGAGAATTTCGATACCAGCACTTAACTTATTCACACTGAATTTGCGCGGTATAATTTAGGGAATATCGGTTGTTCTTTTAGCAGATACTCTGATAATTGCAGTTTTTTTTCGCAAGGGGGCCCGGACCATCTCAAAAATTGTTCGCATAAATTTCCCTCGTTCGATATTACGGTAATTTACGTTATGCTTGCAGCGGAGTCAGTCATGATAACACCTTTCGCCACGTATAGAATGCCCAAAGAGCAGGCGTGTAATTTTCACGGTTACAATTAAAACGGAAACTGTCAATTAGGGGTTCCGAGGTGTTGCTGACATACGCCCGGCAACGCCTATAGATGGCGCTCGCCCCCGGTAATGACCGCCTTCGATCCACCGCCAATTTGCATAATTCTCTCGCCCCGAAAAAGGGATTTAATGAACGGTTTTAAGCAAATATCAATTCGGCTGCGCGGAATAGGTGTTAATAAAAATTTTCGGGACCCGCATCCTTTTGCCGCTAATTTGAGGTCATTATCCAGTCGACACGATACCGATCTGTGCATTTAAGAAGCTCTTTGGCAGGTGCTCGCCAACCGCCGGCTATAATTTAAAAATCAATATAATTTTTCATAATCTGAAGGGAAAATTTGGCAAATTTACCGAATTATTCCTAAATTGTCCAAGAAACTGTACAAAATAAGTTTATACACTTAAATACCGATTAATTAAACGTGTATATAAATTTGGAATAAAATTTTTTACAGGCACCATCAACTAGAATTAAAATGGAACGTAACGCGACCGAATGCGGGTCAATTTATTAATTGAAATCTTAACGAGGGTTCGATTTAAAAGAGTAGTGCACGATTCTGCGAACCGGGCTTTTCGGTATCGCGTAACATAAAATTTGCTTAAATCGGGTCCATCGGCGGGCCCCGAACTTTCCAGAGTGTTATCTGGTGCGCCCGGCCGGAGTACGCCAATTAATAAAAGCCAACGGCGCCAGTAAAAGCGTTCTGACAACACACCTGAAAATCACTCGCAATGATAAACCCCGCGCGTAAAACGAACGGGACATTGTAGGTGTTAATGGCTGTGGCATTTTTCGAACTGTAATTACCGCGTTTTGCTCTCTCTTGCTTACTCTCTCGCGTTTTCGTTGACAGTCCTCAGTATCGAAGAAAGTTCTAAGCAAATATTACGTAGATTACTATACCTTCAAGGTCCCTTAAGTAAAAATATCTGGTGTGGCCTCCACCCAACCTTCCGATTACATTAACACACTGTTTACACATTTATAAACTCTCTGAACGTATAGACTATATCGGGATTATAACAATACGACTGACTGACCTCTCTAATAACTCTAATATGCCGTCACGTATCCGTGAGTTTTCCTACGAGGTTTATTTCTCTACTCCTTGTTTATTTATTCTTCAATCGTGGGCCAGGCGATAATATTCAAACATTAACGTGTCAGCTAAAGCGGTATGATGACGTCAGTTCTCCATTATGTCACAAACGAATCGATATAAATTTCTATATCGCCGAAACCGCTCATCCCATTGATCTGTAAATTTGTATACATATTTAAAATCTCTGCAGGATGAGATGGTGTCAGCTCGGTCAAAATCGGATGAATCCCAAAGAAAATTTGCCACTTCCGGCAAATTATATAAGAAGTATATAAGAATACGGAATTCTTATATATTTTTTGGTGCTAAATACAAACATGAACACATTACATTATTTATTGATAAAATCAAGGTCAGTCCCACTATCGCATACCGCTGCGGTATCCGTATCATCGTGTCAGCAGCTTTAAACTAGCAATCTCTCTAAAGATTGTAATTTTATGCATGATACCTAACAACTTATAAATCTCACCAGGCGAGGATGTAAATTTTTTTCGGAATCAATTTTTCACGTGATTAAAATGCGTACGAGGCATCGACACTTTTGTGATGCCCGCAATCAAAATTACCCTTGATGCGCGAGAATCGAATCGAAGTGTGCTCGGGGCGCTTTGTTAACCAGCCATGTTTAAGTTATTACTGAGGATGGAAGTAGATGGGTGACCGAAAATTAGCTTCCAATTTTCACACTTAAGAAGAATCGATTTTTTTTTTCGATCGGGCTCTCTCGGTGGAAGGGTTGTTATTAAATCCGATGCCGTGTGTATATTACAATTTCGGCCGTTGCCATTGCTGTGCTAAGCGATGAATTATGACGAGATCTTTCGACACGTACTCGTCGCGTACCAGGGGAAAAATCGGCCTCTGATTAACGACATACGATTTGATCTGTCCATTCGAAAGCGAAACGCCTCTCTGATGATAGGGCTCCGGAAATTTATCGCAATTTCGATGATGGGAAAGCATATTTTAGGTTTATTATATGAATTTATTCAAGACATCACAGCACAAATTTTGATCTCCAATTATTGTTGTAATCCTTGATGGATTTCGAAGTGTAATCGATTTTTTTGGTTTTACATTTAGTTTACAAAGATGAACAGGAAGTTATGGACAGATTTATGGAAATCTTTGATCATGACTTTGAGATGTTCAAAATACAAGAAGAGTGTTACAAACCCACAAACCATTCCGAATGGAAATAAGCCTTACAGGAATGGAAGGACGAGTTACCAGAAAAAAATACATTCTCCGCTTACGGCAATTTGCTAATGGACAACATCATTTTTTATCAGTTGTTGTTCGGCGAGCCAAAGAAGCGACCATTAGACGTAGAACAAATGAACTCCCTTTCTAGGGTAACAGGATTCTCAGGACGCCAGCATTTATTTTATGGCGGCGGTCATCGTCGTTAGAAATTCCCAATTTAATCGGAATCTAGATGCGATGCCATCAAAGATGCCGATCGCAAAAAGTCGAAGTGATTGCACTACCGCATTCGATCCAATGCTCTATTTCACTTTATTCAATATTTATAGTAGGGACTAGTAACATTTGGAAGCACGTTATATATCTGTGACGTCTTCCTATATAGTCGTTATTATCAAGTAAGATCTATTGTACATAAATTTACAATTTATTAGGTGTTTGATTCATGGGTTATGTGCATCTACTTCCCTGGTGTTGACAGCTTGCCGCAAAGTCCGTTTGAAATTTGAGATACCTCATTAATTACGCATTAAATACAGTAATTTGTTTTTGCATCGGTCTCTCGTATGAATTACTGCGTGGGAATCGGCAATTTTCTCTGAAACAACCCGGAAAATGGTCGATTTCTTAAATCATACCGCTAGTGCAGTGGGTATGTCAGGCTCATTGATATACAGTAGGCTCTGCGGCGATCTTTTAATTAGCAGCTTAGCGGGCCTTAAGTGGGTACAGAAATCCGACACTGGGTGGCGCACACAACCGACTACAATGTCGTATAAATCTCGGTAGGCTCGCAAAATGTATTACTAAGCGTAACGAGTATCAATTCGAGCTTTTTGCGCTTTGGAATCCAAGTCCTGAACGAATCATCACATGTATATTGATTTTGATAATGGCATATTTTTGTTACGGACTAGATTATATTAGTTCTCTAATCACACATAAAGCAAAATTATAACTCTACAGAACAAGTTTTGCTGATAAAATATTCCATATTTTCCTTGTGGTACGCCACTGGTCTGTGATACGACATCCAGAGCACGCATTATTGATTGATGACCATATGCGAAAGACGTATTTTTGTTGGGTGCATCTTGTATATGCACTTTTTTGTCGAGCCTGCCTATGTCCGCAGATATCAGTATTCTGGTTATACCGTACTGTCATGTTGTGCAAGAGACATATATCTACCAGGTGTCAAAATTTGATTGAAACAGCGCTGCTGATGCACGAACATGCATCGGACACAATAAAGACGGATTAAACCAGAGTTTATGCCGGTAAGCTTGGATTATAAGAATTACCCTTGTCGATTTTTGCTTTATTATAAGTTTTATTTTTATCGAAGACGTTTCTTTGGTATACCTATGTGTTGATCATGATGAAGATGCTTCCCAATACACCACTTGTCTTGGGAAGCATCTTCATCGTGGTCAATTACACCGGTACTTATAGTAATTTGCTCTTGTGTGTTGGCGGTAGCAATATTACAGGTATCAGACGTGCCAACATTACGCTTGTTCATATCAAGTGTGGTTTAAGTAAAACGGGTTTGTTGTCTAACGCAGCATTGAATCTCCGCCTAAAAAAACCTCAATTTTGAAAATCTTTTCATCATAACCTATTATCCTCAATGCTTTAAAGCGAATTAAGGATATTTATCTATATCTATAAACCAAACAATTTTGTGTTATATCACTTTAAAGATCCAGTGTGTCTTCTAACTTATTATGAAAGGTTCTGTAAGAAAACTGACTGATTTAAACCTTTAATTTTTAATTGATAAACATTCATTAATTTATACAATAGTTGGTGCACAATGTATGCTGTGGGTTTCAGTGTTATCTCGTTGGCGGTAGTGTCTGCTTCCTAATGATAGAATACACTTAACTCCCGTATTTAAGTCCGTGTACGCGCGTTGTGCCCTTATCTCATATAAATTAAACGCGATATCATGGTACTGTATGGGTCCGGTGCGATTCAAAACCATTACGCGATAGCCACACTAAAATAAATAGTAATCAACAGCGTCTCTGGTGTGTATGTAAATGGTATACCGGCTGCCTGCCCTTTGGTGGCGCTGGCATTCATAAAAATTAATTTCGTGTTGGCAAGGCATCCCGTACGTAGATAGCGTGTAAAGCGCGACCATTATTAATGGTTCGGGCGTATTCCGTTGGCGATAGCGTGATTTTTTCAGTCGGCATATTAATGGTGCTAGGAGATTCGGTGAAAGAAACAGTTGTTCTCACCGATTACCCGATTGAGACGATTGATTAACATAATTGTTGCCGGTTGACGAGTCCTCTTCCATTACAATGTATGCTATATGCTAAGTTTTCCTTCAGAAGTTCTCTTCTCTACGTCTCTTTTCTAGTCTCTTCTCTAGTCTCCTCTCTAGTCTCTTCTCTACACAGAGAGAACTCTATTCTTGGATATCAAGAAAAATTATTGTTGTAGCGTGAAGTGTAGCATGAAGACGATTTTTTTTCTATACAAATAATACTTTATTCTAATAAGAATTTCAATATAGTTGTTTCAACGGTTAGTTATTCATATTTTCTTTTCTAGTATTTTGTCTAGTCTCTTCTCTAGTCTCTTCTCTAGTCTCTTCTCTAATCTCTTCTCTAGTCTCTTCTCTAGTCTCTTCTCTAGTCTCTTCTCTAGTCTCTTCTCTAGTCTCTTCTCTAGTCTCTTCTCTAGTCTCTTCTCTAGTCTCTTCTCTAGTCTCTTCTCTAGTCTCTTCTCTAGTCTCTTCTCTAGTCTCTTCTCTAGTCTCTTCACTAGTCTCTTCTCTAGTCTCTCGCCCGTCTCTCCTCTAATCTAATTGGTGTATAGGAAGGTGACAAGTGACAACATGCCTAACAACAGAGGCGGACGGAGGTAGCCTCTCAAACGGACGGTCGTCCCTCTTCAGATACGCACTTCACAGTTGGTATTTGACACAAAAGTATCGGCGTAAGTAATGGTGGCAGCATAAGCAACACATCGTGCTGTACAAATGAAGCAGAACGGCGCCTGTCTTCATTTATTCCTATCAGGTGGCAGTCCCTTATATTCGGAATCGTTATTACAATGGTTGCCATAATTCAGCACCCACAGTTTCGCAGCCGCAAACAGCAAACAACAGTTCGGTCCGCTAATTTCGCAGACAGATAAATTACTGGACGGGGCCGATCGAGCGGTTCGATCCGCGCGCTCCGTCGTCGTCGACGGAAAAAAGGCAGCGCGCGCTTTGTTCTGCGAGCGGCACTGCCAATCGGGGCACCATTCCGCGGCGAAATTTAGTGCGTCCAATTATGCATATGTACAAACACGGTATACCGGCGTACGTACGCGAGCACAAATAAAACGGAATTGCGGCGGCGGCGGCGGCCATATCGAGCCGTACGTTGAGTGATTGCCCGCTGATTGAAAATTATGTAAGGTGAGAATATTCCGCTGGAAACCACTCGCTATCTTACGCAGCATCTTGTCGTATCAAGTAAGCGGGGTTTACACGTATCTAAAACGGAGATAATGGCTTGAAATAGGTTTCTAGGAAAAGAGTTGAGTCGCTACATGGTAGCCTATGGATGCAGAGAACGTTTTGTCAAATTGCTTCACTAGTTTCTTTAATCTTTTGCCTAGTCTTTTCTCTAGTCTTTTCTCTAGTCTTTTCTCTAGTCTTTTCTTTAGTCTTTTCTCTAGTCTTTTCTCTAGTCTTTTCTCTAGTCTTTTCTCTAGTCTTTTCTCTAGTCTTTTCTCTAGTCTTTTCTCTAGTCTTTTCTGTAGTCTTTTCTCTAGTCTGTTCTCTAGTCTTTTCTCTAGTCTTTTCTCTAGTTTTTTCACTAGTCTTTTCTCTAGTCTTTTCTCTAGTCTTTTCTCTAGTCTTTTCTCTAGTCTTTTCTCTAGTCTTTTCTCTAGTTTTTTCACTAGTCTGTTCTCTAGTCTCTTCTCTAGTCTTTTCTCTAGTCTTTTCTGTAGTCTTTTCTCTAGTCTGTTCTCTAGTCTTTTCTCTAGTCTTTTCTCTAGTCTTTTCTCTAGTCTTTTCTCTAGTCTTTTCTCTAGTCTTTTCTCTAGTCTTTTCTCTAGTCTTTTCTCTAGTCTTTTCTCTAGTCTTTTCTCTAGTCTTTTCTCTAGTCTTTTCTCTAGTCTTTTCTCTAGTCTTTTCTCTAGTCTTTTCTCTAGTCTTTTCTCTAGTCTTTTCTCTAGTCTTTTCTCTAGTCTTTTCTCTAGTCTTTTCTCTAGTCTTTTCTCTAGTCTTTTCTCTAGTCTTTTCTCTAGTCTTTTCTGTAGTCTTTTCTCTAGTCTGTTCTCTAGTCTGTTCTCTAGTCTTTTCTCTAGTCTTTTCTCTAGTTTTTTCACTAGTCTTTTCTCTAGTCTTTTCTCTAGTCTTTTCTCTAGTCTTTTCTCTAGTCTTTTCTCTAGTTTTTTCACTAGTCTTTTCTCTAGTCTCTTCTCTAGTCTTTTCTCTAGTCTTTTCTGTAGTCTTTTCTCTAGTCTTTTCTCTAGTCTGTTCTCTAGTCTTTTCTCTAGTCTTTTCTCTAGTCTTTTCTCTAGTCTTTTCTCTAGTCTTTTCTCTAGTCTTTTCTCTAGTTTTTTCACTAGTCTTTTCTCTAGTCTCTTCTCTAGTCTTTTCTCTAGTCTTTTCTGTAGTCTTTTCTCTAGTCTTTTCTCTAGTCTGTTCTCTAGTCTTTTCTCTAGTCTTTTCTCTAGTCTTTTCTCTAGTCTTTTCCCTAGTCTTTTCTCTAGTCTTTTCTCTAGTCTTTTCTCTAGTCTTTTCTCTAGTCTTTTCTCTAGTCTTTTCTCTAGTCTTTTCTCTAGTCTTTTCTCTAGTCTTTTCTCTAGTCTTTTCTCTAGTCTTTTCTCTAGTATTTTCTCTAGTCTTTTCTCAAGTCTTTTCTCTAGTCTTTTCTCTAGTCTTTTCTCTAGTCTTTTCTCTAATCTTTTCTCTAGTCTTTTCTCTAGTCTTTTCTCTAGTCTTTTCTCTAGTCTTTTCTCTAGTCTTTTCTCTAGTCTTTTCTCTAGTCTTTTCTCTAGTCTTTTCTCTAGTCTTTTCTCTAGTCTTTTCTCTAGTCTTTTCTCTAGTCTTTTCTCTAGTCTTTTCTCTAGTCTTTTCTCTAGTCTTTTCTCTAGTCTTTTCTCTAGTCTTTTCTCTAGTCTTTTCTCTAGTCTTTTCTCTAGTCTTTTCTCTAGTCTTTTCTCTAGTCTTTTCTCTAGTCTTTTCTCTAGTCTTTTCTCTAGTCTTTTCTCTAGTCTTTTCTCTAGTCTTTTCTCTAGTCTTTTCTCTAGTCTTTTCTCTAGTCTTTTCTCTAGTCTTTTCTCTAGTCTTTTCTCTAGTCTTTTCTCTAGTCTTTTCTCTAGTCTTTTCTCTAGTCTTTTCTCTAGTCTTTTCTCTAGTCTTTTCTCTAGTCTTTTCTCTAGTCTTTTCTCTAGTCTTTTCTCTAGTCTTTTCTCTAGTCTTTTCTCTAGTCTTTTCTCTAGTCTTTTCTCTAGTCTTTTCTCTAGTCTTTTCTCTAGTCTTTTCTCTAGTCTTTTCTCTAGTCTTTTCTCTAGTATTTTCTCTAGTCTTTTCTCTAGTCTTTTCTCTAGTCTTTTCTCTAGTCTTTTCTCTAGTCTTTTCTCTAGTCTTTTCTCTAGTCTTTTCCCTAGTCTTTTCTCTAGTCTTTTCTCTAGTCTTTTCTCTAGTCTTTTCTCTAGTTTTTCTCTAGTTTTTCTCTAGTTTTCTTCTAGTCTTTTCTCAAGTCTTTTCTCTAGTCTTTTCTCTAGTCTTTTCTCTAGTCTTTTCTCTAGTCTTTTCTCTAGTCTTTTCTCTAGTCTTTTCTCTAATCTTTTCTCTAGTCTTTTCTCTAGTCTTTTCTCTAGTCTTTTCTCTAGTCTTTTCTCTAGTCTTTTCTCTAGTCTTTTCTCTAGTCTTTTCTCTAGTCTTTTCTCTAGTCTTTTCTCTAGTCTTTTCTCTAGTCTTTTCTCTAGTCTTTTCTCTAGTCTTTTCTCTAGTCTTTTCTGTAGTCTTTTCTCTAGTCTGTTCTCTAGTCTTTTCTCTAGTCTTTTCTCTAGTTTTTTCACTAGTCTTTTCTCTAGTCTTTTCTCTAGTCTTTTCTCTAGTCTTTTCTCTAGTCTTTTCTCTAGTCTTTTCTCTAGTCTTTTCTCTAGTCTTTTCTCTAGTCTTTTCTCTAGTCTTTTCTCTAGTTTTTTCTCTAGTCTTTTCTCTAGTATTTTCTCTAGTCTTTTCTCTAGTCTTTTCTCTAGTCTTTTCTCTAGTCTTTTCTCTATCTTTTCTCTAGTCTTTTCTCTAGTCTTTTCTCTAGTCTTTTCTCTAGTCTTTTCTGTAGTCTTTTCTCTAGTCTGTTCTCTAGTCTTTTCTGTAGTCTTTTCTCTAGTCTGTTCTCTAGTCTTTTCTCTAGTCTTTTCTCTAGTCTTTTCTCTAGTCTTTTCTCTAGTCTTTTCTCTAGTCTTTTCTCTAGTCTTTTCTCTAGTCTTTTCTCTAGTCTTTTCTCTAGTCTTTTCTCTAGTTTTTTCTCTAGTCTTTTCTCTAGTCTTTTCTCTAGTCTTTTCTCTAGTCTTTTCTCTAGTCTTTTCTCTAGTCTTTTCCCTAGTCTTTTCTCTAGTCTTTTCTCTAGTCTTTTCTCTAGTCTTTTCTCTAGTTTTTCTCTAGTTTTTCTCTAGTTTTCTTCTAGTCTTTTCTCAAGTCTTTTCTCTAGTCTTTTCTCTAGTCTTTTCTCTAGTCTTTTCTCTAGTCTTTTCTCTAGTCTTTTCTCTAATCTTTTCTCTAGTCTTTTCTCTAGTCTTTTCTCTAGTCTTTTCTCTAGTCTTTTCTCTAGTCTTTTCTCTAGTCTTTTCTCTAGTCTTTTCTCTAGTCTTTTCTCTAGTCTTTTCTCTAGTCTTTTCTCTAGTCTTTTCTCTAGTCTTTTCTCTAGTCTTTTCTCTAGTCTTTTCTGTAGTCTTTTCTCTAGTCTGTTCTCTAGTCTTTTCTCTAGTCTTTTCTCTAGTTTTTTCACTAGTCTTTTCTCTAGTCTTTTCTCTAGTCTTTTCTCTAGTCTTTTCTCTAGTCTTTTCTCTAGTCTTTTCTCTAGTCTTTTCTCTAGTCTTTTCTCTAGTCTTTTCTCTAGTCTTTTCTCTAGTCTTTTCTCTAGTTTTTTCTCTAGTCTTTTCTCTAGTATTTTCTCTAGTCTTTTCTCTAGTCTTTTCTCTAGTCTTTTCTCTAGTCTTTTCTCTATCTTTTCTCTAGTCTTTTCTCTAGTCTTTTCTCTAGTCTTTTCTCTAGTCTTTTCTGTAGTCTTTTCTCTAGTCTGTTCTCTAGTCTTTTCTCTAGTCTTTTCTCTAGTTTTTTCACTAGTCTTTTCTCTAGTCTTTTCTCTAGTCTTTTCTCTAGTGTTTTCTCTAGTCTTTTCTCTAGTCTTTTCTCTAGTCTTTTCTCTAGTCTTTTCTCTAGTCTTTTCTCTAGTCTTTTCTCTAGTCTTTTCTCTAGTCTTTTCTCTAGTCTTTTCTCTAGTCTTTTTTCTAGTCTTTTCTCTAGTCTTTTCTCTAGTCTTTTCTCTAGTCTTTTCTCTAGTCTTTTCTCTAGTCTTTTCTCTAGTCTTTTCTCTAGTCTTTTCTCTAGTCTTTTCTCTAGTCTTTTCTCTAGTCTTTTCTCTAGTCTTTTCTCTAGTCTTTTCTCTAGTCTTTTCTCTAGTCTTTTCTCTAGTTTTCTTCTAGTTTTTCTCTAGTATTTTTTCTAGTCTTTTCTTTAGTTTCTCGTCTAGTTTTTGTTTAGTCTCTTCTTTAGTATTTACTTTCGTCTCTTCTCGTCTGTAGTCTCTTTTCTGGTCTCTTCTTTCGTCTTTTTTCTAGTCGATGCTCTAGTCTAGTCACTGCTCTAGCACCAACGTTAATAAATAATCTTCTCTAGTCTGCTTTAGCACCAACCTAATGAGAGAATGATGAATAATCTTCTCACGTCTCTTCTCTGATCTCTTTTAGTACTAATCTGAATAGCAAATTCTATATAGTTTCTTGTCTATCTAGCCATGAACTATACTTACGGAACATCTAATTTCTGGTATTGTAGAATTAGATATATTGCTGTTGTAGTAGCATAATTTTTCAACGAAGAAGTATAGAGTTACAAAATTGGAAAGGAGTGCGTAGTTATGTATGCCTTTAAGTGTTTTTCCCTGGGTAGTATCGAAGTACCAGGCTCGGCATACATTTAATGAGTGCGTTTTATAGGATTACATAAACGCGTTGACTAACGACCGATGGTTCATCTTGATAAATCAGCTCTTAAATATTCAACAGTGGCACCCAGAAGCGGCCGCAGAACATCGGCGGAATCCAAACTGCGCATAGTTGACGGCGTTTATCTATCGCGGATCTGGTCGAGCTGACTTTTTAAACTCGCGGAAATATTTTATATTCCTCGCGGCACAAGAACGGCTACCCGCGGTCATTACAAGCGACGTTTTTGAAATTGAAATAAGTCATCTTATATTTATATTGTTTTTACCGGTCAGCAGCTCTGTGGACCGGTCGTATACTTTTACTGCCGGTTAGTTGGTATTCCGTGCGGCGCACCTCTTTAACTGATATTGCTAATATTTTCTATTTTCCGGTTAGGCACCGCATCACTCTCTTGTACTTCTTCTCTTCTCGACGCTACCGCTGCTGCTACTGCTGCTGCTGCTGTGCTTGTCTCCGACCATCGAGATAACTTTCAACAACAACAAATTCCCAACGCCGGACGATACAAATGCTCGGCAGTATTTCACAGCATGTGTCGACTTTATTTATATTGCACAGATCGTGATAGATGAATATCCCTACCTCTGATATCGTCGCTAACAGTGAAATACGACACAACCTCAGTTCAACTGCGCAGTTTTTAACTTTGTTCAGTTTTAAACCTTTACATTATAAAATAAATGTTATAACTTATGATATCGCTGGTCCTTCATTAAAGTTGGTCGAAACGCTAACATTATCTCTTTACGTCCTCTATATTTTTCTTTAGAGCCGAACGAGCCACTAATAGCCTATTGCACGGTATGATAACTGCTATTTAGCTTTGCAAACGAACAAATCACCAAGTGTCTTCCATGCACAAGAAATGTGCCGCTGTAGGGGACTTGCCTCCTATCGTATCTTTTACGTTTAATTTCGACAGGAAACGACGGAAAGATTACTTGTCGACAGGGGCTATTAGCGCTTCATCGCCGGCACTAAAATTACACTTGCGCTCATTACGCATTCTTGCAGTGGGGTCTATTAATTACAAATAAATTACTATCTCACTTCTACGGTCCGGCTCACGCCTATGCCACGGTAGCCTGTCCCGATAATTACCCTATTAAAGCATATGCGGTTGGTTAATAACCCAAAATAAAAGGTGATTATTTTTTATACCGAAAATAATTAATTATCGAAAAGAGAATGGACGGAATTGCATGTTATAACTAACGATTAAACGGCTCACGCCTTGGCCCAGTATTGTCCGCAGTTGAATAGTGTTTAGTGTAACTTTGAATGAAGGAATGTTAATTAATAACTAAATAATTAATTAATAACATTGAAGGCGACACCCTGAAGCAACAATCCGTAATATGGGTGGTATTTACCGAGTCGTCAACATATATTAATTCAAAACGTCGTCAAACTAATATGGGTACAATAAATAAAACATATTAATGTTAGTCTTAAACCACTCCGACTGAGAAACGCTGACATACACGGTTTAATCAAAGATTTTAACCAGCCTACACGCATTGCGAAAACCCTAGTAAAAATCGCTGAAACGGGAAGCTGTCACATTGGGCTTTTATGCTTCTGAGATAGTTAATGACATACTGTCACTACGTACAATTAACCGTCACTCCACAAATCACAGCGTGTCAGTCACTAGGCCTTTGATACAGTGATAAGAAATCTCGCAGAAAACCACACAATGTGCGCTAAACACGAACGGGTCGCTGTCACTTGTTACTGAACATCAACGTCCACCCCACAGATCCATCTGATATATCAGAGAACGTAAGAACATTGTCCAATTAGAAAGAACACCGCCAAATACTATTTTTATAATTAAGCTGTACATTATTAACAATCGCACTAGAAATTACGATGTTGGACGCACTTATTTCGACCCTAAGGTGTTAACAGAACTATGTGCGACCTATGACCTGTGTTCACGTATCTTATTGAAGGCGTAGGAGAGCTTTTCTTCGTATGGGTGCGAATGCTGGCTGCTTGGCTCTATGGTGATCACATACTTGCTCTTCCTATTGCAACGGCGAACACATTATTATTAAATACTGCCATGAGAACGTGAGCCTTTTTAACTAGCTGCCCCTGGAGGTATTGTTTTTAATATTCAGACTGGTCTCTGAGGATTTACAATCGTCATTAGCGCTTCCTCGATTTTAAATCATTAGATAATATCATCCTTCGGTATGATTTATTCCTAGTTAAGTCGATATTCATGTGGTACTCTAAAGTATCCTGCTCTAAAGCAGGATATCGAATATGACTTAATGAAATAACCATCATGGTCGATAACACTTACTCAGATCACTTCAGTTCACATCTATCAGATTATATAAGAGATATATCTACCTAATTATTCCTTGTTAAAATTACACAGTTATGTTATAATAGTAAATCACAGCCGCCATAAGTATAAAATCTACCAAAGAAATAAATTTAATTAGCAAAAACATAATTGCGAATAATTTATGTTGAGATTAACCGTGTAAAAAAGTTGTTAACAAGTGTCTGTATCACCAAAAACTAGTGGTTAAACTCGCTATATAAAAAATAGGTTATGAAAATACTAAATCCTTATCAAGACAGGCTGATCTAAAAAAAATGATCATCGTATTCATTTCTATAGTATAATTTGCATTACAAATCATCTAGTGACTTGCTACATCGTTTTGCTCGAAGGCTCAATTTTGTAAAACATTATTAATTTTAAAAAGTTCATTAATCACCACTACACCGCTATAAGAAGCAAATTACGACGTATATGGACAAGATGTTTGTCGCTTATTAACTTGTAACATCTGTATATAACAAAAAATTGCTTTTGTAATAGGTATTTTCGGTAAGTTAATAAAAATACTAAGCTTTTCTGAATAAGAATAAGGAGAATAAGAAGTATAAGAAGTTAAACGAATAAGAATTTAGCGGCTCCTTTAATCTTTACGATGTGACCTTGTGCACTTGCGAAAGAAAGTGACGACATGAAATGCCGAAAGGGATATTGAAATTGTTGCATTGTTATGCAAAGTAAGACATGTAATAATTATGCGATATTGTGCTTGGTTGATCTGATTTCTAACTGGCAAGGCAGTCATGCAAAAATGACTTCATTTAATGTGTAATATAATGTGTACAAGAATAGAGTAACATTATTCATTTATATGGGATAGTTTGGTAACATAACTTATTGATTTTAAGGGTATTGTAAATGTTACAGACTTTTTTCAGACTGTATAATGATACACTGCAGTTTACCATCTGAAGACAACGCAAGGATAATTTTTGGAGACATCTCCTGAACAAAATAGTGCTGATAGTCAATCGCCATTTTCAGTGTTTATTACACAGAATATTTAAGTGTATAAAAATGGTTGATATCCTCACTAAAGACATCATCCTTCAATGCAGCGTCATATTTACTTTCGACAGTTCGTCTATCAGTTATATCAGGCATTCAACAGACCAACTATTTAACGTATACGACAAGCTCATTCGAATTGAAACTGTAATGTTTTCTGTTTAGGTACTGTGTGTACGTGTATAATGAGCGTGTTTAGTCGCAGTTCCTTGTCGTTAAGTGGCCGTTGGGCGTATCACAACGTAGGCGATCTTAATTATACACGTCCTATGAAGATTTTTCATCGGAAAACTCACGCTAAATATATTGTTAATTGCCTGCATTTAAAAGTCGACTCGCGCGCGGTTCACCACCAACGTACACATCTGACACTAGATACGTCTAATACAATACATTACGTACTTAACATTCACATAGCGTGATAACTTCAGTTCCATTCTAGACCACTGCACGCCGATTCTATCTTAAACATGGTGGTGCATGTTTACCAAAAGCAAAATCGATTTAGTACACAATCAAATGGCACCGAGTACCGCGCACGCTCTAATTAATAAGTACGCAAGCGCAGAGATGCCAGTTTGCTGTCATTCTTAAGTTCTGTCCCTCACTGAACTTTCTGTTATAAATAGTATTGTAATTATCTAATGCAACGGTTTTTCTTGTCATAAATCATGACAAAGGTATTTTTTTCGCTATAATGTAACTTAAAAGTCAATCACAGAATTTCACGTAGCCTAAAGTGCTCCAGATAAACACAACAAATTATAGTTTTCCAGTAGATAGCCAAGAGCTAGCTATAACTATCATTTGTATTAGCATATTGCCTCTACAAAGAATAGGAAGGCTTATAGTATCATTGAAAACAGTTTTGTCTGGCAGGTTCTTACTTAATACAACGGTTAATATAATATGATTTATACCACAGCGTTGTTTGGCTACCTAATTGGGTTTCTTTTATTGCACTGGTAGCGATTTAGTCGAGTGACGAAAATTTATGTCAAAACGCTCGGAGACTCATCTGCGTAAATCTACTGCAAATGAGTTGATGATTGCTCGTAAAAAATAATGACAATTATCTTAGTGAAGGACGTCTCTTCTTACGTGGTTCCATCTTTTCTGTTGCTTGCTATTGATTTTTATACTTCAGATTTATGTAGTCTTGTGTCAAGAAAAAATACCGTTGTGTTCTTAACCTAAAAAAATCTTGCCAGTGTCCTTATGTGCAGTTTGTATTCCGTGTACGAAAACTATTTAAAATTGGGCGCGCCGAAATTTATTGAAATTGGTCCTGAAATCCAATTAACATGTTTCGCGGCGACCAAAAATTGACCGTACGACAAGAAAATGCGAAGAAAGCGGGCGGTTTGGCGGTGATGTTTCAAGAGTGGGGACTTGGCCAGGTGCCTGTGAAACACCTCGACATCCATTAACGTTTTGATGCCGGTTTCGACATGAATTGGTTACAATTCTTTTTACTTCAAATACTAATTGCTGATTAAATATAAATTATATGGTCTATCATTTTATTGATTCTTAAGTATTCTGCCGTGTTAAAAAGGATGTACCTGCAGTTTTTTCATATCCACTTTGTGTAATAACTAAAATTAAGACCTTCAGAAACATTCCTTAATCGTTATTTTTTTAAAACAAATTTCTATATTGCTATAGATTCTATAGAATGATTTATGTTACTCTTCGATCAACATAAAAAAAGCCTTTCGTAATTTAGAAGGAGTTAATGGACAAACGCATTTTAGGTTTGTCATTTTTTCGGTTGAGTTGATAGCATATTCGAGCCCGCGCGTCATACTTTTCTTATTTTATTAATCTCGTTACGATCTCTTAAGCGGATTAGTGTAAATTACATGCGGGGTTTTCGATCGGACACGTCGGAGTTTCAAATTTTGTCACAGCGAGGATTTACAGATCTAATCTACGCGGAGGAGCAATTATTTCGATACCGGGCGGTAAAATTCATCCTCACCACATTCTAATCGATCTTTTCTGTTCGGGTTTTCGTAATCCGACGGCCGGATTCGAAGAAATCCACCGTGCGTTTCTCATTAATGCCACTTGTCCGACTTTTCGACTCTGTTCTAGCATTAAATTACTCTCATTGTGGGGCCCAGCGATATTAAGTAGCTTATAAACCGATTACCGACCAAGGAATATTCTATAACCGATTCGGTTGTATAAAAGAACTAGAACAGGTTGATAAATGTTCTTTTTAACTAATTTTCAATTGGATATTTAATTTAATACGGATCGTATTAATTGTATTTGTTGTGTGGTATTTTAATTATTAAATCGTCTTCTTTCGAAAAAAAACTCACTTTTTGAGCATAAAGATTGTTTTATGGAAAATGAACTATGTATCTCCATTGACCTGATCTTAGGTGTCCATAATAGTAATTCTTGTTTCCATATACAAGTAAAGTTATGATTATGTGATATTTAATGGCAGAACACCTGTGTTCAGTACGAAAATTAGCTATAATTCAAATTCAGCGCGTTTCCCGCGTTATGTTGGCTATTGCACGTCCGTCTAATAATCGTATAAATTATCAGATAAGTGAAGTGATAATGTGCCGCGAATTACGTGCCACGTATATTTACATTAATGGCTCACCCATAACTATGTAAATTTATTTTAAAATGACCGCCCTGCAGCCGCTAAAAACCAATTCAAATCCTGCGCTGTGAATTCCAATTGTAATTTTTGCATACTTTGTTACATTTGTAACTTCCGTAAACATACCTACTTACAAGTTACTATAATTATTGAAACTCACACCTGCACTCGTGCATTCATTGTTATACAATACAGCAAACATCTGTAAAATTAGTTATGCTAAATTGTTATGTGCAGTCTAAAAGCAAAACAAAGTTGGGATAAGTCAGTTCAGCTGTACATGTTTCTAAATCGCCCATAATGCTATGGGCTGCTAACAGCACGGTGTGACCACTAAGCAGCGCTGGTTTACTAGATGGCGAGTGAGTTTAGCAGCAGCCAACCCACCAACGCTTGCTTAACTTTTACAGCAACCAGCATGAATGTTAACTCAGGAAATTATGTATTTTTGAAATGTGTTTTATAAATATTATGCGAGGTAATATTCTGCCAATATATAAAGAGCGTTTTATACAATATAGTTGTCAAAATACTGATCACATAATGAATAGTCGCTGGCCGAAAAGTTATGTTGGAACGTTGATTGGAATGCAAAATGTGGGGGTGGTCACACTACGCTGTTTTAGTATTTACTGCTTGCTGTAGATTATTAGCGGCAGTTAACCAGCATAGTGTGACCACTCAGCAGCCGCTATTTTTGCACGCCGGCGAATGGTATTGGCTGTTGCTTGTAAGTTGAACTTTCATTAGCCGCTATTTAGAGCTTGCGTTGCTGGTTCAGGACAAATGTGGGTATTGTACAAAATACCAACCATCGATTATAATAAATAATTTAAAGCAACAATGCATTACTTTTGTTAAATGTATAACTAATAATATAAAATTATAAATATGTGACAATTGAAGACCTGAAAGACATTTTTTTATGAAAATATATAATTTAATTAATAATAATTGAAATAATGATTTAATTAATAATTAAAATAATTTTGTAATTACCTAATTGTAGTAGAACCATTGACTTTTCAACTAAATACTTCTAAAATATAGAATTTCTTATGTTATTTACACTCGTGTACACTCGTGCTTTCAAGTTTCAAGGCAGGTAGTCAATAAAACCCCACAAAATGGTATAAAATATGAAATATTTTATGGTTGCGACGCCTTCACCTGACAAAAGGCAATTCATCGTCTCACAGTTGTATATATCTACTTGGTGACATATAAAATACACCAAAAATAGTTGACCTTATAGTTTGAACTTCCGACCTTGCTGGTAGTAGCCACCAGCGGTAGCAGTACTTTTGCTGGTAAACAGCAAACATCGGGGCATAAGAGTACCCTACCTGTAATAATAATTGAGCTCAACCAACTAGTCCAGGTGTCTGCGCAGGTTTCATTATTATTAAAAGTGATGGTCGTAAATCAGGCCGGTAAAAAGTCTAATCTACGTCGATAATCGCCACATAAAGATATGAATAATCTATGTTTTATTAAGTCGATGGTTGCGTAGATAAGAGAGCACTGTAGCCTTTTTTTACCGTAGTACGCTGATGCTGCGCATCACTCATTTTTCACTGGGGTCCCGTTGATGCCTACCCAGGCGAGATGTATAATTATCACGCGGACATTCCGTGCTAATAAGCCCTTGCTTCTTGATTGATAGCGGAGCATGAATCTCGCCGACTTCGATCAACATATTAAATAGTGTATTAAAGTCCGTTCCTGTGATGGGAAGCACAAATATTTGATTTGGGACTACTACGAAAGAAATCTAACGAAACCTATTCGTGGGAACTCGTCTAGGATGTTGATATTTTATTGACAAACTGATTGAGAACTATTGATGATTTCAAATTACAACAGTAATTGTTTATTGGGGTATTAGAAAGCGGACTTGTTTTCGCTTTTACACGGAATTGACAATTGTTTTAACTCTTGAGTGCTCGCGTATACGGTGGATTTATGATAGAATTTTATCGTAGTGATTTTCCGCACATTACTGAGAGATTGCTTATTTCGAACAATAAACTTTCGTGTTTATTTCAATAAGTAATGCAAGTTGTAAAAATCGACAATAATAGAAGAAAGATGCACAGATGTGTTAAGGAAAAGGTGAGAAAATGGATAACCTGGCCCAGAGTTTAAACTGGAAATAATTTTTAAGCGATTTATTGCCATGGTGAAAATAGCAGAGTGAATATACACTATACAGAGAGGGTGTGAAAGGTTTGAGTACACAAACATTGAGGGATAATAGATTTTGAGCTACTGACCATAAATTCCTAAAAGGACAGAGTTACCGACAACACTGTTCAACTTCGTGTCATATAAATGATCTGAAATTTTATCATAATATCTCAGAATTATGTTGAAAGTTAACATTTTCAATAACGGCTGGGGTAATATCCGGTAACTGTGTACTTTCTTTTTATGATGATGTTTCTTTACATTCCAGCCAAATTTTTGGACATCATTTCTGGCATTTCCAGTACTGGGAACTATAGAATACCAAATAGTTTCCATTTGCCCTTTTGATTTTATGTGAAATGTTGGCAATTTAAGAAATTTTCGAAATAGTTTAAAAAATTTTAACAAAATTTTATCTTCAATAACTTTGGTAAATTTTGATAATTCTTTTAGCAAAATATAGACAAATTCTTCAACATTATTCTGACCTAATACAATTTTTAAAATTATTATTTCTACAACCCATTAGATCTGTGTAACCGACGCGACATGGTGCTGGTGTGATGTAAGTTTGTAAATTGAACTTACCCACAGCGCGACAAATCACATCAAACAACGGTGCGTTTAGAACTTTTATTATAGTCAACAGGGCGTTTTAAATCTTAAGACTACTAAATGCTTCTTGCCAAATAAGAAGTTTTAAGATATCTTATATACATAGTAACCACAGGCTTGTTAATGAAGCTATCTATACATATATAGACATAGAAAAAATAAAAATAAAAAATAGTTTTCCATAATTTTTGTAAAGTAGAATTACTTTTATTGCAGAATATATTTGATAAGGAATATAAATAATATAAATAAAAAATAATATAAATAAATAATAAAAAATCTTAACATCACCAGACAAATAAAAATTATATTTTTAAAAAAATATAACACAAAAAAACGTGTGGTTTCATTGAAAATTATGGCGTAATTATCAGTCTCTAGTCACACATTGCCTTGGTTTGTGGGTATATACGCTGAGCTATGGAAAGCGAGCAGTACTTTTCATTTGGGAATAAATCCTTTGCCTTGTACTAAAGATTTCCGTGGAGGGGAACAACTCGAACGAGTCTACAAGTTTTTTATTGTGCCTGACGTTAGCCGGGACCTTAATAATATATAATATAAACAGAATCAAATAATGATTAAATGAAAGAAAGATTATTATTTTAACAAAAAAAATTAATTTATGATTGCTATGCATCTAATTTGAAAGTACACTTTACTGAAACTAAACTAATATTTGATGATATCAAAATTTGTATTGTTCAGCTCAACGTTCGAATTTAGGTTAAGTTAGGTCAAGAACTAAATTGTCAAACAGTAAAGAAAGATTTTGTAGTGGGAAAGAACTACCACTTTTTGCCTACGACTATTTAAGATTGGTTTTTCTTTCACTTGAAGTAAGTTCGTTTGATTGTCTGTGTAGTTTACAAAAAGAATCACAAGACTTCACCCAGAATTATAAAAGTTTTTAGAGATTGTTAAAATTAGAGATGGGCGGATTCTTTTCTGGGGCTGAGTATAGATATTTCTATATCACAGATACATATATTGTTGCAAAAATTGTTTTCTTAACACCGCTATGACTTGCAAGACCCAAACATAGGAGTAGAACATACGAGCGGCTATGTCGTAATTACCCTTAGCTGATCTTACAACTACAATAAATCAAATTAATTAAGCAGTAATAATAAAATACGATCAAATTACAAAATATGGGTCACTGTACATAATTTAGCATTCATATGCGATTTCAATACATACCAAATTTGGCGTGCTCAATCGACAAATGATCTAAACAAATATGGTAATGTCACCAGGGCATAATGTTACAGAATGGGCAAAAGTGAACCGCGAACGTTTCGCGGCGGCAGCCGTCGCCGCGCATTTAAAAACAATAACTTAATAACCGTCGATTTACATCGCCAGCACGAATTATGAATTATTCATTCTTTGTTCTGTAAACGTTTTTTTAAAAGCCGACACCGCTCGATCTACCACAGTCACAGTAAGTTATTACATTACAGATACGTACCGATACATAAATTGCTTCGATTAACCCGATTTCGATCTTTCAAATTGTTATATTATAAATTATTTATTTGTTTATTACTTATACGGTATGTAGCTTTCTGAACACTCTGTATATATCTTAGCCGCTAGCTAGGAAAACGGAGTATATATGGTGAACACGCGAAAGACTACTAGATATACCTTTGATAAGTCTTGTACAGTGCAATGTTAAATGTAAATGCGGCGATTTTTCTATTCGAAGCAGAGGAACACGCGAGTATAAATCACGTGCTGCATTTTAATTATACACATCCAGAAAATCACGAATCGCGACTGCGAAGGATAATAAGACAGCGAAACCCACAATTAAAATAACGCCACGGGTGACATAGGAGAAGCATGGTGTGTTGTTGTCGGATGTTGTGTCTCTTCCAATGCGCCATAAGACCGCCCTCACTTATGCAGGTTTATCATTAGATACCAAAGAATTTATTTTTTACTAATCTATTATCTATCTACAAAAATAGTGTTTAAAACTAACTTTTATTAAATTTGTAAAACGATAATAAAGCCTGCCGCACACGTTCAGTTTGAATTGACAGTTTGTTCAACTGTTCATTCCAACTGAACGTGTGTGGCAAGCTTAAGATATGGCGAAATAAACATTGAATTTTGGCTGTGTGTGGTCTCGATATCTGTTTCGTGGCAGTGCGGGTAATCGTAAGGATCTATTCTAGAGGCATAACGTTCGCAATCCGACTCGCAAATTACCCATATTCCGCAATGATTTGCGACCGAGTCAATATCACCGATGTCTATATTTTTCATATTTACGACCTACGACACAAATACCGGGAGCACTCGACGCGCGTTTTACACACAAAGTTTCCACATTAAATTCCTTATTTACGACGCAACTGTAAAAGAGTGCGTGCATCAGTGTATTGAGACTTTAATGTCACATATCGATGCTGGACGTTTTATTTATTAACATGAGAGTAAACCGCGGTTATAAGTTTCTCTTCGCGTCTAATGTGGATTTTTATGGATATCACTTTTGTAATACCTCAGTACCGATTTTGTAATACTTATTATTTTATTAATGGGGAGACGTAAGTGATTGCTTTTCCCGTTTTTTATTGGTACTGCAAATAAATACTTGTCCAAATATGTATTTTTATAGATATCACTTCAGTACCTAAGTGATTGTATTTTTTTTTCTTTGTTAAATACTTTGTTTGAGGTGGCCAATTCGTTCTCGTTGTCCATTTCAATTTAACGGTTTTTATTAACCATTTTTTTATGTTTGCGCTGTGCTATAAAAGATGCTGATAAATGTGTTTTGCTGCAAGCGACTGTTTTCAAACTAAATAATACCCGCATTATTTTCTCTTTTCACGCTTGATAGATAATTAATTTTGAAGCACCTCCAGCTATAAACTAAACTATATCCTAAATACAATACACAGAAAAAATACGAGTTGATTTCAACTCCCTTTCAACTCTTTGTGTTTTCCTCGCATCCAGAGTGAACTCCCATGTCTGAGTTAATATTCACCGAAATTAGTTCAATTAACTCCTTTTTGGATGTAACTTTCAAAGGAACTGAGTTGTTTAAAAAATTTCGTGACGTTAAAAACACAACTCAATCCAGAGTGAGTTATAACAACTCCTAAAATTATTGAAAGTAACTCTTAATGGTGTTGTTTTTGTTAAATACTAATAAATATTTATGATAACTGCTAACATAGTTAAAATTTAACACTTTCACAACTCCAATAATTTTTCTGTGTATACAAAAATACAAAACGTGGTAATTTGCAATTTGTTTGGCCATTTTTCAGTAATAACTCTTTTGATTGTTAATTCTAATATTGCATGATTAGAATAGCAAATAGAGACCACATTTCCGTTCTTTAGTGGCCAATATGTCGTTAAAAATAAACTGACAGATGGATAAGGAAAATATCTAGTTATTATCACATGACTGAGATATGTGCATAGTTTAACATTCCACATTTTTCATCCTGTAAAATTATTCATTTATTTCTACTGTTAGATCCGTTATGATGTTTTATGATAATACACCATTAATATCTGTAAGGAAGCCTACTCTCCTTACAAACAACACAAAATACGTCAACCGCCCGTTTGGTGTTTCAGCTCAAACAATAGCTTGATTATCATGTAAATAACCGAAAACACCGGGTGACCCAACACTATGTACACCGCATACTCTATGTACCACCGCATACACGATCTTATAAAAAAGGAGATAATTGTAATTACACTGAAATTACGTTGAGCTTAAATTATCCTCCGGTACAAAAAATCATGCACTTAGTGCCAGATAATTATATGCAGTGATGATGATAGTGTGGACTAAGCTTAGCGGAGAGACGTGCTGGATCTAGTTAGTTTTTTGTAATAAATTTCCTCGCCTGTTATTATTTTACTTAATGTTTCACGCGTTGTCTTTTTTAATTTGGCCCTTCTCAAGTTGAACAGCTAAACTGTCAACTGTGACAGCCGAAAGGCCTATTTTTCACGTTATAATTATTATTAAAAGTGGTTGGAATTCTTTTAGCGTGGGCGTAAAACACTAAACAAAACCAGGTGTAGAAACGGCCAAACTTTCGGTCTCGCAAAATAAGTTTAATACACATATTTAGTTTAAGTTATTGACATGCACAAATGATAGAATAATTACCGTTTTGAAATACGGCCAGTGCACAATGAAATCGGTTTGACCCAATTTGACCACGGTAAGATCACGGGGTCTTACTCCATACAATTGAATAGAGATTATCTAATGCCGACGAAAGGAACGGACACTAATTTATACACACGTTAAACGCACAAGTATTTATATGTTATTTTTCATATGGTGCACACCCACTGCTAGATATACAACCTTAGCATAACGTATTCATTAAAATGTTCACCGATATCAAGAGACAATACGTTTTCTGTAGTCAACCGTTAGTAGAAAAAGAAAAAAAGTTGTCGTTATTTGTAATTTATATCCAATCAGTACAATGGTAAACACAATATTGAATGAACATTAATTATTAAGGTTTGAATTTAAGCAATAACTAATACATACAAGGATTTGCTTACGATAGACGTATATTACCGTGTAATTTACCATCTGATTTTCATAATTAAAACATCTATCAATGTTATTGTACACCCTGTACATCGGACATGCCTATTTACCACTGTAGTATAGATTTCTATCAATTATTCCGACACGCTCATTAATGTATATATCCGGAGTCTAGCACGATTGCTTACAATAAATCGTAGACGAATGATAGAGATCTCAATTCACGATAATTCGCTCTCTCTATCTCGCGAAACCCATCGGCGATGCTTTATATTTAATTATGAAAGACCGCGGTGTTATTTATTGATCATTATGTGCTCTATAACAACGGTAAGTCACGGCTTGTAACAGTTGATCATCAGCGGTCACATTGGTCCAGACTGTTATTATAAAAGTTAGAATAAGTTTTGTATATGTCTAATTTACCAAAATCACAACATATGCTGAAATCTGCAAATTCAGATTTATTTGTGAACCAGAACTGCATGGAACTGTCTTAAATTCTATCAATTGAGGGCTCGGCGACAGTTCTCTGTTGTGGGTGTGCTGATATTTTAAACTTTTCGATGTACGGCACAAACATGCCGTATATCAGTGCACTGTCACAGATAGAGATAGTTAACAAACACTACGGAGGTAATTATAGCTTGTACCATTTGAAATAATGCACTGTAAATCATACACTGATATGAATGAATTATATTAATATTTAACAGCGTTGAACAGTGTACAACTGTACACTATCTTCAAGGAAGAGCGCTGTTAGCAATATAAAAACCTCAGGAGCGAGGTACAATCTCGAATAATTTGTACATAATTTGCCGGAAGAATCATCATAATATATCAAAAATTGCAGACATAATTTGTATAATAATATTTAAGAAATGTATTGCTTAATAGTTCATATCGTAGTGAGTATCAATGATTTAATAAAATTATAGAGTTATCTGCATTGTAATCTGCATCTATTGTGTCAAATATCATCTGTTGCCATCGAGTTAACACAATGGTATCACGCGGCGAAACGTTGCTTTGATTTAGTTCACTCTCTATCACCCTAATTGCAAATCGATATGAGAAAATCTACTCTGCGAGTCGTGATTTCGTACAGACTGACGTTTACAAATCAAACACACATTGTGAGCGATAGTATCTGAGCAATTTAGATCGGTTAATTTAACATTGTTCTGTTGGGGCGATTCTAGTTTAGCTGCAGCAAGAGTCGTGCGTGAATATGAAGATAAGGCGCGAGCAGATCGCTGAAAGTAAGTCGAAAGAATTGGGCAATATGATGGACTGCCTTGCGCGCTTGCCCCAGTTTTAATTGATTTGATGTTTGACTTCGTTGGTGGCTTTCGCTAGCGACACCATGCTGAGAGAATCAGTGTAAATTCTCCTGTCAAAACCACAATAATAATCCTCAGAATATAGTGAAGGTAATTCATTAATTATGCATAAGATAAAACCATTCGGTTAAATTCCAAAAGCGAAATAATGTGGTACAGCATAAGATTACGGGTGTCAAGAATCTGTGACTGTTAGAAATGTTATTTGTTATGATTTTTCAAGCTCGATAGCTCAACGTTACGCTTGGTCTGGTTGTTAGCGTATACGGTCGGTCCTTGGGCGATTTAGCACAGCAACAGTTTAACCAAATGCATTGTTTATGGACGCCGTTTTAATACACATATTCATTAACGGTCATAATGCCGGCATAAATAAATTAACATATAATCAGTGTGCATAATGGAAAAGCATTAATCTAGCACCTATATTTCTTTTTCGCTCACTGGCTGTCTCTGAGTATCATGCCCCGTTTGAAACAATGACCTTTTCCTGGGTGTAAATTTAAAACATGCTGTTGCACTATGAGCCGAGTAGAAAACACCTTGTTGGCAATATGAGTTATGAGGTGCGTGGTATTTAACACTTTACGAACAGGTCGGAAAAAGCACAGACAATTACGTTGCGTTCGGGCTTTATGTTTAACGAGAAACAGAAATTACGGTCTATGTCACTTTTCATAATTAACTGCGAATGGTGAGTTAGTATATTTTAATCTTTAGGTATATGCACCACCTACCTATATTAAGGGCTGGTTTAACTTTTAAATGAGCAAAAAGTTTCAAATATACTTAAAACATGTTCAAAATAGCCAAATACATTTTATTTCATTGACCTGAAAGAAAAAAAATCCGTTAACCATTTAACATGATGAAATGTTATTTATTTATTTCTTTTTTTCTTCTTCCAAATAGTGTCTGGCGTACGTCGGCGAAGAAAGAAGCACCACAGCACAAATTTGATGGGTCTATACACTCCACACACTGTAAGTACTATGTAATTTACTTTTATACATACATTGAGATTGTAATCTTTTCATACGCTATAGATCGCCGCACGTTGTACGTGTATTTACAGTTTGACGTGCGAGAAATGAGCGTCTAATTGTTTAATTGATGGAGAGGTTGAACCCCGAAATTAATTGTTTCACCGCCACACTGTTATGTAAATTAAAAGCCATCGCGCAAACGGTCGAGGAACAAAAGGCATCGTTTGCCTGTCTCTCGAACGCCTCCTGTAATATGATGCTTGAATTGTCTAAATCTATAATTATTTAACATTCATGAAGAGAATGGTAGTATTTTTTAGTTTTGTTCTGTGCAATCTAAAGCAATCAATGGACAATAAAATAAAATGGTGAATTCTTAAGGTGCTGTAAAGCACAAGTAGCAAACTATACGAACAAGAGTGCACAATATAAATTATACCTTACGTCGTGACTTATAGCATGTCAGTTGATACAGGGCTATTTTTCGCGAACATTTTTATTGGTGACTACAGGGCAAACAGCGAACATTGTAGCCGATAAATATATAGCGGGCGGTTTTGTTTTAAATAGAACCGCAGCATGCAACGTATCATATTTTTATTTCTACCGATCGAGAAATCCAGCCCATATATTACTGGCTGTAAATATGCTATGTAAAATATGGCTACTGTGCGAACACGAGATAAATACATTTTGATATATCACGGTACACGGAGAACCAAATGGTTTATTTTAATTTCTTTCTATGCACTTACTCTGTTATATAAATGACAGCCATATGTTATAATTATTATTATTGAGTGCGATTTATAAAGTGGTTATTAGATTATTCATGGCAGGATTCTCATTATAATTTTCTTGCTGTTAAATATACCTTCAAGAGACATAGCAAGTATCATATTATACTTCATAACTGTATCTATGTCTAAAATATATTCGAAAAAGTAAAAAGTGTTATTTAGACGTTATAAAACTATAAATTGTATATTTAGTGACTTTTGTACAGTCATACTTCACTTTGCTTTGAAGCTTTGTAATGCTGAATGTCCTTAAACCCTGTATTGATTAATTGTTGTAAATCTTAAGCCAAGGACTTGTTATTCAAAACGGAATGGGCAGAATTTAAATTATCGTCGTGGATGTGTTTCCGATAATTGTGAAAAAAAGAGGACTCGCTCAATATTTATAATCCTGTCGGTTCAATCATTTATAAGCCTTATTACACATATGATTAGCCGCGTTTCTCTGAGCGCCATCTACGGGCATCAGTTCGCCCTGCATATACCTCCCCATTAATTGGATTAAATTATAATGAATCGATATCTGCATGTAATTTAAATTTATTACGAAATTAATGCTTGCGCATTTATCAAGGACATAGTTTCTTTTTTTCATGCATGACCCTACCACCGTTTTCACAATAATTAATTCAATTATTATTTAAATAAACGGGGTACGTACGGTTCGTTTATAACGAAACAATCAACCAATTTAATTCGTTAATCAACTCTGTTGGTTAGAGATTCTTGGAAATGTCAGTACACAACTGTTCACCGAACTTTTTACGCTGTTTAAGTGTTTGAATGTTGACAACTGACATAATGAGGCGTATAATCTAGCAACTAATCATTGCTACATTGTCACAGGACAATGTTAGATTGATAGCTTGTATTTCGTCTATCAGAAATATGCTAGTTAGCAGTGACTGATTCTCAGTATTAATTATTTTTACGTGTCCAATAAACATTTATTAACCGATCAATTTGCAGGTGAACAAAATTCCATCAAGTTAAAATTGCATCATATATTACATGGTACAAAAACTCCCACCTACAAATTTTAAATTAAATTTGGTTCACCAATAACATGTGTACATTTTGATCGATATTCATGATTTTTTTCAGAAGATTATAGACAAATCTTATTGGAAATTTGTCAAATTCATGTTTCTTCTTAAAAATGTCTCTTTCGATGATTAGTTATTAATAGTTACTTATTACTATTAAATCTGAATCTAAAGTAGCTGTCTTACTGTTACGTCCTGAATATGCCTCTTGCAACAGAGTGCGAAACATTGACTACTTTATCGCCGTTGACGCGGTTTTCTCCCGGAAATCTAGAATTTAGTGATTCGGACGGCACACACAGAGAAAATAATGCTATGCACTTCAGCTAAGACAAAATTTTCTCAGTAGAAGCGGGTTAAGTGCTTGATTCAAGATAAATTTAGTTGCAATGAGTGAATTATTACGTCACACCAAACTACAAAGGACTATATGTAGTTTTGAATAAAACTTTGTAGTATTACTTCAAATATTTAAACATTTCGACCAAATTAATAATGTTTTATTTCAACCATTGGATGGATTAAAGAGAATACTAATTATCAGAATAAGTAATTGGTTGTTTTGCTTGGAAAAACAAATGTTTCAGAAAAAGATTTTTAGGTTTGGTTCAACCCCTTCTGTGTTCTGAATAGAGTATTTCATTCTCACTGCAAGTAACTGTCATTTTAAATGAAATGCTATTAATTATTCAAAGTAAGCAATAGTAATTTAATGTCTTAAACATTTCTCTGTGTGCGGAAAACTCCAATCTATGTAAGAAACAATGTTTTAAAGTTAGAAACAGAAGTAAAATTGTCTAGGCTGATGTTTGATGTCATCTTTTCGTTCACCCTGCCATGGCATAGCGTCCGAATCGTGACTGCTGACGTCGAACGGAGTACAATGGGAACCTAAACAAATTCGTCTTTAGTCATAGAGAGAGAGGGCATTTATTATTTAGTCGCCGTGGGAAGTCACGGCGTAGGTTCGCATTTCGGCTAATGAGTCTAGTAGAAAGCCTGCTGCTGGCCACTTTGTAATATTGTCGTGCGAACAAGATGCCGTCCGATCGTCAGAAGACCGCATTGTTCCCGGAAATAATATTAATAATGCCAGTAACCAAAGTTTAAATTAGTAAGGAAAATTGTTCGTAGTAAAGATTCTGTCTCACTTATTTCTATCCAACTCTGGTTCAAAATTTGCCACTTTTTAAAATGGATTTAATGTATCGACAATTGGTTAAATGAATCGTTGTGGACTATAAAAATTAACAATTCAAGTTATAGCTATCTGCTTGTTGTGGTGTACTCGGTAGTTTTTTTTTATTTTTAAAAATAAGCCGGTGAGTCCATTTAAAAACAACATAGGGAAATAATTACCGCCCAGCGACAGTAACTTATTATTAATTACTGTTGTCGGACATACTATAAAGTGCACATTAAGTGCATATAAAACGCGCGAGACCGCGCTGTGTCAGCAACTTACACATATATAATTAATAATTTGCACACAGGGGGACATAAATCTCGCGTGGATTGTAATTCTTGTGCGCCCCAAACAAAAGAGAGTTGTGCACAGCCGCAACTTTTACAAAAACCACCATTGTTGCTTTGAACAACAATTATAATCATTCGTTACATCAAACATTTTGACTTCAATCCTACAAAGTGATATATAGGTAATATATAGAATACATACATACTTAGTAGAGGGTCACATATAAAGGTCGTTATTTCATTAGATTATTTGGGTATTTCCAGTAGAACTTATCAAAAAACGTTTAATTTTGTTGCTACAACAGTCGAGCAGCCGCTCGAGCAACCGTAGAAAAGAAATTACCGTAAGTTTTCGTTATGTCAAAATTCCTTTTTTATAGTCCAGCGCTCACGAAATGTACTTTGTATGAAAAAAAGTAGAAGGGAAGGGAAGAGAGGTGGACGCATAGGTACTTAACTTATGAAATACTAATTGTACGAGCGGCGCATTGCCGTCTATTAAAAGTAATTTCATTGTCAGGAACGCGTCGAAAAAAGCAGCTTAAATACGAGTAGCTCTGTATAGGTGTGTAAAACGCTAGTAGCACAAATTATACACTTAATAGACCGGAATGATGATCATGTAGCGGCTCCTCGTACCCGGCCATTATCAAAATAAATAACACGATAATTACCGACGGATCTAGACGAAGAAACCAAAGAAATTTACCGCTCACACGAATGGACCTTAATTCCCACTTCACGAATCAGAAGGGCGATTGTTTTTCAACGGTTAGAACTAGGTAATTAGTTCCTAGAAAGGCAAATAACGCCTATCATTACATCACTAAAAAACTTACAAAACAAAACACTGAATGATTCTAAATTTAAATAGATAAAAATGTGTTAAATACATACGGAATGCATCAAACTACATCGAAGGTTATAACAGTTATTGAAGATCAATATTAGGTACTCTATTTTTTATTGTCAAATAATTACAATCTAGTCATCGAAGACAAATGAGCACCTTATCTTACTACTTTAACTTCTTCTAATAGGCACCTATTGCTGTCTCTTATAGTTGGTCCTGATCGACTGCAGTTGTGTACCATGGGTACACATTTTTCATACGCACTAAATATGTAGCAACGACTGCTTTTTTGCACTTTCACAGTTCACTAGCACTGGCTTTACTTTTGTCACTAATACTTTGAGTAACTCAAAATACTAACTCAAAAGTCTTCTTATGGGACCAGTGTCATCGAGGAGCTGGATAGCCTCAACATTCACGTGTTGATGAAGTCTTTGTTCGTGGTTTCATGCAATTTTCTGGATTTTGCTATCTACCGTCTCCATTTTGAGGTTCTTACGAAGATCCTCATTCCTAATGTACCAAATAGCATTGACAATAATTCTTAGTAAGTACTTTCTTGTAGAATGTCTGCATAACTTTTGTATTACTTTTTTTGTGCAGCCCCAGAGTTGAACACCATACATTCATACTTGTTTCGGTATTTGCTGGTATTAACAGAATTTTGTTATACTGTACTGACAGGAGAGAGTTTCTTCCAAGGTGACAGTACATTTTCCATAGCAAATTCTCAACTCTTCTCTTTTCTTTTTGAGATGAGCTTTCCAGCGGAGCTTAGCTTCGTCATGCCAAGATATTTAGTTGTGTTTGCGTATGGTACTCTTTCTAATTACTGTAATTTCGGCAGTTTTCCAAAGTGTTGGTACATATTTTAGCCTAAATGTAGTGTTTCATAAGTTAGTTATTTTAACAACTGATTTTCTAGGCAATTTTTTAAGACATCCTGTTATTATTACTTTGGTGACTCAAAGTAATTAACAAATCTGCCCAATTGTGTCTTATCACTAACCTGCCATGATAGCTCTATCATTAGACACGCCCCCACTAACAGCGCATGTACCTCAAGTATTGATTTTCCCACATAACCTAAAACTCCCACAACTAGTCTTACAAATACAAAATTACTTTATTTATACAAACCTTGATGTAGTAATTATTGAACTTTGCAAAATTTATATAACAAAACATCAAAAAAATCCAAAACAAGGGTAACCTCAAGCTTTTCCGATAAATTACGTAACAACTTTGAGCTTTTTCACAATGTAAAAACTCCTTATAACTTCTGATACCCTGCTCCTAAACCCGGAAGCGGATGCTTTCGTTGCAATTGTTTAAAAAGCTCCGTTGAGGTAAACTGACCTTCCCAAACGCTAATTGAAAGCTCTCCACACAGAAAACATCAAGTTCTTGAGAATTTTTCATTTCCCCCTAGGCCTAATGTACAATGCATTTTATTGGAATATCTCCTCGCCCTTCTGTTACCCTGATCGTGGTTAACCGCGCGGGGAGCTTTCCTGGAAATCTCCAGTAACCAGGAAAACCGAAAGCTCAAAGTGACAAACCGTCAAGCTCTAAGCTTAGAAGCTCTGCCACCGTGATGACCCGCTGCGCGCCTGGTTTAATTTTCCTAGAGAAAGAGATTTTCCGCTGAATTTCCGCGGCGGAAAGCATATTTCAAAATAAATTTGACGTAAATTGCTTCCCATGGGGGTTCGGTATGCAAAATTGAAAGCTACCCTTGGTGATAATATCTTGTTAAAAGTTTTGAAGTGTTTACGAGTTTCCGAAGGGTTGGAAAAGCTTTAATAATGAGCGGAAAAGTTGCGGATAAGTTTCTAACACGTTGAAAAACTTTTCTTACTTTTAGTACCTAGATCTTAAATTCACTGCTACATTTCGAAATGCTTATTTAAGAGTTTGACGGTCTGGAGTGAATACCCTTAATTGCAATAGAAACACAATGGCTGTCTCGCAATAAATTAACAATTATGTACAGTACTCGGGTGTATACGTGTATATATCTGATTCAATAACACCAAATGCAAAAGGTAATTTGATTTTGATTAATGATCTTGCGGTATACCGGTTCGATCAATGAGTCAGGTGATTGTAATTCGAGAGGCTATGCAGAGTGATGTCGATACAAACTTTCTGGAATTATTCAGATCGAACGTCAAAATTTGTCGTAACTGTAAATTTTACGAGCAGGAATAATTTTTCGCTACTTTACATTATGTTTGTATCACGTTTTTATTGGTCATGTTGTTAATTAAGATAATTACTCAGAACATGTGAGATAAACTTAATATAACAATTAATTTGGGATAGTAAAAATGGTGAAAATTAAGTGATTACATACATTCTAAGTTTTATTATGACTGTGTAAGCATTTTGCTTAGACAGTTTCCAGGTATCTATAAAGATCTGGTCTAAGAAATTGATAACATTTTGTTGCATATAATGCGGGGCTTTCTTGACACATTGTAGAATCTAATGACGTAATAGAATTGTTGCAAAAAGTTGACATAGAATACTGGATAAAGATTGAGCAAAAAGTTGAAGAGCAACTTTCTTCGGAGAAGACAAATAATGTGCGTGTTCGTTGGCTCGCGGGTACGGCATGCCACACGGCGCACACGGCGCTGAAATATAATGATTTAAAACACTAAATCGGCGGTGTTGCGTTCCAATAAAGCGCCGACAAAAAAGCAATCTTTTAACTCACGATTAATTGGTAGGGCGTCGATTTTTTTTCACGCGGCACTCTCTAGTGCAATATTAAATCTTTCAATGTGGGTCGCCGAGACCTTGCCCAGGTAATCGCGCACCAAATTACGCAACCTCTTTGGCGCCACTCGCCGTCAATACGCGCAGAATAATTTTGCATTCGGAACCGTTTTGTACATCCATAATCAAGAGATTAAATCACACATAGTTTGCTTTGAAAGTGGGACTTGAATTTTATATCAATCCCTAAAGATTGTAGAAGATTTGGTACACCCTGCATTATAAGCCTAATTTGAACAGGTTTTAAAGGTGCGGAAAGTTCGTTGGTTGTCAAGAGTGATTAAGGACAATATTACCTTAATAATTTCGGCGAAAAAATGAGAAAGCCTTGTTGGCGGCACCGATACAAGCTCACAGGGAGGCGGCAATATAAATCATCGAGGCCGTACCGGGTCTCTCTCGGTGCGTCGACGTCGTCCTCCACTCTTTTGACTATTTTTTAATGTAAAATAAATTTGCCAACGGTCGAATAAATCAGCGCGACGGTGCCGTGGAAATTTCGCGATGATTTACCGTGGCCGGATTGCGCGCAACCGGGACCATGTTTAACGTCAAATAAGGAAAATAAATTTAAATATAGAATGCCCGATCCGACCGACCACCAGAATGCCTGTAATTATTTTTTGATGTTGCCGAAAATGCTTTACAAGTACCCCTCGCAACGGATCTGCGTGTCCGATGGCCGACGACACGACAGCCATAATACCCCACGTCGTCCACGCACCGACTTGTACGTACTAATTGAGATTTATGCACGTATCTGCAATAATTCACGATTTTTAGTTTAACGATGAAACTGTTTTCGTACCACACTAAGGTACTAAATTTTTGCAAAAAACGCGTTCAATCAACACTCTCACAATCGTCGGATTTTAATCTAAATTAACTAAATTAAGTTTCCCACACAGTGCTTCTCGGATATTACACGTATACTTGTTGTGTAGTTGTTAAAGGACAACAATGCGCTACTAAGCAAATAGCCAGATATCAGAGAAGAGTGAGTTCTCATCCTGCCACCAATCAAATATTTGTATATCTACGACCCAAGTTCCGTGATCTTGGGTACGCGGGAGTCAGTTATTAATACCTACAGAGGTATTTATAACCACTACTCCTTCGCTAACCGCTACTTCTTCTTGCCTCCTAGTGGACTTATAGCTATGACCACGCTGCTGACCGCCCAGTTACAACTAAGTAGGTAAACCTTTGCTTTTCCCACGGACCGATCGAGAGCCATCGGCCAAACAATACTCTCTCACAACTCACTATTGATCATAGGCTGTCTATTAACCTGCGCTCCTCAACATGTTTCACAGCGTCGCGGAACGACGCCGACCGGCGACACTATTAACGGCCTCTCCGTGAACACAATTTACAGACGTTTTGCATAATCCAACAGATCCGAAGACCAACCGGACGTCAATCTGGTAGTCTCTTCACCGAAGATCTACCGATCCTCCAGGTCGTTTCTTTCTACATGGACGCGGGAATTTGTGAGTTGTCTTCAGTATGGACCAATTAAGACATTTTATAAGTATATACAATAATGCGGAGGGTTAATATTAATGTGCGTACTTAGCGCCATTTAATAAAATAAATAATTCAGTACCCATAGGTTGTCGGTTTTAGTCGATGGTGTTTTATACTTTCAAAGTAAATCGTGAGGATAGCTAGCGCGCTTTCAAGAACAGCACCTCATGTAACACGGCTACGCGTTTGTACCTTATCTGATAACAGATAGCGAATTTACAATCTTGTCTCGGTTAATTGATAATAATTTACAATGGCGGCGCACTGGAAAATCCTAGACAGCTTCACATTAGCATTTACATATTAGATTGAATGATTATGAGGCCAGACGCGGTACTCAGAAGCAGTAACGTTTCTTCTAATCGTGTGTAAAGATAATCTTAACAGTAGGAAATTATTGCGTTATAAATTAAATTAAAATATACTTTATTCTATCTGTGTAACCAAGATGATTTCTTTGGTGGAAATTTTACAAATGAACTGTCAAAATATAGTAATATACCTATCTACCCTGTCCATTTATAGTTGAGTGATCGATAATTATGACATAACAATAGTGAGCTATTTTAGTTATTCAATAAATTTAATAACTCCACTTTTATACAAAATAATATTTTGTATTGATGATTGAAATAGCGAGAAAAAATAACACTAATAGTAAAAAATTAATACATACTTTAAATCAAAATTATATGTTGATCTGAAAGAACACACTATATATTTGCTACTCGATAGAGAAATCAAGTGGAAAGCTTATGATGAGTGATGTTGTGATGTACCAGCTGATTCTGCTTGGTAAATTGTAAATAGAGAAAATAGTATTATATATAAAGATAGTCTATGTTCGCACACTATAATTGCGTTCTGTGTTTACTTAGCCTTTATTTATTATACACCTAGGTCATTTTCATCGTTTAGATCGTAATTAAAATGGTCTTACTAATTACACGACCAGTTATTGCATATTTAGCTAAGTTTCTAACGTCACGTATGCAATAAGTTCTCCGTTTGTTGAATACATCGCAAATATTTGCTAGATTATATGTATACTTTAGGACATATAAACAATGGGCAAGTAAAATAGTGAATCTAATTATCTAATACATATCAGTAGCAATATATCAATATTTTCAACGATTTATTTTAGTGTTTTTTTTCTTTCTCGGTCTGATCTAATTTCGTATGATTGATTTCAATAAATTCCTTGGTCCCACGTCTACTACAAGCAAGACAATACTTAATTTAAATTAATGAGTTACTGAAATATGCATTTGAAGCGAGTACGGACACGGCCACAATGAAAAAACAATTGTACGCGGTACACCTGCGGTATTTTTTCAGCGCTGAATAATTTCACAAATTACGATTGTATACGATTCCCCATTGTCAAGTGTTACAACGGCACACACAGTGCCTACTACACACCATCAATGAATAAGGGGCTGAACCATTTCCCTGTACCTCGAAAAGGCATTCAATACCTACTTAAAATGCGATTCATGCAAAAATGCATACCCTAAAACGAAACAAAGCGAAGTTTATTATTTTGGTAGAATAAAGTTCTCTGTTTTGTGTGCCTTTTGTTACCTTAGCAGACTGCATTTAGCAGGATCCACAATGCCGTTTTCCACGCTGATTACGACTGTACTATTGAAGTTTCTCTGTCACTAATGGTTCGGAAGTTATGTCGTCTCAAAGTAGTACAAATAAAGCCAAAATAAAAAAAAATCAGGTGATCAGTCTGATCATGGGACTCATCAGGCTTTTGTTGCTGAATAAAGTCTTTGGACCATCTTCTTTATGGTTCCTAACGCAGTTTTTCACGCAGATTATGACGGTGTTGTTTAATTTTCTCTATCTGGAACGATTAGGAAGTTATTACGTCTAAAATTAGAGAAAATTGCCACGTGATATGTGGACTATTAACTAAGTTATCAATGGTGCCCACTTTAGACTAAACCGGGGCTGAATGCAACATGATTGCTCCAGTATAACTAGATCCACTTCGATAATTGACGCACGCGTTCTACTTTACCGGCATTATCCACTTTCCGTTTTCCGAGTGGCTCGTATTTTTTACGTTTTACATTCTTACTTATGCCGCGTAATGGCAGATTAATGGCTCTATAATAGCGTTTTGTAGATAAGGTAACAAGAGTACGTCAGTTGCACGAAATAATCAGACAGAAATAGAGGAGAATAAAGAAGGAAAATGGCGGCAGCAAATACGCGAGTTACAGCTTGATGATGCGGCGTCTTTTTTTGCACTTTTTCGGCTTGCCACTGAAAGAAATAATTGACAGTTGGTGTGGAGGTTCTCTGTGAAATGATTGACAGTTTAATCGACAGCCACCCGAGAGAAGATTTAACCAATCTGTATTTTATTTTATTAGTTTATTACATTAGTCAGAATGTTTTTTTTGTGCCTGATTTTTTATTTAGAATATTCAAATCTTTATTCTAATATTGTACCACCGCACAGACAATAGCAGCAATCGAATAGTCTTGTACCGTAAATAACTGAGTGGGCTTGTTCATTATACGTTACGACATTAAATCCATAACTGAACGAAAACAATTGAAAACGCATTCAATTCAAACAGAGATCATCTAGAACTAATCTACTCAAAGCTTATTGCGCAACGGAAGGAGAGCCGACAAAGTAGCGCCCTCTAAAACTTGATTTATAGTGCCGTAACCGTAACACCTGCCTGAACTTAACGTAGAAGCGTTACGGTCACTAAAACTAAACACGCAAGGTGCAAGGTCAACTTTTCTACGTTACGGTTAAGTGTTACGGTTACGGCACTATAAATTGACCTTTAAGTCGACAGTTTCGACTAACTTCGTCGATTTTATATGGGGAACTGCACCCAGTTTGAGAATGCCGAACGTCGGTAAAAATGTATCGATATACGAGTCAAGATTACGGCCTGCTACGAATCGGTGGGTAATCTAATCTCGCACAGGTGTCTATGATTATTATACCGTGCGTGTGGATATATGGTGTACTGTACAGGTTCGATCTGCGAGGCAAGGTGTGCGTTATTTCCGATTAGCGACCATGCGTGGGATGATATATTGCTCTGAGGCGAAACAGGCAGCGATAAGGTGTTTTCTTAAAGGATCACGACAAAACAAAATAACAAGATTAAGCCACGGTTTGCGTGGTGCTTCTTTATCCAACCTACATAATTGACCCTCGGCTGTTATTAATGTTTGTTGTAATAATATTGAGTGAATTAATGTCTTGGAAAGTAGAGGAAACTCACTACTGAAGAATATAACCATAGATTTTGTTTGTTTTCTTTTTATTTATTTTATATAATATATGAAATAACTTCACTTGTGACTTCACTGTTATTTCTCTGAAAACTTTCTCTATGTTGGCATTTCAGAAGTGTACCTCGTGTTGCATCTTTATTTATTGTGTGCAAATGAACCAAAAATAAAGAGGAAAGAAACCCGTTGTAATTTGTATTCGCCTCAAACAAAAAGTAGCGAAATTGCGCCGCTGCGGTTGCGATTAAAAAGAGACAAAAGAAAGCCGGCAAATAACAGTCGCGACCTGTCATAATAATTCGCGCAACCTTGACACAATAAGGCGCCGCACGTATAGATGCGTACCTCGGTGCCGCGCATTTTTTTTTGCTGCCTTCTCGTCAAAAAGATATTAAAATATTTCGGTTAACGAAAGTTTTACATATAAGGAGAGAAATCTACTTATTACAAAACCGATTACACACGTACTCTCGGTCGGTCGCCAGGTACATTATTCTAGATGAACGGCAGTGAAAAAAACGACAGCTCGAACACACATGCGATTGTTAATAAACGTGCTGAATATCTTTTAATTATAACCGCCTCGAGGAAAATAATAATTATACACCCGGCCCAAAAGTTTATATAATTCTATTAATTATATCCATACAAATATTACACTTGATATACATCTAATGTATCTACCATATAAAGCAAAGTTCTACTCATGAATTTTGAGACTATTTTCGCGTTATTGTGTCACAGAGACTGACGTTCGGTAGGGTTCAGAGTGGCTCTGGCTTCACAAAATTGAATAATTGCAAAAGTGCTCAGACCCCAGATATTTACGTTTTTCTCGCGAACGGTACTACTTAGAGCAACGAGGTCTTCAAAATTTTCCATCCGGTGCTGTTAGAGTCATCCATTTCGCGTATTTATATCCGTCACAGTTTGCTTTGCAACTGAAAAATTGCTACTTTGGCACCACTATTCTGCGTTTACGTTTTACACGCAAATTGCCCATCTCGGAGCAACGGAGGCATCAAATATAGATTCCTCGGACAATTTTACATCCGTTAGTTTTGGAATCATCTATATCGCGCTATTGGATAAGACTCAGTTTGCTTGGAAAGAGATCAAAATAATTTGAAAAGATACATTTTTATAAACAATGTAAAATAAAATGTAGTTTCCATACCACAGTTCACTCAGAATAAAAAAAAATATTTTATTTTATATCTTACAGTTTCTTTCATTTGATAGTAATGATTGTCACATTATAAAATATATTATACTATCAAGTCGATCTTCAATCCAAATAATCAATGAATTACATTACACAGAATCTACGGTTGACAAAACAGTGCAAATATGTACATCAATTCTTTGTTGATACAAGATAATTAAAAGGTTGAACTCCTCCCATATGCAGTAAAAGCCGCGTTAGAAGCTATAGCGTTCGGTAACTCTATAATTAACTGGCTAATTGAACGTGTTAATTATTGAATGTCGTGATAATTGGCTCTATATTGAATGGGTCGACTAGGAAAATATAACAAAAGCGGAGCCGTTTGTTGTTATTTCGCCGTATTGTCTCGTTAAAAGGCTGTGGTGTAACTACAGATTTACCAAAATGATTTATTGGGGCCTCATTGCAGTAATTAGTTTACGTTTGGTATTGTTGATGACTTGCCCAACCCATAGATCTAAATCCTATACGTTATTCATGGGAAAGTGATGATGTGTTAGTTCGTGAACTATATTTTTTTAATTGGGTGGATAGACACTCTCAAAATGATTGCGGTACTAAAGTACCTACTATGCAAAAGTACTAATTCAAAAATAACTTCATTAGAGACAAAACTTTGTTGAAAGTACTGAAGTTGTCTGTTGACCTTTCGATGAAAAATAAACTGGATACAGTTGATTTTATGCGGTTAAAGTGGTTAAGGCGGTGGCGTGAAATAACATTCGTGTTAAGAAAACAACACGCGGTGTTTGCGCAAGATTTTTTGGAGGCGCCGAAATATACGAGGCGACCGAAATGCCGCCCACGCCATAAACGTACAAACTGTTGTCCTGCGTAGCGCCAATACTAATTGCGAGGTCATAGGTCACCGTTCAGAATCCCCGTTTGCTACTCGATTCGGTTTTGTGACTCATCGCGTACGAGAAATTGTGCTTATCGCCTTATATATAAAAAAATGGAAAGGAGATTCGGACATTTTGTTGGCTCTAGTCCGGCGCCAAAGTTGGATTTTTATTACTCCTTTTATGTGTATATACGGACTCCATTTACTTTATATGGTCCACTGAGACATTCGCTTTCTTTTGTATTATTTGATAAAAACAATGATAAATTTTTGGACACTTATACATAAATTGTTTTCCTTTTTGAGGTAGTTTCACTATTTCTGGTTGTTGACAATATCAAATTAAAGGCAACACTACTCTACAAAAAAATTACAATCGACGCCTTTTTTTATATACAGAGAGAAATGAAATGTAAAATCAAAATTCATCTTTCCAGAAAAGAATATATGTTAGAAACAAATATGCATTTTTAAATTTAAAAGAAATGTGCTGCTTACGCTGAAAGAAATATTTTATTTGAAATATTACTTAAGTAAAAAGAAATAGTTTTCACTGAAAAAACGATTCTTTTACACCATAATTTTCCATAATTGCCGTAAAGTAGAAAGTGTTTAGGTTTAATTGCAGAAAGAAGTTTGAATGAAATAATCTGATTTTCTTTTAAAATATTCCATTCGAAATTATTTGGAAGCAAAACATATAGATTTGAGTGAAAAGACTTTGTTTGTATCTAAAACGTGCGCTTTCATTAAAAATTATCTGTATAAAATATATGTCTACTGGCGGGAGATGGTGCTGGCAGTCTCTAGCACACGTTGACTTAGTTTGAGCTTATAAGCTGAGCTATTGAAACTAGGCGGTATTCTGGTTACTCTCCATTTAGGAAGAAGTGTGGTCTTTACTAAAGGTTTCTATGGAGAAAAATAATCTAATGAGTCGACCACCATAATTTTTTATCGTGCTTTTCTACATTGGACCTTGATTATAATCCAAACAACGTACTTTTTAAAGCAATCGATTTTATTAAGTTATATTAAATGATTTTAGCATCGATTAAGTTGAATTATGTAGAAAAATAATGGTCTTGAGACAAATAGGAATACAGGAGATCATCCATATGCTTTCGTTGATTTAAAAAAATTGTGGGTACTTGGTAAATGGAATGTCGAAGGGGCCTTAGAGATCAATTAACTGAATAGGAAATCATTATTACAGTTGACGTTCGATTAGAACGTTTAATATAGAGTGGATTTAACTGAATGTAATCGAAAGCGTCGTCTCTTCTTCGCGACTATCAATATCACAAATAATTAAAAGGCTTTTTCGCGCCTCATTCCCATTCTTCTTATTGTGTGTTGATATTGCGCTAGAATGAAGCTGTCCCGTCTGAATAAAAAGCTAATTAAGGATTTGCATGTGAGAAGGGGGCTACGACATGTCGAATACATATGCAACGGGAAAAAATAACCACTTGATTGAGCCATCGCGCAAGAAACCACGATTGACAGCTTCTATTATCTTTAAGTGTGCGCCGCGAACGGACAAAAAAAGAATGTTGATCAATTGACAATTATCTTCGAGTGTAGCTCCAGGATAACGCGAGATTATTGCTTACATTAAGAAACATTTTTAATTTACCAATGGAATGCGTTTGGATCATTTCCTACACCGACAGATCGACGGCCGCTTTAACCATCTCCAAGACGCTGAAGGATTTTTTCTTCTCGTAATTTTACAGTTCGTTTCGAGACGTCTGAATTTCATCAATTACAAAATCAAATAATTTTATTTAATTGATACACGTCAATCATATACGAGTTAGGATTTTCTTGTACGTTCAGATCAATTCAGTTCACATCCAAAAAGCCCTACAGATTTCTTAAGAATTGAAGTGAACATTCCATTTTTTATTTTCAATAAAATAGATCAAATGCTTTGCAGAAATAATTATTAAGAACAAGATCTGGTTAGGATAAGTATATTTTTAGCTTAGGAAAGTGCAAGCTGTCGAACGATTAAACCTTTATATAAATATACAACCCGTCGGTTTGCGGATAATTAATCCGCAAAGCACAGATTAAATTTAATACAAACATGACGTGTGGCGTTGCTACACGTTACCAAAGGTCGCATCCCGAATGCGTTCGCGTTTATCTTGTAAACTTGATTAATTCCATTACCGTAGAAAAATACCGCGACAAGTTTAATTCGTATTCCTATCAATATGCTAATAATTTTACCGAAGCAGTGACTTATGCAGCGATTTATCTGCCTTCCACTTCACCAACTAACACTTTAACCACTGGCAGATATCAATTAGTCACCGTACATCATCACACTCTGTACGATGCCTCGCAATCTATATTAAAATCGCACGTCATGAATGTTACATTAGCAAATAGCAACTGCAACTTCTATCGGTACATCTGTACCGCGTATATTTGCACTAAGCGATGGATATGTACTGTTTCTGTGCGCGCGGTGCAAAAAGTACCATCTTAGTAACTGTTCCATACATTGCTGACATACCAACTGAGAATTATTACATCACAGCAAAACACAAGGCAAACAATTACAAAAAAAGATAGGATTCTTAGGCAAACAACAACAACAACCTGAAATTATCTTGTTAACGTTTCTTTCAAAGCCAAAGAAAAGCCTTCTGGGCAAGCGCATTATATTGATTAATAGTATCTGCTCTGAATCGTATTATGTTCCATCCAGTTACCTCTGAAAAAGTATAAACATAAAACAAGACATCCGATAATTGTATTACAGCATTGATTGACAGGGCGGTACAAATTCAGCAGCGGATACGGTTCGTTACGTGGTAAACAGCGCGGAACAGCTCCGGCTATCGCGCCACGACAAAAAAACGCGTCTAAACGTCACAATGATGCTCTATGGACGCCTTGCGCCCAAGTGCCCACCGCCAGATAACTCCGTTTATTGATGGGTTTTTGTAACGAACTTAAATGGTCTAGAAACGCCGACGTCAACATCGATTTAACGTCACAATGGGAGCACAATTCGTTTTCTTGGAAAATTAGGCAGTTTTAAACACGATTTACACGGTTATTTTACTGAGAGAGTTTTCTTTATTTGATTATTTACACCTGATAAAAGTCTATTGAAATTAAAGAATTATTAAAGGACCTAAAAAGATTTGTGTGTTCCTTAACGAAAAGCATCCAAAATTCCACTATAAATAATATCCAATATGTATAATAACCAGTCAGTCGAGTTTGTCGTTTTTTTTTCGTGCAGCTTTGCAATCACCATTAATTGGCATGGCTAGTGATTGACGAACTAATCTGTGCCGAAAAAAGAGCTAATGATACCCAGTGATTAAGGTGGCATTCTTCGTTCTCTCGCACTTCTCTCATAACTGGTTTCGATTAAAAAAACGGTGCACCGTTGAACAGAGCGAACCTGCGTCGCCGTTTTACACGAAAATTACAATTATTACCGCTTAACGTCGGTGTCAACTGTTAAACGGTTATCCAGAGACGCAGGAGGACCATAATCTGTGCGCATAACGACTTCACAAAGTAACGCAAATACCCATGGCTATCGCTCACTGTAGTTATTTCTTCCTGTTGGTTGGTACGCATGGCTTAGTGGAATTTGTTCTTTTTTTTATCATGCTGCCGGTACCTCTTTCTATTCGTAGGTAGGCAATTTGCAAATTCTAGTGGGTTTGTGCAAATAGCTCGTTGACTACCTTGGCTACCGTAGCTACTTTTGATGAGCTCGATTTTTCGTTCGAGATATGTTTGTCTTTTTTGCGCTACGCACCCTGATTTATGATAGTTAATAAGATCCGTTTTAAATTACGTACGCAATTAGGTACGACGTCTAATTATGCTAGCAGTTGTTGCTACTCTGTTCAGAGCAAGCATAAACCTGCTGCGACAAAAATTATAATTGGATTGACCGAGCAGCTGACTCGCTCACTCATCTCCCCAGCAGCGAGACTACTCTACACATTTCCCTTAAATCCTAACTTTTAGTAACAGAATATCGTTATATTTGTGTTGTGTTGTTGAATTGAAAAGATGCTTACCTTTCGCGTGACCGTAGGTAAGAAGAGTGGAGCATTATAGCACCCTAGCGGTTGGTCAAACGCGAAACTCCAAGGAAATAAGCTGGGATCGCGGTGCCCGATGTATGTTTAATGCATATGGGTAAATGATACTTTGTAGCAAACAGTAACTAGTTTTATGGGGTGTATAATATACGGCGTATTGTGTTACCGTGTGTCCGGAGCACGTGTGATACATTGCGGCAGTTATGCACCCAGTCCAATTGGTAACAGCCTCCATGCAATATTTATTAGAACGGGCGGTGGACCTGATTTTTGCATACGGGCCTTTCGCCGCGGTGATACGGTGATAGATATACCGCATTGGACTGCTGTAAATATCTGATTGAAATATTTCGAAGCTACGTGTCCAATTATTGCCCACTTCGAATTTATTGCCCGCGCTGTAGAGTTACAATGCCAAGCAGACGGTTTGTACAAACTATAAAGCTATGTGCTTTGCGCTATCAAATCTATCCTGGATAAAGTTATTACCCACCGTTAGTTTATTGAAATTTTCAGGACTAATTATTACTAACAAATCTACAAACTGCAAATTTGTAACACTAACTATATAACTCGTCTGGCCACAATATATTAATAAAGAACTTCATGACATTCTACAAGACTAAAAATAATACAGCTGCAGAGATGTTTATCGATAATTAGTTAACTTATTGTATATCTCAAGCGATAATCACACTAGCTCAACGGCAATAAATCAATAAATGTGTAGAATTCCAACGTTCATTATTCCACAACAAGGTTTCTACAACTGATGAAAATTTATCGAGTAAAAAAGAATTATGGACATCGGATGGTGAACGAGCTGATAGCATCTCCACACTACACAACACATCTTCAGGACTTGGTGTACCGTCCGCCCATGCCTTCACCAATAGACAGACAACATAGAGTGGCGCGCACACACCAACAACACAAAAATAAACCGGCCATGTGGATACATCACCGGTGTGCGCTCACCTTTTTCTAGAACTGGAAAACACGGCCCTGAATTTGTTACTGAAATCAGATCAACGTTCGGTAACACACAAGATCCACACTAACATAGATACAATCTGAACAGCGCACGGGAAAAACAGAGAAAGTACCTAATTACCTATGTGGAAAGGTCAATAAAATCCACATAAAAAGGAAGCGAGGTGGTGTATAACGAAGTAGTGCTGACGTTACCAATACAAACTAGATCAATTTGGGTTTTAGAGGGCAGTAAAATGGCCGTAAAGTTCCGTAGATTAGACGATAAGCGAGATATATAACCGAAAAGTAAATTGAGGAGATTTCATCTGAACTGTAAATTTTGTTGACGGAATTTTAATTGTTGCTGTTTAGTAACGGTGTGAAAGGCCATAAAGCACTTTAAAAAGAGTAAGTTGAGATATAACTTGTATAGACCACAACATGAAGAACAATTTCAACAATTCATGTGCAAAATGTAACTTTGTGCTTGCTATTTCTTACAAATACTCTACGTGCCGACCAAGGTAGATCCTTGCCTTTAGCGAATTAACATATAATTGTAGCTAATTACATATGAATTCGAAGTATGTCCGGATTATCATATTGGAAGTTGGTGGTTGAATGCGAGTGATTGCCTCGGCCGTATAGAATGCGGTGGGTTGACATTCGTACGTACACCAGCGTATAAAAACGGGCAATTTGAATGTGTATTTCGTCCGACCTTACTACCCACCACTGGATAAATATCAGACCAATTCAACGGCCGACCATAAATCTCGGTATCGATAAAATGCGTCTTGCGTTACTTATGGGACCCCGTGACACAAACCATGCACTTGGCTATGCTGCACTGCTCGCGCACAATTAGATTCTCTGTTCACAATAGAGCAACTATTTGCTCTTGCATACAAGAAACACGTGTCCCTGTTTGTGTGCGAATGCGTGAATGTATGCGATCGTATTTTAATAGAAAAATAATAGGTACACTGTATTGGGACGTCAGATTGAATGCTGGGAACTTTAGAACTAAACCTGAAGAAGTTAACACTGTAATGGTCTGTAATGGCAGAGTTAAGAGCGACGACTGATCAAAAAGAGGAAGCAACACGTGTGAAATTTAATGGACTCAATTTATTTCCTTAATTTATAAGTTTTAACACAAGACAAAAATTCAAGAGTTTACAGACACGGAAATGATCATATTAGTTACGCAATAGATCGACCATTGTATTGTGGTTATAATACATGCAAAGTAGGTATACGGAGAGTGGTAATAAGTAATGCAAGGTGGCTATAGATTGGAGATAGCGAGCGTGGCGGAATTTTAAACCGAACCGGCCCCATTTCGTTCCGTATCACATCTTATCTGCACCGAACGTAGGTAAATATGGCGCGGCCTCTACGGTACAAGGTGCTAGCCATAGGAGGGCAACAGGGTAGGCGATCAGTATCAATTAGTTATAGTTAAGTACCCAGTACCGGTACGGCCCAAACGCCTATAAAGCCCCTTCAACACACAACGAGATTCCATAAAATCTATAATGTTCTTTTTAATTTAATTTCGTCGTGTGGTTCGAAAATACTGTAATGGGTCGGAAACCCATTATTTATTTATTAAGATATGATCAAATTAAGCGAGATATTTGTAAGAACATTCGGGAATGTCAAAGGGTTTTGCTAGGGTTGAACATCTGGTTTAGGATTTGACCGCGTGTTATAAGTTTAAAATTGAAGAGTTGTCATTGGCTAAGAAGACATGCTTCCGGCGTCCTTTGGGGTCGAGGGATGAAAACGAACAGATGTGCTTCTTCTCATTTCAAGCACCGTCATGTAAAGTACACATTTTTGTGGAGCGTTCTTAGGCGCTTAAGTTTATCCCTGGTAAGTCTTTTCAACTCGTCTCGCATTTCATTGTAAATTAAATTATTCATATTTCTGCTAAAAGTGCGTCCGTCTAAATCAACTCCTAGGTTTAATTTAAACGTCAATATGTTCAAAGCTTCATTCATTTTTCTATGTAACCTATCAAACGGGATTGTTGATTATTAATATTGTTAATAGATGTTATTGTTTTGATAAGTGTTTCGTTTCATTTGAGTAGTCTTGCTTTATCAGCCCTTATTAAATGTTAAATACTTAAACGCGTCAGTTAGTAGTCAGAAAATGTGTTCACAAGGTTCAAGAAAAAGAACCCAGTTAGTTTTGCCTTCGAATAAATTGGAAGAGATTTGATGAATTAGAATTTTGACCAGTAATTAAAGCCCTTAAACCGCGCTTGGCCAAATGCTACCATGTTAGGGAGTCGCGGTTGTTCCCGCCATTTTGACCTCCTACAATACTTTAACGAACCACACGACGACTGTTGCCCTATTAAAAGTTGCTCGTCTGGCTGTACCCTTAATTTTTTCTGTATACCTACACGAGTTCAGATAAAATATGTATAGTGTAAAGCGTGCTTAAAACGAACTGACGGTCGATAATACCGAAGTGAACGCGCATTAGAAATTATGACGGCATAAATTCCAATCAGAAGTATTGTATCTGGAGTGTTGGCACATTAGTGCCGCGGCTGTTTGTTTATTCAGCGTGATCCGGCCGGCCGGATAAGAGGGCATTGTTCCCGCCACCGAAGGGGCATTAATTGCTGCCAGCTTGGGCTTTTTGCTCCTCCCTACACTTCTAACCATTCCGGTCACTCAGCACGGCCACATAATCATGATCACTGCCTCGCAGGATTAATAATTGGTCACGAAGCTGACTCAAAATGACCATAGATAACTAGATTGAAGAATTTTTTTGACGGGACGATAAGTACTGACGATAGAGTGCGCTGATATACTCAGTGAACGCAGACTTCCACGTGCTAATAGCTGGGTTGGCTGATCTATCACTAAAACTAATCTTAAACGAAAGTTTAATGTTAAAAATTCTTCATCTTTTCGAGTAACTCCGACAATGAGTAAATATATATATATAACTGACGGGGATCAAATTGTAGTGACAAAGCTTATTGGGTTGCGGATAAATCCGGCGTTGGGGCCTCCCGTTCTGTTCTACCGTTGAAGTCTCCGCGAGTACGGTTCTCTAGATCCCATAAATAAGTAACGACCGCACTGAATTAAAGCGCGGTGCTGCGCTGCTGCTACAATAAAATTTATATACAAAGAAAATAAAAATACAATAGTAGGGTGCGCCCGTGTGGCAGCAGGTAAAATAAAAACTGTATACGAGCTCATATGCAACGAATTCTTTTATTTCGCTTTAGCATTTCAGTGTTTGCATGTCTGGTGAATGGAAAAGAAACTGTTAACGTGCGAATCACACATTTGTGTTTTTTTTTTACTTTTTTTGTTCATTGTTTGAGTTTGGCCCTTTTTCTTTTTAATATTAACAGATTTTAATATTAATTTCTGTCATTTGATTGTTCTTGATGTCCACCAGATTTAGGGTTAATAAATAAATTTACTGACAAAATGTGTTCATATATGTATTTCTATATCAAAAAATTACAATACTCGTTTTCTAGCTATTTATGACACAAACGAAAAACCCGACGCAGGAAAAAAGGATATTTTGTGAGAAAGATAAACTAAATGAAATCGAATCCTCAATATTTTACTTTTACTCTTACAACAACATAATCAATTTCCACACCAATATAAAGACGCATGTCAAGTGTTAATGGCCACATTTTTTGTACTTTTTGACGTAAGAACCACCTAGTATTGACAAAAGGGCTCGATTGACAAAAATCATCGCTCGGTGATACAAAACATTTCGTCACTGTGTCGCAAATTGATAGATTTTTGATAAACGTCAGTGACATGGTATGACATTAAATGTAAAAATAATAATTGCGAAAGTATTTAATTAGACACTTCAATATGCCAACGATGTTGTCGGAAAATTGGGTGGAAATTATGCACCATAAACAAACAGCTGTTTGGCTAAGACAGAAGCTAAGAGGTTGAAATTTTATATTATTCCTTGGTGCGATATTCTATGAGTAACAAAAAATCAAAACGGTTTGATGTGTCACGCTCTTATGGAACACATTATATAAGCAAATTTAGTTTTGAAATATGCACCCAAGTATTGTACGCATATTATATTTTATGTACTTAATGAAACTCTCTATAAATTAATTTAAATATGATCGCAAAACCTGATAAAAATAATGTATAAATGAAAAAAAAAAATTAATAATTGATATTTTGCAATATGTTCCTTTCTTTTGGAGCTGGGGTATTGCATTTATGACTTATATTATTAAGAAGCTGACTGTATAGTATCAATTAACCACGGTAATTACACCCAAAAATAGATGGTTCTTTTATGTAGGTACCATTAAAAAGCCTGTAATATTTAGAGAGGTTTGTCATTGGCATTAGGTTAATAACAGGGTTTTACTGGCGAGAAAAGGTCTCCATATACAGACAATTCAATTACAAAATTAGGTTAAAAATGGCAAAGTTTTCTAGATAGATTGCTTAATTAATCCTGACGATACAACGTATTCTGTCTGACGTGGTCTCTAGTGAAAACTATTTTAAAAAAATTTTGATTTAAGAGAAATGAGCTCAAATTTAAATCTAAGTGTCGATTCGGTGTGTTTTTGTCATCGTTGTCGGTATCTTACCTACCATAAAATCATTGTTAAGGACCTACAAAATGGATGTACGTTGGACCACACCTTGAGCGACATTCCCCTAGCAATAAAATTCGTGTTTTACTGCTCTCGGGCAATTAAATTTAGGCCGTCCGTGTTACTTTCTTACCTCAATCTAATTAAATCAATTATATATTGTAATAAAATTCGATCAGTCTTGTTTAGGAAGTTGTCGGCACAACACAAAAAAAATAGTAATTAAAATAGCCACCGATAGGTGAATTCTTTGATACGATTGAAAAGATTCTAACGTTTTAGTAACAATAGTGACACGACGGTCAATTTACATAAGCCGCGAGGACGCTCTCCGAACCGAAGACAAATAACCAATGTTCGGACATAAAAAACAATAATACAAGCGTCCATTGTAAAGCAACTACGTTGACAACCGAGAGGGTGTGTTGTAACCGCGCGACAGGAATTATCCTTGTTCGATTTATGCCCGACAGCAGCGTACCGATTGAAACCAAGTCCACCCGGGTGATATACGAGTGATATAACGCCATCTACCGTCGATTTACATATCGAAAACATTGAATTGTCCGCTTCAATCGGGATTGCTTACTTAGCATAACGAAACACAATCCCTACAACGCTCCTTTTGTTTCTAAGGGCGGGCAAGTGTTTGATTTCACCCGGAGATACGATGTCGAATTGTTCCAGTACTCCAAATGTCTACAGTAAAATTGAAAAGAGTGGTGAAACTAACATGACCACAAATTCATTTAAGTTGTCTTAGTAGAACATAAAGTAAAGCCACCGATAACTAAATACTTGCTAGTAATTTCATAAAAATAAGATTGTTAGGTCACTGTGTACATGTTTATTACAGTATTAGTACCGTTTTCATTGACAACATTGTTTTTATTTGTCACTTTTATAAACTTTTACTTAAGCTATTGTGTTAAATACTGAGTTTTAGAAGTTTAAAACTTTTATGTTACAGTCAGTCGTTAATACCAAGCACTTTGTAGATGCTCTTAAAAAATTGTTGAAAACCAGTAATAACTCTTTCAATTTGCTATATCCTGTACAATTATGGTATCCTCCAAGCTAATTGTGGTAGAATTCAGGCGAATTCTGTTGGTTTCGTTGATTAGGGCTGTTTTTTGTCGCCTTCCTTGTAGAAATAAAGCGACGAAGAAATTTGAAATCATTAAGCGGTGAATGTTGAGACTGGTAGAGGCGAGATAGCGGTTGAAATGAGCGCGATTATTAAGTTATTACAAAATTCCAGCCTAACAATATAATATAATCGCGTCGGAGCCAACGAAATTTAATCTGTCCCGCGCGCTGCCGTTCCGAAGGATAAAAAAACACCACGTAATGACGAGTTTATGGAACAAGTGAAGATCGCTTTGACTCGAAGTGTCAAATTAAAGGCCGCGCGGCGCTCATATGTAAAAGGAGCGAAAAGACGAACCGAAGAATTTTAACAAGACGGATGGATTCTATCCTGCCATGGCAGGACGAAATGAGATGATTATTTGAGCCAGCACTTATAAGTACGCACCTAAAACACCTCGATGGAATAGTTTTATTTTTGTCAGGTCACTGCACTTAATTTTAACTTCTCTAATGGTTCTTATTATGGTTAAGTAATAGGGGTATTTGGTGTAATAATTCGAAGTAGGGTGGTCCCGTATGTCATCACGCTGCGACATGTACGTAAAAAAACTTCTTAATGCGATTAGCCAACTAATATTTGATTTAGCAAGATTCTAGATAAATACATCACGGTAATTTAGTATCGTATATCAATAGTGGTCATGAATATTAATCAATTTTGCTGCCCACGATTCACAGTTAATCTATGAATGGATGTAAATATTTACATAAGATTGTTCTAAGCGAAAGTTTCAATCGGAAATGTGTCCTTCTATGTTAACCTCCGTTCATTCATATCTAGTCACAGGTTAGTCATAAAATACAATGAAAAACTACCGATTTAAAAATGTTTAAACGCTTTTTTTACATATGAAAGATGTTTTTTTTTTGTTTTTTTTTTACTTATTGGATAATCTATAACTATTTGCAAGTATTTTGCAAGTCATTGAATATTAATTAACGATTATCTTATCCTAAATCTAGTAGTTAAAGCATATTTTAATGCAAATTTTCGCTTTTGCCACATAAACTTTCCTGCTTCCTGCCTAGACTTTTATGTGGAGATATCGGTTTTTGTGTAAAAATGCAGTTTCTACTTCCATTTTCTTAATCTAGTAGTAATATTTTATTATAGAAACTTTTAGTATATGCTGAAGGGAAAAAAATCTGAACTTTGCGAAACAAAAAGGACATTATTCTTTTTATGGAAAAATATAATCGAAGGACAGACAAAAGTGATTTTGAATGAATCTAAACATTGCCACCTTAACTTTCTGTCGGAAAAAAATGTTATATGTAAAAGTCTGTTAGCTATGCACTTTTTAACAACAAAGTCAATTACAAGGATGAAATCCATCTCTACTATATGTACTAATGTAAAAATACGTGCGAGCTTTTCACAGATTTATATTTAAATATCTGGAGTGGCCCTCACCCAACTTTTCGACAACATTGTTCGTAAAACACACAGTTTTGAAAACCACAGCCAATCTGGACCCTACCCAACGTCAGTTTTTATAACATTTGTCATACTGACATTTAATGTCATGTCAGTGGCACTGATGTTTGTCAAAATCTGACAATTTGTAACACAGCGACGAAGGTATTATGGCGCTTAAACCGTCCATCCCACTGATATGTAATCAGGTTCACATATTTAACGTCACTGCAGGATGAACAGATATCAGTTTGGTCTAAATCGGATAAATTCTCAAGAAAATGATTTGCCACTTCCGGTTGTCAGATTGTCACCAAAAACAATCCAGTTCGTCCCCCGTTAATTCTAAATATGTATACCAAATTTCAGCCCGATCCGTTGTACCGTTTCGGCGCTATCGTGTTCACAGACATACATACATACCCACACATATACATAGATACAGACATTTTTTTACCGTTGATTACAATACTTTCCTTCTAGGGTACTACTCGGAAAGTAAAAATCTATAAATCCATCGAATGCTATACACTTTTTGTATAGCCTATTTGGTCACTTTAAAAAAGAAGCTAACGTTTATTTGCTTGAACATAAGGAAGCAGAGCATGTAGAGTAGTATTTTGTTTCCATTGGCGTTCACGTCACGCAGAATGCGTGTCAGCTGGTGGGTGGTTGATTACAAAACATGGTAGACTAATTGCAATTACCTCTAAATGAGTGCAGACCACGGGACGGTCACTAATACGATTTGAAAAGCAAGGTTGAGAGTGGTCTCCGGTCTCCAGCATCGCACCGGACGATAAATAAAAATATCGCACCGTGTGTGGTTAGATATACTTGATAGATAAAAATGTACACGCGGAATAAAGCCACCTACGTGGCGCCGCCACATATATTAAGTAAAATAACAACTCTTTCGAGCGTTTTTCACAATGGTTCCGTGTGTGTGTTGCCCCGTTAAATTTATGCGTCCATAAATAAAATTGGAATGCTCGAAAGGACCCTAAAAGCGTTTCGAAACACGGATAAAACGCGCACACCTACAATGCATCCGCTGCGCCAACGATTATTGCTATAATATCACCTTTGGATAAAAACCTTGGTTTTTATTAGTAATTTTGTACAACATCCACTACAAAAACTTGTCGATTACTAATATTTTCAACAAAACTGACAACGAAGACCTGAAAACGAAAGTGCGTGTGGGTGCGATTGAGTTATGAACACCATTTTTAATGATTTGTAGGTGTGTTCAAACAAATTTTCGCACAAATCTGACGCCAGATATACAACACCGACGCGGTGCTGCAAACGATAAATAAAGCTATGACGTCCGACACCGCAGATCGCTTTTTTACTCAGCGGAACAATAAATAAACTGGACAAGCAACACGATATCATATCGCGAAAAAATAAATTTGTACCTCGATGACAGCCGAAAATGATATCGCTCTTTAAAAAGATGTGAAGCTGAATCTTGAGTCTAACTAGATAATAGCAGCATTTATGTATTTTCGGGTATTAGCGGTAACATATATCCAAAATTAAAATACCTTCATAAATCTTGATGATTTCTCTATGCTCTCCGATCGAAAGTCGATTTATGATCGCTCGGTACTCGAACGCGTTGTAGGTGTACATTTTGAAATATCCTCATTTCGTTTCCTGTATGTTGGCTGTCCACTAAGCCCGAAACTTATGACCATTTGTAAATGTACGTGATGAGAAGAGCCATCGAGCAAGGTGAAAACATTATAATGACCACGCTAAATTACATACGGACACTCTAGTACTATGTCGAAGAATTTTGTTAACGTTCAACTTTGAATATCTAGTTTCGTATCGTACCTTACGGTTTAAATTATTCATATAATACGTTCGAGTGACTGGACGCAGGTTGTGAAATTGACAACGGAGGAGATGCTAAAGACAAAAGAACGATCCACGTACGTACAGGCAAGATGATTTATAAATGGGAAAACGTTTGATTTGCACATGAATGAAAGGGTGTGTGCCTGCCCGACCTTTCCTACTTGGGTATTCATGATGCGAACATATCGGAGACCACGATGATAATGATGATGAATTGACGGACGTGTATTTATCAATTACCTACGACCAGTGCTTTTTTTCGTCCAGCCTATGAACATGCGTCACAAACGCTTAGCTAATTATAGACTGTAAAGTAATTCCTGAAAAGAAAGTTGTTTACCGCTGCTAATTGATATGCTCATTGTACCGGCTAATAGATATTTTCATTTATATTGTAATCGTGCGTAACTGCTGACACGTAAAGTGTTAATTATTTCATCAATGTACTGCTTGACACGGCTTATTATATTTATGTAAATGCGACGATTATTTCTATTATGGAATTCTTATTAGACAGTTAAACGTATGCAGATGGCTAAAGAATTGATTCGGTCTTTCACACTATCGTGATTAAAGAATTTATTTGTATAAGTTTTTATAAACATCAAACGGTTCTATCAAAAGTCTTTGCACCAAGTTTCTGTGAGCCAATAGCTGGATTGTCTCGATTTTGGTGTGCTGGAGGTTTGTATTTTATGTTTTGTTGGAAACTTATTTTATGAATACGTTCTATTTAATTTAATAGAAGTTAAGTTCTGCTCATAAGCGTCGATTTATATTTAGTAATCTGCTGACAAATCATACAAGTATATGCACCAACATCAACCGTTAATGAGGAAGAGAGAGATGAATTTTATGAAAATGTCCAGACAGCAATCGATGACGACAAATGTAAATACACTATTATAATGGGCGATTTTAATGCTAAAGTAGGAAAAAATAAGGGCGAGTCTTGTATGGGACATTTTGGAACTGGTACAAGAAACCAAAGTGGAGAAAAGCTGGTGGAGTTTGCTGAGGGTAATAATTTCTACATTATGAACACTTTTTACAACAAATCAAAGCATAAGAAATGGACATGGATTAGCCCCGATGGAAAAACGATGAACGAAATCGACTACTTCATGGCAAACAAAAAAGAAATCATCCGAAATGTAGAAGTTGACCAGAAAATAGACATAGGCAGCGACCACAGAGCATTAAAGATGTTACTACAGATAAAAATGAAAAAGGTGTGGTACAAACAAAGTACCAAAGGTTACAAAAATACAGATGAATTAAAAACTGAAAACTTTGAAGAACGAATAAAGCACAAACTAAGATTTGAAGAAATACAAACTAGCACAGACATAGAAAACCAAACACTTATAGTAAACAAAGCTGTGACAGCAGTTCTAAGAGATATTGAAAAAGTCACACAAAACGAAGTGAAAAATGCACGAATACCCCGCGATATCCATCGACTATTAAATAAAAGAAGAACATTGAAGAAATCAGGAAGGGAAAAGATCGAGTACACAGAAATATCCAAACTAATAAGGAAAAAATGGAAAGAGTGGTCATATAGTAAAAAGATAAACGAATTGCAAGAAGCTCTTACTACGAACGGTATAAAGTATAAAGAAAAGTATGAGAATGCAATCACTGGGATACAATAAAATAATTGCAATGAAAGACAAGAATGGGATGAGTAAGAAGGAAGAAACAGAGATAATGGATATTATATGTGATTTTTATACAGAACTGTACAATAAGACAGACTAAGAAGAACACAGAGAAGCTACAGAGACAGATAATATAGAAACGCACACGGAAGAAAATAGACATATGGAATACGACATAATGACGGACGAGATAACTAACGTGATATCAAAACTGAAGGAAGGGAAAGCTGGGGGGATAGACGGAATAAGAAATGAGGAGATAAAAGCAGGAGGAAACTATATAGTAAAGATATTGAAAGAAATTTTTAACAGCTGTCTGAAACAAAAAAAAATACCCGATGATTGGCTGATAGCAAAACTCGCATTGATATATAAAAAGGGTGATAGAGAACAGATAAGTAATTACAGGCCAATAAGTCTGCTCCCAGTATTGTACAAGATATTTATGTCCATAATTACAAAGAGAGTAGAGCAATACTTAACTTCATCCGAAGATCAAACAGGTTTCAAGAAAAATTTTTCCACGCTGGATAACATTCTTGTGGTGCAGCAACTCATAAAAAAATCAAACGACTATGACTTCCCTATGATTATGGTATTTATTGACTTTGAAAAGGCCTTCGATAGTGTAAAGACAGAAACAATTTTACAGGTCATACAAAATTCTGGTATGGATGAACAATATATTCACATATTAAAATATACATATATATATATAAGAACTCAACGCTAATTATCGAGCTGAACAACATTATAAGAACTATAAGACTAGGAAACGGGCTAAAGCAAGGCGATACGGTATCAGCAAAATTATTCAATGCTGTACTTGAGAAAATATTTGTCGAAGAGGAATGAGAAAACAAGGGGATAAGAGTAAATGGGCAATGGCTGAATAGACTGAAGTTTGTTGACGACATAGTACTAATCGGGAAGAATGAAGCAGAAATAAGAGAAATGCTGGAAATAATTTTGCGAAGGGGAAAGGAAGTTGGACTGCGAATCAACACACGAAAGACAAAAGCAATGTACATAAACTGTGACCAACAAGAAAAAATAAGTATACAAGGAAATGAAATTGAAATAGTTGATCATTTCATATACCTCGGACAAAAAATTACCACCAGCAACAAAGGAGAAGAAATAGCAAGAAGAATAGCAATGGGGTGGCAAACGTACAACAAATACAAGAATATATGGAAATCAAATATAGAAATGGAAAAAAAGAAAAAACTGTGGGTAATGTGTGTCCTCCCTGTCATGCTCTACGGATGTGAGACATGGACGCTAACGAGCAAAATAATTAAAAAAGTCAGAGTGACAGCTAGGGCAATGCATAGAGAAATGATTGGAATTAAAAGAAAAGACAAGAAAACGAAAAAATGGATTAGAGAGCAATTAAAGATAGAAGATATAGGAAAAATAATACTAGAAAGAAAATGGAACTGGACTGGACATATCATAAGAGTGAAGGATAAGAGATGGACTAAAAAAATAATAGAATGGTACCCGAGGGATAAGAAGAGAAGAAAAGGGAGACCAACTGCCAGCTGGGAGGACGAATTCAAAAGAAGCTGTGGAGGAGTAACCTGGCACAGCGTAGCTTGGGACCGACAGGAATGGAATAGAATGAGAGACATATACAAAGATGTATGGCTATACCCGGATTAGACACACATGAGCATACGAACTAAATTCCATAATGGGAATGCCACGGCTAACCCCGAAACTGTCTCCAATCATACATTACAATCACACTTTAATTTGCTTTATTTCATTAATTTTTGAATAGAAATACATATTGAGATACTTGATGATATATTGTATTAATTTGTAAATGTTTCGTAACAATAAATGGCTATCTATCTATCTATCTATCTATCTAATCTGCTGACTACTACTAAGAAATTTATTCATATGACCGTATTTTCTTTACATGATAAAAGTTGGTGTTTAAGACATAGACCACTAAAACATGATGTCCGTTACAAGTTCAAATATAAGAGAAATTAGCATTCTCTCCAATATTTTCGAAGAATAACGCCAGCCATAAATTTTATCAATTGTTGAATTTCCTAACCGTGAACAATCCTTATAGTCCTAATAAGTAATTAGTTACGCAACATAATTAGCTCGTAATCAATAAATCAAAGATGCTTTCTTAAAGTTGTCACCGTAAATAATCAACGGTAATTCTTGTTGCAACCACGAAGCTTTTTATTTCGATGTGTCGTCGAATTTATTGTGATATATACGCGATTAATAAATCAACTAATAAACACCTAAATCCGTAAATCCTTCAGCGACGCGTAATTTATAACTTAATTTCGGCAACGCGTCCCCTCCGGAACGGGCCAGAATCGTGATAAATTAGTAATTAGTTAAATTCAAATATGTATTTTCGTTAGATTTATATTGCACGGCTGCCGCAATCAATTATGGTCCGTTTTAATTACACGATAACTCACGCATCGACAAAAACCATTTCTTTTTTGTTTCAGCGGTACTTTTCCTTCGCGTCTCTCTCTCCATCTCACTTTGTTAGGTGGCGTGGACGTCGGCTATTATAAATTATGAGTCCTATTGTTTTAAAAGAACAAAATTTACCACCTTCACTGTTCCCACACGCACGTGCAGAGTTGCCTCTTCGTCGTCGACCAGACTTAGGTGCTAAGATAGTTAAAGGAGTCGAGAAAAGCATATTTTGTTGAGAAACTAAATCAATTCACCAAAAAAGTTACCACAATTATCTATGCAAGAATTAGAAATAAACGGTTAAAACCTTCAAGTTGTAAGGTCAAGATCAATGTCGCATAATTGCAGTTGATTATAGGAAAAGGTCCGTCACAGGTGCTGACCTTTCGTACGTGCAGAAATGCATTGGCAATTACTGGAAATTATGTGTGAACGGAGACGTTCTTAAAAACGCCCTCGCTGGTTGAGCAGTCATCTTATCTCTTGAAGAAAACAACGCCCACGTCATCAAGTGGGACATTTGTCAAGGGTTGGAATATTTAAGGTAACCATGATGGATGGTGGTTGATCGTAACGGCGGTAGGCCGTTTCACACGGCAATTAAATAACATAAAGATGACAAGGAATGAGACAGTGCACCAGTTGACAGTCAGTATAATAATAGTAAAGTCCAGAAGTCGTTTATATGAGGGCATATCGTCGAGAGCGATCTATGGCTAGGTATTGGTTTCCTATGGTGTACTTGTTGCCCATTCCGGCTACCGGTCTTGTTAATAATGAAAAATAACCCGGCAGCCAACGCTTATCTATCGGCCACCATCGCTAAGCGGACATTTCTTTTAGCGCGCAACAACCACGGAGGCCTCATTATAAAAATGTTTGTCACCGTTCGTACGCCTATAGAGGAGATAGAAAAAAACGCGATTCTTATCAGCGAAAATGTATATTCGAATACCAGCTAAATGAGTGCGATGTATATTCCCTAGACTGAACGATAAACTCCTTGACTATTACACAAGTTGACATTATGAGTTAATTAGAAAGTGTTAAAGCTACTGAGAACGATTTCCCAATTAAGGCTTTACGTATACATACTTTCATATCTTCTTCTTAAATATCTAGGGTGGCCCTCACCCTACTTTCCGACTAAATCGTTGGCACAATGAAATGCCTAAACACTTTTGCAATTATTTAATTTAGCAAAGCCAGAGCCATCTCTGAACGTTACCAAACGTCAGAATTACATTTGTCGTACTGACATTTAATGTCATGTTATATCAGTGGCACTGACGTTTGTCAAAATCTGACAATTTGCAATACAACCATGAACCCTTATAGCGCCTAAACCGTTCATCCCACTGTTCTGCAAATTTGTATACATATTTAAAGTCACTGGATGGTGAGCCAAAATCGGATAAATCCCTTAGAAGACGCTTGTAACATTTGCCATTTCCGGTTGTCAGATTGTCACCAAAAACAATCCAGTTCGTCCCCCGGTAATTCTAAATATGTATTCCAGATATCAGCCATTGATACAAATAACATACATAGAAATCATTGTTATCGATTCAGGAGACCTAAAAACGCGTATTTCCGCTAAAATCTCGATTTTTTTTCGTCGATTACAATACTTTCCTTCTAGGGTACTAGTCGGAAAGTAAAAATATGATACAGAGCTACATATACGGAGCAAAATCAAACTGACAACATATAAATAGTTACGGTAACAATCGCCTCACGTATCTAACAAACGAAGGCGAGAATGTATGCATTTGTTTCACCCCTCGTGTCGGGGTCACAGGTGATGGCGGTCGCAGTACATCAAAGAGCCGCTTATGCATAATAAACCGATTTTATAGAGACCTAGCACGCTCCGAGACACGGCACATTGTTTAATATACACTCCCACAAGTGTTGAGGGATAAAATCGACTAGAATGCTGGGACAATGAATGTGTCTATAAGTTATTTAACAATAAATATGGAATACGTTATAAATCTTGTGTTTATACGTCAGTAAGACATAATAACAATTAATAAACGACCTCCGGTGGTATGCAGGGCATCGATCTTTAATTACCGCGTTAAGTAGTGTCATTTTTTAGGTGGCGCCATCGATGGCGAGAAATATACAAACGCATTAGTTTATGTAACTGGCGACGTAAGAGCTCGCGGTGCATGTGGAGCAACGACGCTGGAAAACAGGTGAACGAAAAGAGAACTGCCTTGAGAAGGCCATACGTATAACAGCGTTCGCTATATAGGGAACCAGACCGCAATAGACCGATTCCTACACTCGCAGATATTGTATGTGTCCGTAACAGACACGCACTTTCTTTTCGGATATGTGCGCGTTTTAACAGCAATTGCCAATTACCTCACTTTACCGGCTATGTGCAAAAATGCTGAAATGTTTTAACCTGGATTTCGTCATTCTACAGGGTTTATACTAATTCAATACATCTATCTATATTAAGGGAAACTGCTTTTGCTTTTCGACCCTTATGCAGTGGTCACACTCGATTGTTTTACTAGCGTGCTATTTGCTACTGGCTGCTAACAGCATAGTGTGACCACTCAGCAGCGCTGTTTTACCAGTTGGCGAGTGAGTTTAGCTGAAGCCAGCCCACCAGCGCTTGTTTAACTTTTACAGCAACCAGCATGAATGTTAACTCCGGAAATTATGTTTTTTTTTGAAATGTCGTTTATAAATATTATGCGAGGTAATATTCTATCAATATATAAAATATAACAAAATAGCCGCTGGCTGCTGTTGCTACTAGCAGCACCAGCAACTAGTGGCTAATACAACAGCCTAGTGTGACCGTGGCAGTCAGTTAGTGGACATAAGATTGCGATTCAGAGTATCCCTGGCCAAAATTGAAAAATTCCAGATGGGCTTCTTCTTTAGCTTTCGAATTGATTAATTCGCGCTTACTGCAAGAGAAAACAACCAGATAATTATTATAAATCTCCAGACATTGCTCATTAATCGGTTAATGTTATTCTATAGCACTCGTGATTAATAGTATACAGTGGTATGCATTGCGGAGAGCATAAATTCTTATTAACTCGCAATTATTTGTCGATAATTTAACGTGCGTTTCAGCGGTGACACGTCTACATAAATATTGCGGACCGTTGTTAAGAATAACCATCAATTTCTTTCAGTAGAGCGTTTACGTAGTGTAGTATAAGGTAGCGTAATACTATTTTTTGTTAGTCCGTAGTCCAAGTTTTTAGAAGTATTTCTATTCACATTGTCAGAGATACCTACTGATAATTATAATGTTACTTTAATTGTTATTAGATCTGACTGAAAATAATTCGGTAGCCTAAAGTCTTAAACAGTAAAAGTGATTTAATAGCGTAGAAGTGAATTGCCGGCATTACGTGCGTCTTTTGCGTACTCACTTCAAGAGAGTGGATAATGACATAGATGGCCCAGTTTCCATATATGTCCCCCATCGACCCAAAGCGTTCGCCGAGTGACTCCGGGGCACCTTACAGCGTGTTCCCAACACGAATTGATATTCACTTAATGATTTATATCGGTCAATAAATAAATAATTGATGCCGACAAACGTAATCATACCATGGTGTTGTATTAAACAACCTGCCGCTATGTAAAGGTTAACCGAAAGCTATTTAATTATGTTATTGTCTAGATCTAATATTAAAACGAACGTTACTTCTGTTGGGCAATCTATCATCTGGTGTTTTACTTGAACAAACAGTAATTGATTTGTCGGTGAGATCTTTAATAATAAAAGACTTCCTCGAACGACAACACCTAATATTATAGAGAAGTAATTATATGATACATGGTATATGATACAATTGTGCACTAAAGTACCAAAGAATTTGCTTATAATTTGCTGAAACAATCAGCAACATCCATCAAAACCACAAGATATAAAAACTGTTAATCATTACAATATAACAAGCTAAAATAGCTGCTGATCGAAATGATTCCTCCAAGAGAAAAAAAAACTATAAAAATTAAAATCATAAACATAATCGTTCCGGCAATCGTTTTTCGGCACAGCGCAATTTTAAGCATTCCGCGCAATTTTGCGGGACGGGCCTCTTATCGTTAACCGAAAAGACGGTAAAACTGTTCTTTGGTAACACGGTCACACCATCGCAATAACAGTTTATTAAATCCAAGAACCACTGTAATTAAAGATCGCCATTTTCGGATAAGAATCGGCCGCGAACATCAGACAGCCTTTTTGATCTGCCCCGATCACCTTTACACTGACAGTTTACATTTCACCGAACCGAACGAAAGCAGAAGGTGTAAGAAAGCCTGGAGTGCTATTTAGATAAACGAATTCGCTATTCGTTATACGATCGTTATCATAACGAACGGGTATGGCAGCCCTGCATGAGACTAGTGTTGATGTTTGTTGACGTTTGCTCGTGACCTATAAATGGCTTAACAAAGTTACTTTTAACCGTGATATTGCCTGCAAATTTAAGTAAAAAAAAAATTAAGTAAAATTGTTTCTAAATGCCGTTAAGTTTGAAAATAGAGTTATCAAATGATATCTGGTACAAGCTTTGCTTTAATAAGTAATGTCGAGTGCGTTCGACATGAACATGACAGCTTCGTCTTCTTAGTATTATTAAAACTGCAAGTTGGTGTTTTACATTATCGATGTTAGAAAAAATGTTTTAAAATCATATAAAATGCATTTCAAAATAATTTGTTGATTTGTTGACTTGTTTGGGTTCTGATTTTGCTGTCATGTTATTAAACATGCAGAGCATTTAATATGTTACCCAGAAGCAAAAAGTAATTATATATTCTAGCACAAAACATTAACAATTCTTGACTTCTTGATTATAACCTACTTCATCAATCATCACCAACAAGTAAAATTCCTCCCTTCCATGAATTCATTAAAATCATGATTCGTGTAAATGTGTATTGCACACGTACAAACAAACACTTAAAACTGTTGTAGCATTTAATTGCTGCATTGGAGTGCGAATGAGAATGACGTCTGTGGCGCCGTCTGCCGTTAATCTGCGGACACGACACGGTAACATCCGCTTGTTCGTCCATTTTTCAGGCCGTGAATCGCCTTTTAACGGCCGCGCATGGGCCGCATGAAAACGCGGACTTCAGCGCTCGCGGTGCACGAGTGACCGCGGAATAAAATGCCTCATTGTGCCATTTATAATGCGAACGCGGGCCCAAATGATTTACCGCGACGTAAAATAGCCCTAATGGTGTAGGAAATGACACCGCGCCGTACCCAGAAGTACTTCTTCGTGACCTAGAGGTGTTTAGTTTCACGGGATCGTAAATTAAGAGCGACAGACTTCGCGAACGCTGCACACACTAGGATTTATAAAAGTCGCGTTTTCCCCGTGGTTAAACATGTAATTACACACTGCTAAATGATGCTGTTTGATGCAGCACAACGTTAAGTTTGTATCGGTATACATAACTAGATATTTATTTTGTGCGCACATTTGGTGAATAATACAAATTTATTTAAGAATTTTAGGAATTTCTTCAATCAAGTATAGGTATATCAAAATCCAAAAAAGGATTACAAAAGTTGGAAATTTTTAGGCAGGTAAGCACTTTTCTGGTATAATTAATCTGTAATATATCTTACATTGGTCATTTTATGACAAATAATTGTAGGTATTGTCGTAAGGATAATAATATTGTTGTCAGTGACTGAAGGATATCAAATGAAACCGGTCAAAATCGGATACCACACGCAGCAATGACAATAAAATAAGTGACATAAAGTCGGTAATAATTGAGCAATAAAACTGAAATGTTAAAACGTTCATTTGAAACTATCACTCGGCATCAGGGTTTTATGTGTTGGTATTTTATTTTATATGTCTTCGGGCCGACCACCATATGAAATTTGAGAATGTCAATTTACAGTGTAAAAGTTCCGTAATTGGGTGTCGATGATTTTATTAGCAGCTTAGATATTATGTTACACGTAAAAATCCTGCGGTATATCGAAAATTACTATACGCACCTGCGCCTGCGGTCGGAGATATCTTTCTACTAATTAAACGAAATATCTCTTTGGATGATTGCGGTTTTAAGTATGACCATATAGGCGGTATTCATCATTTCAATAAACAATTTGCCTTGGAGCCGTAAACAAAATTTTAATAACTTAATTCCTTAATGAAATAATTTTGATTACAACTTTCCAAAATGAAAATTAAACTTTAATCATCATACGTTATCCATATATTAAATTAAAGTCATTTTGATTCAAGCAAATTAAAACATTAAATTCTCGTAATCTTTCCATCTGCCCAACATATATGTGGAGCATTTTAATTTTATACAAATTTATATTTATGATAATCGTTTATATTAAAAGCCAGTTCGCCAACGTCTGGACATCTCCAACTCTGAAATATCTCGGATACCTCAGTAAAGTACCAGGTCGTATATTTCAGCTTCTGCGTGTTACGCATACTTTCGACTATTTTAATTATCTCAGCTATTTTAATTTGATCAGAATAGAAACGAGGATAGTTGTTAGTGTCGCATCAATCCATTTGTAACTTGTTATTAATAGGTTGTATTATATGTTGAGTAAATTTAACATAGTAGAGTACGCAATTTGTTGTGTCCATTAAATAACTGATTATGCATGGATATTCGTAATTATTCGTAAGTAACATAACGCAATTAACATTGCGTTTTAGTATCGTCCGTCGGTATACGGTAATGCATTTAAAAGTGGTTGTTGTCTATTACATACTTTATTATTCTCGTTCTCAATGTCGGCATTTAAAGTACCTTTAAAGATATTGTTAGACGTAGGCGAACACTTGACTTGAAATGATATATTACCACAAGCCAAGTGACTTAACGACGCATATCCGATATTGATTCCTTAATGACGTCTCTACCAGATAGAAAAAAAGCATTGTTTCTTTCATCCTTTTCAATTGAATTGCGAAATGATATGTAAAAACACTATGATAAAATTTTTGATTTATTACACATGCATTATAATTACAATTCATACAATGTAATTAAGCTATAAAATAAGTACAATATTGCACGTACTGTTTAACACCACCATAAACAATATAATCCATAAAGAACGGTTAAATCGTCGTGTTCGTGTTCGCGTGTGGAATTTAATAACTCTAATTGGATTATAAAACAGGCGTTTCGTCATTAACGCTTGGAACAATAAACTTAACGCTCGTACCTTAAATGTTTCATTATTGGTACTAATGAATAGGACATTATGTTTTACATCGCAACATCAATCCGAGATCAACCATTAGATTATGCTGTATCCTGTATATAGACGATGATTGCGTGCCGTTGGTTATACTTAATATCATGTGATCATTGCGTTTACACATTAGCTCATTAGCGCTCAAAATGGTAGTAGTTTTGCCTCACTGTGAGCTAATAATTACTTTATTTATATTTATTACTAAAACGAACATAGGTTTTAATAGATAAATTGACTCACATAAAGATTTAACATGGAAATCAACAGATACAAAAATAGTCAAGTGAATTAATTTGTTGGAATTCAACGAATTTGGGACAAAATCAAATAAAATAATCAAATAACTACAAAAGTTATTAAAGATCAAAAGTTGTCATTTTTTCTGGTGTGCAGGTTTTTGGACCCTTGCCCTTTATTTGAAATATTTCTTAAGTAAAAAGAAATAGTTTTCACTGACGAAACGTTTTTTTTTTTTTACACCAAACGCTTTTCCATAACTGCCGTAAAGTAGAAATTGCAAGGTAGAATTGCAGAAAGACGTTTGAATGAAATAAATCTGGTTTTATTTAAAATAAAGATAGGCCTTGAGGTAAATAAATATTCTATTTGAATTAAAGACATATTGATTTGAATGAAAAGATTATGTGTTTAAATAAAAAGCGTGCGGTTTTATTCAAAATTATCGCTATGTCTACTGGCAGGGAGATGGCGCCCTGACAGACTCTAGCACACGTTGGCTTAGTTTAATCTTAAATAAGCTGAGCTATAGAAAGTGATCGGTATTCTGGCTTCTCTTCATTTGGGATAGTGTTTACTAAAGATTTCCATGGACAAAATAATCTAATGAGTAAATAATCTAATGAGTATGAATCAAATCTTTTATTGTGTTTTCGACATAGGATTATAATCCAAACGTAATAAAATACCTAATGATTAAATTAAAGATTATTTATTTTAATTTAACAAAAAGAATAATTCACGGTCTCAATATTGAATCCATTTTGAAAGTACACTTCACTGAAACTAAACTACTATTTGATTATATCAAAATTTGTAGGTTTTAAATCAACGTTCGATTTTATTAAGTTAAGTACCTACTAAATTGTCAAACAATAAAGGAAGATTTTTTATTCAAAAGTAACGGAGAGTTCTTGAAAGAAAATGTTCATTTCTTTTGAAAATGTTATTAAATTTAAATTAATTAACGTTTATACAAATATGATATCTTTGAATTTAAAAAATCTTTCCAACGTAATAATTTCTTTGCGGCAACCAAAGCTTGAAGCAAATTTGGTTCATTGAATTTTGATGACAAAGATCCAAAGTACAGTATTGTATAATTCTGCACAATATCTTTGACAAAAAGTACATATACACGCATTAACCTTTCAGCTAGTAATTATGCAAATCCATCCTCCGAGTCGTAAGTTGTGCGTCCCCTCATTTCCTGTTATGAAATTACAAGTTTCCACAATACCGTATAACAGCTAGACGACTGAATACATCGGATTTAATAACACACCGTGGTCCGACATAAATTACTATTATATCCGAATGATAGAGTATCGCCCACGCAGCAATCGTCTAACCTTGCTCAGGTTTTCTTCTAGACCGAGCGCTTGAGTCTCCGACACCGGCGCCGTAGCTCTCTTTCGCCATTTATGGCAATTTTAAGCAGATATGTCGCCGCTTATATACACATCACCATAATAGAATTGTTTTGATATACCTAATTACCATATGCGGACATTTTCCAAGCGATACACTTCAATTCACACGACGTAAACGCTATTTTTAGCTTCATACTCATGTACATATATATTATTATCTATATCCAATGTCAAAACCTGAAAAAAGTACTCTAACATAGTAATTCTTGTATTTCAGATGTTGTTCCCGACATTTCAGACCTTGTTCCTGACATCACGGTAAGTTTAAACTAACCTAATATCTTCTACATACAAGAAACTCAAAGATTTATTAACTTGCAAGATCACTTAGTGCATAATTTCTTTATCGTGTTCGATCTATTACAATCTTTCGTTGCCATCGCATCGACGACTTAATTTGCGAATGGTGGGACGTCGCTTCTCCATCTAAGTACACATAAATGATTTTATTAAGCCGACAGTTAACCCGCTCACTTCTTGGGCCCTTGCTGCTTTCGCTGTTGATTTATCATCGAAAAACGGCAAAGGCGTAACACGGACCTCTGCGCTTGCGAACTGTCAAGATCGCGGTACGCGATTAACTCAAAATTAAGCAAATTGATTTCTGCTATCCTGCTTTGCAAACCGCAGGCACATCCGGTGATTCACAGTCTTCTCGTGGATTATGATTAATCGATTGGTCAAAGTACGGTACGCTATAAAGCCAGGTATGCTATAATGTCAATTTCGTACTGGAGGTAATCAGGCAGATTATGATTTCAATAGAACTCTGACTTGCCCACACAAGTCCTTGTTTATTCACATTTCCATTTACTTGAATGCCAATGATCAAAATTGCTGGTACAATCTAGGTAGAAAAGTGTCGCTATAGCTGTAATTCCTTGCACTTTCGTTTCCCCATTGCTCGAACCTGTTCAGAGTGCATTATAAAAAAAACGAGAAAATTTTCAATCGTTACAAATTACTGCGTTTGAGATATGCGGCTTGGCTAGTTAGAAAGGAATTGTTTTAGTTTTAGAGACTGCGTAGGATGCATATGCATATTCCACTTCGTATTTATTAGTTTGTTCTCATATAGTTTTGTGTGATATAATATTATACAGGGTATAACAGGTTTGAGTGCACAATTTTTGAGAGATGATAGGTTCTGACTAGCTGATAACGTAGTTCTTATAGCAAATTATTCAATTCTTCTTAATAACTGAATGGAAGGTCAAAGTTAAGGGCAGTATTGTTTGAGCACTACATATGGGTAATGACTAATGACTATAGTGATTAAAATGGATGAAAAATGCAATAAAAACATTATGAAAAACATTTCATGTATTATTTTTTACTTTATTTTTCAATTTTGTTGCTATGTAACATATAAAGAAACTTTTATATATCACTTATTGTAGAAAAATCGATAATTTTTATAAAATTTTTATTGTCGCTCAAAATCTATTATTCCTTAATGTTTGTGTACTTAAGCCTGTATATTATTGTCATTCCTGCTGAGTGAGGTCTTTTTGTGTCTCATCCGATCTTCTTTACCTGTTTCACGGTTCGATCCGGTTCAGTCATTAGCGTCATTAAGAATTATACCGCGTTATAGGTCTTCAATTTTTCATTTCAATTTAAGTCTACCCCGTACGATGTGAGAGTGATTTTATATCATCATTTTATTGTTAATTGCTGTCCGAAATCGTCGTTCAAATGATTCCGGTGCCAGAGTTTATCCGTTTAATTGACGTCCAGTCTCGTTTTTCAGTCGTGGATGGCCGCCTGACTAATTGTAAATTATAGTTCGTCGCAAATTTCAAACCTCGCCGATCTTGTTAAATCCCCCGCGTTTTCTTAGTCCTGTGAGGACTTGCGAGGACTGTTTCTGTACTCTCGCGAGCCGTGATTTGCATCGCCCATAAATATATGCCGTACATGTGTTAAGTCTGTCTGCTACCGTCTGATATACAGACGCAATAAATACGAAATCTTCATTCAATATCAGTATTTATTTCGCCAATTAGTGGTTTCTGTATTGAATAAAATTGGGCGTTTTTTTTCCTTTAGATCAGAGGTAATTTACTTCGGAAATTTTGCTAATAAATATGGAGAAAGCAGTATAAGATATGGTATGGAGAAGTTAGTGATGTAAAAAAAACGTTTTTTCTAATTTGGAAAAAAAAACGTTTTCAAAAGCATGTATTTTTTTCTGAAAAAAAAAACATTGTTTTAAATAAAAAACCTTCCTTTACTGTTTAACAATTTAGTACTAGGACTTAATAAAATCGAATGTTGATTTAAAAACTACAAATTTTGATATAATCAAATAGTACTTTAGTTTCAGTAAAGTGTACAATTGGACAAATATTGTGACCGTGAATTAATCATTAATTAATATTTTATTATGTTTGGATTATAATCATGGGACCTTGAATATTATGATTCAAACATAGATTTTGACAAACGTCTGTGCCAGTGACATGACATCACATTAAATGTCAATGTGACAAATGTTATTATGTCACAGAGACTGACGTTAGGTAGGGTACAGAGTGGCTCTGGCTTCACAAAACTGAATAATTGCAAAAGTGTTCAGACTCTTTATTGTGCCAGATATTTAAATTTAAAAATACTTATTTGTTTTCTTTCCTTGAAAAAAATATGTTCAAAGAAATACATTTCTTTAATTTTATATTTCTTTTCTCTCAGTGTAAAACTATAATAAGGACCAATAAAGGTGTAATAAATGTAGAGCGAAGAAAAGCAGACAGATGATAACAGAGAGAAGAAAGCAGACAGAAGAAAACGGGCAGAGGAAAACAGACAGAAGAAAACAGACAGAAGCCAACAGAAGAAAGCGGACAGAGGAAAGCAGGCAGAAGAAATCAGACGAAAACAGACAAAATAAACATGAAAAGCAAACGACAGAAAAACAGCAAGGTAGTAGAAAATAAAAATGTAAGAAAAATCAAATTTCTGTTTGCATTTTGGAGTAAAATGAAACTGGGCGGCCCAGTCAGTAAATTCATCAATTATTCTATGTTGACGTTCGGAACGTACCCCAATCGGCATAAATCGAGTCCGGGGACACGTTCGGGAACACGCAAGTCGAGTCCGGTGACGTCCCGGAGGCGATAAAACCGCGGCTCGCGTGCTAAATCGACATATTGACGATTTTTGCCGTGCTAATATCTAAATCACCGGGTATGCAAATCTTCGGGGACCCATCGTCGCGTCGGCGAAAGAAAATCCGCCGGCATTTTTCGTCTTTTCTGACGGGGCCGGGGTTGGCCGCGTGGATCGCGTGCGTGCCTGTGGGCAGTAACAGGACACGCGAACGCGCAGATTGCCGTTTAATTTTAACTTAATGCCACTGATTAGGTTACACTTTTTACGTGTGCTCTGTCCGCTTTTTGATGGAACGCCCGGCGCGAACAATTTACGACGATTCATAAATTTATAGGCGCTAAGTAATTTATTCCGGCTTTATTTAAAATAGTAATTTGGATGTGTCAATGGAAAAGATTCATTGATTGTTGTTTATAAATTATTAAAAAATAATATAAAAGCAAGTATTTCTTCAAAAGATTGTTATTTTTATTAATAAACAAAGCGATACATTTGGAATTTTAGGTCATATACAGATCATTTACTTTGTTGAAGAATTTTGTATTTTGTATTGTTTGACTTTTGTATTGTGTTATGTTTATGTTTCTCTATATCTTCAGTGTTCTTTCTGTAAAACATCCTGGAAATTATAGCAGCGTATCAGGGTTACTTTATACAGCAGATTTTTTTCAAAGATTCTGTAAACTGAGCAATAATAATAGGCGATTTAAAATAACTGTTTATCACAATACATATGAAGAATAACACTTCCTTGATTGGTATCTCTTCGTGGAGGCTGTAATTAGGATAATTAACATAACGTTTAGGTGAAAACGTCATTATAATACAAATAGATGACCGCATAATAAGGTATTTGGAGTGCGGCAATTAGTAGATGCGTTAGAACTTAAAGCGAATAGATAATTTCTAATTAGCTAACGAATTTTCGTCTCCCCGTTAATTAACTCTTACGTACGCGTCCGGCCGTCCGCGCAGACGGTTATTTGTTTATTTATTTAAATCAAGAGCACGGCTCCCTGCTTATGGCCTCTATCCCAAATTGGATCTCTGATTGGCCGAGATAACGATCTGCCGTCCACTAGCTTTTATCTCTGGGAATCTCCACACACTCCACTATTTTTACATTATGCGTGTTCAGATCGTATCTATTCTAATGAGGCCGATTAGGAAACCAATTGACTGTAAAACTAGGCGGCCGACAACCGCGACGACACAACGACCGCGACCGAGAGGTTTCAGGATGAAACCAAATGTGCCATTGTGAAATAAGACCTTCATTAGGATATACTTACGTATTATTATGCAAGATTTGAAACTTTTTGGCCACTATTCCTTTAATTAGAGTCACAATTTTGTTATTTTTTTTTTGTCAAATTCTCCATCCATTAAATCAAAAGGTTAAAACAGTTCTGTTTTTCTTCTAAATTTAAGGATAACAATTAACTATCACAATTGGGCGATATTTATTGGGCTCCAAGATCAGCAGATTTGTCAGTGTATGATTTTACTTGTCAGGCTACATCAAAGGCAACGTGTACACCACACACCCAATGACAATCCTTGAGTTAAAAACGATAATTTGAGAAGAAATCGTTGCAGTTCGTTTGCTTCCAATATCCATCATCTTATGAAAATTTTTCTTACTTCTGTGAGTGTTATTTCAAAATTTCCCTTATCCTTGTGCCAGCCGGTATAACAGGTAATAGCCAGTAATTATTCTCCATGCATATTATATTGCCTTTTCTCTTTCTCCTTAAATATGTAAACGTGCCAGAAGTAAATACCAAAATCCATTTGTTTACAGGAACACGTTACAAGTAAAATATCTATTAAATAAACTTCGTACCGCGCGTAAATTTATTCAGCGTGCTAGGGGACATCAGCGGTATCAAATTTCTCCCGATTTAAAATTCCGTTTATATACAGAGCCGTGGATAATTACAGTTTATACAATCGAACAAAAGCAATTAAGGCAAAGTTATGGGACGACGTGGTACGCAGACAGAGCGCAGCAACAAAGAACATGAATAATCATGGCTCAACTTCAATCGAATATTCAAAACAGCCACCCGACACTGTCCGCTGTTAAACACTCTCCTAAATTAATTTACCAGCATTTACCTGAACTTTTTCCTAATTGATAAATTATGCCGCCGGTCACGCTAATGGCACACCTCCTTAGCCCGTTACCCTCAATCAAACCAAATACGTTCTCAGTTACGCACCCTTCAACAAGGTTCCTCGCCTAACTCATCGTTGAACTCTCCAGAAGAAAATCGTACTTTTTATGGATTTTGTTATGGGATTTGATTGATTCTGAGATTCTAAAACGTTTAAAGGCAATTTATCTATATGAGAAAATGCTTAGTTTTTACTTTATGGCTCAGTTTCAATCCGCTCTCCTATAGCGCACTGAGCGAAAGGTAGTGAGTACGAAAGAACAATACGAAATAAAATGCTGTTACAGAAGGGAAAATTTATGTATTGAACAGGATTGTATTGTTTGCGGCTTCCTATTAATCTTCTAGTCCTTCAATGCACAGATGTGGGCGGACGAACAGAACAGTGGACTATGACTTCTATAAACGTTTCGCCGCAAGATTCTCTACACGTTGTAGCGCGCTTCTAAGGTGATCGGAAATTGTTGGTACTACTGGTCGGTAGTCCACCATCGCCTTAAGACCGTGGGACGTGTAATATAGTGGTTTCTATGATTATAGTATTAATTTTAGAATGAACTCACGTGGGCACCAAAATTCCTTTCGGGGTTCTTCTCATTGTCTTGCTGGTTATTGATTCGGTATAGTGTTGAATTGGCCATTATACCTACTTTTAAGGTCACCGAAGGTTTTGCGATTGTTCCATAAAAACTCTTATTACATTTCAAAAATATAATAAACTAGCTTGGCTACTGAATAAGCGAGGGTATGAATAAACAAAGAGATAATGGAATATTATAATTACAAGAAATGGTATAATGACCCAAATATTAATTGACATTTTTACGTTGTTTTTCAATGCACCTTGGCAATTATGTAAATCATTAATTTCTGCAACCTGTTTGTATTTTTGTATTGTGTAATAATAATGTCGTAGATTTACCCTTACTTTCGCAAGTTGCTTACGTGTCACTTTGTGGGCGACTTTATGCTCGGTGTGACGTAGCAAAATATTAAATTTGATACACTGCCCACCGGTCGTGCACAATTTTCTGTGATCCTACGCACCCGTTTTACCCAATATTTATCCTTAACCTTATGGACATATTATATTGCCGGTTACGTGCCGCGTCCATTCATTAAGTTATGCGTCGCCGGTGCCATTCTGACCAAGGCCGGCATACGCGTGGGCACATTTAATACCCTTTTTATTTATTTACGGTTGCTAATTGAGTGAGATTTTTGTCATTGATTAGAAAAGGCGCACATATTGAGCAACCGCGTACACCTGCCGTAGGTAAGACGCCGGCCGTCTATCAATGAATGTTTATGCAAGACTTCAGATACATGGGTGTATAATTGCTGTTTACCTCAGTTTTAACATTATTTCCTACGTTTTACATTATCTAACATCGTATATTATTATACCATTAGGTCGCTTGATGTTCTAGAAATGTCTTACGTACTTGGTCTACGTCTTGGTAAAACACGATTGACCATAAATCCGCACAGAGAGAAAAGAAAATTTGAATGAAACGAATTTGCTTCAAGTCAAAGAAAGATCGATAATAGTGACAGACAAAACTTTGTTGTTACCCAGTTATTCCCTAACTGGGTAACAACTTCTGTATTTTTTTTGTGAAATTATCAAATCTAAAAGCAGAAACAGTGTAGATTTCGGTCGTGTGATTTCGGCATTTCTAACATGAAACCTATCCTACAAATTTAGAAAAACTAATAATCAAAATTAGCAATTTTTAAACAATAAATTATAGCTTCCATAACATCTAAGATGTGCTTCTATACATACGCAGACTATATCTACGGTGGTCTCCTGTAATAGAGACACGTACATCCTGCGGTATACATAATTACGTCATAATAATCGAAAATGTCAAACGTGTGTAATACGCTGTTGCGGTCACGTTTCGAAATTCATTGATGAAGGCAAATCGCACGTGCCTGGCACAAACCCAATCTGAAAATATTATAATTTTATGAATGAAACTGCGATTTGCGTAGGACGTTACAGTATTTCGTCAGCGGCACTCTCGCCGGACACGCGGGTCATTGAAACCGAAGACCAGTCCTTAAATATTAATTTACTATTAAATTTTAGTGTCGCTTTCCAGCCTTATGGTTTTTATCTATAGTAATTAAGCTCCGGGCGTGGGCTTTGCTGTTTAACACAAAGATTTCACTTATGCGATTAGAAATTGATGAAACTTTAATCAATTTGCAGTCTAGCTATGAACCAATTCTTTGTTTGTTACTATAAAAATTCTGGTACAAAAAAGAAGCTGGATTTTATATTTTCAAAAGTAAAATATCTGCATATTGTAAATTATTTATATAAAATGGGCCAAAAACTCTACCCTGTGGAACACCAGTGTTTTCTCACCGAGCCTAAGTCTGTCAGTGGTATCATCTTCTAATGAAGGTAGATTTGTAATGAACCATCACCCACGTTTCTCTGTAGAATTGATGGAAACTCGATTGCAAAAGTTGCCTCTCGATGGAAAAACTCGATGGAAAGGAGGCTAGTCTGGCCTGCAGATATACGAGCACGTGACAAGTGTACAGCAGGTACAACTAATTGTGAATAGTATTGTGCATTAATGAGGTAAGTGCACACAGGCACAAACGAAACTGTAATCCGACGGACATGGATATGGCAAGTCCGCCCACACGAGACAACACTAATAGCAACTTCACGAACGCAACAGGGAATATCAAAATGTTCGATTATCATAAATTGACATGGTCGTATTGTCTCTATGGTTTACAGTCGGGAATAGACAAATCTTAGCATTTAACCTTTACTAAGTGTTAAGACGTATAAATGAAGAGATAAATATTAGCACAGTTACCTACAAGTTTTAAAAGTAAAATAAAAACAATTTGCTAACCTAACAATATTTAAAATACTACTACCTACGTATTAGCAAACTTACTATTATTAGCAACTCTTTGAATTAGATGTAGATATTGTAAATGTCCAGAAGTTTCTGTAAAGATCAATATATCTAATTTATCGAGAGTGAAATGCTAATTTAAATTGAAATAAGTTGCAACAGCTTGACAGGTAACTGTGTTAGTGTTGTGTGCCACTGGACTCTATACAGGTGGTGACGTCACACAGGAAGTGGTTACCCACGCGTCGAGGAGCGGCCCGTGCCAATGACGCTGCCCACAGAGCTACCACCAACGGATCTTGCCTCTGAATATCGACGTTCAATCTTACACTGTACGTATATGCAATTGTAGGTACAACGTCTAAAAGGTAGTGCTCTTTCACTACTAATAAATTCACCTTAACCTTAATATATAGGTACCTACTTATTTTGATTAATATTAAAACTACTTTTATATTGAGCTGAAGCATCGCATTTTTGACAATTTTTTATTGTTTGCATCCGGTACCGTTATGATATGGCCACACTAGGCTATTTTACTAGCGTGTCATTGGCTACTGGCTGCTAACTGCATAGTGTGACCACTCAGCAGCGCTGTTTTACCAATTGGCGAGTGAGTCCAATTGGCAACCAGCCCACCAGCGCTTGTTTAACTTTTACAGCAACCAGCATGAATGTTAACTCAGGAAATTATGTATTTTTGAAATGTGTTTATAAATATAATGCGAGGTAATATTCTCCCAATATATAAATAGGGCAGAAATAGTTATAGTTTGAACTGAGGCTTGCTGGTAGTAGCCACCAGCGGCAGCAGTTCTTTTGCTGGCAAATAGCGTAATGTGACCACAAAGTAGCCGCTGGCTGCTGTTGCTGCTAGCAGCTCTCTAATTCTTTAAGTGATCCTATGAAATTGTCTCAAGTACCACCAGAAGTAACCAAAAATCATAAGTTGTACCTTTCGGTAATTTTGTGTGACACAAACTCATATAATGATTGTTCGCGTTATCCATTGTCATGACAATACGTTACAGACAAATGTATGAAGTAAGAGCCATGTAAGATCCTAACAACGGCTAGTGGACATGTCAAGTGTTGTTTTGCAATTGAGCAGCCAGCATCGTCAGCTAGATAGATGAATGAAAGGATGTGATGCGTCGTGAATTAGCGAGAGAATTGTGTGCTGTGCCGACTCCTGGCACAGCGTCGGTCTACGATTGTGAAAGTAGCCTTGCGTGGGCAGAGAGATGTTAAGTTAGTGTTAAAATCAACGTGCTCAAGAGGCCCGCAACAACTGGAGAGAGTGATGCCTGGCGCCTACCATCGCCTCCGGTGTTATTTTAGCGTTTATTTACACAGAGAACAAACTCGCGGCAACAAAATATCAATGACTCCATCGTAAACACTGCTATTTCATGCGGATTTACCTGTGATAAAATAATTGCATTATGTTTTCGCGAAATTTATCATTTTGTGCTGGATAATTAAATATTCGATGTAGTGTTACCCGCCGAGTGATTTGCGCAAGAAATTAAGGTATAAAATATCAATTAATGAATCATAATTGTGTTTTATGATTACTTGTATTGCACAAGAGTATTGCTTAATAATAGATCGTTGTTACCCGAAGAAGTATCTGCAGAATAGCGTTAAAAGAAATATAGAAGAAAGGTGCGCTTTAGAAGAACGTTATATATGTTCGGATGGTTAGTTCCACGAAGTGACCACCGGCCTGATGGCGGCAGCACTTGACTAGAATGCCGCGGATAGCGCCAGCTCACCGAACGGTCAGTGAATATTTCAAATGACGAGGCGAACGCAAACGTTCCATCGATTGTATGCTATCGCCGGCGACAAACGACGGTAATAATGCCCACTGTACTTTTAGAACTTGCCCAGGAATGCTCGTAAATTTCAAATACGAATATAATCAAACGATCGGCGCAGCTACGTGACGTTATTCCCTCTCGCAGAACCGATGAGTTTACTTCGAAATATTCCCTAACTATTTCACTTTTTTTTTCGGCCAGATAAAGTTGAAAAATAAGTCTTTTTGAATATAGGTATATTACGTTTAATAACAGTTTCCTATAGATTTTTATACAGAAAAACTTTTACGTAGCAAATTTCTCGAAACTCCACGAGCTTATTTCAATATTTACTTTCGAGAATCGATAAAATGATATAGCTGTGGATCATCAACCCTAAATATACGAAATGACATCACTAGTTTAGGCGTGTGTTTACTGCTTGGACAATCGTTAAAGTCACCCACATGCTAGACGTTCTGTTTGCCCAAACGCGCCAATAAATTTAACTGCTCATTGTTTGGTGGTTATAATCCAGATACACTATGCAAGATGAGTGGGAGTCTACAAATATCAACGTTTTTACGTTTCCCCGGGTTCTGTTTTCATTTTATGCGCAAACATTTTTCTTTTATTATAGCATTGAAATGTATTAAAATAAGATATTGTTGGTATACTTTAGATTACACAGTTTTAAAGCGTTAACATGGAATTTAAAATTGGCAAATCGTATTCCACATTCCACAAAGAAATTATTTATTTGGTAAGATTTATTAAATTCTGGTATTTGTATGAACGTTAATTTCCTAATTTAAATTTAATAATATAATATTTTCAAAAGAAATGAACATTTTGTTTCAAAAACTCTACGTTCTTTTTAAATATTTTTTCTTTACTGTTTGACAATTTAGTACTTGACTTAATCAAATCGAATGTTTTATATCGAAAATTTTGATGTAATCAAATAGTAGTTTAGTTTCAGTAAAGTGTACCTTCAAATTAGATAAATATGCCGAGCCTGAATTAATTCTTTGTTAAATTAAAATAATCTTTCTATAATTTAATCATTAGTTTATTGGATTATAATCAACATCCTAAGTCGAAGAACACAATGATTATGGTGGACTCATTAGATTATTTTTCTCAACGGAAAGCTTTACGAAAGACACAGACTTATTCCCTAATCAGAATACCGCTGGTTTTCTATAGCTCAGCTTATATAAGCTCAAACTAATCCATCGTGTGAATAGCGACTGTCGACGCCATCTCCCTGCCAGTAGACATAGCTATAATTTTTAATAAAACCGCAAGTCTTTATTTCAAATAACACCAGATTTATTTCATTCAAACCTCTTTCTGCAATTATACCCAAATAATTTCTACTTTACGGAAATTATGGAAAAGCGTTTGGTGTAAAAGAATCGTTTTTCAGTGAAAACTGTTTCTTTTTACTTTAGAAATATTTCATATAAAATATTTCTTTCAGACTATGCAGCTCATTTTTTTTAATTTAAAAATTCTTATTTGTTTTTAACATATATTCTTTCCTTGAAAGAAATATGTGCAAAGAAATACATTTATTTGATTTTACATGTCTTTTCTCTCTGTGTATAACGCTTATTTTCATAGCTTGACTGTATAATGTGTTGCCAAAGTGCATTATTGATGTTACTTAAAGCTTTTACGTACTCCTCGGGTGTAGATAAGGAAATTATAGTGGTTGGATCCGGAGAATTACAGCAAAGATTACACTAATGTTATTAGCGTCTCCATGTCTATAAGATACCTTTATATACGAATTTCCGATATACCGCCCTAGTCATATCTGTAACTTTCGCATCTCGTTAATATATTGGCACCTCTACGTACGCTAAACAACATGACAACCTAACAGCGCTTAAAGCAATTACACATTCCATATTAATAGCTAAATATATAATCGTATATCACCGGTAAAAATCTGTACCTTTAGTATCCGATACCATAACACGGGTCCACCATTTAGACGGTCGTAAATTTTACACTTTAGATCACCGGATGGCTTTATTACTCTCTTAGTGAGTCTGCTATCGCGTCGGTCCGTTGTTCTCTGCTTCGTTACGAACATTACAACTTTATTTTAAAATTCGGCTACGTTCAGATAGTGAGGGAGTGTGTAGGCGTTCCTGTATCACACGATGCTAATTGAATCGTATCATTTGGGGTGTCTTCATTGGTCTTCAATATCCATACCTACATTAAGATACGAGGTGTTGTTCTGTATTTTTTTTGGGACTATCTTGTGTTTTATGTTGAATAAAAAAGTCTTAAAACAAGGTCTATGTACAAGTTTTATATACCAGTTATATATATATATATACAAGTTTTGTTTTTCTTATACCAAATTCTTGAAAGAAGTTATTAAATTAAGCCTTTCATCTGACGTTAATGATAATAAATCTACTTATAATAAATTACAGTTCTTTGAGAACGTTCTGTAAAGGCGTCCGATTCATTTTGTCGCCTTTGTATCGGACAAAGTGGTACAGGCGAACCACTTGACCCTTCGCCTCGCGACTATGAATGACATTTCAGTGTGGCTGAGCTCCAATGCTGTGGGCGAGACCGAGAAATTCTATTGTGTTAGGTCAGAGCGTGCGATGCATATAGGTTCTGAACCCAGGTGTCCGAACCATTGTCACCTTTGTGTTACAAAACAAAGTGACACATGGAAGGCAAACAAATAACAGATAGACAGGTTTAAAATGCATATAATAAAGAACGCCCACTTTTTTAAAAGAACTCTCCCTACGCTTATCTCGCATGTAATCAGAGCAATTTTTGGGCGACACGAAATTATGCTAATTTATGCCACCGCAAGGTGGAAAAGGACTAAATAAATACAAGTGATTTATGTTTGTCGTTAAATTGTGTCCGATCTAATCGCACGATATGGATGATTTCAACCGTTCCGAATAGGAAATTGTCCCAGGGGTCCAATTATAAAGACCTGAAGGCTCTATATTTGCCCGTAAAACGCAAAATAAATAACAGAAATTACGTTGATGGCTTTTGCTGCTGAATTTAGTTAAGTGGCTCAGATGACACAATGCGACATTAGACATTTGAAATCTCAATAAACGGTTAAATTTTTTAGCTTTTTTGTACCACCTACAGTGTCAGTACCTACATCTACACTGCAGTAACTGGGGAGTCTATTTCCTCTTCCTACATCAATAGGTATATTTTACTGTGCCGTCTGTCCGTAGTAAGTAATTACAGCTTCCACACTTACATCGACAGTGTTCCATTGTACTGCCGCTATCCACTGGCCGATTAAAGTATAAATTACTTGCACGTATACAGTATCTTACACAACCGATGCAGACAGTTCGTAGGTCGAACCTTTTCCTAGGCCTTTTTTGATACTAAAGGCGATGGATTATGAATATCTTCCTTATCGAGTAGGCACGTCATCTGTTAAGGAATTATATTATCAAGAAGTTCAATCACATTATAATATACAATACATTCACACCAATGAAAGGCAAACAAATGTAAATGTTGAAAAGTATCATTGAGTATTTTTATCGACAAAATATCGGACTTCTTAAATTTTCTTCAAATCGGGAAAACTTTGTCGCCATAGGTACCAACCGTCAACGTCAGCATCTCGAAAATAAAACTTGGTGGTAACAACTACATAAAATTGTTAAGGATTCAAACTGAACTGCTCCCTTTCTGAGACGTTTGTCGGTTGCAAAAACCTCCGAACGGTCGATTTTTTCAGCGTATCATGGCCGTGGTAGTAGCGGACCAGTATCCCACATAATTTTCTGCGGGTAATATCATATACTTGGAAATCTAATGGTGTACTTTAACCATATAAGCGATGACGTAATTCTCGGTCGGGCCGAATGGGCCGCCGTCCGGCGAGAGCACGATCCTTTGTTAGGCCGCGCCGCCCGTTTGTCTATCAAGGGACTGTCAGAGATCTTGCCGTGCGCAGATGACGATATCTGGCGTTGTTTACGGACGTCCCCACGGTATAACGTACGTTATCCACTGTCCCACCACGGTTATTAGTGGCTACTTGTTCCTTTCGAACCGTTCGCCTTCTATTTATAGTATGGATGGTTAAATGCCTTACCGCGATTTTTACACTCAAGACTTTGTTCTGTACGATTTAACGTGGTCGTACACGGTGCGCCAAATCGTGCGTCGTCGAGTTTGCGATAACATAATATGGAGTGGGTCAGTCATCTGCTGAAGTGATAAAGTTAGAAATAAACCAAAAAATAACTGATCGTGGTACATGCTTCAAACTACATACACAGAGAGAACTCTATAGTGTAGCATAAAGAGATTTTTTTCTATCTAAATAATATTTTATTCTAATAAGAATTTCAATATAGTTGTTTCAACGGTTAGCTATTCTTACGATTTAAGAATTTAGTATGTCTATGTTAAATATATTTTTCTCTGACAAAAAAAAAGTTATTCTTCAATAAAAAGTAGACCTTCGTCTTACAACAACAAAAATATATCGTTGGACGAAAAATATATATGCTTCAACGAAAAAACAGTTTCTTGACCCATGATTCTTACTCTAAGAGATACATAGACAGTTGTGCAATTACTTCACAGATGGCGCTAATAGTTTTTCGCGTCTTTTGCCACATATGACCGCTATATAAGTTCGACGGTATTGAATGTTCGTATATTGTTTGTTTACATCTATGCATAAGTGTTTTATTTCATGGGTGATTCACAAGGATTATGTGGAAAACCAGGATTGTAGTGTAATAGCCTACACAGACAACGGTTAGTTATTCTTACGATTTAAGAATTTAGTATGTCTATGTTAAATATATTTTTCTCTGACGAAAAAAAGTTATTCTTCAATAAAAAGTAGACCTTCGTCTTACAACAACAAAAATATATCGTTGGACGAAAAATATATATGCTTCAACGAAAAAACAGTTTCTTGACCCATGATTCTTACTCTAAGAGATACATAGACAGTTGTGCAGTTACTTTACAGATGGCGCTAACAGTTTCTCGCGTCTTTTGCCACATATGACCGCTATATAAGTTCGACGGTATTGAGTGTTCGTATATTGTTTGTTTACATCTATGCATAAGTGTTTTATTTCATGGGTGACTCACAAGGATTATGTGGAAAACCAGGATTGTAGTGGAATAGCCTACACAGAGAGAACTATTTTCTTGGATATCAAGAAAAAAATGTTCCGCGTATATAGTGTAGCATGAAATAATATTTCATTGTAATAAAAAAATCAATATGTATATGTAGTTACTTCAACGGCTAGTTATTCTTCCGGTTTAAGAATTTATCAACAACAATATTTTCTTGGGTGAAAAATCAAAAGTATACGTACATATCGCTTAAAACAGACGTAATTCTTTTTAAGCAGTTCCTTCATTCTTAGAACAAGAAAACGTAATACTTGGAACATCAAGAAAATCATATTCTTACTCTGACAATTTGATATTTTTGTCATACGGGGGTTTTGTCTTTTGCTTTGGGTTTGAGTAGAATAAACGGTTGTAGATAATATAATAAACAGATGGCTCAGGGGTAGTTATTTGTTCAAGAGACGTTTTGACCTGCTCACAAGAATGTAGTATGAATACAGATTTTTTCTAGAAGTTTGGGCAACTTTCTGTGGCCTGAGGGCGGATGTAAACTTTTTGCTAAAATAACGAACTTTGGCTGTGTATTTGGTGGGAGCAGGCCTTCCTAGATTTGTATGTTTGAAATATCAGTCGAGGTCGTGGTTTAGAAGTCGAATGACGTAGTTCAATTTGTTTGGGCTTTAGGCCCTTGTGTTTTGTTTCTGTGTGTGTGCCAAGTGTAGCCATCTCTGCTGATGTAAATTTGCCAATAACAGTTTAGGTAATTTTTATGGTTTAATTATGTCTCTGTCATCCGTTTTCTCTCCAACTATTTTCATTATGTCAAGAGTTTCAATGATTGTTGTACACTCGATCTGAAGGGTTTTTAATCTTTTTGTTCATTTTGTAAATATATTTGTTTTGGTTAGAATTTGACTTTTAATCACCCTGATGTTATTATATCAAGATTAATTCATTTACGATTATTTTTGGCTTCTAAAAGTCTAGCGATACCAAACCCTCAAGCTTTGGAAGAAAGTTCTCGCGTCCTCCGTTTGAATTTGATATAAAGTAAATAAGAATTTGACCGCTCTGTTTGCTACGCTACCATTAAAAACAGACTCAGGTCCTAACCTCTTACATTTTACTTGAACCAACCAAATGATCTTTCTGCGGATATAGAAACAGGTGATATTCTTCACTCAAAGATATTCGTGAGGGGAGGGAAAAATTTGTTCGATACAACAAATTTTTTCCTCCAATTTTTTTTGCAAGAAATCATAAGATATCAATATACTAAAGACCTATTAAATTTAACGCACGAACAACTGGATAGTTGGCGCATAATGACGACTATATAATTAATAAAACCTAACACCTATAATTACACGCAATAAAGTTAACACTTTTTGCCGCATGAGTGCACCTCACGCGCGTATAATATATATTCTTCCTTACTTTTGTAGGTTAAAGATACTAATATCTCAAGTATCTACATCCGCCCAGCGTCTGTCGTATACATCGATATGTGGGCACTTCGGCATGCATTTTTATCGCGGTAATAAAGAGTGGTACTTGTATCCAAGGTACCAGCAGACACACATCAGCCTGTGTTTAAAAAACCTTGCGATATTTTGAAGGAAGGACAAATAACATCAAGAAAGTTTTTCATGTGGTCTTTTATGATCACTAAATTCGAATTCTTAAGAAATCTTCTGTCTATATTTTAGGTTAGTTGTTCCAGCAATCATAGCGAAACCTTGTTAATTATAACTATATCTGGGATCTATCTGTAAACGTTTGCAAAAAAAAACATATATCATCACTGAGTGACATTCTTCTTCATACAAATATACAGCAAATGTCTTCCAAATGATTATAAATAGGTAGTGTGTGATTGTATCAGGAAAGTCGAAGAAATTAAGGTATTGTGGATGTGACAGGAGTTTATTCGTGTCCTTGAGATAACTATTTCTATTCACACGTCAACGGTTATATGGGTAGAGGGCGGTAGTGAGATCAACTAAATACATATCAGTTGATCAGTGGATCAATACCGTTGTATGCGTACATGAAACCATCACGAAGTAGGTATCTTGAAATTTCGCCTCGCCTCTTCGGCTAACGATACACATGTTCCCGTATGCTTCCACTCTTTATTGTTGTGTAATTCTTTCGCCGGTTACACATGTATATGAATGTCTGATCTCGCTAATAACGCACGCTTTATTTGGACGAGACGATCGAGTGATTGATAGAACAGGCGTATTTCTCACGTCCTGATTTTTTCGTTTTAGAATCCAGAGTGCGTCGCTACGTTCCCATATGTACACACGGCCAGTTCCTGTCTATCTATAGATGGCATCGTTCGACCCATAAGAAAAAACGATTGTGCATTTCGCTAAAATAGTTATTAATACCAGCTTCTTGGACGCCGTAATAGAGGAATAAGAAATATCATGCCTGGTTAAAATAAAATTATTGAGTCAATTATGGCGGCGGACTTTACAAAGAAATTCAATAGAAAGAAGTATTTATGAGTACGCGGTGCTGAAAATGGAACTGAACCACATTCAGACGGTTGTGGCATGTGAGATATTCCACATATATAGCTTAATTACCCGATTAATTTACACCATTTTAAATCATATAATACGTAGTACTTATTAACGAAGACAATGTTACATCATTCGTGTTATTTCTCAATTTTTATTCACTGAAAGTTAACAAATCATTCACGGAATCGAGGATCTGCACAGAGGTGAAAAAAGTTTGAATGAAACGAATTTGCTTCAAGTCAAAGAAAGATCGATGTTATATAGTGGCAGACGAAGCTTTGGTTGCCGCAAAGACATTATTTCTTTGGTAGGATTTATTAAATTCAAAGCAATCATGAACGTTAATTAATTTAAATTTAATAACATAATATTTTCAAAAGAAGTGAACATTTTCTTTCAAGAACTCTACATTCCTTTGCTGATTGACAATTTAGTACTTAACTTAATAATATCGAACGTTGATTTAAAAACTACAAATACTTTAACTTTTAAAAACTCAAACTAAGCCAACGTGTGCTAGAGACTGTCAGCGCCATCTCCCCGCCAGTCGACATAGCAATAATTTTTAATGAAACCACCCATTTTTGATTCAAACACATATTTTTTTCACTCAAATCTATGTCTTTCTCTTCCAAACAATTTCAAATAGAATATCTATTTACCTCAAGACCGATCTTTATTTCAAATAAAACCCAGATTTATTTAATTCAAACGTCTTTCTGCAATTAAACCCAAACATTTCTACTTTACGGAAATTATTACTATTTCTTTTTACTTAAGAAATATTTCATTCAGACTATGCAGCTCATTTCTTTTTAATACTTATTTGTTTCTAACACATATTCTCTTCCTGAAAGAAATACTTTTATATTACATTTCCTTTCTCTCTGTGTGGATTGATTTAAGCAGCATCACGTTTCATCTACATTTACATCTTTTTTCCAGTCTTGATTCCATCGCTATTACGAATGATTTGTGCCATAAGCGAACGGCAATTTTGCTACGTGAAATATGAGCACGTACATGCCGCGTTACAGATTACAGCAAAGCTCTGAATCCGTCGGCGTTTTCCATTAGAGCCTAATGACTTCAGAGCACATGTACTCTAACCCTTGGTAACCTTTTCAGGTGTTAATGCAATTATTCTAAATTACAGAGCGTGGGTGATTATATACCGAGTTATATCCATTTGTTTCTGTAGCAATAGTTTATTCAACATGGTGTTTCACGCTGATTACAACGGTATAATTGGATTCTTTCTATCTGGAACAGTTCAGATGTTATTACGTCCCAAAATAGAAGATTCAAACCGTACTGGATATGGAATATGAAAGAAAATGCCAGAGAAAATGTCAGAAAAACTAGCCATGGATCATTGAACTGGAAGACAAGTTTTACTGGCAGCAACCGTGGAGCTTCAAAATCAGTTTTTGCTTCGAGGTCGGTAGCGTTCCTGGAAGGTGGCATTAAACATTACCACCGGTGATTTTGTCTAATTGAAAACAGGTACCACTGGTTTCCTTAGCGCCAATTTGTACCACGGCGAACCATTAGATGCCAAGCAGGCATCAATCCGCTGCAAGCAGGTAAAGAAACTGTTCCCGAGGAGCACTGAGGACTTTTTTGTGCGGAAGGACTCGGCTAATTAGTATTTTTCACTTAAAATCTTAATTAGCCCGGTCGATAATTATCAGTTCTCCTCGGTGGAGAATGCGTTTATCGTTCTTAGAAGTCATGCGGACGACGGTAGGACAATGGGCAATTCGAATAGCAGTATTTCGTCACATGGAGAGTTGCAGGGCAATTATCCTACGACGCACAGAGGCGTTACTTACCGAGAAATGGACCGAGCAATACGAATCGATATCTGCTCGCTGCTCCTACTGAAGACAAGTGCTTTGTACACCTTGTAAACGCAAACGGTAGTTGATTGAATTGCCAGGGCAACACAGCACTGTATGGGTGCACTGCACTGACAGAAACAATTCCCATAACACAGCCGTTACTATTGTCGGACACCATTGTGGATTCGTTAGAATCTATATTGCTTTGCATAACTGCGATTGTGAGCAGTTTCAAGCAAAAGCTTTATGGCAAATCAATTATGGGTACATGGTTTCAATGATGCAGATTTCTCCACTTGATGAGAGAGTGTTCATTCAATCTAGTCTCTCTATAAATACGCATAGCAACAACAGGACCTGATTAGATACTATATCGCCAATTGTAATACAATAATGTTATAAAATTTATAATATAGGAACACCTACGTTGCTTCGGACATTTATTCAGTTAGAACATATTATAAGTCTACATTTCATAAACAAGAAAAGTACAACATTCAAGAATGTTAGGTCATTTTTGTTCTACTTTTTTATCAGTTGAGTAGCAAAAGTTTCAACAATTAAATTCGATGGTTGTATTATGTCTTTGGTTTGTTCTTCAAAAAGGTAGAGAAGGCAAAGAAGGCTCAGAAGGTAAAGACTAAGAAGCAGCCACAACATACAGGGAATCCCTCTATCTGAGAATTAGTGGAAGTATCGAGTGGGTGAATGCTTTTAAAAGAATAAATCCAAAAACAGTTATCAAAATAACATATTAGTGTTAACCAAATGCAATTTTGAAGAACTTATTTGCCTGTAGGGTACCTATGTTTTTCAGTTGTTTTGCATGGGAGTAAAGTATGGCTTACTTTGGATAGCAAAGCGTCGGTTCTGGAAAGGCGTAAATCAATCAATCTGTCTTAAAAAGCGGTTCTTGTTAAGTCGATTATCATTTCCGCTCTGGGCTACGTTCAGAAGTGCCGGTTCGGTATTTCTGAAACTCACCTCGCCGGCGTTGCGTTCCGTACTTCTAGCGGCGCGGCGTCCGCCGTGAGAACAATATTTTCCGGGGCCTAATTGGTACCACGGAACAATATATCTGCGATCTATAGTTTAATGTCAAATGCGCGAGCCTATGAATTAGATTTATAAGCGCCCAGATCCATTATTTCTGCTGTGCCCGCTCGCATTATGCGCGCCGCCTGTACCCTATACAAGGATAACGAATTATTATCTGCGCGCGAACCCACAAAAGAAACAATTGAATGAGATAAGAGCCTTGCATTACCGTTACTGATCATTGCTATCAATAGGAAGTATCGCGGAGTACTGGAAATAAAGCTTTCTGTATCTGGCAGATATCGTCACAAGCATAAATAACTATTTATGTTATAATAGTGTGTAGTGTTCTTTTGAGTTCGAAATTAGTTTGTTAGAGTCAGGATGCTCGGTTTTCTTTCAATGGAATGTTCTGTTTCTTAAGAGAAAGAAATGAGGAACGCAAAAAAGCTAGAGAAGGCATACAAGCAACAAAACGTACTAAAGACACCAAAACCGTTGAAGCAAGTGATGTCCAGAGAAGCGAGAAAATCTAGACAAGTTGGAGAAGACAAAGAAGAAATTGAAGTCATGGAAGCTGGAGAAGATACAGAAGCCAAAGAAGCTAGAGAAAGCTAGCGAAGGTGCCAGAACAGCTAGAGAAGACACACAACAGAAGCCAGAAAGCGAAATAAGCTCGATATACAAGTCAGAGAACGGACGGATCTGGAGAAGTCAAATCAGCTAGAGAAGATACTGAATCCAAAGAAACTGGAAAGAATACGGAACCTTGAGAAGCAAGAGAAGGCACAGAAGCCAGAAGAGCCAGAGGTGACACACAATGCAACAAAGCTAGTGTAATTCCAGATAAGCTAGAGATGACCCAGAAGCCACCTAAGCCAGAGAAATTCCAGAGAAACTGCATAAAGGGGACACAGACGCTAGAAAAGTCAGAAGTTAAACACAGAAGTCAGTTAACGAGAATATCTGGTCAAGGCGGAACAGATACAGAACCTAGAGAGCCTGGAGGAGATACAGGAGCAAGAAAAGTAAGAGAAGCTAGACCAGACACAAAAGCCAAGGAACGAGAGAATTCTGGATAGTACTGAGAAAACACTGAATCTAGGAAAGGTAGAGACGCTATAGAAGCAAGATACATAAGTCCGAGAAGCTATTTACAAAAAAACAGAGAATGGCATAGAAAGAGGTCACAGAAGCTGAAGCTGTCTCGGAAATGCCAAAGAAGTTGGATGAATCAAGAATGACCACTCAAAGAGAAAAGGAAGAGAAAATGCAGAAGGCGAAAGGCTTATATTGGCGAAATACAGAGCTCGAGATGACATACAAGTCACAGAAACTAGAGAAATACAGAATCCAGAGAAGACAGAAAAGCCAGAAAAACTAGAGAAGTCAGAGAAGCTAGAGAAGATACAAAAGCGAGAGGATCTGGAGAATACAGAGAAGATACAGCAGCCAGAGGCCAGAGCAGATAGTGATGGCACAAAAACAATAGAAGCTAAAGCAGCCAGAGATACCAAAGACATAGGAAGATGTCAGAGAAGCCAAAGTAGCCGCGAAATTGCCAAATAAATCAAATGGATCAAGAAAGCTGCATTGAGTACATAACAACAAGAGATAAAGGAAACCAGACGAGCCAGAAAATATAGGTAGAGTAGGCCAAGAAAAGCTAGAGAATTAAGAAGAAGCAACAGAAGTCATTGTTCTTTGGCTTGGAAACGAAAGTTTGGAGGTTCCACCAATAGGTATTCTGGATTGTGAGTTCGTGATGCATTCCGTATTAATAAATATGTTTTTATCAATTTGCTTGACAGTCAGAGGCGGTGATATAATAATTAACGTTAGACTTTCTAGTGTATGAGTCAAATTTGCACCTTGTAAGGTCGTCCGGTGCGCTCTCACTTGTTCGTCTTCGAGATCACTGCCCGAGCGGGCAGCGTGGTCCGTTGCGAACGTTGAGGCACCGATCAGTAGGTAAACTTCTTGCCCTAAAAGGAAATCTGTGCCCCCGGTTGAGGCCGCCGCTGCCAACTAATGCGGGAGGTCAGCGCCTCCGGTCATTATGTGCCTATTCGTGTATTTAGATCAGCAATTAATCATTTCATTAGGGGCCTACCCCTCCTCAGCCAACTCACACAACCATACGTCACAAAATCATCGAACCATATTATACGTTTGAGCAATCTGTATAATCGTTATCCTAGTTATAAATAATACTTTTAACGCGTGTACGTAAAATATAACTATAATGGTAGTCAGCACGCTTGTATAAAGATAATATAATGCTCATTTTTCGTGGGAAGCATTTATATGACGATATTATGCGGCCGTCTTTGTAACTTAATATCATTTCATTAAAACAAATTGACTGCCTGGCCTAAGTTCAAGGCAATAGAACTGGCATCTTTACTGCTTATTGTAACCTTTCCATAGCTGCTCTTTCTTCTAATTTAATAAAGACTTACACATTAGTGTCATATAAATATATTCGAGTTGAGCATAAGTGTAAAAATTATGTTTATTGCTATTCATACCGCATCTATAATATTTAAACATGTGATAATGACATTCTACACTCTCGTGTTAATTGACTTGTTAAGCCGGCTAGACAATCATAACTAGTTATTATCCATAAAAGGTATGAAATAATATGATTTCAAATATAACGCATCAAAATTTAAATATGGGTGATTTCCAGATAGGCAATGCCTCTTCCCCGAAAAAAAAACTTACAATCTAAAATTATTTGTAAGCCATGTAGCGAACATACGAAAGATAAATACACAGTCACGACTCTACATTGTGTGTGTATACAGCAAAGTCCATAATAGATTTTTTTTATATATTATGTCACTCACGAGCCATGTAATCGCGAAGCAATAAAATGGAAGCTTGGCTGGGTATGTGAGAAAAAAAGCGTACAATAAATTGTGATCTTCCATTGCAACATTCTGACGTCGCGTCGTCGTCAGAAAATATCAATATTGAGGCTGGTAACAACTTGCAATTGTTGGCGGATACCGTGTGAAGATTATCAACCATGGAAGGCCTTCTCAAACTGACTTTCTCTCCTCGCCGAAAGTCATACCTTTTAAGTACAATTGAATTTATTATTTATTGAATACCCAGTTCGCTGACACGTGAGAAAAAGTACTCAGGTAGTGATTATATCGTACGTAATGTAGACAGATGTCGCTATTTAAGAATTTTACAAACCCCTAATAATACTTTCAAATTTTGACTTCTTTCATCCATGTTAATATTTGCAAAGCCGTGGCTAATCCCCTGGTCGACGAAGACATCTTAACGTGTGTGTACCCATTATTAAAAATGGAGGAAGTTAAGCCCTCACCTGCATGAATAATTCATCCTGCTGAAAATGTACATTTTTTCGGTACCCAACATGCTACGGATTTACTAATAGCCAAAAATACGACATCGGACCACCAAGGAAGTATGTATATGTGTATGCAAAGCCCGGAGCTGCACCATTACCAAGCAGAAATGCCGGAATCCATATAATCTCATGATTGTTGATACCCATCTATATACAGAGTGTCCAAACTTCACCATCGGAACCTTTAGTATACCACATATATTTAGAACGTGTTTTCTTTTTGTTAAGATCTAGAACAATCCTGCAACTACTTCCGCTGTCTCTGGACTTCTTTTTACTAATTTTGTTGGTGTTTCCAATCATAATGTATAGAACTCGTCACTTGTTACTTCTTTCAAAATAAATGGAGCGTTACATTGAAAAATAATTATTCTGTTTTACGTGTTATGATTGAGTTATTAACGGCTGGTGTTTTACAAATGGTCGCCCTGGGCGAACAAAAGCGCAGGATGGGGCGATTGCCTAATCGACTACGGAGGTTGAAAAACGATTTTCGGAATAGGGGGCGTTGCGAATCCGGCCCTCTGGTGGACTCAAGTGATGCCACGAAGCGTTGCCACCCGCGAGGTCTCCAGGCAATATATCGTCCAGTCTGGACCTCCCTTTAACTCATAAATATTCATAAGTCAACGCGACCCGTGTATAATAATAGACCGCGACAAAACGTACGCTACGTATTACGGATATACCCGTATGTTCATATTGTACGCCGTATGATATGTGGATCCTATTTACATATGAAAAAAATGTTTTGTGTTATGGTTTGTATGTTAGCGATAAGAAAATCTGACTACCAGCTTTATTATATAATATCATACATTATGTGCTCGTCAAATAATATACCATTATGACACACCTTGGAAAAAATACACTCAATTGTTCGGATTGGTGTATGTTTAATTATCCGACTCGGTTAATGTTCTGTATGTTATTGTGGCGTGTTTGGGTGGGCCGAACATAAATCAGACTGTCCAAATCTCGATTTGTGCTATTGATGAGCCAGACTTGTCATTTATGTAATAAATCTGCGATGGGCGTCCAGCCAAGGTGGTCCCTTCTGCAAACTGATCGCCAATTAAGAGCAACACCGTGGCGCCATCTAACTGCGAACACGACCAAGCTCAACCTCAGAATCCTTCTCAAGGACAACACAACGTATCTAGCATAAATCATGCACATTATAATAACCACTACTCTACGAAAAGAAAAAAAAACAAAAATCTATTAAAAAGTGTAAATAATAGTATAGAATGTTTTTATCATTGGTATGAATAAACATCGCGCTAGGACTGTATTGATTTTTCCATTGCGCAAGCGCAAACACCTCGAAACAAAAATCAATACGTTAAAATTTCATCAGGTAAATCAAACAATAAATGCATATTTTCTTTTCGGATGAGGGATTGACTTTCCCGCAAAATCTTTTCTCGTTTTTATTGAGAACGCGTCTCCCGAAAACGGCGGGGAAATTTTCACGGAGAAAGTACTAAGAAAATTGTAATAGGGTAGCAGCAAACCCGCGGTATATACGGTGGAAAGTGAACTTTCCCCTGTCCTATTTTTCAGTCGACCACGTCGGAAAAATTCCCTGAAAAGCTCCAATTTCGTGAAAACGGTATCAGGGCGACATGAACACGCGCCGATGCAGCAATTTCCCCCCAGTTTTCAGCACCGGGAAAGCGCAACAGGTTTCTGGGTTAGAACAGGTGGTAGGAAGTGAAACCGGTGTTATATGGGGCTTATATTGATTAGAGTTGCAGTAGCGTAAGGAGGAGTGTAGTCCTTGTATTGACTTGAGTTGTTTTCAAGTTTTCAACTTCCGGATTGGTTAGCAGGATAACAGGATTTCAAGGAGTTGATTTTATACGAGAGATTGTTAAAAAAATGTTTGTTAGAATGGGTAAGTTAGTAGTTACCTAAAAACAGTAAACACCTGTATAAATTAGATTGATTGGAAAGGTAGGTTTGTCGAAAAAGGTATTTGAACGGTGTTACAGGTGCTCAATCGATATGGTTATGAAAGACAAAGAAAACCATCAGTATTTGTGACAAGGTGACTCTGATGCAAGTATCGTCTTTACGAGTATTTAATTCAGTACGAGGTAAAGTCTTGCTCGCATAAATTCATCCTGTCCACGTTTGAACTCTCAGCAACGGCGGAAAGTTTATATGCCCATTGCTCGGTTAATATGAAGACATTTATAAACCGATTCTTGGTGTCTCACCTCCCTACAAATTCTTATATCATCACATAAACAATAAATCTTCATCTTGGTAATATTTCGAAGTGACATTTTTCTTTAAAATAGCTATTGTTTGTATTATTTTCTCTGTGTAGTATCTAATTAAAATAGCATTTGACTGTAAGAATTCGAATATAGGGGTCGCAATGTCCGATTAAAGCACAGCATTAGTATGCGACCTTCAGGCAGCAACCGGACGGTGTTCGCAGTATGCAGCACACGGTTGAGGACCGCTTACAACGTTCGGTAGCTGCAATTAAGCGCGTTACAACATCCAATACGCTCGTGCCCCTTTTGACTCCTCTGGTTTGGACCTCACACACACAAACATTCTGATCACATTTATTCAGCGGGGTTCACAATGGGCCCCACTTAATAGAGACCAGATAAGGTGGATTCTGTTACCGTCTCTAATGGGCCGGCCACCACAGGACAGATCGCCCTCTCGTAACACGGATGCCGTGTGTATACGGCATCTGTGTGCGCGACGCTATTTTATATATGATATCATCTAATCAATTAGGGAAATGTGGCCCGTGGTCTCAAAGTAGAAATCGAGTTACGAAAGCGGGTTTATCTGAGATATCGGGACAGAGTTTCGGTTACGGAGATGTTTATCGTGGTTGAATTAAAATTAAAATTAATATTGATACCCGACGGTTGTAATATCTATCGTGTAGAAGGTATAATCTGAACAGTTTTGACCGTATCTTATGTTCTTTATGAACAAAAAATGCTAATGAACGATTTCAATTATTTTCGGCCAAATTCCACTAATGTGTGGATCTTTTCTGACATATATATACTGTTAAGCCATGTGTATTTATTGGATTTATTTTTGTTTCAGTGATCAACTGTCAAAATGTTGTATTTTCTTTGCAAATCGGTCCTGTTCTTTGGTATAAAACGGGCGGACGACCTTTTCCCGCACGATATGCGATAGCGCTCTCGATGAGAGAGCCAGTATCCACCCTAGCATGTGCCTAAGACAGGGTTACAAAGCTCTGCGATCTCATGTACTACGATTGGGGTGAGGTATGACCAGCATTATTCGTCTGCTTTAATTAGCAGCTTTGGGGAATTTGTCACCTAACGTTATGAAGTGCTGCCTATGACCCCGCTTGTAATTTTCAACAATAGAAACTTTTGACAGTTGAAAATATGAAGGTGCTATCGGAAATCGTGTGCCAATAGTCGGGACTCGACGATCAGGAAAATCAGGAACAGGGAGTCGATGGTACGTTCAAAAGTTAGATTTTTTTTTACTCAAAGGGCTAATTTATTGATTATTCTAGGTGTGTGTGAACTGGGAAATAGTAATAAGGTATGACCAAGTTACGTTTATTTAAGGCATTACACGATTCTTTGTAATGGGTCGGAAACCCATTATTTATTTATTAAGATATGATCAAATTAAGCGAGATATTTGTAAGAACATTCGGGAATGTCAAAGGTTTTTGCTAGGGTTGAACATCTGGTTTAGGATTTGACCGCGTGTTATAAGTTTAAAATTGAAGAGTTGTCATTGGCTAAGAAGAAATGCTTCCGGCTTCCTTTGGGGTCGAGGGATGCAAACGAACAGATCTCGCTCTTCTCATTTCAACCACCGTCATGTACCTAAAGTACACGTTTTTGTGGAGCGTTCTTAGGCGCTTAAGTTTATCCCTGGTAAGTCTTTTCAACTCGTCTCGCATTTCATTGTAAATTAAATTATTCATATTTCTGCTAAAAGTGTGTCTGTCTAAATCAACTCCTAGGTTTAATTTAAACGTCAATATGTTCAAAGCTTCATTCATTTTTCTATGTAACTTTCTATGTTATTGTTTTGATAAGTGTTTCGTTTCATTTGAGTAGTCTTGCTTTATCAGCCCTTATTAAATGTTAAATACTTAAACGCGTCAGTTAGTAGTCAGAAAATGTATTCACAAGGTTCAAGAAAAAGAACCCAGTTAGTTTTGCCTTCGAATAAATTGGAAGAAATTTGATGAATTAGAATTTTGACCAGTAATTAAAGCCCTTAAACCGCGCTTGGCCAAATGCTACCATGTTAGGGAGTCGCGGTTGTTCCCGCCATTTTGACCTCCTACATCTTGATACGGCCTAAAATTTAGGCCCTAAATGAATACATTATTGTTAGTCACTGTATTTTAAATAAAATATGGAGATAATTATGTCTCAGGCATATAATGAAAATAAATGACTAAATATTCTTCACGTATATGCTATCGTCTCTATAACCTCGTAGTTGAATCAAAGCTTTATTAATAACAGTAATAACATTGCAAACAAATCGCGCAAACTTCCTAATAAAAACGGCAATTTGACGGAAACAAATACTATCTTTTATGCGTACTTTGAGTACAGCTCTGCCAACTCATGTCACGAGTGCAGAAAAGGAATTGTTTTTTTAACTTCCAGAACACCGTAAAAATGCAATTTTTTGACAATTTATTCACTATAATCAAACATACGCACAAGTTATTTCATTGACTTGAAAAAAATGTCGAGGGACACGTTTTATCCGTGTAATCAAACGCGAATATTATTTTTTATCGCTGTAATGATTTGCCATAAAGGGGACTTTTCGACGCCAATCTCTGAGATCGGCAGCTTACTATGCCTACACATAACATAACTTCTCTCCAAAATTGGTCATTGGAGTGCGCAATTAGCAGGTAATACCTGCGTTAGTCGCCACGAAATCACGGAATTCTCATCTTTTTATAATTCGCAGAGATCGAGGCGTTTTCGTAGTAAAACACTCTAGAACTTAATTAACTTTGTGGAATTTATATCAGTTTTAAAACTAGAAACCTAGTTTTACATGTAAGAGAGAAATACACCAAAGCTAAAGTTATTAGTTACATTTAATTAGTCGTTTAATTAAGACAGTAGATCCTCGTGGTAAATAAAATAATGCCTCCTGTTGGAAAACAAGAGAAATCCAGGGTATCTAGATTTATAAAGACTTGTGTGTACGATGCCGACATATCACAGGGTCCCTTTGTTTCATTGTGGTGCAACACAGCCTCATGAACGCACACAAACGTTGCCCGGTACACTATACGTGTTGTTAGCGATTTTTCTTCAGGAGTGGAACACTCTGCGCTGAAATACAATGTGCTCTGTAGTTGCCCGACTTCATTATAACGATTAGACTGAACGTTTGCCTCGTAAAACAATAAATGATCGTAAATCTTAATAATTGCGACGCAGTTTATGCCTCGGTACGATTACAATATATATTAGTTGCATTTTGTTTGAGCGGCAAGAACCATAGCCAGGTATATCTATGTATATACATAACGTATATCAACCAAAGACAATTCATTACATTAATAAAATGGCTCTTTATGCGCACAGAGCTTTGTGTCATTAGCATATTTAAACGACTAGTGCTTTCGTGTTATTGATTCTTAGTAGAAACACAATTTAAATTTGGAAACTCAAAAAAAGTCCGTGCATGATGTAAAGAATGCTACAACAATGTCAAGAGTTCTTTGAAGCTATAGTGCAGTATCTCAGGATGGAAGCCAATGCGCAACTGTTTATCCAATTTTAGTGAGGAATGTATCAAATGTGACATAACAAAACAGGCGGGACATTTAAAATTCAACAGTTATCAGGCTTAGAAAAATAAACTTGTCCTATGTCAGAAATGTTGTATTTTATGGCTAGAAAGAATTTAATTTGCAAAAATCAGATGCAATAAAACAGCAGGTCGTCCCAATAATAAATAAATTTGTCTTAGATCAGGAATTTTGAAGTATCGAGACACTTTTGCAATTATTCAATTTTGTAAAGCCACAGCCACTGTGAACCCGACCTTGCGTCAGTTTCTAGGACACAATGATATTTGTCATACTGACATTTAATGTCATGTCATGTCAATGGCACTGATGTTTGTCAAAATCTGACAATTTGCAACATGGCGACGAAGGCTGTAGATTCTGTCAAATTGCTTCTGTAAAAGCTTGTAGCGCCTAAACCGTCCATCCCATTGATCTGTAAATTGGTATACATATTTAAAGTCACTGGATGGTGAGCCTAAGAAGACGCTTGTAACATTTGCCACTTCCTGCTGTCATATTGCCACCAAAAAAACAATACAGTTCCTCCTCCGGTAATTCTAAATATGTATACAAAATTCCAGCCCGATCCGTTGTTCCGTTTTGTTTGTTTTACAAATATTTATTTCGCCATAATCAAGCTAAATTTATAGTTTAGATTGTTTACAATTTTAATATACCATAGCTCTACAATATCTGTGACAATTTGGCTATATAATAGTCGAAAATCTCTTATAAATAGATTAGAAATAAATACTAAACCAAAATCGTTTAAGTGAACATGTAATCCCAAAAAGTAATTTGTTACTTATATGTAGTTCTAAGAAAAATATGGTCTAGGTCTAGATAATAATATAGTAGATGCAAGCTTTATAATCAATTTATATGATTTCTATAATAACATTTACAATAAAAAGTCTAATGCTAAACTCGTCCGGCGATCAAACTATCGGCCAGGCCAGGCGTTTTATGTATCAGCCGATTTAACAATCTCTGACACGTTGTAATGGGTCGGAAACCCATTATTTATTTATTAAGATATGATCAAATTAAGCGAGATATTTGTAGGAACATTCGGGAATGTCAAAGGTTTTTGCTAGGGTTGAAAATCTGGTTTAGGATTTGACCGCGTGTTATAAGTTTAAAATTGAAGAGTTGTCATTGGCTAAGAAGAAATGCTTCCGGCTTCCTTTGGGGTCGAGGGATGCAAACGAACAGATCTCGCTCTTCTCATTTCAACCACCGTCATGTAAAGTACACGTTTTTGTGGAGCGTTCTTAGGCGCTTAAGTTTATCCCTGGTAAGTCTTTTCAACTCGTCTCGCATTTCATTGTAAATTAAATTATTCATATTTCTGCTAAAAGTGTGTCTGTCTAAATCAACTCCTATAGGTTTAATTTAAACGTCAATATGTTCAAAGCTTCATTCATTTTTCTATGTAACCTATCAAACGGGATTGTTGATTATTATTGTTAATAGATGTTATTGTTTTGATAAGTGTTTCGTTTCATTTGAGTAGTCTTGCTTTATCAGCCCTTATTAAATGTTAAATACTTAAACGCGTCAGTTAGTAGTCAGAAAATGTGTTCACAAGGTTCAAGAAAAAGAACCCAGTTAGTTTTGCCTTCGAATAAATTGGAAGAGATTTGATGAATTAGAATTTTGACCAGTAATTAAAGCCCTTAAACCGCGCTTGGCCAAATGCTACCAGGTTAGGGAGTCGCGGTTGTTCCCGCCATTTTGACTTCCTACAACGTCACAAAATTCCGGCCGACTGCAATTATCCGATGATTTTAACTTCCATGCGCGGCTAGCTTAACCAAAAATTGCTAGTAATTTAAGTTTAATAAAAAATCTGAAAATTATAATTATTTATTTGTTCTGTAAAAAAAATTAGAAGTAAAAAAATATTTAGGCGTTTTCTTGAATCCCGTTTTAAGTAAATTATTTTTATTATTAATTTGAAACGGAAATATCTGGTCTACTATGTATCAATTTTTGGTGCAAGATAATAATTTTAGGAAATGTATCGCATTATATAAAATGTGTAAACAACAAAAAACACATTGCAGCACGATATGGCCTGCTCGAAGTCGGAACTGCTAAAAATTGTTTTCGTGCACCATAGGCCCACTGCTGTGAAAGAAACGACCGACGGAAATGAAACCGATGTACAATACTTGACCCTGGATCAACAAAAAGGACCTAAGGGTCGAAAAAACGTTATCGAAAAATTCGCATTTCAAGTCAACGCCGTCGGCTATATGGCTTGCTGATGACTGGTGTTTTCCAGTCAACAGCAAGCAATATTCATATTATAATTGCAGCTTTTCTAATCATCGTATTAATAGACATTACTAGGCATTAGTAAACCTGAGAGTAGGCTCATTATTTTGTCTTTGAATGTGTTAAATACTAATCTGAAAATTGGACTGTATACTGTTTTTGGTGGCGCCATCTAACGTAAGTACATATTTGAAAACATTCCGCTTAACAAAAAAAGCTTCGATCGTTGTACTATTCTTTCTACAGCTTGAGTTTAATGGAAAAAATATTAATCATATCCGGATTAAAGTCGCCAGGATTTATTTTCTCACACTAGATATAAGTGTTACAATAAGTCGATTCCCTAAGGGAGCTTCACACAATATTGCATGTTCCCCTTCGACAAAATTTAAAAATCAATCCGATTAATTAAGCAGTTTATTAAAATCTTGATTGATATATCCGCTGCGGTACAATGACGGCGGCAAAATCGACTTATATTAAAACACTTACGCGTTTTGGCTAAATTGCCTAACTAATACCTATTTTTTTTCTACTTCCTGCTTATAACATATTCGATATCTCTACCATCTTATCTGATTTCTAAACTCGTATACGCGGTGAGTAATTCAATTTTAAGAACTATTACTTTATGTAAATTAGATTTTGTCATGGTTGCAATAGCAAATTCTGTAGAAAAAAAATAATGTCGGAAAAAGACAGATAAAACTTAAACGCGAACGCGTGGGCTACTTCGGGAACAATAAAAATAAATAATAAAACAGATACGTATCCACCTACGGCTCTCGAACAAATAATTTCCCGTTTTCCTACGCTTTTTCAATACCTCCATGCTTATCCTTAACCTTCATACTTTATATGGGTGTTGCACTTGTACCTGCTATTACATATAATATTACTGTACACTTAACGTGGGATTTACTGGAGTCACGATCTTATTTGTCTCAAAATGGCTACATCTAAATTAGGACATCACTGTTCTTAGGTCTCATTTAAAAACATCAATTTGGGACTTAGAGCTGCTAGTATTGAGCTGCTCGTATTGAGCTAGTTCTGGTAATATTCACGAGCAATAAATAACAGCAATAAAATCGAAGTCTAGATTCTGTCGCAATAATAATAAGTCAGGCAGTGCTTATGTATTGACATTGGCAATTTAGTCGTTGTTATTCAATAACCAGCAGGCATTTGCCTGCCGCTACAAAAGTCTCGGTTTCCTACTCAAATTCTTTAGCCCACCTGATCGTCGTTTTTCCATTTCCGATCGGCGTCGCGCTTGTTTATTGTACGTGTGAACGTGGGCGCCCAACAATGCAGCTCAATGTCAAATTCGTAAATTATATCGTTAAATTTTACGGTCGATTCGAATTTTTCGCTGCGTTAGTGCCGTTTCTACTACCGTCGTCGATTTGCATACGAATAGAACTGCTTTGTGTCGAGTTATGATGAAATAAAAAATTTATTATTTGTGATGATTTATAGGTTGAATTATGCAAGGAAAGATGGAACGGACGAATGTTAATATTAAGATTTGTTAATAAGTCTTTAAAAATCTTAGGTCTTTAAAAATTCTTTAAAACTGTTCGTTGTATTTTCGAGTAAAACAAAGGTTTGACTGTAGATTGTTTGTTTGTCGAGACGTTATCGGATCGCATGTGAAATTTCCCGTGCGGTGTTTTGCGTTAAATTGCGAGTGCCGCTTACGGATGGGGGACAAGATAAGTTCGCATGTCCGCAGATACGGCTGCCCCGGTCGGACAGTAAAAATATTTATATCCGCTAAATCGAACATAAGTGGCATGCTAAGTAGCCATATTTAAAGATGCAATTAATTCACGGGACAGCCTCCGACTCGGGCCTATCTGGTAACAATTCGCAATTAATAACTCCGAACGGCTATTATTCAATCCCGCCTGAGAGCAATTCAAAGTTGCCGCGCACCTCCATATCTCGATTGGCCGCTCTTCTTACCAGATTTCGCGTGTTCCGATGCCGACATGTGTTCACCGACTCCTCTACGATTTTCTCACAGATCTACGCAGATACAAGCAAAAATACAAACAAATCGAAAGACCTAGTCTTGATTCTACATATTTAGTAGCCACTCGCATCTCTTTAGACTGCAGTTAAAAGAACGTTAAAACTGTACAAACCTTTTGTAGCAAATACAAAGCAGTATTTAGTCCCAAACTCAAATGTCTCTCCAGTAGAGAGTCAAAGAATAAATTTTCCTTATATATAATCTTTTGTATTTCATCAATCGGCAATAAAATAATACATTTTCTTGTCTACAACAGTCGTTTATTGTTCCTTGAGATATACGTTTATTTAAAAGTGTCGTTTACTGCAACAGTACGGCCCTGCGTTTTATCGTTTCGCTGCACGCCAATTGAGCTGCCAAGCTTTACAACGCCAATAAATTATTTTATTGTTCGGATTAACTATTACCTTAATTGATTTTGATCCGCGAGACGAAGATGCAATTTGCTTCGCCGAAGAGTCCCACGTCACAAATACCATGGCGGCGCACTTTCACTGGCTGTAAGTGTCCAAAAACAAGTTCTTTGCTTTTCTTCATCTTCGTCCCTATGTTGAATATATTATTAACAAATTTTTGTTTGTCGATGTATAATTTGGTGTCTTTAGAATCCCCACGGTTTGTTTATCTGTTTGTGTAAATCTGGTCTCTAGTTAAAATCAGCCGGAGTTCATTAATTGGGTTCCTCGTTAAGTGATTCGCAAATGACCGGATCGTGGGTTCTTGAGGACGTGTTCGAACTTTAACAAATTGACTACTGTATTTTTAATTAGGCGTTGTTACGGGTAGGTACTGGTGCCGTTGTTTTCACCATGTGTCGATAATTAAACGCTACCAGACCACCCGATTAAATCGACGATAAACTTTTATGTCGACCACGCAGAGAAAACGTACCCAAACTATAGCAAAGAGACACTCGTTATCACTCAAAAACAAATAAATAAAATACAGCACTGACATCTACTGACCAATTCTTCCAATAACATTCCACCTAAATAACTGCCTGAAAAACATAGCGAGTAGAAATGTACAAATTAGTCGTCAAACGATTCACAATTTAAGCCGGAGCCACACCCTATTTTATTTAATACAAGCTCCGGAAGATGAATCTGAGCAATCGGTCTTCTGCTGTTCCGCGCGCGGTCGACTCCATCTCCCGTTGAATATATTAATAAGCGATTTGAATAACTACTGAAAATAAATTACCGTACAGCGTTATGTACGCTGTTCCTATGCCTGTTACGATTTTTCACCCGCAAACGCAATAAATAAGTTAGTTGCCTGCTGTACTTATGCAACCGCAGTTATATGCCTCAGTGACCGAAGACGGTACGATGCGAACCGAGACATTAATATTTCGTTTCGATTTTCACAGGTTGCATGCCGGGTTTTGCGAACGCAGCGCTCGAACGGTAAGTAAGTGTATTACAGATGAAATAATGAACGCACGCTGTGATTACACCACTTACGTCGTATTGCCGTAAACTGGAGCGGGTTTTATAAGTCCTCTTTACATTTTTATTCCAAGTAACTTTATTTTATTGCCTCGTCTGATGGCGAATCGATTCCTCTTGCTAATTTTTCGATGGCCACTTTATTGCGCTACTTTAATAACCCACATGATTTATTACTACCTTTTCTTCACTATACAGTAATGGTACAAACACAAATAAGTTTAATTTTCAACAACACAAATAAAAAAAATAATATATTCATTACTTTGGCAATGTTTTCATTTCCCATTGGACGAAAGAACGAACCGTACTGTCGACGGTCAATCCGTCACACCATCCGTAAAATAAGACGTAGAATTAATTTAAATGTGTTAAGGTGTCAGGCGCGCTGCAAGACTCCGTCCATCAATAAACAAAACCCCGAATATAACTCTGTTAACATGACGTTTCAATTGACATTTTTTATTTTGATTTTGTCGCATCCGGTCTTGGTCCAAATACATTCACGCCTTCGGGCGCCGTCGCCCTTCATAAGTATCCATCAGTCCTCGTTGTGTACAGTGTTATTATTATACAGAGTGAGTTATCTGCGATGTCAATTGCAAATTTCCCGCGGTGTACCGTTCAACTCGAAACCGTAAATTCATTTGGAGAATCGATATCTTCACGCATCTAGAGGACCGTAAGCCGGCCAGGAACTTATTTATTATCATTTCTGGGTTAATGCCGTGCTGGTTAAGTCGGGGCAAAGGTCGCGGTCGATACGCTATCTTGAACTAGGCTCGCCAAACCACACCTTCCTTTGACTGGGCAAAGTAATAACTTACTACATCGTTAGTTGCCTTTATACTAGTACGAGTTCTACAAAGGTCCTATGTATTCTATAGCATCCACTTTCGTACATTATTCAAGGGATTGCGTACAAGATTTTGTTGTGATCTTTTATCTTTATTCATATATGTATGTAGTACATTATGTATTGTAAGATGATTATTTCTACCTTTTTTCCTCTCCTTGGGGTTGAGATAGGGTATATTACACACAGAGAAAAAAATGAATTAACCGAATTTGCTTCAAGTCAAAGAAAGACTACACACTTATTCCCAAATAAGGAGTCACCAGAATACCGCTCGCGTTCTGTAGCTCAGCTTATATAAAGCCCAAAAAAGAGCAACGCGAGCGTAGGGACTTTCAGCGCCATCTCCCCACCAGTGGACATAGCAATAATTTTTAATGAAATAATTTTTTTTATTCAAACACAATCTTTTTACTCAAATCTATTATCTTTCTCTTCCAAATAATTTAAAATAGAATATTTACCTCAAGGCCGAGTTTTATTTCAAATAAAACAAGATTTATTTCATTCAAACGTATTTCTGCAATTAAACCCAAACAATTTCTACGTTACGGAAATCACTGAAAACGGGTGTAAAAAATCGTTTTTTTTTCTTTTTTTCAGTGAAAACTATTTCTTTTTATTTCAAATAAAATATTTCTTTCAATCCATGAAGCTCACTTTTTAAAATTTAAAAATACTTATTTGTTTCAAACATACATTCTTTCCTTGAAAGCAATATGTTCAAAGAAACACACTTATTTGATTTACATTTCTTTTCTCTTAGTGTATTTTATTCAAACATCTTTCTGCAATTTATTAAACCGAAACCATTTCTGCTTTACGAAAATTATGGAAAACCATTTGATGTAAAAGAATTGTTTTTTTTATTGAAAACAATTTCGTTTTACTTAAAAAATATTTCAAATAAAATATTTCTTTCAGCCTATGCATCTCATTTTTTAAATATAAAAATACTTATTTGTTTCAAACATATATTTCTTGAAAAGAAATACAGTTATTAGATTTTACATTTCTTTTCTTTCTGTGCATCGCGCTATAGATATTAAAGTTTTCTTGTTATTGTTCGTCTGCGAGGTAGATATTGTTTTACTTCAGATATCACATTGTTGGAGTAGGTTCAGTAGGTTCTTTAGTTCTAGTTTTAGGGTTTTGTTCAGGAATTCCATTGGTAATGAACTGTATATTTTGGTGGTGCTTGCTTATATTGCTTATTTTACTTTAATTTAACAAACCACCACGTTAAAAAAGTAATTCAACAATAAACAAGTAAATCAACTAACATTTTACGCAATTAAAATGATTTGGAAGTTTTTTCGACTTTTTTTCTTTTACACTTTGTCATTTAAAGCTTTTCAACAAAGATTTCAACTATTCGTCTCATTTTTAAGATCGATTATACTGCAACACCCGACTTGGAGTATCTATGCTCATATGCTTATTCCCACGGCACACATGTTCCTCTTTATATTTGTGGCCGTCGGTTCGTCTGGCCGACATTATTTATGGCTAGATTTTAATTTCTCCTTTATCGCTCGAATCTAATCTAGTGATCCGCGCGCCGCCGGCTGCCGATGACCCGCCCTCTGCCGGCGAGAGCGTGCGAAACGATCACCACTTAAATCTGATATATGGAATTGTTCTCTTTTGCTTACACGATCAGCTGGTCTCGTGTTATACGAGGTGTCTAAACACAACCATACAGGTATGACATACATATTTCGATTCAATGTGTGTTAATAGATTTATTTATACCCATTATCTAGAAATATATATTCTCAATGCTGAAAAAATAATGTCTACTATAGTTCCTTCGAACACATAAACGGTTGCAGTAACAATACTTGATGTATTGTAACAGTAAAAATGATATTATAGTACATCCGACCACACGCATTGCTTTTTGATGTAAAGAACCCTGACTAAAATACGATTGTTTATTTTGTCAGCGAAATCTTAAACTGCATTGGTACTTGTCAGATGATTTTTCATACCTCGTTTTGCAGCTGATTGAGACTTGTGTGGGTTTGGCTAGATTGATTCCCGACAGTACAATTGAATTGGATTATGAATAAGGTGTCAACGTTCAGAATGCAAGTGAAAATTTCCTGTGACATTCTTAAACATACTTCATCTTGTGCCATGCGACCAAGTATGCATTCGATGCAGAAATTGAAATATATGACAGTCTCTTGCATCGGTTTGTAGTCTAACTTTAGAACAGTATTTAGAAGGACATTGGTTAAGTCCTCTCGTGAAATATTTGATTAAATCATAAGTTGATTGACCAAAATTAACACTAATTAAGCCCAAAACGTGTCAGTCCTGTACGTAAACCTGCGAACATCGTAGGGCAAGTGGTCTTACGGCCTAATAAGCTGCACATCGCTTGTGAACGAACATGTAAACGATGTTGATACAGTTAAACCTATCGTTCCTTACCGGGAGGGCCATTTAAACAGCGCATAATTGGATTGAACACTGTGGACAGTGCACGAAGCGACCCCTTGACCCACGACAAGGGAACTAACTCACACAGTGACAACCAAGTTAATACACAAAGCATAAATTAACACTGCTTCGCAGCGTTTGCCACGCTTATTTATACCCCTTTTTAAGCGAGAACAATTGTATTAAATTACTTGTGGTTCGTGTGTGAGTGTGTTTGTGCATGTATTAACTCGATAGGGTGTGCCTCCATACACGATCTAAGATCTAACATTCACTTGTTTCTTAGTTTAGATAGCAGATACCAGGTGATAGAAGAAGTATTACCTTTGAAAGTAATCTGGTATAAAGTGCAAGGTTTGAATTAAAATATTGTATCTTCCTCGACAATTAACAAATTAATAAAAAGTCATTAAATTGCTAATTAATTTGGCTTTAAAACTGTGTGTCTGTTACACAGATTAAATGAATTATTGGAGATTAAGATTTGTCAAATTGCCTTTTGTAGAGAAAAGACTAATAATATTTTTCTTGTCATACTTCAAGCAATATATCCGGCGTGGCGCGATTTAGGTTTAGGCGGAACGTCTGTATACTAAATCCATCATTCGGACGTGAAGTAGTTAGAGTTAAATGGCGCCCTGGGCCAAATGAGTACATCACAGACCGAAAACTGCGGTTTCCCGCATCATTTAGAAAAGTTATGGAGGTACGTGCTAGATCGAAGGCGGCTGTTCTGACGCCATCGTAACGCCACCGCCTCAGAGAACTTATTAATCTTGCCGGTCCGCTCTTCGATCAATTTCCTAGTATTATTTCAATCTGTTAACCGATTAATAGCCGAGTCAATATTATTACACGTACGGTATTGCATCCATACCTCTGTCGGAACGATTACAATTATTAATGAATCAAGAAAGAGAAACATCGGTTTTTAGAAAACATTTATCTCGCTTGCGACGTGTTTGATGATCGAGATTGTGATATGCTACGGTTATAAATTATAAAAAATGATGCGTTATGTTGTTATGTACCTAGTACCTAATCTCCCTGTTAAACTAAAGCATACGTCATAAACATCCTTGACGCTATCCTCTACCAAACCTTAAGGATTTTAGAGCGTGAACTTGGATTGTTCTGGCCAAATCTTGAGGAAATCCCGTTCGTGTTTGGACACCTTAAGATACGATACGAACAAAATTAAAGAAGGTATCACACTTAAAACGCATAAACAACATCGAGGACTGTCCAAAGGAGGTTCCCAGAAAACAATGGCCATATATTTCATAACGCACGAGCACTTTGGCCGCCTCGCCTCGGGCGAGCATAGTCTTATTGGTAATTAAAATAAAGATAAATTGATTTACAGATGAGTAAATAATAAGAACGTGTAAAAAGTGGTCGGGTCGGCGCGAACGTTACGTGCTATACCCATCGTTCTAATTTATTGGTGTCCCGGGGGGCGGCCGAAGAACGCTTACCATTTTTTGGCGGTGTTCAGTTACCATGGGGAAGACACTGGGTGGCCCGGCAATGATATTTCGCCGTTTATTTACGATCTAGACGGTCTTCATTGCACTTTTTGTATTGCCATCGGCGACAAAAGTATTCGGTTACAACTTGATTCGCAAATTATTGATAAATCCTTAATTATGTCTTCAAATAAGTTGAAATTCGATCTTTATTATGGGGTCTAAACGTCGAGATTTTTTTTAGATATCACCATGATGTTTATATTTCCAAACAGGATTGGAAAAATCAAAAACATTTTTGTTATTTCAGGATAAAAATAATTTACGAAACTGACTGTTTGTATATGAAGATGTGAAGATAACTTACTACTCCTCGAACAAAACCAATATCTTTTGCTGTGTGATACTAGAAAACAATTAAAGGCAATAACATGTAAAATTTACATAATCTCATGATGATGACTCATAAATGGCGACAAGCATCGTCTGGGAATGAAGATGAGACGGCTTTAATTTTTTTAAGCCCGCTTACGGTGTAAATTCTGTGACCCAAATATGACCCCACAAATATGGCTGTTTGAATTATTGTGATTTAATGAACTCTAACCCGGCGAGCATTTATCAAAACCATATAAAGGTGTACACTTTTATTGGTACATGTGTATTATTTATTTCACACATATACGTTCATGACTCATAATGATACCCGCGGTGAGTGTTATTGCGAGGATTAGTCCCATTATGGCACACTTATAAAGCGCGTTTATCGCATGAAATCCTATCTGTGTTGAAAGTGAAACTTTCTCTAATCATTTTCGTATATCATATGGGAAAAATGTCCAAACTTTTGCAGATTACAATAATACCGGTTACAACATCCATGATAAAAGTTGTCAAACCTAATTGAACACACTGTATAAATTCACATTTGATCATGTGGAGAATTTTTAGTGGCAAACATATATGGAACAACATCCTAATTTAATTAGTGTAAGTGCCATTCTAATCGCTGAGAGCAGATATCCGACCTCCCATGATACAATGAGTCGTTATCGAAGAACTACTCCGAACTTCTTAACATGGAGTTTTTCGCGCACTTTGCAAATGCGTCTCACGTAATCGTTGTATCAACGATCCATTTCCACGTATCGCCGACGATTACACGGTCGACAAAAAGCGATTAATTAAACCGTTCACCTTTCCATATTTAAGAAAAAGTTAAGACATTTTCCAAAGGTCTCCTACAGGTGACATAAACGTTCACTGCACAGAGCACTGAATCGCATGCTTTATCATCAACCGAACGAATCGTGATTGAGGACTCCGGTCCTGTGGGAAACACGGCACCATAAATGTACATCTCAAGTATCCTTTCAACTTACCGATCTTCATTTGTTTGTTCCATCATGCGTCCTTCATTTATCCCGACTTGTAAGGGTACGACCAGACGAGTGGCTTTTTGTTGTGCGACAGTTATGACGCCAGAAAAGGCGGCAACGATTGGTGACACGAACCACGCAGCATAAAAATTGATATCAATAAATTAGTAGAGGTGTTGAACCGCTCAGGAGAGTACCCATCAAAAATTGTTAGAAGTATTAAAAAATATGATTGCATTCATATTCTTTTTGGAGAAATCTGAGTGAACTACATAGTCAAAATTATTGGAATCCGAATCACAAAAGTAGCTCGTCTGGCCGTACCCTAATATTGGAACTCTATGATTTTGTGTGTTATTTTCGAATCAAGAGACCAACAGTCGAATTCAATTGTGCTAGTGTAATGGGTCGGAAACCCATTATTTATTTATTAAGATATGATCAAATTAAGCGAGATATTTGTAAGAACATTCGGGAATGTCAAAGGTTTTTGCTAGGGTTGAACATCTGGTTTAGGATTTGACCGCGTGTTATAAGTTTAAAATTGAAGAGTTGTCATTGGCTAAGAAGAAATGCTTCCGGCTTCCTTTGGGGTCGAGTGATGCAAACGAACAGATCTCGCTCTTCTCATTTCAACCACCGTCATGTAAAGTACACGTTTTTGTGGAGCGTTCTTAGGCGCTTAAGTTTATCCCTGGTAAGACTTTTCAACTCTTCTCGCATTTCATTGTAAATTAAATTATTCATACTTCTGCTAAAAGTGTGTCTGTCTAAATCAACTCCTAGGTTTAATTTAAACGTCAATATGTTCAAAGCTTCATTCATTTTTCTATGTAACCTATCAAACGGGATTGTTGATTATTATTGTTAATAGATGTTATTGTTTTGATAAGTGTTTCGTTTCATTTGAGTAGTCTTGCTTTATCAGCCCTTATTAAATGTTAAATACTTAAACGCGTCAGTTAGTAGTCAGAAAATGTGTTCACAAGGTTCAAGAAAAAGAACCCAGTTAGTTTTGCCTTCGAATAAATTGGAAGAGATTTGATGAATTAGAATTTTGACCAGTAATTAAAGCCCTTAAACCGCGCTTGGCCAAAATGCTACCATGTTAGGGAGTCGCGGTTGTTCCCGCCGTTTTGACCTCCTACACTAGTATTTCACAAAGTTGTTTGTAATTCACAGCAACACAGTAACGGATTCACGTGTCTCATTAACATTAAAATATTCTGTAATCACGCAGCGTCCCATAGAATAGGCAGCGATCATTTGTTAATCAAACAAAGGAACGATTTGATTTGCATAAACCCATTCTGCCAATGGAAAACGCGGTGGGCGTGTCTTCATTATTAACACTTTCCATCGCCGCTGTACAATTTAAAATCACTTACACGCAACATTCGGATAGCCCCTAATTAAAACTGAGACCCACTAAGGTATCTTAATATCACGAGGCTATTAACAATTCTTAGAAGGAGATTATCTTAGATTAGGTTAGAAATGTTTTGTCGAAACGTGCGACGTTTTGTAAGTTTGTCCTCCCTTGTGATGTAATCGCCTATGACTGGTCTTCACCGTTTATATTCTCCGCCGTGTTTCGTCCATTGTTAATTGTGACTGGCTTTGAACTCTGACCTGGAGTGCTTTGAGTATGGAAAAGTAGTGGCGCCGACCATACACTAGGCAGAATATGTCCGTACATGAACGTAAATTTTAGATTTATTGCATGTTCTGTATGCCCAGAGCTCACGACGAACCTATAATTATACTTTCGTAGATGTTTGTTTCACGGGAAAATTATTAACATAACTATACCTGTTTAATACATTGTTCTGTCAAAATTTTGTGTAATTGGTAAATAAGTCGCTCGCTATGATGCAACGAAATCATTTCTCCTGATTCGTTGGAATATTTTTATTGCCCACCTCAAATTTCTCGGTACCCGCGATATAATTGGTCTCCCTGTTGTTTCGGAATTTAATTTCCACAGACGTCAGAACAAACATGTTATTTTCTAGTGATGAACAAATTAATGAGACACACCGTCACGCCGATCCGCCACATATACGTGTATAGAACGCACACAAAGAACACACGTCGGCTCCCAATCTGACAATGGTCCAAATTTAATTTGGATAATTACAGAGGGCTTACAGCCGACATCTAATGAGAGAAATTCCTCGAATCTTCCATTGATATTAGAAATCAATTGTCTACAGGCTTGGCTACCAGTCTTTGGAGTTGTGATGAAATCCAGAACGTTAGAACCATTTAGTTTGATGTTTGGGATTTTGTTGTTGAATTTTTTTTCTGTTAACTTACGAAGCGAAACATACCGAAGAAATAGTCTGATAGTGGTATAGAGCGAGAATACAACATACATACAAATGTTATTATTCTATTATGGTAGAGTAGATTGTGAGGTGACATGCTGTGAGGAAGATTGTCTGAATCAATCTGGATTTAAGAAATCAATCATGCACGCCTTGTACACATATCAAATATGATTAAATTGATATTATCTAAAGAATAAGACTTTAATAATACGTAGATTTACCTAAAGTATAATTTTCTAAACGTCTTGTGCTTAAAAGCAGTCATAATAATAGGGTATTCGTAGGATTTTATCAGTGGATAAGCTTGAGTTGCCTTAAGGAATATATGGAAGATTACTTTTGATATATCCACTTAATGTTTATTGATTGAATTTCGATTATGGAATCTATGTAATGCTACACCAATATTAACCGGACACCAATGGGGTATATATAGATATAGCTTTATTGTCTTGTTTTTGTTCACTTCACCAAAGGAATAAATTTGAATATAATTCGAATGCAAGGCGAGAAGTGCACAGCGTGTAACCTGTCAGCACATGAGAACTGTAATGTTTTTATAATAAAAAGGGGTCAAAACCTCGCTGTAATATTAAGACCACTGTCAATCAAACTGTCACGCGAGCGTGCGAGATTTAATTCAAAACGATAAGTGTAAATCAACTTTTCCTTGTTTTGTTTTCATTGATTTGACAGCCCCCCCCCCAAAAAAAAAAACAAGACAAGACAAACATTTTTTTCAGCAGTACAGCAAGGATTAAAAAGAGATGAGTACAAATATCTGAGGTAACCTCCACACAACTTCCTGGCTACTAAACTCGCTGTAATAAGTGTCATTCTAACTAACATTATACAACTTTTAATGAAAATAAGTGGTTTACTTGTAATAGAAAGGGAGCTTAAATCATGAGACGCTTAGTACTAATCAGCATGTTTAACAAAGTTTTCTTTTTAGAATATGATGAAATTAATTTAACAATTGGAATTTTCTTCGTAGCTAATCATTAAGTGTTTATTTTTACTGCAGTATGACAAGGGATTAACCACATGTAAGCGATTGTACAGAGCGAGACTTATAAAAAGTACTTTTTTACGACTGAAATCCATACCAAATATTTTGTCAAAGAAAGAGATATTCCCTAGGGGGAGATTATGTAAAATGCCTTAAGAATGCGTATTGTACGCCTTGTACAATATGAGTTCTTCGGCACGGCATTATTAATCTTCATTAAGGAATAACAGGACGATTCTAAATTATCGAAAGCACGAGACACGATTTCCAATAACTCAGGCCCACAATCGGGCGTTTAATATCGGTTTTAGGGGGTCCGGCGGGGCAAATGGGAGGAGGAGGACACCGATTTGTTAGGCGAAACCCCACAAGTTTTTAATCCCCGTAATCTGACCGCACAGTGGAATTAGCGTCAACATAACTTATAAACACAAATTAATACCACGCTAAGACCGGCAACACACCACGGAATTAGACGGAATATCTCCCACTCTAAGCTTCTCTTATTACCGTACTCTTCAGTCCGATAACCACACTTAATACTGATAAATATTTTGTTGGTATAATCTTTCATTCAGTGGTCAATGACGTTTTTATATTGATAAAAAAATCTGTAAGCTATAAGTAAATTGACCTACCTAGTACCCACAGGTTATTATTATTAAAATGCAATAACAATAATAATAATAATAAAATATAAGTATAATAGGTTGAATATCTGGTAAGATTTCTCGGTTGAGTTACGTCTTATTGATTGACAATCAAAGAGCGGTTCCAAAAGTGTATGATAATAGCGGTGGTACGGCTTGATGGGTCCCTAGAGAGAGGCGTTCGCGAAACGTGAAGTCTTGTGCGGCGCGCCGGCTTGCAAAGTGAAATTTGGCCGATTTTGGGTAGTCAGTTGGGTGCAACATATCTGTCAGGCCATGTTTGCCATTTACTTCATCTCTTGTCCGGCCCACGGACAGCCCGAGACTTAATGACCGCACGGTATGACGGTGGTCTCTTGGCTTGCTTGCCGGCACTCGACAGGCGATGAATACAAGGGGAACGGCAGAAGAAACTCAAGATTTACGAAGTTGACTGGTTGATGTACATTTTTCAATTAATTAAATACACGTCAACGTTTCTCCTTTTTTATTTTTTGGGGTGGAGGGAGCAAAACATCAAGAATCGGTTTTGATTTCTGTTATCGGAAGTCTCCCCACAAAACGTGTATTTTTGTTGAAGTTTTTCTTTAGGAAATCGATTCATAGATGTGAGGTCATATAAAATTTGTTAATCCAGTTATATTACAGTTATACAGAATAAAGTAGAGTGACATGTAGCAACCATTGACGTAATAAAGTTAATTTTTCGAAAAAGGGCACATAATAATTAATAACTTCTGTGACATTCACCCACATTAGATTTTGTTCGGCAACCCACGAAAATATTGGTACATTTCCGTCTCACACACAAACATTTAACGATTTTGTAAAGAGCATTCTTCGGTCGATATATTTGTTTCCATTTCTTTGGTGGGTGTCATATATGTCGCAATATCCACACATTCACGCTATATTAAACGCGAAAATTGATTCTAATTACAGTGAATCGAAAATGGTGTAACACCTTTTCGACCAAACGTAAACGTTAAGTGGCATGTAGATAAAATAAATTAATACTTTTGAGCGGATCGGGCTGATCGCGTGGGCTGAAATCGATTTAAATTGTTTTCACGGTTTACACCTCCGAAATGTCGTAATTGTTATGTTGGCGCTCTCCGTACCATGCATTTATGAAGCCGTCCGCTATTTTTACACCTAGTGGTCACTTGTGTTTTTCTTTTCATTCGTTATTTATTAATAATGCTGCGTTGTAAAACATTAGGGGTCACTCCAAAGTTATGTCGATATGTTGTTAAAGAGTAATTAAAGTCTTAAGTCACGTATACGTTATTTCGGAATGAATTAATTTATAGCGTCGGGAGGAGCAACATTTTTTATTCGAGCACGTCCCGAAATTTCGAAATTACCTCCAGGACTGTCCGATCAGTTAATATCTCGCAATGAATTAAGTTGACACCGGATATAAATTTACGAAAATTATTACAATATAAAAACATAATTCCGAACGAATTCTTGGTGTTCGGCATCTCTTCAAGTTTCTAAATCACCGCGACAGACAACTTGGAGCATAATATACATATAAACAGCGGGGAATTATGAATATGCATTAGGATATCACTTGTTAACTGTTCATTTATGTAACATTAGTTGCATCGTAAATTTCATCGTAAATACACGATTTGTTTTTACAATTTCACAATTTCTAAGAGCTTTCTTTGTAAAAGTTCAAAATATGCAATCAATAACACTATTATATCGTTGTCTCTCAAGAAATACATGATTAATACACACTGCATCAATAAGCTTCTTAAGGAGTCGTATTTTAACCACTGGATGTAACCAAATAAAACTTTGAAATTGATGAGACGCATGTTAAATGTCACCGATCATTTCCTATAATATCCGAAGCGATAAAAGACTATAATGCTGCAGACGTTCAACATTACTCGGCTGTTGAACAATTAAAAATATTTATCGTCCGGCGGTGAAGCGGCTATGTTAGCTATGACGTTGACTAATGACAGCCTGAACGATAACATACGTATAGAAGTGCGTTTCGTTAATTTTATTTTTCCGTGCGTTATGAGTTGTGTTCGAGGCAATACGATTGTTCAAGAGGAACAAAAAACATCAACTACATCAACACAGAAATATAGGACCCTTTCAGACAGTGGCTATGTCCGTCCGGTAACCGCACATAGAGAAAAGAATGCTCAATTCATATCAAATTACTTCGAATTAAAACAACGGTTGATTTCCATATCCATGAAATAACCAGCCACTTCAAAACCACAACACTCAGACAAGTAATTTGAAATGCCCCACGGAAGAATAAAAACTTGTGAAATTTGTAAGATAAATTAATAAAGTTATGTCTTAATTATAGCGATTATGACAAATAAACCTTTTTGGTAATTTAGTAATAATTATGAGCCGTTATACAATATCTCCCGTCATTAAAAAATATTCTTACACATAACCCATGATGCCGTCTGTTGTTTCCCTGAACAAAACATAATAATTACCCGGTTGTAATTAAGAAGTAGAATCCTTCTCGGTGCCACAGGCAGAAATATTAATTCCGAGTTTTTGGTGGTCCACGAATTTCAACTTAATATCTCCAATTTGTTAATTGCCTCAGTTATGAGAGCGGACAGCTGCTAGCGGAGGAGTAAAGTTCACTTGCTGACGGTCTCCAGACTGACAGATATGTTAATTTAACGTTTATTTTTCAATCAACCACACCTCCCAGAAGAAGACATCATAACTTGATAGTAATCCTACAGGCGATTTATCTTAGGTAAATATTTAGTTCTATATGCTATAGTTCTATCAGAAACTCTCTTCTGTCTTCTGTGAAGACTTCAACTATTGATTAGACAACAAACCTTTAATTGATAGCCAAAAGTAATTAGTAATTAAAAGCGCTAATTACATCCTTTTCTGGGGGTTAAACTCATATAGCAATTAATCATGTTTTCAAAAACAATTTTCAGAAGTATAATTACAGTCTCTCTGTACGTATACATACATTCCTACGTACTACAATGGAAGCAGCCGAGAACTGGAGGAAGCAGAAGAATCCGTCGGGTTAGACTTTACGTAATGGCATACAATCAATGCTTTAATACCTGTAATTATACTTACATTAACAGTAAACGTATGAACACAACAATACATCATTCGCTCTTGAGTTTGAAAGACTAAAGTCAATTGGTATTGTGTCTATGAGAGTTCAAACAGATCACACTTTTGTAAACTTTGTAAATTATTCGGTAAATTTCAATATTTAATCGGTGATACCTGGGTGGTATTTATTCTCGCGTCACACGTATTAATAATTTTATGGGCATCTTAAATGAGAGAGGTAAGTTGGGCGATTGTGCATATACATTTTAATCGCGCGTACGTCGAAGAAATGCGTGTCAAATCGGGATGGTGCGTTTAAAAATACGTCACGGTGCCCAAAAATGTCAACGAAACGGTCTCTTCTTTATTTATCCCTGCCGCAAAATGTAAATCATCTCTCTGGGGTCGAATGAATATTCAACGGAGAATCAGCGAGCACGAATGTTAAGAATTGTGTTACAATCAATGAAAGGGCATTACTCAAACTCATTTGGACAGTAACCAATTAACGACCAACCGTGGATAGGTGTGCATTCTTAATAAGAACATTTTTCAAGGGGAATATTATTAATGGGTCATGCTAATTTTATGAACATAGCCATGCGTTAAATATTTTTGGCGATTTATCTTTAAAAATTAATTCGGATACGAGGTATATCAAAGTAATTTAACTCTTTACAAATTGTAGATGAAGAAAATGTAGAAGAAATTAATTTCAGACAGTACTCTGTTATGATTTTACGTCATGGATGATTATTTGCTAATCAATTGAATAAAAAATCTCGAAAAATACATTATTAGGTGGGGTGTTGTTAGGTTAATCGTTTCCAGTACGTGGTACCTGGCTTACAGGCAATCAATTACATTGATTAACATCTACAGAAAACGTTAATACTTTTTATACGAACCACTAGGTAGTTGCGATAATTTTGAGCAGATCTTTTCAAATCGTTTTCGCACAGCATGCGTTCGCAATTATGTGAAACACAACCAACCAGCCGGTTAATTGAATTTATTTTATCTCCTGCTAGATGTCGCCGCGCGAATTGTATAGCTCAGGTCTGACGAGAACTGAAATAAAAGGTTATCGAGTGAACAAGACATATTAACAATATTGCGTAATTTTATATCTTTTCTACAGTGGCATCTTTTTTATACCGCGCCAATTACAAGATAAATCTGATGTGGGATTTTAATTGGTGCATTATGACATACCTGCGGTAGTAAGTCGACAAAATATCAATTATACTGCGCGCAGAACAAGAGGCAAGGGCGCCCGGGACACTTTTCTCGCATAATAAACTCATTTGGGCGGTTATTAATTGAAATATTATCCGTAGATGGGTTTATGAAACGATAACTTGACCTGAAAAAGTCCAAGAGCGAGTCTGAAAAAAATGAAACTTTAATTAATGGTCCGCCAAGTGGTTCGACTCGAGCTCAACAGCCGCTAATTGACATTTTTAATGAGTCATTTGTTTCTTTTAATGCAGGCAACATGGCGAAAATTAGTAATTCTCTCACTGTATGTTACAACAAGAAAATCTAATAGGTAGATATTTTAATTTATTTTATTGCGTTTTTGTTTTTTTTATAGTATGGCCATGGTAATCCTAATTTTTATAATGAATAATTTTGATAAATCATTACATTGTGGCAACGTTCTTTTCGGCGAATTGTACCGCAGCACACGAAAGTATCATTTTTCAATGTTGTCAGTTGACCGCTTTTGGGCCGAACGGCTCGCTAACCTTTTGCTCGCTTTTGAACGTTTAAACAGGTAATTAAAGGCAAATATCAATTATGACACTTGAATGAGTTACCGCAAAAATCTTCGTGTTCTCAACTGCAAAAATACAGCTCAAAATTAATTATTTCCAATTCGAGAGAATTTTTAATTATGTGGAGGATGATTTATATAAAATATTTTTTTCTTCGTGCGCGTTCTCTTGCTCAATTTCTAAAATATTTAGTATTTCGTTGCTTTTCCTCCGATTTCATTGTAGGTAAATGAAAGCAAAGTAACGCAGTCTCGTTCTACAGCTAAATGCTGGGCATTCTCGAATTTAATATCGAGTATGTGAATAAATTGCAAAGCCGTGATCGTTCGACTTAAATTAATAAACACGTTTCATTATAATGTGTAATTTATTATTGCAACCATTAAACCGACTTTTGCCATACGATTCAATTAAGGTTTGCGAGCGTACCTCTAGGCAAAACGACTTTGCCACTTCGGCCACGTTTTGTTTCAATTAATTGGTAATTACTGGATGATTTCTCCCCCTAATTAGCCTACAGGGTGGTCCACACCATAACCTTGAATCTCACGAGTAATTGCCATCATGTAAAGTACGCATTAGTCCATATTTTCCTTCAATAACTCACAAACTAAGAACTTTCTCATATAAATAAGTTAGTCTCAAACGTTTTAGAATCACGAAATTGATCGGAATCCATCAAGAAACCGATCGAAATGTTAAATTTCTTGTGGAGACATCAATGGTGGATTAAACGACGAACCTCGAAATGGAAATTTTTACCTTTGGCGTGCTTAATAACGAAGAAACGCGGTGACATAACAATGCTAGCGTGTCTCGACGCATTTGACATTTTCAATCGTACGAGGGATTGTTTTTTCCGGCGATGTGGACAAGGTCTCTTACAAGTGACGTCGTCGCGGAGACAAAGCGGTGGATTTAGTCGTACTCGTCGTCGTTTCATGTAAAAAGATGTCTCGGTACGGTGCCGGTGGTCAATACGTCGTGTATTGAAGATACGACACAAATTAAAATGACATTTCAATTCTCTTCTGCCTGCACAGGACATACCACCTACTCACTGAACCTTTCGAACTAATCGACAAAACCTGTAAAGGTTTTTCAAACAGAATGTTGTCCTTATATGTTATAGTATTGCAAATATCTCTTATTTCTTCTAGTTTGTGTTGTTTATACAGTGTATTTATACAGTGTATAACGCAGTAACTGCATATGGAGATGTTATAATACGGACTGGTATATTTTTGCGTTTTAATACGTCAATGTCAAGGAGGGTAACGTAGGCGTGAAGAAACGCTCTCTCGCCACGGGAATCGGCTCGCTTAAATAATATCGTATCATTTGTGGAAGTGGAACGGCATAATTGGATTATTATTTACAATAGGGAATTACGTAGGTCAAAATTTATTATCTCCGTTTTTGCCCACTTGCCTCTATTGTTGAGAGCATTAAGACATTACCGCTGCGAGAGGTTGTCATCATTTTGGGCGAGCCTCTCCTCAACGGCTATACATCAGACATCCGGTCTTAGAGCTTAAACAAAGACGCTCGTTAGTAATTTCCTTCTACTTCCTCATTGTTCAGAATCATGACTACGGATGATTTTTTATTGTTCTCCACGTTTATTACCGCATCGAAACTATCAGGGTATTAATTTAATTATGTTCTATTATGTAAAATCTTCTTTGATACGTCTATGCTGAATCTACGGACTTATTAGTACGACATTTATGGGCATTTTTACAAAGACAACACGAATGTAGTATTTTTGATAGCCAAAACTTCAATGCGGCCATAAACATTGTAAGGAAAACGTAGAGGAGAAGATGCCAAATCGCCGGGACGGCAAATAAATCAAAGGACACTTGAGGACAAAGAGTGGATGCGAAAACATGCGTGGTTCCACCGCGGTTACTACCAGTGATTGTTTTATGGGCCGACCGCCGACAGCCCAACAGATTTATTGAAGGTTTTAGATTTCAGAGTATAATGCCCCCGCGGCTAGATACCATTCGCCCTATCTTCGGAGATGAACGTGACAGATACCAGAGATACTAGAATTTGATAGCCTCCCATGAACGTACCGCGACTGCATGAATTCGTCTTGTTAAAGTCATTTTTTATCCGGACGGTTGCCAGGAACTCAAAATGTACTTATAAAGGAATCATTTCAAACAAAATGAATAACTAGAATCGATGTTATAAGAAATAATATACTACTAAAGCGCTTGAAATGCAATTTAAGAAATATTCTGGTAGCTCTAAATATGCGCTTTAAAAAATCTAATGGTATAAAAGCGCTCGTACAAAGGGATCACGTAGTGATGCTACTGTCGCGCCCAAATGACCCTTGATCTTGCGACAAAAGAAAATCTGCATGGCTAATGTTCGTTGAGTCGCTTCTTTCGTTTGTATGCCGCGATGAGGGGCAATTACTATAAAAAGTGATGTTCTGGTACTGCAGAAAGACGGCGAGATTTCATCGTCCAGTCTTCCTGTCTACAGGATGGATATTTGCATTTCGGTGAGTCATCACGTGGTCGTTGATCCTAAAGGACAATCTATATATACAGTATATCCCCAAAGTCAACGTCGCGTCGTCTCGTCTGGTCTTCGCAAAAAATCCGAAATATTACCAATGTTTAATTATTTATTAATAGGGAAAACCTTAAATTCATTACTTGAAAACAACGTTCCGCCCTTCCCACACATCTGAAATGCATTAGCATTAGCAGTGCCATATTTCTGTGTCTTAGGTATATCAGGAATGTAGACATTTACCTTGATTGGTTGACGTTGACCTTTGGGACACCTGTATACTACATTAAAGATACTCGAGATTGGGGTTCAAGATGAGTGTTTTGCCTCACAATCAGTTGGTTATATTAAGAACATTTGATGGTGAAACATAAATTGATTTATATTATTAGTAAAGTTGAAATAGGTACAGCAAATTCCAAGTAATCATTTGCATGACAATATTTATACACCCCTCCGGGTGGTGAGCATAAAACGTACGGATATAAAACGCATGAAAGTTAAAGGCTCGTAACACGATATGGACATTAATTATTTTTCACGGTGCCTTGTTTAATTCGCACTTTTGTCATATTTAACACCCGCTATATTTCACCGGACGTCAAGTATAAATTTATTTATCATCGCTGCATAAATCTGGCCTTACTTTCTCTCAGTGGGAAGCCGAAGATCTATTTCATAGCTTGTTACCTCCATGGAGGGGATACCTAACAATAAATAATTAATAACTGCATCCTAGAAAACAAAAAAAAACGATAATCACTATCGAAACCATGGTTATAAACATAGTACCGAAACAATCCAGTCAATAATTCTTCCTTTCACTATAAAGCGTGTCTATGAGAATGTAATAAATTTTCTCAAGGCCGTATCTCGTTGAATAGGGTGGCTTTAAAATTTTCAAGCATCCTGGCTTCGACAAACTCACGTTTTGCGTGTAGTACGCGCTGTAACCTGGTGTTGTACATCAACCAGGGAGTGAAAGGTGCCACAAAGGAAATGAACGACAGCACATCAGCGAAAGAAACGCCCGATAACATCCGACAGGGTAAACGGACGTTGAGGGATCCCACCACACTGTCTGGTACTCTTCTTAGTTGATTGGCGCTGCACAGTTGGCACCACATCTGATAGTGTAACCTGCGCACAATATATGCACTGGAGAATTTTAAGTCTTGATTATACCAAGACTCAAGCTTATTCACGATCCCTTCGTCGTGTTCATTACTGTGCGGGATTTTGATCTGCAGAAAAAAAGACATGTTTTATTAGTTTTAAGGAGCATGGTTATAGTTATCCCATTTACCTACTATTCGAAAATCGATTTATTAGACTCTCAAAAACACTTTTTGGGAGTATTTTGACGTCAGTAAATCGTCACCAATTTCAACAAGAGCAGTGGTCCCGGTAAGCCAGACTGCGGCACACCAGTGAATAAATCAGCGAAGCGCTTTGCATAAATTTTTCCTCTGGAGTTTGCGGAGGTGAGAAATAAGTCGGCATTATAATGACCGATAATCCGGTAATATAGGGTAAAGTACCGAATTTACGATGTCGAAGTAGCGTCGCGTAATTACTTAAATCGGCTGCAGCGGGATGGAACCACTGTCGTGGTCTTCCAAACCAAAAAAAAAAAGAATCCGAGGCACTCGTCTCGTTATGGCTAATATAATGTATGATATAGTCGTTTGTTTCGATTCTGTACGGTTTTCAGTAGGACTGCGCATAAAATACGGTGACGTCTTCATTAGGCTCGCGCATGGGTGGACATTGTCCACTTCGACTTGTAAGTATAGCTTGCGCTCACTTGTTATTCCCCGCGTATATTGTTTTTGAATTTTGCTCCGTCCGGAGTTAAGCCTTATTAAAGTTTCATATTGTTGAGCACTCCCACTTATTTCGTTGTTTATATTGGTCAAGGGATAAGCCTGACAATGAAATACTGAACGTCAGATCAAAGGATACAAAAGCGAACTTCAAGCCAGATCAAATGTATACCTTCCATAAGATAATATATATTTTTTCTACAGAATTGTGTGCTTCCAAGTATTTCCAATATTTTCGAATATGATTTTATTACTTACTACAACCCTACTGAATTACTATAACTCCCTGTTTAGATAGTCTGTGTTCTTCAGATAGATAAAACAATGGTATGTGAGTGCAGATATACATAATACATGTCGCTAAAAGCTTTACGTCTGCCACTCATTCCGCATCGGTTACATGGTTCGCAAAAGGACGAGCAAAAAATGCACAACAATAACAAAAGGAAAGGGGTCCGCGCGCGCAAAAGAAGTCAAGTAGGCGAAATGATATGTGGCATTATTTGTATTGTGGCGGCGGCATAACAAAACAATGCCATACGTTTTTAATTATACATGCACGGGCCCAGTTGCCCAGTGAGCCACGAGGAGCGCCCTTGCTCCTCGAACAGAAGAAGAATAAGAAGAAGAAACGAAACGCAACATGCCGCTCACGTTCCTCTAGTTAGCTGAAGATTTTTATGAATACCGACCGATGTTAACAATAGCAGGGGCCAGCTCCTTACGCTAGAAGAAGCGCCAGCCCCAAAAAATGCAATTTTAGGTTAATAGTCCATGTTTGTCTTAGCCATTAAAATATCCGTTACATATTTGTATACAGGGTGAGTATTTTAGTCGCCTTAGTCAATATGTACTTTATATTTTAAAGACCGCTCAAGAATCGCTCAAGAGTCAAATTGTATGTCTTACCAATGGTGTTGTTCCTCAAATATCATCAAATGTCTCATAAAACTCATCAATCATTAATGCCCTGTGGCAAAAAGTGGTACATATAAAATGGTATGCGTCAGTAAGACAAAAAATAAAGGATGGATAAACATTCCGAAATGTTCGGATAAAGATAGCCAAAAAGCTGTTGCAAAGCTAGTACCATATAAATTAAAATGTCTTGTAAAGTGCTTCTAAAAATTAATACTACACCTTAATAGAGAAGCGACATCCCGCTGCTTTACGCCGCTACTACAGCAAAACTTATTTAATATGCAAATTAGCCGGTGTGTGCGCAGTGCAGCAAAATTAATATATGAAATTCATTTCGTGCTTAGACACGGTCACGTACAGAAATTAGCCACCCAATTGGTGTGATTCGACACGGTTTATACATCGGGAATTCACAAAATTAATCACCTCTATGTGTACAGCATGTGCGGGAAGCTACGCTTGAAAATATATCAAGTTTGTTCCATAAAAATATATAAAAGGGGCCCTGTCATGAGATTCTTTATTAACAAAGGCCATTTAACAAGCTTAAGCATAACTTAATCGGGTTTATTGTTCCAAACCTGATTAAGATTTTAGGCGAAATAACAGAGAAGTAGACGGTGTACTCAACAAAGAATAAAGTGTTTAATGATGCCGACATGCTCACGACGAGGTAAAACAATGGGGCCTAATTTTGTCTAAGCACGAGCGTAATTAAAGATATAAAGAGGTTCTTTAATGCTCTAAGTGGTGGGGAGGGAAGTTTATTCAACAAAAGGACGCGTGTAGTTTAAATATTTCGTAGGAACGAATAAAATGTTTGAAGAATCACATCTCAATGTATCACGTCGTATTTGATCACGTTTTATTTTATATAGTGTTATTTCTCATGTCTATATCAATAATAACGCCCAGATATCTGTCTTAGCATTAGAATAATAATCGTGATCATCTGAAAGTTAATTAGAAACTAACGCATGTACAACAAGCTGCGATCATAAATTTATTATTATTCATTTTAACTTTAGGCGGTATGCTGATGTACCACTATAATTTATTTATATGATGCATAAATTATAAGATTAAATGCCGACGTCTAGGTTATGCTGGTTACTACACCACTTCATAATAAAACGATTGCCACATCAAATGTTCGGGTAGGGCTTATCGATTTTTGTAAATCGGAAAATGATTGAACAAAGTTTTAATATAGAATATATCTTAAGTATATATTTCTTAAGTAAAAAGGGATAGTTTTCACTAAAAACGATTCTTTTACACCAAATGATATTGCATGGTTTCCGTAATGTAGAAATTGTTTGGATTTAATTACAGAAAGACGTTTGAATGAAATAAATCTGGTTTTATTTGAAACAAAGCTCGGCCTTGAGGTAAATAAATATTCTATTTCAAATTATTTGCAAGAGAAAGACATATAGATTTGAGTGAAAAGATTATGTGCTTGAATCAAAAACGTGTGGTTTCATTAAAAATTATCGGTATGTCTACTAGTGGGGAGATGGCGCTGACAGTCTTTAGCACAAGTTGTCTTAGTTTGAGTTTATATCAGCTGAGCTATAGTAAGCGAGTGGTATTCCGGTTTCTCTTCATTTAGGAATAAGTCTGTAGTATTTACTAATGATTTCCGTGGAGAAAAATAATGTAATAAATCCCCATCACAAATTTATTGGGTTTTTTGACATGGGACCTTGATTATAATCCACAAACAATAAAACAATGATTAAATTTCATTAAGTCATGTACTAAATTGTTAGATAATGTTTATATTTTTTGAAAATATTGTGTTATTAAATTAAAATTAACTAATGTTTATACATAATATATAATAGCATTGAATTCAATAAATCTTACCAAAGAAATAGTTTCTTTGCGGCAACCAAAGCTTTGTCTGCGACTATTTAACACCGATCTTTTTTTGACTTGAAACAAATTCGATTTTATCTCTCTGTTTATATCTCTGTTCTATAGAACTATATTATAAAAAATATGAAGTGGGTTTAATTTGAATGTGTTCGTGTTAAGCGTCAATACAAAACTCTAGCAACATGAAATATTGAAACGTCCTTGTCCTGTTGTCCATTGTTTAGCCTTCCCGCACACTATAATTAATTAGAAATTTTCGAACACAATGTACCGTACGTAAATGTATCACTTACGATAAACAATAAATACCAACACACCGGACACACAAGTGAATTATTGTATTACTGATAAACAGCGTATTAACAAGCAGAACGCAATTTATTTTGATTTATCGCGGGCGCGCTATAGCGGTTTAGCTTAGAGAACTACATTCCGACTATTGTCAGTGCTGATAAAGGAAATGTCAACTTACCGAACAATTACAAAAATTTAAGGCACCGTATGTCACTTTTAATAGGACTGGTTACATTTGTGCAATAAATAACACTTCCCTCATATGATTTATCAATACTCTATAGTATTTAAGGATCTATCCATGCTAGATACACTGGAACTTAATCAAATATTCTAGATTACTACTGATTGTATTTTTTTGTTTCAGAGTCTTAATAGTGCTTGGGTACACCGTCTTCCGCATTTCCAGTGTTTTCGGAGCAGAATCATACGGTAAGTCTGTAAACCATGATGCGTTTTTTATTAACATAATAAAATCTATACTTTCTTATGTCACATGTGCTATAATAATAATAATTATAATATAATAATAATAATATAGGGTAGATATACTTAAATACGCCCAACAAACTTGTCAACGTTTTAAACGACTTAAAGATCATTCCATAAACTTTGAACAATTTCGTATCGTGTGTATTTTCTATCAAACGTCCATAAAGTCGTAAAGAAGCGGTACATAAGAAGTAAATATGAGGGGTCAAAGGCATCATAGCTTCTGCAAGCTTTCAATGGTTTGGTCAGACAACAACGGCCGCAACAACCAGCGACGTTTTTTACAATTTCCCCGACGTGAATATGAATTGAACACGCAATTATTTTATATGTGCGCGGTAAATCAAAACGTGCAGTAGGCATTGTAAAACGAAGCCGGTAGTTGAGATCCTTGAAAGCACAACGACTTGAAAGCACAACGAGCCAAATCAATTCCTCATATATAGACGATCGACCGCTGCTGCCGTTGCTGACTTTACTGATCGATGTATGTGTTCGCGAAGGTCTAGAATCATCTAAAATTTCGTAAAATATTTTGAAACTTTCCAACCTGGATATGGTTGTGGTACTTTCGGTCGAAACTGTGTGGATCACACAGTGTGATTCAGTAACGGTTCTAAATAATTTTTATACATACTCAGCACAGAAAAAAAAACAACTGGATGTTAACGAGGTAATAGAATGCGACGGTGCTTGTGTATGCTGAAAAAAAAAAGGCGAGTAATTAGTAGCGGATTTCTGAGCGTATCGGCAGTTGCTCGGGTACTTGAAACTGTCGAGGTGTGGGGTTAACGACGTAGCACCGTTGCATTCGGAAATCGAGCCATTCAATCTTGTTATCGGTCGGAATCTTATCTAAGACAAGGTCGTTAAGATAACTGGACAAATCACTCGGCGGCCATTTATCGGAACGCCCGGTATAAAAGCGCAATTTACTTTCAGGCTCACGTACAAAGGATTACTTACGGATCCGATCGCATATTATCATTGTCAAATGACAACAGTTCACCACAAAGAAATCGCCGAATACATTTTCAAAATGTATATATCTAATTCATTTTATTATCAAACATTTTTCCACTCTTTAGATAGTGTTTAGATGTTGATTAAAACAATATAAATTTTTATCCGAAAGATTTTGTCCGCAGAAAAAAATAATAGCTATTTCAAAGTAGATTCAGAAAAAGTTCAAGTTGTGTGCAAAAATGATGACAGGTGATAGATGCTGGCTATCTGATAATAAAGTTCTAAGGATAGGAGATCTATTGTTCTAAAAAAATATTACTTGCCCCAAAAACCAATTGTCTGGCTACGACTGTATCATAATAACCATAGTAGATTAAATAGATTCTGGTTGTTCTCAGTATGGATAAGCATTTTGTACGCGTGTATTTGAATCCGGCCGTTTTGTAACGTGCCGGATAATTGTCAATTTGAATGGTGTGCAGGGCGTACAGTCCCACACAATGACATTAATAGAAATTAAAAGCAAAGCCGCCGATACAAACTCGGATTGTATCTGTATCCACCTTATTATGATAAATATCTGATCTTCCATTATATTGCGTACGTATCTGAATCTAAAACGGGCATCATATAACTCAATTACATTTGGAATTATCTCGCGAGAAAAATTACTGCTATTATTCATTGGTGTCACTCCGGTTCTATTGCATTGTGTTTGTGTTATGTATATTCTATTATATATTATTCGTTTGGGAGGTAGGTGTGTTGAGTCAGCTAATTTTAATAGTCTTCTTGTTATTAATTATCTTTAGTTCTTTTTATATTTGGGGGTATGGATTTTCTTGATGATTAATCAGAACCTGTGCCTTACTGGTCGAATTGGTCGTACCATTGAATGGACCCTGACCGAAAACAAGGTTTTCTCTGGCAATCTCAATCAGTATCCAGCCGGGGTTGGGACGTGATCAAGATTTTAATATGAATGTTCAATCACTCTTATCGTAAATTGTTTCGTTTTCGCAATTCGTTCACTCGCGTCTGCCTCTCGGTCTTTTTGCTTCCATTTTAGAAAGCCCGTTGTCTCGACTTTTTTTATACGAGTGGTCGTCGAGAGATGGCCACTGATTGCGACTTCTGTTATATTGCGTTTTCGGTGGGACTCCGCTGATGAGATGAAATTAATGTTTGCATTGTCCTACCGTCAGACTTTTTATTGTACTCTTAAACCGGGCAGCCCGAACACGGCCCGCGACTGGGTCGTTCTTTATCATTTTTATTTAGGGCATTACTGTTATGTCATACCTCCGAACAATTTGTTACTGCTTAAGTTTACAGAACACACGACTTGCTGAACTTTATTGTATGCTTACACACAGTCAATTAATGTCATATTATCTTGTCATGTAACTCAACACTTCTTCCTTGTCATACATTGGTAGTTATTGATCCATTTATACATGTTATAATTCATTTATGTATTTCATAATCATGAAATTTTAATGTCGTAGATTGTCTAACTGGTCCTAAAAAGCATATATTGGTGGATAATAATGCTATTTTTTCTGCAAATAATAACCAAACTGCTTTTTTGCTGTGAAGAACATTGCAGAAAAAGTTTTTGGAGATTTTTCTTTTCATTCAGTGTCATAAAAGCGTTTAAAAGTTAGAAAACATGCATAATGCTTTACTTTATTGCAGGCTTATGCAGCGAATTAACACGCCACATATCTCTTGTACGTAACACAACACTTGTTTATTGCAGTTCGTACATACTTCGAAACTAACAGTATTGTACTTACGGCCATTGTGATTTTTCTACCCTTTCATGCTCAATGGACTGCGCTTTATGGACTTTAATCACCTTGTTTGCACTTTCCGCGTTTATTATGCTCGCAAGCGTTTCAGCGGCCATTTATTGTTACCATATAATCCTTATCTTTTCGACGGATTGTTGCTTAACAACGTAATTATTTATGGTGTCTACTAATAGCCGCGCATTATTCGTGGTTTTATATTATGACCGTCGTAAAACGCTTCTTATGCGCTTTTTATTGACCCAAATTAGTACTGGCCACGGTATAATGTTCCCTCTGTATTTAGTTTATTACACAAACCGTTGATTCGTTTAAATCGTGTCACAAAAGGTGCGAAATTTAAGAAGTATTTCGAAACGTTTTTTTTTTTTTTTTTGATATCAGCAACATAATGAGCCATAAAAATGCTGCTCTTGTGTTTGCAATAAACAAAAATAAGTACTTATAATAAACGGGACTATAAACATGAACGTGGTTACAAGTAAGGCACCTACTTGCCAAGTCAAAAGTGCAATTATCACGCGAGAGCGCGGCTGATTTAGTGCCGTTTGGACTATTCTCGCGCCCAGAAAGAAAAACAGTCGCCATAATTTAGCCCCCCCGTATTCGCGTACGTCCAGGTGCCCCACAGTGGCGTTCTCTTTTGCCCGTACAACTGTATTAAGAGTCTGCAGGGTAGGGGCGGCCGTTGTGCAACCCACGGACCGTTTAACGAGCGGGGGTGGCGAGAAGTGCTACCAACTCCCTATAAGGAGCATCCAATTGTTCGCATGTTGATGCGATGCCTGATGGAGTGGGTGATTATGACACATTGGGCATTGTTTTCAGATTAAAGTTTTGTTCTTTTTTTGTATTTTGTTTATGCTTTTTGGACACGTGCTGTGATGCGTCATACTTTTGATCGAATTAGTAAGTTAGAATAGAAGGATTTACGAGAGTGAAAATAATATTTTATCTCAGGAGTATAAATTCTGTCAAAATGGTGTAGTGAATAAATCTGTGTTTCGTTCCAATTGAAACAGCGGCAATAATTTAATTAGAGAACAGCCTACGTTTAGTTTAGTTCCATTTAGTGACCAACAGAGATAAATTAGACAAATATCAGGAATGCTTTGAATAGTTGAAAAGAGAACGCGCGCTCGCCGTCGAGAATATCTTGATTTATTTAACCTATATTCAGTTTGCTGGTAATGCGGATTGGTATAAATTGCCGGTGTATTATAAGGGACTTATATCATTAATGGAATTCGTTGAAAATAAAACTACCAAACCATGAAAGGCAATTCTATTTCTACTCTACGGATTATCAGATTGACATTATTTATACCTTGATCATAAACATTTGGCACATATGCACTTTTTCTTCGAAATTTTCAATGCTACTTCTGCATAAATATGGGTGAATTTCGTTGATGTAGTGTTGAATCTCCTCCTTCAGTGCATAGGTAGATGTCTCCTATTTATCAACTCTTTATTTATTCCAAACAAACCAATTGCAGCTCATTATGGTACATTTAGGAAACACGTTTAGGGTCCAAATTGAGTCGTTAGGTTCCATGGACAAGATACCCAAGTAGGTAAAGAAGACATTACATGCCTATTTACACATTGTCAGCTTGAATTTATGAACACAATTTTCTTCGTAACATCTCCTAGACATTTCCTCAAATTATAGTAACCAGACGAGCGCGCTGTATCTGGCGATTGGATACGAAAAGTGTTCGTTGGGGCCGTGCTGGCACCCCTGCTGCGCCGGAGACAACGTACCGAGAGCCCCTGACGTACGAGTTGATAGGCACCATGTACAATTTTAACGATTATTGTCCGCTTTTGTCTCGGCTGATGGTCGCATGCTGGAATTTTTATTACCCCCTCGAACCCTTTGTGTATTTTTGTTTATACGAATGTTCCGTGGTGAACCGTTGCTCTTGAACTTTACTACCGCGATGCTCCTTTGCTCCTTACAACTTTATTTAGGGCCACCGATCGGAAACACCGAACGCCGCTACCATTTTTCTTTCACTTTATGAATACCCTACTCGAGAATAATGCAGCTATGTCCGACCTAGTTGCTTATTTCTGACCACCTTGTTCGCGAGTACAGCGTAAAAAGCGCATTTTTCGTGTTAATTCTTTGAAATTCTTCATATATAATCCAGCTTTCCAAATATTTTTTCCTAGTACTCATTTATCAGATTATGATGTTTCAGTTGGTTAAGTTTGGATCAATTAAAACCCTGTTTGAAACAATTAAGGATATTTTGCCAGCTCATTTTTATAGCCAAATTAGTTAGTGATGTATTGGTATTTGTTTCATTTCAATATGTTCATTTTCAAACAAGATGTGTTTTAACCATAACCTTGTAAATTTCACTTACATGTTCCTCAACTTTGGTATTTCTTGATTGATTACCATTTTTTCAACAAGATGTAAAGAAGATTGTCAGAATTAACACCCGGTGTGATAATTACACTAGTCAACAGTCAAAATGTACATTGGATGCGACTATTTTTTTAATATAAACTAAGGCCCGCTAAACTAAAAAATCGCATTAAAAATTTTTTTAATGGATACGTTTAAGAGTTACAATTTTTTTTCTTTTTTTTGTTTTTTTCGGAGGTAGTTCGACTATTTGGAGCATATCTCGAGTTAGGAACGTCCAATCTGGTCGCCCGGCACATAAAATTGAATTAATTGTATCACCAACAACTGTCACTCATATAGTTTTTCAATCGCTTCAGTAGTTTTAGCGCAATAGGCCACAATATTATAAAAATTTGCCCAAAATGAAAATGGAACATTTACTCTATCCCCTGTGAAAAGTAGAAATCGTGGAAATATAGTTAGTTTAATATTTTTACGTAGAGTTTCAACTTTTACGAAGAGAACAAGGTATTTACGATAAAAATCTATGCAAAAATAGCGAAGTTATGGTGATTTAAGATTGATAGGTACCAAACTACCAGAATTCTCCTTTTTCTCTGTTTACAAGTTTAATTCATTGTGCTTATTTTTAATGTGATGTTTTCAATATAAATGAGATTAGAAGTGAGTTTGATTGCTGCTTCGCCTTATATTCTTGTCGATATCTGTTTTTCTTATGAGGAACCAGATATAGTTGCCCATCATTTTTTCAATCCAAAAGCCCTGGTAGCGCCGCTCAATAGTCTTCATTTCCTAGTGAAACCTCTCACCATGCTCGTCACTGACGTCACCAAGATTCTCAGGAAAAAAATCTTCTCCACTGCTAGCTCCAGGTGTATACCGTATCCCATGTGCTTGTGGCAGTGTCTACATTGATGAGATAAAGCGCTCTGTTAGCGTTGGGGTTTCAGAACATGAACGTTGTACAAGGCTGCGCCAGATCACCAGTTCAGCGCTTGCTGAGCACAGACACAACAATTCTTCTCGACCAAACAAAAATCATCTCCCGGGAATCACGTTATTATCCTCGTAGAATCTGTGAAGCGATCGAAATCTTTAAAGATCCCTCCAATCTCAATAGAGATGACGGTTGGCATTTGCATCATAGCTGGAAACCACTTTTACGACCACCACAGCCAATCACAGCTACACCAAACCGCCCTCCCAACCAACAGTTGTTTGACTACCTGCGCAGGCACCTGCGCCAGGTACATATAACGTCGCTCGAAACACGTACTGACATATCTGAATAGCATTTTTTGGTGAGATATGCCACTACGTGTTTTGAGCGACGATAAATACCCTCACCCTTCCACACGTTCATTCTCCCCGTCCTGAAGATGCCTCTTGCAACAGAGTGCGAAACGTTGACTAAAAGATGCGCATCTTGGTGCAAATCAGGTGACGTACTCGTCTTCCGAATGGATCCGACCTCTACCATGCATTTAAACTGCTATAAATGACGAAAAATACAAAATAGAGAAAATGCTGAATTTTGGTAGTTTCGTACCCATCGGTCATAATTGATCATAACTTCGGTATTTTTTCATAGATTTTCATCGTAAATACCTTGTTCTCTTCGTAAAAGCGTAAACTCTACGTAAAAAATAAGCAACTGAGCATATTTTTACTATTTCTACCTTTCCCTGGCGGTTAAATGAATGTTCGATTTTCATTTATACTAAAAAAAATTCAAATTATGGTCAATTACACTGAAACCACTGAAGCGATTATGAAACAATATTAATAACATTTATTGGTGATTCAATTGGCTTTAATTTGATGTACAGAACGACCAGATTTGATGTTCCGAACTCGAGATATGCTCCAAATAGTCGAACTACCTCCAAAAAGAAGAAACAAAAAAAAGAAAAATTCATAACTCGAAAACGTATCCATTCAAAAAATTTTTAATGCGATTTTTGAGTTTAGCGGGCCATGGTATCTAAGAAAAAAATAGTGGCATCTAATGTACATTTTTTTTTTATTATTTTGTTGACTAGTGTTATCGATAAAGATATCTTACAACTGATTTTACCGCGAGAAGAAAAAAGACGTTAGTAGTCAAAACTTGAAATAATTTAATATTTATTTATTATTAGCGAAAACACTGTGTTAATGCATGATCTACTTTTCTCATGATTTAAAATAATAAAGCGCCATGATTTTGTGCGTTATATCAGGGGGTAAATATCTACCTTAACAGTATTGTATCTAATGCAGTTTTATGCGTCGATTACACCGGTGATATTGGATTTTCTTTATCTAGAACGGTTCGGAAGTTATGACGTTCAACATTCCAGGTATCCACTCAATCTCATTACACTATGGCTTGTTTCTATTGGCGGTCGACCATAAATTAATCATCTTTTATGAATACGATCGCGCGTATAAAAGTCGTATCAAAGGGGATCTGGTCTCGCACTCCACCGTATATCAGATTCCTGAATGCGACGTTAAACTTTATTGCATATATTATAATGGCACCGGTATAGGGTAATGCAAAAAGTCATTTATACGAATGCATGAGGTTTCCTAGAAAGCACACCGGTTCCCCTGAAATCGTAAAACGTGCTTGTTATACCAACATCGGGATGCCGCAACCTAACTTACCGACTGATGACTGCGCGACTGCCCAGTTAGATGGGTATTAAAATCAAACCAACACTTTTTACCACACTTGTGGAGGGTTATGTACGTTTTAAATTTAAATATGATAACGGGTTCTTTACCGGTGACATTGTGTGCACATATAAAGGTAATAATTGTTGTCTGAGAAATGAATGAAGGTTTAACAATTTCGGTTTCGCACAAGCCGTCTTTGTCCGAGTGAAAACCGATTGTTCATTCGCAAAACAATTAAAAACGTCTCGAATATATGCACACCTACCGATATGACAATGGCGTAAAATCCTTTATCCTTCGCGCGGGGCGTAAAATTGGGACAACCACTAAAGGGTCAATTGATACAATGGTCCCGACACAGACAGAAAACCTCCCTAAACGCCGAATTAATAATATGCACCGCTCAATACAGCAACGTAATCGAAATAAATGACGTGTTGTCAAAAGCGGACGCTAAGAAGAATCTTTTCGCTTTCTTATCCCATCGAGACTCTCCCTCGCCACCTCAGGTTTTATTTTATTTTAATTACACTGCAGAACGAGTCGTGCACCGTGCTTATAACATATATTGTGCCCCGAGCGGCATAATCACGCATACGAAGGTATCCAACTCCGCACATCATAATGAGAACCTTAAAGAATTCCCACAGTGTCCATCTCAAGGTGTTTGCTTGAAAATATCTTGATGCCTGAAAAAATATAATAATTGCGTAGTATATCATCTAATAGTAAAATAGACGTTATCAAGATATCTGGGGTAGCCCTCACCCAACTTTCCGACTATATCTTTTGCACAATGAAGTATCTAAACACAATTATTCAATTTTGTGAAGCCATACCCTCTCTGGCACCTACCTAACGTCAGTTTTTATGATATAATGACATTTGTCGTAATGATATATAATGTCATGTCATGTCAGTGGTACTGACGTTTGTCAAAATGTGACAGTTTGCAACACAGCGACGAAGGTTGTGGATTCTGTCTACAAATTTGTATACATATTTAGGGTCACTGGAGGGTGAACTAGTGTCAATTTGGTTAAAATCGGATAAATCCCAAAGATGATGCATGGAACATTTGCCACTTCCGGTTGTCAGATTGTCACCAAAAACAATCCAGTTCGTCCCCCGGTAATTCTAACCACTCACTCCAAATTTCAACACAATCCTTGTTAAGTTTGGGCGCAATCATGTTCACGGCCATACACACAGACATACACATACATACATACATACATACATTTTCCAGAAATCATTGCAATCGGTTCAGGGGACCCCAAAACGGGTATTTCCGCTGAAATCTCGAAATTTTGTTTTCCGTCGATTACAATAGTTTCCTTCTAGGGTACTAGCCGGAAAGTAAAAAAAAGTTGCTCAAGATAGTAGTGCGAACGAAGCTTTAAGGGCGAAAAAAGCGTTTTGTTTGTTTTTTTTGAAATGATTGTAGATATTATCATTAAAAAGTCTAAAACCTATCAACACATCTTCAATCTTCTCAATTTCTTGCTTTAATTTCAGGAAAAATTCCTTCAAATCCATCATTAATAAATATACGTCTTTATAATTATAATGCAGTTACATAATATGGCTTGTTTTGGTCCTGGGCGTTCATATTACTCATCAAACGCGGCGCGCGGCGTATTATTTTGCAACGGGCCGAGTTCCCACCTCGGAAAAAATTGAAGCGAAATAAGTAGGTCCTCCAATAACAGATCAGCTGATTGCGGCAGCCAATGCGTAACTCGAAAAGGGGGTCTTTTCGCATTCCCACTGGTAGGGATTTCAGTGCGCTGCGCTGCGTCGCATGGCGCCTATCCGTCGCCAACTAGATTCTTCTAGGTTACAACTTGCAACAACAATTTCACAATAAATATGAGTTATATTTGACAAATGTTTAATAAATTTGAGAATTTTTGGATAATTTTTATGATTCTTTCAGCAAATTGTAAACAAATTCTTCGAAAACTGTTGAAACTGCTGAATGTTACATTTTCTGTCATTACCACATAATATATCGATTTCTAACATATAGTTTAATAATAAATTGTAACCGAATTTAGTAGCCAGTCAATTAATAGAAACAAGTGGAAGCGGTGTTGATTAATCTCCTGAATTTATGGCCTTTCAGCTCGTGTTCTTGTCTACCCACGCGAAAAAAAATATCCAAGGCGAAAGAAAGAAATTGTTAACGGCAATTTGTTAGAGTGTAAGTGGGCTTGAGGCTGTCAAAGCTCAATGCTAGCGCAGTTATATCAATTACATAAATAATTAATACCCTGAAGCTAAGGGTACCTATCTATTTTTCCCTATGTAAAATTTTTCTATGAGCTATTAGTTAAATTTGAAAAGTCTTTAGGATTATATGCAAATCGTTCACCTGAAAATTATATCATTTATCACAAATTAACGGTTATGTGTGCCACCGGATATTTACATAAGATGTTTTATGTTTATCGATAAATTTGAATTTTAAAACGGAAAATGCAAACCACGCGACGGAAGAATAATGCCCAACATTTGTGGCCACAGCTCGTATAACACCTGCATCAGGAGTGTCTGCTCTGTTGTCCCATTGTTGACCAAGAAAAATGAACACATATTTTACACTCTGAATCTCTTAGTTTATTACACTTTTAGGATAATGCAACCAACAGAAGTTCCTCACTAAATTATGGAGAATTTGTGTACACCGCACAATCCTATGGCCGTTTAACTGTTACCTATGTACAAAGTTTATAATACCTCATGTTGATGTCTCGATATTAGTACTGATTGACTCGAGATCTATATATGCAAGACAAACAGTAGGTGTTTTACAGCAATTGAAGTAAAATTAACATAAGTATATTCTCATATAATTTATACCTAACAGTTAAAATGTTAAATGATTTGGACCACCGAAGTCTTCATTCGAGTAATATTGTAAAACTTGTGGAACATTATAAATAAGAAATACTAACTAAAAAATTATTTTCAGTAACGTTTTGGCATTATCTTGTCAATAGATATACAAATACCTATTGAATTTAATTAATGAAAATAAATATTGTCAATAATGGTCTAATTGTACCTACATATTTCACTTAAATTTACAAAAAGAATGTCGTGTATATGATTGTTTGTGTTTATTATTATTATTACCAGTCCGCCCAACATAAAATAACCACAATGAACTGAATAAATTAAACCCAAATGTAAAAGAAACAGGTAGCGCGTTAACTTAACTGAAAAAACTGTAACTCCGACTGACTTTTATTTATAAACTAATTGCAGAATATGAATCGATTTCTTCAGACGTGCCATAACGTGACGTATAATATTGTGTATAGCGAACTATTTTGAGGTTTTTGAGGTTGATTAATGACATTGTTCAACAAATAAATATACCTACATGAATCATCGTGTAGGTAAAAATTAGACCTTAATAGCTCAAATTGAATTTTGAAAGGTTCTTTTTAGAGAAAAAATATTTCAGATAAAAGTGGTTTATTTTATTAAACTTATTGACGTATAAATGACAAATTGGTTAACTGTGATACGCGGGCATAAACTGTTGCCCCAGGACAATAAGGGTTGTCGAGGTAACCAACACACAAAAATACCGTCGCTCTATAATTGTTATGTTAAATTTGAAATGTCAATGTCGAAATATTTGATTGTTGACAAACAAAATCATAGGTAAAGCATAAGATTTTGTATATACCTACCACTGGAATGAATAGACGCTCTTGGGTGACTAGAAAGCTCACGGGCCTTTCGGCCATCGAGCTTTTTAACACGTCGCCCTGATGAGCATAAGCGTCTGCTTTATGCACTTGCTACATAAATATTATGGTGGAAATCAATAGTAACTTTTTTCGAAAAATGCCTATTATAAAAGATATTTGCATGTTTAATACTTCTTTGCTCTTTGCTCAAGCAATTCATGCGTTCACTAGGTTATAACCCATAGAAACCTATACCTATAGTAACCTACGTATAATTAAGTTTCATAACGTTAGATACTTAAGTACCTACAACGTTTTTCTTTCGGAAATCAAAGAGAACCCGACATCATTGGGTTTTTGTTGAGTTTGGGTTCCTGGAACTCCAAAACGATTCAAATAGGTACTTTAAAAATGCGACTATTGTTTCTAAAAAATTATATTTCTTTTTTTTTAGATCTTTTTGTTTATATAGGACTAATTAGTTTATAAGTTTCTTCACCAACATACAGAATTTTGAAATAAAAAACTGGTTTTGGATTTGTAGAATAAACAACACTGATGTTTTAATTCTTGATTCCCGGGATGAGGAAACCGCGTTATTGACGATATAATTCTCGACGTGAAAGTGAGTCTCTTCATAACTCTCGTAGTGTGAAGAAGTTCTGAAGATGCCCTGCAACAGAGTGCGAAACGACGATTCTAACGTTAACAACGCGTTTTCCCCCGGAAATAAAAAATTAATTGATTCGGTCAGCGGTAGTCTCCTGCCTACATAAACATTGTTCTTTGATCAAGAACCAAATAATAATCGACGTCGAAACAACCAAACAATACCTAATCCTTTTCTTAATAAATACTCATTGTAATTTTATTAATAAATATCTGGGGTGGCCCTTACCCAACTTTCCAACTGCACCGATGCCACAATAAAGTGTCTGAAGACTTTTGCAATTATTCAATTTTGTGAAGCCAGAGCCACCTAACGTCAGTTTCTATGACATAATGATTTTTGTCATACATTTTTGTCATATAGGTCAAATTGTCAAAATCTGACAATTTGCAACCTCAGCGACGAAGGCCGTGGATTCTGCCAAACCGCTTATATAAAAAGTTACAGTGCCTAAACCGATCTGTAAGTTGGTCACTGGAGGTTGAGTTTACCTATATATATATATATTGGAAAGGTAATTTATAACAATGTTGTCTAAAAGATTATCCATAACAACTTAGTAACATCCCTTAACAATATCTACAACAACAGTAATAAATTCAACACCAAAAGGAATGTTGTTAATGTTGAAAATTACTCTAATCATTAAAGCGTTGTTTTGCTTCATTCAATTCGGTAGGTATATTCTGCTACCATTTGTCATTTTTTCTTCAAAATATCATATAATGCTGAGGCTTTTGGGATAGATCCTCGAAAATATCGTTACTTGGATATAATAATAATGTACTTGATGTATCTCCACTACCTACATGTGATATTCTGACGACGAGATGAGAATAAGTGGGGGAGATCAGCGCCAGGTACACCCGATTTACTCGCACCACATCACCGCAGTAACCGACTAGCGGTCTAACAAGTAAGACGCGAAGTTAGAAGTTCATCGGATCGAGTCCGGGAGACATCAACTTGCGGCTAAGCGACGAACCCAGTGACTCCAACGACCGAAAAACGACTAAAAAAAAGAATAAACTGTGCGTGCGTTCTGTGCCATCCTAACGATGAATAATTAAAATAATAAACAGAATAGTGCGAAAAATGGAAAATTTATTAAACTACGACACTGGTTTGCCTACTATGAACATGGCTTATCCCGATCCTAACAACAACGAAAATTTCGAAGGTACTAACACGTCGTCCAAAGAAGATAAGTACTCGCTGCGGCCGAGGTCTGTAAGAAGGGTGACTGAAGCTCTGATAAAGCAACCCCCAACTTCACAAAGTGAAGTGAAAATCAGTAAAACCCACAAACCAAAACAGAAACCTGCACCTTTGAGTAAATACCGACGTAAAACTGCTAATGCCAGGGAGAGAAATCGGATGAGGGAGATTAACCAAGCTTTTGAGTCGTTGAGGAGAGCCATTCCTCACATGGCAGCAACACATACCCCGACAGCAAACGAAAAACTAACTAAAATAACCACTTTGAGACTGGCTATGAAGTATATAGCTACTTTAAGTGCGGCCCTGTCGAACCCACAAGGACAAAAGCCCGAATCATTATCGGATTGTAGTGATCTGGATTACTTCTTACTGGAATCTGATGGTGAATCCTTACCCTTGTCAGACCATTCGTTACTCGCATCTCCTGATTTCGGGGAGCCATCCTTATCCCCTGTCGATTTTGACGATCCGAGTTTGCCAACGTTTCTACATTCGGACTTCTCCGATCATTTGGATTCTTCGGATTTCACGGACTTTTTACTAACGTAACGAACGATTATTTAATTTTAATTTGTGTATAAAGCGTGTACATAGTCGGACTAAGCAATATCATCAGCATATCTTGCCTCTTGTAGATTATTCTAGCTATTAATTTTTGAGTTTCGCAAAAGTGATCGCAGATTGTTTTTCTTTTATTTGACAATTTAATAAGAATTGATTTGGTTCTGTTGTATGATTTTATCATCTGAAAAAAAAAAGAAAACTACAATACTTTTCTTGTTGTATAGTGCATTCTAGTCATAAAATATTATAATCTACTTAATTATAACTATAATTATTCCAATTTGTTCGATTCTAATTCGTGGAATATGGTGTCATTTAACGCCTACAACCATTGAGTGTTTAACACGTGAGCTAACATTTAAAAATATCAGATTTATTAGCGAACACGAACGCTGGAGATAGAAGCATGCGTTTGAAAAAGAAAAGACAGTGTAATTGACACTCACGTGGGTTGAAATTGCAATTAAATTGGCATTGCTTTTTCTTATGTAATCTTAATTCTTATGTATCTCCTAGCTACTCTTTGTAGGTATTATATATTTTTATTTTATAGTGCCATAAAGGTAAATTAACAGACAACAACTCGTACAATTCTTATTAAATTTAAATTATACCTTTTAATAACACACAAGAAATTCTCGCGAACTGGCAGGTCTGCGTTCACTTCTGCGAAACAACATCGAATCGACTTTTTATGTTAAGACCTCGAAACAAATCGTAGATACTTTTGTATTTCTGTTACCTATTATATTAAAAATATATATTTTTATGTTTTTGTACGTAAAACTTTGATGTTATAAATAAAAAATGCGATTATAATACCCTTGCGTTTCATTTCTTCTCTCCCTCGATATATCACTCTTTTCTTTGGTAAGTGCATAATTCTTTATTCACAATTACAACCTTATTATGATTAATTAAGAAGTAATAAGTGATAATTAATGATGTACGGCTTCCTTGTTAGATTGGTTGCTAACAAATGACATGACAAAGCGTGAACCCAAACACTTTAAACGCAGATAAGTAAGCTCCGCTTTGAGATGCTTTCTAAATTCAATCTGATATCGTCTATTTCAGTGGTTTAGATATTAATACCTGCACACTTTATTACTTGACAGCTAGATAAATTAATATATAAACACACAGGGAATATGTTGGACAATAGCATATCGTCAACCTCTATAATTTTGTGTTGTTATTTATTTTCTTTTAAACGTACAGAAATATTTTATATGTAATATTTGTGCCAAACAAACTGCTATATTGTAACAGAAGAGAAAATTCATCAAATCAAAGAGTGTGGCGCCATCTGTGCGAGAACGTAAGAACTATATACCTAGCTGTATTGTACTATAGTCTTGCAATTCAGCATTTCATTAATCCTTTGAGATTTTTTTTAACACTGTAGGAGAGCACCAATCCAGATTTATTATACAGGTTGTCCCGAAAAGGTTTATGTACGTTCTGGGAAAAAATAGTAAAAAAAAAGTTTTATTTTTCAATTTATTTCCCCTTTGACGAACTAGGCTATAAATAAAAATCCTCAAAACTTTTTTGGACAGAAAAGTAGCAAGTGTTGTACCTTTTTGAAATCTTAACTAAATGGCCCATTTTTTAAAATAACTAGCCGAAGGTAGTACGGTATACTTTTTCTGTAATAAACAGTCAAAGTTAAGTGACAAAAAATTTTCAAACCACAACTCAAACAAACTACCTTATTTTTATCAATGTCACAATTTTGTTTGGAGCGATTTGCAACTGTGATTAATGGTACGGTTATTTAAGATCATAATAGCAAAAAACCGCAATAGAATTAAGAAATTTGTTGCCACAGTAAGTAAAAATGTGGTAAAAGATGTCGATTTTCAACTTTTTTGAGAAAATGCCAATTATCACCCAACTAAGTGACAGAGATTCTTTATACTATTTTTCCGAGAACGTACATAAACCACCCTCTCTCCTGGTGCCCGCTTGACGTTGAGTTTCGGGACTTCCTGTATAACCGATTTTGATTGAATTAAACTGAAACGTCTGGAGAATTTTGAAATCACATAAACTTTCAAATAATGTCACAATTGAACATATAATACTGGAACAATTCTTGTTATCCATGAGCTTTCTTTAACTGAACTTCTTTAACTGGTCAGATTAATTTCCTACCGTCACCAGTTGGCAAGCAACTATAATTTCTACACCAGTAAATCTACAATCTCCCGGCAACAATCTGTGATATCACCCCGTCTTATAATCGCATACAGATGTGGGTCAGTTTATTTTATTTTCAATGCCAGTCTTTAAGTTCAGCGAGTCGCTTTTTTCTTACACTGTCACAAGCGTATGATGACCTGCACATTCCCAATGTGACAATATCGACGTCCTTCTCCGTTCCACCCGAGAAGAACATCTTCGCTCTTCATCTATAAGACGCACTAAAGACAGCACCCGAGATTTTGACCGGAGATAAGATTTCTTAAACACGTTGCCCGTATCATTGAAATTGCAAATCACATCAACATTAATATTCAATTATAAAGCGATTAAGGGATTATTATTAATGCAGGGTTTCGGTTCAGACTATACAGATGGCGCCACAAATCCGAAATTTTATGAATTTCGATTTATCAATTTGTTGTTTTTGGTATTTCATGTTGCAATAAAAAATTCTTTAAAGGACACATTGCAGCCAACTGCCCTATAATGTACTCTGCTTATTTATTGTCAACGTACTTATGTACCAAAATTTGTTGTGAAATACTCAAGAAAATGTTTCTTGAATATTATCAAATAAGAAATATGGACTGATTTAAAAAAAAGTGCCATTTTAACACTGCGAACGACGCTACTATAAAAAAGTTTATATAGCAAATTTATAATAGTTTTTGACCTGTTTATGTGAGACATAACTCCTTTTGAACTTATTTTTCAAATGTTCCAGACTTTTTTTCCGACACTGTATGTATATTCCTGTATGTAAAACCACGTATTGCTTTGACGGTGGTCCAAAGTAACAATGTAAAACGAACTATAGCGCAGCTGTATACGTTATAGTACAGTAACAGCTGTATAATAGCGGTAATAAAATATCCAATAAAATTTTGATGACAATCATTTCTGAGTCGAATGACACCAATGCGTCTAATAAATTGAATAGATTATATCACTTAAAAACCGTAAACAGCCACGATTTTAATCATGCATCAGAAATATACAGGATGTTCCACGTAAATTATTTTGTTTTTTCGGAAATTTCTATGATCATTTTCTTCGTACATAAAATACATTATAATTTATGGGAAATAACTGGGAATGTGCGATGTTTCTTGCGTGGTTTCGGTCTTGAGTAAACGCGAATGACATCTCGGTGAAAGTCTGTTATTGGTTATGTTTCGGGTGTGATTTTTTACTGTAACGAGTGGGCATGTGCTCACTTAATAACGTAGCCTCTGATCTATGTACATCGTAAATCGGCGCTGACAAGCACTCGGATTGTTTTTAACACTTTCAATGGCAAACCGAGGACGGTTCGCGCGTTGTTTTATTGGTTACGACAAGAAGAAATGTGCATCGTTTTACCGTGTGAGAGCACAACGTTGCTGGTCCGTTTACCTGAAATCACGAGGATCTTGTATTCATCTTTTGGTAGTATAAATCATGACTGGTTTAATTTGTAATCATCCACACTCTTCGAGATTATACTTCGCTGATGTAATTTTGAAAATAATAATTTCAACAACTCAATTTAGAATACCTTCTTCATTATCTGCATGTTCAATTCTTGTGAGATGATATTCCAGAGACGAGTGTCCTGTGAGAAGTCCCGTGATCTGAGATCAGGCTTGATGTTTCCCAGTAAGCTTTCTTTGGTCTTCCCATTTTTGGACCATTCTCCTTATCTGGCCTTTAGTAGTGCCATAGTTTTGGCCCTTAAAAGGGAGCCTTGAAGGCTCCAAGTTCCCTTGGAGGCTTCTCGAGCTAGGCTATCGGCTTGCTTGTTGCTGTTGACCCTTGATGTCCTGGTGTCCACATAAGTGATACCAAGGTTACTACTAGTGATGGGCGTAGTCGAATGAAAGAATCGATTATAATCGATTCTCTATGTCGAATTCTATGCTAAGAATAAATTCCCAGAGTCGATTCTAAACATCTGAGAATCGATTAAAAAACGAGAACATGTACAAAATATCTCTAGAACCCAATTATTCGGTTATAATTAGGTATATTGAAATTATTCGAATATCAATAATTCGATTCTTGAAATCAGTCTAGAATACATTCTTGAAATTGTTCATTATGTCCTTACTAGTTATTACTAAACTATTATTATACGATACTAATTGCTTATTATTTCAAATAGAAATAATTGCTTCTAATTAGCAATCTTTTGCTGTTATCAAAGTCTAGTAAATATTTCAATAATGTTTGGATTGTTATAATTACACAAAATTTTACGTGTTATTTAAAAAATATTTGCGCTGTAACAAGCGATTTAGTGAACGTAAAACACTACAAACTAACTACGATGTTCAGAATAAGCATCATTTTAGCCATCTTCTTAGCAGTCGCAGCTAAAACTAAGAGATCTCTTGATGATGGTATGTGGACACAAAATAAAAGATTCAATAATAATCAAAATTAGATAAATTTTATTTTTTTTTAGAAAATATTTTTAAACGGAAATATGATTTTATAATAGTTGGTGGGGGTACAGCAGGCGCTGTTTTAGCCAATAGATTATCAGAAATAGTGAAATGGAATATTTTGCTATTAGAAGCAGGCAAAGAACCATCAAATGAAACGGACGTTCCAGCATTTGCTAGAAAATGGCAATTTAACGAATATAACTGGAATTATACATTGGAAAAACAGGATAACATGGCTAGAGGTACGTAAATATTATAATTTTTACAAAGCGAATAGTGTCCTAACTTAAATATGTCAGTAAATTTTCTTATTGGTCTATGGGGCTAGTTTATCGGGAAATAGTGATATAACTTGGAACTAAATACTAAAATTATTTAACTAATAAGAAATTATATGGATAATTCATCAAAGGTCACTTTTTTGTGTACTAGCAGCTTCCTTTCTGCCGCGAAACCAGCCCTATTTATAAGAATCTTATTTGTAGCAATGATTGACCAAAGGATAAATTACCCCAGGGGTAAGGTCCTAGGTGGTTCCAGTATCCTGAACAACATGATGCACGTCCGAGGTAATCGCAAGGACTATGACATATGGTCCAGTAACGGTAACCGAGGCTGGAGTTACAAGGAAGTTCTTCCGTACTTTAAAAAATCTGAAGCATATCATGTGAAATACCAAGATAAGAAATACCATTCTAGAGTCGGGTATCTGGGAGTTGAAGACGTCAGGTACAGGACAAAATGCGCAAATTTATTCGTCAAATCCCTTAAGAATGCAGGATATAAATACGTCGACTACAATGGACGTCGACAATCAGGTGTTTCCTTCTTACACGCAACTACCCGAAAGGGTGCTAGGAGTAGTAGTATAAGAGCGTTTTTAGACCCTGTGAGGACTAAAAGGAAGAATTTAAAGATCGTCACCGAATCTACAGTCACCAAATTGATAATAAAGCGTAGACAAGCCAGAGGAGTCGAACTCACAAGGAAAGGAGTTACCTATAAGGTGTATGCAAACAAAGAGGTTATAGTATCAGGTGGTGCTTTGAGCTCCCCACAGATTTTAATGTTGTCTGGAATTGGTCCAAAGAAACAGTTACGGAAGCTTGGCATACCACTTGTAAAAGACTCTCCAGTTGGTTTAAAACTATACGATCACCCAGCTTATTTAGGTTTAACTTTTTTGATCAACACCACAGGAATCTGCTTGGACCCAGCTGTATTCAAACTCAAGTCTTCCTTGGCTGAATGGAAGAAACACAGGGGACCTCTAACATCGCCTGGTGGTGTGGAGGCTCTAGCATTTGCAAGCACCAACTTCTCCAAGGATTCTTCACCAGACTATCCAGACGTTGAATTCTTATTTATGGGATTTGGCTTACAAGCCGACAATGGAACTGGGCAGAGGAAGACCTTCAGAATCAGCGATGAGTTCTACAATTCATACTGGAAGGAATACGAAGGAATTCCTTCGTTTTTGGTGATGGTTCTCCTACTACGTCCGGTGAGTCACGGAAATGTGACTTTACAGTCATCAGATCCGAGTGTTCCACCTAAATTTTATGGGAACCTTTTTACTGATAAGCATATGAAGGATATGAAGACCATGGTTGCTGGGATACAATTAGCGCTTGGTAAATTATCTATTTTAATGAGTGTTGATCGATATCTGATGAATTATGAGATTATTTCTTTCAGAAATTATCTCCAATGCTCCTGATTTTAAGAAATACAACGCTAGGCTAGTTCCTAAACCAATACCATTGTGCAAACACCACAAACTGAATAGCTTTGCTTACTGGGAGTGTGCTGTTCGTACAGTAACTGCTACTATCCACCATCAGTCTAGCACATGCCGGATGGGACCTGATACTGACCCATTAGCTGTTGTTGACCGTAGGCTAAGAGTCAAGGGTGTTAAGAGGTTAAGAGTAGTGGATGCCAGTGTTTTTCCTGGACCCTTGACAGCCCATAATAACGTCCCAACGTATATGGTGGCAGAAAAGGCTTCAGACATGATTAAAGATGATCATTTACGAAAATAAACCAAAATATCGTTAAAAATGTGTTCAGGATTATATTTCTATTGTGAGGTACATCAATAAAAACGTAATAAACAGTTGTTGGGTTCTTTAAAGGCCTAAGAGATCTCTAATCTAAGACTGTATCGTAAACATTGCCCAGTATGAGCATCCAGTATGAGCATTACGCACCTTTGTTTCTAATCGTTCAGATCACAGATAAGTCTATTCTTTTGAAGTGCTGCTATGTGTTGCGCAATTAACATAAATATCTCTACTACCGCTCAACGGAAAGCAAATGGTATCCGTACTGGATAGTTTAGTATTCTCTCGATGCGTCCATCATAGAACAATGGTCAATTTTGAAAACGTGGTAGTTGCCGATTGCTTCACTAGATAGCGCAACTATCTATATACCACAAGATGTGCAAAGTACTAATATATTGTTTTATCAATAAACTCATTACTTATCGTGTGTTATAACACAAATCAAAACCAAAATTTCTGATTGGTTAAAGAATGTCTTTGTTCTATTCTATGGTTTATTCTTTTGAAAGATAGAAGTGTGCGTTGTCACAATTGATCAATTTGCGCAACGAAAATATTGACACAAATTAATACATAATTGATTGTGCGCGTGCACAAAGGGGCTTATAAAGAGCGACAATGGAAAGAAAGCACGAGATCGCTTCGGGTCGCTCAAGTGCTGCTGCCTATTAGAGAAGAATTTAAGAGTGGTCACATTGATGTTTCGAAACTGACATCGTAGCGCTATCTCGCGGTATATCAAAAATATGGAAATGCGGGCTTAATACCGGTTATTATTGGTACCGATTTCGTGATTGATACCTGCTATATAAAAACGATAAATTTGTTTTTCTTAAGAGGTATGGCAAACAAGTGTGCGATTGATAGAAAGTACGATTGACAGCTATCGATTAAATTGATAGAATGGTGGTCAAGCCAATAATAAAAAGGTTACACAGTGAACAAGAATGAGAGTCTTTTGATTCTAAAGACTAAACAACAAAACAGAAAAACATTCTAAATACTGATGGATCTTAATCAACATTGTTATTTATTATGTATAATGATAAATTGAAAACCACGTACAATTATTTATTGTTGGCACATGACTATAACAAAGATTGGAGGCGTATTCTAATTCTTGCCTTCGGTCATGTAAGATAATGCTAATATTTCATATTGGATAACCATGGGAAATTGTATTCTCAACTCTCCACAGTGTATTTAATCTTGTATTAATAATAAATAACTGAATTTAATATTCATAGAAATCATTAGTTTTAGATTAGTTTCCTTACAAACAAGACAACAATAAATAGCATTACAAATTTATTCACTTCTAATAAAAAAAATAATAACTAGTTCATTATCTTTTGTGTATAATTAATTTTACAAAGTATTTCTTATAACCAAGCCTCTACATGCTGAATTCTGTTGGTCGAAACTGTGGTCAAAAGCTGAACTGGTTCCGTATTAATTAAAGTGCTTTTTATACGGCCACTTATTATATGGGTAACGGTATAGCGCTCTTTATTTTATTGCATGCAAACAGAACGGTCTCTCTCTCCAATATAAATAATATAAATGGCTCTATTCGGCGGCGGAGCGGGTATTTTTGCTGCACTCACTTATAAAGACCGGGCCTTACAATCAGATATACTGTTACATATGTGGGAGACTGAGAATGGTGTTTATGTCCTGCGAGAAAGTGTCATAAAATTTCCACGGGGTTATTGCGGGAATATATCAATCAGTACGATTGTTGGTTGAATTGATATGTTTATTGCGATGACGAGGTCGTTTTAGTGTTGAAATGATGTGCTATATGAAGAACGATGCATTGGAAATTGTTCTTAGTGAACCATTACAAAAATATTTCTACATTTTAACATAAATGTTTAAAATGCTGGTCATGAACTAATGACACGCATGCTAGGGTAAAACTGGTATGGAATTACTGCTCCTGAATTCACCACCTGTTCATTTGAAAGGTATTTTATTACAGTTTCTTTACGTGTACAGTTTATTTGTCTTTTCTTTAGTTACCTAACCTCAGATTCCACATTCCGACTGAGAATATAAAGTCTGAATATCACTCATACCAAACATAAATTATGTACATTTGAAATCATCCGGTATAATTTATATTGAAAGTAGGTAATTCCAGACTAAGTAATAAGGTAGTAAAACGTATGAAATTATTAAGTTCTTTTTAAATGCCCCAGCTTCAAGCCTGGACCAATATAAGCTGACTAAATGTGCAGCACTTTGATGATCGTTTTTCATTTTCAAGCGTAGTATCCAACATTCATAAGCGTTTAGCAAGATATACTGAAGATTATATATAATAAACATAACTATACATAATAAGTTCGTTAACATCCGTCTTTGCCAATAAGATCTAACAGCTTATGACCAGAGCTGTATGTATCCTATGTATTTGCTGTGCACTATAATTATATTATTAGTAGAATATGGTATATCATTGCATACCATTGCTGTGTGACTTCCCCAAGAATGACCTATAAATGTTACTCAATTGTATCAGTACCGATTAGTAATATTATCGATACAGAGAATTATGTTAATTTCATTTTTATGAATAAACTACATTTCAAACACAAACCGGGATTCGAACTGACATTGAAAATATGAATCAAAAAGTTATATTTTAAATCACCAAAAACTATTGCTAATAAGTAGGTAATAAGCAAAATAAAAATAGCATCAAAATGGTTTCAATTTCCTAGTTTGTTGAGATACTTATGTTTTAGTCTGTTTATTCAAACGGTCATAGACCAATATAAGTCTCTCTAAGTAGTATCATGGTAAACGGTAGCTTTACCGGTGTGTTTTTAATGTAGTATCCATTTTATCGCCCCGGGGATTATTAATCCGAGATAGGCGGACAAAATACGAGGAATTTATGGTCCCTTAATGTATCCACTAACTCTTTAGACGGTTCGGCAATCATTGGTCGGAGGTTCGACTTAAACAAAGCTGCCGATATGTTTTTAATGCGTAACATTAATGCCGACCGCCGGTTGCTACTTAATTGAATTGTTAATTATATTTATGATTCCCAGTTTTCAAGTGGTGCTCCTACTTTAGATAGTAAATCACTTAGTTACAGTATCACCCACTCCGGTACGTCTAAATTGACTCCATTACCGCGTTCAGATACATATTATAAATATGTCCGGGATTAAGCAATCGTTTCACTTATACATTGATTCTTGCTGACAGTTTCAGATTGTGAAAAGTGCCTATGGATGTTTCCTTACAGGTCTTACGACTGTAGCGATATTATTAATAATATTTCAATATAATATACGTATCGATGAATATATCATAAATAATTTTAACGAAGAAGGAGACAAATGATTTTTGATTACTTTTTAAAAGAACACAATATTTTAAAATTGACTTTTCTGAACATGATTGTTAGTAATTTGTGAATGACCGTTTCTCTGCGAACTAAAAAGATTAAGATCTGTATTCGTGGTCGCTCATGAGTTAAGTGTATGCATTTAGAGTGCAGTTCTTTGGTTATAAGGTATATGATTATGTATTCGAAGATACGTATAATGAAGATGTTCATTAATAATGCGAAAATCTCGAATTAAGACATTTATTAAATTAGCATATATTAAAAGTAATTGGGCAAATAAGATATTACCGAGGAGCTTAGTGGGCTTAAAGATCCACCTCGCTGCGACTGGAAATGTTATTTTTTCAGTCGTCCACATAAATAACTATGTTCTTCTGACCGGCATCGTAAAATTTTTAAACGAGTTAAACGAGCAAATTCGGCCCTGCCCTTCTCTTGTACAATTCGTGAGCTTACAGATTGCAATTTTCAACAATTATTTAGGGAAATTCACAACAATAACCGTAATCAACATTTAAGATAAGTATATATCTTTCGATATATGTATTATATTTTATTATCATTATAACACAGTCACAGTATAGGTACAAGTAAATTGTGAAATGTTTTGGTGTTTTCTGTATGATGCTGCTGTAATACTGTTATCTTAAATTTCAGAAACCTATGGTTAGCATAGAATAGTGATACGATATGTCGTTGGAATACATTGTCCGCTTTATATATTCCAAATTAAATCGGGGCAATTCAATCATAAATTTCAATATAATCCGTTCATGAGTCTGAATATCAATATCCGCATTGGCGGCGGTCGCTGCTGTTGGCATGGAGCGCCAGTTTACCATATAATAAAGTAATTTTTCGCGATCCCCCCGAACAATATAAATATATAACGAACCCGTTCTTACCGTCGGCCCGTACGTACGTCTCGTATAATGTGAGTAATTCCCCTATTTATTTTTAAAACCGTGAGACTTTGTTATAAGCTGGTCGCTTCTGCCTGCGCGTATATCGGCAGCCAGAAGAATGTTGCTCTATTTGCATACAATATCCTCTTAAAGTACACTTTTCTATCAACTTTTTATATATTGCTGAGAGGTCGCCCTTTGCGTTAAGGCCGGCCGTACGTGTACACAGACCGGATCATCAAAAAATAAAAGAATCGTATCGAGAGGACTCCTAATGAAAACAAAAACGCAGCGCGCGGACATTTTTCGAATAGCCATGCTGCTGGCCCCGCTCAACCCCCCGCAGTCCGCACCGCGTGACGACGCTATGTCCCACGAACAATGCGCACTTCAATTTGTTCGCGACGATGTCCAGATCGTGGCGATAGAGCGGCCATAGATGTCGCAGTTGTCGATTTCGTCGTTAACGGTTGAATGCGACGACAATCAGACAATGCCTCCCCAAATCTGATCCTCCTCTTACCACACGAAATTCGCAGACGAAAAAACGCCACCAATTAACGATTCTCAAAGCTTATCGATCGAATTCACCGACAAAGAGAAGCATTTACATTTGCTTTCTTTTCATATCGTGTAAGCAGGATATTTACACCTACGTTCATAAAACGTTGTAAAATGGTAGAAAACCAAACGATATACTAAAACTCCCTTTATATCGTTTGGTTTCACGATTATTAAACCCCACTACTGATTAAAGTAATGTAATTAAATGTAACTATTTCTTTTTACTTAAAATAAATAGCTGTGTGAAGTTAGCAACAAAAGCCAGCAACAAATTTTTTTTTCATCCGATTGCAATGAACTATACACCGTTGGAAAGCCCATGACGAGCTGAGTCTACCATAGTTATTGCAACGGGATCAATTAATAACTACTACCTAAAAAATTAAAAAGAAAGTCAAAATTTCAATGAATTTCCATATCTTTAGAACCACATATCTTCGCCAATACTTCATTATACTTATTAAGTGTAACACCAATCGAAAGCGCAACCTTCGGTTATACTACCATAGTTATTGCAACCCAAAATTTTGCTGATTAGTGCCTCAAATAAATTAATCAAATATGAGTATTTTTAACATCCGGGTACCATATGTAGTCCCACCTAAGTTAAGTTAAACAAACGCATTCGCTTTGTGTGATCATATCGATAAATACATCAAAAGACAGCTGAGACCTGCCTTTACCCATCATAGTTAGTGCAGAACAAAATTATAACAATTAGCGGGTGAAATAAATTAGTGAATTCCAGACACTTTTTCCATCGGCTATTGGTCGACGGCGAACAGCGCTATGTAAATCCTTTTGTGCAAACTTTTTGCAAGATTAAATCTTATCGATATATACATCAAAAGATAGCTGAAACTTCCACCTACCTACCATAGTTATTGCAACGCAAATTTTTAATAATTAGTGGGTGAAATAAATTAATGAATTCAAGGCACTTTTTCAATCGGCTATTGGTCGACGGCGAACAGTACTATGTAAATCCTTTTGTGCAAACTTTTTGCAAAATTAAATCTTATCGATATATACGTCAAAAGATAGCTGAGACTTCCACCTACCTACCATAGTTATTGCAACGCAAATTTTTAACAATTAGCGGGTGAAATAAATTAGTGAATTCCAGACACTTTTTCCATCGGCTATTGGTCGACGGCGAACAGCGCTATGTAAATCCTGTTGTGCAAACTTTTTGCAAGATTAAATCTTATCGATATATACATCAAAAGATAGCTGAAACTTCCACCTACCTACCATAGTTATTGCAACGCAAATTTTTAACAATTGGTGGGTGAAATAAATTAATGAATTCAAGGCACTTTTTCCATCGGCTATTGGTCGACGGCGAACAGTACTATGTAAATCCTTTTGTGCAAACGTTTTGCAAGATTAAATCTTATCGATATATACATCAAAAGATAGCTGAAACTTCCACCTACCTACCATAGTTATTGCAACGCAAATTTTTAACAATTGGTGGGTGAAATAAATTAATGAATTCCAGGCACTTTTTTTGTCGGTAATTGGTCGACGGGGACGAAAAATATCAATTTTCTCAGGATGCGCTGGCTAATGCGTGATTCCCGTCACGGCAGAGTCGGTTCAAGTCGTGACAATGTTTTTTTTTTGTTTCAATTATTAAAATGAAAATCGCATTTCTAAATATCGCCTTAAGCTTTTGTTATCGAAATATTGGATGACATATTGATATTATTGATACACTTTTTTGTTATATACACGTCTCCTCTTTCATATCTTGTTTTAGATAAATTTATGCAAACATTTTTTTAAGTTCTCCTGCTGCCGTATATATAAAAATATAAAATTTGTCGATTTTGTCAATCTTCTACCATTTACGCTACTCGATTTATAGTACTGTTTACTGTCGTCCAATAGCTGATCAAAAAAGTGCCTGGAATTCATCAATTTATTTCACCCACTAAATTGTTAAAAAATTGCCCTGCCATAACTACCGTAGGTAGATGAAAGTTTCAGCTATCTCGTGATTTAAATAGCACCGTTGGTCGTCGCCATATAGCCGAATTGGCTATAGGAATTCATTAATTCATTTCACCCACTAATTGTTAAAAATTTGCGTTGCAATAACTATGGTAGGTAGGTGGAAGTCTCAGCTATCTTTTGATGTATATATCGATAAGATTTGATTTTGCAAAAAGTTTGCACAAAAGGATTTACATAGCGTTGTTCGCCGTCGACCAATAGCCGATGGAAAAACTGACCGGAATTCATTAATTCATTTCATCCACTAATTGTTAAAAATATGCGTTGCAATAACTATGGTAGGTAGGTGGAAGTCTCAGCTATCTTTTGATGTATATATCAATAAGATTTGATTTTGCAAAAAGTTTGCACAAAAGGATTTACATAGCGCTGTTCGCCGTCGACCAATAGCCGATGGAAAAACTGACCGGAATTCATTAATTCACTTCATCCACTAATTGTTAAAAATTTGCGTTGCAATAACTATGGTTGGTAGATGGAAGTCTCAGCTATCTTTTGATGTATATATCGATAAGATTTGATTTTGCAAAAAGTTTGCACAAAAGGATTTACATAGCACTGTTCGCCGTGGACCAATAGCCGATGGAAAAAGTGTCTGGAATTCACTAATTTATTTCACCCGCTAATTGTTATAATTTTGTTCTGCACTAACTATGATGGGTAAAGGCAGATCTCAGCTGTCTTTTGATGTATTTATCGATATGATCACACAAAGCGAATACGTTTGTTTAACTTAACTTAGGTGGGACTACATATGGTACCCGGATGTTAAAAATACTCATATTTGATTAATTTATTTGAGGCACTAATCAGCAAAATTTTGGGTTGCAATAACTATGGTAGTATAACCGAAGGTTGCGCTTTCGATTGGTGTTACACTTAATAAGTATAATGAAGTATTGGCGAAGATATGCGGTTCTAAAGATATGGAAATTCATTGAAATTTTTACTTTCTTTTTAATTTTTTAGGTAGTAGTTATTAATTGATCCCGTTGCAATAACTATGGTAGACTCAGCTCGTCATGGGCTTTCCAACGGTGTATAGTTCATTGCAATCGGATGAAAAAAAATTTGTTGCTGGCTTTTGTTGCTAACTTCACACAGCTAAAATAAAATATTTCTTTCGCCATGCGGCTTACTTTTTTAAATTTAAAAATATTTATTTGTTTCAAACATATATTGAAAATATGTTCAAAGAAATACATTTATTTGATTTTACATTTCTTTTCTCTCAGCGCATATCTGCCAAGGGATTGTTAGGTATAACGAAATTTATGATCTATCCAGAACGATTCCTCGGTGGACGATTAAGACTAATTTAAATTCTCGAAATCGGACCCTTTTTCACGCCTAATTTATAACGTTATTATCTCTCGTTCCTTCTTATTTATCTTGGGAGGTTGAGGTCGATAAGATATCGCTCAGTTCTGATATCGCTTTCTACAGAGATAGTGATAATTGAGAGTGGCGACCACTGTAATTAAAATCAGACTATCGATATTTCATTCAATTGTAGCCTCGACGACGAAGGACACCAGAACCGGACCAAGTGACAAAGTCTCCGCGAAAAATTTAATCTTTCGAATGATTTTTTGGTCGAGTACGAACGATATTTCGGTTTTAAATCGTTTAAGGATGATTTATCTTTATGAAAATTTGCTTAGTTTTGAGTTGTGTGGAGTTGTGAACACGTGAAGTGAGTTTTCCCTTAAGCCAGCTCTGTTAATGCCTTATCATTAAGAGGTGTGATAAAGCTCTTAAAAGGAGATCGAAATTATCAATTACGTGGTAGCCACGATATAGGTGTGATAATCCAATCGATAGAAAGCGATAAATATAGTGTGTAATTAATAGAAGGTGTTGCTTGTTAATTACTGCCTGCTATGGTGTCGTTTAATCCCGGATTAGCTATCTTAATCGTATCTCGTGTTATAAATAGAACCGATTGAGCTATCTTCAACCTTGATTATCGCCATGTACGAGATTGAAAGCTTCATATTTCAATAATGGCGATGCAAATCGAGATTATCGACACAAGAAAAAAGCGTCTGCATGCTTTTAATGAATATTGGGTGATTTATTTTTACTCTTTAATAGGTAAGGACTCAAGTTAATCCTTTCGTGGAGCTTGGCTCTGATCTGGCAGTTATAAGTTATCAATTTTCATTATGTCTAGAAGATGTAGAAAACCGTTAGCACCACTCTGTTGTAATTACCGAAAAAATCTGTGAAAAAAAACTAAGGAACGAGATGTACCTACACGTGGTAAACATATTACTCAAAATTTAGGTAAACAATCTGTATAGAAGATGAAGAAAGATGTCTCAATAGATTGTTGCGCGAGGAATCGATTAATGACCCATAGGCGTAGAGTAATTTATTTTAGTAGGAAGATCATTTCCTCGTGTATATGGTGGTGTGGGTGAGAAAGCACTCAGACTGGAGAAGATTAAATGTGTGCCAGTTGCGGAGCACGTGCTGCGTCACATACGCCATAATACGCGTCCAGCGGAGATACGAAATAAAATATCAAAGACGGCGCGCAATTAAATGAGCCACGGCGAGCTCGCGACCGAAAAACGAAATAATATTCAAACATACGCGATTGTTATCTGATACCCCCGATACCTTGCTCTGAATACAAGAATGACCCGACGACTTTGTGTATTTTATTTAAGACGCTCGCTTATTGTGCTCGCCACAAAAGACCATTGCAATGGGCATTTGGGGGTTTCTTTATTGAGGCGATTCTTTTTTTCGCCACGGTTTCGTTTTTAGTACGCGCGCGATTCTTTAAGCAACGGTTTAAAAAACGTTTTCTTGACTTCGAGGTACAGAAGTGTTATTGGCAATAAAACAAAAAGCAAAGACTTTTACTGGTAAAAAACACTCAACCAAATAGAGATTGGGAAATACATTTAACAAGTTAATTGGTACACCCACAAAAGTAAGCAATAAAAGTAATTTCCAATCTGTGAAAAACATGTAAGATGTCAACTTTTAACACACGGTATGGCCTCTACGTTAACCACACCAGTCGATACAAAGATAAGATATCTTCTTCGATAGGACACGGCTAATTTTTGTAATCCAGCATTTATAGTTTTCACAGTCGATTACCGCGAAGATAGATGGTCGGATGCGGCGACTTTTACTGCAGTTTTAGTGTTCCCGCAATAGATGACTCCGTGCCAGAATCGATACACACACACGCCTTCAACCTGTGGTACTATTTCAGGTATTTTATATCCACGCCACGGACGATAAATCGCCGATAATATTTGTCCTGGTGCGGCGAAGACATTTACTATGGACGCAGCCTTGTTATATACTTTTGATTACTTAAAACATGGGACGTGATTTATAATTCGAGGGACCATTTTAAATTAAATTGTCACAACGCGAGATAATTCATCAGAGATTTGAAGAATTTAACGGCCGAGAACCTAATCTGATTAATGACCGACGGGAACGAAGGGTAGAAGAAGTAAAAGATCAAGTAGGCAAGTGTAAAACATACGGACATATCTACTGATTGTATACGTATACCAATTAGTTTGCTGCGTCTGAACGATGCGACTATCGTCTAATTCGAGTGGATTGATTGGAATGATTGCCACGTATACCAATTAAAGCATCTTATTTATTTGAAGAATAATGCGTTCATTTTCAATGCTCTAATAAGCAGATAGATACGATATTCTTTCAGTCGTCCTTGGAATAGAAAAAAGGCAACGATTTCTTTTGGTACAACACAATTGCCAACCAATATCCAATAACGTGTTGGTTGCACTGAGAGAAAACAAATGTAAAATCAAATAAATGTATTTCTTTGAACATATTTTGAATATATGTTTGAAACAAATAACTATTTTTAAATTTAAAAAAGTGAGCTTTGTGGGCTGAAAGCAATATTTTATTTGAAGTAAAATAAAATACTTTTCACTGAAAAACGATTCTTTTATACCAAATCTTTTTCCGTGATTTTCATAATGTAGAAATGTTTTGGGTCTAATTGCAGAAATACGTTTGAATGAAATAAATCTGGTAAATCTTTGGGCTTTATGTAAGCTGAGTTACAGAATACGAGGTGCATTCTGGCTACTCTTCATTTGGTAATAAGTCTGCAGTCTTTACTAAAGATTAACGTGGAGTAAAATAATCTAATGAGTCCACCATAATCTTTTATTGTGGTTTTCGACTAACTTATGTTTGGATTATAATATAATCACGGTCCCATAGTTATAATTCAAACATAATAAAATATTAATTAATGATTAATTCACGATCGCAATATTTGTCTAATTTGAAAGTACTCTTTACTAAAACGAAAGTACTATTTGTTTATATCAAAATTTGTAGGTTTTAAAACAAAATCGATTTTTATTAAGTCAAGTACTAAATTGTGAAATAGTAAAGGAATGTTTTTTTTGCTTAAAAAGAACGTAGAGTTCTTGAAACAAAATGTTCATTTCGTTTGAAAATATTATGTTATTGAATTTAAGTTAACTAACGTTCATACAAATACGATAGCATTGAATTTAATAAATTTCACCAAAGAAATAATTAACTACAATGCGTTGTGCAAAATAATTATTTTCAAAATTTCAAACAGCAACCTAAATAGAGAAGAATTTGACTATAATTTCCTGAAAGGGGCAACAACATGTCAAATTGTTAGGTTAATAATCCTGTAAACTATAGCAAATTCTGGTACGTTTCCCTATCGAGATATTAGCAGCGTTCATAGATTGTCAATATAATTTGTTCTGAGAGACGGAAGATTTCCGTTACACTCGCTAAAGTTAATTACCTCCAAGAATAAATTCTCATCAACATTGCAGCTTTAAAAACGTAATATGTTGAAATCCAATTGATTACATTGCAAATTCCACTATCTTGGAATCTTCCTAGTCTAGTTCAGAGACTGCATCATGACTGCATCACTTTATGATCCTCCTGACAGGACACTCGCTAAAAATAAAGTACAATATCGGAAACATGGCACGTCTAGGTTATTTATTGGTGAAAATCAGTCGTTCTGACGGACAGCCAAGCACACCAGATCGCCATCCAGATTACAAATGGTCACCGTCGGCATACAAACTCGCGGTTTAGCTGCGCTGGCCATAGATTATGCGTTACAGGAACCTGCGGGAGCAGCAAACGCTATTCGAACATTTCAAACGCGGAAAAATCACCACTTCAACCGGATTCTTTAACACATGCTCGCGCCGCCTCACTGCGCACGAACCACTCGTGACAAATTGCACCAAAGTCCGAGAAAGATTCACGAGTTGAGTCCCCTAAAGTAATTTTTCTTGGAGTCTTAACAATTCTCTAAGTATTTGCCTATAATCTGTTGAAAAACTATGGAAATTCAAATTAATGTTATGGTCTCTAAACCTGTGACGGTTCCATATTAATTCAATAACTTTTCATCGTCCAACCGAGCCTGGTAATAAATTCAAAATAACTGAAATTCCTGGGACCAGTGACCAAGGCCCACCGCTCTATCTTCAAGAGATAGAACTGTCCGATGTTGATGATTTAAAGAGCGCGGTGCAGCGGTTCTGCGCAGGACCCTTCCTGCATTCGCAGGTGGCAATGTGCGAGCAATTATTTACACGTACGAATAGAAGTCTTTGGTCTATCGCCACCTATGACCCCGGGAAGCGATGCTGAACACGGGCGACAACCAACGTATTTATGATGGCAGGACGCTTAGTAGCGAAGCCGACAGGATCCTCACAGCAGGATATTTGTTGCCTTTACGGTTATACGTGAAAATCCGCGAGAAATTAACAGTCTATGGGCGTTCTTAATAAATATATAGCTAGAAACTTTATAAAAACGCATACATAATGTAGTAGAAAGGGATTATGTCAGCTCTGGTTTGACAATTGGTTAATGAATAATACTGAAAATTACAAAGTTGGTTTATTATATTAAGTGGTTACAGGAACTGTATTACACTGGCCAATTGAAGATACGAATTCTTGGCATTTTCTGTGATCGTCTCAATTGGAGAATCTGTGGTATTTACGGAAACGGTTTTTGGGGATCTCTCTAGCTGAGAACCTGTCCCAATAATTAAAACTTCTTATCTTGACGTCGACGACTGAGAACGTGTATATAGTAGTGGTGTTTTTCGGGTGCTTCTTTCCCGCTTCTACAGAACCGAAGAATTTAAAACTCGCTACTGTTGTAAGTGTTTATAACTCACACTATCTCACACACGGAACCCGAATATTTATACGCCTCCTTATCTGACCTATGCCTCCGTTAAATGCCTACCTCTCGCCGGGAACGTTAATGTCTCCGAATGATTCTCAACGGACTGAAAAAACCAAAGAAAAAAGGTAAATTTGGATTTTATCGATCTGAATGAATGTCTGTGCGTTTTGCCTCGGCCGAAGTGACGATAGGATCTCTCCCTCAAGAATTTCGTAAGCGAGTCTCGTCGTTTAATAACGCAGCTTACTTAAATATTCACACATTAAAAGGTAGTGAAATAAATTCGAGGCGAATTCTGGTAGCTAGACGTACACCGGGACATTTTTAAACTTAATCTGAACGCAATTAAGCGCATTTTACAACGCGCTAAGTGCCTCGGCTGCAGCCCGATATTTACTACGCCGATAATCCGCATCGCCGCCGGTGTATAAAATTGCGCACGTAAACTTTTTCAGAGGGCAGATAACGTTTGACCCGAAAATGGAATTTTAATTCTAAATTAAAATTGTTGGGAGCATGTTATGTGCTATAAAAAAACAGTTCATTATTAATTAGTTTATTCGTAAATAAGCTAGGAGCAACAAATGGTTGTAAAATCTGAAAAAATTCTTTGGTAGCGCCGTCTAGCGTAAGTCGATACTGACTTAAGTCAGCGTTTTAATTCTGTACTTATTTTATATATTTAATACTCGTTTAGGGCTAAATCTTTCGAGATTATTTCGAAAAGAGATCCGATAGTTATGATATAAATTTCTTTTGTCGTATATTGTATTTTTTCTCGTCTCGTAAGGGTCCTTATCAGACAATAACCATAAAATCTGGAGGCGCGTAATAAATCGAAGGTTTTTAATTCATAAATTTAACATTAAACAGGCTGCGGGGCTTTATCTTTTCGTCGCCATTTGGAATTCATCTTTTTGTGTGGATCAGCCGCCTTCGTCGGCGACTACCGACCAATTCCAGATAAAAGTGTCGTCGCATCGAATGAGAAACGGCCGCCGGAGCCAAAGCGAGAGAATATAGAATCCCCAATATATAAATATATAAGCTATGTGTGCCGGCGGTGTCCATCAGGAGCCAATATTTCCTTCTGGTCGGCGTTGTCGCGCGTCCACCATCCGACCAAGCAAATATTTCAGATTAATCTGTTCAGGGCAGGTGTAAGGTTGAATTGGTCGACTCGTTTTCACGTGAGATTTCTTTCGACGGTGTAATATTGTGACAGGACTGGTGATAAAGCATAATCAAGTAGCCGATACAAAAAGATTTTTAATGTTGAGCTTTCTTAGACGCATAAATTTCGATAAAACGGTGGTAGGTACCAGTAAGTATAATTTTATGGCCGGTTCTTCACCACGCTCAAGAAATATGCCTGACTCGTTTTATTTATGATTATCTCCGATTTTCAGCTTTCTTATTCCACGTTTCACACCCTATCCATGACTTTTTACTTTAGTTTTTACGATTTCTTCACATTTTTGCCACACATTTCACTGTATGGCTTCCAAAATCAGGAAAATTGACAATTTCAATACTTTATATACATATTAAATTAATAAAACATTCGTTTTACTTCCCGAAAAGCGCCATTAATCAGTTTACAGATTTATTTACCATATAAAGAATAAATCGGTGAAATAATCGGAATCCGACGAGAAAGTTCTCTCGTCCCATTTTTATTTCAACGCATATATCGACATTATGATAATACCCAGGGCAGAACGAAATTCTCTGCTCCCTAAATGGACAACGACTGATCTACCGGTTCGTTACAGCATCCTTACGCCGAGTTTACACTTTGTTGTTGTTGTTACTGTTGATGCTCACCTCGATCTTCCACTCACAACGGCTTAGTGAATATTGACACAAGAGTGCTACACAGGCATTTTGTATCTCAATTCTTTTTGAACTATGTTTTCTACAAACTTGTTCATTCGTTTACAGTTCTTTACATAGACACATAAATAACATTAATTCAACCTTCTCTTCGTTATAAATAAATTCGACTTACCAATGCGAAGATACAAACCTGCAATAATGTATGCGCAATAATTAATTTTCGTGGCTGGAGGACGTCATCTGTTGGAAGTGAATAAAAATCTCGTGTGGCCCGAATTAACATATCTCAAAAATTTAATTAGACCTTTAAAAAAAGCGGCGGAAAAGCCGAGCAAATACCATCAACGAACCCCTCCGTCTTTTATATGCATTTAATTAAGATAATGTTACTGCGTTTCGGTTTTTTCAGCACAACAAGCTAACTGTTCCACAGCATGATAATTCGGCTCATGTTTATTTACGAATCTCGTCAATTTAAACTAAGTAAACGCAATGTTTAGTACCTTATTTAATAATTTCGAATTAGTCTTCACTAAACTGCTTTTCAGGCTAAATTTATCTACATAAGAAATTGGTTAGTTTTTGAGTTATGTAGGTAGGTATTGGGCAGGTGATATTTTGAAAAATATCGAAAATAATTAAATTTATAAAAAATAACGTTTACCTTTCACTGCGTAAAACGTTAATTGCTCAATTACGCAGTGTGACAGGTGGTAAATTGGCAATTTGGTAAACTTTTGATACAGTTAGCGGCATACACTGAAAGACCCGGCCGCGTAGTCAATAAATCATCGATCTTCGTGTGCTTAAATCGGTCGCGATTTGATAATCAACAAGTTAAAGGCACTGATTACACGCGTCGGCCTCTTTGATCGCCAGATACAGATCTATTAGAAATCGATACTGATTTATTGGCCCATGGGTCTCTAGCATCTTCACTTATAAGACCTGTGAGAAATTCCTTCTACCACAATCTTATCGAGACCAATATTTATCAGTACAAGCAAGATCAAATTGATTCACTTAATCTCCTCGATGAACTAAGATAACCTAATCTTTCGAGTTTATCGTCTAATGCAACATTGAAGTCTAGATAAGCAGACCAAATTTTGACGGCCATGTTCAATGAAGGTATAGATTTGTCACTGGCTATGAGATTTTGCTTAGTTTTTGAGTTATGCCACACAAAACCTCATCCTTTCCAATCCTCTTCATGTGAGTGGTGCGAAGAGTTCAATTTGTAAGCAGCTGGCTGGTAGTACGAAACGAATTCGAAATGAAAAATGCGTTAATGGCACGGCTCAGTTCGCTAAAATTAATCTTGTTTATATTTCGTGTCTCCGTGTCCTGATTTGATTACACGTTTCGTAACGAAACTGATACGTTAAAAAATTGCGCCCCATAATTAACCCAATTATTCGTCTCCTGGAACAAATTTGATAAATTGCAGCTCAGTCTCACCGCGCGTACGCGGGCCGTACCTTAATACAAATTTTGTGCTCGTCTTGTACGTTTTTTTTTTCGTAACCTCACTTTGCATTTTATGCATACGTTATGAACGCGGATAATGAAAACGTATGGACCGACTAAGTGATCAATGTATAAAGTCATTATCGAAACATTTTATTAATACCTGTGTCCGGCTGCGGGTTTGTCATCTACCGCGCCGTTGAAGTCTCCACGGGAAAATCAACTTTTTGAGCGTTTTTTTGAACGAAACCTACTAATTTAAAGATTCGAAAACGGTTAACGTAAACTTATTTATATGATAAATTGCTTCGTTTTCGAGTTATAGCGCTCTTTTCCGGTTAAATTCAAGTGAAGCTAAATAATATGTAGGTCAATAATGAAAAAAGCAAAGGAATAACTGTTAGGATGCATATTATATTAATGTGGATAATGAATGCGCTATCAAAACATTTTATTAATGCCTTGTGTCCGGTTTCCGGTTTGCCGTCTACCGTACCGTTGAAGTCTCCATAAGAAATCAAATTGTTGAGTGTGTTTTAGTCGAATCTTAACAACTTAAGGATTCTAAAACGTTTAATGTAAACTTGTTTATATGATAAATTGCTTAGTTTTCGAGTTATGACACTCTTTTTTACGAATAAATTTAAGTAAGTTCAAAATATTAATAATAAATAATACTGAAAAGAGCGAAGGGAAAACTGTCTCTATGCACACATTATTAACGTGGATAATGAAAATGCATCTACCGACTAAGTTATCAATGTTTAAACTCTCTATCGAAATATTTATACCTGTGTCCGGCTCCGGGTTTGTCGTCTACCGCATCGTTGAAGTCTCCACAAAAAAATCACTTTTTCGGTGTTTTTTTGATCGAATCCTATCAATTTAAGAATTCTAAATCGGTTGAAATAGACTTATTTATATTATAAATTACTTCGTTTTCGAGTTATGCCGCCGTTTACCGATTAAAGGTAGGTAAGTGAAGTTAATAACTTTGTTGTGATTTAGGTCAATAAAAAAGCAAAGGGAAAACTGTCTCGGGCTCTTGATACAGTACAATGGCCTACGCGAATAAAGTAAAATGGAAACTGGTCGGAGATAAATTTTAAATCGACGCGGACAACATAAAACAGCCTCGCGTTGCAAAAGCCCATACAGGGGCCTTAAATAACTTTAAACTTGTAGCCGTAATTATGGAGCGCGATTTATTTGACAGCCAAATACATATGTAGACATTACGCCACCTTCGCTAAAGAGACGCTACCAACGATACTTTTTTTTTCGAAGCTACACTGATGCCAACACATTTATCGTGCTATTAGATTGTTTTTATATAAAAATCTCCGTTTTCCGTTGATAATTATAATGAAAAGATCCTTAAGGATTTTTAAGGACCACACGGGTAGTTTAGAGGCCATCAAAGTCAGAAACATTATTAATTTAAATTGGCGCATCTAATTGAGCGAGCCCATAAATAACCTGTTATCTGGCCAATAATATTAAACGCGATTGCAGATCTGTGCTGTGCTCTTTCTTAATGCCTTTAAAGCTCTCGAACTCTTTTCGGCTGTATATAAATTATCCAATAATAAGTGCATTCCAATCCACATCCCTCACGATAATAGTAATAACAATAATCGGCGAGCATTTGCGAGCCGGCATATTTAATTGATTTCTTAAAATCTTAATTACCGTCGCTCCCTGAAGATCTTTAAGCCAAAATCCTAAATGAGAGAGAGGGAGATAGAGAGAAAGAGAGAAAAAGAAATTGAGCCAGTTGCCAGAACAAGAACGCTTTACATATCTTTACAGATAAATTCTTTAGATACAATCGATACGGTCGTACCTTAAAGAACTTTTGATGTAATTTAAACTTAAGAACAACCGTTCAAAATATTAGTACGCGTACAGTTACTTTTTAATCTTAAAATCTTTTTATGGCCATTCAATAATTATTGTTAAGTACGGACACAGTAGGACACCTACTTTATGTGAAATACCTTATCATTCACCTGACGTAACGGAAACAACTGCGCAGGCTTCCCCACACATTTTATGTCGCGAAACACCAAAAGCATTGCCATACGATAAATGAAATAATAACTTTCAGAAGTTACTAATTCTTTGCGAAAGAGTTTGGGAAACTCTGCATTAGCAGGTCACTGCGAACTGAGCTATAATGATATTATTTTGTAAAGTAAATAAACGGATAATAGCGTATAATTTTCCATAAATAAACGCCATAAAATTACCGGAAGATTATCGTCGAATACGCCATTAAACAATAAGCAGCTGCACGCGCACAAAGGAGTTCTATTAGGTAAGAGTTGAAATGCAAATGACATTCAACGTCTAGACGAGTGGATAGAAATTGATGCCTCACCGAAGAGCAAAATAATACTTATTTATAATTGGCCCGATTACTGTACGTCCTTATATGGGCAGTATCTGCAATGCCTCTACCATACAAAACATGTATCGGATGACATCATTCGCCAGTATTTATATAATTGTTTGGGTAATTTGTTCTCGATATGGGCAAAGACATAATCGGCGTTTGTTAGCTTGGCGACAAGTCAAGCTCTGATCTGGTATTAATCAAGCGTCTTGTTGCGCATGACGCACCGCAATCTCAACCATTATTTATGAACCATTGCAGATCTTTTGCAACTTTACCAAACAGTATTTCTCCAAATTTCGATTCTCCTATACGTACAAATCCTCTCAATAATTTTTAATTAAACCCCCATAAATAACAATTACCACATCGTGAAGATCGCCCTGTGCACTAAATTAGTAGCGATCTCGTCTAATGCCTAACATAATGGCCATAACTAACGCTTACAATTGACAGGAACAGGCGTAAAACCTCTGGACAAGCCAAATATTTGTTAAATCCATTTGTAGACGTGTCACTATTGTCTAAACATAAAGGCCGAGACGAGAGCGGACCGTATATTTGATACCGACGAGGTTTAACACAATAAAAATGACATCCATATGAATTTAGGTCCTTGGGACGGAGGTGGGCCTTTGTCCGCGATAGAAGTAGACGTGGGTGATCCTCTTTTTTATTAATTTAAATAATTTAAACTCCGGCAACGGTGTAGATTGCATAATACCGTTGTCCAGCTTTGTTTTCTTAGTCCTGTGATGAACTAAAACGAAATAGCAAATTCGTTTATCTAAACAGCACTTTGGTTAAGTTTAAAATTTAAACAGTTAGAATGTAAACTCCATAATGATTACTGTACTGTGTCCAGTTTTCTCGTCTTAGGTTAGTGTTGAACTAATTTATGACAGAACAACTTCATTTGAAGTTAATAGGATTTAAGCAGTAAGAATGTAGACTGAGCAATGGTTACCACCATACCAGTGTACAGCTCTCTTATGGCTTGTAGCTGCTATGTTTAGCAACAGTCATAATAACAATTTTAATAAATTCTAGGAAGATTAATATCGTCGTGATGGAAAGTATTGGAGTTGACCGCAGTTTGGAGCTGTACATTGGTCGACACTATAGAAGCAATTTATCAGTAATTATAAGCATCCTGATGATAAATTTTCAATTTCGTTGCTCTTCAAGTCTTGTCTGTGTTGGTTTAGAGTGGTTTTTAGTTTACAGTTGTCGCTTTGGATACCTTAAAATAAAAGAATGATTAATTTGAGCAAACGGAGAGCAAGAAGCGGAATGTTATGATTGACAGTCGGTAATATCGCGAGCAGTGCGGCCGATCGGGTTGTGTGGTCACACACGGCGGCGGTAATATCGGCAGCGTAGTTACCGACATTCCTTCAATAGTTACACGCACCGTTTCTTTCTTGCGATCGACGAGAGTTGTTTTTTTTTCTCCCGTCCGTGCTTTTGTGTGCGTCGAGTTTTTTTCAGTCCTCCGTTTAATGGTAATCGATTCGTTTTATTCGGACCACTATTCCTTTTCCCGTAATTAGAACTCGTTTTTCGTATTCCCGTCGCATACGTAACCTCTAAATGCTTATCGCTTTATGCTTCCTTCCATAACGGATCCATAACGTTCCAGAGAGTTATTAGTTGGCAATAAGTGAATGGTCGAATTATGGAAACGCCACTTTGTCGGCACTCTAAGATACACTCGATCATTGGTAAGCTGAAACGACGCCGCACTGCAATTGTTTTGCAATGGAAATCAGCGCCGCCGCCTTAGGTGCAATATTATTCGTTTACGGCTCCAAATACAGGCACCGGATGCTAAATTTTATTGTGTCGTACATCTGTCGCAAATCTACAAACAAACAATAGATTCAGCTTCTTAACAGTGGGATTAATAGGTACTTGTTGTAAAGGTTTGTATAGAAAATGAAGACTGACTTCAGAACGAAATAGAAACTGGATTTGGCCTAGCTGTTATCATCATAATTATATAATCATCCTTTTCTTCCAACTTTAACTCAAAGGCTTAGTAACAAAGTTAGAGCACTCAAAATTTCGTAGTTCATTGTTTACAGATCATTATATTTGTTCATTTGTCTCAACGGAATGTACCATAGGTCATGGATAAGTAATAATTTAATCTTAGGATGAAGTGGTGGAGTTAATGAGAGACCTAAAGGTAAAACTGTCGAAAAGTCAAGATCATGTGACCCCCAGTTAGTCATTTGTTTGTGTAGAGTGCACGGCGAACAGTTAACCTTATCGAGATAGCTGCGCGATCGGTGCGGTGTGTAACAGTATTACAAATTACGAATTTAATGAACTTACGACAGATACACATGTGCGCTGGTGGCGGAACCCAAAGTTCAGGTCAAGCTCATTTCAGCTGCTTTGTGCACTATCTGCCATCTTCCGCAGTTTGTTTAGTTGGCAACCGAGAGCCCAGGCGTATGTATCGGACTTTTTTTAATGTGCGCTGATTACGCACTAGGAAATGGGTATGGCTTTAATAACACATTCGTGTCCCGGTCGCCGCCTTAACGAACTCATAGAATCGGTAGCTTTGCCTATGGGAAATGTCACGAAATCAAGATACCGCCTGTGCTAATTAACTTTATTTGTATTTTAGGAAGGCGATTTGCAATGGAATCCGAAGACAGCGACCACGAAAAGCCATCTTCTGCAATAGCAGGTAATGAACTTTAACTAGAGTTTTCTGTTGGTGCATCGGCAGAAACGGCATTGTTAATAACTCAATGGTGGTGAAGTAGTTGCAATTACTTCTCGGTGAAGTATTTAAAACAATTTATTATTAATTGGTATGCGTGTATTTCGCGCTTTTGTGACCAGGAGGGATACCTCCTGCAATATTTTCGTATGTCACTGGAGGCCTCGTCCGCGCAACCTGCAATACCACCGACATATTTTCATTAACACTTTGAAATGTGCAGATTTCTCGAAGAGATATGGTTTCAATAACTTAGCGGCGGCAATATTTTTAATTGATTGTCTCCTTGCGAAATGTTAATGTGCGCGCTCCGTCCGCAGACCCAGATCGAAGATACAGGGTGTAACCTAACTTTCTTTTTAGATGCCGAGCATAAAATATCCACTCATTAAAGGATAAAGTGAAACCCCACGACTAAAAAAAAGTCTACGGTATTAATTTTAATTTAACGAAAGAAAAATCGATGGAATTCCATTTTAATCAGTTCGTTCACGTTCAAAACCGAAACCGCCAGCTCCATTCTTCTCCGAGACAGACGAGATTCCGCGGCATTAAGAAAAATCACCGCCGAAATTGTCAATTTCTTCCGACGATAATGAGGCCTTTAATTATCCGATATGAAAACAATTTAAATAAACGGTTCCCATATTCAAAACATTCGCAGACGCGACATCGTTAATAAAATGGCAACAATATTTATTTAGATTTAATTATCACATATTGCTGTTGAGATTGCACAATGGTATGTTAATAAATTTACAAACTGGCCAAAAGATTGATTACCAATGTGCAGGGGGTTGAGAATGTTGACAATTCCAATGAAATAAACTTGCAACGGTCAAATAGGTTAAGGACTACCACCTCTTCTGTGTTAAAGCCTTTCTGTCTTCAAGAGGAGCCTCTGTAACTTGTCAGTAAATTGTTCTCTTTACATCAGTTCGTTGATGATTGTCTGCATTACATTTCATTACAAAACTTATTATCTTGCAACAAATTTGATGATGACTCCGCCATAATGGCGATAACATGACAAGAAATGTATTGTAATAGTGGGATGGTGGGTTCTTGGAATGTGATTAGTGCATGACAAAAAAATGTTCTAAAACATTTAAAGTCAAACACCACGACCCCCAAACACAAGCCACCACTATTATTGCTCTTACACTCGCTCTGCATGTGAGTTCTTGCAATGGGACCAATGCAGCATTTTAGCAGGCAAACCTAATTAAACTACTCATATTGATATTTAACTCAAAGGAAAACATTTCTCAACAAAATAACAAATTTATTAAATTAAAAAAACATAAAAATGAATGAATAAAAAATATAAAAGAGACACTTAATTCATCCTTAAAATTACCATCTAGAGAAACTGTTAGATTCTCGTAAAAATACAAAGAAGTGAAAACACAAAGGAGGAAATAATAATCAGCTTACCATTTACAAAACACAAAACACTACACTAAGTTACATTATAAAAATAAATGAAAAAAGACTACATCTTAAGTAGAATGCCGAATGTCGGCTGTTAATCTCGACTGTTCTCTACAGAATGTTTTTCTCTTCATCTTTGTGTCTTGAACTTATACCTCTCATGTATAAACTATCTCGGTCCACGATACCATAATTTATAATTAAGCAAATAACACACACACACAAAATATCAAGACACAAAGCACTTAACGAAAGGGCCCTACTGATTTGGGCCATAAAAAAGAAAGATTTACGAGTCTTCTAAGTTGAAAATATAACAAATCATACACATGCGTGTGAAAAGGTCAGACAGTATCACCATTCACATATCCGGCATCACATACAATTTATCTCAAATTACTATGAACAAAATATGGATGCAGCTGAAATCCCCAATTATTACAGTATTAATGAATCAACAGATCGAATATCAAAAGAAAGATAGAAGACCAATGTCCTAGAAGTGAATTCTCTTCTGCTTTTTTATCATTTCAATTCAGCTTGCAAGGATTAGTATTTGTTACTCCTCCGGATTATGGTGTTCCATCGCACCAGTGTTAACGTTAGGGATTTTTTTGCCTTTAAGTCGAGTCTGTTAATAATCTTGTATAAAATATGTTTCTCATGCAGATTGGTTGTTGAAAATGCCATCTCAGAATTACAATCTCAACCTGGCCATGGTAACGGCGTTACCGCTAACGACTAGCATCATCACCAGTAATTTGGCGAATTTCGGGTACTTTTCATGCATAGGGTCCTTACACGTTGCGCGTTAAGGAATAACGCCGACATCGAATGTACGGTAATTAGGGGGCACAGGGGGCCCTCGTATAAATTAACTAAATGAATTGGCCATTTTGCATACTTTATGCGACTGATTTATGAATCTTAATGTCAGTAGCTTAAATACAGGGTCGGCAATCGTTAATCGCTTTCTACTTCGGAAAAGGACCGGAGGCGCGACGGGGAGGAGGCGGCGCGGGCGCAAATCTCTCCACTCTCGCGTCGCGATCTTCACCGCCGAGGTATCGAAAAGAAATTAAACCTGACGAAAGATTTATGTCGATTTTGGCCGCTTCGACGAAAAGAACGGACCCCCGGTAATCGTGACGCATATTTTCGAACAGATTATAGGTGTCCAAAAAAACGTTACTTCTTAACGCGTCCCGCCATGTGCAATACGTACCCAGAATCTTAACAACTGCCTCCATAAACCAGACACACTTAAGAGATATGTCAAATCTTAATATGTCAAAGATATGCGGTTAACAACCATTTCATGTATATTTGTACACGCAAAACTGAGTCCCACAAGTTTGACTCTGTAGACTGTAGACGTTGGAGATAACACTTCATACTTGATTTAATGTTGGCAATTAAGGTTAGTAGTTTGTTTCTGTTCACACCATTCAATATACTCATAACGACAATTACACCTGGCGGTACTAATTAAAAACGACCGCTTCCAAACTGGGAACTATCGCTTCATTTTTCCCACATATCAATAATTGATAAAGACCGTCGTAAATATCGCTTAATAACAATAATTACCGACTGTTCGATTGCCGGCTCGCTTTGTTTGTGCAAGCGATGGCCACCTTTATTGTATGTTATGATTATGAGATATGTTCGTGTGAAATTCCAATAACCATCCATCAATGGGACGCAACAACAAATTGTTAGGTTGATGAACTAATAAAGCAAGTGTGGTTTAAGCTCCATCTTTGATTTGTGCGCTTTTGATGCCACCGAATGTGTTCTTTAAGGAGTTGATGGACGGGACGTATCGTTCTGTCTTTGTGATTGTCGTATAGCTGACCTCTAATAGTATTTTATCGTCCAGTAGTCCGACCAGATCAGACACTATCGAAGATGGCACGACGATTTTATTGCTGGTCATCCATCTACGTGCCCTTCCGGTTTTGGTATGCCATCACCAGGACCGGCTAGAAGTGCCTAAGTGTGTATGCGAGCGTCGGTAACGTGGAATGATCACACCTGTGTCCGCCTGTTATGGGGCTAGCTGGTTTATGCCTCTCTTGAACGCAGCATGGGACATCCACCTCAGAGGGTTGAGATGCTCGCTGTGCTTCCTGATTGACCATTACCAGCAGCACAGTGTATATCGATTATATCCCAGTAATGATCTATCCTCAATTGGCTAAAGATATTGAGGAGGTGGACCAAGTTCAACAAAAAAGTAGTTCTACTTCATCCAAATATGTCTATTACGTGAAGCTTGGTTACAAAGAGTATCTCGAAGAAGTTAAATGGTAAAAAATGCGCGAGAGACACAAAAGAGCCCAAGAATGAGGTTTCCAGTGAGGCACTCGGGCTTTAATCTATTGAAATATATGTGTGACAGGAACTGCTTGGGTCCGGCAAGAAGTGGAGTACACAATGCCAGTCTCCGGGTCCTAAAGAGGCACGGTTTGCAGGCCAGCCACGTACCAGAAGGTCGGGACAGACAATTCCTCGACTTGTTCTTCTCTTTAGCGATCGTCTCGATCGATGGCTAATATCGGCCCTGCTTGCCTGCGCGGTAGCCGAGGTTCACCAGCGTATTTAGCATTGTAACGCATCATCAGATACGCTTTAAAGAGGTTTGCCGAAAATGTTTACACCGAGTCATCAACCGTTCACAAGGAACAATCAACCGGTGCTTCACGCAAATTGGTTTTGGATACTTAATCTAGAATGAGGTGATCGCCTACCAGATTTCTTTATTAACCGAAATTCAACTACATCGCATCGAAAAGAAATCGGTGTATTGCATAGAGAGACAGCTTCCTCGATATGTGGAGAGGTGGAAGAAGAGTGCAGGTTAAGAGATTCGCACGCAGCGAAGTCTGAGGAGGCCCGAGGAGAGCACAAAGAGAGAAAATGTCGATACGGTGAGTAACATTCCCCATTGGCTCGTGATCAGCTTCCGAAATCGACGATACCGCCGCGGTTGACTCCGTTTTTGAGACGGGTTTCGTGAGAAAATGTCAACATTATACGACGCTACGCGACTCGATGTACTCAAGAGTTCACAGTACTCACCTCCGTCTTCTTACTTACCATTTCGCCGCACATACAACAGGAAAAAACCGCCTGCATCTTGATGTACCAATCGATGAAGTGACACAACTCAAAAACCGAACATTTTCTTATATAAATAACTAGCTATATAAATAATTAGCTATGTCGTCTTGAAATAGAGACCCCACGTGTTGTTTAAACATTATGTTAATACAATTTTGACGACGTTTTGCTATAATTTACATTTTATAGTTGTATAAGGTGGAGATCGAGATCTTAGGTTCGCGGAGGTCACGGTATTGTGGTTGAGGTAGGCGTGCGTGCGAAGAAATAAGGAAAACAAGAAAGAGGAAGTGTGGCGTCTTCATAAGGCTCATTAAGGCGAAAAGTCGGGGCGACCCCTGTCGGGCGGCGCGTGAAATACGGGTGGTCTGTCTCTTCCACTGTCGCCCCGGTGGCGTGAATTATGAGATCTCTTGTTACGATGAATTGTTGTACACCCGACCGGAGAATTGAATAAAATAGCCCGCAAATTGAAACCACAATCAAGGTGGTGGACCCCGAGGTCGAGACATTTCTTTCACCTTAGCACCTACACGCGGAGCGTTCTGCTCTTGCACGCCGTTTCTTGATGAACGAAATTTGGCCAAAGGTTGCAGATAATATTTTCTCCGTTGATAACTTTTTGAATCGAGTTTCATATTTGTATTTACAGTCATTGAAAGAAACAGTGACCAAGGGTCGTGGTCGTGTTGTCTATACCAGATGCTTTGTTATTTGGGAGGTCTCAAATTACTTTATTTTTATGAATGTCACAATTTATATTTATATTATATTGTATAATAATCAGTCCGTTGACAACTCGGGTCGTTTCTCACACTATCTTCTTTAGAAAACTCGTAGAATTTTTGTTACTACGCTTTTACAATAAATTATACACCGCTAATGAACCTTCTCAACTATTAACTACATATATTATTTCGTATTAGTCATTTTCGTGTAGTAAAATCACGAGTGCAATCGAGCGTTTTACACATGGACAACTTAATCGGCGTTCGCGTAAACACTGAGTTATGGTATTAATTGGAAGTTAATGATTGAATAATTGGTCTTAATGAAAATACACATCTGGGTAGAAGAAGACCGCGTGATTAAGTGGAAATTTATTATCGCAATTAGCGCGAACTTGGCTCTTCGATTTTATGGATTCGATGCAGAAAAGCCGCCGATTCGTGTCCGGTAGGAGCGACGCTCAAATTGTTGCTATAAATTAAAACTAGACTAGTCAGAGTACGGTTAACATTTAACGTCAGACTCCCCGCGTTTAGGAAGACTCGCTCAAGATGCAATTAAAATAGGAAACTATAAATTATGTTTGGCTAGCTACTGTTTGAAATTTAGCAAATAAACGTACGGCTGCCGCTGAGCCAGTGTAAAATATTACACTTAATAATTAATGTCTTCATGAACATCGATGGGAAAGTATATTTTTCTGAAAAGCGCGGTTTGCGTGTGCACTCACAATTTGACATAAGAATAAGAAAATAAACCTATTATTACCTGAAAACTTTTAATTTTTAACCATAAAGAAAAATTCCATAGGGTCATTTTGAGTGCTTTACACTTTGTAGAAAAAACCAAACCCACCATGGTATGGAAATGCATGTATACAATTTAAATCATCACATAATAAAATTCGACACGGAGTGGTCGATGTCAAAATAATAATGACCGATAAACATAATTTCCCTTAATAAAAATCATTGTATTCAAAATCGGTACCACCACAAAAGAAATCAACTCGTTAAGCATACCAACCTGTTCGTTCTCATTATTTCTGTATATACCTCGTTGCGCCCATTAAAATATGTGATCGGTCGGAGCTTTGTATAAATAAAACAACAATGCCACATTTATGTCCGCACTTTATTGTCTATTTTCTATAATTTAGACCTCTAAACACAAAGAAAAGAGTTCTCACGTACACCTACACGCCTTGGGAGGAAACACCCACAGTTATTTAAAGAAAGGGACGACAAAAACGTGTTTATATTAGAGATGGTGATGGCGAATTTATACATAAATCACAATATAATACAGTAATCATAAGGATGTTTTATTTATATTATGTACATAAAATGTAAATAACAACAGCAATAACAACTCTGGTTTTAAAATCAAGTGTTGATAACAATGTGATTTGAATGATTAATACCCCAGACATACTACAAAGTTAAATGTTTGTACACAAGATTCGGCACACAAGTATGACCAGGACCGTGTTAATAATTTTGGTGCCTAAGCTTCTATGCTCCATTTCCATTGCATTCCATCACAAAAAAGCACTGGTATTATGTCAAAGGTATCAGAAAAGACAATTTACCTCCCAACGTCCATAAATATAATTAGAACCGACAATTTTATTCGAAAATTACTACAAATTCGAAACAACTACTTACACCTACCTAATCTAAGATTTTGGGGCTTTGGTCTATCTGACTAAACATTACGAAACGATATTTTGGTATACACCATCCAAATAGAAACAAAACCAACGCCAACATTGGTCCCAGTTGAATTTGGACGTAACAAGAAGCATTCAAAGACAATAATAAAAACATTTTTACAAATTTACAACACCTAAGCGTAAAAATCCCTGATTGAACGGGGGCAATACCAATATCAGGAGAGAGAGAGAGAGAGAGAGCGATAAAGAAGCTTAATTAACCGCCTAGAAGATATCATGACAGCAAAACACCAATCTTTACTGCCATGGAAGATATGAGTCATATTACACATTTTAAAGCTTATGGTATGTCAGAGTGCGTTGATAGTTTGTACGAACTATTGTCCGTCATGGATCGGTTCTCCATGGCCAAGGATATGGAGTCTCCATGACCGTCCTCCAGCTCACTCTCCTCCAGAAGCGGAACTCCTGGTGGAAAGTAAAAATTGACAATTTTCTTCTAAGAAAAACTCGATTTGGCGGGTCTTACCTTCGGTGTTAAGTACTGACGATGTGTCAAATGAGGCTAGACTACCACAGTGCCCTCTACAGGAAGCAGGCTGCGAACCACTGTGAGAAGACACCGTCTCTAAGGTGACCGTCGTCGAGTTCTCAGAGACCGCCATCGTGTCTGTCGAACCCATCGGGTCTGATCTTAAGCTAGCGGAATGTGAAGCACTGAAACACAAGAATTAGGTATTAAAAACGCAAGAATTATTAAAAACACAAAAGTTATTAAAATTAAAACACAAGACTTATTAAAACCACAGGAATTGGAATTGTTCCCGTCAAAAGTTGCAGAACCGTGTTCAAAACGTTTTCAAAACGTTTCCAAAACGTGTTCAAAACGTTTTTAAAACGTATCCAAAACATGTTTATAACGTTTTTAAAACGTTTCCAAAACGTTTCCAAAACGTTTACAAAACGTATCCAAAACGTTTTTAAAATGTTTCCAAAACGTTTTTAAAACGCTTCCAAAACGTTTTTAGTTTTTAAACCATTTTCAAAACGTTATTTATTTTCAAACCGTTTCCAAAACGATACGTACATGTGATAAATATATAATTTCCCTGTAAAAAATCAAAGATTTGGGTTTGAAAATCAAAAACATGAATACGCAAGTCGTAACAGGCAATAAATTGATGCTTTGGAGAGAATTTATTGTTAGCCGTTTAAAACACGATTCATATCATGTAAGATAAGTTGTATGCTAACTTCTATTAGTTGCTGCGGGGTTTGCTATCTCCATGTAGTCATAATTCATCATCAATCTTAATCGATCAGACGTATCATCAATATTTATCAACAATATTCTTCGGTGGAAAGTTAAAACGCGCGAACTGTGACGCGCCAATGTGTCATCATCGAGGTTATTACCGCGAATTTTAGATTAAATCTTCGTTTCCGAGAAAAGCGCACGCTCCGCCTCGCACTCAATGCCATTATTACCCGACAAAATTTATTTATGAGGAATCAGACGCCGAAATGAACGGAAGGTGCCGCCGCGGGTGGCACCGCTCAGCAAAGTGAATTTCTCTTTGAGCATTTTCGAGGAAAACGGGCGTTGTCCGCGCTTTTTTATAGCTCAGGACGTTCACTTTGACTTATATAGGGTTGCTTTACCATTCCATGCAAACGTAAGTATCGATTTGAAAGCTAAGGACGTTTCAAAAACGGTTTGACAACGAAAGACGTTTTGAAAACGGCTTGAATACTAAAAACGTTTTAAAAACGATTTGAAAACTAGAGACGTTTCGAATACTTTTTGAACATTAAACACGTTTTGAAAACGTTCATGTATACGCTGTCAAAACGGTTTTGAAGATGTTATTATGAATTTGGTTACGTCATGTGAACTGGAAATGTTATGTTTACACTATCGTTTTGAAAACGATTTAAAAACGCCAATCGTTTTAAGAATGATATATAGGTACACGTTGTAAATATTGAATTAACGAAATCATAGAAAATAAATTTGACTTAAAATGTCTGTATGTTAATTTATACGTATTTAATGTATTATATAGCCATCAGAGTTGGTATTTGGTCAACGACCGATACGATCTTGAAAACCCGGGGTGCATTTTCGCTTCCTTGCTGGATTCTCATGCCTATAAAGCACGTATGATGTACGACATTTGGAATCCGCAGCGTCCGACACTAACGATGGGTCGCACGATGACTAATATCGCTCCGAACAACAATTTCAATAATAATTACCATCAATTTCGGTCTTAAGTATCGGCACTAAAGGCGCAATCTGTATTCAGAGCGGATAGCGACGGGGTCCCCGGAACGGCAACGCCCGGAACGCACGAATCACGGTCTCGGCTTAAAAAAAAAACTCGCAAGGTCGATTTATGGACCCCCCTCGGACGTTTTTGAATTTTTAGGGTCGAACATAAATATTACCGTAATTGTACACCTGTGATAAAAATAGGGCTGTTTGTTTCAACCGTTAGCAAGATTGTGCTAGCAAGATGAAAATGCCTACTTAACGATTTGAAGATTGCTTCGCTAATGTCTTCTAAAAGAAAACAGCGTCTATGTGTCATTAATTGTTTTTCACGCATCGCTAAACCAGCTTTGTAACGTTCTGCTTATCGCTCGGGCAATTTGCGTGGCGCTTGTAGATGCGCTATCTCGAAGATCCGACTGTCTTGTAGCCGTACATCAGAGTTATTATTGATGTTCATCAAATTGATAATGCGAAATGATGTCCGAGTTTATGACTGTGCATTATGCGCAATTACAAGTGATCGTGGCGGCGATTCGGCCGCTTCAAACGATCATTTTTACGGGGAAATTACCGCGGAGACGAGCGACGAAATGCACATTTACATTTAAATTTACCGGCGGGCGTCGGTCTCTTTCAAACGACTTTGTTTTATTATTATTATTATTATTAAAGAATATTGTAAGTGAAGAACTGTTTTTGTTACAAATATCCTTTTGGGCAATTAACACTTTCGCTGTAAATTACGGCGAGTCTGTCGTTTCTGTCGTGGAGGCAATTTCGGTTATTGGGGAATCTTGCGTTGGCCAAACAATTAAGATATCAGCTTGTAATTGCCGGTTTGCGGGGTTTAATTTACGACCAGCGACGTGTGCTGCATTGAAATTGATAAATTTACCGGGAACCGCAGCATTTTTTGCCCATTTTACCGACGGACGCATCCCCGCGAAGAAAGTGCGATGTGCTTTCTGTACAGTAGACGTTTATTGTGTACAATCAAACGATAAACGCGTTTTCTATGGTTAAAATTTAAAAATAAGGTAAAACTAATTTAATATAAGTAGAAGGATAAGTTATACCAAGGATGTGAACAAATTTTATTAAAATTTCAGCCACTTTTCAACTTCAATTTTTAAATTTAAATATAGACAAACTTTAATCATATTTAGTTCTGGGTTTTGCAAATTACGTGAACATTTTTGTGTCAATTTTGACATTTTTGTATATGACGCAAAATTTTAGTGACACGTCACAATGTAGGTGAAATATTGGATAAATAAAAAAGTTTACTAAGCTACACTATTTAGAGCACTAAAAACATTTCTCGATAATGTTCAAATTAATTTTCATCGGTAACTTTTATAAAGAACAAAGTATTTTAAGTACATAATTGATAATAAAAATGTTTCCTACTTCCTCACACGGATCATGTTACAGTTCGTATTCTGCTCATAATTCATCAAGAATAAATAAATTCCTGCGACGATTTATGTCCACATATTGCAGGATGCCTGTATAAGACATACAGCAGGTAAATTAAGTCATACACGTGATACTATGTAGCAAGAGGCTACTTTTACTTCAGTAATTTTTTTCGGCGCTAAATACGGTTCATTTTCGTTAAAAACTATAACTGTATTTGACAGTTAACGCCGCTGCCGTTTCATTAGCGGCTGTACCGGTGGCCGACGAAAAAACTCCGCCACTCTCCGGCCAGAACACGCATTAAATTATCTTAATGCGGCAAGTGCGTTCCCTCGCAACATCAAAACGCGGAAAATATCTCCTCCTTGAAAATATACTTATCTAAAATTTCATAATTGATTATTTTCTGTCGTCAATACAAAATCATTAATTTACTTTTCTCTGCTTAAGACATATAAGCGCAATTTTTTAAAGTGCTACTTAAATAATTGACGATGCTGTTGGTATGCGCGCATTGCGGGCGGGGAGAGGGGCGGTTTATGCGCGCAGCGCTATTTTATGACGGGCCGTAGCGGTTTTTTGAAGTGAGGGAGCTCCCTGCGGTCGTAAAATTCGCCGGACGCGGCCCCCAATCTGACTTACGATCGCGCCGGCCAACAGCGCAATTTTAATTAGTCCTGCGGGGGACGCGGCGGGACCACCGCCACCCATTTTTCATAGAAGTCGATGGGAGACCGACGACGACGGCCGCCTCAATAAAAACACGATGAAATCGCCGCCGCCACACCGCGCGCCGTATAATTGAATGCGTCCGGTCACACTGCTGCGACCATAAATCATGCGGTACAACAGTGAAACATATCCTATATACCTCGAAAGAGCCATCACAACCAATAGGTTGACTAATCATGAAAATTATACAGGGTGTTCGGTAGATTTGAAAGTTCAGGTCGCTTCTAATATGCCACTTCTGTGAGACACCCTGTATACCCGTTCTATTTGTTGTGATTTACTCAAGGGAATATTTGAAAGTTCAAACAATGATTAATCGTGGTATCTTCGTCGATTACGCGTGTCGGTGTATCATCGCTGCATCCGAGTGGGCGGTGATTTTTTCCCGAAAGCCATGTAATTCGATCTATCGCCGGAGGGGGCGTGGGTGCCGCCGCCGTTCATTGTGGCGTTTTGAAACAGCCGGCCGTCGAATCGAAAAAACACGAGGAAATTGTGGGCAAGCGGACAACACGCGCGGCACACGCGGCGCCAGATTTACGACCGCGGCCCTATCAGTTGCGACAGACCATCTGTATCATTCTACGCGTACGATTGAGCTATTGCCCCCCCTCGATCCGTGATAGCACAAAGGGCAAACAATGTCCGTTTTATTAATTGAATTTATCGAGGCGGAGTGGCGCGGCCGTTGCGCAAACTTAACCGCGAACAATAAACAAATGACGAACGGCTGTAACCGAGAAATAATAGAGAGAAGTCCATATTCCAAGGAGATGTTGCGACGTTGCAACATTTTATAAGTTACAGTACGTATTTCTTTTGCTGGTTGCTGTTGCGTTCTGTTTTATATTTTTGAATACTCAAAATTTAATAAAAAATCAACATTAACGTTCTCTCGTTCTTATTTTCATGATTTTTTTGTAAACATCCAAAACTGAAGATAAAAAAAATTCGGGGTGCCCCAACCCAACGTTTCGACTAAATTGATGACACTACTTACATACTGTTATTCAATTTCGTGAAGTCACAGCCACTCAGGACCCCAACCTAACGTCAGTCACAGAACCAGTTCATCTCCTGGCAATTTAAAATGTGTATATCAAATTTCAGTCCAATCCGTTGTACCGTTTGGGCGCTATGATGTTCAGAGACATACATACCTATATGCATTTTCCAGAAATCATCGCAATGGATTCATGGGTCCTCAAAACGCGTATTTCCGCTGAAATCTCGAAAATCACAATACTTTCCTTCTAGAGTAGTACAGTATAACTTCGATAATCCGGACATATATCGTTCCGGACCATGTTCGGACTATCGAGGTATCCGGATTACTGGAGGTTTGATTTTGCTTTTGTTGGGAGGGGTGATTTTTACTTTCCGACTCGTATCCTAGAAGGATAGTATTGTAATCGGCGGAAAAATTCGGGATTTCAGCGGAAATACCCGTTTTGGGGTTGGCTGAATCCACTGCAATGATTAAGTACTACTGGAAAATGTATGTAATATGTATGTGTGTATGTTCGTGAAAACGATTGCGCCCAAACAGAACAACGGATCAAGGTGAAATTTGTTATGCAATTGTTACAATTATCGAGGGGCGAACTGGATTATTTTTGGTGACAATCTGACGGAAGTGGCAGGTGATAAATGAGTCTTCTGAGAAATTCATCCGATTTTGACCTAACTGATACCTGTTCATCCTACAGTGACTTTAAACATGAACACCAATTTACAGATCAGGGAGATGGATGGTTTAGGCGCAATAAGCGTTTATAGAAGCAGTTTGACAGAATTCACTTCATTCGTCGCTGTTATTAAAAGGAAGCTAAAATTAAAACTAAATTCTGACTATAAATGAACAAAATAAGCAAAATATTTTAGTTATTTTTTAAAAATGTATCAATGTTTGTTTATATTCTTTTGGATACATCTACATTAGTAGATTTTTCTCTGAGCCATTTGAGAATCTTCCATGGGAAAATTATATCCTTCAGACCTGATACCCAAAGAAAACGCATTGGCACCATCTACACTAGAGCTTTCTAGGGCCTGTTAACCCCAGTTAAAAATGTCTTAACCGCGGACTTAAAACATTTCTTCGAACATTCAGTACATAATGGTGTACTCATCCATCCTTTATCATACGCTTTGGATACAACCAGTATTGAGCTCATTCCACATTTAAAAGCTTGCGGATTTGGCGCTTTTGCTAATATTAAAAGTGCCAATTTATGTGATCCGGTTGCTTTACAGCAATGCATGAAAGTTAAGTAACCCTTTGATATTTTTCGACTGGTTCTAACTGCGAAATATATTTTGTATCCGAACTACGGAGGTAAAATTTCAAAAATGTCCGGTTGACAACAGCGTTCGGATTGCTGGAGTGTCCGTAATAGAGAGTGTCCGATCTATCGAAGTTGTACTGTAGTCGGAAAGTAACAAGCAACACTGATGAATAATACGAACGGGAATTAATGTCATAACGGCGCACCATCGTCTATAAAAAATAATCGATGCCAGTTTGCTTATTATTAAGTCCGCCTTAAAGTTTTATCTGTAATGGGGACTGTGCGACTTTAGTGCCGAATGGGCATCAGTGCGAGGGCTTTTTAATTAAATATTAACGGCCGTAAAAGTAAACGACGAGTTGGACTCAATTAGGAAGCGCAGAGCGCCCCCTCGCGGGGCAATAAAGATCAATCCGCCGTAAAATTAATATTTGCCCATCGAAATCGGAACGACGAATGCGAGGCACCGCATTTTGAATTAATTAAGGCTTATTGGGCCAATTAAACCCTCACGTAACCGCTTTTCCGACCATTCTTTTTTTTTTCTTCATTTCTTATCGTAACTTTTGAAATCCCGTACGCGCAAAACTGACAAAAAAATCATAGTGTAAGAAAATATCAACAAATAAAAAAATCTTTAATGTTTCCACCCAATTAATAAACGATAAAAACGTTTTATACAGCGGGCTTATTAAAATGAAATAAAATCGGTCAGCGGAGAAAGGGCCATCAATTTAAAGAATCAATAATCGTAAATATTCCGTTTAAAATAAGTTATAAATATTCATATCAATAACGTCGCGCCGCAGGAGGGCTGCTACCCGCCTCTCTCCACGCTTCTCCCTTCGTCCACCCCAGTGGCAGAACAAAACTCTTAGAGAGAAATAAATTGTGCGGCAATACCGTGAATTAATCACCTTGTACAGTACAACTTCGATAGATCGGACACTCTCTATTACGGACACTCCAGCAATTCGAATGCTGTTGTCAACCGGACATTTTTGAAATTTTACCTCCGTAGTTCAGATACAAAACATATTTCGCAGTTAAAACCAGTCGAAAAATATCAAAGGGTTACTTAACTTTCATGCATTGCTGTAAAGCAACAGGATCACATAAATTGGCACTTTTAATATTAGCAAAAGCGCCAAATCCGCAAGCTTTTAAATGTGGAATGAGCTCAATACTAGTTGTATCCAAAGCGTATGATAAAGGATGGATGAGTACACCATTATGTACTGAATGTTCAAAGAAATGTTTTAAGCCTGAGGTTAAGACATTTTTAACTGGGGTTAACAGGCCCTAGAAAGTTCTAGTGTAGATGGTGCCAATGCGTTTTCTTTGGGTATCAGGTCTGAAGGATATAATTTTCCCATGGAAGATTCTCAAATGGCTCAGAGAAAAATCTACTAATGTAGATGTATCCAAAAGAATATAAACAAACATTGATACATTTTTAAAAAATAACTAAAATGTTTTGCTTATTTTGTTCATTTATAGTCAGAATTTAGTTTTAATTTTAGCTTCCTTTTAATAACAGCGACGAATGCAGTGAATTCTGTCAAACTGCTTCTATAAACGCTTATTGCGCCTAAACCATCCATCTCCCTGATCTGTAAATTGGTGTTCATGTTTAAAGTCACTGTAGGATGAACAGGTATCAGTTAGGTCAAAATCGGATGAATTTCTCAGAAGACTCATTTATCACCTGCCACTTCCGGTTGTCAGATTGTCACCAAAAATAATCCAGTTCGTCCCCCGGTAAATCTAAGTATGTATAACAAATTTCACCTTGATCCGTTGTTCCGTTTGGGCGCAATCGTTTTCACGAACATACACACATACATATTACATACATTTTCCAGTAGTACTTAATCATTGCAGTGGATTCAGCCGACCCCAAAACGGGTATTTCCGCTGAAATCCCGAATTTTTCCGCCGATTACAATAATATCCTTCTAGGATACGAGTCGGAAAGTAAAAATCACCCCTCCCAACAAAAGCAAAATCAAACCTCCAGTAATCCGGATACCTCGATAGTCCGAACATGGTCCGGAACGATATATGTCCGGTTTATCGAAGTTATACTGTATTCGTACGCATTGTCAGTACAGTAGTTCAAAACTGCACATCATCAGAATTTGCCAAAATACAGTCAAAAAGTAGTACAAGTCAACACGACTGAAACTCAGTATTTAGTCGTATCCTGAACATTATCCTGAACCAACATTCTTAAATTCTAAATCCTCAATGTCCGAATTACTGTAATATAATAAAAAAACACGTCAAAATATTTTTTGCTGGTCTTTTTTTTCTCATTATTAATTAAATCGCGCTAAGATCGCGATCCGGACCACTGTCGCGCGGGGCGTTCCGCAGGGTAGCGGCTTCGGACCGCTGTAATTGCCCGTATTAATTAGTCGAGTACAAGAGCTGCGTGCCGGCGCACAATATCATAATTTCACCGCATGGAATGCACAAAACGGCATCTCTCTCGACTTTTATTTTACCCTAGTATGTACAAACGAACGAGAACTAGGAGGCAGAATGTGCGGAAGTACTCACAATGATCCTTGACGTGTCACGTGGGACATCCCGTCCGGATTAGGCGAATTCCTCGACCGTCGCGTCGCCAGCGACGGCCAGTGCGGTCTTTGAAGCCGCGACGCCGAATATCCCGGCGCCCTGCTATCCCTTATGGCCTCCTCGTACGTCGGTAACACAGGCTGAAAGAAAAAACAATAAAAAATTTTGAAAAAAAAATCAAACGAGTTGTAGAAATAATCATTCTAAACTTTGTATTAGCTAGAAATAATTTTAGGAATAAGTTTGCCTCCAAAATTTGGTTTAACTGATCAGTATCATATCATAATGCTTGGACCACACGTACCAGAACCGTGTCGAAAATTGTTGTGTACACAAGAATTTGGAGTCGTCGATCTCTCTTACATTATTTTTCGAGATAAGATGCGTTGTAATCTTAAAGTTCTCTTTTTCTCTTCCCCAAAAAAATACCACATCATCGCGGAGGTACAAAATTAAGCGATTACATAAAGAGATTACTGCGTGGGATCGAAGTTTGTGTTGTGAGATTGGTCCTGTGGGGTCTTTTTTATCGTCCTTTCATCGTGTTATTGCAGGATTTTGGGTGAAAGTTGGACGATGAAGACATTACGTGCTGTTATTAAGGCCCGAGGGATTTTTATCGAACGTAGTATTTTTATTACGAATAAATTGTAAATTTGAAAGATAGAACTAGACTCTACAGTAAGATATACACGTTTCCACATAACCTTTCGTGTTTACAATAAAACGTCTATAGGAGACGAGGGATAGAAAAATTATGCTTCATTCATTGTAGTGATTCTTCTAAAACAGATTCAGAACGAGATATATGCCGGAAACTAATTTGGAACTCAGACTACTAAAGAATCATTTCGCGTATTCGATTTTATTTGGTATTTAATTCGTGTGTACCGTTAAATGGTATCTTTCGGGGTCCGAGGACCAGTCTCAACCGGTCGCCCTGGGAATGGGCTCATGGAGTCATGTGCGTGCGTTTGCTTACTGGTACCGCGCCGTCGTTTCTTTGTGGGCGCGGTGTTGGCGCTGATCGCGCGGCGGCGGCTACCGCGCGTTGCACGAAACTGGTATCGGACCCTCGGCTACCTACAATACGTTAAAGACCGATACGCGACGACGTAATGCATGGTAATCAGGTAATTAAGCGTACAATAACAGCAAATGAGCAAAATTCAATTAAAATAAATCCCGATCACAATAAATCGCAATTAGTTCGATCTGTTTTGCCGCCTCCTCTGGCTCCACCCGCTGCCCGCTGAATGTGAGCCTCGTCTTTCTACTTCGCGGTGACATTTCAGGCCGTGTTACGTAACACTGGAAGCGCGACAGACAAATTCGAATCAACCATTGTAGTTTAAACTCGAACTCTCTAGTTATGATTCATTATGCAGTTTTCAGCACAATTATGACGATGCTATGAGATTTTTTATATTTTGAATGGTTCGTAAATTATGACGCACACTGGGGTATTTGCCGATCTAGCTGGTCATAAGTCAAATTATAAAATACTAAAAACAAAAAAATGGCTGATGCAAGTATGTAAGAATTCAGTCTTTATATTTTTGTCAGTAGGTATATCATGACTGTTGTGTGGATTTTTGCAATTTATTCTATGTCATTTATGAAATATTCTCAGTATACTTTTAAAAAGATTTGACGATTAGTTATATATCAGAGTGACACTACTAATCTGTTTAAAAGATATAGTAACCATTCTCAAAAAACAAAAGACGAAAGAAAAGAAAATGACCTTTGTTTGATATCACTTTAGTAATCGATATCTGAATCAATTATTATTATCATAAATCGCACATTGAATTCACCGGACAATGGGCGATCGGGTCAATAAATAAATTGTCCGTCATTTTACTGTTATATGAGTGACATCGATCGGTCTCGACGGGCGGACTGACGGGTCCGGCGATCGGCATTCCGGCGGGCCGCTATATCACTAGCGCAGTCGGCAGAATCGGTGACGCGATCGGTAGCGCTGCGGGTTGTACATTCTTCCCCATTTCGGACCTTACAATTAACAAGGCGGTAGCGGTAAGAAATGCAAAAGGCGCGCGCGTTTACCGGTTCGGTCGCGCGTTATTTATTACTGTCCCACGGGAATTACCCGATCTTCTCCTTTTTATCCCTACGCGCCTTTTTCTTCTTTACGTTAAGCGGTTTCTCTCTTAATTCAAGCTTGATGAAGATCAGAATTTGTCAAACTTTTCTTTTTAGACGCTGAGTACATATAGTTTTATTTTACCGCTAAAGCAATCACGGCATCATCAATTTGCAACCCACTTAGGCACTAAACTAGACATAACATGACATACTAAGTACGACACGACATGTCAGTGAGTGAATCGAGAGTTGCGTTTAGGCGATTTATTTTTGAAGAAGAGCCGTTAAATCGCGCGTCCGGCCTAATAGAGCAATTTAATTCTTATAATAATAATTAAGGCGGCGCGTTTGCTAATGGCGTTCGCGCGCCTCGCGGCCGCCCGTGACAGCACGATGAATTCGTCCGGCTTAATGTTTATCGAAAAACCTCGTAAACGTATATTTAATGTCGCATTAGTATACCCGGAGAGAAATCGTCGTTATTAATTATGAGTTTATTGCGCGTTGGTCCGACCCGGCGGGTGCCGTGCACGACCCAACAAACCGCGATAATACCGCCTAAACTGTCGATTATACGGCCCGGAGAACAGTAATTTTCGAGCACGGACCCTCGCCATGCCACGGCCTGCGTTACAGCTCCATTTTCGAACTGGACGACTTCGACGTGTTGCGCTCAGCGCAGGATACACTCTGTTCCCACACAAATCCGTGTTACATGAACTGTATACCAGGTTAATCCGAGATAAGATATATTAGCGGTGCCGGCAACACCCAACAAAAAGTACAAATTAACGCTTAATCGAGATATTAACATTTTTTTAGGCGATACCTTCGATTTATCATTTATGCACAACCGGTATCTGTTGGTATTTGGGTTACTATTACCATTATCATTATTATTAAGTTATATATTCTCATTTAAGGACAATAATATTCGTACCGTTTCGAGAAATTATTATGGAGAAAATGTCGCGTTCGTGTTCGCGTGTCAGCGTCAGTTTGGGTAGACCTTTGTGGGATTCCTCCACCTGTCAGTGGCGTGACTCATTGCGAAATAGCAGCGTTCTCCGTTCGGGACAGTGCACGGCCGTGGTACAGAAACCCGATCGCCATATAGGGAAGACGTTTGCCTAGTTTACTCACACTATTTTGCTTAATTATTATCGATAGAAGAGCCCGCGTGAGCGTGCCGCGGCCAACTTATCGCATTTCTGATCTTATAACTTATCGTTAGATAGATAGACACTTTCGATTTTGACCACCGCTTGCGTAACCGACGCTTAGCGCCGCCGCGCCGTCACTGCTCTTGCAGAATTTGGTAATCGCCTATTCCACAATTATTTGTATGTACGACTAGAGTTTGCATTTGTACGTAAATTTTACATCTTTTCTAGTGGAAAAGAGTTATATTTTGCGCGTGTTGTTTTTTGAAATTCGCAACCGAGATATACCGGAATGTTTCCCGGTTCGGTCGAAAAATGGCGAACATGCGCCCGCTGACAGGACGACGTGTATGGATGTCCGCTCTCCGTATAGCAAATTGCCAACGTACCCGTTCAAGAAAATCCGCTAATGTTTCCAATAATTCATAATTCATAAAGCCGCAAACGCGGCCGTGTCGCCATATCTCATACTCACAAACTAAACCCACTTCTAAAAAAAAAAATAGTCCCCGATATCCAGAGCAGTTCAATTAGTATAGACCGTCCCACCAGTAAAACAAGTATTCAGTAATCAACGCTAGTGGACAGCATAAAGAAACACTTGTAAAAGTAAATTTATTTCGTTTATTTGTGCCAAATGAGCAAGCCTCTCGTATGTGTGAATGCCGTCCGACGACCTTCCTGCGGGGGCCCAGAATGAGTCCTAATTCCGACCACAGCTTCGCACTTATACTTCACGAAAGAAAAGTGCAATTATATCTTATTTAACAGAGGACCCGTCTGTTCGGTGATATTTTGAACGCAGCCTTTCGACGGCCGTTCACTTTTTAAGCGCCGATACAGTTTGTTGACGTTTTTTTTTCTTAATAATCCGCATTACTTAACAAGACCTCTCTATATTATTATACACTTGACACGCTAATGACCCGTTATGCTTAATACCTGTTTTAATATAGATATCTTTTGAATTGGATCGACGGCATTTTGCAAATTAAGTCATAATACAAGTAAACATAGATATGATACAACCGATCTTACCTGTGCTGCTTGTATCCCGTCAGCAAAAGCTATAAGAGCCAATCGATCAGGTGGATGTAGCAGAGCCACATGATCCCCCAAATCAGGTCTGGGTATGGTAGGTTGTATGGGAACAGCTCTAGACAATGGCTTCCTCCTCTTGCAAAGCACCACGAGGCAGACGACGACAAGCAGCAACAAGACGCAGACTCCACTGGCCAAGGAGGCTAAAATCCGGCTGCTTGTCGAACCAGAATCAACTAGAAATAGAGTAAATAACTTCGTGTACTTTGGGATTTGGGTTCGTTGGTAAGCATACTGAAGGATGGTTCGATGGTGATGCATATGGGAGGGTCCCTAGGCTCCCACCGTCCACCAGAACACATGAGGATCTCTGGTCCACGTATTTCGTAACCCGGATAACATTGGTACGATAGTTTTTTGATGCCGAAATAATGACTGGGTTTACCGTAGTCAAACCGTGCGTCGTTGACGTTGAAGTAGGTGCCGTGCATCAGGTCGGGAGGTTGTGGACATTCTTTGAAAACTGAAATTGAAAATTATTAGTCAATATACCAAATTCATAGAATTCATGAATTTCTGCAGAACTTCTCGTAAATTTCTTGGGATCATTTTACCATAGTTAGTTCCATACCTTATCATGCTTAGACATCACTGCCATCATTGGAGGCCAGTATAGTCATTGCGATTATATGAATATCTCACGATAACGCAGCGAAAATGTAGACTGTCAAGCTTACTTATGCAGTCAGATAAAAATAACGCGTGCAACGGCCTCCCACAATACAGCAGGTTTTATCCGGTGACTTACATCAAGTCATACATGCGGCATGCGCTTTGAAATAGCCACTTGATGGTCATGTGATACAGATACGATGTGGGAGGGCAAAATGTTGTGGCCCTCTATCCCCACGATAATATTAATATGTCTCGACGGGAAGTGTTTCTCTCGTACAGAAAATACGAAGACACACGCATACGCGATCTCTTCCATAAAATATGCTGCTTTGATGGTTTCATAAATTAATGCCTCGCGCGGCAATATACCGTCTCCTCTATACCGAGATGACTTATTCGATGGTCGTGGTGAGCCTATGTCGGCGCCGTTGTTCATTTTTCATTGTGCGCACTCGCGGTCACAAAAAGGAACGATTTTATATTCCACCACTCCTTTCGTTTTGACGCCGGCAACTTTATCGCTTAAGATCCAGCGAAATTTTTATGAAATCTTCGGCGGCGATCCGCCTTAAAGAGGCAAGAAGATAGTCGCCCGGATCTATCGAGTCCTATTAGTATTCTTGGAACACGAATTGTCCGCCTTAGCGCCGTAAGTACGCCGCCAGTACAAAAGACCAAAGCCAAGAGATAATCACTGTTTCTTTTTGTGAATGGGGCACAATACTTTAATTATGCGAGGTCATCTCATCCGAGCCAAAGTTCATCGTGTTATTACAGACGCCGACGGCCACCCGATTCAAATCTCTTATAATAAATAAGACTTGTTTTAAATCGTTCCCATTTACCAATAATACCCTTTTGTTTTCGACAGGTTCAATTGGGTCGCTTCAAAACATCCTTGTCCATTATAATTTTTGCTATTCTTTAGATTTTACGTCATCTTTTATACATGTATTAATTTGGTACGTTTTGTTTCTGTTGCAGATAAATCTACTAGCATGGATCTACCCTATTCAAAATTTTTAAAATTTCCCAAAAAGATATTAACCAACGATGCGAAAATTGATAAGAAAACGCGTCACGCACGCAAATTTCATAGTCGAATTAACATACGAGTACGTAATATTTTGAAATACCATTTCTTAAATACGAGCTGGAAAGATGGCGATGTTATCAGTGCTATATAGCAACGAGGAACACGCATCATATCTTAAAAGAGGAGCGTGTACGTTTAAGTTAGCGTAATCAGCGCCTACGTCGACACCGGGTATCGGCGCGCCGATCTGGGCTCTAAATTCGCCTTTTTACGCCCTCTACCGGCAATAACATCCGTCAGTCCCGAAGGAAAAAAAACGACAGCAAAACCAAAAAAATCCGACCGGAAAAACGCCCGTGCCACGGCGCTGTTCACGCCTACTAACGCACTCTGCCGCCGATGGACAGAAGCTCAGATATTTATTGTCCGTTTTATGACCATTTGGATTTAATTGTCAGCAGAAGGGTAAAGAATTTTAAGTTTTATGCCCACGGTATTATAGAAATCTGATAAAAACAGCATGGCCATATTCAATTAATATTATTTTTTCCTATTCTCCACAGAAAAAGAAAATATTTTTGTACCTACAATTTGACATCCAACAGAAAATAGTACAAAATAACTTGTATTTTATTTGATGACTACATAATAACGGGGAAGTGCTTTAAATTAGGCTTTGTGTGAATTGTATTTATTTGTAGTCTAGACAGTTTCAAGAACTGTATATAATAACTTTTAAAATAGTCATAGTGTTGAAAATAAAAGGCGCAGTGGTCGCCCAAAGAGGCTAAAGTCGTAGAGATTTATCGTTGTTTTGAAAAAAAAAGGTGATAAAAAAAACGTAAATAAATTCCGGTGTGTTGGCTGGAGAGCTAGCAATAACATCAGACATGATTATGCATCCCACGAACTGTTCAAAGAACTTTGAACCATAATAGTTTCTTAGTACCATAATAGAAACTTTGCTTGGAATTTGATGCACCTAGAGTAGGAAATTTGGTGTTTATTCAGGGGAATATCTATCAACATAAACATATTTTGGAACATGATTTAAAAGCACCGGTCTATAAATTATGCCTTGGAGGAAGATGGATTTTTCAACAAGACACATTGTTAAGGATGGTTGCTTTACTACGCTTCACGACAATTAACCATCTCAAAGCCTCGACTTAAATGTTATCCCGCGTTTGGGTAGATTTTGGAGCGTAATATAAGACAACATGTCATTACTAGTGCACCTACTCTAAAAGAGAAGCTGCAAGGAAATGGCAACGAATAACGCCCTTTAAAATCGAAAATTTAGTTGCTTCAATACCCAGACGCTTGCAGGCTGTTTATATAGGTTATTATTTAAGTTCTGATGATTTTCATGTTTATGTAGACTTTTTTCGTTGCTTTTTTTCGGTTCTTCGTGAATAATTTGTTAAGTTTACATTGCAGCTAGTTATTTTTTGTAATATAACAATAAAAATAGATTTAAAACAAAAATGCATCATTACGTTTCTCCGTTTCTTCCTGGACTAATCAGATAGTAGAAATGGGGGGTCGTACGTAGACTTTTGCCGCCCACTATATGTCAATTCGTATTTGATTCACGGTTCATAAGTATTTTTTAATGCGTCTATAGAAAAAATATTGCATAATACTCATGCTAACGTTGCTTTATGTAGGACATACAGAAGTACTAAAACAAACTTTTCATGTCATGTCAAAAATTGTCCATTTTTTTGTAGTTCTTCAAGCATTTTGTTGTTATTTAGGTCCACGGGCCCATGGTCATGTCTGTACAAGGGCCCATTCACACCTTGCTACGCCACTGGCAAGACTGGCAGACGTACAACACAATTTTTTATGAATATGTATGACATACATTTACATCTTTACATACAGAGTTATTATAATTGTAAATTTATACTGGGTGTTGGGTAATATCGAAAATAAAACAATAAAAAATATTTAACACATAAGCATTTTATTTTCTCTTCTCTCTCTCTCTCTTCAACCAACAGCATTTTTATAATTAATTAATATATTGTCATATACCGATTACTTTATTGTTGCTAAAATGTAAACTATTTCAGATCTACTACATTCGTATAAGGTGATATATGCAATATCTTTTGGTACTGGTTTTTACCATCTTTCTTTAACCTAAAACGATATTATATCTGTTAACATTTACGCAACAATCGTACAACATTCGTTTTAACTATATGACGTGCTACATTTACAAGTTCTTTACATGAAACAGCGGGTGATGATAAACGATGAACAAAAAAAAAACCACTTTGTATATATACAAAAAATACACTCTTATGATCAAACTAACTACTGCTAAAAATATCAAGTGGAAGATTACTTTTTCTGTTTATGAGAAACTAGAAACAAACGATCGATACAAGTAGTCAGATTTAAATAAGAAATAAATAAATAATTAGGGTTGATCAACATCGAGGAACAATTATTGTTTTATCACTAATTTTTTCTGGATACTAAATTTCATAAATAAAAGACTAGCACAGCTAAAAATTCGAATAAAAAAATAACACGTATGTATATTACTTTGTGAGATGGTTAATAATAAATATAGATCTTACTTTCTGGAATGTACAAATATTACAGATGAGGTTACACTCTTAAGATACAGTGCTTCTTTATATAAACAAGACACACCTATTTAAAAGAAAAAAAAAACGATCAAAAAGGCAACCGACAATTACTAAGATCAATAACAATTGAATATAGATTAAATATATCACAAAAACAATCACAGAAGTTAAAAGAGACTCTACAAACATTTTCAGTTCAAAAAAATTCTACGGAAACCAGGAAAATGGTCAATTGCCTTCTTGCAATTCTAACGGAGAGGCGATTTCAACATTTGAGTATTATAGAATTTTGCCAAAGTTCGCTTTCAAACCACAATTAATAAATAAACCATTACTTATACAACAAAAGTGGACCAACAAGATTCATACAAAAAAAAAATCTTTGGCACTATTTTACATCCTTCTAGGAGAAAAAACAGACAAGAGAGCAGAAACTTTGTAAAATTGCACTCATCAAAAAATAAATTTTAAACACAATTCATCAACCAAACTATAGATCACCGAACGGATCGAAACTAACTTCCTGCTTTGCCGGTTGTTGACCACCAAGTTTCGGACTCCCAGTCATCGGTTGTGCCATCGGTTGTTGCATGCCAGCCCCCATCGGTCGATACATGGCCCCCGTGGTCGCCGCCATCGGCTGAGGTTGCCAACCAGCCTGCTTCGGCTGATTCTTCGGAGAATTCCACTGCTGGGTTTTCCCAGAAGTATCAATGGTTAAATTCTCAACTAACGATGCAAGACTTGACTCTAAATCGCCAGTTAACAGCTTCTGTTGTTGACCGGACTTCATGGGAGCTTGCTGGGGTGCTTGTTGAGGAATTTGAGGCTGTTGCTGAGCTAGAGGATCAAAGACTGATGGTTCATTCGAGGAGAAGAGACTACCACTTAGGTTTGATGATGGGAATTGTTGGTTTGGTTGGTTTACTGGAAAAGCTGGTTGTGGTGGAAAACCATTCGACCAAAGGTTTGTGGTGGTTGCTGTGGTGATTGCTGGAGCTGCGGTGCTGAAGAAATCATTACCACTACCACCTCCACCACTGGTGACATCAAAGAGATTTCCATTTGTTGCTGGAGGGGCTGGTTGTGGGGTTCCTCCAAACATATCAGCGAATGGATTACCTAATTGTAGCAAGTCATCGATGGCTTTTGACGGTTGAGATGGAACAGAAGCTTGGACGGGTTCTGTCCCAAACAAATCCAAGATCTGTTGGTTTGTAGCAGCTGCTGGCTTGGCTGGTGAACTTAAGAATGGATTAGTACTTGATGGAGATCCAACATTGGCTTTGAATTGATTCATAGCGGCTTCTTCTTCTGCAACCGCTTCTTGCTTAAGTGTATCATCAATCTGACTACTAGCAACTGTACCAAAGGCATTAGACGTATTCGACAAAGCAGTAACACCAGACTTTAGGCTCTTCTGGTTCGTAGCAGCCGTCGGGGTGTTCCCTTCCAAAGAGGCCAAGTGTTGCTCCAAAGCATCCAGAAGACTATTCGGAGCCTTTGTGAGATCAGGAATATCGCCTTTATCGATCCCGATATTCTCAGCGACTTTTAAGAATTCCCCAACTCGATCCATACGGATGAGAAACTTCTTGTATAGATCTAAGGCCTCCCTACATTGCTTTTTATTCATCTCGAAATATTTCTCAAGCAGATTTATGATACCATCGTTGTAACAAGCGAATAATCGTATCAGATCTCTGAATAGAAGCATGAAGCACATATTGATTACTCCATTGGTTAAGTCATTAGCCGTGCAATCGAATTCTAACAAAGCGTCTAATTGGTTTTGCAAGATTGGTAAGGTTTTTAAGAGATTTTCAGCGGTCATTGTCCGTAAGGTACCTTCTTCCTTACCGCGCTTCACCTTGCAAAAATCAAAGGCGACCGCTCGATAGGACAAAGCTTTCTCGTTTAGATACCGTGCATACCTTCTTATAAATGGTGACATATCGTAACCGGTTCTAGCTCCTACTGCGCTCTGAACCCCCGTTTTATCCACAAAATTTGATAGTTGAAAGGATACATTACTGGAAGCTAGATATTGCGTGAACCTCTCGTTACCGTAGCACATGATATGATGCGTGGTAATCAAGGATTTAAATACAACCACCCAACTGGTATTCTGAGACCTTTCTATCAATAGATTAGCCATTTGCGGTATGGAAACGTTTGGTTCGTTCGTGCAGTGAACCAAATAGTCCAAGTGTTTTTTCTTGGGGCCCAGCATTTCCTCCGTGGTCGCCTTGCACACGGATTTTGCAAGCCCTTGACCGGCAAGGCTGTGCTTCGCCGCGAGGAGGCGGTCATTTATCGTCTGCCCGGCCATCTTCCACCTACTTTTCACACACCGAAATTACTTGGGGGTTTCGAACACTCAGCTGGTTTTACTCGCGACTTTTCTCTCAAACGGAAAACCACAAGGACAGGTCGATAACAGGAAGGATAATAGACCGGCGAATCAATAAAAGGTACCGATCTGAAGCAGACGGACACGACGCGACCTCTGGCGAATAGTAGCGCAAACTAGATACCGCAGCTTAGTACCCGCCAAGGTTATTTAAGTAGATAAGGTGGTCTCATAAGCCTGCTTATGGGCGAGATATGAGTTCGGTGAGAGGGGCATATTGATACACAGACTAGATAGAACGCCGCGTCAACGCTATTTTTTACGAGTTCGAGCGAGTATAAGCACACGGACACGCCTACCGGACAACGTTATCTGTAGACCGTGTTTACTATTGGTCAGTGATGAATGAGACCACCTTATCTACTTAAATCGCCTTGAGTACCCACAGCTGTTCAGGCAACCTTGCACACAGCATTCAATACAAAGAAATAATAAATATTTTTTGGTACACAAAGAGTTTATATCATTATCAATAAACGTTACTACGTTTATATTAATTGTAATAACAATAATATAGGACAACTTGCAAAAGGATTTTTACCTTGAAATTTTAATAACAACAAACCATTTTAGTACAAATAAATTGTATAATTGTTTTGTGATGAAATAATAGCAATACTAATCAACAAACTAGATTTCATAATAAATTTTCTCGATCATTATAAACTGACCTCACACTACATCTATTTCTCATTGTGTTTCACTAAAACTTTCGTCATCAGATAGAAGAAGAGAAATAAAAGTTTACTTAGGATATACCGAGGAATTTTAAACTAAGTAGAGCACAGTGACATATGCAACCAATTATACCCAGTCTATGGTTTATAATTGACCCACATATATTTGGTTGCATACACAACTGTGCTCTCCTTGGTTTGAAACATCTATATGTATAAACTACTAAATTACTATAGCTAAATTGTAGCCTTGCAAAAACCAGATGCAATAAAACAGCAGGTAGTCCCAATAATAAAAAAAAACTTGTCTTTGGTCAGGAATGTTATATTTTATGACCAGATCCTTAGATGTATAAATTAAACCAAAAGAAATAACTTACCATTTGGTGATGATATACATTTAGGAGGGATCCTGGGGGACCAAATCCCACTATCAAGACAAGTCTGTGTCGAGTACCCATCAATTTCATATCCTGTATTACAGCTGTAATGCAGTCGTTCCCCAAAACCGTATAAACCACTCTTCTCATGCACATAATAGCCATTTTTCACGGGTTCTGGTGGTTTACAGCCTTGTTTTGATAATCTCACACATGTCCCAAGTTCTCCTGTCCACAGGCCATCTTCGCAGACCCTATATTTACTCTCAGGAACTAACTCAGACCCAGAGCTACAGGTGTAAGTTGCAAGAGCTCCTTTTTTAAACCTGCCATCAGAGGCTTTGTCTCCTTCGATTTGTACAGCTCCATTAGTGATAAATGGTGGTGGATCACATCGTGCTACACATAATGGGTTTGGTGGTTGCCAACCCCCTTCGACACAAGCGATTTTATCTGCTCCTTGTAGATCAAAAGCAGGGTTGCATGTTATGGCAACTACTTCTATAAAGGATACCTCGCTGTGTTCCAAAGTTACGTTTCCATTGGGTATTATTAGCTTAGGACATGGTATGAAAGGTGTCTCAGTATAGTTTGTACTTGCTGCTGTAGCGATAGTCGAGAATAATAGGAGCTTAATTGAGGTTAATATCATACTGATGATCCTAGCGCATCTCCACAGGGTAATAAATTCGTTGTTATATGGGTAAAATTAACGGCACTATCAACTTAACTCATATAATATTAACAAGATTTTACTTGGTTTACAAACATTGTTTTGACGTCTGTCTGACAGATGCATCGATCAGCTGTTTGCTCAAGGTCGCGTCATAATTCTTTTTACTGTAAAAAGACTTTACTATTTATGGCGATCTAGCATTTATTATACAGCAATGTTTGATGTCCTTTAAGGATTGTAAATTATAATTGATAAATGCTATTATAATGGTGACTATAAATGTTTTACAAATGGATTTCTATCTTATGGGTAACTTAATGAATCTACCGACGTATAGATGGCGCCATGTCATACATCACTGAAGGAAAATTCTATCTGGATTTACAGACAAATTTGTTAATAAATTAATCCTGAATTCGTGCCCTGGAATACCAATTTAGAAGATAGATCACTAAAATTTCTGAGAGATATTTGCAAATAGATTGAAATTATCTAGATCCAATACTTCTGGCTTCGTATCGGTCTTAGATGATGTGTTCACGTTAATAGTCGTATCGTTGGGTGTCTTGGTGAATACGGAAGTATTCACCAAGAATTCAATTTAAGGACGGGAATTTCTCGTAAATAGGTCGAAGGAAGTCAGGTCCTTAGGTGATGCCATCGTCTAGGTTGCCTTGACAACGGACAAGACTCGAGTCAGCACGGAAAATGAAATTTTACGGAAAACCCTTAGGGCCTGCGGGTCGCCCAAACAAGCACAGTAATTAAGGGTGCAAATAAAAGTGCACAACATTTAATTTACTTGGTGTTCATAAAAAAACTTTTGGGACATAATAATTAAGATGTTTTTTCTGCTCAAATGATATTTGTAACAACTAAATACATTATGAACATTGCTTTAAATTAAAATAAATCTTTTGTTGAAGGTTAAATTAAAGAATGCGTCATTCTGAAAAACCTTTTCAAATAAAAAAAAACTGATGAATGAAGTTTTTTATTGCATGCGAAACATAATCTTTCCATTCTTCGATGTTGGGCCAGAAAAAATCTGGGCTGGTATTCTGTACTAGACCGTTATTTTGTTGGTCCATTATTTATCGATGGTTAATGAAATTAATAGAGCACATAATTTACGGAGTTGGAATAACAGAAACTGTCAAAACCGTAACAACTAAAATACTCTCTGGCATTGTTTTCTTCAAAGAAAATAAGACACAGCTGTAAATTTTGTTGATTTCCGTTTATTTATCCAAGCATACAAACATCGATATTACACATGTTCAAGTACAATATTATTTTAATTGTATCTTAGCATAACCCAAAATGATTGCTCGTGGTATAAAAAATCATCTTATCATTGTTTTGTTTGTTTTTATTATGCCCAATATCACAACCACTGTTAATAGCAATAAATTATATCGAAGGATCAAGGATATTGAATGACGCCAGCGTGATTCAATATCACAAGTAGTGCCCCGCACTCTTAGGATGTTTTCTTTGAGTTAAATGTTGAATCCTGCATGGCAGCGGCAGCATTAACATTTCTGGTGGTAATCTTCCTTCGAAAGAACGTGTTTACTTGTTCTTTGAGGGCAGTTCCTTCACCATAAGTCTGTAATAATCGTGAGGTGACTCAACCTTCTCGTAGATTCGTCGCCCTTGCTTGTCCTGAAAGTTCTTGTAGTTGATTTCTCTTTCAGTTTTCATGCCAATACTTTCTGCTATCTTCTGTGTAAAGAAACTTGTAGCATCCACTTTCATCAACTTAAAAGAAATAAAAAGAACTCAGATTATCTGTTTAACTTTTCGAACAATCATCAATACTTTAAACCCGTGTTCTTCAGCAATTAGTTCGCTCCTGATGAACAGTTGTTTGGCAATTCCTTGGCCCCTGTATTTGCCATCCACGCAGAGAATTCTTAATTCGAATATCTTCTCGACGCCGTATTTATTAAAGAGGTCCGCTTCCTTGTTGAGACCGAAAAGTAATCCGAATATGTGATGGTATTCCTGACAGTCGATATCCTTCATGGCTTCCAGGCCGAGCTCTATTTCTCCGGGCCTCGCTATACCGTTCAGAGCAACTCCGGCAATCTGGAAAAAATTCAGTCATTAGCGGCGATTCTATTTTCCGGTGTGGAGCGCTCGGAATCCTATTGTCTTCGTTCCGATGGAAAAAAGGACGGCATGCGGTAGGGAAAAGCTCATTAGGACTTCATTTGTTCCAGGACTTCATCCTGAAGGATAAAAACGGGGAGTTGATGGAATTGTTTGCCGGATGGTGTTATTATTAATAACGTTATTATAAATAATGAAGAGCTTTGGTTACAAAACAAACATTTTCTTGAAATTAGGTTGAAAAGTTATTTTTTTGTGGCGAATTGTTATGATCTTACTTCATGGGTGATTATAAGCAAACTAGTGGACATAATACTTATTATATTACACCATTAGCTTACTGATAAATTGGATCATGAATCCTGAAAATTACGCCTTCCTACAGCCTACATTATTCATAAAAATTTTTGGTTGATTATAAATAGTGAAAAGTTGTTGCTTCATGTGCGATTATGAGCAAACTAGTGACCATGCAAGTTATTATATTGCACCCTAGTGTAACTGATAAATTGGACAATGAATCCTAAAAATTACAGCTTGCTATCTACCTTCCTTTATTCAGTTTTTAATTTTTTGCGATTCTTGAGTGGTGAAATGTTATGTGCGATTGTGAGCAAACTTGTAGACATAAATTATATAACACATACATAATTGGGTAATATATCCTAAAAATTACTTTACTTTATCCACAAGCATTTATAGATTTTGAATAGTGAAATGTTATGATCTTGCTTCATGTGTGATTGTGAGCAAACTAGTAGACCTAAAACTGTAGACGCAAAACACAACTGTAGACGTAAAAATAATTATATTACACCATTGGATAATTGAAAAATTGGGTAATAAATCTTGAAAGTTACAGGTCGGTGTCTACTTTACTTTATTCAAGAGATTGTTTAAATTATTGGTTGATTTTGAGTAACGAAATGTTATGGTCGTGTGATTGTGACCAAAGTAGTGGCCATAAAAGTTATTATTTATACTACACCATTGGACAACTGATAAATTGGGTAATAAATCCTGAAAATTGCAGCTTACGATTTAGCGTACTTTATTTACAAGCATTTTTGATTGATTTTGAGTAGTGAAATGTTATGATCTTGGTTAATGTATTATTATGAGCAAAATTGTGAACATAAATGTTATTATATTACACGTTTCGATATCTGATAAATTCGATAATAAATCCTGAAAATTACAAGTCTACTTATTCTCAAGAAATTTTGAAAAGTTGATAGGGGAATTATTAAAGTACGCTTTGCGATTAGGTGGTACATAATCCATGTATGAAAAGACCCTCGTGAATAGGACGAACCTTCACCTTTAAGTATTTAACTTGGCTGTTCTCTGATGTCCTATTGTTAATAATGGTTTTCCAATATGCTCTTGCATATGAATAGATGACGCTAATTCTCCCCGAAATAATACTAATAATTTCTATAATAATAATATATAAAATAAAACAAACGACTCAGTTTAGTTATATTCGTTCGAAATTATACTGGATAAAAGAAAGTGATTAAAAAATAAATAACAAAAGAAAATTAGGTAATAATTTGGGTACTTGTCCTGTTGATGTATCTGTCACCATGATGGAGAGTCCATCTTTCAAAGTTTGCAAATCCTGGCTCTCCAGTAATTCGCAGGGGACTCCTTTCTTGCACAAACCTATCCCTAAGTTAAGTGGTTCGTCTGGAAAAGCGTCCCTAAGGTATTCAACAACTTCTTCGAATCTCGATTCTGGTATTGGTCCGTATTCCATCTGCAAAAACCCAAACAGATTTTTCAAACTTAAATCTAAAATATGGATAAATACACCTGTTAATTAAATTGTTAACTAATTTTTAAAAAATCAAAGTTATTACTGAGTAATTTACTGCGTATGATTGAAAATAAAAAAGATTACTACCATTAAATTTGTTTTTATATAAAAGATACTAACCTTTTTTTAATAACAGAATTTTCTTCGATGTTTTGAACGCTTTGGATGCGCGAGCGTTTATGTGCTTTAAGGGGAAGCTTTCGAGGAAAACTAAACGGCTCATCTGAGCGTCCTGTTGCTTCGAGCGACGCCCGGATTTTCTTCTACAGGTCCGGATTATACCGGATTTTCTAATACTCCAAACAGGCAAACAGTAATTCAAACATCACTGCTCTTCACCCCATATATTTACCTGATATATTTTCCCATTTAACATCTTCATCTTCATGGTTGCTAAATTTGCATAAATCTTTATACAATTGCATGAAAGAATTATACAGAGTTGGTGTAATAACACAAAAGTTATTGACAAATCAAAATTGAACCATTTTCGGTTTTGCTTCAGTATGAAGCATCAGATTTTTGTTACGAAGTATCAGTTAAGGAAACAAGTATGTCTTTATAACCAGTACGGTCCTGTCGTGGGAATACGTACCTCAATTTGTACGTAATAAATCTAGATTTGCGAAAACCCAATCTTACATTTGCAACTGTTTTATACCCCTGTCTAAAATCGACTCTATTTTCATTGTTGTGATGTTTTATTATTACAATAATATTAGAATTATTCACACTGACTTATAGGAATCGATTGATGTATTATATGTTTACGTGCTATTTATGAGTTAATAGAAATAGTTTTCTGAATTGCGGACGTTGTTGTACAGCACTTAATCAATAGCTCCATAGAAACTTGTAGTGTTGTTGAACACAAACTTTAATTTCTACTTCCGTATCAAGGGCGCCCGAATAAATATTCTAAAGGTTTTTTTTATTTAGTCAAAAGATAATGCACCTTCAGTAAAGATCAAATCATAGAAAATAGTGCCGAATTTTTTTAAACAGCATAAACGGTTTGTGAGAGATTAATTTTAAAAGCAAGTAAATTTTGCCATAAACCATGTAAAGAAACTATAATAAAAAATTTCATAAATTAGAATTAAACACTGTAGTTTGGATTTTTTGTTGTTAATTTGTAATATGTAAATATTTTTTGTCAAGTATGATAGATATTTTTCAGTTTAGAAATTTATAGTAGCTGTGCATAAGAAATAATCACATTACTGCGTGGTAGTGGATTTTTTACATCTTTCACGAAAATGGAAATTTATATTATTTATTAATCTTCCACTGGTAGCGCCATCTATTGTAAAGAACTGCCATATGTTTGGTAGCGGAAGCAGTCGGGAAGTTGTTTGCAAATTATACCGCTAGAGGTCGCAGATTTTCCTCAAATCCCCCTGAACGGGCGAATGTAGGTGGCGCTTTTTACCCTGAATTGTTTAATTCAAATTTCTACCACCAGACTGGGATTATTTCGCTCGTTGAGGCGAATAGCCAATGAAATGCGTCATACGTCTGAACAAGCGAATGTAGATGGCACTACTTACCCCGAATTGTTTAATTCAACTTTGTACCACCAGAGCGGAGACTCTGTCGTTTGTTGAGGCGGATCGTTAGTTTTAAATCATAGGCATGTTCGAGCAGTGAAAAAACTAGTTTGAAATTAATTTGACAGATTATTTGTGTCATCTAAAAAACTAATAACAAACTAGATTATAATAATTGCTCGAACAAAGCTATTCAATAATCACCTGGAACTGCAAGAAACACTCGCACACAAAAAAACATTCTAGAAGCAGAATTAGACTTAAAAAAAAAATGGTAAAAAACTCAATAAAACGACTATTACAACTCATATTTGTAATAAGGTATATTTCATAATAACTGTAGTACATTCTAACAATATCGACACGAAAAATGGAATTTTAATTACACATTAAACCTACGTTCATATACATACATATAAGCAATCCTATTATGCAACAACTTCAACCATGGGATACAGTCCAAATTTATAAACAAATATATACAGAACAAATTGAACAGAAACAAAATCTCAAACTGTTTGTGGAAAATAAGTAAAGTTTGGACAAAATATAAACAACAATATCTTACTTACGAGTGGTAGAATACTTGCAATGCGTTTTATACTTATTTACAACTTGAAACAAGCAACTGTATCGCAAAGATTAGAACAGAAGGTCCTCGTCTCCCGTATCTAACATATTTCCCGGATCGGACTGCAGTTCTCCTAGAGCTAAAGCTGCCTCCTTCGCAGCTAACACCTTAGCCTCAGCCTTAACACGGGCAATACGTTTCTTATCCTGGATCTTTTTCAAACGGTAGAATTCCTCTCTTTCCAATTCATCCAATTCAGAGATAATGTATGCCAAGGTACGTTCAATTCTTGGAATAATTACTAGAATAAAAGAATTGATATATATATATATATATATATATATATATATATATATATATATTTTTTGATGAAAAACTGAGAAATTATATTTCAAAATAATCTTACCATGTTCAATTGCATTAACTCTCCTGTTAGTGATCTTGATAACTTCATCAAGAGTAACAAACGAAGTTTGTAAAGATGCCAATTCAACAAGTAACTTAACAGCGCTCTGATAGTTCTTCTTCAATTTGGCTAATTGTTGACCACCACGAGCGAGACCGGCGAGTTCGTAGGTGTCAGTTCCGTCCTGGTAACTCTCGAAAACGGGTAACGTAACGCCGGCAACGTTGTCCTTCTTAGTACGGATTTTAATTTGCGCTTTAGTGACGTTCTGCAGCACGACTTGGTTGAAATCACCGGTGGTGAATTTAGCCTCGGCAAGTGAGAAAGCAGCCTCTTTCATCACCTCTCCCATCAAGGTTTTGGTCTGTTAATAGTAAACAGTTGAGAATTTCGAATCACAAGACCTGTGTCAACATACCTCAATGATTTTGCCCAAAATCATACGGAATCTCATCTGCAAGGCGTCTGCTTTCTTCTTGAGTAGACTGTGGCCTTTCTGGGCACCCTTCAGACGTGCTTTCATTAACATCTGGGCGCTAAATTGAAAGATATAAGAGGATACATTACTAGGTCACTCCCTTATTGGTTAGGATGGTGAGAATATTATAGGATTTTGGGGGTTATTGTGTGGAAATAATGGGTGTTTAACATTAATGGATGATGGATAACTTACCCTCGAGAGGGGAAAATGGGTAGCCTTTCTTTTCCGGACATTTTTAGTTAATTTTCGCCTCTTGGTTGAGAGTCAGCTGACAAAATTGTGATTCCACTGACAAATACGTTGTGCGACAGCGCCCTCTGTTGTGCAACAAATCACGTGCTTGTTTACTGTACGGTATAGACAAGGCAATTTAAGTAGATAAGGTGGTCTCATAACTCTGCTTGTAGGCGAGGTATGAGTTCGGTGAGAGGGACATATTGATACACAGACTAGATAGACCGCCGCGTCAACGCTATTTTTTACGAATTCGAGCGAGTATAAGCACACGGACACGGCTACCGAACAACGTTATCCGTAGACCATGTTTACTATTGGTCAGTGATGAATGAGACCACCTTATCTACTTCAGTTGCCTTGCGGTATAGAGGAAAAACGAAAGCAATAGTTTATAAGATTTTATTTATTTATCAAAATATATTGCATGTTTTTATTTACAATTTTGTCTCTCCTTTTTGTAAAACTTGACGTACATTTATGTTAATACGTGAATAATGCATATATTCCTGAAAAGGTTTCCATTGTCCATCATCTAAACATAAATCCAAAGTATATCTATCAATAAAATTATTATCACAGACATCTTTTGTCTCTACAGGGGTCCATTTGTTTTCAGAACAGGGTAAAATCCTAGGAACTCCATGATAACAAAGTCTGGATTCTTTGGTCATAACAACAACATCACCACTTTGTAAAAGCAGTGCTGTTGGTTTTATTTCTATGGTTTGACCGCCAATTAGAAATATCGCGGTTTGTCCAAAACTAAAACAAATAAGAAAAATGTTATTTAAAAGAACAACTTATCATATAGACATACCTGAATGAAAATAAAGGAGCTTCAAGATTTTTTTCTGAATGATCTGTATGTCCTGATAATGTAGAATCCATATGGTAATAATTTACAATTGCAGCTTCTGCTGTGAAATACTCATAATTTAGAACTTTTGTGAAATAATTGCATAGAGCACTGAGATCCTCAGGAAATGGATCTTTTAAATCTTCAGAATATATCTGGAATAAATAATAATTCCAGATGTAAATAATAGAATAATAGGCAACCCAATTCGCACAATGGTAAGTTAGGTTGCGTTATGCAACATATTGCATATTGTTATATTTGTTATAGATGTTTCAAAGCAAGGAGAGCACAGTTGTGTATGCAACCAAATATACGCGGGTCAATTATAAACCATACACTGGGTATAATTGGTTGCATATGTCACTGTGCTCTACTTAGTTTAAAACTACTCTACTGCCACAGTATATTATAATCTTTGTGTTACAGTAACAAAAATTTCCTATATACCTTTGTGTCCCAGTTATGGTGATATCCCAAAGTGGCCCATCTTAATTTCATGAGCAAATCTTTCTTATCCTGAGCATAAGTCCACCAACTTTGTCCTGCGGGTACCAGGCCATGCAGATCCAAATTGGTTTTATTTGGCTTCTTTGAGTACCCCTCTATACTACGGGTTATCCAATATCGTTGTCCCAACTTTGTAAAAGGATTTCGTATAAAAAGTAAACCTTAAAAGTTATATCCTAAGTATTTTTTTTTAAATATTATTTTTGGTCATATTATACCAGGATTGTTGATAATTTCATAAACGTCCCAATCTGTTACTGGCATGAGACCAAAAAAAGTATCCTCTATTTTATTACATTCTACAGGTTTTACCTGAAAATCAATTAAAGTTACTAAATTAATTATTAACTATTAAACTATTAAACATTGTAGTACATTTCATACCTTTGTAATATATCCATTATAATCAAAATTAATGACATCCTTAAGGTCAGGCGGGGGTTGTCTTGATTTATAATATTTAAAATCAGTCTTGAACATTTTAATCCAAAATTTTACAGGTTATGTTTTGAGGTTTTATAGGTTATGTTTCCTTGGAACTTATTGTTGAATAATGGACGGATTAGATATAAATTAAGACATTTCACTTCAATAAAAGTTGTAAAATTTGTTATACTAAAATAAATTCGGTATATAAAGAAGCTAAAGAAAATTACAGTAATCTGTAACCGGAATGCGCCAAAGCTTTGGCAACTGACTACTAGAGGGCGACGGCAGTACACCAAAAAATAAATTCAGAATTTACGAGAATAATATTGTATTTTCCCAAAAAACGATTACATAATTAATTCATGTCTAATTTGAAGCTATAGAACGTTAACTACGGACATAATTAATGTTTTAAGGCGTACGTTATATAAGGTTGGACTGAGTGAAGCGTCGCGCAGGGACATATGTCGAGGAGTCCCATCAGATCATAAATATTCACGGAAAACATCCATAATCTCTTCACGACAAAGCATTTGAAGCATTGAGCGCTTTTTGTGGCTGTTTTCGGCGTTGCCATGTTTTGTTTCTGAGCGGAAGGAGTCTGACTCGGCTTGAAAATCGGCACATTCGCGTTGGCTTTCATTGTCGAGATTCTTTCGTAAGCACTAAATGAAACTAAATGAAGATCCCGGATGAAGTTAGGAGGTCTAGAACGATTAGAAAATTTCTTACCGGTGAGGGATGGCGATTGCTTTTGGGATAATATTGATAGTGACAGCAAAAATTTCAAAACAATAGTTTTGTTTCCCTTGGTGAATATATACGTCAGTCAGTGTCAGTTTGACCAGTATTGCCAAAACTTGGCCAAAACTCATAAAAATTGTGTCGTCTTGAATCGTCCAGGTTCCAAATTCTGGTAAACCATGTCACTTCAACATAAAAAGGAAATGATTTTAAAATGAATATACTCTGCTATGCTTTGGAATTGTTGCTAAGTATAGCAATATGGACAACTTTCTATTTCATCGTGCGTTTAGTAGCTAACAAACGTCAGCCAGAGTACTGGAGCAGGGTGCTAGCTTTGACTCATGGCGTTCTCATGGCTGTTCTGGGCACAAACGAATGTTTTCATGGAGAAGTCTCACCGATATTTCGACCTGATGATGAATCCACCGGATTAGAGAATGTTATTCTTCTCATCAGCGCTGGATACTTCTACGTCGACTTAATATGGTGTCTGTACCATAAAACAGAAACAAAACTGATGCTCTGCCATCACATATGCAGCTGTGTTGCCTTAACACGCATTCACATGAAACGTACATCTGGTGGACAGACAGCTTGCAGTTTAGGAGCTCTGGAAATGACGAATCCATTGCTCCAGGCGAGATGGTTCATAAGGACTTATGGATACCAGAAAACACCTTTCTTTTATGCTGTGGAGATTACTTTTATTGTAACTTTTGTCATCATACGTGTCATCCTGGGGACCATGTATTTCTACATCATTCTCTTTAAGGCCGACAACTCTATCGACTATTTAATATTTGCGATATGCTTGTATATTATGTCGTTGATGTTCTTGTATAACATCGTCTTTTACGTCAAACATAAGTATTTAACCAGTCCAATAACAAGTGTCCAAGTGTCCCATGAATCGGAGAACAGCGGACCTGATGCCCTGAGAAACATCAGCTTAAATGTACGCAATTAATTGAAGTTGAGGTATAGTAGAAATGTAATTGCTTCACAAGTAAAGTCGTTTCTGTAATAACAGATTATTATTTAGGTTTAGTTAAAGTTTAGTCATTTTATTCAGAATGTCATCAAGGTAGTAAATGTTTTGATTCGAAATTACTGTATTAAAGACCGATTAACATTATCAACGATAATCGATCGTAATCTTATATTGATGGTTGGTGCAAATGAATCTATTAAGGCAGTCAAGTGTGTATCAACCGAACGAGCGGATGGAAAATAATTGCCGATCGGAACAACTGAACATCTCATTCTAATTACCATGAGACCTGTCAAGGAGTAAATTGGCTGAGATGGTTTATTAATTGCCTTCATTAGGACAAAACACAATCGTCGAGGATATTCTTGGTCTTATTTTTCAATTGGGAGCTGCCTTGAGATGACTACCAACCTCCCTAAATTATTATATCAATTTGCAAACTCTGCAAATACCATTAAGTATTATCGCCTGCCAATTAAGAGTTTTATAATTAATGTCCTGTCCTACTGAACTTCAATGTTTGTCTCTACATGGAGAAAATATTAAATTCGTGGTTATTAATAGTAAAATGCAAGAATACATCTCGCCCAGAACCCGGAACCCCACGATTCCGACATGTTGCTTTACCAATATTAAGCTAATGGGCGCGTTCAGTAAACTCATCGGTTGTGTAGTCAAAACGACATGTTTGATTAAAAAATCAAAGCTTATACAATATTATTATATTTACCAAACGTTGTACAGTAAACAGAATTGTAATTACGGAGGGTGTGCCAAAAGAAAATGGGAAAGGTCAACTTTCTGGGGAGTTTTGGTTTTCTTTGGTCTGAACGGGGGAAACGAAGTTTGGAAAGAGCCGAAGTTCTGTGCCCCTAAAACACACCGCGTACGTGATATCCGCGAATAAGATAGGAAAACTGCCAAGTTCACACGTGCGCGTCACTTTTAATGACTTCAGAAAGAATAATTCAGTTCCCGCTGTTCCGAATTACGACTCGTACGGCTCCGCAAACCGCCGTACGGGGAACTTTTACTAAAATCAAACGGTCGATGCTTCAAGCAATTTCGTAGATAACTTCGAAAATAAAATTGAACTGACTGAATGCATTTAATAAGTCGTCTGAGGCTTTATTCACACTAAAAACATAGGAAATACTAAATAAAAGTGTTTTATACAACAATCCATGATTTTTTCACTCTCGAGTAATGAATAATTATTAGCGCGTTGAAATGAAAAATATTCGCGATCCGCGAAGCCGTAAGTAATGATTTTGCGTCTGGTACGTATGCAAAATCGTGTCTGGTCGCTGAAGAAATATATAAATCAGAGGCGGGTCGATAAATCACTAATCCCGGGTGAATGCAATAAACGGCGATGACAAGAAGATTGCTATTCCCTTACCTCGAGCTATATGCTGCCAATGAATTATTATTAATTATTGCAAAACGTCCAGTTTCATGACGCGTTCCGGGCCGTGCACCGAACGACTGAAAAATTGATTCAAACCAGGGCCGGTAATTAAGTGTTAGAATTTTTCATTCGCCCGTAACAAATCACCGTACAGAACGTTGAATGTCTGTTATTTTAATTTCGCTTAATTTGTAGGAATATTTACTGCTTCTACAATAAATCATATGAAACATGAGGTTTTTTTATTATTTTAATTAATGCATATGTGAACTATATTCTAGAGTCTACACACCAACGCGGGGAAAGAACAATTTTGAATTTAAGATACGGAGAAATACTGTTGTTGGACGGCAGCTGGTTCAGCCGTAGTGAAAAATTGCCCAAGTTTCAGGTTCTGTTTCATAAACCTTTATGTAGCAACGCCTAACAGAAACTTTGAGAAATTTACGATCTATTTTTAAGGGTTTCCATAGCGTTGTCTAGCAACAAATGATATAGATACGAAATTTCAAATATTATCCTTTTAGATGATCATATGAAAAGTTATGGGATAAAAAACGATTACTTTACCTCACTGAATCATCATGAGACAAATCGTGTACCATATCATATCATGTCATACTCTCATATTACAGAATTCCCATAATCTCATCTAATGTAAGACCAAAAAGGAGACTTTCCCACATTGGATCATCTAGGATATATTCTCAGATGTAGTGTGTATGAAGAAAGAGGAGATCCACTTCTTGTACTGAGTCGTAGTGAAATGAGAAACATAAGATGTTAACTCGACGTGGTTGTGGTATAATTAACAAGCGTTATTACATCGATTTACATCGACAACGGGCCTAATGTTATTCAGGCTGTGCCTTTTACGGATCGGTACATTTTATATGCCGGCTACAATCCGTTTTCATTTTCTAGTTATACACCTTGTTTACATTACAATTTCTATGAATAATATTACGGATTTTTGTCGTCCACATATACGAGACATAATTTTAATAGGCGATCTGACCGGCCCAAGAACAAGTTATTACTAGACGCCGCATCGTGATGATATGTTATTAGTTGCCATAGATGAGATCCAAGTCACCCATGGACCGAGGCAACTGGGTCACTAATCAGATATGTGTTCAATTAACATAATTATGCCCTGTCACGCGAAATATAATTATTCGCGAACGTTTCTGCGCCCTGTCAATGGTAATTATACATCGCTGACTTACGGCAAGCGACTCTCACATACGCAGTATTCATGATATTGCAGAGGAATTTGATATTTGAAAATATTTTTTACTACTAATTTAGGTTTCCTTTTCCAGACCATTTACTATTTATTTACAAGCGACTAACTAATTACTTGAAATAAAGTGGTCTAGACGTAGTTGTTGCAAGTTTTACTTCGTCTAGACATCGTATTTAATTTAAAACAACAACGTTTACAATGAGCATTGGCATGCCGTATGGGAAAAAGGGACTCCGCATAATTTTCATTGTGCAAATGTGACCCGTTGTGTCCTGCTTGTCTGAGCGAAAGAGGGATATCGGCAATTAAAGCCAGCAGGTCTCGCCATTAGTGCAATCAAGCTTGTTGCATCTGCCATTGAGTGTACTGCGAACCAAGTTCCTTTACATTAGGCGACACCAACAACACTCTAAATTGGAGTCTCCCCGGCTGAAACTCCGGCCCATTAAATTTCGCCCCGTCAATATTTACAAATGCCACGTCATCCGGAAATCTTGACAAATTTAATTAGAACCCGCGTGCTGCACGAAATGAAATTTACATAGGGTTTCTGTTTCAATTGAACCCTCAAATTTATTTTGGGGTATCAAAATATTATTCGAAATAAAACGTGTTTCCCTCAAAGTCACCTCAAAGCATAAAAAACTAGACTACGGTACTACACCTCTAGAAAATTCTTGACGTTAACCAGTTTAGTACGATGTATCCTATCGGAAAGTACATAAATTTGAATAGGTGCTTTACGTTGCGTATGCAGCATATAACCCAGAAGAAAGTGATGGAATCTATGAAAATATCGCCGAAACCGCAAAAAACCCGAATTAGATTTATTTAATCAAAGCAGTTCTTTAAACACAAGCATGGAAGATGAAAACATAGAAGTGTTGATGAAAAATGAAGTAAAAACCAATCAGCCAAGTCGTATACCTATGTACGTTGGTCACAAACCTCATTCAAGCAAACCCAAAGATGGTTTTCCGAAGTTATGTAAGAACGACTCATTTGTGCATAGAAATTTTGCCGAAAGAAGAACGTCAACTATGCGGAAGACAAAGAAATCCGATGCGACCTTCAATTCAAGCGATGCAATCCATAAGAAATCTATTCACATAATTGAGAAAATCCCTCGGGACTTCAGGATTCGAAAAGGTATTGTAAGAAGTGATAGTTACAAGGAAGCATGTGACGATCACAGCGTTTTAGAGTGCACTGGCAAGGTTAGGAAGTTAAAAAAAACTCCAAAGGACATTAATATAAACGTAACCTGCCATATAAATCTAAATGGACCAGAGAAAACACCGAAAATGGTTTTCAGGCAGGTACAAACTGATTCGTTCGAACTAGATTGTATATCTCCTATTTATAATAAAACGATTGAAGAAAGGAGCATGGAATGAACTCTTTCATGCTCCAATGCATGGAATGAACAATCTAGTTCGAACGAATCAGTTTGTACCTATGTTAGTTGTTATTGTATTGTTATAGATTTACTGTTTGACAATAGAAATTAAGATAAAACGTGTTTTATTGTATGCAACTAAATCTTAGGTTATTGTAATTATTCTGTTTGTATGAAATGTATATATGTATTAATAAAGATGTAAGTTATGCATTTCCCCCATGTGTCTTTTTAACGTCTATCGAATATAAATTATATTTAAGTAGACGTAGGAATGCATATAAGGTAAGAATTAATTGAATAATAGTACCTATCATACTTTTAATGAATTTAATAGTTTTATAACACTTTAACTAGCCAGTTTATTGTAAATTAATGAAAAGTAAATAACATAGGAGACGATCACAGTATTTTTATTGCATTATAAAAGGAATATCATACACAGTAAATACATATATTCAACAACAAAATAATTTATAAATTTAAAATCTAATTAATAAGAGAATTTGTTAATACAATACAAATGTTCCTCAAAATCCCACTCATCAACATTTAAACCAAACAGAGGTTCACAGTATAAAAAATCTGTCTGGGTTGCCTTATTTTCCGTTTGTATTTGGGTTGCCTTAGATTCCGTTGGTATTTTGCTATTTAAATTTCGTTGTTTGGTAGCGCCTTTACACAAATTTCTAACGTTGTTATAATTGCTTCTTGTGGTAGTTTTTACACTTTTTATCTTGATAACACTACTATTTACAATTTCAACTTTTTTGTAATTTATGACATCACTTGTCACATTTCTCTGTTTCACAGTACTACTGACACTGGCGGTGTAACTATTCTTACTGCTTGTTGTAATTCTTCCATTAGTATGCGAAGATTTACTAATGAATTTTTCGTCATTAGTAGGTTTGTCACTTACAGAGTTGTGCTTATTTTTATTGGCACTCAGTAACTTATTCTTATTGAGAGCTAGCATCCTCAAAATGAAAGATTTGTTAAATTTAACAAATGTTCCAATAGGGTGCTTAAAACACGATGTTGCTTCGTTCTTAGGCTTGCACATGATTACAACCTTTGTTCCTAAAACAAATCGCTGATTGTATTCCATATATCACATTAATTATATAAAACTTACCTCTTGTAACTACGAAATTATTGTTATTCTAATATTTTCAAGAGTGCATGTTCTTAACCTCTTTGTTGGAATATTTTAAAGTCAATAATGTGTATACAGTGTCGGTCAATTCCAGCCGCCGCATCAGTTTTGTGCGAGTGCGAGAGAGAACGTTTGAAACACATCCCCACCAATGCAGGCACCGCGCTAGCACGGCCTCGTGGTTGGTTCATGTCGCTTGGTGGGGGCATGCAGTGACCGCCTTTATATTGGTTTCTTGCTCTCTCTTATGGGCTATACGGCGTCTGAAACTGGCCGACACTGTATAGAGGCGTCAGTAACGTGAATAAAAACAAGCTCAACGAGAAGATGGAAGAAATGTGGCTTTGGGTAAAATGGCCATTGGGATAGAAAGAAATAATAGGTATACAATTTCCATAGATTTGGAATTGTTGATAATTTTGTGTTCTCAATCAGTCACAACTAACGACAAATTACTTAATCATACAATGAATAATAGAAAATAATAGGAAATAATTATTAAATTCCTACAATAACTTCCAAAGTATGATTAATTAAATATCATTATAATTTTTTACGTTGTGGTGACAGAAGTAAATGTGCAGTTCAGTCGGTGAGAAAAATTAGTGAATGACAGAAGTAAAAATGGTACAAGGACGTAATTTGTTTCATCCTATAGAAAGATTTGTTAAACTAAACAAAACTTTCAAGCTGCGGTTACTTGCGTTAAAACAAAGTAAGGCTAAGTTAGAAGATTTTAGATTTGGAAAAAATATCAGTGAAAAAGTGATTTCAACTAATACAGAGAAGAAAAGAACAACCATCTTCAAGGAAAACACTGAGATGGAATGGGATTACCACGACACAATTCTTTTAGAAGTACCTGATAAATTTAGTTATGGGAATGATTTAAATACATCATCAAATAAAAGGATATTAAATGAGAGGCTTTTCCATCCAATAGAATTGTTTGTGAATCTAAATAAGGCTTTCAAACTGCGTATCTTAAACAAGAGAAATTCTGCAGAAGAACTTGTGGCCCAAATTAATTCTAGAAAGGAAAAATTAAATTTTTGGTATATGGAGAAACATAGCCTGAAACAATCTCTCGATTTTGATGCCGACACAGAAGAATGGGACTTTGAAACAATGATTTCTCCAAACAATTCCAGTAGAAAATCTCCAAGTTTGTTCCATCCAATCGAACGGATTGTTAATTTAAATAAAACTTTCAAATTTCGCTTGAAGAAAAATTATTTACCGGAAAGTGCACCGTTGCAACAGCAAGGCTCCATGGTTACATCTACTACTGAAAGGAATATTTCAAGCAAAAGGTTCGGTGAACATCCTGGTGGCAAATACTTAGCGAGCTTTGAATTTCCCTTAGATAGCACAGTTTTAGACGACAAGAACTTTGGAAACTTTATATCTGAAGATGATAACTTATACCCTTTAGGATTTAAGACTCCCACCATCACCAACTATTCCTATTTAGACGACCTAGTGCAATGTATTTAATATATAATTTGTAAATAAAATTATTCGTAAAATACTAAAAACGTTTTCTTGTAATATTTTGTGGTTGGACAATATTTAAGGGTTGCGAACACAACTCAGCCATGGCTAGCCGTCATATCGACGCCGGGTTATTTCAAAGCCCGCTACGTTTACATTGTCCATTTACAAACTCCTACCTCGGGGCTGCTCGGTAAACATTGACATATCAAACACGTCACTGTGCCGGTTTCCATCTTGCGCGACCAGAAGATACCTGCCTCGGAACTTCGGAATAATATGTCAGATACAGACCACCAAAATACAACAACGCCCTAGGACAATATCCCCCTATTCTAATCGAATTTTAAATCGCATTTTACATTGGCTTAGTTACGGTATATCTGGCGTTTGCAAAGGAAACTGTGTCCGATCTAATCATTCGACTTGACTGATTCTAACAGCGAAAATCCTCCAAGAAACTAATTTCGATATTCTTGATGTGGCGTGCCCCCCACCCAACTTTTCGACTACCTCGCCAAAGTAAGTAAGTAAGTAAGAAAAGATTATGATAAAATACACCTTGCATATACCTACCAAGCGTAATAAATTGAATTTAAGGTCTGGTTAGTTAATTAATATAATTTGTAGTAACATAATCGCAAAATTATCCCATTTTACATCATTAAACATGTTTTGGTCCTAGAAGAAAGCAGTTTGAGAAGCACTGCTAACGTTTCAACATTCCTGGAAAATCAGCTGTGCCACACGCCAAATCTGGGCCAATCAGAGCGCGCTGTGAGTCGCGGACAGCCATCATCGGCTAGTTAGAAAACCTGATGTGATAAGAGTGAGCGTGGGCCAAATTGTCAATCTTTCAATATCGATTTTTCGCGAATTTTGCCGTGTGTTTTGTGTACCTAAGGACCGGGAACAATCTAGAAGCAATTCTGGGACGCTGCGGTCTCCGGTAAGTCAGATTTTCTTAAGTTTCATCTAGAATTTGCTCGTTTTTGTTAAGCGTCGCTACAGGGTTACTAAATCTAGCAGTCTATCTCTTTCTGGCTTAGGCATTAGAATAGACAGACAGTGTTTGTTTGTATTCTGGTCAACAGATCGTATTTTTGCTTTACCACGATATCGCTGATGGTTTATTAATACTTGGGGGATATGTCATTGTTAAATGTTGTTGGAATCTAGTTATTTTTAACATTTTGACACCTCATATCCGCCATAACTACAACAATTATCTATGAATGCTCAATTATACATGCTGTTCACTTGCAGTCAACGGTTTCACAAAAATAACGTCTAATAAAGTCTAAAATGTTTAAACCTTCTGCAGTTCATTTATATCATCAGTGGCGTATCAAGGTGTGAATGGCCCGTGTGCAGACACTGACGATGGGCCCCCGGACCCAAATGATACAACAAAAGAAATATAAATTCCAAAAACTGAACAGTTTTCATAACATATCTGCATCATCCCTATGCTCGAAAAGTAAAATAGTACCACCCAATGTATGTAACAGTTGGGTGCGGTTTATTCCGCTGCACCTAGGCCAGTCTTGGCCCTTGCGCTTACCCATTTCATACTGTTTGATAACGACAACCAGAGGTGTTCAACTGGTTGCCGGCACCCACGGTTTAACGCCTCTTGCGAAAGGCGATGGGACGAGGATCTTCGGCTGATCCTGGATTTGAACCCAAGACTTCCTAGCAGGAGAGCAGCGCTCTACCGCTAGAGCCACTCGCCCCACATAAGTACCACCCAAATTAAAAACAAAAAACTAATAGATTTACTGGAAAATAAAAAAGTATTTTCAATAATGTACCGTTCTTTCTTCAAACAACACCCAAGATATTGCCAAAATCGATCAGTTAACAATCCTTATTAGCAGGGCCGTATTATCCATAAGGCAATGTATGCAACTGCCTAGGGGCCCACAGCCTAGGGGCCCGCGTCCTACCTACATACATACCTAAGAAGACAGAGGCCCCGAGGCTTGCATTGCCTAGGGGCCTCTATATGGCTTAATCCGGCCCTGCTTATTAGAGAAGAAACAAAAGAGAATGACAAAATCACAAAATTTGATAAAATTAAGGCATTCTTGGAAACACAAATAGAGAACACCAAATCTGAAACGCTAAAAATACTGTCACACAGATTATGCGTATTTTGCTAATAGTATGCAGGAATGTAATTTGGTACTGTCTGTTTCTGAAAACAAATCGTCGCCGATTTCCAAGTAACCTATTTCCAAAAATGGAATTTTACATGAAATGATGTTTTTTACTTTCCGACTAGCACCCTAGAAGGAAAGTATTTGTAATCGACGGAAAAAAAATCGGGATTTCAGTGGAACTTCTTCTTGAGAAACACTATGGAAATGACACGTTTATCGAATTTAGCTCTGTTATGTGTGTCTCATGGGCTCCCATGGTCCCCCTCCGCTCATGAAGACACAATCACTCTACATCTCAACCTAACGTCAATGGTCTCGATCATAGCAACTAAGACTGCGGCTACTGTCAAACTGCTTGCAAGTGATTAGATCAAACTGTGTTCGATTTAATCACTTGAAATTCGATTAAAATATGGTTTATAATGAAGTTTTTGACGCTGATTACAACGGTGACGCGGAATTTCGCTATCTGAAACGGTTAGGAAGTTAGGGCTGATTTATTTTTGTGTACTACCGAAGTACACTTAACAAAGCAATTAAACACAATGCATTTAAATAAATGCGTGCTCTGGACGGCGAGTGGAAATGTTTGCCGAGGCGAGGTACGTGCCTAGAAAACGACGCTGATGGCTGTTTGGTGAGGACGGTCTGCGCATTGGATTGCGCGACAAGCGGCTCCAAACAAACGTGCATGTTAGATAAAGTTTAAGCGGTCAATTTAAATCAAGATCTAAGGCAATATACAATCATTAAGAGGGGAACGCGCGACTCGGTGCGCCAAAAGGGGCAGAACACGCCAACGGAGCCCGGCGGAAAAAAGTGGAACCTCTTTATGGGACGCCATGTACGCACATTTGAACATAACCCCACTTCTACACTTCTGCATAATTTAATAGCTACCTGTATTGTTGTTGGGCGTCCTTTACGTACGCGGATTCTCGGCAAGTCTTGTTAAATGCGTGCGGATTTTTTCTACGCTCGCCGAGGACAATACGTTCGCTCGCAGGGCCACTTTATTTTATGTAAATGCCGCGACGTGTAGAAGATAAATTAATCAAGGGAACGATGAACGTCGACGTCTCAGACTCACTTTCCATGTTGCAAAACGGGCCGGTCACTGATACATTACCCACCAACTCTACGAGCTCGGAATTTATAAGAAATTGCTCGGGAACTTATCTTCAAATCGCCATTTTACACCACCCCAAACTAAGTTAAAGATGATTCCTTTATATTCCTATTGCACCAGTTATTAATACAAAAAGGGTATAATGCTATTGTAGCAGTAATATTAAGGATATATTGAATAATGTTGCAGTTTTCAGTATTTTTATGTAGTAGCTATTGCAATGGCTTAATGTCTAAATTGCCATTCTACTCTGTTACTAATAAGGGCTGTATCAGCTGGTATATGTTTGTTCCTGTGTAGGCAAAAGCGCAAAAACGATAGAACGGGTCGAGCTGAAATTTGGTATACATATTTAGATTACCAGGGAACGAACTGAATTATATTTAGTGACAATCTGACAACAAGAAGTGGTAAACAAAGTTGTCGAAAACTTGGGTGGCGACCACCTCACAGACATTTTCATGAATAAACAGTATTGTTAAAACTTAAAAGGAAATAGGTAATTTTCTGTTTGCTAACAAATTTAAACACATCTTTATGTATCAGTGAATCTAGTTAATTAATCCTGAAAATTTCAGTGTCCTGCCTGTTGAGAATCACTGTACCAATATTATATTTAAATTTAATTAGGTTTAAATTTTATTATGTACAAACCTCGACGGTAAAACCAATCGCACAGTAGAAAATTCAAATAGAAAAACAATTGGTCAAATCAATCAATTAGGGGCAATATTGTTCCAGTGTATACGTTGTGTCGCGTGTTCTGTGAATAATTAATTAACACGGTCCTGTATGTGGGCGGTAAATAACCGCGTACCTCACGTCCATACAGGAATGGACATGATGCCAATCGTGGCACGACGCACAAAATGAAATTATTTAATTATACATCAATCGGAGTCGAGTACACCTTGTACATATTGCCCGCAATATTGTAAGTTAGTTATTAATTTGGTGGAAACCCATGTTCGGTGATTTGAATCCGTTTTAGTAACTTTCTCAGGTTCAAAGAGACTTCTCAATATACTGATAACCTACTTATAACATAGAATAAGAGAGTAATTTTCATCGCAAACGAATTTATATCATTTGTGCTATTTAACAGTTATTATTTATTCGATATCTATCCAATTTAATACGTGAATTATGGTGAAGCGTTAGATGTTTACGCCCGCTGTGCGAGATATATTTAATGCGAATTGACAAAGTTGGAAGCGAACAAAAAGAGCGCGTAATTGAAAACTATAATTAATTCAGCTTTGCAGTTGATCCCCGGCTAGAACTCAAGCCCGACTAAAATTAGCATGCAAATGAAAACAACTGCAACCGGGGCTAATTTCCTATGTAAAATATCCAGCATCATACCGATAAAACAGTGATCCTACATCCTACAACAGTACACACATTACTGGAGGTTTTATTTTCTTGTAACTTTTCTTCTTTATTCTGCCTCTTCACATTGTTTTATTTGTGTTCAATATAATATGATCTGCATTATTATTAAGCTATGAACTCGATTGGTGGAAATTGGGCTTTACAACCAACTCTATTCCAACAAAATTTAGTCGGTTTTATTTCGATTGTTTACATTTATTGACCCTGTTATGATAATTGCGGTGAAATCCGCGTAATGCGCGTTTCATTTGCTTCTGGCCGCACCCGCACTGAATTTTGTTAGTTTTGGCGACCGTAAAACGCACAAGCGGCCGATATCCAGTAATTAGAGCTCGAATTAGTTAAAATAGTTACTGCGAGGTCAAACGGAATCGATTGCAATTTCATTTTACGATTACATTATCGAGTTTAGTTCAACTTTGTAGTATTACTTCATGCAAGTGTTAGTTACATAAACGTAATTTAAAAACTATTATTCGGTTTTTAATACATGAAAAAAAATTATGTAAAAATCACTCGAAAAGCTGTGAAGTAATGGTAAACAGAGTTATTTGTGCGATCTGTGAATTGCACTTCGCGGTAATGAATTAAGATGCCCTTGAGTCGGCTTTTCATTGTTGGGTTGCTCGGTGGGGTTGAAGACAGATTACTTAAAAGGCAGCCGGGATTGACTATTCATTAATAATATCTTATCCGAGAGTTCCAGACAAATTGGAGTTTACTGTTCATTTATCAGTCGAGTAAAAAGGGTTAGACGACCTTCACTTCGAGCCGGAAACTTTTTTAACCCGACGTCTATATTTAAATAATCCTTTAACGAGAAATGAATCGTTCCGAAGAGTTAACATTCCAGACAGACAGTATTCAAGAATGTATATCTATTATACAGTGAGTCACTATTTCATTATTTCATGAACCTTTTCTAGCGCTTGTTCGCAAACCTCGCGAAATATCTAAGGAATGAATTTGGCGAAGACTGGATAACATTTTTTCCATGTGGTGTGGACTTTCATGAACACACTGTATATAGTTATTAGGAGTAGTTTAAAAGATGGAGTCTATAATCCCCCGGAAAAGAAAGCCTTATACACAAAGGCATTTGACTTGCAAATACCTATGAATACTAAATAGTTATTAATTTACATTTATATTATCGTTGAATTTTTAGTCGCTTTCATCTTCTTCTGCGCCAAATGAATCATTTCATTATTCATGTATATTCAGGAAAATAAATGGATCCGCCGACTGAGGCAGTAGTACCTGCAAATAAGAAATAGAAATAATTTACTTGTAAATGTTGTCTGATAGTTTATTCATAATATTTTAAATATATTTTATATACTGACATTACAGTTATTACTTATTCTATTTTCTTGGGGGTAAACTTTTGAAGGAATTCAGCGACCTTTTACTACTCTTGGGGGTGGCAATTTGCTAACAAAAACCCCTCTGAATATTGCATCGGTGCGTAAAGACAAGTGTATCTCGTAGGATTTTAGAACCACGTTTGACAATAGCTACAATTCCCTAGAGAAATTTTTAGGGAAAACGCTGAAGTTTACATGCATTAAATACTAGAGGGGGGTGGAATCCAAGTTGGAATCGTATTTTACATATAACCACAAGTGGATACACAGCTATACGAAATTTATGATTTTAAATTTCAACAGTACAAGTAAACTGGGTATAATCTATAGTTATTTATGTGCCAAGGTTTTTTAGTCCAAGACATTTTATGTCTTACCCAGTATTTTCTTCCTCAAAAAATCATAAAATCTCTTTGATTTTATGCAACATTATTGATTTTTTTTTTTGGGGAAAATTTGTGTTGTCTAGTACGTACATATTTTCGGAGATATAAGAGAAAACGCACCCACCGTTTTAAAGTGTGCTCTTATGAGCGCAAATGTGAAGATTCGTAAAATTTGAGTAGCAAAAAGCTCCAAGAAGCAGCGTAACAAAGCAAATTACTCCGGGACTCGTATAGAAAAGTTGAAGATGGGAACGTAATGACGGGCATAAGCGTCGAGATGAAAAGCGATGTTCGTTCTTAAGTCGTCTCTTATGTGTGTCGCACGAATTGCTCGCACACTTCGAAGTGAACGGACGCTAAACGATTTTAAATTGCCATGAATAAAATATAATATATAAGCGCGTTATTTAAATAATAGCTGGCGCCCCTCTTTGTTCGCCGCCTTTTTCCTTACCTCAGCTTCACGTTCGCACAGATGTTCTTGATGTTCCCTTACCTTGTTTGGCGATATACAACAGTTCTTAAGGATCCCATACATTTAGGCAATATAATGCGACATGTAATGCTTCTAAACGATGGTTTTTATAGCCCCCCTTTTTTTGAAGAATTCGTGAATTCCAAGTTACCTTGATTCGGTTGTTTATAATAAGAAAATATCTGGGGTGGCCCTCAACCAACTTTCCCACTACATCATTGATACAATGAAATATCTAAACACTTATTCAATTTTGTAAAACCACAGCTAATCTGGATAGTACCTAACGTCAGTTTCTATGACATAATGACATTTGTCATCCTGACATTTAATGTAATGTCATGTAAGTTGCACTGACGTTTGTCAAAATCTGACAATTTGCAACACGACGACGAAGGCTGTGATTCAGTCAAACTGCGTCTGTAACAGCTTATAGCGCCTAAACCGTTCATCCCATTGATCTGTAAATTGGTATACATATTTAAAGTCATTGGATAGTGAGCTGATATCAGTTTGGCCAAAATCGGATAAATCCCTAAGGATACGCTTGTAACATCTGCCACTTCCGACTGTTAGATTGTCACCAAAAACACTCCAGTTCGTCCCCCGGCAATTCTAAATATGTATACCAAATTTCAACCCGATCCGTTGTTCCGTTTGGGCTCAATCGTGTTCACGGCCATACACACAAATATGCACACATACATACATTTTCGAGAAATCATCGCAATAGATTCAGGGGATCTCAAAACGCGTATTTCCGCGAAACTCTCGAAACGTCATTTTCCGTCGATTACAATACTTTCCTTCTAGGGTACTGGCCGGAAAGTAAAAATGTTTTATACAAAAGTTATATGTATAACAAAAACATATTTATGGTTATAGTGGATGTTTCATAAGGGCGTGGCACAAAAAATCACAAAATACCAAACACCATTATTTTTGGATAATAAAAATAGTTTTGAAGATATTTGCAAGCAATTATTAGATATTTTTTGGTGGACATTGATTTCATCTATATCTTAACTTTGCGACTACTTCGGAGACACACTAAAGCATCGAAATCTACTATAATACTTCAATAATCTACTGCAAATCTACTACAGAACAAACACTCTTGTGCCAGGGTCTTATAGAACACGTAATATAAGTGTAAATAATTTTGGGGTATAGAAAACGATGATTCCTATAACATGTGTATAATTAATTTTTTTTGTTTTTCTAAACATGACATAAATATTGACCACAGCGACCCAAATGACTCACCCTGTATATCAGTGGTACTGCGTATTTCTTTCAAGCCCTCTAACACGGAACATCTGTCAAACACTTCAAAGGAGATCTACATCATTTAATATTTACTTTTAATTATTTATATCTCGTACCGAAGAGCTAGGGATCTGATAGCTACGGTCGGTTTTAAACCCACAGGGAACGTGTTCTGAAAGACCTCCATGCTGCTTGCTGCGTTTAGTGTAAACATTTTTAAATAACTCGAAGGCTTAATATATCTTTCCACAATCCCCAATAAAAAAAAGTTTGTTTTAACTGTTTTAAAAAAATCTCTTGTTCTAAAAAAGACGTCAATAATGCCCAATGTAAAATATCTTTAATCGATAATAATTAATCGAATAATGGTATTGCGTACAAAGCTCCCCTTGATAGCAAATTGAAACCCAAACTGTTCTCATTTTCCTAATTCCACACAAATCACTCAGTTCGCCGTAGAAAAGGGGCAAATTAAACAGGCGGAAAATTGAAAACAAATAAAACTCGAGTTAATTAAAGCGATATTTTATTGCGGGCTCCGGCTGTCTCTGAATCTGCGACGTTCCCAGTCAGGGAGAAGTACGCGGTACTAATGTTGATTTAAGATCCATGTATCAACTGTGAGGCCCATGAATCTCTCGCATTGCGAAGATAAAGGGCTCGTAAAATTTGAAACAACATAATAACGGTCGCCGCTCAGTTTATAGATTTGCACCGCCCCTCGTGAGGCATGCGAAACGGTGGATTGGAATTTACCGCACACCGCATCAGTCCTATGAATATTCAAAACGGCATTAAATTCGGAAAAGCCGTTTACTCGTGACGAATGGCCCCCACGATAAGATTGTACTCCTTTAGCAATTTAAAATATGATAAATAATAACAAACCACTAGCAAACCACTTCTTCAATTCTGGCCTCGGTCCGTGTACATCGTACGTACATATACCTCGCAAAGTAAAATTCGATTCTAACTATGTTAAGATTCTGTCCACGGTACGTGTAGTTATCCTTGTCCAGCAGAATAACAGTCTGGCCTCGGTACGTCCAAATTAAATAGGGTGAATATGATGTTCTTTTAGCTAGCGAAATAAGTTATCACTGCTTGAATAGACAACCAGGAGGCCCTATTTTCAGTGAGGCGGCGCGGCGTGACCCGGATGGTTATGAGATTATGTACAGCGTACCCCAAGAAATTGGTTTCATTTCATGCCCTACTGAACACACTGTCGAAAATTATCAATCTTCTTAGGAGGCGGCGGCACGGCGGGCGGCTGGCTTGGTCCTCCGCCTCGTGTCTACTTCAAGATTAGGAGCTGCGAACGAGCTCGGTAGATGGCGCTCTATCATCAAATTTACATAGATATTATAAGCCGGGACGAAACCTCCATTTACTTACAACGTTATAACATATTATGTTAGCTAACGGATCGGGAAATAAGGAAATGGTAAAGAAGCTTGCTCACCTCGAGTGTATGTATGTATGTATAAGGGGTAAAGTTATATGGCGCAGTCCAAACTAAAAAATTATAGTAGAAATTTCCGTCTTGTAATAACATTTCTTTGCATGGCACGACTCAAAAATTTTATTAATTGTACAATCCACAAAAATTAATTGACAGTAAATTTCTTTTTTTCGGGTCTTAGATCTGCATTGTCATCCAAGGACACACTATTCAAACATCCAGTACAATTACAATTTTGATATTACAAGCCAAATTAAAAACGTCTTAAAATGTTAAAATAAAATTATTTAACCCGGCACCTCCGCCAAAAGTACAAAACATCCATTTCTCCATTTTTTCAATTTTTTTTTATTAAAATTGAATTGTGTTCTCTAAAATTTATTCAAGTTATACAAAACCGACCTTAATCTGTAATCTAATTTAATGGTAAGACCGCAGAAATGTCTGAACTTACTCCAAATCAAAGACTTCTTCATTTTATTATTCCAGGCGCCACTTCGACATCTACGTTCGACAGACAGACGGAGGCGGACGCTCGGAAATCAGAAGTGACCCTATTTTAATGAATTACTGAAGCCTCTGCAGAACAGGAGACATGACTGGGAAGTTAAAAGAAGCCATTTGTCAAACTTCTATATCTAGCGACGCTGGATGCCTTCTTTCGGAAACTCAGACGAATACTAAACAGCACTGCATAAAATATCAGGTAAGATTACATGTTTTTGTAAAATAAGCAGCGTCTTTGGAAATTTAGTGTTCCGAAGGAATCTTAAATGTTGTCCATTTATGTTATATCTTAAATAATGTACATATATATACAGTGTGTAATAACCTTCGATATTTCGCTAGACAAAAACCATCAAATTTTGTGCACTCAAACCTGTGACACGCTGTATATTATGGACTTATTATAATTTTTCCAAAAGCATACCTAGCGTACTATTTACGATACTGGTCCCTCACGTAAATCAGTAAAATACGCAGTAACGTCGCAAAGTAGGGAGAGGAGCCATAAAATTAAAATGAACATCGAATTTCGGGTATCATAAAATCAAAAATTCATAACGTATTTCAGCGGGGAAACTCGGCGAACATCCGAATTCAATAATTTCGAGCAGGAAACGGCCCCCGTAATAGTAATTGTAAATCGTACTTAGACCGGGTTCGGGTAGGAAAAATTGAAATTGAATGCAGTGGCATTAGCATTAAGTGGTCGGGGTTTCTTAGCAACCGCCGAAGAAGAATCCAGCGGCTACAAGAAAACCCAACCCGGTTCCGGGCAATTGCAATTAAGATGTGACATCATAAACAATTTCGAATGGAGCGCGCGGGAGTGAAGGCGCGCATGGTGCTGGCGCTCCGAGCGCACCCTCGTAACGTCAGGCAATTACATGAAATTTCATTGCGTTCACTTCACTACAAACTTTGGTGAATTCTATTACCACCGCTGGTTTAATGCGAGCAATTTTGGGCGTCATTGGTTTTATGGGCGACCGGGAATGCGAGGGTGTGCGGGGTGCTAGACGTTCTTAGACATCATCCCCCAACTTGAATGGGGGGATGATGCCGGTGCATACGGCGACATACGCCATCGCGGTACCAGTAATGATATCATTCCAAATTTACTAACCCCTTTGAACCCATAACGCGCTTTATTACTACAACCTAACAGTAAATCCATCATCATACCGCATACATTTAGTACACATAACGACCGCTAGATGTACAAGCAAATTACCCCTGCTGCGCTGTACAACGCACCATACGGTAATGTTATTTCCATGTAGACCTGCATTAGGTTGATTTTATCAAAGTTTCTACCTGAGGTTATGTTTTTACGTCAACTGTCAAACGTTCTACTTTACCGATAAAATAAAAATTTAATGTCAACCACCATCCCGTGAAAAAATATTAAGAATTTTAGAGAATTTACAACTTATTAACATTGAACAAAAGTAGATTTGCAAATGTACAGTGCAGCATAGAACCAAGTCAGGTATGAGAAGATTTTTACCTAGAGTGCAGCCTTGGCTTAAGTAATTAACCGCTCGCGATGCAAAGAAGTTGAAAAGATTAAAAGGCAGAAAGTTTATAATACCCACAACTCGTGTCGACCGACAGATTAATGCAGTTTGTTATGAATGCGAATAAAAAACTAGATAAAATAGAAGGGCAAAAGGACGACACTCCGGATTCTATTTATCACATACACTCGTGTATAATGGCTTTTTATTAACGGCCTTAACTAAGCGAATTTATTTATTAAAAGCCGTCCATTCGGAGATTCGATTCAATTCGTGTTATCTCCCTGAACCACTTAACAAACGTAAATTATTGACATACCATCATCATACGATTCCAAGGATTGCCTTTCACTTAATTGAACATCTTGATTTAGAATATCTTCAGGCTACTATACACAAGCTGGTTCTGTCTTCAGTATGTGTGCTTATACTTAGCATAATAGAAAAGTATTCTGTCTTCGGTACGTGTAGCTACACTTCTCCCATACGTTGTCTAGCGAAATATAGTTCTGTCTTCGGTACGTGTACTTATTCGTTGTTTTGCGAAGTAGATTTTGGCTTCGGGACGTATACTTATCCATTGCCTAACAAAGCAAGATTGTGTCTGCGGCTCTTTTAATAAATCACTTGCATGAAACGTAGTATATTTATACAGGTTTGTCCTTTTCCTGGTGGTGGCATACACAAAGTCGTCCTGTAACGTTGGATGGGGCGTCGCGTTGGAAGCCTGCAGGATTAGCCAGAAGCCCGCTAGGCACATGTTTCCCGTGCCGTACCAGGATTCCGACCAATTTGCGCTCAGTGTGCCACGTAAATTGTTGTTCTTTTGTTTTCCACCGTCACGGCTACTCTGCTCTCTTCGCGCCGCCGTCTGTATATACGAGCCGTGAAAAAGGGTCGTAGAGAGGGTGATTTTCTCGTAGTAAATCCGACGTGTCTACCTGCCCGAATATATTGGGGGACCTGGAATAAAGCATCCCTGTATCCTTCACGTCCTATTTGGGAGATACATTTGCGTACGCATCGCCAAATTGAGGAATAAAGAGACGACGGGCTATATTTTACCTACTATGTCATTTTTTATTTGAATGTGTTGTGTCACTTCAAGTAGGGCTGTTGCAATATTTTTACAGCTCAAGTTCCCCCTTTAATCGTTGGGCTGGCAAAAGGGATTCTGTGTTCGGTACGTGTACGTAAGCAGGATCTAACAAAATAAGGATCTGGCCTCGGTACGTATACTTGTATACATTGCCTAGAAAGATAGTAATCTGTGCTCGGTACGTGTACGTAGAAACAATTCTGGCTTCGGTAGGTGTAGTTATTGCCAACTGTGGGTACATTAATACACAAAATCATTAATGCCAAGCCCATAGGTCTTTGTCAGAGAACTTTAAATGGCACTGCGTGTTTATAATTTAAGTTTGGTGCCTGGGCGGACCTAATTTGCGATATTAAGTTGTTCCTATTCGGTTCCGCAAATGTACCGCGAATATCGTTTGTATTTTGATTTCTCTGGGGAAATTATGGTGGTGTGGAAAGCGCACCCCGCTCGAAACTAAGAAAAGCGAGTCTATACGAACCGCGGAGCGTGGGGGGCTCCGAAAATGTTCTCTTAGCCACGTCCGCATAATAGGGTTTTCATTTAATCGCGGTCGCCCTACCTTCTTCACTTCATAATCTAAATATATACATAATATTTTACCTGATAAATACGCCCTGTTTGCGGCCGTAAACGAAATTGGAAAATACCGTATTTGCATAGAGTATTATGGTGATTTCGGATTAAAGTTAAGTAATATTTAGATTGTATAATAAAATATAAATCTTCTTATGTTGTTTTTTGCATTAGCTATTTAAAACATCTTTTTCAATCTAGTAAGGTAATAGTTTTTTTACGGTTCTAAGAAAGAACGTTAATCTGTCCATTCACAGATCGTTTAAATTAATAATCGCAATAACTTATACAACAATAACCACAAAAGTGCGCTGTTAAGGAGCGAACTGCCAGTCGTAACTCTTTCTTTGTTGGAGAACCATTTATCGCGAGGACCATTATTGCTGCATCATATATGTTAAAACCGCTCTACGCACCTGACGACGATGTCTAATGAATTGAGTGGTAAGCTGACCACAATGCTTAGACCGATGAGCAACTGTCAAACTTAAATTAATAACATTGTAATACTAAGATTCTGGTGTCACAGAAATAGGTTTTAATAAAATTCTTAATAAAATTTGAATCTGTCTTCGGTATGTGCACTTTCTTTGTAGTTCTACCGAAATAACATTCTGGCTCCGGTACGTGCACTTATACCTTGTCTAGTAAATATGAATCTGTCTTCGGTACGTGTACTTTCTTTGAAATTGTAGCGAAATAACATTCTGGCTCCAGTACGTGTACTTATACCTTGTCTAGTAAATAGGAATCTGTCTTCGGTACGTGTACTTTCTTTGTAGTTGTAGCGAAATAATATTCGGTCATAGATTGATGAACAGGTGTCAAACCTAAATTAATAACGATGCAATATTAAGATTCTGGCCTCGGTACACGTACGTGTGTTATAGGAATAGGTTTTAATACAATTTTGAGAATAGGACATGGAGTTATCTATTTAGATTCAAGGGAGGGCGTAGCATGTCTGCTCTTGACAGGTGGTAAAATAAGTCCTCTTGGTTTACATGATTCCGGTCATTGGAAATTCCGTTTCCGAAAACCATTTACATGGGAAGCATTCCTTGAGACGGCAGTAGGGCCAACTTCCCCACATCTGACGTGCCGTCGAAGGCTTTTGACGTGACTCTACAAATTTTCTGTTTGCAATCTGATCACGTCTATTGAAAATCACCCCTGGAAAAATATGTTGCTATTACCCTTGTTACGTCGCGTAACTCAAATATAATTTTATCCATAAATTAGCTTCCAATTTAGCAAACACCCTTAATAATTTATAGCCTCATCGTTGTAATATATTGTGTTAATGTAAGAATCGGCTTTCCAGACTGGGAGGTCATAAATTAATTTCAAATTGCTTTCTAACCCTTCGTAATCCTCCTTCGGTGTACGCACGTTCCATTGCCCTCGATAAACAAGGAAATTGGCCGAAAATGCAACGGCGAAGCAAATTTACCTACATTAATTTGGGGGGTTGACACCCCCTCCACCCAACTGACACCTAGTTCGTCCCTATCGCGCCGCTAACGCCGCTCCAACCGCCGACGAATTCAATTTAAATTTCAATGTGAATCAATTAGTTGATTTTCGCTTAAAATATGCATCGGCACGGGGATGGAGGCCGCCCTCGGCCGGATCGGGAGTCGATTCGATCGCGAAATCGCTCCGAGACCGACGACTACTGCGAAATTAAAAATTTTTCGATTATTAAACGTCCCGGCAATTATCGTAGTTTAATTAATGTGCACTAGACCGCGAATTTTCGACGATTCTGCATTGTCGGAATTTCCACTATTCCAGAGAAAAAAAAACCCACAGAAGAATGAAATCGAAATAAAATTCTGTGCAGTCGTACTCCTATATTCGATCTGGCTACGGTACGTGTATGTACATATACCTAGTCGACTTAAGATTTTGTGTACTGTACGTGGGCGTGGTCTAGCGAAATGGGATTCTGCCTTCAGTACGTGTACTTATTCCTGGCTTGGTAAAATATAATTCTGACCTCGGTATGCGCACTTGAAAATTTGAAAATTTCGCGACAAAGTAAAAACAGCAAGTCGGCCGTGGTTCTCATCAAGAGTAAACTAACTCGACTAATTAACAACATTGGGTTCTTGTAGTGCCTTTTTGCGGGAGAGCTCGCGTGTACCGCCGCCGTAGACGGCGAAAGGCGTCCGTATAAAATATGGAACGTGAAACTTCATTTAATATGCAAATTCGGTTTTAAATTAAATATAAATTAGATGGGAGAGCGAATTTCTGGACGGAATTCCCTCGGCTCGGGCAGCGAGAGGGCTCCGCATAATCAGTCGTCGTTCGATGCAAGTCTTCGTTTTTGCGATTTCTCGAATTAAAACCTCCTGAGCTTTTCTTACCTCTGGTACCGACCGACCGGAGAGTTATTTTAATCTCGGATTGGCAAGTGGATTAAAATGGGAGAATAGAAACCGGCGGACGACAATTTTCCGATATTACCATTTCATTTAAATTTTATGTTGGCACTCTATACTTTTCAGTCTGCTTTACTACTCATACTTTAATGGGAATTCTGGATTCTGTCTTCGGTACGTGTACTCTCCTCATAGTTTTAGCGAAATAAAATTCTGGCTCCGGTACGTGTACTAATACCTGGTCTAGTAAAAATAGCAATCTTATAAATAATAAATAATAATAAATTTTGAATCTGTCTTCGGTACGTGTACTTTTGTTGTAGTTCTGGCGAAATAATATTCTGACCTCGGCACGTGTACTTATATATTGTCTAGTAAAATAGGAATCTGTCTCCGGTACGTGTATTTTCCTTGTAGTTCTAGTGAAATAATATTCTAACCTCGTTACGTTTCTTATAAGAATAAGAGTTTGCCTAACTTTGGTACGTGTAATCTTCACATTTGCCATTACTTGACTAATAGTTAACAAGCAAGAAAGTCATTTATCTTGAGGAGACTCAAAAAGTCCGTAGGTATTAATGGGCCAAATCTGGACCGTGTCCGATGCGCTGGCTCTTTAGATATGCTACCGGTTTATGTTCTATAATTACAGCGTGTTCCAGCTGTTTTGTGTTCTCATTGCGAGGTATTAACATAAATTGTACCGGCCCGCCACTTGGCGTAATTCTTTTTATTTTCCGGGCAGGAGCGGCGTATGCGCAATTAAATTAATAAGGCGTCTTTACAGCTGCATAATTATTCAAAAAATAGTCCGTAATTCAAGTTATTCTGCACAATAAATCGCTCGCGCATAAATTCAGTCTTTTAATCCTCGTCGCGAATAAAAAAAGTCATCAATTAAAACGTTGCACTGGCCTTAATCATGTATGCAAATAGCATAGGATGAATTATGCACAAATGTGAATTAATATTACTAACTTTTATAGTTTTCTATGGGTAGTTAAGCAGGTATTATTTATTAGAGGAATGTAACCGCATCTTTTGTATCTCATTGCTCGTAGAAATGAATATAATTCATGTAAACTAAGCTACGTAAACACAGGAAACGTGATTCTTAGAAATATAGGGGGAAATACCACAATTATTACAAGTTATCCGGTCTTTTTTAACGCTTAGTTAGTATTCCGGTCTGACGCCGCATATAAGATGTCATCTTGGTCTAGGGCGCGAAGTTTGGAAATCCTGCTAAAATGGAAGATATTATACCACTGATTGTACGTGATAATCAAGTTGGAGGGTCTCATAAATATTAAAGCCTTTGTTAGAAAATAAACTACGCTTCTGTGTGTAATTGAAATTAAAAATTAGCAAAAAATAGTGTTTTTTTCGCTCTGATCATTGAATTAATTGAAGTGGTATTTGTAATTGTGTTGTCTAAAAAATGAAAGTATAACGCAAATGGTGAATATCTTAGTAAAGAAAGGAATCGCCCCTTATCATTCAGCAGTTAATTCCTCCTTAAATAAAATTACTTTATATATAAAAATAACCTAAATAAGCAATAACGAAAAAAGTGCGCATTATAAGAAATACGATCGGCTCCGGTAGTAAACAGTATTAAATTAATGTAAAAAATACATAAACAGTGATTATTTTCGAGTTTCGCCGTGGCCAATGTACGAAATTGCAGGTTGGCGAGCGGCTGTGACCAATTTTGGGTCAAAAAATCACTATAATCTTTATAAATACTCATGTATATAAATACGTACCATGGCGGATTACACCCAATTTCTGTATGGTAATTTGGCGCATCAATTTCGCAGGATTTAAACGCGACAACGGCAGGCCGGACCCCGACCTTATCTATGCGCCCAATTTTTTCGTACTTTTAATAAAATTATATATCATTTCGTTAATTATTTCTGATGGCAAAAGATAAATTTGCCAATCGGTTTTTCATGAGCCGGCAATCTTTACTACAAGGCACCAATTTTGCATCATACCTGAAGAGATATTTCTTTAAGTACGTCATATTTAATCAAAAATCTGTTGCTGAGTATAAAAAATAGTTACAAGCTTCTAGGAACTGTGAGCAAGGTAAGCTACTTTCGTCATAACTGAGCCACCCCTTGCTTTAATAAACCCTCTAGTGGGAGTTTCTTGAGGGCGCTACAATATATCTTACGAAACGCCATTTTCCGCCAACAGAAGCGAACTCCTTGGAGTGTGTTGTTAATTTAGAGCCCTTTTCATAATTACTTAATTTGTTGAATAGCTAAGTTAGGACCGAGGGGAGAGACGAGGAGCGTCTTTTTCTCACTATTTCGTTCTACATAATGCTATAATTAACTTTAGGGCATGATTAATACGCGATTATATGATTATTATAAGTATAAATTTTACTATCATTATTTTGTATGTCACTTTTAGGGTAGAGATATTACGTGGTTGGGGTAAATTTAGTAGCGGCGGATAAAAAATTGACCCGGGAAAGTCATAAAAGAAAAATTAAACATCGCTGTCGGCGACCTTCCTGGGAGAAAATTACTTTTTAACTGACTGAGAGGCGATGGAGCGGAGAACAAGGGACTGGCTCGCATCTATTTTCCTTATAAATTAGTTAGTAAAGTAACTTCTTTTGTTCATTGTTCAAAGTTGAAATTGTCCTGTTCGTCGTGGAAAAAGTTTCCTCTTAAATTTCTTCGATATCATCGAACAGTTTTCCCTTTTTATACCAATTAATATATTAGCTACCACGTTTAAAATGATAGTTATTTTCTATGAAATAAAATCATTCGTTTTGTACCATTAAATTCAACAAAACACCGTCTGACGTAATGTAGATATAACGTAAGGTCCCCTATGTATTGTTATCAAGTGACTTTACGTTCTGACAGGCTCACGTACAAAGTTAAACTGTCTAATAAGACGAATCGGACACAAAGGCAGCTAAGGGTGTAATCACAGCTCCTACTCCTAATGGCATTTGATAAGCAAACGTCCAAATACGGTCTGCCGGCTGTAGGACGTGCAATTGCTGCCTAGTCCTAGTGGAAGGACTCATTTCGATCCTTTTGAAATGTAATACCCTCACCCTCGACTACCCCCGACGATTATTGAGTTCTGTCCGTGCATCCTCCATAGCCTGCCTACTATAGACTGAACAGTAGATTACACTTGATGACCAAACGCTTCGTCTCCATGCCTCATTTGTCGGCCGTTTTACGCCACTCAGCGGTTTTAAATCCATCGATATTCCTTTTATTGTCGGGGGTATTTAATGCTCCGTAAAAGAAAGGGGTCTCGGAATGAGGGGGGAGGGCGTCATTTTGCGACGATTCCAAGCCTCATGGCTTCTTCAATATTACAGGCGAAATAGGTCACATAACATCAAAATTGTCAGTGTTCATAGGTAATTTATTGGTTTTATGGTGAAGAATTTGTATAGTGGTGTACATTAACACCTCAGGAGTGGACGTTACGAGCAATTTAAAGTTAAATGTCTGCTATTAGATCGCCTGGGTGTAATTTATAGTGACAATACGAATGATTTAGTGGTCCAATTTAAAAAGATGTCTAATGTGGTGTGCGCGAGAGACTTTGTAATGGGAACAAAAATTAGTGAAGTGTGTAATGATGCTAATAACATCTCGAGGTGTACTGTGTATAGGATCGAAGGCGGCGTGCTGCCTCACGATCCCCATAAATTTTTAAGTTGCCCCACAGTCAGAGAACACACTAATGGCACAATCCGCACTGAAGGGCGTCGAAAATATATAACAAATGATTTAATAAATGAGTGGTAATGGCGTTGATCTTTCACACACTACCCCAGGGCGCCTTTATGCTGTTTCTCGCGTAGTTTTTAAGAGTAAAATCAACATAACAACTAAAATTGATTGAGGAGAACAGAGTAAACGAAAATAGTTTTTTCGCCATGTTTGGCGTTATAAAGCTGCACTTGATTGGAAAAGGCAACGTTGATGGCAATCTAGTTGCTATTAAAAGCTACCCATTTTGTGAAAACTCCCATTTCCGTAGTTGAAGTACGTTTAATTTTCACTTGATTGGTCCGAGCTAATAGTAAACCCGGTGGAATACGGTTTTATTTTTAAAATATCGACTTTTTACTGAATGTCTCGGCATATAGTATGTTGCAGCGTCACTTATAGGTAATTTCTATTATTATTGGCGAAGGTTAGGATTATTTAACAGAAATTTATTAAGTTTGCATCCACTACACCTGCTCTGTGGTGGTCGTTTACAGTTTGATATTTTATTGCACTACAGAAATGTATGACAAAATTTTTTTCCAAATGATGCGGACTTTCCTGGGTACGCAAAACATGGGTGAAACGAACTAAATAAATTGTACCTCCCAGAGCAAACTACGCGGGTCGTAATCTGATAATATAGGAAACGTAGGTCTGTTTTGGGCAAGGGTTTTTTGTGTTACTTCGGAGGGCCCCAAACGCAATTTGTCGGTAACGTTATTGGTCCCATAAGAAAAAAACAAACACAAAAACGCAAACTTTTCCGGATTGGGAGCATCCTAACCTAAAAACTAAACACGGAAAACTTTTCCACCGAATAGGCGCTAAACTTCAAGACCTTAAAAACTTTGTTCGATTGCCTGAGATAACTATTGATGCTTGTAAACTTGTAGACAAAAGATCAAGACGTATTACATGCTTCAGATACCAAAGGCAAAATTAAACTTAGTTACACTTTTCCGACAAAACTTGTCCTACATAGAAAGTCCTACATAGAAAGAAAAGAAACATGAAACAAATTTGATGCAAGTGAACGAAAGATCGAAGTTATGTAGGTAGTTGCAGACAAAGCACTGTGTAAATAAAAAATCTTTCTTTGCTGTTTGATAGTTTAGTACTTGACTTAATAAATCGAAAGTTGATTTAAGAAAAGCAAATTTTGATATAGTCCAATGATAGTTTAGTAAGGTGTACTTTATAATTAGATACATATTGCGACCGTAAATTATTTTTTTTTGTTAAAATAAAACTATCTTCATTTAATTTAATCATTATTTTCTTATGTTTGGATTAGATTGGACTCATTAGGGTTGTTGTTCTCCTTGAAAATCTTTGGTAGAAGGTGAGAAGATTTATTCGCAAATGAATAAAAACCAGAATACTGTTCGCTTTCCATAGTTCAGCTTATATACCCATAAAACAAGCCAGTGTTTGACTAGAGACTCACCGTCATCTCTCCGTCAGTTTTTTATTCAAACGCATAATCTTATAAGCCCATATTTTTAATTGTAATTGTTTTAATCATGTATTCATCAAAGAAGTATGTGCAAAAAATACATTTTTACTTTCCGACTAGTACCCTATGTCATACGTGGGGTTTTGTCTTTTGCTTTGGGTTTGAGTAGAATAAACGGTTGTATATAATATGGTAAACAGATGGCTCAAGGGTGGTAAACTTATTTGTTCAAGAAACGTGTTGACCTGATCGGGTTTGTTTCGAGTTTGCTTGTGAATTGTGGATACAGATTTTTTCTGGAAGTTCTACATTGTGTGTGGTCTGGGGCGAAAGTAGGATTTTTTGCTAAAATAACGAACTTTGGTTCTGTGTGTGGGGGTGAAACAGCCTTCTTGGGTTTTAAAGTATATTGAGAATATCAGTCGAGGTCGTGGTTTAGAAGTCGAAAGATGTAGTCGTTACGTGATTTAGGGCAATAGGCCCTTATCTTGTGTTTTGTTTCTGTGTGTGCCCGTGATGCCATCTCTGCTGATGTAAATTTGCCAATAACAATTTAGGTAATTTTTATAAAATAATTATGTCTCTGTCATCCGTTTTCTCTCCAATCATCTTCATTATGTCAAGAGTTTCAATGATTATTGTACACTCGATCTGAAGGGTTTTTAATCTTTTTATTCATTTTGTAAATATATTTGTTGTGGTTAGAGTTGACTTTTAATCACCCTAAGGTTATACTTTGTGTTCATTTATGATTATTATTGGCTTCTAAAAATCTAGCGATACCAAACCCTCAAGGTTTGAGAGAAAGTTCTCGCGTCCTCCGTGTGAATTTGATATAAAGTAAATTACATATTGACCGCTCTGTTTCCATGCTACCAATAAAAACAGACTCAGGTCCCAACCTCTTACATGGTGTCCAGCGGTGTGGATTTTTGATTAGTGCTTCCATTAATAACAATGGTTGCTATCGGTGTAGTACTTTTGCAAAACTTTTCATAGATTCATTTTAGACAAAGATTTTACTAAGTTTTAGGATATATTCTTGTAGATAAGTTTTTTTATAAGTTTACTAAGTTTTGTACAGGAATAAAGTTAGGGATAGCATCTGTAGAGTGAAGCAATCAAATGCCATTTGATTGAGTAAATAGTTCAATTTAGATTCGTACACGTACAGTAAAGTCGACGATTGGGTTATGTTAGGAAAATAGTTGCTCCTTAGAATGGTTAGACATATTAGAGGTATGTCTGTAAAAACACAAATCAACGAGTAAAAGGGTAGATAGATAATCTGTAGCATTATCTGTGGTTTCAACGAAGAAACAAAGTAGGTCTTTCGAAAAAGACATGGGCAACAGGTAATTATGCCAATAAGGGTTTTGAAATTGCACGCCCTATGCAATGTTTGTTTCAATGTTTATGTAGGACATTTTGTGGAGAATGTCAGAACAATATATACGACTGTACGAATTTGATCGAGACTATGTCACTGGTGGCAGGATAATCTTTAAACAATTGTGACATAGATTTTGATTAGAAAGATGCTTTATAAGGAGAAAAATGTTTTGTAGAAGTACGTTTCTTTTGGTTATCTTTTGAACTGATCGAGGGCGGTTGAGCTAGATTTAATTGAGATTGATGAATGTGACAGAAATATTGATATCATTATGAGATTATGTATATATTACTTTTAATAATGAATTAGATAATATAAAGACGAAAAGGCAAGCTATTATAAAGCAGAAACACAAAAGCTGGAAATGTAGGTACCTGCTCTTTGTATAGGGGGTCAAAATGGCGGGAACAACCGCGCGTCTCCCTACATGGTAGCATTTTGGCTGAGCGCGGTCTAAGGCTTTAATTACTGGTCAAATCTCTAATTCATCAAATCTAATCCAAATCTATTCGAAGGCAAAACTAACTGGGTCCTTTTTCTTGAACCTTGTAGACACATTTTCTGACTACTAACTGACGCGTTTAAGTATTTAACATTTAATAAGGGCTGATAAAGCAAGACTACTCAAATGAAACGAAACACTTATCAAAACAATAACATCTATTAACAATAATAATCAACAATCCCGTTTGATAGGTTACATAAAAAATGAATGAGGCTTTGAACATAAGGACGCTTAATTGAAACCAGAAGTTGATTTAGACAGACACACCTTTTAGCAGAGATAAATAAACAATTCTAATTTAAAATGAAATGCGAGACAAGTTGAAAAGACTTACCAGGACAATACACATATTTTTAAGTGCCTAGCGCACTGTACAACAACTTTACTTCATGATGGTCGAACGAGAAGAAGGAAAAGATTTTGCTCCCTTGCCTAGGTCAACCCGAATGCACGCAAGCATTTCTCCGTAGCCAATGACAACGCGTCAAATTTAAACTTATAAACACGCGGTCAAATCCTCAGTAAACCAGATGTTCAACTGAACAACACCAAAACTTTGACATTCTCGAACATTCTACTCCGTCTACACCGCGCTCAATTTTATCACATTTTAATAAATAAACAATGGGTTTCCGACCCATTACATTTGTGACGAAGTGAGGTCGACCGTAAACCTTTTTTTTTGCCTGTGGTCAGGGTAAGGCACTTGAAGTGGAAAGAGGGTAACATTGAGAGTATTGTGTAAGAACACAATAAATAGAAAAAAATTAAGGGTATTGAATTATGAGAGAAAACGGACAGAAATAATTATTCAAAGTAGGATCGATTAGTTTGTATTATGAATGGCAGAGTAGGTGCACACGCGGTAACGCACATAGAACAAAACACAGTAAGTAATTTAAATATTAATTTTAATAGTAATGGGATTGTTCTTGCAATTAGTTTTTGTAGTAATAAGGGGTTTATATCAGGGGAAATTGCAAGAGCAGTTGTTTGTTTTTGTTTACATTTATTTCCGCGAATCTGGGTTGGTTGAGGGCAACACATGCAGCAGAGAAAAAAAAGATGGAAGATTTCAAGAAGAAGTATCCGGCCACGATCTCAAGATGTCTGAAGAAAGTCCGTTGTCCAATCTTATCAAAGGAAGAAGACTGTTTTGATCGACGAGTACGAGATGTTCGCTTATCCAGAACAAACCAAGATTGTCCACCCTGCATCGCATAGCTTCGACGAATTTAAAGTGGAATGGCAGTAGCAGAAAGCTGCATTCCAGGAAGTAGCGCCAGTATGCAAAGTAACGCTGGGCTACAGCATCGACAAGGGATCCAGGACAATTTTCCTGATGACATGACGCTACAGAAAGCGTGTAAGTGATGAGCAACACAGACGGCAGATGCCTGTGGGCTCGCGACGATTATTATGGAACCGACGTAATGCTGAGGAGAAATCAGCTTTGGTTCAAAAGGAAGCAGTAATCAAGCCAGGAGAGCTGATTTACGTTCCTAAATTGGGTGACTGAATTAGAGACGTACTAAGAGACGTACTGGTCACATAAGATGCATGCACCGAGAGGAACAATTCTATGGAGCTAAAGTATGGAAACTAGAATATCTACGACCGACGGCAGAACAAGGATCTTGAAGAGAGAAGATGGTACACGAGCGACATGGACAAGATAGTTTGCAACCGGCCCTTTTGATGATGACACAGAATAAAGAGAAAAAGTGAGTTGTATTGTCTTTTTATGACTTTTTTTGATACTGCTAATGTGTTTCTTTCTCCACATGTTTCTATTGTCCGAGAGCCGATGCCAGCGGATGACCTACCCTACTAGCTGTACCATACCAAAGGGCACCGCGCAATCCGCGACATGGAATTCAATTTTGTTTTGCGTGGATACAAAAAAAAATGTAACCGCTAGATATAGGTATTTTTTTTGTAAGGAGTTGATATCGGATGACATATCTATGATGAGAAAGATTTTTTTTTAATAGTTTGATAGTGTTAATTTGAAGAACGATATTTGTAATCATTCCTCAAACTAAAGGTGGGAGGATTGTCATACGTGGGGTTTTGTCTTTTGCTTTGGGTTTGAGTAGAATAAACGGTTGTATATAATATAGTAAACAGATGGTTCAAGGGTGGTAAACTTATTTGTTCAAGAAACGTGTTGACATGATCGGGTTTGTTTCGAGTTTGCTTGTGAATTGTGGATACAGATTTTTTCTGGAAGTTCTACATTGTGTGTGGTCTGGGGCGAAAGTAGGATTTTTTGCTAATAACGAACTTTGGTTCTGTGTGTGGGGGTGAAACAGCCTTCTTGGGTTTTAAAGTATATTGAGAATATCAGTCGAGGTCGTGGTTTAGAAGTCGAAAGATGTAGTCGTTACGTGATTTAGGGCAATAGGCCCTTATCTTGTGTTTTGTTTCTGTGTGTGCCCGTGATGCCATCTCTGCTGATGTAAATTTGCCAATAATAATTTAGCTAATTTTTATAAAATAATTATGTCTCTGTCATCCGTTTTCTCTCCAATCATCTTCATTATGTCAAGAGTTTCAATGATTATTGTACACTCGATCTGAAGGGTTTTTAATCTTTTTATTCATTTTGTAAATATATTTGTTGTGGTTAGAGTTGACTTTTAATCACCCTAAGGTTATACTTTGTGTTCATTTATGATTATTATTGGCTTCTAAAAATCTAGCGATACCAAACCCTCAAGGTTTGAGAGAAAGTTCTCGCGTCCTCCGTGTGAATTTGATATAAAGTAAATTACATATTGACCGCTCTGTTTCCATGCTACCAATAAAAACAGACTCAGGTCCCAACCTCTTACACCTAGACGGAAAGAAATGAGATTTCCACGGAAATACTCGTTTTGGTGTCCCCTGAATCGACTGCAATGATTTCTGGAAAATGTATGAATGTGTGTATGTCTGTAAACACGATAGCGCCCAAACGGAACAACGGATTGGGCTGAAATTTGGTATACATCTTTTAGAATTATCGGAGGACGAACTGGATTGTTTTTGACGGCAATATGACAACCGGAAGTGGCAAATGTTACTTCTTCTGAGGGATTCATCCGATTGACATTAAATTCATACCATCTCATCATCCAGTGACTTTAAATATGTACACCAAATTACAGACTAGTGGGATGGACGGTTTTGGTGCTATAAGAACTTATAGAAGCAGTTTGACAGAATCCACAGCCTTCGTCGCTGTGTTGCGAATTGTCAGATTTTGGCAAACGTCAGTGCCACTGACATGACATTAAATGTCAGTATGCCAAATGTTATTATGTCATGCGAAATTGGCGGGTCCAGAGTAGCTCTGTTTTAATAAATTTGAATAATTACAAAAGTGTTCAGATACTTCACTCTGCCAACAATGTAGTCGGAAAGTTGGGTGTGGGCCACCCCAGATATTTTTGGTTTTCATTCCATTTCTCTCTGTTTACATAACCCATAACATCCGTTATGAGTGGAGTTGACAAGTTGTGCGTAAAATGTAGTCATCCAAAATTTCCGGTGACATTCGTATGCGGATAAGCCGACTCTAATGACCTTAAAATCGAATTAGGCGAATGAACGTCAATTTTGACCGTCACGCTTGGTGGACCGTTTCAGAATTGAGTTACAAACTCTGCCAAAAATACACGTATTCATCGCTGTGCTGCGTAATTGCCGTATTCATTTTAAATTGTGTCAATGTTAACACGAATACATCTTTATCAGCCTTGATTATTTTTATTACTGGAGAAAGATACTAAAGGTGCTGACCCCCTACAACTTTCGAGCAATTTTCACACATCATTTAAAGCAGTGTTGATTGATGATATATTGTGGTTTCCAGCAAGCAAATTATACTAACCAATAATAATAAAGAAATCTCCCCTATCGGGTAAACATGAGGTTTATATAAAGGGGGCAACGTTGCAATAAAGCCGTTAAGACATGTGAACGGAGTGCAAATAACGTTTGGAATTAAGGCTGTACGCCGGTCAAGGGTCGAATTTATTTGACTGACCGGCTCCCTAACAATAGCAATTTGACGGCGTCCGGCCGATTCGGCAAATAGGCCGAATTTGTACAAGACACGCGTTTTAATAAATATCTGTCGGCAGAATAAACATTACCGCGTGAACGGCGCAAAGTTAGCTTAGGTCTGATGGGGTTCTACCCTTCGTTGGAAGGCTCGGTTTTCGGTAAATATGTTACTTGTTGCTGTAAATATAGAAGGGACGCTAATGATCAAAGTTGTGGTGGGTTTTTGATATTTGTTACCATAATATGCACAAACAAGTAATCACACAAGCATAAAAAGGATTATTTGCCACTTGTATCATAAATAGCTATTTTTTTCTAAAGTGCAGAGAACTGGTTATATACTTTTATACATTACAACTTTCTGTCTGCTGTGGTTTAAAGAATTTAGAAATTTCTTTTAATTTAATTAAAATGACAGGTTAATAGTAATAGGTTTATTTTTGGTAAGCTGTAAATGTGGCGAAGTACAGGATACACATATTCTGCATGAAATGCGTCACTAATTTCTTTAACATATGTTTGTATATCCTTGATATAAGTGCTTGGGCCACACGGAGATGTAGCTGAAAATAGACCGACCATACTAACTGTCGCTAACTCGCTAACAACAGCTCATCACATATGAATTCATTACGACAATTCATTCGTATTACGTACCTAGCTATTCTAATTGCATTCAATTATTAATTATGTTTTCATTTAACACCCAGACATAAATTTTATATTGCACCCGACGCGACGTTGGTGGTCTTATTACAAATTCTGACAACTTTATATTAAATACATTAAATATTAAATTACCATTTAAATTATGACGGAGATTGCTTAATTTAAATGTGAACTGAAGCATGAAAACGATTAAAATTATTGTAGATAGGGTGCTGCAGTTTAAATTAAATCTCCCTAAATGTCTTCTATATTAAATCGAATACGTACCTTAAGTAAATTCCATATCAAATATATCGTTTAACATATTTAGGTACATTTCTTCGGTTAGGTAGAGAAATAAAAAGTCTACAATGTAATTTATTGCATGATGAGGAAAAAATCTACAATGTGATGGGCTTGAGGCAGACAGAAATGCAAACATGGGCAAATTACGAATGCAGATTGTAGCCGGATAATGTGTAATTGAAAACTGACAAGTCATAAGTAGTAATTACACTAAGAACACAGTTTTGCTTGTAACCGGCAACACGTGGCAATTACCCGTCAGTCAAAAATGCAGAAATTGCGATAATTTCCTTGCGAACCGTTTCTGATTTAATAAAAAAAAGCGCTCACCGCGATTTATTAGCATTGCTGTAGGTACTTCAGTCTGCAGGTTATTTCCGCTAATGTACAGGAAATAAGCAATTTACTAAAGTAGCCTTGATTATTCCGATTAGATCATACAGGAATTTATAAACGTTTTGATTAAAATATGACGACAATTTTGTTTTATGGTCCGTTTTGCAATTATTGGTATAATTAGTTGTGTAAGTGGTGCACACAAGGGAGCAAATTTCCAACATTCTGATACAACAAAAAAAAATATATTTTGCTCCAGATTATATTTGCCTTACATAACTAGAAACTGAAAGTAGATTTATTGTAACAGGTCTACATTTGCAGATATAGCAATACTTAAAAAAAAACTGAGAAAACTGCAACAAAATCAGTTAACAAATTATATAAATTCAAAAAATATGCAAAAGTACTGCTTTCAAGCTGTATTTTAATGAATCGATAAAAGCCGCCATTCAGAAGGATCGTGGGGAATATCAGACTGGTTCAGAGGACCCTCAACATCGTGACGAAAACGTAAAGATCATTCCATTTTAAAATGTGCTTTAAAATGCTCGTTACGCTTAGTAAATGAAGACACTGTCACACCTCGTGCTAATAGATTCCATTCCTGTAGCCTAGAACCCAATAACTCGGCTTTTTCTTTTGATAAACCTCTAAAAGTCTTTAACCAAATCATTCAGTTCGCATTGGTTTATAAGGTGAGGTGTTCCTAAAACTTTAAGTGATAAATCTTCACGACTTGGCTGATTTGACAGAGTGATTTCAGACACTCTGTCCAATCAGGCAAGTTTCTTCAAACAGGCGAAATTTCTTCTGTGTCAAAAATCGAAGACGATGAAGTGGATGGCGTACTTATGAGAGGGTGGTTTCCATGGTGGATAGGTCGCGATGCTAAGCAAATTTAGATATTTTATTTTATGCTTATCCTTCTTCGAATATCCGGAGACGCTTATCGTGCAAAAATAGCAATCATCTACATTCTACATGATTGGAAGGCTCTCGCCACAACATGGGAACTACAAACGGCATTTTCTTTTGCTTCCCTTTCATCCACTTTAAAAGTCCGATCTAACAGGAAATACAGCATATATTAGATGTCCATGGCTTTTCCAGATCTCCAGTTTTAAATCCAAAATAGCAGCAGTAAGCTTTTACCACTTCGGTAATCTTCTTTGATCACTTCCCATATTTTAATGCACAGAATGTCTGTATAGCTTGATAAAATACCACACAAAAACATGTTGATTCGTAATATTTTGAACAATCTGTTATCTGGTTAGAAAATATGGTATAAAGTATTTTGTAAGACTGCTCCTTAGACAAAGTATGAGCACAATTGACATCGTGTTGACAGATTTTGAGATATAACAAAAAAATAGACTTATTACTCATTTTTCAGCATCTTTTTGAGATTTTTTGTAGAACAAAGTTGACAAGTTTATAATATGTAAGGCGCACTAAAATATCCAAGGGTTTACCGTAGCCTAAGACAATACTAAACGAGGAAATATATTCATGTAATATATCACGTCTACTGTATAGTGTTGTTATACATCTTACGTTGAGTTATAGCTGAAGTTAAATAATACTCCTGTAAACTTCATAACAACAGTGGAAAAGTGTCCTGAATTTATGCTTTAAAATTCACATAACACGACTATACAAGATAAAACAACAAATATTAAAAAAAAAAAAAAAAACATTGCAATGGATTCAGTGAATCTCAAGTCACACATTTCCGCTGAAATACCTAATTTTCCAGTCTATTGCAACCATTTTCTTTCAGGATACGAGGCGGAACGTAAATATTTAGCAATAAATTTGATTTTTTAAATGGATAAAATGATGAAATGTTTTCAATCAATTTCTACAAAATTAATAGAAAATTGAAGCGGTACATTTGCAACATGTCATTAATGGAATCAGAGGATATGTTGGGATCTATTGAACGGTGCGGTGGTTAAATTTGCATATAAATTGCGGCATAAATCGGCCTTAAAAGCCAACGTCAGTATATCAAACGTTCAAACTATATTCAAATTTAATGTTATAAACAATAGGTAACATACGTGCCGTTCGACCCGGCGCGCATGCAATAGTAACAAAATGCACTGTCCGCTCTGTGTGTACATCTAAAAATATATGGTACAAACAGCCTGGTACACTTTTATTTATGATAATACGCGATCGCATGCACATCGCGAATGTTTATCTCTTTCGCGCAACACGTGAACACTGCACACTGTTTCACTTTTCATAGCAATTATTTGCGAGATATATGCGACAATTAAACTCATAACCCGCTTGTAATTTCGAATAAATTCGTGAGAAAATTGACCCGACACGTTGAGCTAGTACCACATCGCCATTGTTGTATCGCATTTTATGCATTTGTTTTTATTACGTCTAATGATGCGTACCATTATAGAATTGCTAAAATGTATTGATTTATAATAAAACATGCCTCGTCTAGAATTGAATTCCTTAGTTCAAAGTAGAATTTATTGTGATGCACCTCTATTTCCATAAATTGATACATTCATTGGTCGGATAAAACAAGCAAAACAGGCTTAATTTTCCTTGTGCATGCATATCTGGCCTTTCTGGCTTGTGTATCGTCAACATAAAATGAAATAATAAGAACTTGAAAGGAGATCACCAGCAATAACTCAACGAAATTCATGTTTACTGCTCAATTGCATGTACTTGGGCAATATCATAGGATTGTATACTGAGGTTGGTTGTCTCGCCGCCAACGATTTGCAATTGTTTCGACTTTATGACGATGCAAAAATGAACCATCAACATCTTGCATCTTTTATTCAATTGAATCGATTATTATTTCAGAACTAACCAGGCAACGTATTTACTCATTTCAAATCGTCCAGACGTATTTCGTATTTCTGAAATAATCACAGTTTTGTACGATATTAATAATTCCAAAACCATCGTTCTTAATAAACCCCAATTTCGTTGAACGCTCTGAAACAATGAAAATTCCTTTTTGGGGTCAAATGTTTAATTAACAAGTTATAGGTACACATCGTCGGATATAATGGTGGACATTAAAGGGTTGTGGTTTGTTCAGTGAGTCCAAGAATTGCGGGGCGGTCAAGCCCTCAAGGGTCAACTGGGCCTCAACCATTATTATTTAAGGTCCGTTTCCCCTCAGTGTTTCCAATTAGACCGTAGGGCTAAGTCGCGTATTTCTAATTGTGCGGATTAAAACTTAGCGTCCGATCCTGCGGAACGGTCTTGCGGAACGTCAGGCGACCACTTTATAAGCCAATTCCGTTGCAGTGAGAGAAAAATGGTCGCAGGACAGTTTCGAAGGACCAAAAAGGAGTTGGGCGAAGAACACGCGGTATAATGACCAGCGGAATCGTTACACGCGTTCAAAACAAATACATAAATTTAAATAAAAAGGGAGGCTGTATTAAAAATGCAAATAACACCTTATTTTGGCCGGGGAATAAATTTCGGCAATTATTGCAGCTGCCTCGTGACATGACCGTGAATGATGATGACACAAACTCGCAACACAGGTCCGTATTTAGTCAGTCATGTATGTACCTTGTACATAGTGTGACCAATGAAATGGACATTGAGAACAAAATTTCGTAAAACATGATGACATGTTAATAATTTTGCGTTTATATGATTTTTTTATCAATGTGTGTTATTAAATCTAGTAACCATGAAGTAAATAAGATATTAGAAACATAGATAACTCGTTTTCGAAAATTGCCACAGTGAGAAATGAAGAGTACGGTTCTGTTTACCCGCAGTTTTGAACATAGCGAAGGCGTCTGCATTATGTAAACAGCGCACAATCATAATGCAGACGCGGGTAAAGAAAGAACCCGCATGTTGGGTAGGCCGGGTTCGCCGAATATACGGTTCGCTGAGAAACGGCGAAAAATTAAAATTGAAATCTTCGGGACGTCTCGTTAGCCGGTCACCTTGGCCGTTTCGCCTCGGGCTCTCGTTTATGTAAATAAACTTCTCTTAATTAACAATGTATCCGTTCGTGGTGTCCCCACCCACATTTTCACGAAAACTTTTGTGCACCGACCACCGAGACTCAGCCGAACTGATCCTCGACAACGTCTATTCAGTGCCTTGTGCGTGGTCGGTCCTTTTACGAAAACGATAATTACTGGGTTCGGGCGTCGTACTGATTGATTAATTATGGGGTACTGGTACCACGGCGGCTAAAGGTGGGCCAGTTTTTTGGGAATTCTATTAAACCGTTTAACCCGCTGACAGCGCATATGAAATACATTCTTCTCGTACAATGGGATATTCGTATATGGACAGCGATCAATTCTTTTCGGTGTTCGTTTTCTTTACAAGCCCGTCGATTTTTTATAGTCTAAATAAAACAAAACGGTACATGTATATATGTGTCCTGTTATGCATATTCTCCGAGTGTGTATAAGAAAGAATAATTGATGAGTACACTAAGAAAAAAATGTATGCACAACAAAAACGCGTTATGGAGACATAGCCGCCACTATGGCACAGCTTCAACTAAAAACTTGTAAAACTTGTGCATTTATTAAACAGATCCTAACTTATAAATATCGATCTTTGATAGGAAGACTAAAGAAATTCTTTAGACAACAACAACTACAGTTGTTACTTTTTGTCGGCAGGAATTATGAATTCATAATAAAACTTGTATAACCCTTTGGGTTACTTGCAACTAATCGTTTCTGTTCGTGTCGATCGGACAGTAAAAATAGCAGAGCGCTGATATTTGCACGATAATTGCCGGGGTTGTAAAGTTTTACTGGGCCCGTTCGTTACGTGGTCTTGTGGGCGTCGGTTAATATGCAAACTTTATTATCATCAGCGACGATTTATCGAGGTATCCGTTACCCGGCCTACGTTGTAAATATTAATTTTGCAATCGTACATTTGCCCGGCTACGCGAGACCAAGATCCCCTATTCTTCTACCATATTTGCCGTCCTCAAACGAACTGTGACTGATCGAGTCACTCAGTGAGAACGATTCAAACGGTACTGGATGGAAAATTATCCCACGAAACAGGGAAAATCTTATTTGGCGTTTTGAATAAGAACGCCCTCAACAGAAATTTCCAGTATTATTTCTCAGCGTTACAAAGCAATTGCCAATTACGTTAATTGTCAACGTATGGGCTAAACACACATTCCGCACCAGTAATTATGTATTCGTACATGGGAATGATTAAAATGAACAGTCCTGGAAGCGTTCAGATGTCACATGCATTCGCACGCCTGAAGAAATCTACAATATGCAATTTCACACACGCAATGTCTGCAATTACAGTATTTCAAATATTATAAAATGTAGTTAATTCAATTCTTTGGAAAAGGCATGCAAGACATTGTTGACGACAGTGGTGATTTGTTTCATGCTTTGTTTGAAGCAACATTGTGTAGTCTAAGTTAAAATGCACACAATATACCACATTTGTTATATAACAAGAAAAATTGTGTATTATTCTTTTCTATTAAGTTGTATAGCTTTGCTATATGCCATATTTGTTACATAGTCTGGACTCACCTAAATGCTTTTAGGTTTGTGCAAGCATTATAAATAGAAATAAAATTAATTTGGAACTAGTTCTTGTCAACTATTTCTCGAACAATGTTATTATTACTAAAAGCACAATTTAACTAACAATTTGTAAAAGTACACTTTTCCTATCCCGAAAATGTCTGTGTGAGACAGTGCTGTTATATGGCTGACGTATACGGGGAGTTATACGGCAGTATAATGAAAATGACAAACAGAATGTGGGATGGAAAATTAATAAGGGTTTCGTTTGATCATGCCTAGTCGCCCGCAGCCGAACTTTGTATGCCTCTACTACTAATACGTTAATTAGAGTATTCTTTGTTGGCATACCACCATTATCCATATTTCAGATTTAAATTAACCACCGGAGAAAAAAATAATTTGTAAAATTTATACCGTGGCCTCACTAAAATAAGTACCACACACGTCCAAGGTAATTTTGTACTACACGTCAATTAGTAACGGATATTTAACTCATGCCACGCATTTTAATTGCTTTTATTCCACTTCTAGATGATTAATGCTCACCACGTCCGGATAATTTTCAAAGAGCAAATAGACTAACACAGATGTTAACTAAACGGACCATCCAGACAAGGAATTAATTAAAAGTCAATTTGTAAAAGATGTTACCTACCCAACCATCTGCCTTACAAATATAGCTATCAATCTTTGGCGTTTGATGGTTGTTTCAATTTATGACTATATATGCTGATTTCAAAGAAAACTACGTTCGATCTAATTAATTGATATGTATGATTTAAACGGTATCAGATGAGGTACTATCCCATGAATCTATTTCTCTGCAATTTAATAATATTTTATTAGTTTGACTTTTACTGATATATTAATGTCTTTTAGTTCGTCATAATGTACTGGTATACATTTTTTATGGGCACTAAACAGTACTGACTGCTTTATGGCACGTTTACAGTTATTTAGCACTGACTGTGCTTTTGTAACTAACACAATTTACACTAACTCAAAAGGCTTCTTTCTGCTGTGCTGGAAAGCCTCAACGTTCACCTATTGATGAAGCCTTTGTTCGTGGTTTCTTGCAGTTTTTGGATTTTGTTGTCTACCATCTACATTTTGAGGTCGTTATGAACATCATGACGTTATTTACACTGATTATAACGGTACAGATATATTTTTTGTATCGGGTATGGCACAGAAGTTGTAGCATTCCAAAATACACAAAATTGTTGAAAACACAACTTGTGTTGTTTACTTCAATGGTACCTCTTAATGTTCTCATCAAAAACATATACGTCGCCGTTTACGGTCCTTAAAATTAAACTATCCCCCTACTCAATACATTTCGAGTGATGCTGACATCCACGAAACTTTGGAAACGAATACCGTCCATAAAACAGGTACGTTACAGCGTGCCGTAGATCTTATCGCCACCTGGGCTGGACGCAAAGCGATCAAAATTTTCAGCTCCATCGGCTACGAAGCCACGGGCTTGTGTGATGAGAGCGAGAGAGACGCGTAGCCCATAGAACGAGCGATGATATAGAATCCGCGCCCTAATACCCCATATTGTATAGATTTTACTTGAGCACACGACACACCGTAGCATCTTTACGACGCGGGAATTAGTTAAACGATTAAGCAGCACTCGTCCACATGTCAGATCATGTTGAAACTAAATGCAGTAAAGTACACCAGGTCCCAATACAAACGCGTTTCGTTTTAACTGACAGGAGAGTTTATTTTTAGTGCTCTGTAGTCGACTAATGAAAATATAGAGTAAGTTTTGTTAGTATGGAGCTTGAGCATCATCATCAAATAATATGATATACTGTTCACCGATGATTCTTCTTTACTGTTTTCTGTATTCATGTCTTTAGTTTTCTGCTCACAGACTTCTGGGCTGTAGCTTTCTTCTCACTGCTGTCTCTTCTGTCTGTGGCCTTTTGTCATTGTTAGCCTTGTTCTGTCTTTAGCCTTATATGGTTTTCTTCTGGCCATTAGCTTTCTTTTCATTGTTGAAGCTCTTTTTCCTGTACTTTCTTCTTCTGATTACATTACTTGCGTCTGGTCTTTAGCCTTTTCTGGTCTATCATATTTTGAATGGTTTTCACATTTGTCAGAAGCAGAACCCTTTTATTCCTTTCTTGTGTGTTATGATTCTTTATTGTTTTGATTACCTCTTTCTATTACATTTTCATTGTCCAGAATATGTCTTCTTCTAGATCACTTCCAGTCAGCAAGATGTTTTTTTTGTCACATGAGTGGCTGATGAGAGAAAGGACAAAAGGAATAATGTTTGGAAGTGAAACGACAACGAACGTTGTTCGATATAACATATCAAGTTTTATTTCCCTTAGGTTGAAAAATGTTATTGGTAGCAAATTCTGATCCACTGCTTCTTGTGTCAAGTTTTTCACTGCGATGGTCAGTGGCGGTCTGCATGGTTGGAATCGGTTTTCACTTAAACGATATTTAGTTAAGATAAATCTCAGCGGGGATATAAATACATCTGCGCGAGCGGATTAATTGAATTTTTATACATCGTCCGGTTCGACAAATACAGAAATTGCGCTGCGGCAAAAAGATGGTCGCGGACGTAATCTTAGATCGAGATGACACTATTACATCGGTTCAAAAGGGGGCCGCCCCGGCGACCGCGATCGTCCTTTTTTCAACAACCGAGATAAATGATTTAGTTGACCTCACCTCGAACACTGAAAAAGGAGACCTGTCCCCCCTTATATCGTGCGTCCTAGGAGTCAGCGTTTTCTATTCGACGGACGTAATCGGTTCTGTCATTAATTAAACCGACGATCCGACGCAGCTTATCGTCAATAAAGACCGCAAATAATATCGTTTTTCTGCGTGGACTTGAACGTTCGTCCTTTGTGCGCCAGCTTAATTGATTCCTTGCTTATGAAGCACATACATATTGCCTATCGACCATTCAACATGACAAATGTGACCTCCACTCTATAATAATATCCTGGAAACTAGTTTTCCAGATCCCATTAGTTCACTGGTTTGTCTTTTTGTTGTTGGTAATCTGCTTCTCACTGTGGGCTTTTTCTACCTTCAACCTAATTCTTTTATTGGTTTTATTCTTAAGACGATCTTTACGTTTCTGCTCACAGCTGTCTTCTTCTATATGTAAATTTTCTCCCTGTCTACATTTCTTCTAGCTTTAGACTTTAGACTTACTGCCTACGGCATCTGTCTTCAGTCTTTGTCCTGCTTCTCTGCTTTGAGTACATTTTGATCATATTGTCTTTGATAGCTTCTTTTGATTATTTTCTGACTTAAGCTGCTGACTTCTTCTGTTTCTGCCTACTTTCAGAGGTTTAATTCCTTTTTACTTTCCGACTCCTAGAAGGAAAGTATTGTAATCGACGGAAAAAAAAATTTGAGATTTTAGCGGAAATACGCGTTTTGGGGTTTTGGGGCTGAATCGATTGCAATGATTTTTGGAAAATGTATGTATGTTTGTATGTATGTATGTGTGTATGTCCGTGAACACGATAGCGCCTAGACGGAACAACGGATCGGGATGAAATTTGGTATACATATTTAGAATTCCCGGGGGAAGAACTGGATTGTTTTTGGTGACAATCTGACAACCGGAAGTGGCAAATGTCACATACGTTTTTTTAGGTATTCATCCGATTTTGACCAAACTGACACCATCTCATCCTGCAGTGATTCTAAATATGTATATAAATTTACAGATCAATGGGATGAGCGGTTTAGGCGCTATTGACATTTATTTCAGTTGGTATGTGACGTAATAGAGAACTGACGTCATCATACCGCGTTAGCTCTCACGTTATTGTTTGAATATTATCGCCTGCCCTCGATTGAAGTATAAATAAACAAGAAGTAGAGAAATAAACCTAGCATTATAACACGGCTAGGTGACAGTATATTAGAATTATTTGTATTTTTATTCGAGAGTTTATAAATCTGTAAACAGTGTGCCAATGTAGTCGGAAAGTTGTGTGGAGGCCACACCAGATATTTTGTGTGTGTGGACCGCCTTTATTCAAGTCTTTCTCTGTCCATAGTTTTCTTCCCCTCGAATTTCTTTGACCTTTGGTAACAATTTAGAACCCAATTGGCACTCACCGGAAATACTAAGCCCCAAATTGACACCTCAAAGGAACCCCTCGAAATTCTCTGTAGTTCATGTTACCTTTTGTTTCTCATTTTTTCTTTCGTTTAGCTCTCTTCTGGCTTCTAGCACACTTCTTCTGACTACTACTATCGTCAATATTTGTTCTTTTTTTTCTGGTTTGGGCAGCTTTTCATAATCTTCTGTTTTTAGTCTGCTTGTTATGGCTGGCGTCTGTTATTTATCGTTCTTTATCCTGCTTTTGACATCATCTTCATCTTTTGTTTTCATCGCCTTCTTGTTGTCTCCTTCTTTTCTATTCTTTTCCTGCTTAACTCTCGTGTGGCTTTAGATGCACTTTATCTGACTACTGCTGTCGTCAGTATATGTGGATTTTTTTTCTGTGAACAATTTTTGACAACCGTTGCAATAATGTCTTCCACCACAAATAGTTTTCTTTCCTGTTGTACTTTCTTCTGGCTTCTTTTGACAGCAGCTATTTTCAGTCTCCATCCTGCTATCCCATTCACATCATGGTCTATTTGCACCTTCTTCTTTCTTTCTCCTTCTATTCATCTCCAATAGGTACATCTCTTTTTCTATTCTTCCCTGTTTAGCTCTTTTCTGGGTTTAGGTACACTTCTTCTGACTACTGTTAACGTCAGTATTTGTTCCTACGTTTTGAGGCACATTTTCATAACCTTATAACTGTTTTCATAATTTCTTTTGATTGTCTTCTGTCTTTGGCTTGCTCGTTACTGCTGGCTTCTTATGTCTTTCAGTTTATTTCTTGTTTTGATTCATTTTGTTTTTCTGTGAACCGCCTTTAACTATGTTTTCACTTACGTCTTCCTCCATCAGTAAGTGTTGATTCATGTCATAGTTTGTTTTGGCTTCTTCTAACTGCTGTTGTCTTCAGTCTCTATCCTACCACTCACGTCCTCTTCTATTTCACCCTCTTCTTCTTTGTTGGTTTGATTTTCTCCGACTTTTTCATGTTATCTGTATCACTTTTCTTTGTTTTGATTACCTGTTACCTAGTATTATTCTCAATTATGTCTAATTTATATCAAATAACATAGATAGATCTGCTAGTCAAGCGATGCTAAGCGACTGAAATCGTAGACTTGGTTTTGGAGACATCATTCACACACATATATATTCATGAGGAAATCGATATTTTTTAGAACAAGGTCGTTAATCCTACTTAAAACTTATGTTAATGTGGATATTCAAATTCGAAACGAATTATTCCATTTATAATTTCCTCCAACGTGTGTGTGTGTGTGTGTGTGTGTATGTATGTTCGTCTGTACCGTCGTCGTCTGGGTTTATACGCGAAGATAAATATTCAGCGGGCGAGTGGTTCGTTGGTGTTGCCACCTGCTGGGAAATAAAGATGTCAAAATCATGAGATCGTGCCACTTGCTACTTGCATCTCCAAAGAATCATGTCTCCGCGTCCAATCCCCACTACTTTAATTCTATTGATTTAATGAACCACCGAACTTGTAACCCGCGAGTGCTTATATGCACTGGAGACAACGTACTCTAAACCATAGGAATGACTGCACGACCGTATTTTATAGGTAATTTATTGCCGAGATCAACCTGTACCAGTAAATTTATAAATCTAGACACACGCTCGATGGGTGTTTCCTTATTGCTTGGAAATATATGTAGCTTCGTGTGTGTGGGCATGGGTTTTGTTGACATCCATAAAAATGCCATTAAGATTAGAACTATTGGACATGACTTCGTTAATAAATCGATTCGATGTAATTTTGATATAATACCTGCTGCAGATCAGACAGGGAATTCACCGTTTCAGGGCATATCAAGCTATTTATGCTGAGTCTATATATTGGTATGGGTTTGTATTTGTATATTGGACTTAGCTGATGGAATGACATATGTCTAACAAAGGCGTACCAGCGTAATTAACCAGAGGTGGGATCAATATTACTTAGGGTTGGTTACTTGCCATGAAATTTATTGTACCAGTTTCGCTATCCTTGCCCACTATACAATCAAGATCGTACAGCGGCATCACAATATCAACGAATATTTACGACTATTGTGCTTAATATCAAAGTGGAGTACTTTTGAGACTATTCCACTCGAAAACGTAGTTCATATTTCAAGATTACGTCACATAAATCAGAACAATGCAAATATATAACCATTCTTACCGGTGGCGTCCACGGTATTCCACGTTTGAATGGGCGGTGGGGGCGGTAGCGGCGGCAGCGCGGGTCGGAAGTACGCGGTTGACGTAACGCCTAGTCCAAGTGGGCCACAGTTGATATTTCAATTGTCCTCGTGTAAATTAACGCTCACTTGATTGCTGAAACAAGAGATTCGGCATTTCGGCCACGAGAGCTATTTTGTCTCACTCCTGGCAAACCTGCATTTGAAAACGGATATATATATAACTTGGCGGAGATCGTCCCGAATCTGGTTACCTATTTCGACAAGCAAATGATCGAATATCTAAAGATTTTGAGTGTAGGTGTAACTTGAACTATAACTAGGTTCAAATCCTGGACTCTGTATCTTAAATGATTATCTGGGAGTCCAGACACAGAATGTTTTGATTTGAATTTCTTTGTTCTACTCGCAGACGGTTCATTAGAGATCCTTGATTTATCTGCCGAATTTGTACCGGTGCACCTGTGTCAGAGTAAAGGATTTATACCTGACCAAGGCGGGCGACAGTCCGGCCCAATAAAATACGTACCGGGCGAATTTTAATTTAAACCAAACACAATTACAAAATACCGCCGGCCGTAATTTTTAATAGCGACGACACTAATTAGCGTTCAGACTATAAATAATCGAGGGTGGGACCGGGGGAAACAATTTGCAAATCGTTTGCAGGATTGTTTTGTTCGGTTTTGACACTCGGATTAATTCGAGACTCGACCGCCTGGCGGCACCCCTATAGCACCAAAAACTTCTCCGACAGCACTCTGCGACTTAAAATTTAGCGTCAACTCATTTAAGCAGATGAATATTCGTTTCTCCGCCAGTTATTATTAGAAGATCATAATTTAATTCAGTTACTTCGACGATTTACTAACAAGAAACACTGTTTTAATGATTCTTATTGCTGAAATTTTGTCTCCAAATTCAGTCGAGATATATAAGAAATGTCATCAAACAATAGTGGAGCGTCGAGAACATTACGCTGATGCTCTGGTGCAGAAACTCTGCCGTCATATCTGCATGTAAACGTCAAAAAATAAACGGATGCAAAGTAATTCAGGCAGTGTTCCAAAGGAGGTGTAAATGCCTTCGCTCTGGGAATAAGCTCGACTCGAAGTTTTCGCGTGGTTGTTGTTATTTAGGTCACTAATAGAAATAAGTTGGGGGTGAATTTCCCCCTGCATAAAAGACTGCTGTATCCTGGGGCACTGAAGAATCGCGATTTCGCAGATACGATTCAGCGCGGGCGTCCTCTAGCGTCATATAATACCCTGGTGCTGCACAGAGTTTTGTCTGTGCAGCACGAGGACAAAACTCCTCTTCCAAGCCGAGCCAAGATTTTTGTAATATTCATAATAGTTTCTCGTGTCCCTTGGCTGCTATACAATCTCAGGTCTGTCGAGCGACAAGCAACCGAAAAACCCACGGAGGATGAATTAGCGGCAATATTTCGTAGAGGACGCATTATTATACACCGGGGAGATATAAAAAGTAATATTTCTTATTTACCTTTTACCACCCGCCGCCCTTAAGCCGGGGGCGGAATTACGAGGTCACGAAATGTTTTAGAGGGGGATTTTTTATGCGGCAATTTTATGCCGAAGTTTACTACCACCCAACAAGACCATGAAAGGTAAATGATGTAAAATGGATATAAAGGCAAGTGACACGTTCCACAACAATACGTTTGTTAAACCCTCTTACTTCATTTTCATCGTTAATTGTATCTTTTATGACTCTTAAGAAGGATATATGTATGTACAATGTTGGATTATCTTTATTTATAATCTAGATTCATACGTCCAAATGCGTTTTTTTTAGGACCGTCGATGTTAGATTTTTAAATAAACACGTTTTAAGTTTTTAGTGTCAAAAAGACATTATTGATGGTTAAAGAAAGTCAATATATCACACGAATTAATTGGGAGTTAAGGTAAAGGCGTTTCAGAAATTTATGTAAATCACGAGCGAAAAGTTCGCGAATTCCCTACCGATTAAATTCCGTTCTATCTTTTGTGCCGTCACGAAGTTCTGGATCCTGATTTCCTCGTACCGGCAGCCCGAGGTACACTTTTCGGTCGTTCCTTATTTCTTTGCGGCAATTTGTCAGCTGGTATGGCAGAACGCATCAATTATACCGGGCTTGAATTTGTTTCGAGGCTTCATTCGGAATTTATAATCGCGACCGGTCCAGTAAACCATCCGAACCTGACAGATCCAGCACCCGAAACATCTTACCCTGTTATATAACATCAATCAGAATGTCACCATAATTTTATGTACTGGAGACACTTCTTTTTGCACTAGAAATTTTATGAAGAACGTCGTCAAGTTTAACCCACCCGTTACTTTGTACACACGCTGTATATGGCAATATTTCAAAAGTTGTCTCAAGAAAAATGTCTGAGTAAGAAATATGAGGAAACAGAAGACCGGAGGTTCTGCAATTAGATTCGGTCTGAACACTGGTTGTAATTTTGCTCTGGTGGGCGCAGGCAACGCCAGAATTGTAACAAATGAATCATGAGACGTAAGAAGCTTACGATATAAATGTCACAATAATGAAAAATATTTCATTAAATGAAAGGAGCGGCAAAAAGCCGACCGAAGACAAGGCAGAAGAGCCGGTGACGCGCCCGAACCCGGCGAGATTACAATATATCCCTGTCCACGGGACTAATCGCGGATTACACGCCGCCTAACAGGATGGATTTGTTCGGCGAAACAAAAAAAATGTACAAATTTATCAGAACGACTGTTAGGATGACGCGTAACCTGTCATCCCTAATTCCATTAATACCTACCTACCACATAACAAAACATGATAAATTCATTCCATAATGTAACAACAAGACTTGCTCTTAATTCACAGGTTGACAAACTCATATAAAACAAATATATAAAACATTGTTAACCAACATTAATCACTAAATTACCTTAAGATGTTAATATTTCTCAGTATATCACAAGCGTTACAGGCTCGGATCATTTAATGGCGGACAATAAACATGCACTCTTCTGGGTCGGTCCCGGTCGTTTGTTTCGGGGTCTGCTTTCTTTCGCGCGTCCCCGTACCAAGTTCCGTGAATTTATCGGTGCGAGCATATAATTTATTAAGTGTTGGAGGTGATGCCTGTGTTTGTTACAAACTGAAGAAACCTTTTGCTGTCAGTGTGGCTTAACAAATGTCCCGGACAGTTCCCTTGTTCCGTTTAAACGGCCTCACGGCACCGTGAACTCGTTCAATTGTAAATGCTAATGCGGACGATGTCTTGTCGCGTTGCTTTTGTTTCGCGCCGAACAACCTTCTTTCGCGAAAAGAAATACCGAAACGCTTTGATAACCTTTCGAAAAGACCTGAGACTGAACTATTCACGTGTGATTTGATGATTATGTCACTGAGAGACGTGTTATGTCATCAAGAGATATAGCGTCTCCTACTATCTCCTGCTATTCCCGGATATCAAGAACAGAGAAGATTCAGATCCTTTATAATCGAATAATCAAGAATTCAATTACTAAATTGCCTAGAGCAAAACCTCTTTTTGTTTCAATTGAACAGTCATTCGGGGCGATGGTTTCCCTTACCGTAAGGAAAACTCGCCAATTCAAGTTTCGATTCGGACGGAAAGAATGGAACAGATGCGACATCGCTGTTCGTCTCAGTGATTTTGTTATAAAAGTAAACTGTTATTCGGCGACGTGGGGGAAGCGGAAAGGGACGCTCATCGAAAACGGCGCTCTTTATTACGCAATAAACGTATCTGGACATCCGATATTGGCCATCAAGGAAAAAATGGAAACGCTTTATTAACTATAAAAGTAAAAGGGAACCGTACGTCTCAGTCGGTCGCTCGCACTGAGTGATATAAAGCCCCCCACAAAAGAGACGCTGTCTGTCCCACACGCTTCATCATATAAAACAAGGGATGCTACAGGAATTATCCGTTGTTTTGTTACGATACCAGGGAGGTATAAAACCTACTGAGCCAAAGACGCTACCCGCAACGATCTGTAGTAAATACAATGCTTTTATTACACTTGGGAATTTGCTACCCTTATCATTGTTTACTACTCTTATCTACTTCACACATATTATGAGGGTATTGATTACACCCATTTGTACACAGTGTATACCAGTGTTTCCCAACGTGGGGCGTACGCCCCACTGGGGGGCAATATGATTGTTGAGGGGGGCAATTGGAATATAGAAAAATTTTGAAAAAAAAACCTACCTTAAAGTCTCTTTGTACCGTTCATACTGCAACTGTTAATCATATCCTTGAGGCTAATTATTAAATATCCCTTCACAATTCAAAATCTGAAAAAAAAAACACACAATAGGGAAAAATTTAATTAAGCCATCAATATTTGTAAAAACGTTTTTAGAAAAATATGCAAAGATGTGATAGCTATGCCACTTAAGATACATTGTTGAGGAACATTTTGTTGAAGGTATGTTATTCTGTAAATTAGAAAGCATCACAACCTCCGGAGATATTCTTCATAAGCAAAAAAATTACTTCAATGTCTTTAATATTCCAGTACAGAACATAACATCCTGTACTGCAGACTGTGCTCCTAACATGATGGACAAGAAAAGCGGCTGTTTAAAGATAAGAATCCAGAAATGCTTCTTGTGCATTGTCTAATATAGCTCCATAGGGAAAACTTGGTAACCAAAAATGTTTGTCCAGTTCTCAATGAAGATTAAATTCGGTTATAAAATATGTCAATTGTATCAAAGCTAATGCCGAATGTGACATTTCAAGTTAATTTGTGAAGTACAAAATAATTCATACTTTTTATACCTAAATTTAATACTTCATTGAACAAATATTTTTGGCTACCAAGTTTTCCCTGTGGATTACACAATGCACAAGAAGCATTTCTGGATTTTCATCTTTAAACAGCCACTTTTCTTGCCCATCATGTTAGGAGAACGATTGGCAGCACAAGATGTTATGTACTGTATTGGAATATTATCGACATAATTAATTCGACATAGTTTTTTAGCTTAGAAAAAATATCTCTGGAGGTCGTGGTGCTTTCTTATGATTTGCAGAATAACATTTCCTCAAAAAAATTTTCCTTATTAATGTACCTTACATAAGTTATCAACAAGGCCTCAGTGCCTCTCACTCTTGCTCATTTTAACCATTCTTTTTCTAACAGTCTTGTTACTAACGGGCACAGCTATCACATCTTTGTCATCTTTTTCTAAAACTGCTTTTACAAATGTTGATATTGACAGTTTAATTAAATGTTCCCCTATTTTGTGCTTTTTCCAGATTTAGCAATGAGCACGAATATTTGATAACTAGACTCAAGGGTACGATTAACACTTGCAGTGACAATTTCAGTTTTAGAGTAAATGTTTAACTTTGTGTTGTTATAATAAAATATGGCAGATTTGTGTTGTATTAGTTTTTAAGTGAATGTTTATTTCTATTTTGTTATAATAGAATATGTAGCAAATTTTGTTTCTGCTAAAATACTTAGTATTTATTTCAATAATCAAATAAATTATTGTTTTATGTTATTATTTTTATACCCCCCAATGGCGCAAGTTTTTCATTACGTCACAGAGAGGAAATTAGTCAAAGTTTGTTGGGTAGTATGTGTACCAATGACCAAATGAGAAACGTACATCGTTCCGAGTAAGGTTCATTTCCAACTCTGTTATAGGTATAAAAAAAGACAATATGAAGTGGGGCATGAGATTTTTAGACCAGCTTCGGTGGGGCATAGCTCAAAAAAGGTTGGGAAACACTGGTGTATACGAAATGTAACTATGTATAAATAGAATCTAAAAATCAGCTTGTAGCTCTCAAAAAACAGTACTTATTTAATTAATTTTGAATGAAACAGCCAACAAAGTAACCAAAAAATACCTACATTTTTAATTATCCACCGCGGTAACTAATTAAAATTTCAGCGGAATACCACAAATTTTGACCCATCCACGGAGCGAAATAGTTGCTTCTATGAAAATTTTAAAATTTTTAATTTACATATTTCTAGCGTAACGAAAAGTTTCAACGCGAATAATTCTCGCCTAATACTTTTCCATTTTAATAGACTTAACAAAGGAATTTAAAAGTCTTACCAGTGTTCCTTAACTTTGTGGCAACACTTTCACAATTATAAGAGTTAAACTACCGTAAAATCCTTCCGTTCGCCGTATTATAAAAAGAAATTGCACCGCAAAGTTCAGTTCTCCTGTACCCAGTAAAAAATCCACGTTTCGGTACGGCAAACATATAAATAGCTATAACCGGAAAACGCGAAAATTTTATTCAGGAAAAACTCCGGTAAATATCGAATTCTTCGCATAGAAATGGGACACACGCGACAACCCATTTGAAAATTCGATAACTTTGCTTTTTACGTCGCATCCTCGTGTATAACAGCGTGTGAGAAACAACGATATCTACGCTGTGTTTTTTCTTCAAGGGTTGTAAAACGCACGCATACAAGATTGGGCCGTGGGTTAACAGATTCAGGACCTACCAGTTTAAGAAGGTCGCCCCCTGAATTTAATACAAGAACAGCTTATGTGGAAATGTGTTCCTGTATCCACTATGTTCTGTATAAAATGTTTTCTGGATTCCTTTTACATTATATCGATAGCAGTTAGTGGTGGTAGTTAGGCGCTATAAACGATTGTTGAAGCTATCTGGTAGAATACACAGGGTTAGTCGCTATGATTGCGAATAACTATTTTAGATCTGAGTTCAAGACCTATCAAAGTATTTTTGTCCAAGTTTTCAAGGTATGTACCTATATGTGTACTGAAATCTGATCTGAACGCGTTGGTTCAGAGGTGCTAAAAGCATTGAGAGAGGGAGAATTAATTGCCGAACAACACGCAGAAACAAAAGCGAATAACTCTGGGCAACGCCTCTCGCGATAGCTTCACCCGAAAAATAAACAGTGCCAAAAACCAAAACAAAAAGACAATCGTTATAGCCGGGCTATTGGAGAGGCCCAGGTATCTCATTAAAAATTTCAATCAGGCGCATACATTCGCATTCTACGCTAAACATTCGCGCCGCCCGTTCGTTTTTATTGCGCCCCGACCGGGCGCGGGGACGGGGCAGTTCGCACATGACCATACCGGCCCTCGACTCATTAAGTGCTAATTACCGAGAGAACTTGATTTGACATCGGCTCATTTATTTAGCGGATCATCGCGTTCGTCCTTTTTTCGACTCTTTTCGCTCTCAACACGTACGGTTCATCTGAGATCGCGTGAACCGGCCATCAGAGCCATCTACCTTCATTACATTTCTCAAAGTGGTCGCGTTCACGCGTGGGATGATCAATCAACTGATTCCCTTAATTACTTCTTGGAATCTAACAGGAACGACCTATCTCCGTCACGTCAGTACAATATGGACCGACACATAACACGATTTATTGCCTAATTTTGTAATAAATCTGGCGGATAGTTGATGATAACAGATATAATAATAATAATAATAATATATAGATGTTTCAAACTAAGAAGAGCACAGTTGTATATGCAACCAAATATACACAGGCAACTTATAAACCATACACTGGGTATGACTGGTTGCTGTGTTCTTCTTAGTTTGAAACTATTCTACCTATAGAGAACCCTATTCTTGGATGTCAAATAATATTTTATTATAATAAGAATTTTAAAATAGTTGTTTCAACGGTTAGTTTATCTTACGATTTAAGAATTTAGTAGTAAGTTTATGTTAAGTATATTTTTCTCTGACGAAGAAAAACTTACTCTTCTATAAAAAATAGACGTTCGTCTTACAACAACAAAAATATTTCGTTGGACGAAAAATATATATGCTTCAACGTACAGTTTCTTAAGCCTTTTCGTCTCTGAGTGATGATAGGAAATTCTTTATACATACATTAACAGAAACAAAATAATCAATAGTACCAAACACTAGTGATTTATAGCTATTCTTATGTCCTAACGAGCCTCTAGTCACAGTTTGGTTTAGTTTGTGCTTATATTAGTTGAGTGCAAAAGCAAACATGGAAAGATTTCTATGGGGCAGGAAATATTTTCAAAAAAACAAAAAATACTTGTGTTATCGTTCATAAGCAATTTGTCGGAATTGCTTGAATAGTATAAACGAAAAATCACCCGGTATACGGTCTAGTGATACCACCAGATTTTCCCCTAAACAGGCCACGCCCATTTTATCGAGGCAAAACACACCTTGACAAATTGCAAGATTGCCGGCCGAAAATGCGTTTTCGACGCGATTTTTTGCTCAATACTCGGTCCGAAGGGTATTTGGAGGGATTTTGTCGTAAGACATGAAGGGAAACGTCGATTATAAGGTCAGCAGGAAGCGACGAAAAATGTACTTTTTTGACGTTTATGAATCGGCTTGAACGGAACCGCTAGACGTCACGTGACATTTTCTCGAGGATTGCCTTCACTCGACGAGGTGAAAAAACGTGATTTTTTTCAAAATTGACGCATTTAATTTACAAAATATCGCGCAGTCCACGTGGAATCGTGTCCTTTTTTCAATTCGAGCGTCAAAAGTAATATCGAAAAGCCCAATTTTGCAGCTACTCGATCGCAAATGTCGGCCAAAATGGGCGATTCCGTTGAACGCGCCCTACACTTGAAAGTTCGTAATTAGTATAGGTAGATAGAAAAGGAAAGATAAACGTAGCTACAAAAATTTGCAACCTTTACATTCCTTCCAAAAATTTGTAACTGTCAAAAACACTGCTGCACAACAAACCGTCAAGCCGTGCACAGCCGCTAGCTACATGTCAGTCAGATGACGTCACACCTAATCTCCATCAAATTTAACACATTTTTCATGTCTAAATTCACCCAATTCCAAATTTACTACGTTCATTGAAAAAAAATCGTTGGCTGTTCAAAAAATCAAAGCCAAGTGTGCCATCGATTTCGTGCTGGCGTGCCCACCTATTCCGCCCGGCTCTGCCACCCGTTGAATCTTGTAGTTGCAGTAAACGGGTGGAGGGAAAGACGCTGCGTTTTTCCGAAATTTTAACTCGAATTTTGTGCGGTTTTTGCGAGTGTTCACGGCCTGATGTCGCCGTTATCGTGTTTAGTACTGTCCGATGGTGGTTTGTGCTGAAATTGGGACAATTCCAACGAGAAATGTGAGTAGGTACAGTTAGTTGATACGTTTTTGGAGGTTTTGCAACGCAAAGCGTTGTGAGCAAAAATGGCGACAGCTCGCGTATGCGCGCTTTGTTTGTATTGTGCTGTTGTCTAGGCAACAAAACACTGCAGTAGACTTCAAGGGGGATTCTAGATTAGATTCGAGGTAGATCAGGAAACGTAGAAATTATCTTTGTTATTAGAGGTTATTAGGTCATGCTGCGGTCATTGTTAAACATTTATAAATCGTGTTTATAAAATGTCACTGTCAATTAACAACGTTTGTAGTTCTGAACGTTGGTAACTTTGGTGCAGAATTGAAGAGAAAAATTGTTTATTAATTAAGTGATCTTCAGACCACTTTGATATAATACCATAAATAGCAAGTTAACACTGTTATGTGAGCTATTGATTGCAAGAAAGACTGTTTCCACGGCTAAGTTTTAAATTAAATACGAATTTTAGTCATTTTTTGTTAACTTTATATGAATTGGTAAATCAAAACAAACTTCACGCCACTATATTTTGAAATATTTGGAATACTTATATATTTAAAATAGTTACTAATAAAAAGGCTTTCTCGCATTTATTGCTCCTTATAATACGGTTTGAGTGGAAAAAACAACATTGAACCTTTAGATTTTGAAATAAAATGGGATTTTCGCCATTATTACTGCTTGTAAAGGTATTTTGATCAGAAAATCAACTTCTCATCCCTATTTTTTTTAATAAATTGTTGAAATGACATTTAGTAAAAACACAGAAATGATTACATTTTATATAACAAGACCCAACCGCGAAGTTCTACTAAATCTCCTTGAAAACAAAATCCTTGGAAAACAGCAATTAATTTAACGAAAAAAATAATTGGCACACAAATCGGATTTTCCATTCATGAATCGACCTTGTATGGAACCAAAGAAAGACGCGGATAGAGCAGTGGTTCAGTCCACGTTCAACGGTTTAATTGAAGGGTGAATAATTTAAGCCTCATTTCTAATCCGATTTCATTTAATTACTCGCCTTAATTGGCATTGTTTTGATGCCTCTTTTTGTAATTAAAATTGTCTCATCAACCCAGTCAGTAGTCGGCATTCTGATGTGCACGTGGCCATTGTAAAATATCTGAGGTGACGACAGCCAACTTTTCGACTACCTACCTCATTGGTACATTCAAGCGTCTAAACTTTTCTGGTATCATTTCGGCCAAAGTAGAGTTCTAATTTTACTTTTCTAAAAGAGAGGATGGTCTCCCATCTATTACTAAAACAAGTCTCCTATTAAAATTGCAGTCTTTTCCTTATATCGGGAATTTTTCATTACGTCGTCCTTTAATGGTCGATCGTCCATTGGGCGTCCTGCGCGACGCATAAAGCGCCCGTAAACGGTGCACAGGACCCTCATTTAATTACAAATCCATTATCAATTTTATGACGCGAGTTTAATGTTGCTTACGACTGTAAATAGTGACTTAATAGGCGGTAAAAATAGGAAGTGAACGCCGCATTTTGCGAAACGAACACTACATCATTAAGTAACGGCTCGGGGGCCATACTACCGATCTTGTTTATGGTTTACAGTACAGATATAATAACCTTAGAGCGTAGGTTACTATATTATATAACACAAAACTCGACGAATTTAGGAAATACCGAACTGTATCTAGATGCTCTACCTTTAAACTGCGTCCTGAATACTGAATACTGAATACTGAATACAACTATTGTGTATTCTGCACAATAGTTGCGTAAGGCTTTGTATAGTATCTAAAAGCGTAGAATACGACTTTTTACAGTTACGTTGATCGTATATATCGAAGGTAGATCTAATGGGTTTATGTAACCTGATTGAAATGTACGTCGCGACAGTTTAGATGTTGAGATGTGCAACGACTTTATTGCAAAAGATCTTTATCTCAATTGAAGTTTATAATAGACGCCATAATTTACGACTAGCCATTTAAGTATAGCGCTTTCCCTTCAGCTTGTTGTGAGGCTGTCCTCCGTTCACGACGACTAAAACCCTATTCTTTACGACCTCGCGAGAAGAAGTTGAGGATTTAGACCTAGGACGTCAGCCTAATGAAACATGAATTATTAATCCTTCTGCCTTATACTAACCGTTGGAGATGTATAAAATGTAGAAGTTCTCTGGTACACACCGGTGTCGGTATTCGTTAGTTCTCAGGTCGTATTTTCTTCAGTTGAGAACAGTATTTCAGTGGAGAACGGTAACTCCGTTTGTACTCGTCCTCATGTTTATTTGTTCTCGCTGTCAACTTGAAGAACAATAAAGCACACCCACTACAGATGGCAGCAGCGGCAGCGTACATGGTATACGGCGTACCCGAGACACTACATAAGCTGGGAGTAGGGTTTCAGCCAATTAGCCTCATCAAGAGTCTGTCTTAGATCGGCTGCTCCGCGTCTATTTATTACCGCCAGATCGCTGTCGATTGAACCGACCGCCATTGTTTATTATGGTGTAGATCGCACCCTCCGCGTGAGACTCTCGGAAACAAATGAAACGGACAGCAATTGAAACCGTTAAGTACTTATTCATGACGACATAGATTAGAATACGTATATGTCTGCACGATATCCAGTTTCAGTTGAACGTAATTTCTGGTGTTTAAGTATAGAATGTTATGTGGCCAAATTTAGTGCATTTTTGGGTGCGATTTTATAAAAAAAAAATACCAACAGAATAGCAAACGACATGTGATAAACACTTAGCTTTGATTTGTTCAGTTTTGAAGATCATTTGGTTGGTTCAAGTAAAATATAAAATTTTCAGAGTAACAATATGATTTTCTTGATGTTCCAAGTATTACATTTTCTTGTTTTAAGTATGAAGGAATTGCTTGATAGGAATTACGTCTGTTTCAAGCGATACGTATAGCTAAACCACTGTAAAGGAGACCTACTCGTACGTGTAAATAACCGGTTTTCTTATGGGAGAATTGTCGTCTTTAAAATGGTTAGACCGTACCTACGTATACTTTTGGGTCAAGAAACTGTTTGTTCGTTGAAGCATGTATATTTTTCACCCAACAAAATATTTATGTTGATGTAAAACGAACGTCTTACTGTTTTTATATGTAGAAGAATAACATGTTCTTCGTCAGAGCAAAATATGCTCAACATAAACATACTAAACTCTTCAACCGGAAGAATAACTAGCGGTTGAAATAACTACATATATTGAAATACTTATTACAATAAAATATTATTCGCATGGCAAAAATATCCTCTTCATGCTACACTATATACGCACGAACATTTTTTCTTGATATCCAAGAATAGAGTTCTCTCTGTGTGGGCTAAACTACAATCCTGGATTTCCTCATAATCCTTGTAAGTCACCCATGAAATAAAACACTTATGCATAGATGTAAACACACAATATACGAACACTCAATATCGTTGAACTTATATAGCGGTGATATGTGGCAAAAGACGCGAGAAACTGTTAGCGTCATCTGTAAAGTAATTGCACAACTTTCTATGTATCTCTCAGAGTAAGAATCTTGGGCCAAGAAACTGTTTTTTCGTTGAAGCATATATATTTTTGTGCAACGAAATATTTTTGTTGTTGTAATACGAACATCTACGTTTTTAGAATTAGAAGAATAACTTTTTCTTCGTCTGAGAAAAATATACTTAACATAAACATAATACTGCTACACTATTTTTTTTATATCAAAAAATAGAGTTCTCTCTGTGTGGGCTTGACTGGTGCCGCTATTTTAATACATATATCTGTCAAAATTTTCTTTAGCAATAAGTTCATTAACTACGTTTCATTAATTAAGCATGGAAAGACTTACGATCGGTAAAACAGAAAGTGAAAATGAAACCAAAACGTTCCTTTTACTTTGAAAGTAATAACAGTGTTAAAGATCGTCTTGTGATTAAGAATAATGCTCTGTGTTGATGCAATTTTGAAGTGATGATATGATAGTTGTATTTAATCGAAGCTTTTTGCTATTATAGTGAAGTTATAAAACGGAATTGAAATTTGAGATAAATAGGAAGTCTTGATGGAGTATAAATATTAAATGTTAGGTAGTGTAAACTGTCCAAGACCAATCATCTGTTTAAATGTTGATTTAATCAGAGTGAGGTCCTCTTTTGTGGCGCGAGGATTTGGTGATTCGTATTCGGGTTGGGCGACCGTGGGGACCGCCGCTGTTTGAACTTTTTAACAAATTCCAATTTAACTTCCATCCGGGGTTCGATTTGAATTTTTCGGATTTGCACGGCGACGGGAAATGACTGAGCTGCTCGGTCTGCCGTCTTCGCGAACAATTAAAACCGAGAGTTGCGCATGAAAGATATTTGCCTTTCGGCCCGCCGGATCCCGGAAAAATAGAATAAATTAAACTTTTTCCCTTTTAATTTCAGGCATTCCGCATCGAAAGTGGGCCGACCACCGCTCCGGGACAATTAAAAATTTTAATCAGGCCCCAGCTTTGATCTTTTCCAACTTTCCCGCGAGACGCTCTCATTCTTATTGGGAGATTTTTAAGATTCTCCGATTCAAAGGATTTCTTCCGCCGCTCGGGCGGAAATTCAAATGTTAAAGTTTCTAGATGGAAATTCCCTGCGAAATTTCTTTTCCGATAAACGCAAATCTCTTGGATAATTTATAAAATCGTCACGGGGAATGAACAAGAAAACGAACAATAATAACTCTGTATATTTTATTAAAAGTCAAACAATATCTCCCTTATTCACTATCGTATTAGCGGTCAGTAAAAAATGGACAATCCCTCTTTTGTTCACAATTCCGCTATTATTTCAGGATATCCTGAAATACGCGACGGTTAATGCGTTTTCATATGAGAAATGGAACGGGGTCCCAGCTCTCCCACATTACTTTTATTCTCTATATTCACGGTAGATAAAATATTTCAATTCAGCCGGCACTCGCCATTCTTCCAAGATAAATTTTTGGTAGAAAATGAATCCGTGACACGGGAATAGTTTTAATGTAGCGTCGGGCGCTGTTTCGCATTGCGATATTCAGCATAGAAACCGTATTTATTCGATTCAATGGCAGTAAATTGCAAAGTGGTGTCAACCGCACCGCAGATATTTATACCTTCGTTGTACCGCGGACACGCTCATTGCTGCCAACGTTGAAATATCATCTCGATTGCTTTTATATTAATTGTGCGCCTTGTTTCCTACAACCGTCACTAGATGTCCCCACAGGTATTTACGAGTTACTTCCGCCTCATTGTCTGCGCGACGTCGTTTCACCAATTGTTTCACACCGTGTACAGCCACTTCGATCAATTCTATGACAAATTGGATACCATTCAATATTCCCCCAACAGAAATATATATTTTCCCACAATCATTTAACAATGTTTACTTTTTTTACAAAAAAGTGGACTACTTTTGACATTTGTAGATACTTTCGGAAACCTTTAGACAATTTAAACAAAATTGTTTGGCCGTTTTGGGCAATACTTTATATATTTTTCATTTAGCATTGTTTGATTTAGACTTAAAGTGCAAAGATATCTAGTATCTGAAACAACTACAGCTGAAGAACTCAACCAAGATCATTAAATTTGCACTGATCAGTTACACAAACAGTACAAACTTACAAAGAAGGAACATTATTTTTAAAATGTACTGCAAAGTGTCATCAGAATTGATATATTTGGTATCAAGCATCCTGTTTGACATTCCACGACGTACTAAAACGGTTCACTGACGTTAAATTTACATTAAACCACCTTTGTCGCTGTCTGACTTTAATATATATGGATCTATTGTGCTCAAATACTCTCGGGACCGATCGCGGGATCAGGCTAGCTCTGGAACGCTGTTGACAATTGAACGTAACACCGGCAGGAGCGTGTTACAAGCTGCAATAATATCGTAACACGTGATATTACCCTATCTGCTATGAGACAAGGTGTTTGCTCAAATGTATAGTACAATTAATGTGGATATACGTATATACGTAAATAAGGACAGGGTTAATTGGGCGTCAGGATAATACTGTGGCTCATGACCTACCGGATAAAAACTCGTTATACTCCTATGCATATTAAGAAGCCTACATATCAGGCGAGACGTACGCGGAATCTTATCCCCACTCGAGATGCTTACGAGCATACCTCTCGTCCTTCTTCCATGGACAACACTAGTCATATTATAAAAACGTCAAATATACCTTAATTTATGAACTGGTTGTGCATTTTTATCCACTATCCACTCGATTATATCGTCACACGTGTTAAATTTATCGCCCAATATTTCACAGCTTCATTACCAAAACCGCGCGGCTGAAAATTAAATTTCAGATAGCGCAGAGCAAAAAAAAAACACCCACCGCGATAGGGTACGATAATACACATAGATATCGACTGAAAATAAATTGCGTGAGCATCCCTGAATCCGCGCTGAGACTGCTAATGTGCAGGTTTCGTACTTTTTGTTAATCCTGAGCACATCCCGAGGCTAAAAAGGCCAAAATTCAGCGACGAGGTGCTCAAGTTTGCGCCTGTCCTAGTTCCGGATATTAGAAAATGTTTTAAGAATATCTCTTTGCCCCTGAGGGACGTCTGTTAGGGACGTGCCTTCTGAGCTGCGCTCCAACTCTGCGAGCAACTTAATCGAGTTTTGATGAAACCCTCTCGTTGTTGTAAATTCAGTGATCGGAGCTCCTCTACAGTTGGGGAAGTTTGCCGCATTTTCGGTGACAGCCGTACTCTGTCGACTTTAAAATAACTTAGGGGTGCTAAGTTTTGGAATTTCTTTATAATATATTTTAGATTTTTCACGTGAATGTATGGAAAATGCACGGAGAAAGCAAAAAGAACTACTTAATATGCATGCAAAAATGCACCAGTAATGTCTGAAAGAAATATATGTTCGCTTTTCAGTACACTATCGTAAATATTTCTATGGGAGATACAACTTGCTTCTGTACCTTCGAATAAGACAGGAGTTGAACGAACGGAGACCAAAAAGTAAAAAAAAAACAAGGGAAAACAAAGGACTCCTTGACGCGCAGTTTGCACCCATCCAAATATTAAAATATTCATAGTGTCCGGGTTTGTTACGGCGAAAACAAAAGGGAAGCAAATATATAAGAGGTCTCTCGTTGATGAAGCCGTTCTTTTTTTGCTCTTTTTTACTCGCGAAAGACTCCGCATGTCTAAACAAAACAACTGCAGTGTTGGACTTTCAGATTAATGTGTACCGTGCAAGACGAAAGAGAATAATCTACACAGCAGTGTATGTTTTGTTGTCTACCTTTAAAAGATTAAACATTGCCGTTACTGGAGGGACAGGGTATAACTTTTGTATCCATTAATAAATAATTTTTGTTGGTTCCGATAAATCTCTTGGGGTTGTTACTGGTCCTGATAACTGTCTCTCTTTCTCTACAGCACCGAAATAATCTTTTATTATTATTTTAAATGTGTCATGGCGGTCCAGAAAAAAAATACTAAACGACACGGTTAATGCGCTCAAACTGAAATTTATTACGGTATAAGTGCACTAACCAACTTATAATTATTGTTATAGAGGGCGCGATGATATATATTTCCCAGACGGTCGCGTTTAACGCCACGATTTATTGTTGCGAAGATAACAGACACAAAATATAAATGTGCAATATCTTCGGCGTCTCGGGTTCGTGCCATGCTTACCAACCTGATACCCATCGTACCGACGACCCACAACAAAAAAGTCCCAGTGTAATAACCGCTTCGTACACTCTGAACGTATAATTGCCATAGTTTTTTCCTTCCTATCTGCTACTGCAGATCACCGACCTGCTCTACACATACACTTTATACATTCCAGTAATGTATGACTTCTAATTACGCTTAATTATTAAATTGAAATGTGGAAGAAACACAATCAGTGAAACCAGAGTGTTGTTGCATTTCCTAGCAACGCCTCTTGGAGATTGCTACAGATGGCGCCGCTACCACTCCATGTAAATTTTACTTTAGATGCAGTTTTTTTGAGGAAATGACTTTCACAAAAAATTGTACACTTACGGAAAGATATAAGAACACATCTTTTGTCTGTCTTTCAGCAAGCCATGTATTTTTGCTGTTTGCTATGAACGTTTACAGAGCCTGTATATAATTGCAAAAGTGTTTACACACTTCAGTGTGCCAACCATTTTTCAGTTTTGAACAATGTTGAACTACTAAAATACTAAATAGTATTCGACAGTTTTAGTTTTCGCAAATTCCAAAGCAAAAATCGTCAAGATGGTCTTTTTTTATGGTTTTTGTGTGAGATGCGTTTCGCTAGTAAACGTCAAGCGTTTGACGAAGACGCGGTAATAAAACTAAGCAAAAAGGGTGGCTCGGCAAAGGTCGAAACACATTACCAGGATAAATGACTGCGAAAAGGCAAATATACGGTCAGTGGAACGGATATCTGGCGCGTTGCTCTTTTTCTAAAGCGATTTTCTCGGTTCCGGCGAGCGCTATTACTTACGATTCGGAGTTACAAGCATTGTTTATTGCCGCCCTATTAATCATTCGCGCGGTTTGCGACTCCGCCCCCCTTTCCACCGCCGCACCGCTCGTCACTGTTTACCTTTACCGTTTGATTTAATATTGGCGAATGATATGTTATTTTACATAACACGCGGTACGTGGATTAATGGCGCATCCAGAATCGCACGAATACCTTCTTCCTATACATACGTACAAGATAACGTGCATCTGTATGTGGAATCAGATTTTTATCACCTTTATGCTAACTTTACAGACATATACTGTATGGAAAAAGGTCTGGAACATCCAAAATATCAAGAGTTATTATATCTGACAAAATTTTTTGAAAAGTAATGATTTGCTCCTAGTTGTTTTTCCAACTCAAATATTTTTCAATAAATAATTGCCCTTTTCACAAAATTTTTCTTTTGGAAGCTAATACAAGATTTATTGTAGGTAAAATACTTAAAAAGAAATGTATTTTATCGAAGAAAAATAGGGATTGCTATTTAAAATATCCGGGGTGGCCCTCACCCAACTTTCCGACTACAACGTTGGTACAATGAAGTGCCTAAACACTTTTGCAATTATTTAATTTAGTAAAGCCTGAGCCATCTCTGGACGCTACCTAACGTCAGTTTCAATGACAGAATTACATGTCAGTTATTACATTTAATGTCAGTTTTCGATTAACAAAAGTCAATAAAATGGGAGGTTGAAACATTCAAATTATACGCATACAACTTGTCATTTTTCTGGTTCAAATATTTCCCCGGAATTATTTTGTTTTACATAAATTGTACAAAGTGTTGATGAAATTGTTAAGAAGGTAGGTGATGACGTGTGGCAAGAAATAAGCAACAAATACTTCGATCAGTTAAAACTCGCTACTTATCCGGCCATCTGCGGATAATAAAACCACTTGGCGAAAAGTGCATAAAGTTCCCTTAAAGGCGGCCTGGTAGCTTTAAATTTTATGACTTGGCAATTTTTAAATAATAAGAAATTAGGGATCTGCGGCACCGGCAATTTCGAAGCCGGGCCCTGCTTTATCTCAGCGATCACCGAGGCTAAAAATTTTATAACCCACCATAAGTTCGCAAGACACGGAATTACTGTAATTTTAAAAATTAGAAAATCGCTCAGAGAATTTATTCGTCGGTCGAGGTAATGTCCTCTTAATTGGACAAGGAAGATAAACACACATACATACACGCACACAGGTAGAGAAAGACAAATACCGTGCAGTTAGATGATAAAAAGGGCATCAATTTGGTTCAGTGGAAGTGGACCACCAACGGAAAGGAGATTTAATTTCGTCTCTTTTATTTTTCACCGAATTAAGAACGTTTTTTGTACGGACGGCATCTAAATTAAGCTCTCGAATCGGTGTCGAGTGCATCCTTTTGTAGACGGCAGCCGACCGGCAGCGCACCACAGAAACAATAAATTAGTTTACCGAAATCTGACTACCGTTTTCGGGTCATGAATTTTCCGAGGGGCAACGTAATTTACGTAATTATCCTGTCAAACTACGGCGTAACTGATTTTATAAATCGAATCGAAACAAAGCGATGTACCTACAAGAGAGCAAAACAGATTGAAATCCAATAGACAATGATAAATATAAAGGCAACTCAATCCACTTTATAAGACGAGAGAGGATCACCGATTAAATTAGTTATTCATTGGAGCCGTCAATAAAATCTAATTACATACAGCCACCGGGATTAAAATAAAGCTCGTAATATCTAAAATTACAGTTTCATAACTGCACATTCACAATCTAATAAAAGTTATATAACGTCATTAACATAATCCTTATGGCCTCGTCGCTTAATCCTATTTATACCATACACTCCTCATTCTTAAATTCAATTTAGATCCTCCAGATATGGCATCGGATGCACCTATCTATTCGCTGAGGTCCCCATATTTGTCAGTCCATAATTTGTTTATTTTACACGGAGCTTTTCGGCTCACATTACGTTGCCCAGCTACCGTTTTCAATTGCCAAACATCACTTCAGTGAGTAATCACATTTCCAAACCCCAGGTGGTCGTAAGATTATTAAAACGTACGCGGTGTACCAAATTCGATATGAATACATTATGATCTTGCGCATATTACGTTAATTAAATTAAGTTTTTATGACATAATTAAATTACAAGCGGTATTGATGGATTTTTTTTATAATTCTAGGCTTGACTGCTTTAGTTTGGTTTCTTTTCTTGTTAAAAATATCTGGTGAGGCCCATCTGGTGAGGTCTACTACACTGTTGACACATTTATAAACTCTCTAAACGTATAGAGGACGAAACACCAATTAAACGAATGACGTGGGATGATATATATTGGGGTTATAACAATACATTGCACCTCTCGATACAAATAACTATTGTTTATTGTTCTACGTTGTTTATTTATTCTTGAATCGCGAGCCGACGATACTGAGCAACGCGTATGACGTCAGTCCTCCATTACGTCAGAAACCGATGGGTATAAATCCTTACAGCACATAAACCGCTCATCCCATTGATCTGTAAATTTGTATTCATATTTAAAATGACCACAGGATGAGATGGTGTCAGTTTGGTCAAAATCGGATTAATCCCTAAGAAAATGTATGTAACATTTGCCACTTCCAGTTCTCTGACACATACATTTTCCAGAAATCATTGCAATGGATTCAGGGGACCTCAAAACGCGTATTTCCGCGTCGGAAAGAAAGAAGATTAACAAGCAAGTGGTTTAAGGTAAAAGAATCCTAGAATCCTTCCTGGCATTAGACAGGAACAAAGTTGATTAACTCACACCCTAAAACGCATTAATATTACGTCTAAATTTACAATTTAGGTTGGCACTCCTGGTGATTCAGCAAAGCAATGCATCAATTAGACATAATTACACTAGAGACCCCAGGGACGAAATTTATTTACGGTCCTATTTTCATTTTCACGCTCTTCCGAAAATATATTAATTAACACCGACAATGACAAATTATCAAGTCTGCCAGCAAAGAAAATAATTCAGTTAATTAAAAGAGGTGTAATTTTTCGGCGATAAATATCCTGTACTACCCTCCGGGCAAGTTATACGCGTCATTTATCCACCCTCGCCACCGAACTACCACCCTTAAATCATTTATTTTTTCCATTCTTGACCCTTCGCTATATTGAAGGTCCAAAACCTTTCGCTATGTTGATGAAACGAAATTACCAGAGATAAAATATTAACGGTAGGTTAAATTCTGGATTCCACCATGAGACTTTACAATAAATTGTGTGGTATATTCTCTCTGAGCGATAATAGTCAGGTGCGGTAGATTTTTCCTATAGAAAATTACGCTTTTCCCGAGGCTCAAGAGATCGAAGTAATCTTTCGGATTCAGGCGACGTTGGATTTTCGAATTTAGCTCTTTCTTTAGCTGCCTATTCAATCACAAAGGCTTTGTATCATTTCTATCCCATTCACAATCAAACCCTATTCAGCATTGCAATGCTACGTTTGGATTTATTTTTTCTTAAGTAATATTAAAAAAGATGTCTAAATAACCGAATTTATGGAGTAGAAAAAAGGAAACCCTAATATTTTCTGTTTATGCAAAAACCCCTGAATTTAAAGAATAATGTTTATTGTACCCTCATACGAGATATAAAGGGGTCCTACGTTTATGCTATCTTAAAAATTTACCACGGGTGCGCCCTCTATTATGAAAAGGGTATACGGTCGTCCTTCTTAATACGTTTCGTTTGTGTTTCGTCCTTTTTCCATATCTGGTGCTTTCTTCGTGGGGTTGAACCTTTTCCTCCCTTAGAAATGATAAATAAAAGTATGCAAATGGAATCTCCATATATATCTACCCCGTCTACCCCGTATATGCGCGCAGGGGTGCCGTATATCTATGTACACAGAGTCGCATAAAAGTGTACCGAAGATTTCCGTCCCGTTCGCGGACGACAAACTGCGATTCTTCGCTTTCGCCCTCTCGCGGAAAAACGCAAAAAAACTCAAATAATATATCATGACGAATGAACCGCTTCCGCGAGTGGTTCTAGCGAGAAACGTCGGAATTTCGACCCGACTATACCTGCAGAAATAAAATTGTCCGCAGGAGCGAAGTCCGTTCATTGTTATTGGATACAATGCGCACAATTTTCTTTACAGAAAACTCGGAAAATAAAGTTTCATACATACATCGTAATGTAGTAAACAACATCTCACAAGTAACGTGCTGTTGTTTAGTTAGCAGATTGCTTTGCAGTTTGGATTTAAAATATATACTCAATTTCGGGTATTAGCGGTAATAGTTAGTTTCAAATAGTTAGTTTCATGAAAGTTTGGGTTACATGTCTGTTACTATAACCTGTAGAGTCCTTCCGTGAACGATATTGCGAGAGATTGATAACTTTTTGCTCACTTTGATGGACGAGTGTTTGCGCTACTTTTCGCGATCTAAATCTTGAGTCTAATTAATTCCCTGGGAGTTCGCGAGACCTAATTTCGCGTAATACCCACTGTAAACAAGTCGTTTTATTAAAAAATTTTGTTTGCCATGCCTTTGACGGCGCTTCGCGTGCCCCATCTCAGCGCACAGCTAATTAACAAAAACGTGAAGAGTGGCACAAAGGTTCGCGTGACGTGATCGTAGCGACGCTAGACCCAGACAACGGAAAATAGAACCATCCCAAACACCTGTCGGCCCATTAGAACAGATCGCAGCCCTGGGAAACATACCATTCAATTTTTGACTAATGGCCCAGATTATCAAAACCCCCTGGGACGTCAAAAACGGGTATTTACATAAAAGGTGTGGACACTAATTTGATTAGAATGATGTGTAATTTTCTTATTTTTGACATTGAGTAATTTTCATGTTAACATAATATGATGTTTTTTATACAGTACAATTGCTTTTACCCCTGGCTGGAATATGTTTCACAATATTATTTTAAAAGTAACTAAATGTGTTAAAATGAGTAAAAACCAAATGCTTTTATGATGGTTATGGAATGACAAAGAACGATTTGTCAACAGGCGGGACAGGAAAAGGATAAATTCGCCATTAAAAAGTCCGGTGAGAGGGTAGCGACCCTTTAATTTCCCTGTCGGTATAACATTAAATCCTATTTGTGTGCCATGTCCATGTCGAGACCTCGTTAAGTGAACCGGCATTCGAAATTTATTTGGGGACATCGCGTCACTTAATTTCGCAGTCTCTCTGAGGCCGAATTCTAGGGATAAAGCGACAAAAGGATGCTGAGAGGGCTCTCTTTTCGGTGTTAATAAAACCCTCATTTGCGATCGAAGCGCGCACAAAACTCGGCCCAACGTCGACTACTTACTGACCACTATAATTTCATTTCGGCGGCCCTCGGGGTGCAAAACCGAAGCACGAATGCCATAATTGCACCTCTCGCACCCTCGAATCATAAGAGATGCTGTTACGGTAACCTACAGGACTAATTTCCAGGTAACCGCATCGAAATTGCGTGATCTATTGGCGTATAAAAAGGGATCAGAGATGGTAATTTTATTCTGTCGGTCGTGGAATTCTGCGGTTTTCCAGACACTTTACATCGCGTGTATTAATAAAAATTGTTCTGCGAGATTTTTAACCGCAAATGCATGTCTGTCTTATGTTAACATCTGCTGGGCATTGTTCCCCCAATTGTTGATGATGTAACATTTGTTATATTATATAGTGCAGGTCCTAGGATACCACCTTGTGGTACTCCGGCCTTCATTAGGGGATTTCATAGAAAGTTTAAAATGAAACATTCAAAATGACGATTATCTTGTCGTCCGGGGTGGACTTTGTAGCAATTACCATCTTTTCATGCTGCATTTCTAGTACCTGCATGCTGTCACTGTGAAATAACAATAATAATAATAAGGATAATAATAGGCGAGGGACGTTGGGGTTGCGGCGTGCACCTGCATAAGCCTGTATCTATCAAGATATTCAATTATTCTTACCTGTTATCTGGCACACTGGCATTAATTTAAATCGCTGACCGCGGAGCATACAAGTAGAAATGAATAAGACTCCTATTTATAACGTTGACGATAAATCATGGGACGGGAAGGTGCAATTTCTTCCTGCATAAATTTTACGTCGTTCGCTGGCAAAAGTGAAACTCGTGTGATTAATAATGCAAAGTTGGTAGTGGTGAGCTATGTGCTCGCATCCGCGCTTAATGCTAACTTAATTATCCGTTATACTTTGCTTTATTAATCACCGTCGAGGCAGCGAAATGTGAAGAACAACAGATATGTAATAAAACTGAGAGGTACATAAATCCCGTGATACGGATTCCTGTAATTTCTGCATAGCTGATGTTTTATGTTTCACGGATGGGCTTTTGACGAGTTGATTTAATGATGCACCATTCATTAAAATGTTAATTTCACTAGTTCTAATACTCTGTAATGTTTACTGATTTATTATTTTCAAGGGATAGCAGACTCACTCTTTAAATTGTGTTTCGACTTGTAAAACTACAATACATAGTGTATATTAAATAATCTATGGTGGTTTCCACCTTAGATTATCGACTACCTCATTGACACATTGAAACGTCGTAACCTTCTGCAATACTTAAATTAGGACTTACCTTCTTTAAAATATGCAAACGTTCAAAAATTATAGACACGGCACTTAAACCTGTACCCTCCTCTAAAAAATCCCTTGATCGCTTGTAACTACCGACATAAAATATGTAAATAGGTGTTAGACAACTGCAGAGGTCCACTGTTTAACTGTCAGTAAATAGTAAACCATTATATAATTATTACAGTGCGTGTAATAACGGGTTTTGTCCAACAGCTAATAAGCATATACGGAGAACGTTTAGAAACAGAACCAAACGACCGTCAATTTCCTATAACTAATTTCAAGCCTGTAAAGTCAGCGTAAGCACATTGCGTAAGGCTTTTCCATAAATCACGTGATTTGTTTAGTACAAAGACGCATGCAACTTAAACAACTTAATTATCATTTCTATGTATCTGGGTAGTGTATTAGGACCTATACTCTGTATTTGTAACATAATATTTTAAAATATTATCTATATTTATAGAAAACTGTGAATTTTCCATTTCAAACAGCAATGATTTCCGAGTAACTCCAGTGTTGTATTTGCTTAGTGTTATTTGTCAAAAAAAGGGCTTCGAAGTGTGTTGAATAATTCATCTTTACAGCCAATAACCACCCCTGTGTCAAAAACCAGAGGCTCATTTCCAGAATCGCATACATTGGGGGGGTGTGAATTTTTCTCCCTAGCCGCGAACTTTCCACCTAAATAACGCGACCTTCAACTTTTTCTTCTTCGCCACGAGTAATAACGACGACAATATTACGTGCGAGGCATCCGTACAATCCGTCCTTGTTCCGCGCTAATAGCGGTGGAAATGAAACGACTTGAAATTCAGGGTGCGTATATGACCGGGAGGGTGGGGTAGGACGCGCTCCCGCACCCACGCCTCTGTCTGCACAGATGCCTTCGAGGAAAACTCCCAAAAGGGATATGCGTGAATCGATACATAGAAAAATGTACAACAATGGCGAAAGGCAACATTTCGATCAAGTCACGCGGAAAACGACCAGGAAAAATTGAGATTAGCCTTTTATTGTGTGCGGGGGACGTGGGGGCGAGCATCGTGATTGAAATCTAGCTGATGGGAAAGCCAGACGGCTAGTTTCATTAACTCCACCGGGTACTTTACCGGAATACAAATATTTGTTTGATTCCCTTCGCAGATATGAAAAGATTACTATTTCCGATGAGGGTTTTCTTAACAACTGGATATTGTGCAGACTTATATACAAGATAAGGGTATGAAACGTGATTGTTTTGTACTTATTGAAGTTATATGGGCATGTTTGCTATTTATAGTATAGTTATATAATAGGTGGCGGCGCCGGAGCCGTTTGTTGAAATATATGCCGTAACATTGGCACTTTTTGATCAAATATCAAACTCCACTTAATGATATCTAACTACAATTAATTGATTTGTATTTATGGCTTTTGACAACAAAATATTTCAGACATAATACAACTTTGTATTATGTAACTGCGAGATCAATCAATATACAATATAAATTTCGTTGCAAACTGCCCCTTTTCCCTACTCTTCTACCTACAACTCAATAAGTTTTTTCAAGTGGTATCCAGTTGAAGTAGCAGCGTATTGCATAGCACAATTTTCATTAAAACCGAGTGCACCAAAAATTTAATATGTGGAAGATCTTTGGGTAGCAAAAGGTTGACCTCACGTTCCGCTTTAAAGCCGAGATTCCACCGAGCACCTGGAATACGGAACCAGGAAGCCGTGCTCTTACGCTCGCTACGAACGCTCTCCGAGTGCGGAGACCCAGAGGCAAACAGTACGCTCTCCGCATATTACGTGCCTGAAGGTGATGCAAATACAAATACGATGGTTGAAGTACAATTTTGCAACTCTGCGTATGACGTTACCTAATTATAAATGTAATTTTGGAAGGGAACAACAAAGTTAGCCGTGTTAAAATCGTTTCTACACAGACAAAGACACTGGCACACAACACGAGCAACGTTCAGCTTTTAAATCAATATTATCTTCGCTCACTGCTTGCAATTGCGATGCTTTGTGTAAACATGCAAAAGTTATTTTACATGTAAAGGACGGATTCAAAGACACATTTTGTGTAAAGAAGAAAGAAAACATTGCATAGTGAGTGCAGTGAACTGGAAATTATTAAAGACATCAGTGGATAATCTATGACAGACAATAACCTAGTTTCAAGAAATCAGGTTGAAATTGGAGATACATCTCTTAGATCACATGGTCTAAAAGATACTGTCTGATGACCTAACATGTACCACGTTTCAAAATGAACGTTTTTTTTTTTTGTTTTCAAATCATTATCAAAACGATATGTTTGCCAGGTACATCACAACCATGTAATTCTTCGTATATGTGACACTACTACCAACATAACAAGGCGAATATGATCAAATTACACGGTTATTGTGCTCGCCCGCAGTGAGCACGTTACACCAGACGAACGGATATTAGCAGAAATAGAGGACATACAAAATAATTATCAATCGGATTGTAAGAGGCAATCGAACCGGAGAACGTTAATTAAACGAGCGTACTGTGGAATTACTGTCATTACTTCGCTCAGTACGGGTTTAGATTTACTTTCGATCGATTGTTACCCATTAACTCGATCAGTGATCGAATCTATTATGTAGTATTATTATTAAAGAGCGATACCGATCCTAATGGCATATTGGACATTATATTGCTATAATTATGTATTTGTTATTATTACACCTTGAGGGAATGTATCGTCAAATTGATTCATATTCTCTCTCTTATCAAAATTCTACCTTGTTATACTCACAAAATTGTCAAATGCCATTTTAGAGTAATTTTTCGTAACAAACAGATTGACTGAACAGAATTGTCTGGTAACGGGGCTATATTTTTCTGTGTATAAGTACATCATTTTTCTTGTTTTTGTAGTCAAAATTATTGAAAAAGGAATTAAATATACATAGGTTGGACATCCTGTGAAACAACTAAAGACCTGCTTCTTCCTTCTTCTGCATTCTTCTCCCTTACCCTGTCTTTTTCTGCTTTCTTCTGCCATCTTCTGCCCTGTTCTTCCTTCTTCTGCCGTCTTCTTCCTTCTTCTGCCTTCTTCTACCTTCCTTTGTCTTCTTCTGCCTTCTTCTGCCTTCTTTGCCTTCTCTGTCTTCTTCTGCCTTATTCACCCTTTTTGCCTTCTTGTGCCTTCTTCACCCTTCGTCACCCATCTTCACCCTTCTTCTGCCATCTTCTGCCTTGTTCTTCCTTCTTCTGCCGTCTTCTTCCTTCTTCTGCCTTCTTCTACCTTCCTCTGCCTTCTTCTGCCTTCTTCTGCCTTCTTCTGCATTCTTCTGTCTTCTTCTGCCTTTTTCTGCCTTCTTCTGCCTTCTTCTGCCTTCTTCTGCCTTCTTCTGCCTTCTTCTGCCTTCTTCTGCCTTCTTCTGCCTTCTTCTGTCTTCTTCACCCTTCTTCTGCCTTCTTATGCCTTCTTCGCCCTTCTCCTGCCTTCTCCTGCCTTCTTCTGCCTTCTTCTACCTTCTTCTGCTTAGAAAGATACAGTGTTTTGACTAAAACCTTTAAATTTAACTTCTAGCTTTCGTAACTCTGATATTTGTTTTACCAATTTTTGACGTTCTTTCAATAGAGAAGATTGGCAGAATTAACAAGTGCTGTGCTGTTAACTATGAAAAAGATATCGTCCAACGTTTTATACCGCAGGAAGAAAAAAGACTGCAGTAGTACGAAAGTATGAAACTCCCTGTGGAGCAATTAGGGGCTGTCACTTGATTAGCTTTTGTATTATAATAAAACCCTATCAATTCTAAAAGCACCGTTGCTTGATTAAATTTTTGGGTTGGCGTTTTTGGTAGGTGAGGAGTTTTTTTATTGTCGAGTATCCATTATCCATAGACCTCATGAATTATCTGCTGTGTTTATTGGCATTGGATAATCGGATGATTGGGTACGGCTGCGTTGCGAGGCCCGTCACTATTCATATGTCAAAGTGATGGTCAGGCGACCGAAACAATCCAATTTGGCGCGAAAACGATCAAAATTTCATTAGTTTCAATTAGTTTTCTTTTTTCCCGTAATTCGCCAGCGCTGCGATAATTGAAAAAGGGACAAAATGATCAACGGACTGCTGGTTTCGCTGCTTCCGTTATTCGAACTTTGTGAACCAATCAAATTTCATTAGCGTACTATGTTATTATATTTTAACATTGTTAGTTTTTAATTAAGGTTATGTTTTTCGACAAAAAGATGCGAAAAAGTCTTTTCAAATCTATTAGTGGAAAGAACCCAATTAACGGGGTAATAGTATAGCGTTAAAAGGTTATTTAGGCCCCTCCGACCGACGTCTAGGACGAATGGGGTAAATAAACAGGGTAGATTAATCCGTCCGAATAAGACAGAAAACGGTCTTTCTCTCTCGCCGGGTTATTCGGTTTCTGAATAGATGCAATTTAACATCCGGGGGTCTAATTTAGCAGCGTGAGAGGTGTGTATTATAATTAAAGCAGCCCCTTCACGCGAAACTCTCGGTACTGTACAGGGCTGGTTTAGATACACACCCTATCGTCGGGGCGGGTATAATTTATAGAATAATTTATATATTTCAAAGCTGATAACCCAACTTGAATACACAAACACCTATGCAACTCGGTGGCAAAATTACACTATTTTTCACGAGGTACGAGTTTGTCCCGAGGTTGTAGCGATGCTGCCTGGCGCGCGCGCTTTGAATAACAATTAAGTTTAATTATTTCGAATGATTTGGAGCGCTTAAACTTCTGTTCTCTCGGCGACCGTGCTTTTGTGAACCGCTATTTCTCCGGCGTTTAGGTGACTTTCAAACGTGACTATTGTTTCTACTGATAACAAGGTTTACTGGTTTGGGAATGAATATATTTTTATACACCGAAAAATATTTGCACCTATGACAGAGTTTTCTTAAAATTGATAGATGTAGTAGTAGTAGAAGTGTAGTAAAAATAACGTATGAAATGAAATGTAAATATAGTGTGAAATAGGAGCGATGTTATTGTATTATTCTGAAGAAGCGTCTGGCCAATAAATCACCCTCAGCATGCTGTCATGTCGACGATGCGAGTGGACTGGTCCCATGTCGCGGAGTATCATTTATAATTCCCGAAACTTATAAACTTGTATCACACGGGTTTCGACACGTATTCTTATAAGCGCGGGCGTCTCGTGTAGCGGTGGGGGAAAGGTCAACTTTTCGGGTCCGTCCTGGAGGATAAATCAATTTGGCACCGTGGGATTCCCCTAAGACGGCTTTAATACGTCAACGCGCCGAGTTTTGGTATTCCGGTCGGACCGCGGCGGACTTCATTACCGACCGAGAAACTAATGCGGAAATGTCGTCAGAGGGCGCTAGTTGAGACCGAACAGTAAATAGACGGACATTGTTCGAAAAGTCCCGGAGCGCGGTGAGCCGTTCAACTTCCGACTGTCATTTGCGGTACAAAACTGAAGGGACAATTTAATTAATACTTCTTTTCATCGGTTTTGTGTTGGCGCTGAGGACGAGCGACCGGAACGCCCGAAGGACGCGCACCGAAAAAGAATAAGCTACAGAAAGTTTTCTCTAAATCGGATAACCGCCGACGGTTCTGGCATTTAATTGTTTCCGATTGTCCTTTTTCGCTTTTTCCTCGTTCGTCTTTTACTTCTTTTGCTACACTCCGTGTTCGATTTATCCCCTACAATTGTAAGATTCCGACGATCCACAGACCTTCCAGATGCCCAATTTTACAATATTTACACACCGTGAAATTGTAAAAAAAAGTTAGCAACATGAAATTTACAACGTCAATAAAAGAAAAAGTTTTATTGCCACTTAAAAACCTTGTATATATCTGTATATCATGCACCTGTATGCAGGATAATGGATAAGCTATACGTGGCGATTTGAAATTTCTAGTCAAAAACCTTAAAACAAAAATGTTGTTCCATGTTTCGTGTCTCCACAAGAGGTCTCCAAATTTTTACTATTCAACCTCTCGAAGCACATTATTACATCTACCACACACCCTGTATAATTGAATTGAGCATTTGCCTCTTTATGTGTTCTTCTTGTCGGTCCATGTGCAATATGGTTTATGTCACAGTTAAGCTAGCGCAGATAAAGAACACTTAGAACCGTTATTTTCGAAACGTCTGTCCGTTTCCATACCTCTGCGCTGCCACTAGACCGGATTTACGCGAACTTTACCGCGGACAAAAACGAGACCCGAGACGCACATATTTTTGTCATCACGGCAAGTTGGCGGGCAAAGAGACGGGGGCGTCACGCCGCCCACCTAGGCGTCGTCGTCAACAGGCCCACACGCATAGATCATCTTCGTGAGACGTGAGGCGAAACGGATTTATTCCTGTACACAACATACACTGTCCTACCTTAAATTCTATATTTTATCTATGCTCCCCAGATAGATTGGTTAATTAATCTTGAAGATGGAATTTCCAAGTTATTTATTTCATAGGAAACATTTTTGAAGACGAGTCAGCATCGAAAACATTAAATATTTCATCATTTATTTTAACACACACCTTTAATCAACTGACGTAATTTTCCACAGGACAACATCCCAAAAGTTGGGTATCATTTGTTACTGTGATGGAATATTTATTTAACGTCTTCTTAGTTACTTCTTTTATTGTGGTTGTACGTAAACACAGTTCTAAATATATTTTTATAAAGCACACATTAATACGTTCTTAGAAGTGATTATCCATTGTCCTATTGCATTGCCCTAAGCTACAAATGTGCCTAGAATATACCAATTGAAGACAGTATACACAAAATTCAGTATTTGCAGAAAAAACTACTTAGAAATCCTTGTGTGTTGTTGTGCATCAGATTAGAACATGAATATAAGTAGTTTTTCACCGTGTTTGAATATAGATGACCGACTTCAATAGTAAATTTGCCTGAAATTTTGCATTTAGCATTCTCAAGTAACAGCAAACATCCCAAAAGTATTTACCGAACCTGTAAAGTTAGCTAAACATATGATGGCCTTTGTTTTACCAATAACACCAAATATACCAGTGCAAAAATATTCATCTTTTGGTGAATCGATAACGCGAACTGCGCTCGCGGCAAATTTGCATATTCGTATTGTTTCCTTTCGGCATTGGTCATGTCTTTATTTAGAGAGAAAATATTGCAGAGTAAATATTAGCACGGTCGGCGGTCTATTGCTATCGACTAGTATACGCTCCATCATCTGTTTTGACAAGCTAGCAATTGAGACCAATTTAATTAAAAGTTGGTTCGTTTTGTCAAAGGATGTGATGTTTTTGCTGAAAAAAAAAATCCCTGGAATGACTCCCATCTGATATTTCGCTTACCTTGTCGACATACTGAATCATCTAAACCTCGTGAATCCCACGGCCACCCTCTACGACCAACCAACGCAACGATTCAAAAATTTTCTTACGAGATAGTGTATTTTAATGTGGTCATGGTACTTGGTATTAATTCTCACAGAACCTACGGGCTGGCGAGAAAATGCGTGTTTACGCACAAAGAACTTTTCCAAAAATCTTTGCAATGGATTCAGGGAACCTCAAAAGCTCATTTCCACTGAAATTTTCGTCGATTGCAATAATTTGATTCTAGAAGACTTTGTCAGAAGGTAAAAAAAAGTGGGTAATAAATTAATTACACAAAAAAATCGAAAAGGGACGTAAAATCTACCCCCCGAGATCAACGTGAGGTTAAACCCATAAAACAGCGCATCACCGCTTTTTTTTCATAGCGCTCCAATAAAACCACCTAATATTAGAATTTCCAATCGGCCGATAAGGTAGGGTAATAAATTACCGGCCGTCCGATCTCGTAAAAGAATCGCTTAATTGTAATCGGGCCATTTTCCGGGGCGATGGGCGTCCTATATCCGGCGGGCCAATTTCGCATTTTACAGCGCGAAAATGGGGACTCGGACCGAAAATGGCAGTCGGTCACGCCGCGGGGACACGCGGACCCCCGGGGCCCTCGGTGGTAGCAAACATTAGTCATGGGGCGGCGCGATTCTAAAAAGAGAAAACAGTTGATTGATAAACGCATTCGCTGCCTACCGAGATTGAGTATCCATCAAAATATACGAATGACGTTAATGACTTTTGTAAGTCTAATGTCGAAATCACGAGATGGAGACACAAAGTTAATCCGATAAAATTTGTAATTGGATTAATTAATTTGTCAAGTGTCCGGCGTCAGTTAGTGAGCCAGTGTAATTAGTTGATTGGCTGTCAAAGGGGCGAATACTCACTGTAGTAATTATCAGATTGCTGAAATCGATGTGTTTCAGCAAACACACACATAACGAAATTGGATGATATCTTCCTGTTATTTCTGTGCTTGTCGTTGTAGCTTTCAGGATTAGTTTGTTTCAAAGTATTGAATTTATGCCACATTATACAACTTTTCCTTAATACATAGATTAAATAATGTGACGCTTGTTGCATTGCATGTCAACACTTAAGCAAAGCTTATCTGAAAGTGAGGTTGAAAGACAACAAAACAAAACAAGCACTGGTGTTTATAAAAATTTAATAATTAGCTATCTATAAATTTCTTATAGAAATTCGGATTCAATTGATGTCTAGATTGAATATTCACGATTAGATTTGCAACTGAGAAGTGGTCGAACAAAGGTTGGCTACGCGGGTGTTCCTTATTATTGATCACCCCGATTCGCGCCGCGAGGCAAAATTGGCATCGAAAACAATCAGTGTCTAAGGCCGTGGTTGCAATAGAGCAATTTCAAATCGTGTTTAAGTCAATATCGCACATAAATTTGCCGCGTCTGACGCGCGCCGCTCCGGTCAGACGCAGGATTAAATTAGCCGATACCCGAGGCCCGAAATAAAAACCGATAAAACCGAAAGCGGCAGGAAGATATGCAAATCCCGCTACGCCGCGCTCTGATTTACACAAAATTTGATTTATGGACGAGCCGTAATTACTGGATAATGCTGCGTCTGCGTACGTCTAAATTATTATAAAACGCAAGCAAACTGATTTATTGCTACTTCCAAACTGGATCGCCTTTTCTGGATAGAGTATTCACACACTAAATCAACAAATAAAGCTATCAGAATTTTCTTTAATAACTTAAAGTCATAGTTTCTTCTTGCATGACAATTCTAAATTATTTTGACATTACAAATTATAGTACTCAAATACACGAAAATAAAAGGCACTATTATTACAGTTTCCTAAAATAATACATAGGTACTTTATTCATAAACAAAACATTTGACAGAATATCCAGATGAAGTGTGCATGTTCCTAATATCAGAATATCAAAAGTTGAGTGCAAATTTTTCCCCAGGCATCAGAATTTTTGGTCAAGTTATGTTTAAGTCGAAACGATGGTATCCCATTCAATCCATACCGTGATCCTCGCTTCTCCTCACTCTAAATGAAGTCTGAATCCTACTTACAGGAGTTGCACCGTTTTCGATTCTTCATACATTCTTCCTTTGGGTGGTCCTCGCACTTGCACCGGATCTCGTTCGGGTCCTTCATGTACTGCCTATTGCACACCTCGCATATTTCACAACGGTCGGATTGGACGCCTTCCATTTTGGCAGAGATCATCTGTTGCTTATATCTACTCGGAACGGAGAATTTTGAATGTTTGAAGGTTGCCAGGAGCTTTCACAATTGCTATACCAATGTTTATTTTGTTTTGAACATTAGCTATCCAGATCACTCATAATTTAATCATATCCAAACAAGGTCCAAACGTCAGTTCATCAGTACATCAATTTCTCAAGCCTATCCACAGATGGCTCGCAGAGTGATGACAAGTATTGATGTGTCAAATAGAGGTTCAAGAACCCTATTCACAGATGGCACCACTTACCACAGAGACAATGACAAATATTGTTAACCCAATGATTTCAATGGGTCTGAAGCATTTTTTTTGAATACCTGTGGATAAATTCTGTATGTTTTGAATGACTGTTACCTTTAGTAAGCCTTAGGTGGTTGAGAAGCTGTTACCAAATCCTCAAAATTGAAGGCAGGTACCCACATCCTAGTGGATTTTCCCATTAAGTATTCATAATCGGGGAGTAAAGGGTCCCCTCAACGCGAAATACCCTATTATAATTATCACATGCTCTCTCTCGCATTAATTATTACGGCGATACGCAGCCAGGGGGCGCTCCAGGCAACTAATGGTTAAATCGCTGGAGAGGAGGTTGCAGTCTCCCGCGGTTATCAACCCTCCAAGCCCGCTGTCGTCTTCTCTCCGCGGGCACGTCGACCAGAGCAATCATACGGGAGGATGGAATTAACAGTTGTCATTGTCAGGCGGTGTGTGGACTTTGCCTCGCTGACGAAATTAACCGTAATTACGAATCGAATCCGAGTTTTGATTAGATTCCGAACGGTCTAATGGGAGTTTTATTGGTTAATGTGAGCCCAGTCTGGTTTTATTACTGTCCTACGCTCAGGGAGGATATTGTTATTCTTCATGAGTGGGGAATTATATTAGAAGAAGGGCTTTTACAGCAATCCTGGAATGGAATCACACTTCAAACTTATTATTACACTGTAATCGATTCAGGAAAACTAGCCCTAATAAGTGTGATAATAAGGTGTTTATATGTTGTGTATTTTTTGTTACTATGTGAAAATCCATATTTCCATCTAGTGCAACTTATGACGTATCGATCGGCAATTATATTAACTCTATAAAAATATAACGGGTCATATTTCATCAACAAACATAATATCGATACGATATATCACTGGAAGGGTTTGAGTCCGCCAGTAGCAGGCGGGTTTGCCGTGCAACGGAGAAAATATGAGTGGCTGATTCTTGATGAAATATCCCCTTCAACATGTCAGGGATGGTAAAGATCGCCATACGTTATTCCCCGCCGATAAACGAATTCTATTTTTATTTAAACGAGATGCGGAAGTAGGGTCGGACGAAATATCGTTGCCGGAGAACGTCGGCGTCGCGTCGTCCGTAATTGGGATAAATTCTCTTTAATTTTCCGCCGTAAAACACCCGCGCCGGCATGACGTGAAACCGGTTTGCAAAGTAATTATTCTCTGTTTCTAATTACGGGCGAGAATCATCGCGAGCCACTTATATACCTCTTGAAATTATTATTCAGACTGCGGATTTTCATCAACTCCAAGTTTCCGAAGCGAAAGTCTATTACAATCTCTTGAAATAGACTTCGGGAACATTCGGTTTGTATTAATTGTAATTTCTCTATAGTTTCCAGCATAGTCCTTATTCGACAAAATTACTCTGGCTAACTTTGACTGTACATGGTAAGCTTTGCTTCAATATTTCGGAGTATTTCATGCTTCCATATTCAACTTAGTAAACTTGGGATACATGAAAACATTTCAAGACGATTCCTCAAGTAAATAGCTTGTCAACTTTTTATAGTGCGACTAATCTAGTAGGTAACGTGTGTATGTCAGACTGTGGATTTCATAGCGTAGTAGGCGGGGTAGTGGTGAATTATGAATAATGAGCGAGGACCGTGAAGCGAGCTAAGGAGATAGAGTGCGCCGCTAGACGGGGCGAATTAAGTGGGTGGCAAGACAAATTCGTAACAGACAAGCGGATGAAAGATGCACGTCTACAAGGTTGAACCGAACTCCACCGGCTTCGGATTGTTGTTAAACTGTGGCCGGTAATTTAATAAGTGCACATATACACACACACACACGCCGCTCTGAGCAGCACGCTAGTTGCACACAACAAGTGCCTAGCGCAGGTGTGGGAGGCAAGTGATCCGCAGATTGTGTGTTTTCCGTCTGCGTGTGTGCCTGTTGTACGTTAAGCATGTCCCACGGCTAAACGCTCAGCTCCATTGTGTTCATTTGCGAAGAACGCGAACCTTAATTAGACACACAACTTCTCATATTGCATTTCATACGCAACTCTTAAACATTGGTTCGTTTTTGATGCGCGAAAGAGTTCTAGAATCGGCATCAGAGGTGATTGAGCAATCTTACATCACATTGAAAACATATTAAAAAGCTCCGACTTTTTTAATTGTTATTGGTTCCTTACATCTGTACCGTGTGCAACGTTAATGTTAGCGATGAAGAGTTATCGAACTAGACCAAGATTTGAGGGCGTAAGGCTGCTTTGTCCTAAGTACGCTTAAGTTAATTGTTGATGGTTTCTTCTACGCGTATCATGGGCCACGTGTAGAAGTATAACATTTGAAAACAGTTTGAAGACTAGAAACTAATAGCGGTTTAAAAACCGTCCCAGAATCAGATTTTCTTGCTCCTGAATGTGTGAAGATAGCCCAAAATCCCTCTCTTATGGGAATTTACCTGTACAAAAAATACTAATTACTGGAATCGACGTGTACCTATATAAATATGACAATTACTCTACTATGCTTGACGATATCCAAATGAAACGAACACCGCTCTAACCAACAATCATGGGGCAATGGAAAACTTGATGGACCCGAAATGTGATAATCAGCATGCGGAATTAATTAATAACTGACTCAATGGCGCCAAAATCTTGATTTTCAAAGGGTTGTATCTCCACGACAGTTTACCCAATTTTAACAAAACCTACACCATTCGATTTCACTATCCTTAATATATAAGAATTTCGATGGGTCCGATCCAGATTGGGAGAACTCGATGCAGCATCTGCGGGCGATCAGAGGCATGCATATTTTATGGTTGCAGACGTCTCCAGAAATGTAACAATTACTGGATTATCCTCCATGATTTTGAAGTAAAACCAACACCGCTCGAACCAGCAATCCTTGGTCAATCTACAACTCCATGGGTCGAAAATATAATAATTATTATCAATAATTAATTAATAGCCAACACCAAAAATTCGTTCAACAAAAAATGTGATTTTTTTTTACTGTGAATTGTAATTGACGATAAAACAAAACGTAGAAAATAAAGTTCGTGTTTGTAAATAGTACACGCAGTTTATTCATTTAGCTCATGGGGTAGCATTATATATTCCATTTGCGTATGGCGGCGCACTCGATTTACGTGATCCTTGTGCTACTTAGCGGGCTAACTTTTTAACCGTAACGCGCGCTACGTCTTTATGCGCTCGCGGTACGTGTCCCGGGTCCGTTTCAGAACTGTCGAGATAAAACTTGAACCCCGGCATACGGGGACAAATAACGAGCCCCGCACTGCGCTATGGCATCTTTTGTGATGCGATTACGGAACCCTTGTATTCATTTGGTGGCTATTCAACGGATGCCGCATGAATTATTTATAAAATGAACAGCGGATATTGTCGTAACTAGCACAATACTATCGATTCTTAAAGAACTACATACAAACGGCTTTGTTTAGTTATCGATTTTGTATTGTAATAATATATCTATATTCTATACAGTTCAGGATTAAGAGAAATGGGTTGAGTTAAAATTTCGTGTTGCGTGCATTATGCTACAGTATAACCTAGAATTTGAGCAATTTTGCAATTTTAGTGGAGATATTAACCGATATACGAGAAAATACGGGCCGGAACATATTTTACGGTAATGCAACATAAATTTTCAATTAGCGAGTAATTTCCTATAAAACGCCCTGTTTACATCGATAAATTTGGGCCGACAGTAACGTATTGCTGCATTTATTGGATATATCCGAAATTACCTCTCCGGATAATGTTTGCTGATAGGGTCAGATAATATTTTATAACATCCTAGAGCATGGAGCTTTGCAGGGAATAATAAAAAGGAGCTTTGTCGGGGCATAAAAAGTCCTGCTAGTGTTCTGGGTGTCCTGGGAGCACTTGGTATGCATGGCCAACTATTCTCAGATCACACCTAATCCCGATAAATCATGCCGGCGCCGGTGGAGGCCGCCGCGGAGGCACTGCCCGTCACGCTCGCTACGATTAAATGGCAATTACTTTGGAATCAACGGATTATTCGCTAATGCCCTGTAAATAAGACGAGCCCTATTCATAATCCAGCTTCTGATGGGAAATTTGCATCTACCCTATCTATCTGAACGTTATACCACAAGGGGTGGGGATACATCCCTGATTACGCATACTGAATGATTCATTAACGCATGAATTTGATTTATTTTGATCATCAATATTTTTTATGTTAATTACAAGATTGGGGCGAGTGGCTCTTGTGGGGCGAGTGGCTCTGTTGGGCGAGTGGCTCTTGTGGGGCGAGTGGCTCTTGTGGGGCGAGTGGCTCTTGTGGGGCGAGTGGCTCTGTTGGGCGAGTGGCTCTTGTGGGGCGAGTGGCTCTGTTGGGCGAGTGGCTCTTGTGGGGCGAGTGGCTCTGTTGGGCGAGTGGCTTTTGTGGGGCGAGTGGCTCTAGCGGTAGAGTGCTGCTCTCCTGCTAGGAAGTCTTGGGTTCAAATCCAGGCATCAGCTGAAGATCCTCGTCCCACCGCCTTTCGCAAGAGGCGTAAAACCGTGGGTGCCGGCAACCAGTTGAACACCTCTGGTTGTCGTTATCAAACAGTATGTAAAAATGGGTAAGCACAAAGGGCCAAGAATTGCACCCAAAACAACTACAACAAGATTATTATAACAATTATCTATTTTTAACTTTCTGGTAGATTTAAGAATGAAAATTTTACTACCTATTATACTAAATATTCGTAACATAGTCCAAGGGGTCGTTAGAATAAATACTAAAAACAGAGTCAAACGTGATAGAAACCTGACGCTCTTTCAGTAATTACAGCACACGACAAATTCTGGCATATATACAAGGATAAATTGTAAACGCCACTTTGATGTGGGGCTAATGAATGATTTAATTTTCGTAGGAGGTATAAAACAGACACAAGATAATTTGGTGCGCGGACAGCACAAAACAGTTGAGTGAGAGGAATTAAAAATGTAAAACAAGCCACAATGACTACGACGCTTTGTTTGTAATGCCACAAATTATGCTGATGAACCAGGTTAATCAAATTTTCCTTCGCGACGCAGGATTGTACATGCAAATATTTAAAAAACGAACGTTGCAGTAGGTAGATGTGAATGCGACATATACATATACATATTAGAGATCTATTTACATTGTTTATTTATTTACCTGTTAGACTAGTTACTTATATCGAACAAAATCGTTGACTAGCTCTCCTTAACAATTTATGAAAATGGATATGAACAATACAGGATAAGCTTCGTTTAATCTGTGAATGTGTGAGTGTGTGAACGGGAGTCTAGTATTAAATAATCGCTTAGCAGGGTGGTGAATGCGTTTCAATTTAATATTAAACTCATCGGAAGTGTATTGTATGAGGTTGGGCACGGAGCAAGCTCAGCTTGGCACAGAGGTTTAGGCACGTTTCGGTGCACATTTCATTTCCATCCCTGTCTGGCTTGCACCGGCAGCTAGTCGCGTTTTTATTTTGCAACCCCCCGTTCGCCGCCTTTCCCCCATTATTATTTGAAATAACGTTAGTGGGCGCGCGGAGTCCACGCTGCGACAATGTTTATATATAGTAAATTCGCAATTTCCGGTTTAAATTTTGCGAACCGCGCGTCCCGGACGCGTTAGCATAAATATTTCAAAACTAAAACAACCCATCGAGACCACCCCCTCGACATAATCAACATTCATTACGGTCGAAACCGCAATTCGCAAATTGCGAATTTGTGTTGAAACGCAAACCGGGCGCTTTTTTTTGGAGCTCGATTATTTTTTATTGCCAGACGAAACATGGGATAAATAAATAAACGGCCCATTAAACTTGTATTGTCTCTGTTCGTTCCCTTTTTAATTTTATTTGTGTTTACTTTTTTCTGAACTATGAGCCGAAAAGGTGTTTTTTTCGTAACACATATAATTCCAAAAAATCATTGCAATAGATTCAGAGAACCTCAAAACTCGTATTTCTGTATCTTAAACTTCGAAAGGTGAAATGTATGTTCAGTGGTACATAATACAAAATCGCAACTTTTCAACTAAGTTATGGTTAAGTCTCTCTCTAGACATGGGACGTTGAAACATGCATATTTCTGTATATTAAACGTGTGTAGAGGAGATGGGATTCATAGAATGCTTAGGGAGTGTTTTGAGTGAATAATATTCATACAGAAACTGACGAAGTGGAAGTTGGACTATCTTGGCGTATAGTCTCGAAGGTGGAAGAGATTCCTAGCGTCGAGCTGCAAGTTATGTGGGCAAAATTCAAACAAACAAGCATGCATAGGGGGGGCACTCAAAGTATGCGCAGTTTGTAAAATTCCCTTAATGCACCGCGTATTAAATATTCGTTTTTTGTTAACTGTCGTCGATTTGTCTTGTAAAATTCCCGGCGTGGTTTTAATATTAAGCGATTCTGTAGCAGCGGGTGTTCCGAATCGTGGCTACTTAACAGAAGTGGAGATCGTGTACGTGTGAGCGCAATGTCTACGGCGAACGATCGGTAATCCATTCACGCAGAGAAAACGCGTATTGATTCGCCCGAAGGCCAGATTATTTATTGGATAATGATAGTTTCACATCTCCTAGCCACCTGACAAATCGACCATCATAACTTCGTGAAAAAAAAAATATTATTAATAGGTGTACGTTCGTATCGGGCTCTCCACCATTCAATCAAAGCCACCTCGTCTCAAATTCAATATTTATTCTGTACGAGGTAACTATTTGTCTTAACTAGCATAATATTTACTACCCACTGGGTACTTATTCCAAACGTAGATTACAAACAACGCCATCTCTCGGCAAAGATTTATACAAGCAGAATTGTGAATTCTTTATTAAAGCTTAATTATTACTTAGCCCTCTCCAAAAAAGTACAATTAATTCATATATTACACAAGGGAACAAATTTTCAACTTTCTGATACAACCAAAAAAATTATTTGTTTCAGATTATATTTCCCTTACATAACTAGAAACTGAAAGTGGATTTATTGTAACAGGTCTAGATTTACAGATACAGCGGTACTTTAGAAAACTGCAACAAAATCAGTTAACAAATTATATAAATTCAAAGAACATGCAAAAGTACTGCTTTCAAGCTGTACTGTATATTTTAATGAATCGATAAAAAGCTACTATTCAGAAGGATCGTGGGGAATATCAAACTCGTTCATAAGTCCCTAAACATCGTGACATACACGTAAAGATCCTTCCATTTTAAAATATGCTTTAAAAGGTTCGTTACGCTTTGTACATGAAGACTGTCACACCTCGTGCGAATAGATTCCATTCCTGTAGCATATAACCCAAAACTCGGTTTTTTTCTTTTGATAAAAAGTTTTTAACCAAATCATTCAGTTCGCAATGGTTTGTAAGGTTAGGTGTTCCTAAAACTTCAAATTGTGGATCTTCATGACTTGCCTGATTTGACAAACTGATTTCAGACACTCTATCAAATAAGACAAGTTTCTTCAAACAGGCGATATTTCTTCTGTGTCAAAAATCAAAGATGATGAAGTGGATGGTGCACTTGGGAGAGGATGGTTCTCTCCAAGGGGGATAGGTCGCGATGCTGATGGCAAGTTTGGATGTTTTATTTTATGCTTTTCCTTCTTCGAATATCCGGAGACGCTTATCGTGCAAAAATAGCAATCATCTACATGATTGGAAGGCTCTCGCCATAACATGGAAGCGCAAACGGTATTTTCTTTTACTTCCCTTTCATCCACTGTAAAAGTCCGCTCTAACAGGAAATACAGCATATATTAGCTGTCCATGGGTTGGCCAGATCTCCAATTCTAAGTCCAAAATTTACAACATCTTCTTTGATCACTTCCCATATTTTAATGCACAGAATGTCTATATAACTTCCCCTGATAAAATAACACAAAAAAACTTGTTGATTCATAATATTTTGAAATTTGTTTTATGAGAACGTATGGACAGAAGGCTAATCCAAGCGAAATATATGACGTAAAATAAAATGGACCTTAGACTTGTCACAACCTTTGATAACATGATCTATGAAAAGTGATGTTAGGTCAACAAAAATATTGAAAAATTCGCAATCCACTGCGAATTTGAACAACGGTATCACAATATACTATATTATTATGTCAATTTTGGTAATTTCAAATAGGTTGGGTTGGCAATTATTTTGTCTGACAACGAAATATCGCCCAGGGAATATAATATATCCAGTGGGTAGATTTACTGAACAATTTCTATAGACTTTTCTAACCGCCGCGCCGATAAACTTGTAGCGCACAAAAACAGTTCGACCATTGTATAAAACTTTTGAGCTGCTGCGGTTTTCTCTCGTAGATATTACTTCTTTGTTAATTGTTTCGTTGTAGCCCATGTTCCGATTTGGGGTTCCCCTCCGGTGCTGCGGTATACTCCTGCTGCTCCTGCTGCAGCCTCTGCTTTCTGTTCATTAAGGATCCCTGCCCCAACAACGGAACCAGTACAAAGCCTTCCGGCTCTAACTAATTAAAGATTTTCAATCTTGGATTCTCATCATAACGAGAGAAGCTTTCCTCAATATATAGCTATAGACGGTACTAGAAAAGGCAGTTTAACTGCTCGACTTATTTGTGGTGGAAACTTGGGTCTCTATTATTTTACAAAGGAACAGCAATTAGGGGCTAAACAAAGGAGAAACGAGCAAAACACAAAAATACTATTTCCTTATATCAATAAACGTAAAAAGAAATACTAAAACTCTTAACAGTAAACAGTGTATCGTAAAGATTTCGATACAAAACGTTATGTCTCATCCCGAAAAGCGTTTTATACGCGTGAACAATCAAAACAGCGACATTACGGTGGCGATATATCGCCAATCTGGGTTTTAAATTCCCAATAAAACGCGCTGTAAAGCTAAATCCATCAGATCGGACTCGATCGGGCATAACTCGACTCTCGGATATGTCTCGATATTCGACTTTAACAGCGCGGGAATGAATAAAATCGGAATTGTCCGACAGATAACGATCAATCGGACACACCTTTTTATACGTTCTTGTCGTATAAAATTCGAATTGCATGCGTCACGCCCTATTTTCAACTAATTGGTGTTCAACAAAAAAAGCCCAAAACAAATTTAATTATAGGAATAAATTCAATTACTGCTAGGAAAACGAGGATACGGGTTTTAAAATTTTGAATTTACACCTTAAATTATGAGGCCTGTGAATAATTACCATACGGCACTAATTTATATTCAAATAACGAATCGTGGATTTTTGTGAACACGTCCTCGCCGGTTTTGTGTCGTCCTTGTCACTTCTCGCGGACAGCGAATGGCTTAACCGTCGTGTATAAAATTTCACGGTGGACGGAATCCTGGAACGGCGCGTGAAAAATGTAAATCCTGTTTAATTGTATTTCGGCCTTGTGCGCCATATAACAGCGATCAACGTGGAATAATGGGAAAAGTGTACGGTCCCCACGGGATATATGCCATTCAAAAGTAAATCATTCGGCTTTTTGGGATAATCCTTGCCTTTTGCGTAACCGTTACCGACGCTGAATAGCCAAGATTAACACTCACTCACATAATAATCGAATTTCCATTCTAACGAAGGACTGACGTAAAAGGGAGGATTATAAATCAGCAGCCCATTTTAATGTGAAGGACGTTTTTACATTTTTTTGTACTAATTTTCTTGAATGTGGAGGAGATAGGGATCAGTAATTCTCAGGATTCATACCGAATTTATCATTAAGCAAACAGCGTAATCAAACATGAAGCAAATCATTATCTTTCCAGAGTTTCAGGATTCATTACCCTAGTTATCAATAATATAACTGTGTATAATAATAACACAAGGGAACAAATTTCCAAATTTCTGATACAACAAAAAATATTTGTTCCAGATTATATTTGCCTTACATAACTACAAACTACAACTGGATTTATTGTAATAGGTCTAGATTTGCAGATACAGCGGTACTTTAAAAAACTGAGAAACTGCAACAAAATCAGTTAACAAATTATTCAAAAGAATATGCAAAAGTACCGCTTTCAAGCTGTATTTTGATGAATTGATAAAAAGCCACCATTCATAATGATCGTGGGGAATATCAAACTCGTTCATAAGATCCTCAGCATCGTGACATACACGTAAAGATCCTTCCATGTTTAAATATGCTTTAAAAGATTCGTTACTCTTTGTAAATGAAGACACTGAACCTCGTGCGAAAATATTTAATTCCTGTATCCTAAAACCCAATAACTCGGCTTTTTCTTTTGATAAACTTAAGGCTTTAACCAAATCATTCAGTTCGCACTGGTTTATAAGGTGAGGTGTTCTTAAAAACTTCAAATGGTGAATCTTCACGACTTCAACACTTTGATGACTTGATCTATGAAAAGTGATGTTAGGTCAACAAAAATATGTGATCACTGTTCTAGTTGTCTAAAAATGTGGTATACTAAGAAGGCAGTATCGAGGTTAATATCTACCACAGATACTTCCATAAAGTAATGTTATTAATTATACACATTAGATATATAATATGGAATGACCGTGTTAATAATTACACACCGTACAGGTCGTATTAATCACGTAGGTAAAAATGGATGGGTATAACATATGCCAAACGGAAATATGCGAAGGATTGTTAAAAATGGCAGTGCTCATCCGACACTTTTAATAGAGTCATTTGATAGTCGAGCACGTTGAACACCGGCGACAGATATTTGCGCCCGTATTTCATCTTAATAATACAATTTATATTCCACTTATTACCGATAACCAGTACGCGGTGGAATCCTGCCTTGACGGCAAGACGCCCGGATAAAGAGAAGTCCTGGAACATTAATATACCATGTGAGCATTAATTTGATAAATCGCACAAACTGGCGTACGTCAATTTGCGAATTTCTGAACAACGTCCGTGTGTATATCTGGTGTGTTACTTCCTCCATTAGGAACAGACGCGGATTTGAATAATTTAAAAGGTTAACGACGGCGTGAGCAAGCAAAGAAATGGTAACAGGACATCGGATACACAATCTACATTGCAAATAAGCTACACTGCCGGTGATGTAATCCATCGAGGCAGACTTTTCCCTACTGGAACTCCGTAAATCATGAAATCAACTTCATATTTTTGCATACACAAGTACACAGCGATTTCAAACAAGCTTCAGATTAAAGAGGCACCTATGCAAAACATTTGATTTGCATTTTAAAACGTAAAAGGGACACTCTACTTCTATGACATATGATCGAACATAATTAAATTAAAGCAATTTCGCTTTTACACGAATAAACTGGAAGCTTGAAATTTTAAAAATATTCCTGATTAAAATATACATAACTTGGGATTATCAGGATTCATCAATCAATTTCAGCTTGCTTTGTCACAAAAATCGTCAACCTTAAGAATTCTTGTGAATTATTGTATATAGAATGGGACGATTCTACCCCCGATTATCTCTTGCAGAGGGTAGTTTATTCGATTCAGGCTGACGACGTCGAAGTGCCGATTGAAAAATAATTTTCAATAAAAACGTCACGACCAAATGGTCCACTCTTGGAAATATTTCTTCTGCTCCGATAACGCGTGAACTCTGTCGCCTGATCAGATGGAGGGTGGCCACCCCAGTCTGGCTCTCCTCGAGCGCACAGCCCGCTTGGAGCTGCACCGATATATATTAAATTTTGAACGAAAAATAACGTTTTTTATTGGTGTATTCTAAAATTGATTCTTCTCCTGAGATATATTGATATTTCTTTGGATGAGGATAACTGAAAACATAGTGGGGTTGTGAGAGAACATTTCTCTGTGTGAGCAATTGAAACAATGTGGCGGTGGTGCTTGCCGATCCGGAATTACCCAATCAAAAATTGTTTACCCCGTAAAACATAAATTGTGAATTTTACGTGCAATAATTTCTTCCGTTGGCGGCGATCGGTTTATGGCGAAAGAACTGGAGCAAATCGTATCGTGCAGCATGTACTGGACATATTTCTAAGATTACGCTCGATTCACCGGTTACAGCATTGGACGAAATTGATTCTTGTATTTACTCTTATTGCTGATAACTCGCCTTTACAATTTCAGACCATATGAAACTTATATCTGCAGCAATTTACAGTTATTTTGTACCCGATTTTAATATTATACACCAGCAATATGTTTCAACTAGTCTACTAATAAAGAAATGCATGTAAATAGCCTAAACATAATAATAGAATAAAGAAAAATATTTGTACAGTGATACTGTAACAAAATCAGTTAGCAAATTATATAAATTCAAAAAATATGCAAAAGTACTGCTTTGCGACCCTCAACATCGTGACATACACGTAAAGATCCTTCCATTTTAAAATATTCTTTAAAAGGCTCGTTACGGTTTGTAAATGAAAACACTGCCACACCTCGTGCGAACAGATTCCATTCCTGTAGCCTAGAACCCAATAACTCGGCTTTTTCTTTTGATAAACCTCCAAAAGTCTTTAACGAAATCATTCAGTTCGCACTGGCTTATAAGGTGAGGTGTTGCTACAACTTCAAATGGTGAATCTTTACGACTTGCCTGATTTGACAGAGTGAGTTCAGTTACTCTGTCAAATCAGGCAAGTTTCTTCAAACCGGCGAAATCTCCTTCGTGTCAAAAATCGAAGATGATGAAGTGGCTGGGCGCACTTGGGGGAGTATGGTTCTCTCCATGGGGGGTAGATCGCGATACTGATGGCAAATTTGGATATTTTATTTTATGTTTATCCTTCTTCGTATATCCGGAGACACTTATCGTGCAAAAATAGCACTCATCTGGATGATTGGAAGGCTCTCGCCACAACATGGAAACGGCAAACGGCATTTTCTTTTGCTTCCCTTTCATCCACTTTAATAGTTCGACCTAACAGTATACAGCATAATATTATGTGTTTTTTTTCAGATCTTCAATTGTAAATTCAAAATAACAGCAGCAAGCTGCTTTTAGCCGTATTTTTTTTTTCAGTGTGTCACTACATAACAACCGCATATGTAACAAAACCTATTTGGTAAATTTTTAAAACATTTTCCTTGATCACTTCCCATATTTTAATGCACAGAATGTCTGTATAACATAACTTGATAAAATAACACAAACAAACTTGTTGATTTGTAATATTTTGAACAATGTGTTATGAGAACGTGTGTACAGAAGCCTAATTCAAGCGAAATAAGCGACTTCAAATAAAATGAGATCTTAGACCTGTCATAATACAAAAATAAATTACCAACAAAAGTCAGTTGGACAAGTTTGGGTTTGGGATGAAACATATACGCCTCAAAGCGGAGGGTCTCAAAAATAGCCGTCCAGACCTTGTCCGATTTTCTAGCTTGAACCCAAGTTAGTTAATCTCATTATTTATTTATTTTTTCCTGAAGAGAAGAGACCGGAGTGCCCTAAATAAATACTGGGTCACTGCAGCATCGCACCAACACTCGATAACTCCTTTGTAATTCTATTTATCCGGAAGGGAGGAAACAATGATTTATTAATCGAGAAATCCGGTCGGGTTTCGTTCAGGATCTCCGCAACTTATTACTTCTTAATACATTTCCACGCTGTCGTCGATTTCTACGAAGCATAACACGACGATAGACGAAAGTAAACACCGGTAGATGCGAAGATTAATCCATGTCAGCGTAATTTTAAAATTATATCGTTCCGAACAGCAGCGGCAACCCGTCTAAATTTAACTACGACTTTATCCTAGATATATCAACTGAAGCGAAGCAAGCTTCCACGTCACATTAATCATGATAATTTATCAGTTATAAATCTACCCACGTATAATGGTCTTTTTAACAGAATTCCTCCGCGTTTTCGCAGCCACAACCTATGGCAGGACGCATGCACAAGTTAATTTATATCGCTGAATCAATGTCCGTTCAGTTCAGTTCAGTTCCTCTTAATTAATTGAATTGCTACGTTTACTACGTAGATGCTTTCAAAGTTACATATCCCGTCAATCATCTAAATACGTTCTCAACAACTAGTAGGTAGCTTTACATTTCCGACAATCTTGAAACTTATTTGAGACAGTAATAATATCCAGATTGTATCTTCTCCTAGAGTTAAGTGTGTTAGATGATAATTCTCTTAACAGAATGAGGCTTTATACCAAAAATAGATTTATCTAAAACCAATAATGACTCTTGAAGATATGGGTTACAGTTTTCGCCATTATCGGCTGAATGTTTTACAACGGCGAAGGTGCCGCCTTCAGGAGCACTTGAAGTTCTTATCGGAAACATGTTCCACAGATTTATTCGGTAAAGCGATACGGTACCCGGCAACGGTGCTTCCGTTTTATAACTGCATATATACGGCGGAAGTTAACGGCTTTTGTCGTCGTCCATGAAATCCTATATCGTCGATAATGTGCAACAAAATAACAAAGTAAATATGTTTTATATACGAAACGACCGCCGTTAAACTTTTATCGCCGCCCTTTTGTTTCATCCACCGGTACATTATATTCGCTCTGCCCTTTTAGCAAGTTTCAAGACGGCAGAACATACATACAAAGGGCTCCAGGTGTTTATTGCTATTCTCAAACTGCCGTAAAATGTTAAGGAGCTCAAAACCCACAAGTTCATAGTACTATATAACACGTAATCTCTGGTAACCCAGATTATCTACATGCATATTTCAGGTGTTACACCACTTTTAAATGCTATTTGACATGCATTAAAAGTTTTAGCACAATATTCATCTTTATATAACTTAAAAAAAAAACTTTTGCTGGAAAGCTGGCAAAACGTGAGTTATTAACATGGAATGGTTTTAGCGGCTAACGGCTGGACAGATCATTAACTGGGAAAGAATGGCCGGTCGGTAATCACGTCAATTTGCTTTTTAATTGTTGATTAATGATGGCGCGACCATTTCTAAAGCTCAAACTTATTAATTACCGAAGCGGTGGACGTCTCGGTGATTAAGTGGGCGATGTCGGTTCTGTCATAGAGCGACCGCCACTGTTTACTCATTAGTGCTGTTTGTTTTGGTGGTCCTCCAATAACAGGAACATACACACACGTATATCGGATGGAATCTTGACGAGGCAACTCTGAGTGAAAACTGAGTGAAACCGTGAGCTTCAAACGCTGACAAATACGATTTTAAATAGTTTTAACTGTGTACTACAAACAATATGTCATCGGGGAGGACAGCACCACAAAAAGATCTCCTTGGTGGTCAGTCTAATTTTAAATCTAAAACTTCGAGCCTTAACTCTCTCCTGAAAATAAAAATGAACCCGTGGGACAATATGGAAAGCAATGAGTCCACAACTCAATTCAATTAAATCATCAATTAGGTTCCGTGTCATCTGTGTGACAGGAAAATATTTACGCAATAACAGAGTGTCAAAGAAACAACAACAATCAGTCGGCCGTCAACACCGCTCCGCTGTTTGATTTGAAAATTTCCGAGAAACGCTTACGGGGCCTTCATTATTTTCTTATAAATATCATCATTGAGCACGCACGCTCGCTGACAATGGTGCGTTGATTACCGTGGCTCTGCGTGGCTCGTATTTGGTTAGGTGGTGTTTGCTCTGTGACCGAGACCACACGAATAAAAATAATTAAGGATCCGTTCGAACTATGCCGTAAAATAAATCGTCAATGTAAACAGAACGAGCGTGAGTGAATGCAGTACTCGATTCAGCAAAGTAAGAGGTCTGTGTACGGCAACTAAAAATATCAAAAGTTGGCATGGCGCAGGGAAACGGTAGGAGAGAAGATTCCTCGAGCGACTGGCCGGAAAATCGTGAACTAAACTCCTTGTAGCGCTATGCTAATAAAAGAACTGCTAGGCAGAGGAATGCCCACTTGAAACACGAACCGTTATTGTTATATTTTACAATTAGATTGCGCGGCCACATTGCAACGTAATGCCACACAACAAACAATAACATCGTTAGAATTGCTTAAACGGGAGAAAACATTTTCCTACGAAACTTTTCTCTCTCTCTCTCTCTCTTTGTAACGATTCCGTAGGTGGATTCTGAAGTCAGGATCCAATTCATCAATTAATCTGTGAATCAGAACACAGAAATAATTGTTATTCCAAGCACTAAAACTGAGTCAGTCGTCTTAAATTTTTCAATTACTTTCGTTGACAAGGTATTTCGACCATATTTCGAACAAAATTTGCGAACTGTAGCAGCCAAACTTTTATTATTTTTGAAATATTGTTCAACAATGAGAACGCGTTTTTCTGTCGTGTAGCATTGCAGATATGGAAGTCGGAAAGTAAAAAACTGTCCTGAATTCTAAGCAACATTCTAACGACCATGCAAAGTAAGATGCCGCAGAAATTCTCTAGGAGACAACGACCGTATTTCAGCCACATTCAGGGTAATTTACTGGACAATTGCAATAAATTTGTTTATTGTTCGTGCGGTTGAACGTCGCGGATAAACGTTGCAATAATTTAAAGTGGGAAATGTAGGAAACAATGAGTGTGTGGGCAAAGAAGAGGTGAAGGCGAGAGCATCAAAATAATTCAAGCCTCTTAAAGATGGAGAGAACAAGAGAGGGAGACAGAATGGAGAATTTTACGCATAGTAGAGAAGGGAATTCAATGAAATCTTATACATTTGTTTTTAGAACACCTGTAAACTATCAGATGGCCTTTTGTAAACATCAATGAAGCCGAGGCCGTTAAGTCGTGTTTGCATTAGGTACATAAGTTTAATGGTATCAGCCGTGAGGTCACGCTAGACTATCCTGCCAGTGGTTTGCTATGTTTCTGAGATTACAGAGAATACTTATTGATATCTTCTTTTAATTCGTCTACTAAAACCAGTATTAGATTTGAAAATAATCATACAGTAAGCGCAGTAATCAGTTAGCATAATGTAAGCAGGGCTTAAAAGCTGAATACACGTGTTCATGGTCTGTAGGCTGTCTTGGAAAGTGGCGTTCCATTGGTGCTGTTCTCCTTTATAAAACGGATCATTCATTCCATTGTATCATTAATACAATTAACAAGGTAATGTGTGCCTGGGCGCTGCACAAAAGTTACATAAATCAATTGGCTAATTGTGTACTTAAGGTTGAACAGCGGACACTTTGCCCCTACTGAATTGTTTTTTGCGCCGAGATTTACAGTTGACGTTTGGGTGTATTACGATTTTTGCTCGGCAAGTCTGTCCGCGTCTCACCGGGCTTTACAGCTTTACGAACTCGAGAACTTGCACAATAGCCAATTCAACCGCTACATTATTATACCGGGGACCCGCAAACTCAATAAAGACGCTCGATCCTGACAGTTTACGTGCATGGGAGTGAAGGTCTGAGATTTTCTTGCTAAATACGTGGAATGTAGTACATATTCAAAAGAAGAAAATAAATAGGTGATTTAAAAAAAATAATAAAAATATAGCAGAGCGTGGTTTCGATCCACGGACCTCTGGGTTATGGGCCCAGCACGCTTCCACTGCGCCACTCTGCTCTTGCTGTTAGAGTTCTTAATACTATACTTCAACTGCAGACTAGCTATATTTCTGTTTTAGGGGAGGTAAACGCTCAATAAAAAAAGTTAAATAATTTATTTTAATATAACACGGGAATTCTTCAATAGCTGTTTGTTTAGTTTTGTTACCGATATTATTCATATAATCTTATACAATTAACTAAGATTTTTACTTTATTTTAAATTTTGTTGAAAGAAAAGCCTAAGTGGATATTTATAGTTTTATATTAACTTGCTTATTGCATGTAAATTAATAGATAAACACCACACGTATTTATGATCAACACAGTTTATAAGTACACAAAACGAATTTATTATTTATAAATTTTTAATATTTTTAAATTTATAATTTATTATCAAGAATTTATTTTCTTGATGGATATTTTTTGTACGTTTCCTTTTCTGCCTTTTCATATTTGCACAACCCAGTACAATTCAGAACAAAATAAATATCTGGAAGCCCACACCGAACCTTCCTACTACCTGGTTGATACATTGAAGCGTCAAACACTACAGTATTTCAATTTCGCGAAGCCACAGCCACTTTGGATACCAACCTGATATCAGTCATGGTATAACATTAAATATTTATCATATCAGTGGCCTATGATGTTTATAAAAATTTGCTAATTTGCAACCATAAGGCCGTGGATTCGGTCAGATAGTCTCTACAATCCTTTATAACGTCCCAACCATTCATCGCATTGGTCTGAAAATTGTCATGCATGTTTAATGTCATTGAAGGATGAGCTGGTATCAGTTCCGTCAAAATCGGGTCAATCCCTAAGAGAATGCCTTTAATATTTTCCACTTCAGGTTATCAGACTATCACTAAAAAACAATCCAGTTAGTCCCCTGCTAATTCTAAATAAGTATTCCAAATTTCAGCTCAATCCATTGTACCGTTTAGGCGATATCGTCTTCACAGACATGGCAATGAATTCAAGGTGCCCCAGAACGGTCAAAACACGTATTTAAGCTGAAATCCTTAAATTTGTTCTTTTTGCCGATTACAATACTTCCCTTCTAGGGTATATAATTCTGTTATACATATAAATTATAATTAATCATAAACTAAATACCGATCATAAAAAGTTTGAAAGTGAGGGGTATACTCGCTTATTTCTTGCTTATTTAGAAAATCGAGACATTAGTTTTAACACAGACCGATAACTAGTAGAGATAGTGCCTTGTTCTATGCAAATTTGGATCAGCACACTCGGTTTATTATGCGAAGGCTTCATGTCGATGTTGGTCCTCCGATCCAATTAATTATCGTTCCGAATGCAGATTTTCACACTGATTATAACGGTGCTATTCGATTGTCTCTATCTCAAACGATTTGAATGTTATGACCATAGTTATGACGTCCCAAAGTAGTGAAAAATGCGCTAAATTTACAATTCATTCGCCGACGAACGGAGCGAAAACAGCAGAGCTAATAACTGAACAGTTCTCGTTCATTCCGACAAGGCTGCAAAATTAATTTCCGCCGTTTCGGCTGCTGTACATTTAAAATTAATTAATTATGCCGGAGTGCGGGTCCGGCGGACAGTGTTTGACATCAATTAACCCCTTCATTACGCCTGTCTAATTTTAATACCTTGATATTTCACAAGCGAACGCACCGATTAATAATAATATTATCGTGTGTCGGACCTGTTGTAAACGTTGTTTTGTCCAATCGACGGACGGTCCGATGGCGCTGTTTTGCCCATCTCGCTCTTTTAAAAGCCCGATAAAATCGATCATCACCGCCCGAAGAGCTAATTGCCGAGAAACAATAATTGCCACAACGGGCATGTATCGGTATTTTAACTAATGCGTACATTATTTCCACATTAGTCCGAATGTAATTTATACCTGGACGATATTACGGCAGCTCCCACTGATTTATCGGTACCTGTACATTGTAGCCAGAGTACAGGCGATGTTTCGCTCACATGTCACGCCATCAGCCTCCATAAAACGCTTGATTAAAATTATGTACTATATATGCCGTGTTCCACGTAGGTACAGTACTGTACACTAATGCATCTACGGTAATGCTTTTGCGTTTGTGTATTAGTCCATCCTTTTTATTTAAGAATACAAAAATGCCCAGTATTATTCGCATAACCTCACTTTGGTCTATACGTCACTTTTGTTGTTGTGGTTGTCTGGTTGTCCTGGAAAATTGACCTTTGTTTATCGTTTTGAAAATGATTTCAAATGGACTCGAAACATTTTGAGATTGATATGTTAGCATGCAACAGTTTAGTTGAGTTTTAAATCTACCAATAGAATCTGCAAAGTAAAGTAGTAACAAAAAGGATCTTAAAGATTGGACTGCAAGAGACAATTTGTTGGCTGTCACGAGTTTTGTTGGTCTCTTGGTCGGGTTTCGAAAAGTTCGTTAAGGTATTTAAATTTTAATTAGACATATTAGTTCTGGGTGTTCCAGCGCATTTGGCGAGCCTCGAAAATGTTGGCAGCCGTTCCAAAATCCTATGAATAAAACGCCCCGCCCGCTGTGTGGTCCTCGGGCTCGTCCTCGAACGGCGCGTACACACATGTCAAATTAGGAGAATAATGTTTACAATTTTAAATTAATGAATCTGTCATAACTACTTTACTTTAAAACGGCGACGACTGCGCCTGTTCACCTTCCTTTTCTTGAGCGCGGCGAGGAGTCCACTCCATCTTTTTAATCTTCTCGAAAATACCTTCAGGCCAAACCACTACGGGACGCCTACGTCATACGTAAGTACGTTAGACAGGCTAGTTAACAACTACGAGCTTAGCAAAATTCTCATACAATCATCCACTCTTCTCGCATTTAGCAAAAGAAGAAGATACGAATTATACACTATCGGCTTCTTCATCGCCTTACATGTCACTCGCCTCACTGACTTTGATATAAATACGAGCAGACGCATTGCAAATATAATTGCGAAATGTAGTAAACATTTAACCATATTCATGAGATACAGCAATAAGTAGGATTGCTTTATTTAAGGGTAATTCCACACATGTCAAGTAAAACCTGTTTCTCAGCATTCTTTTATTTAAGATAATTAAATAAAATGTGAATATGTTTGATTATGTTAAACAAAATAAAACGATACCTTGTTCAGTTGGTTTATATACCTTAACTTTGTTTTGAGAACTCTTTGTAGCCCCGAAAAATAGTTTGTTCAGCATAGCACCTGTGTGCAAGTTAGTTTATCCAGAATAATGAACACGTGCACACGGTAATAATTAATACGTATACGGTGGTTTGTGTGGGTGTAGGAAACTGTTACCGCTACGAGTTCTGTATTAAAGGGACTGGTTTATGCACTAGGAAGTAAGTGGAGATCGCGAATTATGCTATCCGCGGTTGGAAGAAGTCGCAGGGTGCAGTGTTTCGTGCGTTGTTTCGTCGCGGGGGGCGCCATCTTTCATTTTTATACAAAGATTATCAGTTTGATTTACGTATACGTTTCGTATTGGGAAAGTCGTACTCTGTGGAGGTACATAAAATTAAAACGTAACACGGCGACCGATTTCGACTCCCAGATAGTGTAAAATCTTTATTACTGCCTTATCTGGATCGGGGGAATTGAAATGACATTAGGAAGCTTATACCGTTTTATGGGCACCAATTTGGAGCCACTCACCTATCATCTATCAGAGGAATAACAAAAGCAATGAAGATAAGGGAACCAGCCTCCGACGGGGTCTTCGGTTCGGTACATAACTTAAGCATTAGGTCGGTAAGGTCTTGGAGACATTGAGATTCGACCGAGATGATTCAGGCTTCTGTTAGACGCAAAACCAGTTCTTGTCTATCTTCACTGTCACCAGTGGCCTCTAAGTGAAGCAGTTGAACCACTTTAAATCATGACAATAGATCGCCTGGTCAATTTATCATGTTGTATTGCTCTTCATTGGAATTGGACATTATCGAAGATCTGTTTTTAAAATACACAACTCGCTCATACGTGCTGGCAAGGTTCCCGTCTCCAGACCAGAAGTCTAACCTATAAATTAATTAAATGTAAGATGGTAAGAGGGCCAGAATGAACAAAGATGCCATTCCTCGCGTGTCTATTCCGAATATAAATTTAGCTGGATCGGATTCAATGAACCTGCAAACAGAATAAAACATATCAACTGGCAAACGATTCACAAATCCCCGAGTTACATTCACGGCTTTCTGGCGGGCATAAAAATAACGCACTGCGAACGAACATTGCGAACATATTCGGGATTATGCAAATTCTGTCGATTTCCGTTCGACACTCGTCGCTCTCTTATTTGAAAAGTTTTAATTGGCCAGACTTACGAATTACTACTCTCTGGCCGCTACTGCTGCTCCACTTTCGTCCTGCGGATTTATTTCTTCCCTATGCGAACAAAAGTTTTGCTTTTTGGCGGAATCGGTTCTTGCCAGACATTGGTATTGACTATCTATAGAATAGCTACATCTATTTTTCTTCTGTTGCCAGGGAACAATCATTTGTAGAAAATATTAAAAAAATTTGATTTTTTTTCCGTCGATTACAGTACTTTCTTTCTAGAATCTAGGGACTAGTCAAAAAGTAAAAACGAGCTGCTTAGTCTGAAAGAGATATTTAAATTGTAAATCTTAAATAAAAACAGTCCTTTTTTTGGAAATACGAAAGTGGTAGAACTCTCATTTCGTTACTAGAAATATATTACACATATATTACATGTCTTTTGTTAATCGTATTTGAAATAAATGTTTATAATATGTTGCAAACTCGTCTTTTTTACTGTTAGTAACGAAAAAAGCTGGCGGAACACCGTTCTATGACAGTACAAGCACTGAGTAATAAAGAAATAGTAATCACTGAATCTTTTATACCAAACAGTTTCCATAAGTAAAATATAAATTGTTTGGGTTTAATTGCAGAATTTTCATAAATCTGGTGTTATTGAAAATATAGATCGTCCGGAAAATATATTTTTTTTAATTATGTTTAATAAAAACGTGCGGTTTTATTAAAAATAATAGGCTTAATTTGTGCTTATGTAAGCTGAGCTATGGAAAGCGACCTTCATTCTGGTTTCCCTTAATTTGCGAATAAATCCTTTGTCTTTTACTAAAGATTTCCGTGGAGAGCAACAACTTTAATGAGTCTGCAATAATTTTGTATTGTCTTCTTCGGCCTGGAACGTTAATTATAATCCAAACATAATAAAGTAATGATTAAACTAAAAAAAAATTATTTTATTTTAATAAAAAAATCACGGCCTAATATGTATCTAATTTGAACGTGCCCTTACTGAACTACTATTTGATTATATCAAAATTTGTATTTGTTAAAAAAATCAACGTTCGATTTTATTAAGATCGTAGAGTTCCTAAAACAAAATGTTTATATAACCATAAACCAAAGCTTTGCCTATCACTATTTAGCATCTCTATTACTTTGACTTCAGCAAATTTGTTTCATCCATTTTTCCCTTCGTGTATTCGGTAATGCTAACAAATTAAAGTGATAAATTTGTAATTAGTGTATTAAACATGTGAGTATGTAAAATATTTACTCACTGTATACAGATATTATCAGTTGTTGGAATTCTGTACCCTTACGCTGTGCATAAAGCGTAATACGAGCTGTACGAACCTAAAGAGTTCTTAGTGCTGGCCCTTGACTCCTCTATACACTGTTTAAAGCTGTCACCCAAATTTATAACCTCCTTAAGAATTTAATGTAAGCGGAATGCGGTCTGGTCCGTATCGAAAAACAAACCGAACCGTTTTTAATGGACAATAATATAAGGATGGGTACTTTTAGACAGACTGCTTCTTGCTGCGCGCAACGGCGACTTTCGGAACTTCGGAGCGCGGCAGCAAGAAGCAAAAGTAAGTTATAATTTATAATAATGTCAGACGCAATGAAATTAAATATACGAGTTTTTAGCCCCCTTCTGCTAAAGGTGTACCCGGCCAACTTTTGTTTCTTGCGTACAGCCAACTGTAAAACTCAACCGAGGAGTTGCGAAACATTCCTGCCTGTAGTTTGAGTCCTGCAGACGCGCAAAAACTCGTACATTTATCTTCAGGGAGTGTCCTCAGCTGTTCAAAACATTAAGTAATTTGATTATTTCGGAGATTTGTTACGGAATCTACCTGCAGTCAATGTATGTGTCTTACAGTAAACTTTTTAATTTAACAGTTATCAACAGGGACATTGAACTCAAACATGTTGCGGTTGCGATGGGCCAGTTTTTCTCCGGGGGGAATAAGAATAAGAAGCAGTGGTTGACGAGGCGAGGACAGCTGACGTAAATCTCTCTTCATATTTGTCTCTTTTATTTCGCCAGTCCAATCTTTTTATGACACACTCCGGTTCGTACGACCATAAAAGTATATGATTTTAATTGAGCTCGTAATTTATTTCCTGCAAACTTGGTGAAAATCCCACAGTGAAACGGATACTGAATAAGGTGTTTCCCTATCATAACGATGGGGGCGTATAGGGGGTGAGGGGGTTCGTTGGTAGTGCTCTAAAGACCACCATTACCGGTCTAATAAGGGGGATACAACTCCATTATGTCGGCGGGAGCGGGGGGAGGGGCTTTTGGACTATTCACGAGCATTGTTCCCTATCCTGTCGGCGTTTCTATCTGTCCCCCTATACCCTGGAGTAAATGAAGACTCTTCATTAGCTTGCTCTCGCTTCCCACCGTGTTTACTCCGGTGTAAATTGCCCGTTTTAAAGTGCTACGACATGTTGCCAGGACATCGAGTACTTGCCCAGAAAGAACATATTCGTTGGTTAATACTTTGGTTCATAAATTAGTTAGTTAATACTGAAAGTTACAGAGGTCTCTCTATTGTTGTGTTGTCAGGAGAGTATTTAATTTTGAAAAATCAATTGCCATACATGCTTCACCTGATAAAAGGCACAAAACACGGCACTTTGTTATATCAATTCATGATAAAAGTAGGTCATGTTTTAGCACAATGTTTTTACTAATGCATTTCAGAGATGTGTGGGAAGGACAGAAAGTTGTTTTCATGTAAAAAATTTGAGATTTTCGCTATAAATAAATACCTTAAACACTGGTAATACTTCGGACTGCTTGCACGTCTATATTTTTGTCTGATATCGTAGTGAGAGCACAAAAATGACATTTAGCCCCAGACACATTTATGTACAATCACGTGGTACTCAACATTGACTCAAAATAAATTCCGTCGATGCCCGGAATGAAATTTAGTAATGACTTGTTTTGCGAAAAAATTACACAAAGGAACGAATTCAACTTTCTGATTTCTGAAGTGATTTCAAACACTGTGTCAAAACAGGCGAAATTTCTTCTGTGCAAAAAATCGAAGATGATTAAGTGGCGCACTTGGGAGAGGATGGTTCTCTCCATGGGGGATAGGTGGCGATGCTGATGCCAAATTTGAATATTTTATTTTATGCTTATCCTTCTTCGAATATCTGGAGACGCTTAAGGTCAAAAATAGCAATCCACAACATGGGAACTGCAAACGGCATTTTCTTTTCCTTCCCTTTCATCCACTTTATCTTAGACTTGTCACAACACTTTGATCTACAAAAAGTGATATTAGGTCAACAAAAATATGTGATTACTGTTCTGGTTGTAGGACCCTTGTTCCTTCGTGTTATTAGAATAATTGCGATACGGTGGATGTTGTGGTAAGTAGGAGAACTATCACGGTATCGCGAATTTTACTGGACTGCATCGACAGTGTAAGTTAGTAAATTTGGGCAAACACAGTAAACTTTAAATTATCGACCAGCCTGGAAATTAAAACGGCGACTTGAAAACAACGTATAAATCACCGTCAAACCAAAACGAAACAAACCAACGAAACTTTTTGACCGTTGGCAAAAAGTGTGCCGGAAGAAGCCTTGGAGGCGGCTATATCCCGATCCAGAAATTAATCGAATGCGATTGCGCTTGTTTTCCGGGTCAACGCCAACTTAGAATTGACCATAAATAACAGCGCGACGCAGTGACGTACCCATCTTACCCCGAACTTCAGTTATCGGGAACCGGGGGTTGAATCTCGACGCCTCAGGGTGCGAACCGACTATAATAAAGGTAGTTATGGAAGTAGTTTGGCGCAGCGGACGCCCGACGAAAGGCGGGCTTTTCGTAGCCAATTAAAGTTTGGCAATTTTCTAACCGAACAAACAACGCAAGGGAGTGGGTGGCGTCTGAAGGGATGGAGAAGAGAATCGCACGTCATCAGGCTCACGTCTTCAGACTTGATCTATAGAGGGCTACGGAGTTGTCTGCTGCTTCTGTTTTCTGTCGCAGGGGTGCCGTTTCTAATGCCCTACGTCTTCGTAGAGACGAATGGGGTAGTTTATTGTGTCTCATTGTGCCAAAGTTAAACGGCTAAGCTGTATACGGTATGATAAGAGTATTAACTTGAACTGCAGTATTATAGAGATAACAATGTATTCTGAATTGAAGAAAATATGTGGCAATAAAAGATGTGAACTTATTGTGAGAGGCGAAACTGTTCGTAGAATAATTCTGGCATGGCTTAATGAATTAGAAACAGATAATTAACCGCGCAGGTTTCGCCTAGAAACAGGAAACGTTCTTCTAGGTGCGAGAGCCTGGAACAGGTAATATAATAGAGACCATCAAAAGTATCATTAGGACGAGCGAAATTAATGAATTTCTTGGTCACAATCGAGACTAACTGTGCTCCCAGCGATGGGGAACAACAACGACGATGTCAAGGTGTATAAAACACCTGCGCAAATTATAATTGGCCGATCGGTGTGACGAATGCAGTGATTAATTTCTCATTTCGTTGCAAATGTAAACCCTCGTTCATATCGCTGTAACATCACGTTACTTTAATTGGTCGTGAAAATAAAATATCCAGGGTGGCCACCATCACACTTAGGTATCCGCGGTACCCCATGAGTTTTATTGACCTGAATTATCAGATCGATATGGATGTACCTAAGTACTAATTACGTGCATTGATACGATGTAAAATTGTATGTATTTATCTGTGCCTTGCCCTCCCATAAAATGTTTGTGCTAAGCGTTCGCTTCGTACACTTTAAGATAGGGCACTTTAAAATTGAGTTATAAATTAAATCGAAATCACTAATATTAAATAAAGTACAAGGAGACGATCGAGTACGATGAAGATCCAAAATAGGGTACAGAGTTGGTTGTTGGGCAATTTTTCACTGGCGAGATGATGGTCCTGCGGACTTTTGCGCGAAACACGTGTTTAAGCAAATATCGGCCGCCGTAATGATCAATAATTCACTCGTTATCAACGTGCGATCACTATGATTTATAACGTTCCCGTTTTAGGGTAAATATTTTCGAGACACCGGTCAGCGACGCACCGCCAACAGCCCGCTCGAATTTCCCCAATTAAATCGACTGTTTTTGTTTATCTCCTCCAGGAAATCGCATTCATCATGACCGCTCTGAACCCCAAAAACTTTTCTCCCACTTTATAATAATTGATTACATACACTTCCTATTAGAATAAATCAAGTTCTCGTATTGTCTGAATTAAATTAAAATACTATTTGGCGGTTAAAGGAGTTGGAATAAAAGGATTGGAAGGTCCTTAAAGCTAGAGCAATTCGATGTCCAACCCCTTGGAAAAGAGAGGGTATTACTTTTTATAGTTTAATGCCATTTGAGCTCCCAAGGATTGGAAAAATATCTCGATCGGTCGGGTTTAGGAAAGGATTTATATGATGCCGTGCCAGTTATTGCTACCCGGTATACGTTATACGGGAAAATAAAAATACCTGAAAATAAAAATACCTGCTCACTCATTTCCGGTTCTACGCAAAACTGAGGATGACAAAAAATATAGAAAAATTGTTACGAAAATCTAAACGAGAAAAGTTCTCTAACCGCTGTAAATTGAAAAATAAGGATATTATTTCCACGAAAATTCGCCTTCTTAACCACTTCGTAGCGCGAAGGAAGGAAAATTGCTTTTCTTTATACGCAAGATGGTGGGTAGATAAGAGTAATCTTTTATCTTTAGATAACAATCAATATCAGTTCTTGCAATACATTCAATTTAGAGAAAATTAAACAAAAAATACCAATCAACATTTATGAAGTGTATAATTGATGAGAGATGTAGGTGGTAATGTTAGGCCAACAGTATGGGATAAATTCGTCGGGTTCTGGCAACATTTAATTGTCCAGTGATTATAGTTGTGGCTAACTATACTTTAATCGGATTCAGACAGGACGAGAATCGGCATCGGCGTGCCGTATTGATTGCGGTTTGCAGGATAATTACACTGTACCTATTTGGGCCCATGAATACTGATAAACGTTCGTGTCAATAAACTCACGTGACAAATTCACGAAACGTCTGCAATTTCCGACACACACAACTCACAGATACATTTGCACAGTTCGCACACAAACTGTTGTTATACCTCCATACACTCAACATTATGTATACAATTTAATATTATTAATTATGAATCAATATTATCACAAACAAGTTATAAAATATTGGTTTTCATTAATTCTACGCGTCGCTGATTGCTTCAAATCTAAATAATTTCATTACGGAAAACTGACCGAAATCCAATTTTAATTCATCACGAATACTTGAGTGAAATATTATTGCGAGAATTAGACTGCAATTAACTCATTTCGAGGCGATTATTGGTCGAGCTTGGGGTACCATTAAACCGCATGCCTTGTCTCACCAAAGCTATTCGTTTATTAACCTCGGTACGTGCTCCGATTGCTAAAAGCGAAGAAGATCGAGATCGGGAGCCAAAATGGTCGACAATTCGCGCGTATACCCCTTTTTGTGCCCTCCTGAACCGAACGAACGGGTAGCCGGACGCCCCGCAAATTCCTCCATCGAAGACCGACGTAAAAACTCATCAGTGTGCAGCGTTCAATTTAAAACTACACCGTCTTTTATTGTATGCGTTATTCTGAAGTCACTTGCTTATTTAACTCTGAAGCTTCATCCACACTGAAGAAACGGGAAAATTAAAAAGAATTGAAAAGAATTGTGATTGCCGTTCATTTTTACGTTGGCCCCACCTCAGCCCCCCCCTCCAGCTGTTAATTTACGGGAGAACGGCTACCGTGAATGGGGGAATCCTTCAACCGTTCCTCAACCAATTCTTCTCAATTCTTCTCAATTCGTCTCAATTCTTCTCAATTCTTCTCAATTCTTCTCAATTCTTCTCAGTTCGTCTCAGTTCGTCTCAGTTCGTCTCAGTTCGTCTCAGTTCGTCTCAGTTCGTCTCAGTTCGTCTCGATTCTTCTCGATTCTTCTCGATTCTTCTCGATTCTTCTCGATTCTTCTCGATTCTTCTCGATTCTTCTCGATTCTTCTCGATTCTTCTCGATTCTTCTCGATTCTTCTCGATTCTTCTCGATTCTTCTCGATTCTTCTCGATTCTTCTCGATTCTTCTCGATTCTTCTCGATTCTTCTCGATTCTTCTCGATTCTTCTCGATTCTTCTCGATTCTTCTCGATTCTTCTCGATTCTTCTCGATTCTTCTCGATTCTTCTCGATTCTTCTCGATTCTTCTCGATTCTTCTCGATTCTTCTCGATTCTTCTCGATTCTTCTCGATTCTTCTCGATTCTTCTCTATTCTTCTCGATTCTTCTCGATTCTTCTCGATTCTTCTCGATTCTTCTCGATTCTTCTCGATTCTTCTCGATTCTTCTCGATTCTTCTCGATTCTTCTCGATTCTTCTCGATTCTTCTCGATTCTTCTCGATTCTTCTCGATTCTTCTCGATTCTTCTCGATTCTTCTCGATTCTTCTCGATTCTTCTCGATTCTTCTCGATTCTTCTCGATTCTTCTCGATTCTTCTCGATTCTTCTCGATTCTTCTCGATTCTTCTCGATTCTTCTCGATTCTTCTCGATTCTTCTCGATTCTTCTCGATTCTTCTCGATTCTTCTCGATTCTTCTCGATTCTTCTCGATTCTTCTCGATTCTTCTCGATTCTTCTCGATTCTTCTCGATTCTTCTCGATTCTTCTCGATTCTTCTCGATTCTTCTCGATTCTTCTCGATTCTTCTCGATTCTTCTCGATTCTTCTCGATTCTTCTCGATTCTTCTCGATTCTTCTCGATTCTTCTCGATTCTTCTCGATTCTTCTCGATTCTTCTCGATTCTTCTCAATTCTTCTCAATTCTTCTCAATTCTTCTCAATTCTTCTCAATTCTTCTCAATTCTTCTCAATTCTTCTCAATTCTTCTCAATTCTTCTCAATTCTTCTCAATTCTTCTCAATTCTTCTCAATTCTTCTCAATTCTTCTCAATTCTTCTCAATTCTTCTCAATTCTTCTCAATTCTTCTCAATTCTTCTCAATTCTTCTCAATTCTTCTCAATTCTTCTCAATTCTTCTCAATTCTTCTCAATTCTTCTCAATTCTTCTCAATTCTTCTCAATTCTTCTCAATTCTTCTCAATTCTTCTCAATTCTTCTCAATTCTTCTCAATTCTTCTCAATTCTTCTCAATTCTTCTCAATTCTTCTCAATTCTTCAAAATTCTTCTCAATTCTTCTCAATTCTTCTCAATTCTTCTCAATTCTTCTCAATTCTTCTCAATTCTTCTCAATTCTTCTCAATTCTTCTCAATTCTTCTCAATTCTTCTCAATTCTTCAAAATTCTTCTCAATTCTTCTCAATTCTTCTCAATTCTTCTCAATTCTTCTCAATTCTTCTCAATTCTTCTCAATTCTTCTCAATTCTTCTCAATTCTTCTCAATTCTTCTCAATTCTTCTCAATTCTTCTCAATTCTTCTCAATTCTTCTCAATTCTTCTCAATTCTTCTCAATTCTTCTCAATTCTTCTCAATTCTTCTCAATTCTTCTCAATTCTTCTCAATTCTTCTCAATTCTTCTCAATTCTTCTCAATTCTTCTCAATTCTTCTCAATTCTTCTCAATTCTTCTCAATTCTTCTCAATTCTTCTCAATTCTTCTCAATTCTTCTCAATTCTTCTCAATTCTTCTCAATTCTTCTCAATTCTTCTCAATTCTTCTCAATTCTTCTCAATTCTTCTCAATTCTTCTCAATTCTTCTCAATTCGTTTTAATTTTCCCGTTTCTTCAGTGTGGATGAAGCTTCAGAGTTAATTAAGCAGTTATTGAGTTGAGTTGAGAAAAATCACTTGAGCATCATCAGTTGAAAGAACTATGCAAAGGCTTGTTTATTGGTGTCATTTGCTTCTACTTATCTCTGGGAAAGTGGAGTGCCAACACTTCTGCAGATCTGAACAAAAGAATTTGAGATTTGAGAGTGTAGGTATATGAGAAGAAATGACGAGTAAAAACCAAAAATAAGAATACTTCTTATTGGGAGACCATGGATGAATCCGTCCCTGTATTTAATGTACTGTTAAGTAAGTACTACACCTGTCGATAGTGTTGAGTAGCGACAGACATGTTATGCTTCACGATCAAGTGGGCATTTGCTATTCCAAGCGGTTACTGGCGTGGCCCACTATATCTATCTATCCATCGGTTAGCTATTTTTGTCGGTAGGTTCGGTGCCATTGGAATCACCAATCCGTCGCGAACGGTAGCCGTTTATTTTTACGTTGGCCCCACCTCAGGCCCCCCAGCTGTTAATTTACGGGAGAACGGCTACCGTGAACGGGGGAACTCTTCAACCGTGGCGTTTTACTAGACGCGCCTCCTACTTCCTGTCTATCTGTCCATGGTGTGTACTTGTCGATCATTAACCCAATAAAAATGCCAATGGAGGAGTTCGTGAAAGAAAAAAGACAAGAAATAGAGACAAAACACAACGCGGAACGATCGATTCTGTCGGTTATGGGAGAGACACGTCTCGTTAGAAACATCAAACGTCGTGGTTATTGAATTTCTAGCGAGGTTGGTACGCTTTATTTTCTAAAATCAAAATTTGTTCCAACGCGCGATTCACTTCGCTAAGCAAGTGTCTGTCAATTTTAACGCCAAGACGTACACCGAATTGCCAATATCACGTAGAGAAATAGGTCTGCAAAGATAGAAATTCGAAGCAGCTAAGTTGAACACAAAGCACACAGCTTTCGACAAATTTGGATAGCAGGATTGAAAAAAAAATCATGAATACTCATATAGTCCTGCGTCTACTGAGAATGTTTACGCAGTGGTCTCTTTTTTCATTAGCGCGTCACAATCAATCATTCCGTTGCGGGAGCGGCGCAAAATTAACATCCGTAATTAAAACCAATTCCAGTCGGCGCCCGATGTGCGTAAATAAACAACCTTGGTGGAATGGGTGCGAATCCCATTTTGGGGTGTGCGTTCGGACCGGCGACAAGCGCTCGCCCTAGCGGCCACAGGAGAAACGAGGACGGAGTCTGAAAAGCGCAACCGTGTGTGTGTGTGTGTGTGTACGAACAAGTGATGGTCGGCTTTGATACAATAAATCAGGTGCCTCGGTCAACAGATTATTGGGGACCGTGTTTAAGCAATATTTGAACGCAGCCTTAGCGCGACAATTGCAAAGCCCACTTGATCTATGGCGCGGCATAAATAATTCGAATATTTACGAGGCAAGTACAGCTTCAGGCCTGCACTTAATTCTCCTCAACCCAAATCTTGCCTCCCTCTTTTATCATCTCTTCATCTTCGTTCTTTGTCTCCGTCTTATATTTCTTGGAAACAAAATTAACCAGAAAAGTCGGTACGAAATACAAATAGTCGGTACTGTGGTGGTTATAACTGATTTTTTTTCTCTGTGTGTATCGTGTATCCTTGTCTTTATGGTCTCGCATTCCGGTTTTATATAACAATCGTAAAACAATTATGATGCAATATTAATTACGTGCAGTTTTTTGGATGTACGCGTCCGTTACGGTCCTTTATGCGCCTATAAATCAGGCAGGACCGGCGGTGGATAAAATATGCCCGATTCGGGGGCCGTGGCTGTCTCGCAGCGCTTTTATAATTTCATGCGCGGCACCCGGGACGGCCGAAGACCCCGAAAAGGTGGACGCAAGGGAGAGGGACACGCAGCACCGCGCAGCAAATCGCCAAACACAAGGAACACGGCTATAAATAAAAATTATATACGTTTTTATTCACAATATGCGCGGATGAATAGAGGGAAGACATGTTTTATGGGCCGCCGAGGACCAGAAATCATTCCCGACTAAGAACAACGTTTATTATAAAGGATTTTTGCACGAGGACGGATCGAATTTCTGAACAACTGCTACAACTCTTGTAAGAGATCACACACAGCTTGCTTACTCAACGTTTTCAACCAGATATTTCACTCATGCACACTCATACTCTAGATTTTTACATGGCAGCTTTATAATTAGCTTTATATAAGTATTTTCTTTTTGTCCAGTAGCTGGCTTGTCTGAACATTAAACATCCAACCTTAATATTTTTATCCCACCATCGTGGTTTCATATGTTATAGTAAAGCTAGTTGATAGCAATATATCAAATGTTAAATAAACACTGTTGGGAAAAACAGTAGCTAGGTGGACAGGTGCAACGTTAATGTTGATTTTCAGCAAGAATTCTTGGAGTCGACAGGCTTCACTCCGCGTACACGTAAACGGTCACCGATAAAATCATGTTGAATTTACAATTAGTAAAACAACTCGTAATCACTTAAGAGCGACGTATACGAATAGGAAACGCGTTTACGACTGGGCTTTCCGCGAACGTCGCCGTCGCATAAAAGCCCATAAAATCGAGAGATCCGCAGGTGCAAAATATGTATAAGCTATTCGAAGCGGTGCGTAAATCTAGGAACGATATATCGGGAGTGTTTAGCACGCTTTGCGCCCGCTAACTATTTGTAAAACAATACCTCTCCGCCGGGACAAAGCAATCCCGATAACGCGTCCTAATCTCCCTTTAATATTGGCCATTATTTAAATGTAATGTGTAGTATGTCAGGTGAAAAACGCGTAGCGTGCCGCGCTGATTACAACGGCACGTTAGAGCCTTTGCTTCATCTTTTTGTTCGCATGGTACCAACACAGAAATCGATAGTGCTTAAAACATTTACATATTTTTCCAATATATGTCGCAACCAACACATTTCTATACAGCTCTGGTTCAGTGATAAATAGAGGTTAATTAATCCTAAAAACTTCTGTTTTTATACACGTTATTGTTCAATCATACCTGAATCGCAATTTTTAATAATTGCAGGATTAATAATACTACAGGCTGAATAAAACACTGATATTCATGAACTTTCATATTGAAGTGCAATTCAAAAACCTCTTGTTCAAAAATTATTTCAAAAAGTTACCCGTTATACAGATGATCGGGCATGGCAATACCATTTTATCACATAAAATACAACAATGAATGTTTTATTTATGGAGGTTTTTATGCGAGAATCGCATCCCAATGTAAATATCTGCTAAATTAATAATTAAAATTGATTAAATTCAGCAGAGGGTAAATTTGCGTATTTTAATCAGTCGTTCCCGATAAATAAATAATTGCATGTTTTATTGGTGAGTATTACTCACAATGATTTAAATACGTTCTGTTATGTATACAGGACATGAACTATACCGTATTAACTAAAATTCCACTGAAATTAAATTACCTTTCAGCATCTCGTTCTAGAGTTGTTTGACAACGTTCCCATTACCGATTTATATACCAAATATAAAGTCATCAATTTTATTATCATTCCCTTTGTTCCCTGCGCACATTTTTTCGTCTTCGCGTTCCATTTTTCACGGTCCACGGTATTCAATCTCCCACTACTGAGGCTTGTCCGTCATATCGGATCGTTTTGTCCCAGATCATTACCAGCCTTCTTCAGTTGGTACCGCATTCATGTGACCAAGAAAAAGATATTAGATGGTAATTGTTTCACAGTTCACGATCGTTACTCTTCCGTGCCGCTGTGCAACTGTCAAAATGGAAGCCGAAGCATTAAGCGAGTTAATGTCTGTAGGTATAGATGGAACTTTATTCGCCATTAATGCGTGTTGTGTTTTGGAAGGAGCCGTAATTTTCGATTAGATACGGGTTATTACACACCACCGTGGAATAATATATTGTTTTATATGGAATCTATCATAATTATAATGATTTTTTGACGTTTCGTGTAATGTAAATAATAATAATAACACATAATAATAATTTCTTGCAAGAGATAATATTTTTATGCTCGAGGTAAAATCCAATTAACCAACTTGTCGGATTCTCCTTGAGTCAAACTTTCGTAAAAAAATAATTCTCGCGTATAAAAATTTTTACAGGGGCGTAAAAACTTTCTCTTGGGATCTCGGGGACACAACAACCGGCGTAGACGTTGTCGCCCGGTTTATTAATCAAATTTTTACGAATCCCGTCCAGGTAGAGGTGGAGAAAAATCGCGACATCGTTTCATTAAAACTTTTTAACGATCCCGATTCAAACCCCTGGGCGGGCTTATTTTTAGCCCGGCGACAAAATTTATGCGCCAATAATTACCACAATTAACGATCTTGGATGAATATCAAATTCCTGCAATTTCTTGGCATATCTTGATGGGTAGCCGCACTCTAGAATGTCGTCGAAATTTGCGGATACGTCACGTGATGGCACGTGATTCGATGTAACTTGCGGCCGCGTCGTCAACTATGTTGCTGTTCAGTTTGGAATTTGTCACACTGCAGGCTAATCCTGCAGGCATTAAACAAACTTTAACAATGCATGTAAAATTAGTTGCGTACATCTGGCCTGTAAAATTAAAAATAAAAATTATACGAACATTACAAAATCTAAAAGGCGTAAATTTCTTTACGCTAATTAGAAGGGTAACAAATCCTGTCCTCCATAAGGATTCCCGGTGCTTATCGGTCACGTGTTTAATGTTTTACATAAACTCGAATTAATTAGGTGGATTATGAGCGTGATTAATTGCCATAATTTGCAATTAAACGTCGGGCATATAAATCAAACGCTAATCGTGTAATTACCTCTGTAATTTACTAGACTATGGGTGTATTTTTTCGAAGTCACGAAGGCTATTTTAAGCTTTTTTTTAACTGTGCACTCATAGGGAACTCGGTAATTTTCGTGCGGATTTACGAAATTCAGCTGGGACTTTTGGCCTTTTGTCCGTCGCTATTTGCATCGCGTGCTCTGGTTAAATTTATCTTGAATGTCAATTACCGATTCAATTTGTACACTGGCGACCTCTACTGGAAGGAGACCTTAATCTATAGTAAGTGATATTAAATACCAATACTTAATGATTGACGTTCGTTTTTATCGAGGTTATCAAGTATTATATACAGAGAATTTTCTTTAGAATGTCGACATTAAAAAAAAATCTGATGTGGCCAGGCACATGACTTTATCATACGATACAGCCGTGTTCAGGGGGGCAATTTAGAAGTTCAAGGGGCATCCGCTTACTATCATTTAATTTTTTTTCCAAAAAATGGAATGGACATAAATTACACAAAATTTTCTCTACTATAGTTTATTATTTAACTATTTTGACGAAATTACAGAAATGGCGGCTAATTTGCAAAATCGTTGAAAAATGATAAGAGTAAACCTCGAGTTCCTTTGGACAAAACTTCTTTCTGCTCTAAGTTTAGTCACGAAACTTCTAAATATGAAGTTTCGTCTCGATACCTTCAGTAGTTTCTCTGGAATCGTCGCCACAAAAAACGGGTACACACACACATATACATACACACACAGACATTTTTTTGTACCTTGGTCAAAAAAATTCAGGGGGCCCAAAAAGACCTACTTCCGCTAAAATCTCAATTTTTTTTTTCGACACGATTACAATACTTTGTCATACTACGTATGATAAAGTAAAAATACGAAAAAAACAAAAAATACAATGATTTCTTTGACTTGAAGCACATTTGTTTCATTCAAATTATTTTTTCTCTGCACTAGTTGTGCACTAGTTGTTAACTTTTTACGATACCAACATTTTTCACAGAAAATATTAACGTTTTACGAATTGATACTTAACATGTTTCAATGTCTATTATTTTTTGTTAAATTCAGTTCTAGTGAGGCTAAATAACTAATTGTAGGTGCACTTCACAAAATAATACATATAATATACCTGAAAAAAAGAACTAAGGTGTTTAAATTACTTAGGGAAATATGTACTTTCCCTGAAGTTTTACACTTTTGATAACTTCTGTTCTGTTCTATTCTAACTATTTTCGAATTCATTGTATGCTATATTATTGAATTCAATTTGCAGAATACAATGCTGATTATTGTAGACTAATTTTTTACTTTAGGTAACTAATCGACGGGAAAAGAAATTCGGGATTTCAGCGATATTACGCGTTTTGGGATCTTTTGGGGTGTTATAGTGAACATAAGTTGCTGATTTTTGTATGTAATGCTCAATATATAAAAAAATATTTTAGGAGCATACCACCATTATTTGCAGTAGCCTATGAAGCAAAATCATGACAAAAAGTTTCCGTTTTACATCGAGAGTTAGCAGTGTAAAATTAAATGGACACCAGAGGGATATATAATATAAACTATTCAGAGTATTTAGCGAGACCAAACAGATTCCAGGTTCCAGTACATACGTAGCGGACAAAACAAGTTAAATATTTATCAAACAATTCCTCCTATTCACAAGTTAAGCGTTTGCAAACACGCCTTTCCCAGCCAGCGTTCGAAAACATAATAAATTGCCACTTGTACACCCGGTCTCCGGCACCGAGAAAACGGCAAATTTTCATTATTAATTACGCACACAGTGAATAATCAAAGCGAGCCAAGCTTTTGGACAATTAACGGCGGGCAAACACTCCCGGCGAAGATCTGACGTACGAAAAGCCGAAATAGACAACAAAACGTTTCCGTTGTTCACTTGTGCATAAATTTCATTAATTACACACTGGATAGGAAATGAAGCGAATTCGAGCTTTGGGGATCGCGTGCGTTACGTGCTTGGCAGAGGGCGCCACCGGTACTACTACAATTCCCTGCCGGTTGCCAGAGAGGAAAACGCGGAGTTAGTTAAGAGATGATGCAATTTATCGGTAATCTGATTGTGAGCGCTCAAGATTTGATTATGATAATCGAGGAATTTGCCTTTGCTGTGAGGATAGTTCCGAACCGTCTTGAAATACACACCTAGCCGGGAATCATCTGCGGAATAAGGAATTTGATGACAATTTGCATCTATGGTCTCATTTTATTTTAGTCATGTATTGAGGGAGAATGCCACAACTTTAAGAATTAAATTAGGCGAGAGGGGACTTTTGAACACAGGCAGTTTGTCAAACATTTTTCTCTAAATTTACGTTGGTTAGTTTAGATACTGTTTGAAATACAAACATAGAAAGTTTACTTGTTAATTTCTCGAATTGCCTTTACCTAGAGCAGAACACGTATGCAGAGTCAGTTTCAAAGCAAGCCCTGATGGCATTATCAAAGTTTAAGCGTAAATTGTTTGGGTGGCTATCGTTCATCAGATTGTGTGCATAGTTGGCATCGGCAAACTCCGCAAAAGGTAAATAGTTTGAGACGGGTTTGAACCCCAATATATAGGCAATATGGCAGAAATTGGAACACCGCACCGAATGGATCAATGTTTATTTAAATCGGAGCAGCGGTACAACATTCGATTCTCGAAATTGGGTCACAACGAACGAACAAAGATTCCGGGCAGTTGATTAAGGACATGATGGAATTTTTAATCGAATACGTTTTGCACGGCGAGTACGGACGGCACACGGGAAATGGAATTAAAGGAATTCTAACCCCCGACCACCCTCAACACAATCCAGTACGTGTAATGTTCGGTCGTTCGCACAAAAACATAGAAGTTGAATCTGGCGTATTTTGTGATTGTGAGGATTGCAAATTCTATTATTTTTTGGAGATATTAACTTTTTTCGAATTCATACTGCACATTTTTAGTCCCTATTTTTATTTTACTTTAACTTTAGGATTATGTAATCATGATGCTGCACTTAGAGTTTAGAAACAACTCATTAGAAACATTACACTCAAATTTAAGTTCACGGCTCCATCGCCGAAATGCTTTACATTCAACACCTTTTCGGGAAAGCAGCGCGAAATGGGATTCGCTTAATTAGGCAGGGGAGAAGAATACCAAGTGCGAGAGGAAAATCCGGAAAGAGAGAGCTTTTTAATTATTTTCAGTTGTCAGATGAAACGAAAGCGCGAGCCGAGGCTCGTGTCGGAAAAGACTGTTTTAAAAACTCTAGCGCGGGCGGCAAAAAATTTAAACAGCACGAAATTAGATATATTAAAGTGAAATTAGAATTACTCCCGTGCGCCTTTGTTAATCCCGTATAATTTAAACTTTAAACAAAAGAGAAACTCCGAGTCGGACTTCTTTTGTTTTCCGCCCTCCCTCGAGGCGTATATTTCACCGCCGTTTGTTTCTCTAACTTCTTTTGCGCCCGACATACGTTACAACTCTTAAAATATGTTAATTAAACTTGCAGAAATATGGCCACCATTTATTTTCAAACACGAGTAATTACGAATGATGTACTGCACTCTGCTAGAAATATCAAAAAAGGGGAAAATATTAACCATTTTATCATACTTCTTACCTTACGTAGGCGTAGAAAGAGTTTCATAATTTTAAATGATGTAAAAAGTTTCATATGATCCAGATGCTTCAGGATTCGAATCCTCGATAAGGTTTGCGCAAAACCTATAATTGTGTTAATAATAAACACTGCGTTTATGTAATTGATAGAGATACATACATATACACTATTTTCATCAAGGATAAGACAGTTTTAATAGAGACACTATTCAAGATCACTGAAGCATGCACCTGGTTCTCGCATATAGATAAATATACGCCTCAGCAATTAAAACAACAATAAAATACACGGGCTTTCCTGCAGTAATAGCCCAAATAACGGGGCACAATCCTTTAGCAATTTCAGAATCGCATGGGTTAATGAGCGGTTTGCTCACTACACCGCAAACAAACACAAAGAGAACTATAGGTACATACATTTATTCGTACACGGTTTCGTTAAATTCGTGAAATTTATTCATATCGAAAATACCAAAGTTTTAATTAGTAAAAATAGCAAAATCCGTGTGTAGAATATTAAATGAAACCGAATATTCGGTGGTCAGTGGCGCGTAGTTCTTTGTGGGATTGGCCAGTCGTTCAAAATATGCATATTTCATAATAATGGATCCATTAGTTATTTATAATTGTACCGGTTAATAAAATTATGCTAATTTATGTATGTGTGGATACAGCGATATGCCGCATGTAAAATCCAGTGTGACCAAATTATCTATATAGGGTGTAGGTGAGTGGGGAACAGTTTTGAATATACATATATTAGTCTATATATATATACAGATGTCCCGAAGCTCAACGTCAAGCGGACGCCAGGAGAGGCAAAAATATTAAAAAAAATCTCTATCACTTAGTTGAGTGCTAATGGCATTTTTTCAAAAAAGTAGAAAATCGACATTCTTTACCACATCCTTAGTTACTGTGGCAACAAATTTCCTAATTCTCTTGCGGTTACCATTGAAACCCTGTGAATTTCAATCCGAAATCTCCAACCCTTCAGAAGTTATTTAAGTGTCCCGGTACTTTTTCCTCACCCTGTATATAATATATTACTTGAGACATGTAACTCGATACAAACTTTCTGAAGCAGCTGTCACAGTTTTGTTTGTGTACCTTCCTAATGTCTGGATCTCAAAAAAACTGTTATTATCTGTGACGGGACTCGATTTTTTTTTAGCATAAACGTTTTCGTGAGCATGTTATACTTTATGGATGAGTGGTCACATGTCTTAGTTGAGCAGGTGCGGGTCCTATTTTGAAGATTGAATCGATACGCGATAAATAACCCAGTCAATTTTATGCCTGCCCATTGTAGTTAACATTTTTATTAGAAAGCCTCCTGATGATTTATACGAAATGTTAATTATAGCAGGTAGAGAAACCCAATTTCGATACCCAAAATATTTACAGTATTTTAATCGACATCACCCAATATGGTAATCAAATGTCTGTTAAAGCTGAAGATTATTATTCGGGCGATTTAAGAGAAATTATAGAAAATCTATAACAGGTAATCGAGATAATCGATGTTGAAGCGCCAAAGGTAGTATCAAATTACAGCATTCTACTAAACTTAAATTCCTCGTCGAGTGTTTCAAAGTGTTCGTCTAGAATTGTATCCGATTAAAGTCCATTGTGCCAAGTCTGAAGAGATTAATTAAAAGGACATACCGTAATGTCCTTAAGCTCGATGGAAAGGAGCAGAAAGCGTAGTCGCATTTCGCAAAGATACCCAAAATGAGATCAAAACTTGTGCCAACCCGTTAATAAGTCGCACAATGGCATTCGCTAATGCTACGAACTCTGGGGACTTCTCGACTCTAGCTTTACTTATTTCTTATGCAGGGTTTCTTATGCCGGTTAGTATTTCCATTTCATTTCAAACGAAAGGGCGCGACAACTTCTTCGATTGAATTAAGGAACTTGTCTCTCTCCTGTTGCGATCGAGCTGTTGTCGCCGAGAGAATGCAATTATACGAGAGAATGTACATTTTTCAAACTCGATTTGAATATATTACGACAGGCTGGCGAGTGTTTTTATACAGAACTAAGCACAAAATTGCATTTAAAGGCGAGGAAGTGATTCTTAGATTATTTTGCTACAAATGGAATTAGCCACTTTTTAATTAACTTACAGTATATCTATATCTAAAGAATTACTCTTTTATAGTATCTAATCAGGTTTAAAGACTTCAATAGTGTAACTCTAAAACACCCTATAGTGTAATTAGGGTAGTAGGTATCTACCTCAAAAATTAGTGAAATATATGCAATGGCAGTACCTCGTTAATTAATTTAACTTTAATACTCAGTTGGCAACAACTTGTCCAATTAATGGTTCCACAAGTTGTTCGAAAGTTGCACTTCCTGGCCATATTATGAAATGCTCTACATATAGTTTATATCAGTTTTTTTTTTAATTTAGTTGAGAAACATAGAATTTATATGACTTTTGATTTCATTTTTTTATTAAATCGATGACTGTAAACTTTGAAGCTTATGTTATACTAAATTAAAGTTTCTATTTAACCCTCCTGCATCCCCTCGGCCGTCTCAATCAGCTAAAACTATTAACGAGGGATTCCAATAAGGGCTCAGATGCGTTTCCCTAATTCCTGCAGACCACGATTCCGCTAAGATACTTACAATGGCTGAACGCTGAGGACAGTTTTCTCTTAGTGGTTACACTGACCAGCTTAGGTACAGGATATCGTCGACAGTTTGGTTAATTAACACTGAAAAACGGCGTTGTTTTGTACGTTGCATTTTAATTAAAAGAAATGTTTAAATTTAGTCTTTAAGAGAAATGAGCGCTTTCTGTTTATATGCTACGGCATGTAAAGCAGGTAGAATAAAAATTATTTCTAAACAGCTATATGGTTCATAGATAGATTTGTCAACTAATCCTGAAATTTACAATGACAATTTTTGAATTACAAGTGTGACGATGAACACTCGCTGCGATCGTGTGTGGGTAGAGAACAGATAACATACGAATTGACGTATTTTATCCATGAATAATTCATAGATTTATAGCAAAACAGGCGAAATGGCTTTCGCATTATCCGAAATGTACCCTAATTACCGACGGAATTACGTTAACCGAACTTGTATGGTATACGCGCAGTACATGCACGCGTTAGCGTGCATATTTCCTGGCTGGCGAAAATTGAAAACGACAGTGTCTGGTTCCATACAGCTGCGGTAGGTTGGCCCGCCTGCGCTATACGCTCGCCAAACTGTAAATTCGTACCGACATTTACGAGTCACAGCTTCACTCACGCTCGTTCGCAATTTTGACCGCGTAGCTGACATGCTGGACGCTTATCTCGTAAACGACTACGTTTAATTACTGGCGTAAACACGTGTCCAGAGCGAAATAAACAAATATCTACCAAGTATATGCGACAGGAGACTTAAAACATTCCAAATCATGGCGTTTCACATACTTTCGGTAACACTTTGGTGTCTTTGGTCTAGTGTCTACCCTATAGCGCATGAAAAATAAACAAGGAAATTCAGGGCTGATGCGATAGGTCCTTGAGTCGCGTCGCATGCAGATGACAAAGGACTCCGAATTTCACACCAGAGAACCGCGCCGTCTGGCTGTGTCGCTGCGCCTGAGCGAAGTAGGACATGTAATTCGTGAGCAGGATCCAAGGATTGAACAGTGTCGTAAACAGATCGTGCCTTCAATCCTCTTCCCCTCCAGAAATCCTTTCTGATCCTCTCTCCCCGGCAGCCAGGATCAATCCGTAGTTTAAAGAAGCGTTTAATTCATGGGCAGGATTTCGTATCACCCTTTCCGCTTACCTATCTATGCGTATGGATGTGTCTCTTTACCCTTTGAATTAAATTAAATCCGTCTCTGAGAGATGCAATCGGTTTTTGTTCCTCCAGGACCTACCCGGGATTGAAATGAAAACGTGACAGAGTTACTGCGTCTTATAAAGCAGAGGGTAGGATTAGGAGGTAGGATAATTTAAGCTCCAATCAGGAGAAGGTCGACGTGACAAAAATATGATATTTGTAATGGATAGAAGTTGTTTCTCAAATATGTTGGCGGTTCTACAAACTTTGAGCAGCATTACTTCGGTTATTAAGAAATTCCTTTGGGAGGGATCTTTCGGCAGCTCTTCCAGCCAGCGCGTAGCGGTAGCATAGTTCGAACTGCCACGATCCATATTTAAGAAAGTAAAGTGTTTGGGAAGTTGGAAAGTTGTCGTACCGCGGCGGCGCTACAAGATTATATAGTTTTACGAGAGATCCCGAGCAGCCACCGTCGTCAGAAGTTTACAGTCCCGACGTTTAATTGCAAGTTATTCCGGCGAGTTACCGGGACTTGCTCGTGTATCTCCTCATTCTCAAACGGGCACATAACTTAGCATAATTTGATTAAATGACACACATCCAGCCCGACCTGAGTGCTCCGAAACAACGCCTGCAATTTCAGTAATGACTACTTACGGGCGTCTGTAACGCGCGCCCCCTTTTGTATTGGAAAGTCTCGCCAGACCGTCGTAAAAACACCACCTTGGCAATGTTACACTCAATTAGACCCCTTACTTTTGGTATAATACTGTAACATGCACCGTTCCTTCTTTTATTACCATAAATATACGTTTTAGCACTTACTAAGAACTGAAACTGATTGGTCCTAGGATTGACTTAAAGCAACCCCTTGAAAAAAAAACAGTTCCTCATTAAAACTCGTAGTTATAAATGTGAACAAAGAGAGACAAGTCATAATTCCTTCGCAAACTTATCTGTGAAGTTAGGATAGCTAAAAGATAGTCATTAGGCAAAAACGTGGGCACAAAGTACAAGGCAAGCGGGGTAAATTAGGGGTACGAGTGGTGGATCCCTTCGGTGCCTCAAGGGACCGCTCGCAAAAATGTTCAACAATACTTCAAAGGGACGTTTAGGAGTCGCGTTATCAACGAGTGCCTGGAGCGTTCTGATAACGACTACGACGCCACCTAGAGAGAAATAATAATAACGACAGGACTCATCCCCGACGACTGTTCGACCGAGGGGTGGTTTTCTATTTCCTCTTTCGCCCATTTAGTATTGTGTTCTCGTAACGAGCACTCTTCGGATTATCACGTACGCGACCGTCTGCAAATGAAATAATAGTTCGCAGTTTTAATTTTGGTCGAATTGTTAGCGTAGTTTGCCTGGCGGAGGCCCTGTTTTGTATTCAAAGCGATACGTGCAACTCTTAGCTCGACGCTCATTGTGGCCGATTTTATTACACCCAAGGCACGACAAACTAAATGAATTTTACGCGATAATAATATAACGCCTGCCCTGCAATATAAGGTATCCACGCAACTCGTTCATTAGAACTTTTTAGGGTTCTAGTACTACTATGTCGTGGAAATTCATACTATAGAGGCTGTTCATACCGATCTTTGCATCTAAAATATTTTCAAGATGTAACAAACATATTTGTTAATAATTTGGATTAATTCGGTAATAATAAAGTCCAGATATTAATTGCAAAGGCGACAAATGGCAGTGTTGGCAGCGCAATCGAAAATATTGCACCAAGTGGGACAGAAAATTTCCGTCGAGGATCGGAACCGGGGGTTAGGATTCGTTCCTGCCATCACATAAATCAGAAGAGATCTGATAAATTGCGCCAAATGGTTTCTATGATTAAAGTAATAAGGAGTGCGCCCATCCCCGGGATGGATAAATCACGTCGGAGGCCCACAGAAGAGAAATGCCGTGAGACAAGGCGCTGGATAAAAGTCTCAAACAAAAAAAAAAACGCCGCGGCGCCATCTATAATTCATAAAGGGCGGATCAAAAAAGAGTTTCGGACTTTTCCGCGCGACTTAAACCGCATTAGAAACTTTTCGGGGATTAAGCGTCTGCCCGAACTTCCCTTTCAAGCTTTCCCCGCTAGGCGGCGCCTCTTAATTGGTTAGTTTTGGGGGATTTACCGCCTTCAGCCTCGGGGACATCTTCACGTTTTGTTTGTGAGGTTTATCTAATTGAATTAATTACGAAGACAATGACCCTATATCTGCAGAGCAGAGCTTTGAAGCCGAATGTCTATATTGTGCGATCCCAAAGCTCCCGTTTTCACCAACGATTGAGGATACACGTGTGTGGGTGTGTACCACGAACGACCGCCAGAGGGCGACATCTCGGTTAACCTGGGATAGTCCTTTAGATTAGACCTTCCAACTCAAGTATGCCTCAAGCCTAATTAAATACTTGGTTTCATGCTTAGGAAGTAGACGTAATGGAACAAAATCTTTAAGCTTTAAGCTTTTTCAATTAAAAAAAAAAAAACATCACATAGATAAAATAGAATTACAAAAGTCAGGACTAAAGTCAGAGTTAGTGTTGACAATCCAAAATTAATTGCAAAAAACGCTAAAAACGAGTTAGAAACAGGTCCTCATCAAAGTTTCAAGTAATGGTGCTAGGGTGCAAGAACACCTGTGCAAAACGTGCCACTATAGAGCACGTCCTCTCCAATACCATTAAGGGAAAACGTAACAGTAAGAAGCGACGTTCACAGTACGGGTACCCAATTGAAACGAATAGGCGTTTCACGTTGGAGGTCTTCAGCGAGCAGTGGCGCGCGTAACACCTACGTATTAAAAGGGCTCGTTTCGCCACGGTGCCGCGCGGACGCACCATCAGAACCAGTAGTTTATTATAATAACAGGACTTGGGAGCGGATCGGCACGCAACTAGTATTAATTATTGATTAACGCTAATGGAGCTCGGAAAATATTATCGGCAAGAGTTATCGGAACACTCAAGACTTACGCTCATGGGAATATAGAGGCTATACGCGATGAAGCACTTCTTAGAAAACGAAGCGAATTACGATGGCATCCTCTCTCATAGATTAGCGGTTAGATCCTATAGATAACATAATGACAGGATATATATTCGATTTATTTTGAATAAACTACGTAAACCACCCACATCATGGGCAACCAAATTAACACAGTATACACAAGCACGCTACCTTATATAGATATCAGGAACATAAAACAAAATCTATCCTATGGTATGGTATGCTTCAAACGTGTGCAAAATGACATGTGCGAGTGACACGTCCCCAGCAGGGGGTTAGTTTCTTTCGGTAAATATGCAAATCGGCATGCACGTACCACTAAATGGGATAATTCAAGCAAATTTATACGATTTTGCGATGCGGTAGCATATTATGTGACAAATGAAACCCAAACTAGATCGTATCGGGTCCGCACAGTAGATCCGCAAGAGTAGACAAATAATCGAGCCCCTCGCGGCTGAATAATCCAAAGTCGCGCGGAAACAGAATATCCAATACGGGTTGTCACCGCAGATGTTGTGGGTCTGAACCGTCCAACGTTTGAATATTCAAACTGGGAGCGGCAGTGCGTCGAAGGGAGACGAACTGAGCCGTGTTATCGGTTTTGCACACATATTAAACAGCGTGTCCGCCGTAATTCCGGATATATACCGATGCAACCGCCTCCCCCCTTGTACCGGATCGAAACACCACCGCCACCGAAAGAAGAATTGATGGATTAGGACATGCGAAACATTGACGCGTCAGAGCGAAAACAAAATCCCGCTCGAGCCGGACCCGGTACCGGCTATCGACCGTACGCGGTAAAATTCCCATTTCCGTCATTCCGCATGTGCGATTGATTATTACAGGTTTCAGGTCTTTTATTGTGTTTTAACTTTAGTGTAAGTACAAATATATAAAAGAAATGTGAAATAAAGACTATTTTTTGCACATATTACTGAAATATACGATATCTTCGTATATTCAAAGAAAGAATATATGTGAAGCATATATTTTTAGAAGCTTTTTTGTGTCGTTTTATGTTTTTTGTGAGTATCCATATTTCCCGCTAACGAAAAGGCCTCGGTGTTTATGGGGCAATCTTTCGTATGGGAAGAGGCCCTTCTGGCGGATATTTATAAATTATTCGCGACATTAAAGAATATTTTACGGTTATTTCGCGTTCCGAAATCTATAAAGAGACACAAGGTTCGCGTTTTATTCGTCGGCGAAAATCGATTCGTTGCGTTCCCGAACCGATCGAAAATAAAACCCGATCGGAATAAAAGTTACATCGGCGCTCTTTCAGTAGTAATATTTAAGTGCGATGTAAAGTTTTGGTATTCCGCGGACAATATGGCAGCCGTTTAAGTTGTGCACTGTGTGGCACCACGAACCGGACCACAGTACGTTTACTTGTACGTGAACGCGAACGATTCTTGTAAACAAACAGCACACAGTCCGGCAGTTTACCGGATTTACGGCAAACATAAAACGCCTTCGCCTTGGTCCGTGTCGAGATTCGAAACAAGAGTTTACTCTGAAGCACTATCGCAGTATTGTACCTTGGGGCCGTGCTAATGGGATACAATAATAGTAACTCCGTTAACATTCCTGTCTTATATCAGCGCAATTCATTAGACTACTATGTATTTAGAAGCGCAAGAATTATTTACCCATTAAATTTACCCAATTACTAAAGAGAATTTATACTACATACTCTACAAACAAAAATAAATATTGTATCTTTGATGAAACTATGTATATTATTGTTTAACTTTGACAGCAACAAGCATGCTTGTTAAGTCTCGTGTATAGTGCTTTCAAAAATTTTTTTTGTCAGGTTCAATGTAGGTAGTCAATAAAACCCCACAAATTGATATAAAATATGAATTATTTCATGGTTGCGACGCCTTCTCCTGACAAAAGACAATTCATTGTCTCACAGTTGTATGTACCTACCTGGTGACATATAAAATGCACCAGAAATAGTTGACCTTGTAGTTTGAACTGAGGCTTGCTGGTAGTAGCCACCAGACTTTTGCTGGTAAACCAGGTAATGCGACCACAAAATAGCCGCTGGCTACTGTTGCTGCTAGCAGCCCCAGTAATTAGCGGCTAATAAAACAGCGTAGTGTGACCATGGCAATAGACCTCCTAGCCCTAGCATGTTGGACGCCTATCATGTTGGTCGCCTAGTCGGCAGACCGCCTAGCCGTCTAATCGGCAGGGCAAATAAATCTAAAACAGTTTTCCAGGAATATCAGCGTCTCCTGCGTCTCAAATGTCTTTTTGCTAGTGTAAAAGAGATGAACGAAGAAACACTCAACATTTCCATTCTTTGTGTAATGTTATGGTTAACAATTACATTCTATAAGATACTTTCAGTACAGTATAGGTACGCGGTACGCATAAAGAGCCAACTATGGCCTCCTCTTAACATTCTACACATAAGTATTTTCTAAAGTTTAGTACATTAGATGTACAGAAAGTTTTGCGTTTAATTTGGCGTCTGTCTCGATGGTGCTGCGTCAAAAAAATCGTTGTCAGTTAGCTGTGTGGCTGCAATCCTCCTCATTAAAATGCTGGCGAGTTGTTAGAGTTAAGGAGGTGCAAGAAGCAAGCAAGTAAGGTACAAGGCAGCGCACTATAAGAGTCTGGGCGTCTCGCTCTCCACTCGGGTGTCTATTAATAAACCACCCGCTAAAAAGACAAGTGCAAATGCCCCGCGTCTGCTTACCGCTTGGTATAATGAAGGTGCGGTTAACCGTGCGACAGAAGTCACCGATGTCAGCGTAAACTACAACCTCCCAGTGTTGCACACCATTTCCCCACAATTCCCTAGAGTCAGGACCAATCTATAAATGAAAGTTTAAAATTCGTTAGTAGTGGCCATACTTGTCGCTCAATCTCAATAACTTAAACTGTGGTAATTGATTTAAAATTTATTTATTATATAAGAAGTTCTTTTGAATGATGTCATGCGGTAGCCGAGAGCAAGGTTTCACTCAAAGGGGAAGTTCTTATTGCCGCGTGTATAGACAAGTCGTCGAGCCCAGGATATATCGAATGACGACAGCCATCGCAATAACGATTCAGCTTCTTCCGACCACAACCTTCGTCTTTGATCACCCCCTTTGTACGCATCTCTCCAAGGCTAACCCCTCACTTCTTAAAACGTCCTCTCAAATGTCCTAAATTCGACTGGCATAATTGAAATTTTACTTCCTCCACGTTGTCGTCACTCCACGTCCCCCTATAAAGAAGTTATCATAGCATTACATTACATTTCATCTTAACCAAAGATCGATACTGAAACCAGTATTTGGACAATTATCAAATGCAAATTGGGATGATCCCTAAACAAATATACTAGATTTCCAGACTAGACTAGGGTTTTTGGTGTTCGGGTATGTGTGGGGACCATTTCCCACCCCTAAAAAAAGATGTGTTTAGGGACGGTAAATGAGTTCAGGTCCGTGATGGCTGTATTCAAATCCCGTAGGATCGGGGTTCCGTTTTTACACGGCAGTTGCGTTTTTTATACTCGATGATCCTCGCCCAACCGTTACACTTGAAAATTTTGCAACCCTGCGTCCAATAAAAAGAGGACATTTGCCCTGAAATAAAATGCGGTGGCGGCTTTATACCGTTTTTCGCTGGTATAGCAACCGTGTGCAAGTTACGGCTTTTTGACCTACAGTTTCAAAGAGTGGTAAAGTGTTGTCGTTGGATTTGAAAACTACTACTCGAGAATGTATACAGTGGAGGAAGTCAATAAAATTCTTCTAATTGCCACTTGAAACTGGATGTATCGCGTGACATCGAAGTCAAGGGTCCGAGATCTGCTGGTCCGCCGGTAGCGTTATGGCAAGACGGCACGTACCGTCGTTTCACCCGGACATTTGCATTCGCAAATTGACGTTGAAAGTAGATTGGATGGGGCTTCAATTTTCTCCCGAGGGGTCACTGCATCCCGGACTCCGATGATACAGTTACCGCTGGTCTCATTTAAGTTTCAAGGTACATTACATAGACTCGTACGGTACTCGAATATACCCGAACAGACCATCCCGCAGACGTAAACGCCTAACTTTCTTACAGATTTATTTATGTTGTATAGAAAATAGTAGATTACATGCAAGGGTTCAATGGCTCAATCTTGTCCCGTGGTTTTCTAAAAGAGAACAGCAAAATGCATTTTACCTTCTTAAATTTATCAATGAAATACAAAAGCAATCAGCTAAGTAATAAATAGCCCCCTAACGATCTAATCCATTGTTTTCCAGCAAATGCACCATACAAAAAAGTGTCAGAAAATAAAACAAAGCCTCCCCAAGAAATAAATAGGTCTCCTAAGTGAGGATAAATAATGACTGTGGAGTCAGTTTTTGCTGCAGACAATCAGAACAAAGAATTTAATTTATATCTAGTGCACCAAAGCGGACACGGCCGAGACGATTGACTATATTTATCCAGCACGGTGTGTAATTCAATTATAATTACTTTAAAACACTCGAAGACGAGGAGATTGCGGATTTTCCCGTCTCTTTTGTTCGAGGGAACTAATCGGATACTGTATAGACAATTTAGTGTGATAAGCTAATAAGATTCCAGGGAACCAGCCCTTACGGGGTGGAGATGAAAGACGGGGGAGGGGATGAGCGAGAAGCATCCCCCTCCGTACATAACGGAGGAATCATGCATCAATGTCTTTTGTGATTTATATTGCCGGCGAAGTCAGTTAAGCTAAAGACAATCAAAATTCTTTACATTGTTCCGCACAAAGTTACCAGCGAAATTGGAATCTTGGACCTTTCCAATATTAAACATCAGACTTCCTTCGATTCAAGGAACGAAATTGGAAGGATTTCTTAAATGGTATGTTACCACTGATAGCGTGTCGCTTTAGTATAGTATAAAAGACAATGTGTCCAATAATTTTATGCACAATTTGTCCCTGTGTAGTCATTACGCTGATAAAGAAGAATTATGGAAGAAAGTTACAATCTTCGCTCGTTTATGTGGGTTTATTTAGTTATTCAGGAAGCCAGTAACATTAATGCAAATTAATAGCCTTCTTAAAACGCATAACCCGCAGGGGGGAAGATCTAAATAGGCGATCTCGATGTTAGATATTCTTTACTTAACCTGCCTTAGCGCCCTCTTTATTACAGGCTTCTTTTTCAGAACAAAAAGTTTTTTCTTTTTCTTAAAAGGAGACTTTACTTTAGATAATTCGACGCATTAAATTAAACGCATCGGATACGTAGAGGGGGTAAACCACCCCCGTCTAAAATGAAATTTCTCCGTCGCGTCAGATGCAGAAGGGAAAAAAGATTTGATCCCCGCAAAAGTTTATCTGATTTTTCCGATACTAAAACTTGAGATGATCGGCGTTGGATCCTACCCCCAAAGACGACTACCCCCACTCAGTCGGCAAGGGGGATGAGTTATTTATAAAGCGGTTCCTATATAATCTGGCCTCCTTATCTCCCCCCTGTATTCGCAGACTTCTTTCTCTGGGGTGGATCTAATTTCAGACACCATTTATTATGGACTAAATAGTTTTCTATTCCATTAAATTTTAGCCTTTTCGAACCTAACTGGGCAGATAACGATAGATAAGACAATATTCTACACGAGTGAATCTACACAACATCCTTTAGCTTTTTTAAATCTTAAATAATGTGACGTTAGTAGCAGTTACCACGTTACCAGTAAAAAGAGGCAACTAAAGTTATCTCTAAGGAATACAGCGCGAAACATGTAATTAAATTCCATTGTATAATTTATGATGGCGAGTGGTGTGGGGTGTAATTCTATATCTAGGCAGTAGGAACGGTTGAAAGTGGCGGCGCTAGTGGTGGCAAAAGTAAATTTATTCAGGCCAGGCTACCGCCCGCCCGTGCCGTAGCGGCGGTGGCTCGCGTTGCGCTTTTGAGTGGCGCTGAAAATGTTTGTTTTTAATTTACTCCCGGGAATGTATAAGTTTAATTAAGCGAGAGAACACCCGCGGTAACCCTTTTACCACTAACTGGCCTTTATACGTTTCACTAAGTCCACTCTTTCAACCGTATATAAAATTAAAAACTAGAGTAGATATGGTAGATACGCCTTTTTTATTAGCTCTCTGGGCTACATCAAATATCCTTAAGTCTTGAAGTAATTATATAACAGAATAACGCAGAAATAATATACTTACAATGTACTTACGTTTTTAGTTTTGAAATCGTTGTGAAAACGATATGTATACGTTGTAAACAGATACAACTGTCTTATAGGTAAGCAAAGAGGCAACAAACCCAAAGCAAATCCCTTAGTGGGGTATTAAATCTTATTAAGAGCGACGTTAGTCATCTTCAAGCCAAGTATATCCAATTTGGGGATTGGGAAAATGTAAAATTCTTATCTGGGGGTGGATGTCGTAGCATTGATGGTTGTGGCGGTGAGACCTGACGTACCTTTTCGGCGTCAAAGAAGTCGACATCGTCGGGGAAGGAATCGACCAGGCGTGAATCGTCTCTTGTCATAGGCGGCTGGTGTTTGCGTGATTAGCCAACCGTGATGGGATGCTCGGTCACGGGCACCGGGTGTTGTCCTCCTCTGCCTTCGAGGGTGGCGGCCGGCGACGACGTGTTCACCTCTCTGACGGTAATCTGTCCCGAGGTCTCTGTCGCGATGAGATATCGCGCAAGGAGCGCGCCCGCACACACAGGAAAATCCCTAATACGCGATCTCTCGCGTACCTCCAATAAAAGAGAATGATTACCCCTTCATGGTCGAATTTGTATGCAGCTGTATCGTCCGACCCGACGTCTCGTCCTTTGTCCCCCAACCCTATTACTTATTGTTAGGGGGAGGATTGCGGAAAATTGAGTCATTTTTCCCGAGGAACGGAATTTTCAGATTTTTCATAACGCTCTTTCAGACGGCGAACTCTTTACCTTAATAAGAATTCAGGATGTCTCCAACGATATATTTTAGGATAGATACGAGATGCAGTAATCAGATTTGTTGTCGAGAATTACTTGCCACGTATACACACTTTTTACAAAACGGTTTCAGGTCAACGAAACCTAACTTAAGTTAGTTTACCTAGGATCTAGGTAACCTAACTTACTTGTACACTTTGTCTTAACAACCCCTTTAAGAAATTAATATTGCTTGACAGTACTGTAAATTACTAATACTAATATAGGTAGGTAGAGATGATTTCAACTAAGAACGTCACTTTCCATTCAGCAGCGTAGATAGTTTGCTAGTAGACCGCCGCGCAGGTGTACTGGTGGGGAGTGACGTTCTTAGTTGAAATCATCTCTAATGTGCTTATCCTAACAACCTTATTTCTCTGAAAATACAGGCGTCAGCTATTGGCGCCATGTCAATTATTGGTCCATTCACTTTGTATGTTGTAATTAGAATAAACCTAGCACTAATATTTTACTAGATATTGCATAGACAATATACTAAAACTGTCTCAGGCAGCATAGCAGTATTAAATTATAATATCTGACACATCGAACATCTGTATACTTAATCTGTTATTGTGAGGCAATGCATAATTCATGTAGTTCATTACAAATAGCAACGTAATCCGGGGTTTCTTCAGACATCCAGTGCGTCGTCCTATTTGCTCATTTTCTTTCATTTATTAGATGTATGTGGAGCGTTCTACATCGACAACTCGGTCGACTTTGCCTCCTGGATCTGTGTATAGAACGTGTTTACGAACAGTAGAATAAGACGCAAAAAGAACCGCATCTACATAACTACCGACCGTTCTACTCAAACATGACAAATACACATGCGGCCGACTAAGAACAGCCCAGCTCTTCGCCAGCGATGGCTTTGACGTTTATCTGGTTTATCGATAATTTGCTTTCCTCGAGTAATGATGTCGCTCAGCATTCAGCAGACATTGTAGATGTAGAAAACGATGTGTGTACTACCGCACTGTACAGAGCATCAAAGAGAATTGAAGTTTCCTTGCTACTCTATGAATTTTTCTTTAAATTTTTGAGGTTTTTCATCTTCATTTTCGATATCTTGGTTTAGATATTGGAGATTGTGACTGTGAATCACAATTTTTGTATAGAGTAGATATCTATATCGAAAGTGGGGGACCGGTTTGCATGTAATTTCATACCCTGGCCGATTTCGGTTCCGGAGTTTCGCTAGAACGATATCCGATGACAGGCAAACGTGCCCAGCCTCAAAATATGCAATAAAGCGCATTCACCCCGACATGGTCTTTGATACAGAACGCCCACGTATACCTTTAGCCATCCAAATTGATTTTATCAAAATAGCCGCTGCGAACACCCTGTAGATTTTATCTTATATTATCTATCGGCTTTAATAGATACGTAATATGTAATTATAATCAGCCAAGTAATTAACAAGCCAACTATATAGCTCGTAAATCGCAATACCTATAATTTAATAGCGAATAAAGCTTATTTGTTCGATTATTTAAGATTATTGGTACTAACTTTCACCTTAGCGGGGTTTAAAATATTTATTTTGTTATCGGAAACCGTTTATCTATCCTGTGGAGCATAACGAATGGCCCTAGTTTTATATCAATATCCTATGCGCGGTATCCAGTAACTGTAATTGCGATAGCGAAATGCAAATTTGTTATTTATCGTTCGGATTATAATATTTATCGGGTTAGTGGTGTGTGCTGCGTGACTCACAAGTGTGTATTGAGACGTATTTCTCAATCAACGGCTTGTTACTAATCAACTTGACATTTAATAGAAAATTTGTCGTTTACGTGTTTTATTTTGTTATGACCATTCTATATCATGTTTGCGATTACGCGATTTATATCATGTCGATTTTCTGAAATAACATAAATATAACTTAAATTAAATATAAATAATATATAATAAATATAACGTCTTGAATTAAAAACAGAATATATACAGGGTGTGAGGTTCTGGCTAGATGATAACAAAGTTCTTATATCAAATTACTATATTCTTAAGTTCTAGATTTCCGGGAGAACATTTTGCAAGAGGCTCTTCTGGACGTAATAGTAAGACAGCTACGAAGAGAATGAACGTGTGTGTGGAGAGATGAGGGTATTTATAGGTACCTGGCGCAGGCACCTGCGCAGGTAGTCAAACAACTATTGGGTGAGAGGGCGATTGGGGGTAGCTGTGATTGGCTGTTGTGGTCGTAAAAGTGTTTTCCAGCTGTGATGCAAATGCCAACCGTCATTTCTATTGAGATTTGAAGATTCTGAGAGGATAATAATGTGATTCCCGGGAGATGATTTTTGTTTGGTCGAAAAGTATTGTGTGACCCGTGTTGTGTCTGTGCTCGGCAAGAGCCGAACTGGTGATCTGGCGCAGCCTTGTACAGTGTTCATGTTCTGAAACCCGAACGCTGACAGAACGCTTTGTCTCACCAATGTAGACACTGCCACAAGCACATGGGATACGGTATACACCTAGGGCTAGCAGTGGAGAAAGTTGAAGCAGAAGTTGAAAAAAATTTGATTAAGGGTTTGAAAATGGGGAAGATGTAGGGAAGAAAAGCAGTTGCGATTGGTAAGTTTTTCGTACGGAGGAAATGGGATAACTGTTTTGGGATAGGACACTGGTAAGATGGTCAAGTTCCATGTGGAGATTGTTGGGATGGGTTATTAAAATAGCTCGTCTTACAAGTGTGCTGATCACGGCTTGTTTCTGAGCTGGGTGGTGGTGGAAATGGGCATTCATGTATCTGTCAGTATGGGTTTCCTGTATACGGTGTGGTTGAGGGAACCATAGGGGTTTTGCGAAATTAGAACATTTAAAAATGGGAGACAGCCATATGTTTCTACTTCCATGGTAAAGCGTATGTTTGTGTGTTGGGTGTTTAGGAATTGTAGAAAATACTCTAAGGATTGCCGTCCATGTGACCAGATAACGAAAGTTTCATCCACGTATCTGAACCAACATTTTGGCTTAAATGGATGGGATTCTAGGACCTGTTGTTCGAAAGCTGCCATGAAAATGTCCGAAAATGTCGTTGACGCGGTTTTCTCCCGAAAGAACTTAGTGATTCGAACTGCGGAAGTCTCAAATCTAAATATTATATTCTTTTTAATTACTTACTGATATATCGAAGAGAAAAGATAAGGACAATATTGTTTGACTACCGCACGTGATTAATTACTATAACGTTTAAAATGAATTGAAAATGCTTTTAGGACAGTAAGTGATGACCTGAATACCTTTTAACCACCCCGACAGCCAGTAGTAGAAAGAAAACGCCGCTTGTATTCCATAAATGGAAAACCATGTTAACCAAAAAAAAAACTATAAAATCAATATGAAATACATTTCATATGTTATTTATTATTTTATTTTTGTATTTTCTTGCTATGTAACTTTGTCCTTTGATATATCACTTATTGTAAAAAAGATAGTGAATTTTTTCACCAGTATCTCAAATTCAGTGGCTCAAATTCTATTATCCCTCAATGTTTGTATATTATATTACATACATATTAGATAAATAATTGCAAATATTGACTGGTAAATCGGCAACATAAAAGGATTTTCTTCAAAAAGCTTGCCTTGTCAAGCTATGAGGTCGATTTTCCCACAGCAGCATCCTTTCAACGAACACTCTTGAATATTTGTGGCTCTAGACTCTAGATTTTTCTGGGTCCCTTGAATCGCAAACTACCGTTGAAGGGTCTCCTCGAAACACCACAAGAAACCCCAGAAAAAGGTATCATTATCCCGAGTGGGTACTTGAAATCCATCTAGCCTGAAACTGTGTTTTATTCATTGTTTATAAATCTCTTTGTTTCTGGGCACTTAAAAAATAGCCAACCGCACTGAAAATCACGTAGACCATCCACCACACAGAGATAATTAGGGATTTTATAAAGGGTTACGCAACACGGCAATTATTATCGTGGGATATACGAATAGATATAGGAGCAGGAAAAAAACGACTTGAAACCATAATGGTGGTTGTTTATTCCTTTTTTCTTGAAGTGGTAGGGTGCTGTTCACCCTTGTATCATCCAACTGCACTCCACTAGGCCTCCTGTTACTTAAAAATAGGGGACGATAACTCCTCCCATCGCAGACGGAAGCATAATCAAGAGTCCATATGAGAGAAGGCGTGTATACCCGTATGTTATGCACTTCCGCTTAATTACTCAAGCATGAGAGGAGCAAGGGGACCGTGGAAAAAAACAATGGAAGCACTAGAAGGACCTGGTTGGCTGACTGACGAACAGGATGCAGGCGAAGTCAACCAATGATCGCCGGTGTATTCCAACAAAAAAGTCAAACTCGAGTGCTTTTAAATCCAGGGATCAGATGTCGATTGTAGGGTTCACGCATTATGTGTCATCGTGTCTTTGTTTGAGTTCGCTGATTGGCCGCGGCAAGCAAATATGGTCGTACCTACGCTTCGGTGTTGAATTTCTTCCAGGATATCGATTGAGATTGATATCCCGGTTGGTTAATTGTGTTTATTTTGACATATTTGATTCACCACCAAGTCGGGGGTCCATCTGCTCCCTCTGACGGTAAATCAGTTTCCAATATGTCAGGTAATTGTCGGGACCAGCTCGCCTAGCAGATGTGGCATGAGTCTGAAGTCCAGATGTGCTTGACCTAACCCTTTCAGAGCATTTAGGTTATGAATTTTAACTTTTATTCACTAGATCATTTCATGATAAACAAAGTCAACGCAAACTGCTTACAATATGTAAGTTAGTAATAAATAACGTTCACATTGACATGTGTGAAATAAGAAAAAGCACAATGACGTGCCAGGCATTGATATGCCTGGAATTGCCACCTGCAATTAAAAATACAATTAAATACGCACACACACACGATACGTGTGAGGGTTTCGAGGTGCGATATGTTGTGCGGTTAGAATTTAAAAATTTCCAATGAAAATCAGTGTAAAAGGCACGATAGACCGGCAAAAACTGGTCGCCACCAAGTGCTCTCTCTCTCCTAAATGACGCGGTGTCGTGTTGAAAAATTTTAATTGATTTCTTGATACCGAGTGTGGCGACACCGGAGCCATCTGACGGCCATACTGCGAGACGATCGACTCCGGTTGTAAGTGAACTGAATTTACTAGTTTTTGTCGCGTCGCTCGACCGGACTCGAACAACAATATTCGTCCAGGAATCTCGTGGAAAGAACCTGACTACGGACATATGCTTTATGCCATGATCGTTTAAGTTTACTTTCACGTCTCGCGGACCAGAGAACTGAAGATGGGTAACAATGACCGTCAACAAAAACCTACCCGGAGTATTATTCTTCTTGTACACTCTCCTATATATACTGAAGCAATCGATTGCAATTTACGTCCCTCGCAATTATATCTAACAGTGTTGAGTTATTTACTGCGTGGGAAATGGCGCAAAAACTCGACCATTTCAAAATTATGTCCGCCGTCGTCCGAGCGACAAGCTAAAATTAAATCTAATTGAGGAAAAAACGCCACTGTTTGTATAACGTCGGCTTACATTACACGAGAAAACCGTATAGATGTCGCTACGCGCACCACGCAAAAACCACAGATCGCCTATAATAAACTTATTCTGTTGTCTATATCTCCACCGTCGTACTTCCATTTCAGTGCAGACCAACGATTTCTTCTTATGGCTATACAACCAATATATCCTATAGGACGTACAGACGAAAAAAGGCGTACATGTATAAACATCTATCCCAATAGCCAAAAGTTTTTAATTTCGAACCGACATATTGATTAAAAGGCATAAAATATGTGCCCTTTCAGACCTTTTCCATTGATTCTGGTGACCAGAATAAAAATCTACACGATTGTTTTCGAGATGTGATCAAAAATGTGATTTATTAGACATTGTAAACGACTTTTGCTTCCTCAAAACCAACATTAAAGGGTCTCCTATGGGGTGTCTCGAGAACTGTTTTAATGGAGACATTTCCACGTATTGATGAGATAAGATCTACCACAAGAGACACCTCCATCTCATAAATTTAATTTTTGATAGTTTCGTGATAAAAGACCACCCTGTATAGGTCAATTGATGGTCGTGTGAAGATATATTCCTCCCGTAGTGGATGGCCTCGAAACAGTGGCAAGTACTAGCGATTATATATAATATATGTGGCTAAGATACCTGTTCCGATCGGTCATTAATAAAACTTAAGCCCCCAAATTTGACAATATCTCGTATTCGCATCGGCGAGAGAACGCGCAAGCTGGCAGACTCTCCTGGCTAAAGATGGTTGTCTCGGTAATGGACATGTCTTCTTCCGTTGGTCACTGTTGCCCGTCAACAAAACAAAAGGAGGGCACTTTTTGCGAGAACAAGCGACGGGACGAACACAATGGCCTAGAGGTGGCTGTTTTTGGGTTGCGCGGAAAAAAATAAGCGCTGACAGGGACCTACAGAGGGGGAGAGATCTCTTCTAAATGCCCGACCATTTAAGGACGAAACTTAAACAAAAGGACGCAGCAGCCGATCTTACCGTGTTTGTTTTCGGCGGTTCATTTTTTCGCGGTCTTGTCTAATAAATCAATTAAGACGTTTCGAATATTAATTCGGATGCTTTCGGTGACGCACTGTGTGCAAAATACCAAACATAAAAACACGCTGTAGCGCCCCACTGTGCCGGTAGGAAGTGGAGTGTCCTCGCAAGGTGTAAATTATAGCACCATTTCTGTTTTTTATGCAGTGGCACCTTGAATAACTTGTTGGTAAGCATTGGGGTCTTTTGTTTGGCGTTGGTGTGACACTATACAACTTTTTTGTAATTTTATGACCATTGCTTTAGTTATTTAAGGTCTGATGTTATAAAGAGGTAGCGGTTAAATTAATCGACGATTAAATAAATCATATCTTGTTGTTATATATCTCCATAGAATGAAAATTAAGCATTGAATTAGAAAGAGCACTTCATACACAGAGTGAACTCTATTCTTGGATATCAAGATAAAATATTCTTACGTATATAGTGTAGCATGAAGGGGATTTTTTTTCTATCCAAATAATATTTTATTCTAATAAGAATTTCAATATAGTTGTTTCAACGGTTAATTATTCTTAAGATTTAAGAATTTAGTATGTTTATGTTAATTGTTAAGTATATTTTTCTCTGACGAAGAAAAAGTTATTCTTCAATAAAAAAGTAGACGTTACAACAAAAATAATTCGTTGGACGAAAAATATATATGGTTCAACGAAAAAACAGTTTCTTGACCCACCATTCTTACTCTGAGAGATACCCACATAGAAAGTTGTGCAATTACTTTACAGATGGCGCTAACAGTTACTCGCGTCTTTTGCCACATATCACCGCTATATCACTTCGACGATATTGAGTGTTCGTATATTGTTTGTTTACATCTATGGATAAGTGTTTTATTTCATGAGTGACTTACAAGGATTATGAGGAAAACCAGGATTGTAGTGAAATAGCCTACACAGAGAGAACTCTATTCTTGGATATCAAGAAAAATTATTCTTGCGTATATAGTGTAGCATGAAGAGGATATTTTTGCTATCCAAATAATATTTTATTGTAATTAGAATTTCAATTATGTAATTATTTCAACGGCTAGTTATTCTTCCGGTTTAAGAGTTTAGTATGTTTATGTTAAGCATATTTTGTTCTGACGAAGAAAATGTTATTATTCTACATATAGAAAGAGAAAGACGTTCGTTTTACATCAACGACAATATTTTGTTGGGTGAAAAATATACATGCTTCAACGAATAAAAAAAAGTTTCTTGACCCAAAAGTATACGTACGTATCGCTTAAAACAGACGTAATTCCTTTCAAGCAGTTCCTTCATACTTAAAACAAGAAAACGTAATACTTGGAACATCAAGAAAATCATATTCTTACTCTGAGAATTTTGTATTTTACTTGACCCAACGAAATGATCTTTCTGCGGATCTAGAAAGAAGTGATATTCTTCACTCAAAGATATTCGTGTTGTATCGAATAAATTTTTCCCTCCGTGTAGTGCTATAATTATAGAAACATCGAGTACATGCTAATTTTATACTACGTACAAAAATAAAAAAACGAATAACAGTAATATGACGTCAAAATTACAATGGTTACAGTGTCAACATTTGGAGTTTTTGTGATATGATTTTTGTGATCTTACTTCTCCTGCGCTTATAATTCAATTAAATGCCTTTACATTGTGACTGCGAAATATGTCACGTAGGAATAGCTTACCAGTATAACACATTTTATTTCAAATATTTCTCTTAATTAACTTTCTAGTTATAACCATTCAAACACAACCGCCAATACTTTTCAGTCCGATAGTAGAATTTTTGATTTCGTGGCAGGTTGTACTGGGCTGTGCGATAATGGAAGAAAAGAAAAAGTGAGGAATGCGACCGGCGAATTTGTCCAGATGTTTTGTCCACATATGTTACTTACCTGAACTCGTCGTACCTACGTGGAAATTGTAGCGCTGACCGATAAACATTAGTCAATTTTGTATTTTGGTGTCAGAACGTTGCATTTAGATACTATACATATATTTTCGTCAATACTAAGGTAGTTTAATTAATATACCTTAGACGTGGTTTATAAACAAATAGTGCGCTTGAAATTATAGAACTGCATGTAAAAATAAGTGGTGAAAGTGGCCGAAAAATGTAATGAAACCGCGGTATCTGGGACAAAGGACCTGTGTACAACTAACATTATCGTATGAGACCATAACAAAAGGACAAGAAAGAAGTATCAGATGAAAAGGTATGTTATGTTATTAAATTATGCGTCCTTTATAATACCAGGCCTTACAGTAACACACAAAAATATTCATGTACCTAAAATATCAGCCATGGGATCGACTAAACTAAACTCACACCTATAGCATAGCGACCATTAAAAGTTTTGCCCAAATTTAAATGAGGTCGAAGCGGTTTATCATTGTGATATATTACATTCATCCAAGTCAAATATCTCAACTTTGGAGCCCGTAAATCGTAGCTAATTATCTCATACGGAACGACGGTGTTCTTTGGTACTCGACAAGTCGGATGAGATGTTTTGTTTGAAGGAAAATCGACCCGTGTGTGGGGACGTCAAGTTTCCAACGCAATTATAAAGTTAATCTAATATTTGCGAGAAACACTGTTAAATCGAAGTTATCAATAGCTTTGTTCGAGCAACAATAAAAAAGTAATGTATTCTACTGCACATGCGCCTTAAAATTGGTGCAGTACTTTGGAATGGTTGGTTTTTAGTTTAGACACAATTGGATGACCCACTTTACCAAGAAAGTATTTTAATCCATACGACGACCAACTTTCCCCGATATATTTCAGAGGCCAGGTAGCGATATCTACTTCAAAAACTGGCGGCAAAACAACCCTGTTTTCTCGAGCAAAGCTCTTTAGTCAAGAATATGTGTAACCGTGAAGTTGGATATTGTTATCAATATGAAAGATCGCGGATGAGTTTGGGGCATGTCTTAATTCGTAATGGTATGGCTAACAGCCGTGCCAATGGTAAATTAAAAAAATGCCTTCATCAGGGAGAACTTGAAGCATTCGAGCTGTTCAGCGAACGAGATCGTATACCTGGTAAAAGAAGATCGACGCATCTCGGCGGGGACTGTAATTATCACTAAAATAAACAGAAATGCTAATTATACTTTTTTCGAAGCGGGAATATTACGCTGGACGAAAAAAAAGGAACGCTTGGAGGCCGAGACCACCATAACAGACATTTTATTTGAGCAATTTCTCATCAGTTTAGCCCCATTTTGTTGCATCCTTGTTTTTCGCCAATTTCGTCCTTATCCAGTGCGCTCGCGGTTCAATCTGTTTGCTTTCACGTTAATGAACCACGTCTGGTCCTGCGAGATCTAATTATTTCGTTTTTGCGTTTCGGTGGTCCAAATTCTTCTCCATGCTGCTTATATACCAACACGAATTGACTAATTGCACTGTCTACTAAAGGTAATTGTCCCCCACTATGGAACCTTTAAAATATAAAAATTTTATGGGTGCTCCTTGGCTTCCTACGCCCTCGGGGATAATTATATAAAAGCCACTAACGTAAATGTACCCATTACTACTTCACTGCGGGCACGACGAAAATTATAGGCTAATACCTGTCGAAATTATATTGTACCAACGAGTAACCTAATGCATGGTTCGACATTTGAATTTTCTCGGGAGTGTAAAGTACAATTACGTACCAATTTACATTTCAACCGAAAAAAGAACTATTAAAATTAAGTTGTTTTCCGCTAGGAACATGATCCCTAATTACCTGTGAACGTATTACGTAACCTGACCAATCCATTAAAGCAATTATTTAATTGGTATAGTACGTTTCAGGTGTGACGAATCAAAAATCACTGACTCATACTCATTGCTACTGAAACGTTATATGTATATATAAGGTGACTTTCGTTTTCGAGTTAATATTAATGTTTTTCTCATATTTATCACAGTGTGTTTCATTAAAACATATTTTGTTTATAAAGAATTAGAATAATAAAATATTATACCCCGACCAGAGTGGCATCATCTTGAAAATGGGGTAAAGGTAAAAAAAATATTTTCCCAGCAGTCCTACGTCCTTTCCCATCCAACATGAAGGTGATAACGTTTTAATTCCACCTTTTTAACGACATCTATTAGGTTTTGGGAAATCCAATTAAAGTATAATGGACTCCTGTCCCATTAATTAATAAAAATTAATTACGTCAATATTAAAGTCTGCTAGGCCGGCCGGTAATTGATAAAGACGGATGCGTAGATAACACGAGAAACGTATATATCTTAATTAACGGAGTATATTTATCTGAGGATGTCAACTGTTCGGCAATGTCGAACACCCTTTAGATGGACACGATAAATAACTTAATCGCGCAAAGCCGACATTTCGACGTACCCCGTATATTTTACCGTACGCGCGCTCGTATAATAACAATTAATAACATCTTTAAAAAAGAATTAATCGCCCGGCCCGGCTAAGAGGCTTAAAGCCAGACATGGACCGCGATGCTTATGGATGCGTCACGGATAAACAATCCATTAAAAATATAATTTAAATTAACATACTGCAACGAGAAAGAAAACTACAGAATTTTATCTCGCAGTCGAAGTGTAGTTCTGAACATGGCCACCGAGAAATTCTAGATGGCGCAGCTAGTAACGAGCGAATAATTATTAATTTGGATATATTTTTTTAGTTATTGGAGTCGTAAATCTGTGTAGTTGATCTGTAAGGCCAAGAGACTGGTGATAGAAATCTCTCGGTGCAATTTCTAACTTGTGAAGTGAAATCATAAATTCCTCAAGTGCGGCAAAGTTCCACTTGTCCCTCGTACGTATATATACTTTATCTGGAGATAGGTCCGATAGGTAGGAAGAGTTATGCTGGTGTGTGTGGCCTTGGTCTTGTATCATCCGTCGCACTCCAGTTATTTATGGCCCTTATCCCATTGAATCAGATTTATCCCACTTAAATTATAAAATATATTCCACTCCGGTTAACTTCTATGCCGCACCGGGCTCCATTCTTTCAGTGCGCGCATATTTATCGGTTACCGAGGCGGCCGAACACTGATAAAAATTGTCCGACAACGTTTTCATAAATGCGATCGGATGCATTACATCGATCATAAATAAATTTCCAAACAGATATGCGAGTGCATGAATAACGTCTTGTTCCGATGTCTCTTATAAGGCACATAACAATTAGGTTTGCACACACAACTCATGATTTATTGATGCATCTTATACGAATTTATTACCATTCCTGACCAACCATCGTGTTATTTTTAGTATACACTGATTTCCAGATTCATTATTTTGCTTTATTACAAACAACGTTGGTTTACGACCATCATTTAATACATAACAAATGCTTTTTGACATTTTTTTCAATAAGCTGTAATTCTTTTTATTAATTATGCCAAAATGTTTGAGAAATAAAAGCGAACTCCATAAAACCAAACCGGATAATAAATCGTCTGACATTAAACCGCAAAATAAATAAATAAATGGGTTTATAAGAGCGGCAATGAGTCATTTGTCTGGACTGGCCCGTACCTTCAGTTTTAAATTCTTTCGTCTTTTATAACGTTTGCGCACGACAAAGCAGTCGGGCGAATTTATGACGTTCATGTCGAATGACCGTTAATAAAGTCGAGGCAATGTTTGGCGTGTTTTAGGCCTTTTATCCGTTAACCATCGGCCAGTTTCGTTAACACTGATAAGAACACATGTAATTATTGTATCAGATAGCGTCGCAAATTGGCCACAACCACCGAAATTACAAGCCACCGAGACGTATATTTACGTAACAGGTGAAAGAATATTTGCATCTCAACACCAGATTTTTATTTCTTTATTAATACCTACGTGTCTTAAAAATGTTTTCGGGTAATGTCAAAATTTCTATTTTATTTATAATTAAAAAATAAGCGAATTCAAAGCTGTATTGTAAACCCAGCATTATACTGACATTATCCTACCGTTAAAGCTTGAGTTCTCGTTGCAAAGTAATAATCTACTTGTAGATGTGAAAGTTATCAGATTTCAGTCGGTGCGGTTTTTTTATTGTGCGAAAAGGGTCAAAGGGCACCGCGATCCCTTGAAGGGCTCTCGTAGGTCGGCCGGCCCTTTTGATGGTGCGGTTCCTTTGCGATATTGCTTTTTTGTGTGGCCCCGGTCTGCAGACTGACGACCGAAAGAAATTCTGCACAATACAGCATATTCCTCTGTACAGAAAAGATGATCCTGTCGCGTCACGTTTTGGGAATTGCGCAGAGCTGTAATTAAGACATAAATTCGAACGGAAGATATATCGAATTTCGTCAGTCCAAGGCATAATTGAGGTCAGTTGTTTAAACAAACACGCGCGTCCGTGTACGGCACACCGCGCGTAAATTATACAACATATATAATAACCGGTGAGGCCGTAATGAATTTCTACGCTATCTGAGGAACTGCAATTTGTTTCCTATAATTTAATTTTGCAATTACATTCATGTTGAACAATGCAAGCGAAGAAGATGGATATCTGGCGCAAAAGAAGCAGCCGGGGTAATTAATCAAAGGCAATAATTACCTCACCTTAATCGACTCAGCGCAATACTTTTACTGCTTCTCGCGCGTTTTCCGATTCCCGTCTCACTCTTTTCCGGAAAGAACTTTCTACGCGATAAAATCGGATACTTGCTTTACCATATTAAGTAAGAAATAACTTATACATACTCAAGCAGACTTATAAATACTCTAGCCATACTATTATCTAATATATTTCCCAATTAACGACAGGTAGCACTCAATAGCTAATCTAATGGGAGTACAAACTAAAATCTAAATCGAAATTCGGCGGGTTTGTGTTGTCAAAGCGGCCGGGGCGGGGGTGAGGTTAATGGATCGTGACAGTCACCCACCTCAGCGTGCCAGACCCAAACATTGATAAAGCAATGAACATTAATTTCGTGTGGGGTCCGCCAACAGCGGTGCTATGCCACGTCTAAGCTGATTTCGTGTACCTCCTGTAAAACAAGAGCCGAATTATTGGACGCATTAAATTTAATAGTGTCCAAATAGGGACACAACACCAGAACGAGCTACGATGGGCTCCCGCTAGTAACCATTTGTGATAGAACTACGAATTGGTTGCCTATACATATCGACGCTTCCCAAACTGCGGGTCGTGTAGTGTAAACATTATAGGGAGTTGCAGTTACATGGAAAGAATCACAAAATATTCGACTGTTACAAAAACAATTTAGCGTAACCTACACCTTACAAATTCTGATTAATACATGTAGGAAAACTGCTAGAAATACACGTGTAAATGTGTGAGATTTTTTTACTAGAACATAAAAATTGTAACAAAATTTTGAATGATTAATTGTTGTATTAGTTGTTTAGTTGTATTTGAAAAGAAATGTAAAACCAAATATTTCTTTCAAGGAAAGAATATATGTTTGAAACAAATAAGTATTGTTTAAAAAAGTGAGCTGCATGGGCTCAAAGAAATATTTTATTTGAAGTTTTTACTGAAAAACCGATTCTTTGACATCAAATAATTTTCCATGATTTCCGTAATATCGAAATTTTTTGGGTTTAATTGCAGAAATGGGTTTCAATAAAATAATTTGTTTTCTCTGTGTAACCACTGGGTATTACTAAATTACTATTTTACTATAGTTGTGTTCTCTTCATGAAGGAAACAGTTTGGCGCCAAGTTTGGAAAACCCTGGCCTTTGTTACAGTTTCTTGACGAAGAATTGTGCGAGGGTATTTCAAAATGTTACATATTTAATGGCTTTTTAGTTTAATTACTCTTGTAGGAAATTTACTAATTTGGACGACTGTGCGTACGTATGTGAAACGTAATAAACACGATTTAGGGTTTAACATAGAGAACGATTATTTTAACAAAATTAAGTTTTTAGTGCATGTGATGCGGACATGTGTTGGGGACAAAATGCGGGGCGCATTCGGGCGTGGATTGAGTGCGCTCCGGGCCCGGCCGAAAATGTTCCGGTGACCGGTCGCGCAGAACCCCGTAGGCTCGCAAACAACGGCTGCAACAACAATAAACAGCGAGTGGACGGGGCCCGGACACCGTTCGCGAATTTACGTCCGTGTGCAAATGCAACCGTATACACGGGATTCATTCGTACCGATCTCAAATAAACATCGATGGCGTGTTTTAGCACTGCCAAATCATACCTACACCGGCAATATTGATTCGGAAAAACGACGACGAATGCACCAGTTGGGCCATTAATGTGCTGATTCTGCTCGTTAATTTTATCGGGGTATTCAATTTTCGTACAAATCATCACATCTTTTGTGATTATGTATACATGCATACATAGGAACGCAATTGAAGTTGTGCTACGGTGGATCTTGTGAAATCATATCCTGGCCTTCGAGGTAGGGGACCACAAGATCCTTTAGAGATCGTTAGAACAACTGACAGCTTACAGCATGCAAAAACATCTTTTTTGTGTTTCTGGTTTGATATAAATTTGTTTCGGCGAAAGCCGAATATTTTGCGATAAATTTGATACAGAATGATTTTGAAAAGCACATTTTTGGTTGATCTAGACACCATAGATTGACTACACACCTCACTAGGGTAGATTCAAGTTTACACGTTCGTATTTAGTCTGATTTTAGCCCGAGGTCCCGCAATCTTTGAATATTTGTGTTAATTTATATTTTACGGTACTTGAAGATATTTTGCTTTCATCCAATGTAGGCATTACCAGTATATTTCGAGTGGTATAATATATTGTGTACGTGAAATCGCATGTAGGTCTTAAAAATTCTGCTACCAGCGGGGTAGGAGAGTACGAACTCGATGTTGACCCGGGCCGGCCGCAGAATGGGCCCCGTGTGTTTTATGTTAGTGATTAAATGATTCATTGTTAATTCTGGTTGGTACTTGGGGCCACGAATGTACGGACGAGGCCCGGCCACTCGATCATCCGTAACCGTAGCTCCAGAAGTGCCGGCCGCCGCCGTCGGCCCAGTGCTAATAACCTCGGGTTTTTTACTTCCGAGGGCCGGAGATGCCTCAACCACGCTCTTTGTCTTCCCGAAAATATCTCTCGGTCCGCGTGACGCACGGTATAAATCGCAAATAATTATTTTTTGGTTGGGCGAGCCTACGGCGCAGCGCCGCACGGCGTAAAAGCAACGCGAGCAAAAATTAATACTTATTGCCGCGGTCGGTAGGTGTGCAACAATCAACACTAACGTATGACTTCAGTGCGTTCGAGTTATTTATCAACTGTTGGTTTTTCTTTGGGTTGATATTCCCGAATCGGTGACCGAACAGCCGTGGACGGAATATAGCAATCTCTTTCTGCCTTAGGCCAATAGATAAAGAAATATGTATGGTTCCGCATAGTTTTAGGGAATACAGAATCACATCTGGCGGAAATGGCAGAAAAACATTAGCTATTTTGTGATAATAACGACGGAAGTTATGACGTTTCAGGCTGTCGGATTTTTCAAACCTCACTAGTCAACAGTAAATATAGTTCGATGTAGAATTTATCAAATAATTAGAATTTCGAAATACGTTGATTTCGTCCGAGAAATTATTATGCCTACTTCAAAACGCTTTTGAGATAGAGACAATCCAGTAGTACAGCGTTGTAGTTAGCGTGTACCTTTTAATATATTATGCGATGTTTTTATTATTTTTTTTATTATTTTTTTATTAATTGAGTAATTTGTAGGGTGTACAATTTATAACCACCGTTACTCATACCGTTTAATTGTTTATTTAAAGGTGGCCACTTGACCCATGCTAAGTAATCGTCCGTCTGGGGATAGTTAATTAGCAATTGTACCGGGTGTTGGGAGGTAATAAAATGTCAAGATCTTCATTTCCTCTCTCTTTTATTGTCAGCCAGTAAAGATAAACTGACCGGCGCGCCCGTATAAATATCAATATGAATACGATTTAATTGTAATTAAGAATATAATTTAAGCAGTGTACGTTGTGACCGTACGTCCTTACCTCGCGTTGGCCCTCTCTTGACTTTCGATCGTTATCTCGCGTTTTATTACCGAACATATAAGATTTAATTACAAGTCATCCGCATCGAGAATGCCTTTTATATTTCGTACAATGTAACAGTGATATCTTTATAAAAGCGGATCGAACCAAGCCATTGTATTTTTATTGTACCGCTCTTTTCATTTCGTACATCGATCGATTTCCATATCTGGAGATGGTTTCGTTACTTACAATTCGACGACAATGGATAAACTAAAAAATAAAGACGACTGAGATAAGCTAAAGCGACAATTCTTTGAGCAAGGGTTAGCTGTACAGTTTTCCTCCCAACAAATTAAATCGACACATTAAAAAACAAATCCTAAAGAGATATCGGCCGTCAAATTTGTGCGTATTAAATAATCTTTTGGGTGTACGGCCGGTTTAATTACAGAGATCCAAATTAAAAGCACGATTAATAAGCGTTGCGGGCCCCTTGCGTCCCATCACAGGTGTCCAATAAGACACTGTCCGTCGAAAATAAGAGCAATAAAAGTTGTTGGGGCTGCTCGCATCAAGATACGTATCTTGGATTGACTTTTCGTACGCCAAGTGTATAATAAAACGCAACGAGCACGAAGATAGCCGGCCGTAGATATGTCCGTGTGGCCCGTCGCGTCGCCCATCTTGCACCGATATTTTCGGTGCGGCGGTACACCCCCTTCGTCTTTTGATCGATCTTCGTGTAACGAACGCGCTCGCTCCGGCCCGCTGCGCTTTTTTAATCTCCGAACCTCCCAATTAGTACTGTAACATAAATATTGGTACTCGTTAATACTACCTCACGGGTTTTTTCACGTTTTTAATTTATCACCGTCATTTGTAAGCGATGCGAACGTAAGAGCCGGCTTTACACGACCAGCAGAATCACTGCGAAAAATATAGCGAAAATAATAACCAAATTGTTGACTATAATGACCACACGTGTCTTCTTCAGTTTACAGAGAATAACCATCGATCGTATTCGCACCACGCTTGCTCCAATTGACAAATACGCATGCGCAGAGACGCAATTGCAATGTATAAATAAGATGGCCTAAAAAATGATCGCATTCGGTCGTTTCGAGTTTACAGCAATTAGTAAAAATCGAGTTTGGCGCGAGGGGTAATAAACGCGAGCAGACGTTGACGGAAAATGAGAACGAGAAAAAACGCACTTCATTAGCGTTGAAGGGGGCGCATAAATCGCAATCAGCGGGCAGCGGGCGGGTCCCAGTCATAACACACGCTTGTCGCGTTTCTCCAGCGGCGACTCCGCTGACCAGCGCACAACCGCGACAATGAGTGTGGGACACGATTTATTGCTTTTTCGTACTTTTGCGAAGGTGCGAACGGAAACCGAGCGGCAATTTTATTTCTCAGCGACTCTATTTAGAAATAATTTAAGGTATTGACTACTTTTCAACAACAAAAAAGAATTAATTTGACATTTCAATTCAGAGATTCTTTATAATTCTTCTCAGCTTTTGAAAATTCTTGTTAATTCTGTTTTTTTTTTCTACTTGATTCTTCTGAGTTTTTGTAAGTTCTTAACAAATCTTCTCAATTTCGTCAGTTTTTTTTTCTCAATTTTTCTCACTTCTTATCATTTCTTTTCAATTCTTCTCACTTCTTCTCAATTCTTCTCAAATTTTAACCATTAATAAATAATTATTATTTTATTTCCTCAGCTTTGCTTGTTGTTTCTCATAATACGAGTAGAAGCTCATTTCTCTTCAAATCAAATTATCCATTGAAACGAAAAGCTATTGACTTCTTTTCAACACCAATAAAGAATAAATTATCACTTTTCTTTCCTCCTCCAGGAGCGGTAATAAAATTTCTCTTGCCCAGGAACAGTAACGGGGATGTTTCCAAGTTTCAGTGGAAAGTTAACTCAGTAAATGCAATATTTCCTCTGCCACGATTGAGAAGTTCGTCTTATATAACTCTATTATCTGCAGCGTTGTAGACCCGTCTTTTCTGTACTACAGAAGCGTATCCTGAAAAAAAAAAACGACCATACTGAAAGTTAAGTTTCCTTTAACTTTTTTCGGTGTAAACTAAGTACAAACCATCAGAGACGATGTGAATCAAATCTATACGTGATACACTAACAAGAAACAGTTTTGCATCGACATGAACGAGCAAAACGGTAACATTGTTACGGAAATCACGACTTACACAAATTATATTCACTGACCAGGAGTCAAATGATATCGTGAGGAAACTGTATCACATTCACTGCTTATAAGCAGACTGTCTACCGTTTCTGATATTTATTCCATTGGTAATATGTACTGTTATTTCTTCGATCCTCTTGCTTACGAAGCTTTAATACACCCGAATAAAAAGAATTTATACTTAAAAATAATAATATTAATGACCATCAAAAAGTACGCGATGATTATTCAATTTTCGAATTTTAAACGCTCCTCTAAATTTCGGCGTAGAACACTAACTTAATAAAAACTTATTAATAGATTAAAGCCAAAGTAATTTATTATGTGTGGAGTTAATTATAACGGCAATGACTACGCGAAAATCTTGGAGAGGTCCTCCCCGCGCGGCTCCATTTCAGAGGATCCACACGCCGAAAAAACGATCGCCGCGATGCGTGAAAATTAAAAATTACTGCCCATAAATCCGTCCTTCGCTGCGGTTCCCAGAATCGGCCCGTTCAAAATTGCGAACTCCCCTCGCAAAAATAAATAAATTAAACCTTCCTCTGTGTGTGTGTACAGAAAAACACAAACCACGGTCATCATTGTCACTCGATTTCGTTCCACCAACAAAATTAGTTTTGTCAATCAATAGAGATGTAGATTTTTTTTTGTCACAATAAATCTTGTGGATCTTGAAATGGTGGAGAAATATATAAATGTACTCCTGGAGAAGAAAATCCATAGCAAAGCAGTAATTTATCACCACAAACCGATTTGTCATAGTGCGTTATCGGACCACTAAGGCGTGTTATGATTTCAGAATTAATTAAAGGCACAGCTAGCGATTTAGAGCTGTGGTATGGTTGCTAAAGTGCAACTTGAGAAATGTTTAGAATGAGAAATGTTTAGTATATATCATGGTCCCTTTTTACACATGTACCTGACAGCCCTATTATTTTAGTCCTGATTGGGTCACCCGGACAAAACGCCTTAATACGTGACTGGCCCGCATAAATCTCGCGGTCTCATTATGCGCCTGAAAAATGCACTAATAAATGTAGATTGCGTAACGCAATTTGTCATACGAAATACGAGCTGTGAAATTTTCATTCACACTTATTTATTCTAGCTACGTAGACTTATATGTTGTGTTCGTACAGTGGAGGTAACGTTGCTTATGTATAATGCAAAATGGAAATTTACCCGGTCGAAACCCTGCATGAAATCAGAAACTATTTAATATGATGTGTGCACCACATACATCATATTAGACTTGTATTGGATCAAGACAAACAATTGTTACAAAAAGACCAAGTCATGGTTAACATAAATATAAAACCAAGTTTAGAGTTCACCAGTTTTGTTATTGTTTTCATTCCTTAAATTTTCATTTAGACATTCCATTTAGTTACTGTTCATGATTGGATTGTTCTTGAAGCCTAAAAAAAAAAGAAGTCTTGTAATTTTTAACATCAGCTGAGCACCTATCAATTATGACGATGACTAGTATTTTAATTGCTGTGGAACAACATAGACAAGTGCATTGATACCTCACAAACATGAGTTTTGTTTTCGATTGTTAACCTCCGATCTGAAAGGAACGGAACCGTGGCCCAGCGGTAGTTAACATATTATTAATATCTACCTGGTCTAATGTGACAGGAGTCCTTTGTTCAAATAAAGATTCTGTAGGTCGTTAGGACGTGGAGGGCCGTTTCGGCGTCAGTAGGGTCCTTTCGCTGCTCATCGGGTGTAACAGAACAGTGGAATTAATTACAAATGGATGGGCAACAGTATGAGCCAGCGACATCTGCCGTATTATGCGCTCGAGACCATTATTGGTGAGCGCCATACATATGTATGTTTTGTACACATATATAACCTTGTACGGGCCATCATACATAAAGCGGTTAAGTACGTTTAACCCGTGGGTCATTGTTAAGGACTTAATTGAAATCCAGTCATTTTGTGTAGCCGGAACAGTGTCCATTTCACTCGCACAGGAAGGAGAGTCTTTTGACCCTAATGTTTATGTTTACAATGGCGAGGCATTATTTTGAAGGTGTGCATAATACCTCTTTATATTTATTGTTGACCATTTTGTGACAAACTAACACCTAGAAAGTGACCTATGTATTTTATCATGTGCATGAAATTATTATAATTGTAGTTTTCAAATTGCCGCTTCACGGAAGACATAAATGAATGGTTGTGTTCAGAAGAGCAAGCGGTAACTAAATATTTCTTAGGAACTGCTGATAGCACCAGTTATTTGTTTTGTCCGAGCAGTTCGAGCAAATAATACAAATAATTATCTTTGTGTTTTTTTTTTTCTGTCTAAAGGATGCCTCACATCTATAAAGCAATAGCAAAGAAATCGAAATCTATATCTACAATATTTGTGGTTCTGGTTACTGAAAATGAATTAAAAATATAATTTACATTATTGTGTTTTGTTATGATATTTCCTTACTTGCACTAGTAATATATTCTGTATATTGGGAGGTGTTCTTGATTTTTACAAGAGTAACATGCCTATTTTTAGTTTTGCTAAAATATGTTGATGAATTGTTTTTTTTTCTTTTCAGGTAAGTGTTTTTGCTTCCCCTATGATAATCAAGTAAGTTACCTGTTACATTTTGTAATTTCCTTCACAGTTATATATGTACATTACCGGCTTTGTCATCAACCGTCACAGATTGAATCTCTAAGCAATTCAGTTTCGATTAGATACTTTTTGACATTTCATATTCAAACGAGACACCTAAAATCTTAAAATTCTCAGTTACACCACGAAATCTCTGATTTAAAATATGTAAATTATATATTATATATACTTAAATACTACTTAAAGATTAAAATACTTTACGATCTTGTTAAAATTCTTCCAGTAGTGCCTAAACCAAAAACTAGTGATGGGCGAATTTGAATGAAATAATCAATTATCATCGATTCTTGAAGTAATCGAGATATCTCGATTTTTGAAATAATCGATTCTGAGAATCGGTTCTCAAAATTAGAATCATTCGAATACCAATAATTCGATTCTTCAAATCATTTGATTACGCCCATCACTACTAAAAATCAATCAGTCTGTCTAAAGTACTCTTCGAACAGTCGATAGAGTGTCTCTATAACTGGTACGACCAAAAAGGATTAGCTATTCTTCAGACTTAAGGAATTTCAAAATTGGATTTGAAGGTAGTGTCTGACAACACTATAAAATGTGATTATTGGCAACGAAGTGGTTAATAAAACCGTTCGATGAGAGCTGAACAGTAATGCGGGTTCAACAACTCAAAGGCTGTACCCACACTCGGGGTCCGTTGCTCAGCGAAGGAGGTTCATTTCTGCCTGTTTTCTGTTAAGTACTGTGGCTCACGCAACACCGCCGAGGCACACGCATATATTGTGCGAGCAGTTTCAATATTTTACGGTACGGTGCCATAGATCAGCTGCGCCATTTATTTTTCATCGGAGCAAACCGCTTCCTGTTATTTTTTCGTAATAGATACGCACACACAACGGGCTCACGCTGCGTACGCCGACAACATCGCTATGGGAAACGTTTTTCACGTTTCTTTTTCTTTTCGTCCTCTCCACTTCGTCCTCCGTGCGCGTTCAACCCGGCGGCGTTACTTTACGTTTTGCCCACTTCGTTTACGTTTACGGTCAAGCTTCTGTCGGCTCCTGGCCGACTCAATAAAAACTAATGCGTGATCAGTTTGACGTTGATTTTATTTATCACCCACCTTTTATGATATACCACAAGGCGACCACGAATAAAATCGATACGCGTTTCACTGTTGACGTACGCCCAATATTTATTTTTATACCATGCGTTTTCTGTTCGTATAAAACAGAAATAAACAAAATTAGATATCGAAAGTGATGTAGTCAGTTTTAAACTGTTATCGTCACACCAGATTTTAACAGGTTCATTGAAATCACAGTTGGAATAGTAATTCGACCATATGTCGCAACTCGACTTTTCACAGTTATTATTTAACTACGTTATGGCGACCAGGTTTTTTTTTGACGGATAAATCCGTACTGTGTGAAAGGGTTATTAGAACGACTCCAACTCACAAAAACCTTTTACTAGTCTTGTTAATTTATGCGCTTAAAGACGGAATAGGAAATCAGAAATGTATGTGGCTTGATTTATGACCAGGGGCTGTTATAACTAATTTCCCCCATCAGTATTATGTAAATAGTTGTGTACGCCAAGTGGAAAATCAACCAGCTTTGAATATAAACTTTTTCTGATGCGGTATATATCTGTATATCTAGATGTAAAACGAACATTGGTGGGATATTTGCTTTCGTAGCCCGAAGCGTTTGCGGATTAAATATTAAAACGGTCCGCTCTTGTAAACAGACACTGAAATTTAATGGGAACAACATTGATTTGCAATTAACCTCTCTAATATTTTAATCAGGGCCGGGCCCTTTGAACCGTTTAGTCGCTGTTTGGATAGTGTAATGGAGCTGCATCTAGCAGTATGTATATAGTTAGTTACGAGTAAACAATTGGGAAATTTTAGTCAATTGATCGCCTGAGGCTGTATTGGCGTTACCCTGCGAAATTGGCTGCACTGATTTTACTGTCCCATAATGAGAAATTCAACGGGCTTGGGTTAGCACCAGTGACGGTGCAGGATGGGCTGTACTCACCCAGCCGCGCAGTAAAAAGTAAATTGTATTATTGTTGGTCGTGTTTATTAGTTCGTAATAGACCTAGTCGATGGCAGTCAACTAGAATTGATAATTTAAAGATGTTATGCAGTGTGGAAAAAAGTTTGGAACACCTAAAATGCCTTCAAATGAAGTTATTTGTGGCAGAAACAATTATAAACTTGCTGTCTTTTCCTTGGCCAAAATTTTTATTCGATAATATTCGATAAATGTTGAAGATGGAATAGTTACATGTAGGCTCTGGAACAAATTCCTTGTTTTTTTATTTGATGTTAGTTAAACCAAATTTGCTTTCAAATCAAGTCTGCCTCTAAACATTGCAAATAACTTGCGTCTGTCAAGCTTCCATAAACAATACGGTCCCAAAATTCTATTTATGTAATTTATCCATAACGCAAACCAAATTCAATTCCCAACCCATACGGTGACTTCTTGTGGAAACTGGTGTAACACTATTGCATCCTTGTGGTATTCTGTAAGATCCAATAAGTGTCCAATCAGACCAATAGGTATAAGTAGTTTTATTGGTTAAAAAAATATTATTCATACTATTCACTGAATTATAGTAGATGATTAAAATCATCTTGTGTTCATTTGTTAATGTTATTTTATACGGATGGAATTGGCTGAAATTCGTTTCTAAACTCATTCTGCGAAAAATTGCTTAAGAATTATCACTAACCTCACAAAAATGTCTACTTCGATTGTAAAGCGACAGTAAAAAGAGCCCAGACTTCCAGATCTGCTCTTCTCATATCTAAGACATTTTGAGGAGACTTTTTTTAAGTTAGATAGCAGAATTAAATGCCTTGAAAGTAAACTAACGTCTAACTATTAATCAATAAATAATTAAAAATAATACGCAATTTCTTGTCAAATACCCAAGAAATGTGATCTTCCATATTACTGAATAAAAATTGGGATTGCATTGGAAAAATGTTTGTCGTTGAAAAACGCACACCACAGTAAAAAAGGTCAGGCTAATGAGAAGAGAGCAAATTTATAATAGTTTTTGACCTCTTGAAGGGTTTTGTCAGTAAAAAAAAACTTGAGGATAATCCAAAATCCAACGTGTTTCAGGCTTCTTTTCCACACTGTATAAGTAAATAGATAGGCATAGCATTTCCAAAGAAGGCACATAAGCAAGTTTAAAAATTGTTGTTATTTTATATTATATTAGATATTTTTGTGTATACAATGTTTTGAACATTAAAACGAAACGGTACGTGTAGTGTGATTTAAAAACAGGTTCAAAGAATGATTTCTGGAAATTTTAAACTGTTTGTTCGTATCGATCACGGCCGACAATATAAATTTAATGGTTTTCAATCGAACCCGATGATCGGGTCTCCAAATGAATTGAACATTTCGGACAGCTGAGCAGCCAGCGTTGGAACAGGGTTCGCTATCGCCTCGTATATATAGGTATACGTGTACGTGGAAAGTCTAAAAAGCCGCTGACACTTAACAAGCGTAAATAAATTTCGTCCCATTCAGTCCACACCAGATAAATAAAATAATTAAATTGCTTAATTTACTACGGAACACCGTTTCGTTTTTCTAAATTATAGGAAATGAGTAAATTTGTTTTTTTGTCCAACTTTAATACACCAAAATCGAGAAAAAAGCGCAATACGTTTGATCAGGTGTATTTTTTAATGAGTGCGGGGTAACCGATAAAGAAATTTGACGGCCCTCTAATATATCTGAGCAGAACACTCCAATTAAATAGAGCAATAAAAAGATGTAATGATAAAATACCATAAACGAAAAGTGACCGTGGAAAAACAAAAGGGAAAGGTTGGGACCCATAATCGTCCGAATTATGCTTCGACTGTTTTTAATGACCCAGAGCACACAGTAGCTACCAATTAAGGTAGCCGCGCTGTCACTAATTATATAACGTTAAGATAAATTATTTTTAATATTGCTTTGTGAGAGATGCGTCCCAGATCCTTTTCAAGATAACGCGAACAAATTACCATTATACAAGACGCACTCTCGGCTAATGTCTCTCTGTCTCTATCCGGAAGAACTAGATGGCTGTCATCTTGAACTACGTTGTTTCGAACGATATCTCTTGACTGTTTTAGTAATTGCCCCGTCTTTGATTGACGTATTATCCCATTTGTAATTTAATTTTTATTATTGACATCTTAGGTAGGTACACACAATGTTTATTGTAAATTTATAACCCCTTTTTTTCAAGATATTTTTGTTGTTTATGTTCGAACCTTTTTCCCCACACTATGTTGTTATTAGCAGTGGCGGTTACATTTGAGGGGACGTCACTCACTGTTCGAAAATGGTCGCACCAGGAAAGTATATAATTTATTTTAATCGACACGAAATTAATTTAAATCGCATTCAATTTTAATTACAGCCATTCGGGTGGTATTCCGAAGCGTCAACCGCAGGCGTAATTCCGCTACATATCCATCACACACGCGGGCGTTACATTTTAGGCGTGGTTTATTTGTAGATAAACACGGAATTCTACTTTAAACTCTCTAAACTAAATTGTGTAACATCGGATCTCCCGTCTCACTTTGTAAATTGATCAAACTCCTGTTCTGTCAGCCCCCCTTCCCCACTCCACTTAATCGATACTTTGTGTACACGCACAAAGTGCTTTTTCAGTAAGAACCGTGTTCCCAATTAACGCCTTTTTGTTAGCGGCCTCTTGTTAAGCTGTTGATTTTTCAAATAATGCAGATTACTTCCGAATGTGTTAATGAAGTTCACTGTTACCTTCTCCTAAGTAATGATGTTTGTTTCAGTACTCTTTCAGAAGCTGCTTTGAACAAAAGAGAAAGTGCTAATTAGCTAATAAGTTCTTGTTGCACTGACACAATGATGCAAATTAGTTGTTTAGTCTTTCTTCTTTTTTTTTCTAGAGACATGTATGTGAGTTATGTCCAAAATGTGTTTTGTGTTACCAGATATGAAGTTGAGTAATATAGAAGAACGGAACAAGAAATATTAAGTGTAAATGGCTAAATTATGCTATTATTATAACCCTACACAGAGAGTAAAAATTAAATGAAACGAATTTGCTTCGATGTTCGATGTTCGATAAAGAAAAATCGATGTTAAATAGTGGCAGACAAAGCTTTAGTTACCGCAAATAATTTATTCTTTGGTAAAATATATTAAATTCAAAAGTATGGTATTTGTATGAACGTTAGTTCATTCTCTTCCTTTTCCAATGGGTTTGATTCTACTATTTTTTTTTCACTTTTTACCATTTTCAAAGGCTTCAGCACTGGCCTGTCAGCCCATGCAGCTAACTTTTTTAAATTTTAAAATACTTATTTGTTTCAAACATATATTCTTTCCTTGAAAGAAATATGTTTAAAGAAATACATGTATTTGATTTTACATTTCTTTTCTCTCAGTGAGTTCATTCCACAATAAGATTTTCTATATTTAATAAAATTTATTAAATATAGAAAATCTGACAACACCTACAAAAATTGATATATAGAACAACATTAAGCCATAAACAGGTCATTCGATAAATTCTGGCGAACAATTTTTCACGCTTTAGTTTTTGCGTATTTAACCCCTTCGCAGTGAAAGAGAACAATGGTCCCTAGGGAGAGATAAGCGTCCAGGGACTGCGTACGCGGCATTCTCGTAAAACCAGGACTTTAATTTAATAGTGGCGAGCAACAGAATTACGAGTTTGCATGCGCAGAAAAACGGATTCGTATGTTATTAAATGTTTGGGCAGTTTGTCATACGGAATGAGCTGTAATTATTTTTGACTAGACATTGTTTGCGTCCAGTCCGGGAGCTCTGTAAATATGCCCGACGTTAGCGAGGGCCTTGTGGCCTCAGTTAACCGACGCATAAATTGTTAAAATGAATCCTGGGCTATTTAAAAGGTGGCGTTAAAAAAAGAAGAAAAATGTTTCTGTAAATGGGTACAATTTATGCATTGTCACGAACTCAGAAACAACAAACGTTATGGTCTTTGTAAAATTACTTGCAGCTCTGTAAATCGCGAATTTATTTCAATTCGTGATTATCACATCTGGCGAAGAAGCATGGGGTGGAAGATTACCATCTTAATGTTACCTTTTTTCTCTTCGAGGGAGAGCGTCTCACACACCCCTATCTCATAAATTCTATTTTACAGCTTACTTTGAGTGGCCCAAAAAGGCGGGGTGTTAAATTAATTGAACAGTTCGGTCGTAAAAACTAAGGTATAAATATCTCGTAAAAAAACTGTCCAATAACGACACCCCTACGAATAGGAATATCTTTTTAGATCCCAGTAATTGATCTACAAAAATTTCTACACCCAAGTGTAGAATGGAGAACTTTTGGTATACAAATTTATGTGGGTGTAATTAAGCAAACTGTATAGTATCGGCTTTATTGATGGGACATCTGCAAATCAGGGGAGCGACCATTAATATCAATATCCCTCAATAGCAGACAACGGGAAATCCGTTCACAAATATCCCCCGATTCAAAACAGACTTAATATTTATCGGTTGTATGTACCGACGTACGGATTCTTGTTTTGAAGGGATACCATGGGTCGACCCCCTATTAAGGGTGCCTCTGCGTGCGTGCACCAGAGCGACGTGTGTTGCCTTTGTCCTGTGAATATCTTCGGAATTTTATGGTGACAGTTGCAGCCGATAAATAACCAAAAACTGGGCGCACGCATGGTGGCAATTTATTCTTTTGTTGGGGTTTATTTTGGGTATCAGTCTATAAAAATATATTAGAATATGTATATAGAATATAGAATATGTATGAGAACTGACTCCCCCGCCATAAAATAAAAGATACCCTTGTGTTTTAAGTGTTTTAATAAATCCTTTTTAGTTTTTCGAGTCCTCGTTTAGCTAACACGGAGGTAAACGCATTCCGTTTTCAAATTAATAGCATTTAATTACGTTAGAGATTAACTAACGCAAGTTGAAAACATATTTCCTGGTTATTTATTTCCTTGCAGATTGAACGTCCCAGATACGAGAGGAAATTAACAGCGGTGCATGCTAGCGCATGTAGATTCGCGCTTAGGTTAGGATAGAACGAAAATTAAAGTTTACTTTATAACCGACTATGTCCCCACTTAAATAGATCGGCCATTACAGTGCGTTTTGTTCGAAATCACCACCATAAAAGCTTTTAGAGATAAGCTAATTGAAATAGTAAAGATAGTTTAATATATAACATTAAATACGCAGGTGGGACATTATATAGTTTAATGATTGTTGGAATTGACAAACACTGTACCAACTGATTGTTAATGAAATATATTTTTGTACCTGTACAAACAGACTGGCACTGTTTTATGACATTACAGCTTCATTAAATGTTGTCATTACCTAATGTTTGATTTTGACGCCTAACATTGGTTAATTAAGGATGAAAAGTACGACTTAATCAAACTAGAGGTCCTTTGACCACTTTATTTCATCAACTTTGGTCATCTTAAAAGTAATTTACTGAACACTTGACGAAAATCCAATTCCAAAAGAAGAATAACATAATAAATTACAAGTGTTGTTTTTTGTCTCTTTATCAAAAACCAATATCACCTCGAAGGAACGGTTTTGGGTGAAAAAAGAATGGTCTTTGTTTATGGTCCAGTAGGTCGGTCGAAATTTACCAGGAATACAGAAAGCTCTCAGTCACTTTTTTTAATTAAACAGATCTGACCAGGTTTCTGTGTACCTTACGATTTTTATACTCGTTCGGGCGCAGAGTTAAAAAGGTGTTGTTATTTACGAGTTGGGCAGGACGGACCCGTTTCTCTATCGATTCGTTTCATCTACTTCAAAGCCGTTTTATCTTAATAACTCCGTTGGTTCTATCTCGCTCTATTTCACTGAAGAAACACCTGATTACCAGCACCGACAATTGTTTATTGGCATTGTTCCTCGATTCTCGTTTTCAAGATATCGCCAGCAATCTTATTATTACCACAATAGTGCAAACTATTTTGGTCTAAATTGCGATCGGGATGGACTTTATAAGTAGATACCTTTAGAAGTTTCATGGATTATAAATTCAGAACGATTCCGAACGGTGCAGGTCTATAAAATAGCACGGCAGGGGGTTGTAGAAATTACAGTATAATTTCGAAGATCTTTGGACGAGACTGACTATAAAAGTCCAATTTTCTAAAATGATAAACGTAGTTTTTTAATGAGTTGTCTGTTTTATAGGCGTTTGGGTTAATGTATGTAATATTTATGTATGTTTATATTAAAATCTTTTAAAATTTCGGTTTCTTTGTCTCAAAATTTCTAAATTTCAGACCGTATTATAATTTCAATATGAATTTATGATCGAATATCGCAGAAATAATAAAAAGTCCTGTATAAACTGTAAAAGAATCCGGTCGTAAATATGGTAAAAATTAAGTGTGGTCACTTCGTATGCGCGATAAATATGAAAGCCGGACAGATCGTGACTTCAAAAAGTGCAGACGCGAGCGGGCACCTACTACAAATTCCCGAAAAACACACGCCACGCTCATATTTTTAAAACATTACGATACCCCGGCGTCGTAAAGTGAAAAGGCCACGCTATCAGCCACACACAGCGCCATATTGAGTTACACTTTCTGGTGCACAGCATCCATATTCTGGACTCGGAGTAAAAAAACCAAACGGAGACAAAACATACCCGTTACACCAAAGGGCGGGCACTTTTTTTATCGCACAAGAAAAAAGGAAGTTTTAAGTCTTCTTTTTGCCGACTTTATCAACTGTTAAACATCTGCTAGCTCTACTCTAATCGACCCCTTGTATAAACTTTTTTCAACCGTCTTAATTGCTTCCATGTTTCTGCTTCGTTGATAATTAATGATTTATTTAGACATTTCATGTCTCATATTACGTTTTTATTTAAGAGATATAATAGAAAAGATTTATTTTGAAGACATTCTTAGGTAAAGTATAAAGATCTGTAAACCATTTCTAAGCAAGTAATTATGTACTGTAATTGTTGTAACCAAGAAACGCCCCGTGTTATAGAATTGAAAGGGGGGTAAAACTACTATAATTTCCCAGTTTTAATTCTCTATTATTAAATAGATTCAAGACTTTGCAGATTATAGCATTATCCGGCGGAACATATTAATCATATTATTTCGGAAAAACTAATTAAAAATGATGATGATATCACAGGATGTAAGACATTCCAAGAATACATTAACCAGATTTCAGTAACAATCATATCAAGAATCTAACTTGAACAAATTAAAAATTGTTTGATGTTAAGTAGATATTGAAAGCTGTCATTTAGATAGACGAAATCAACGAAGATACAACTCAATTATAAACACCGTTTAATAGATGCTAACAGAAAAGTTATTCACTGAACCCAGGGATAATTATTTAATTTTCCAACTAATCATTAATATCCCCTAATGTGTATCATTACGAATATTAATATTTATGCGTGATAGTACAACACGTGAACCACGTTTTCTCTGTAAGAACGAAGGAAACGGATAATCACCTGCAATTATTTAATTACAATAGTTAAGATCGAGTGCACGCTCGCCGAGCCCGAGCAGGCTTTTGTTGCATTTTGCCTAATTAGGATCATTTTTTCCGTGCCGTAAGGCCGCTGGTTGAGGCCTCTGCGGTTGCTTTTTACCCGCGGAAAATATCGACTATCGACTCACCGACAAAAACGATTTGATTGCCCTACATTATCATCCTTCGACGATTATCAATTCGTCCTGCAGGTAAATAATTTATTCCAAGATGCCAAGTTGTCTTAACAATGTTTTCAGCGTGCTGCCTGATGCGGTTAAGACGAGCGACTTTTGTGGTTCGACAGTCGTGACACAAAAATGAACTTTTACCGAAAAAAAAAAAACAGTATTTATAACCAAAATGAGTATTTAATAATTTCCTTTGAAACCAAAAGGGTATAGAAGGGATAGTCGAAAGGTTTTCACTTCCCCACAAGGTTTGTTTTTTGTGTGTCTGCCAAAAAGGGTTTTTTTAATATCCCACACGCATAGGGGGAGGGCTGCGCCCCAGCACACTTGTTAAGGGTAGTCAAACACGGCAGGCAATTAAAGTGTGATACCGAGTAATGCATTTTAGATAATATCGAAGGACCCTTAGGGACAGGGGCAGGTATACTCATTAGGCAGGTGTTCTTATCTCTTATCTAATTTACGTGGGTGCTATTTTCGATAATTCCCTAAGTGGTAACAAAATTCTTACGGCTACCACCTTTTAAAACAGAAGAGAGAGTTTTCTGCTTAAAAATAGAAATTTTGACAGATGGTACAGCAGTACCTGGTCACACTTATTCATAGACCTTGGAGGATGAGCTGGTATCAATTTGGTCAAAATTGGTCGAATCCCTAAGAGAATGCTTATAATATTTGCCACTTCCGGTTGTCAGATTGTCACCAAAAACACTCCAGTTTGTCCCCTGGTAATTCTGAATACGTATACCAAATTTTAGCCCGATCGGTTAAACAATTTGGGCGCCATCATGTTCACAAAAATAGACACCATCCATACATAGGGATCCTCAAAACACGTATTTTTGCCGAACTCCCAATTTTTTTTTCGTTGATAGTCGGAAAGTAAAAATAAGTTAAATTGCTTGTACAAAATATAATTTATCGTGAAAGTATAAAGCTTTTAGATGTGGGAGCATTGCCAACAAATTTTAGAACAGTGAAAGCTCTATAAACTAGTTATCTGTACTACGTTTTGAAACCTCAACGGACCCTCGTTCGAAATCCAGAATTTGTTTTGCTTCACCATTAACCCTTTGATATAACGTGTATAAAATTTCAGCAACAACTTCAAACGAGCGCGCGGTTTTATAACTGAAATTTTAAATAAGTTTGCCCCGAGTTTTCTCCAAATCCAAACCGCGATGTTTTGAATATTTGAATATTTCAAACATCACGTAAAACAATTCCAGTACCTGCATAACTTCTAATGAATTCGAAATATCACCAATTAAATCATTACCTCCACTAATTCGAAATAAACCCGTAATTCAGGCTATCCTTTAGTGTTTTAATTCTCCAACTTTAACTGTTACTTTTAAATTTAAGCCGAGATAAGCTGGGAATCACTGCGTCGGTCGTGCTTAGTTCAAAGTTCTATCTCCCGAAGATGGTACATTTAAAATGTAAATAACCCTTTGGGTTAGTTCAGTTTCCTCGTTTTAATTACACGTTTTAATCTAATTGGACGACGGTTAATATTTAAATGTGGCCTCCGACGCTGCCGCTGCCGCCGCCGCGGTATGTCCGCTCTCGGAACAAATTTCAAGATGCCTCCGTTGGCCGCTTGGCCAGAAAGGCCGAGAGCCACGAATGCTTTGCATTGCTCCAAACGGCGAGTTCAAAGACACCAGGAGCGGACGAGATCACAACGATAAAATTGTGATTGTTAACTTTCATCGATATTTTCCACTCAAGTAATTAATACTTGAACTTAAAGACTGGTAAATGAAAACGCATACTCGGTCTTTAACGTTTACTTATACAGTAACACGATAGGTTTACATTTGGCGTCCAAATCTTGATAAAAGGGCTTCACAAGAATCAGAAAAAAAGGAAAAGTTATTTTTAAAATTTATTCCATTAGATTCTGCTTTTTTAATAAAGTACATTTTAGGACATCATAATCTTTTTATGGGACCAATGTTGTCGAGGAGCTGGTTAGCCTGTTGAGGCGAGCTGGCTAGGCTATCTAGCTATAGTTAGGCTATCCAATAATAGTTCTTAGTACTTGTTTTGGAATGTCTGGATAATTTTTATATTACTTTTTTATGCAACCCCAGAGTTGAGCACCATACATCCCTACTAGTTTCAGTATTTGCTGGTTCAACAGAATTTTGTTATGTACTGACAGACCAGAGTTTCTTCCAAGGAGTCCTATAGCGAATTTCCAACTCTTATCTTTTCTTTTTGACATGGGCTTTCCAGTGGACCTTGGCGTCAAGTGTCATGCCAAGATCTTTAGCTGTGTTTGCGTACGGTATTATTTCGTCATTTATAGTTAACGAGATGTACTCTATCCTTTCATTAGCAAACATATGTACTGACATAAGTTAGTCAAGTTTAATTCTTTACTTTTCTCTCCTGAAAATCACCAAGGTTTTTCTTGTCGATCCTTCATTGTTGTCGCCGATCCAACCAATCTGTACAACATCTAATAAGATCTTTATCGACATCAAAATTGTTGTTAGATAAACTTCTTGGATGATCAATTTTCAATTTCATCAAAACTAATTCACCACATATAATTTATTAACATCACGTATATGTGATCGGTTTCAAAATAACGTTCGCTTTCTCCGACCGCACCGTATGTAAGCCAGGTTGTAATGGCCGTGGAGTGCTGGCATTAGCTGCTGATTGTACATCAATTACCCAGTTGTAATATTTAATATATCGCTAATAAAGCGTTCTACACGAGATCGGACAGCTTGTGGTTAAAGTGAACTGCTCGCGAATCATGCACAATACGCCATAAAATGAAAGTTCCATCTAGATTCTAGATAACATACGCACCATATATGGTGGGCATTATAGGTTATGTTATATACCTATTCATTCGAATATGTAAGGATGCCGTTCTCCCTAACGAGCTGTAATATGGAGTATTTGTAGAATATATTACAGCATCGGTTTACCATAATAATTTATTACGAGGGCTCACTGTACGACGAATTCACCCATGCAATTATTATAATCCACGGTGTCACCCCAATTAAACCGATACAGCATCCTTCCCCCACCACAGAACACCTAGCAAACAGAGTTTCTACTCCAAGTTGGCGCATAATTTTAAGTTATAGACCCGTACCGAGGCAACGCCAATGGTTTGGTGTAAACAACTGCCTGCCTCTAAATATAACCCATATTTTATGCAACCCTTATGGCGGGGTGGTGGTGTCCCGCCTCCACTTTAAATAAGGTGGTTAGTGTCAGCGCAGGCCGGCCTACATCTGGTGCACGGGTATTTCCAATGTGCACCAGGATAAGCTATAATAATGAGTCCTTAATCTGTGCCGCCATTAAGGGCAGCGGATGATGCGAAGTTACAGCGTAGGTAAATATAGGCGGCGCTTTAGGCGTTGGTCAATGTTGGACGCCCTTCATTAACGGCTTACCTAATGTGTAGGTAATGTATTGGGCCATTGGTTTTGGAATGTAAATCCGTTAGTTACTGCGTACGTGTCCCTGATGTACAGACAGAAAACTCAAATCGTTTTTAGAACTACTGTAAGACCAAAAAGTAATCAAAACTTAGCTGATTAATGTATAGAAGTTACTTATATCGTTCGCGTTTGAGACACTTATGGTTAGTTCGCTAAAATTCCGTCTTAACAACTAGAACTATCACAATGAAACGTTCGTGAATGTCCCGAACTTAAACCGTGACGGATAGCCGCCCCCTAGTAAACTGCGGCTTCCGAAATAGTCGAGATTACCGAAATTTACAGGCCAAGTAATTTATTTCCAAATAAAGCCCTGATCTGTTCCGGAACAGATCAATGGTTGAAACGTACAATGGATCTAGTTGGTGATTCCAGACCCCGATGGTGGAGTTAGCAGAAGCCGTTACGTCATTTTTAATGAGTTTTTATGGGCTGCTATGTAGGGGCGAAAAATCGCAACAGATGTATGACGCATTTATTATAAGGAAGAACGAGATATACAGGGCATCCATGGGGATATAGGAGGTTGCCTTTGGGAATTAATGGGATCATATATCATTGGGGGTTACATAATGTAATAAGACGTAATAAAAATTGATTATCCCAGTCCTTCCTCACTTGTTTGATCGTGTACAGATCATAGGAAATCGCACTATTTGTTTCAAGATTCATTATATGTGGAATACTAATAAAGTTTACAGTTATGCATAGGTGCAGTGTTCGTGGATTAATTACAAATATTCATTGCATTGTTGGACTCGTGATAAGCCTTTTGGAGTGTGTTTAAAAAAAGCTTCGTTCGTAATTATGATTTATCGGACTGGGTACACTATTCCTGCATACATGTATGAATAATGGAGTAATACTAATTTATCGTTTGGAGCGTGCATTGCAAATCTCCTAATAGGATTATACCGTACAGCTCGGTGTGGCCGTACATGTTCCTACCGAGCAGTAGCGATCGCGCTGCTGGCGTTGGCAAGCCTACTGAAAAATTCTTGTAGTTGGTGTATTTTTGACACCTTTTCCTTCATTCTTTTTGTGGATACCGAGAAAATTACTGTTTCCTAATATCATTTCAACAGGTTTAGTTTTAGTACAGACAAGAAGATATAGTTTTGACATGTACAATTTATAATGACGTTGTGAAGTAATTACAACGTCAAAATTGCCTTCATGAGGCAAATCCTTATCTAGATATTTCTGGACTTTTTTTAAAGTGCCCTCTAACTAAACAGTAGTAAGTAAAGTACTTACTAAAATGATGCTCTCTGAAGCAATATTACTTTTCTCTCGAGTGCATGTCTCCAAACGCAAACGGTTTCGTACACAGGAGCGTTTGCAAAACATTTTTAGTTTTCAACCCGTTTTCAAAACGATATGTATCCGTGATATATATTAAACAACAAATATATCATTCAAAATGTAAATAAATTCTGTATCGTATTATTCTCTTTGGCAAACATAAAACTTGGAACCCATTTATCATGTAACTCAATACCGATTTCTGTATGTGGTGAAACGGCGTCGCTTTACCTATATATCACTCAGCGCCATTCGGGCATAATTAAGACGTATTCCCGTAAACAAACTCGACGATATTCGAGCTCTCATATATAACGCGTTATTTCAGTTTAAATATTTACGGTGGGCACTGCTCCCTCTCCTTATATCAACGCACGGTTTTAAATATAGAGGAACCAGAAGGTGAACCAAAACATGTCCGATATTTATCATTCGAGTCGTTTAAATCAATTATAGTTCCGTAGGTGGCGCTGTTTCAATTAGAATTTAGAAATGGAAGAAATAGTCTCACGCGTTCACTTTATTAATACCGTGTAGTGATTATTAATAATGTTTATTATGAAATGCTTATCTTGTTCGATATTGTGGATTGTGTCTGTTTAATTAATCGATACATGTTTGATGTCAAATAACGAATTTATCAACTCGTTGTGTGTATTGGCATATAAATATTACTTTAACTTATTTAAACATTTGTTATACGGTTTCTTCATGTAAATGTTTAAGTAATTCCTTATGAATACCATAAAATAGGTAGAAAGCTTTAGTATTAGTTGAAGAAAATCATCATTTTTTTTAATATACAGCTCGTCAAAAGTATATTACATTTACCATTCGTGTTGAAGTGTATTCACCTCAGGAACAATATGGTATTAAAATAATTGCTGTGTAGAAATGTTGCACCGCAAGTGGTGTATAACGGAAAACAATTGAAAACAAAAATTAATTTTCATCACCCAACGAAGCGAATAATTGGTAAAGTACCACAGAGAGTCATTGTGCGCCGATACTGTCTTTCAATAATGACTTTTTTTCACAGGAGACCGGTCACGAATATTGTTTCCAGCGGTGGTTAAAGTGACGGAAAAAACGCGATCCGTACAAATCGTCCGTTCTTTTCCGATGCACCTGCGGAGAACCTTATTTCAAATAATAACAATTCAATCCCACACCAATTAAGAGCGAGACCCGGTTCAGAAATTAGTTTTCCTTACCTACGGAATTTCGAGCGGGTGGAATTAAAAAAAGAAACGGATAACATATGGCCTCAACCCTTGAGGGTAGATTGATTATGGAAAGGACCCTTTTGTGCTCGCTGTGTGTCGAATTTAGCCTTATCATGGTTTAAATTTATTGACCGTTACCTGTTTACTTTAGCTGCACCTGACTGTCCTTCACTATCCACTTTATTACACACCGGATACAGCCAATGGATTAATTAGGACGCTTATTTATAGTAAATATGTCTGTTGATATTTCACTAAAAACAACATGTTAATTGAACATTATTTATTAAAACTTTCTTCTTAAGTATACTTACCGTTTTTTGTTCATCACTGTAAGCAAAAATTTAAAATCGAAAAAATCAGGATTATTAGGTACTAGAGTATCATAGTCATTATAAAATATTTGCCTGAAGTAAACATTTGACTACTGTAAATTCAGGTCAAAATCTTAAAAGTTGAACAAACAGACAGCCCACTCGTTTCGAACAACATTCAACAATTTAAGTCAACGTCTAATTCCATAAATTACCAATGCGGTATACAAATAGCGACGGATACAAAGAGCGACATCGACTAGTACTACATCTACATACATCCATACAGACGCCCATGCTTGTTTGAAGGGGGTGGTGACCGTTTTTGTATGCAAATACGTCGAGTACACTTCATAAATGAATAAAAGGGTGTACCGAAAATACGTTACAAAGACGAGGAGATCGAGCGAGCGACGGAGCCAATCCTCTAAAACACTTTTTCGTTTTACTTTTCTCTCTCTGATGATAATTAAAGGACAGGCGGATTTTTATCTCTGTCCTCGGCACGGGTGCGAGGCAGACATGAACGCCATCAACGTGACTTTTTCCTTCTTGCCAGGCAACACAATGGGCTCACCACTCCGATGACTCTATGTAAATTCAACATTGTAAGAGCCACATCACTATGTATGTATATATGGGTATTGTTTATTAATACGTCATCGGAACAACATATGTATTCTTACCTTTAACATTGTATGGGACGATAAATTGTCTCACCGACTGTTTTTATTTCAGATGATATCACAACAAAAAAAGTCAAAAAAACTATACATCTATACTTTGGTCCCCCAAACCTGAAAATCGTATGCAAATTTCTTCGGATTACAACGAATTTTATACGAGGTATTTGTTTTGTATTTTGGCACGATACTAAATTAATTCGCTCGGAAATAAGTTCGAATTTCGTAAGTAACTTGCGAAGTACACGTTCTAGCACTGTTTCGGCGAGTGGATGCAATGTACGAGGAATTTCATAAATTCTTAAGCAAGTTGAGAATTTCCATATTCCGGCGGGGTAGCGACGAGAAAGAGGCGCACCCCCATCCCACTCACGTCTGGAAATTAATACCATCTCAGCGAAAAGTAATTTTCAACGATTTCCGGATACATTATGCACTCGTTATCGTAGATATATCGCCCTGGGAACGAATGAAAATTCATGGATATGTACGGGAAGGGGTAGGTAGATGGTATAATAAGGTATATCTCCGTTCCGACCAAGCTCTTGGACGGAATCCAATACTTTTTGCCAATTCGCGTGTATTAGCTGCCAGCCGGGAGCACAGTATCTATTGAAATTATGCACATTCTTGCCAGAAATTCAATTGGGACAGAATGTATAAAGACTGTATAAAGGTGTGCCAGTTTCTCCAGGCCGGTAATTCACTTTCTGTGCTGGGAAGACATACTGTCTTTACTCCAAAGGCACGTCATTTCAAATGTTAAACAGAAAGGGGTGTAATGTAAATACAAGCCCATCCATTATTAAAAAAAGTTTTTGTTTTAATTATTACATAATCTATCCGACATGTCAGTTCGGGTCCGATTTTTGATAAGATCTGACGGGGTTGATAGTTCCGTATAGATTAATATGTCCGTAGTTTAATTATTTTTTTTTTCGGTTTGGTAGCCCTAGACAAGACAGGTGACCAGCTTGGCGGCGCCTATGTATTTGTCCTGGGCCGAGATCAACTGCTATCCGCCTTCCATCGCTCGTCATAGGCCATTATTAATAAACCGGAATTAATTAGGAAAAAACACGCCCGGGAATTTTCCTAATTGATGTATTAATTAGTGATAACGTGTGTTTAATGGCCATCGACTTTACTTTGAGTATGCCGCTCCCCTAAACGAATTTTACCCTATAAAATCTGAGGAATTCTAGTTAAAGCTCTAGCCGACTTTTATTAATGCTATCAAAGATGTTATTTTATGTTTACAGTCACTAATTATGCAGACATAAGGACTGATGGAGGAAAGTATACAATTGCTTTGCCTTTGATTTAGATTTGTTTGTTATGGATTTGATACATATCTCAAGGAAACCTTTGATAAGACTTGTGTCGAAAAACTGCTGGAGTAAAATCTTTTTGTGGTCGATTGTAGGCAGACATAATGTAGCCGGCGACGTGTGTATATTTAACATTAAAGGGCACTACGTGTGTGGCTTTCCACTTCACAGCATTAATTCTCATTATGCGCTGTTTCACATGCTTTAGAAGGGTGCTGAGTATAGAACGCAACCACCGAGACGTACGTGAAATATAGCTCAAGCAGTAATAGATATAAATTGATGTACTATTTTACTATAGTGTAACATTTCGCAAAAAATACTTTCCGGACAACATAGACTATAATATATAGAGTAACAATGTTACCAAATACGGATTTCTGGAACAATTTTCTTACCCGCGAATCGGGCAATAATAGTGAAATGGCACAATCTCGTTCAAGCTAGCGTGTAATATGCTTATTACGTGTGGTGTATATTATGAAACGGAGCTCGGGTATGATCTTAATAATGTGTGAATGCCGTATTTGCGTTTAATTACGTGGTCGTATTAAAATTCTCGCGATTCGCGGCCAACACTTCGGACCGCGCGATATTCTGTCATTATGATATTAAGCTCGCCTCACAGAACTGCGATAAAAAGGCGCAGCACGTGAAAAATGCATAAGTGCGATACTTAGATGGCCGGAGAATATATTCTCCCATTCAGCCAAGGGCGTTTTTGCCGCATTCCGCCTTGAGCGGGACTGAGATCGTGCGAGAGTCGCATTAAATTAATTATAACAGCGAACCAGTGAGTAAAGTTTTTTAGATTGGAATTATACCTGCGCAAAGTGGTAATTGTCTCCATCAGGAGATGTGAATAGGCTGTAATTAACTTGAACAGACGCCACAGGGCAAGTTCTAGTGACTATTTTAGTCGTGTTGTCCAAGTTCAAGGACGAGAGACTTAACAAGTCTTTGACAAATGCTTTTTACTTTCCAACAAACGTATTTATATCAATTGAAAAATATTTCTCTCTGGTAGCTTCACGGTTGAAGGATGTTTTAGTTCGAGACTTGAGATATCCTGAGATATCTAACAGACAAATTAAAAAATTTAATGTGGTGTTAAAATATTCTTTGTAATATTTAAAAAACATCACAAACCGAGAGACGTTATTAATTAAAATTGTCATTCTCAAGCAATTCCTATACATTTCTAATGCCATTTACGACGGGTAGAGGTACAAGAGCAAAAAATACTTCGTTGGCCTTATCTCGAAATCCACAAATTTTGAGTTACGTCACCTTGCAAGATTGCAACAATAAATAAGGAAAACATAAACTTGAACTTCGACTATGCTATCACAGCAATTAGATATTTGGCAGAATTTCCAAGAATAATGACGCAAGAAATTCTACCGTTCTGAATATTTGCACAAAGTGCATTTCACAATCTCGACAATATATAAATACTGTACAGTTTGAGTATAAATTAGTATATTGTTTATTATACGATCAGCAATACGAAATACAATCATGAAGTATATTTACGTAAGTTAATTCAAAAAAATATTTTTTGTATATTTGTAGACATAAGAAAACGCAAGCTATATTTTATTACAAACCCATTTTTAGGTTGCTATTCTTCTGATTGCACTCTGCTACGCAATGCCAGTGATTGGTCAATTCGCTACTCAATGCGATCCGTTTCTGCCTTACTTCTTACAGCCATACTGTCATTGCGTCGGAAGTTTGTGTCCATGGCGATATAAGATGGGTGGTCAGCTGGCAGTATAAGCAACATCACTGGATGAAAGATAAAGAATATTAGTGATTATCCACTATGCGTAGATATGTAGACCCCCATGTGCGTAGATATGTTAATGGGTGTATATTGGAAAATTAAATTTCTGGATGACTATGTTATGAACTTCTTCTTCTATGGGTTACGTATAGGTTTTGAAACAGGTACTTTTGAAAATGCGAGAGAACATAATCGCTAAATTTGGTACTGAAAGACCAAATGTCGCTCTCATTAATTGAAGTTAAGGCGATAAAACGTCTTAGTTATTGACGACTCTCTAAAAGGTTTCAGAAGATACTTCCCAGAAAACAAATATGCCTCTGTTCAGGATTGCTTTGACTGGGAAAGGCTAACAAAATTAATTGATTTTTAACGATTTGATGTCGCCCTTTAGACACATGTGGCTCGTTTACGTGCGATATGTCGTCTGGCTTGTTATCTGGCTTAGATCAAGTAGCAACTTAGATGGTTTTAAAAGATGTCCTTTGATACTGAAAAGTTATAGTAAGGGTTTTCTTACATTGGCAACAAGGAATTGTTGTCAAATTTTCTAAGCTAATCTAATATGACGAAAAGAACATGTTTATGGTATTTTTTGTCTGATTTACACTACATCGTGCTGATGTGCATATAACTAACCAAGGGCAAGAGGTGAAAGGCAATAACTCTTATCTTAGAATATATTAGATCAACTAATCTGAAGTAAAAGATGTATAAATGGACAAATATATTCACCGCATCCTTACAACATGTTGCCAACTCCTTTTTACAGATGAGGTCTCGATCATCTGGTTGATGGGACAAAACGTCGGAAATTGCTGGTGTAGACGCTTCGTTGTGTCAGCGAGGTTGTCGTAAGGTTGGGCTATTCTAATTGATAATATACATCCACAGAATCGTAGTATAGAGCGCAGCAACTGTTGAGGTGCGCTGTGTGGAGTGGGAGAAGCTTGCATTGGCGTATCAATAATGGGCAATATAGCCACAGGTGACCAGATGGTTTGAGGGTTCAGTCTGAGAGTAGTAATAACTCATAAAAGTTTAGAGGTTCGTAATAGAATATGTTTTTTGTGTGGCTGTTATGCGCGCGTCTGTAGCCAGCCGCCCAATAAATAATAGAATAAATTATTCGCTGTATTAAGTCCGCTCATTAGAAACATTAACGATTATTTACGACTGCATTGTTTTAAATAATTACGATGTCGGTCGTTTTCACGGCCAGCGGGCTTCTTGGACGGGCCGATAGAGGCGCTGACGATGGCAATTATCGAAAATGAAAATGCCGAGGCGCGTTTTTTTTGTATTTCTAGACGGCGACGTTAAAAATAAATTTTACGGTTTTAATTAAGGCGGTTTTAAGTGCGCATAAAAATTTTATGCTCGACCAGCTCTCGGATTTTAATACGATCCGATTCAATTAGTACTAATGTGACGCGATTTAAGATAAAAATCTAAACGATTCGGAAATTTGTCAAATGTACACCTGGTATTAATAAGCCTAAATTCTTCGTTTTACAGTTAATCTGTTTGCTAAAGATTTATGATTAATTTGGATTTAGCTTCCTTGGAGACTATTCGTGCGACAAATTAAAATATTTTATGCAAGTGTGTTCTAAAATTAGTCATATGCGTAATCAACAAAATCCAATTCTTCAAACATTTCCTGATTGAAGTAGTAGAAAATTTAAATTGTAAAATTGTAAATTTTCAAGAAATGTAATTGTAAATTATAATATGTGTTTATCAATTAGTTTGCCGGAAATCGCTGGTTAAAGTACATAATCATACTCGAAGTAAAATCACAACCAACCAAATAATCTGTCTTCAAATCATATGTTTAAGTAAAGCAGATTTTGTGCTGTGGATTACTAACATTTGTTATCAAATTTAACAGCATTCTAACATCAGATAATAGTTTTGTACCAACTAGTTAACCTAAAATCGTATGCAGCGCGAAATCATAAAACCTATAAAAACTATACGACACATATAAATTTGCGCAAAGAATTGTCCATCATGTAACCACCGCAAAAAAGATTTCCCATTATACGCCAATTCCAATCGCAATAAAATGCATAAGATTTCTATTCACTATCAATTTACGTACCAGCTAAAGAAGCTCTGACAGGCGGCATCATTGATAGTTCAATACAAATGACAATATCCACAAACGTTTGACTAATGGACATCTACTTTTTTGCATAATTGACATACATTTCCATACTAATTTATTCAAGAATTTCCCCGTAAGAACTTGTGAAATATTCTCAAAACTATTCTTTAGAGATGTTCAATTAATCATTAGGTTAATTCCAGATTACATAAACAACAACAAGAAAACAAGGATAAGAAAACTTTTATCTTTCCCAAAAACTTGCCGAAGTCCAAACAAAACCATGCACGACAATGCCGTATACAGCGTTGTCATGCATATATATCTCCAGATGTCATGAACATAAATCATACTAATGACGTAATGTATTAGAATATTGTTTTCGAGATCCGCCTCTCGTATCCGAAATTAGCCGGGCTATTTGTTTTTTGAATAGCGACGGACTTCATTTGTTTCAATTAATCTACCCGAAACGGAGGTCAGAGTCATTTCGAAGATAGACGTACACTCCTGTCTAACTTCTATGATTTATTCGTCATTATTTCTCTGTGAGCAGCTTGAATAAATTTCGGCCCTGCCGGGCCTACCCGTGATACTTATACTCCCACGATATTGATTTACATAATTTTTTAGTTTGTTTTCCATGGGCGAGAGTGAACTTTCATATGAATAGTCTTTTTTACCCTAGTTTTTTGATTAACAATACCTAGAGGTCCTTCTTTCTCATTTTATCTGTTCCTTGTCTATTATTCCTCCAATATTTGGGAACTGAACTATTTACACGTTTTTTTTTACAAAAGGGTATTATCTGTCAACATAGGGCGGATCTGCTAACACCTACTGCCCTACTGGATACGTCACTTAACACTTATAGTTGAGTACTTGACTTGTTGCTTACAGTGCACGTTAATTGATGTTTTGCAGGCTTCAGTGGCCACACACGAAGGCATCATTAACATCCTTATTGAAAAAAATAAATTTTAAAACATTATTTGTACTGTTAGCTGAAAACGCTGTACAATAAACTTGATATAAACTTAAAAATTTAATAATAACAGACAAGAAGACATTTGCTCCAAACGTTTACGCAGAAGAAATAATTTAAATAATAAAACGGACGAACGGGGAATTTATGTCTTGTCACGTGGCAGAACGATAAATTTATAGGAGAAACTGGGGGAAAACGGGACACCACGGTGTAAATCACACGGCATGACGTGAGGGGTAATTTAAAAGAAAAAGAAGTACGAAAAAGTTTCAACAAAGCGGCCCCGTTATCGGCCAAAGAAAGATAGCAGTCAAAGTTGGAATATAGAGCCTACTGGAACAATTTTGGTTGTCCGTATTGGTTTTTCGTTTTTTGCTGTAGACTGTAAACTGTAGACTATAGATCACAGATTTTTGGCTTTCATGTGGTGGGTATAACACGAAAGTGTATGCGAATAGTGACTTGCGGGTAAGTCTTCGTATGTCCGTTGGTTTTCTGGACTGAATGCTGATACATCGTGCGAGATCAATCACACCGCAATGTCCCACAATAATGGCTACTCCGCCTACGCGTCTGGTACGTGCCCGTCTATCCTTTCAACCAATTACCAATTTGACAGCCAATTGATAACTTCTTTGCACACGGGTTACCAACCGTAATTTACCTGTCAGTGGTGGCGAGACTCGAGAGTCGGCGGTTTTCGCCACCCAATCAAAATATTCCGCCGCGGATACATTTTTAATAGCGACCAAATTAGCAGCAGCAGCCTCTCGCATATCGCGCCTTCTTTAAGTGACGCTCGGAATGCGTGTTCCGCTCATTTACGGCAGCCTTCCCCTTATCGAAGTACGAATAATAAGCGATCTTTTTCAGAGGTAGTAATGCGGACGCGTCCGATAACACCGTAATATATTCCGCATGGTCTCGTAATGGAACATGACCAATGTCCACTGATATTTTCAAGGTTTAAAGTACATCTATATATCATTAAGGAAACGAAACTTTAATGCAGCAATTAAATATGACCAAATTTATATAAACCAAAAAAACAGGTAACTGGAAATTGAAGAATTTGTCTTATAATTTACTGGAAGAATCAGCAAAATCCATTTTTTGGCGAGTGATATATTATTTGCTATGCAAATTAGGCAACATCTAATTAAATGATTTACCTGTAGGTGTCGCTGATTGCGTCGGCGGGTGAACAATGGCGTCCAGGTTATATCTCAGGTCACGTGACCCGTTAACACTGATTAAATCTGACGTACGCATAGCAGTTCCAGGGCTGTGTTGATGTGATTTACATACTAATTAATCGTAAACATTTAACCGAATCAACGCCATCTGTTTTGGACCAACCGTATTGCGTAATTTAAGACGCAATTTTGCGATGGTACGCCGCTAGCGCCACCAAGTGCTTGTGTAAATAGCGTAGGTATGCTTTTCAAGCGAGGATGTGAAGATTTTTGTGTTAGAGACGGTGGGGGTGCGAAATTTACATTCGGCACCGAAACTAGATGCAATAGACGTCACATTCCGTTCATTGTAGTCAAACAGGGAGATTACATTAAGATTAGAGGACGGACTAGAGGCAAGAGTTGAGACGATCGTGTAATTGTTAAAAGTCCCTATTCTAAAATTCCATACGGGAATACAAATATGGAGTTGAAACGTACGTGCTATCAGATATCATTTACATAGAAATGAAATTATTTATGGGTGTATGCTAAGTCCACAAGCTTAAGTAGCCAGCCTACCGTTCTTACAGCGCAGCCCAAACTACTATTACGATATTACTTACACACGTATATGGCATATCGAATAAAAGTCCACTATTACATTAACATTTTTATTGTGTTTGCAGCTTCGTTCCGATCCTAACACAATAAGCAATTATATAAAATTTACTAGTTTACATAATGCGATTTGAAATAAAGTCTTCAAAATAAACAATATTAATTCCACACGCCACATATATAATAGACGCCTTAATATTTATTTATTCGTTACTACTACCTTAGTTGACATATCGATAAAAGCCTGTAGCCTGATTCAGCCATAGATTTTCTTCTCATTTATAGAATTGTAACATGTTACTGTGCTGTGGTATGATTTTAATTTGTTATTGTGTTTTGTAACGTCGGTATGAATATACTTGTGTAAGAACTAAAAACTAGCAAAACTAGATACAATTAAAATAAATACAACGGAGAAGAATAAAGGGACTTTTATTCAACTGTTGACTTATAATCGTATTCCCACAAAATGCAATCAATTTATTGTTCTACTTCAACGGTGGGCAAATGCGGCTCCGAGAGCCGCATGCGGCTCTTCGTTGAGTTAAGTGCGGCTCTCACTAAAATCGTGGCTTTACTTTTTTCTCCTGTGTTGTAGGATGGCTGTCAACTTATAATGTTTTGAGCCGTTTTGTGGAACTCCTAAATCCTATCATAACATTTGCAAAAGAAAAAGGCAAAACATGCCCAAAATTAGAAAATGAAACTTGGCTTTCTGACTTAATGTTGCTTAAAAATGTGCTAGAACATTTGCAAACACTGAATGTGGCTTTACAATGAAAATAAAAAATATTACTGATTTGTCACAAACTGTATTCAGTTTTGAAGCGAAAATTCAACTGTTTGTTTACGATCTTGAGAATAAAATATTTACTCATTTTCCACGAGTAAAAGCAAATGTAATTAATATTAAAGAAGAAAAGTTAGATGAACATACATGGTCCGGTACTAACTTGGACACAAATGGGAAAAAAATTTATTATAATTTTTTCAGAAAATTTTGTTTCAGTAAAAAGTTTCTGCATTGTTTTAAACCTAAAATGCAAACTTCAATATATAATTATCTACTTGCGTATACCGGATGTTACAAAATTAAAAAAATTACTAAAGAGTAAAGTCCCTTTATTTGAAATTTTCTTTGAAAAAGGTATCTAGAATGATTAGAAGGCATCAAATAGGAAAATAGAATCTCTTCTGTAAGATTTTTTTAATCACAAGCTAACATTTTTATCAATTTTTATAAACTAAAAAACAAAAGCACTATCAGAAGTAACAGCAGACTTTAACATTTCATTAATTTAAACATAACTAAAAAATACAACAAAACTACAAAATTATGCATTGAAAATCGGAGGGGCCACATTGTGTAAAATATTGTATTGTGATTTTTTTTGTTGTTTTTGTTACTTTTATTTTTTCCAGTTGTTTGTTCATTAAAACAAAATGTTAGAATGTGTTATCTTCTTAATATTTTAACGATAAATTTCTGTTTTTGTGCTTGTTGTTCGTTTTTGTTTTTTTTTTTGTAGTCAGTTATCAAAATGAAATGTTAGGATGTGTTGTTTAGTTAATTTCTGTTTTTTTTTTAGTTTATAAAATTGATAAAAATGTTAGTATCCGATAAAAAAATCTTACAAAAATGATTCTAATTTCGTATTTAATACCTTGTAATCTTTCTAAATACATATGGCAAGTAACAATTTTTAGTAACTTCAAAAATAGGGGTACTTTACTCTTTAGTAATCTTAATATAATAATATCCGACATATGCAAGCAGATAATTATGTCTTGAAGTGTGTATTTTAGGTTTAAGACAATACAGAAACTTTACACCGAAATAAAATGTTCTGAAAAATTGATAATACAAATTTTTCCCATTTGTGTCCAAGTTAGTTCTGGACCCTGTAAAAGAAAATTGAAAGAATTACAAGCAAATTTCAAACATTGGTTTGAAGATTTGGAAACTTTGAAACCTACACTTGAATATTTTGTGAACCCATTTATTTGTGACATTATTGAAGATGAATTTCCAATTTCAGAAATAATACTACTGACAGAATTTCTGCGGACAGCTTTAACTAATTTTACCACAAATTAAAAAAAAAATGTCGTTAGATATTATTATACTTTCCATTAATAAATATATTTTTATTATATTTGATTTCTGTTATAATAAAATATTATGTATTTTAATTTTGAAATAAGTATTTTCTTTTTCAATAATATTTTTGTGTTCTTACGTGTGTTCTTATACGTGACTTGTGAAAATATGCAATTACGTTAAATAGAAAAAATGCTTTTCTACGTGTGGCTCTTTATAAAATATAAATACCGGTTTGGGGCTCTGTTTGGCCTCATATGTGCCCACCCCTGTAATCTACTTTGTATACTTTATAGGCATTGTTTTGATTTTTATCCGCTTTTGTTACTAGTGTCATTGTATACCAGACAACATGCTACATAAATCAGACTCGTTTGGTGCATTTTGTTGGCTTTTTAAAGTATGAATGTACAAAAAACACATTTCTTGACACAAGTACATATTCAATTATATTATAATATAGTCGTTGTATTTCATGCTTGACGGGATAAAGGAATAGAGGGATAAAATAAATCTCACGTCGTCCTTGTCGTTCCCAGAAGGCGTTAATGAGAAAATTTTATCACGTTTTACCCGCTGTTTTCCGGTACACGCACCTGAATAAGGAAAACATTCTTTACCTCCCACATTTTCCCCTCTTTCGCACCTACTTTCCAACCTTTCTAGCGTGCACACTAAGGAATTTACCTGAAATATTCGTATACGTGGCATTATTTGCAAATTTCTGTAAGGGTAATGAATACCATTGTAAATATTTCCGTTTTTATTTTAATACATTGCTCTAGATTCTCGTGAATCTAGAACCTATGCAAAAAGTGGAATAGTATAAAGAAAGAATATATCACTAGCATCTGAAATCGATTACTAGAAATGACTAGACATGGTCAAACAAACATTAGCGCGCATATTAAATGATGAGTTACTGGAACAGCGGGTGTGCTAGGTCGGAATCTAGAGGTTCTACCATCTCTCTTGCACCTCGGTATTATCTCAGACGGTGCTGAGGACGTCTCCCTCGCGACTGGTGCCTCTACACAGCTTCCACAGCTCAAAACCGGGCGTTTATTATAAAATATTATAAACAAGCACCAGGTATCTCTACCCAATATGCTCGAACCGTCGGCTCTACGTGACGACCCATTAATATTTCACAAGGTAAATCGAAGGCGGCTACGTGACCCAAACCATTACAGATTAATCACATTCAGGTTGATTATATTCACAGTGGTTCTGTGATCGTTTAATTTAATGCGTTCCTCAATTTAAGAGCGCGTCTGAAAAGTGTGTAAGAGTACTTAATTCTGAAAGTTTATTCAATTTCATCAAAGATAGTGACATGTCTCGCGATATAAAATAAAGTCGGTATAGATGGCGGTAGCGTCGCGGACAGTATCAGAAATCTGGTCGGTTTGCCGGCCAACAAATCGTCTTCTCACCTCATTTATGTGCCGGGCGAACGGCGACGGGCGGCGGCAGTCTGCTCTGTCGACTGCGCCTGTTTATAAATGACACGTACGTATGTGCCTGGGTGGTCGCGAATTCATTCCGGCCGAGACAATTAAATGTCGCGTGTCCGTACACTCAGCTACGACATAAATACGACGTCTCTCGGCGCGCCTCAGCCCGAGTCCGGGGCTGTCCCGGTTCCGGCGCGGTCCGCGTGGGCCCCGGATTGTCCAACTTCACCACCGACGAGATTAATTAGGACGATTGCGCTCAAATTATTGTTTATCTCGCCGCGTGAACGTCCGTAACAGATTCCTACCAACCTCCGCCAACTGCATAGCATAACACACTAGCTCTGTGTATAAGTCAAAATTTTCGATTTTAGTTATTGGGCATTCTAGAAATATGTGGTTAAGGCTTCCCACCTGTCCACATTCGCAATATGGACATTTTAGGATACATTTTAGGTTATCTGCTATCTGTTACTGTTGTTACGAATGTCCGGCAGGGGGCGTTTCGGGTTTGACGTTACTGTGGTAATAGCAGCAAAACACGGGTCGACAAAAATCGATTTTTTGGATCGAAAATTGTTTTTAAGGCCGTTTTTTTGCTCAAAACTCTTTGCGAAGGGTATTTAGAGGGATCTTATCGTAAGACCTGAGAGCGAGCGGCGTTTATAAGGTCGGCAGGAACGGATAAAAAATGTAAATTTTTGACGTTCATCGATGCCCTTGTCGGAATTTCTAGACGTCACGTGACATTTTCTCGAGGTTCGCCTTCACCGGAAGAGGTGCAAAAACGTGATTTTTTTCAAAATTGACGCATTTAATTTACAAAATATCGCTCAGTCCACGCGGAATTGTGTCCTTTTTTCAATTCGAGCGTCAAAAGTAATATCGAAAAGCCCAATTTTGCAGCAACTCGATCGCAAATGTCGGCGAAAATGAGCGATTTCGCTGAACGCGCCCTACACTTGAAAGTTCGTAATTAGTATAGGTAGATAAATTCTGCTGATCGTCCAGTAGCTATGGAATAGCCCAATACCAAAGTTTTCCTCCGCTTTGCATAGTGACTTCGTAAAGGAACTGAAACATTGTGTGAAAAGTCATATTTAGGACACGGAGTAAATGAAACAAGATACTTTAGTCGCTAGTCACTAAAAATAGCAAATTTTCTGCTCATCGTTGCGACATTGTTTTCGCAAAGTAGGTCTTGTCGAAACAATGGAGCCAAGCTCGCAGTTACGAAGAGACTTTTACGTCAATTTTCTATTGTTTCCAAGTATACTTGCATATATAGGTTACAGTAAAAGTTGGTGGTATTAGCATATAGCTTTTGAAAGCGACATTTTTTCAATATCACATATTTATATTATTTATATTGTACCTCTCCTGTGGTATTTTCACTTATGGTATTCAAAATGGTGAAAATATCCTTCGTTAACTAGGTCTGTATTTATAGCTTTCAAAAAATAACTGAATGCGATGAGTTCTCTTGTCTGTGTAGTGACTGAGTAGCTCGTAGTCTTGATTGCAATTAAAATATGAATATAAATAAAGGCAAAGTGGTGCTTGAGGACCGGTACCATAAATATCTAAGCATGGTGCATGTTAACAACCCGCGTTTTATTTCTGTTATGCAGAGATAATTAGCGGAGTTCGCAAGGTCGACCATAAATCTTTTAGGCCGAAGTCTGCACGCGTTAATTTCGTTTGCCCCGGCACTCTTTTTGCTCACTTTAATGTTTGTTTAAAGGCCTTTAAGATCAATGTTAGGGCAGACCAGGGACCACTTTTTTACTACCTGTATACCCGCGTCACACGAACCACGGTTTAACAGCTTAAAAATAAATTAATACGACCGACCAAGACCACTTTGTCGGCCCCGACGTATGTATAACCGAACCCAGACCTCTAATTGAATCCGCCTATATAATTGATTGTTCGCTCTTATGCACGCGCAGAAATGTTAAAAATTAAACAAAAAACGCATTCGCTAGTATTAAAAGTATTTGTTAAAAGTAGTCCTGGTCTGGTAAATACAAAACTGCGCTTTACATCACGAAGGAAATAACAAATTACCACTCTAAAGATGTTAATCTACAAGTTCAACTCTGCAGTGCAGAGCGCTGATGAGGCCGAGCACTAACATGTCTGTTAGCAGTTAATATTTAACTGGAGTTACTAACAATATCCTTTTGTGCCTTAACTCGAGAAGATGCTATACAGGCAGAAGGCTAATATTTTACATAACCAGCTTGAAGCCTTGCATTAATAACAAGTAAACTCCCCCAGCGAGCCTTCGAGGACGACTTCTCTCGAATACATTATACTTTGTGTTCACCTGCAATTAGCATCGCTTATCAGTGGCGTGCCCAAGAAAGCAGTCGCGTAAGGAGCACACTGGATGGGCTGTTCTTGCCAGATACCATTCAAACTGTTTCATGAATTCTAATGAGACTTATTAGTTTACTTATCACTAGAGTAAGGACTGTACGCATTATGCTTGGAACGTTTCATTGTTTGAAAGAGTTGTGGATAACACAACAAGGGAACAAATTTACAACTTTCTGATACAACCAAAAATAAATTATTTGTTCCAGATTATATTTGCCTCACATAACTAGAAACTGAAAGTGGATTTATTGTGACAGGTCTCGATTTACAGATACAGCGATACTTAAAAAAAAACTGAGAAAACTGCAACAAATTATATAAATTAAAAAATTATGCAAACATACTGCTTTCAAGCTGTATTTTGATGATCGATAAAAAGCCACCACTCGGAAGCATCGTGAGGAATATCTAACTCGTTCATAAGACGCTCAAACATCGTGACATACACGTAAAGATCCTTTTTCCTCCATTTTAAAAGATGCTTTAAAAGGTTCCTTACGCTTTATAAATGAAGACACTGTCACACCTCGTGCGAAACGATTCCATTCCTGTAGCCTAAAAACCAATAACTCGGTTTTTTACTTTCCGACTCCTAGAAGGAAAGTATTGTAATCGACGGAAAAAAAAATTTGAGATTTTAGCGGAAATACGTGTTTTGGGGTCCCCTGAACCGATTGCAATGATTTCTGGAAAATGTATGTGTGTACGTGTGTACGTGTGTATGTGTGTATGTGTGTATATGTGTATGTGTGTATGTATGTATGTGTGTACGGTGTACGTATGTCCGTGAACACGATAGCGCCCAAACGAAACAACGGATCGAGCTGAAATTTGGCATACATATTTAGAATCACCAGGGGACGAACTGGATTGTTTTTGGTGACAATCTGACAACCGGAAGTGGCAAATGTCACATACGTTTTCTTAGGTATTCATCCGATTTTTACCAAACTGACACCATCTCATCCTGCAGTGACATTAAATATGTATACAAATTTACAGATCAATGGGATGAGCGGTTTAGGCACTATAAGAGTTTATACCTATCGGGCGCCGTCGGTTTGTGTCGTAATGAAGGGCTCACGGATGGCTCACTGTATGTGCCAGCATTTATGCAGCCACATGTTTTCGGCTCGCGATCGAAGAATAAATAAACATCTCGCAGAAAAATACAGATACGTGACAGTATAATAGTATGGTTATTTGTATCGAAAGGTGCCTTGTATTATGATCTAATAGTAGTATTATTATCTTACGGACATTCGTTTAAATGTCAACATTGTAGTCGGAAAGTTGGGTGAGGGCCACCCCAGATATTTCTTTTGGTAAACCTAAGTCTTTAACCAAATCATTCAATTCGCAATGGTTTATAAAGTGAGGTGTTGCTAAAACTTCAAATGATGAATTTTCACGACTTGCCTGATGTGCCAGAGTGGTTTCAGACACTCTGTCAAATCAGGCAAGTTTCTTCAAACAGGCGAAATTTCTTCTGTGTCAAAAATCGAAGATGATGAAGTGGATGGCACACTTGGGAGAGAACGGTTATCTCCATGGGGGATAGCTCGCGATGCTGATGGCAAATTTGTATATTTTATTTTATGCTTATCCATCTTCGAATATGCGGAGATATTTATCGTGCAAAAATTGCAATCATCTGCATGATTGGAAGGCTCTCGTCACAACATGGGAACACAAACGGCATTTTCTTTTGCATCCTTTCATCCACTTTAAAAGTCCGATCTAACAGGACATACAGCAATATTATGTGTCCATGGCTTTTTCAGATCTCCGATTCAAAATAGCAGCAGCAAGCTGCTGTTAACAAAACTTATTTGGTGAATTTTAACATCTTCTTTGATCACTTCCCATATTTTAATGCACAGAATGTCTGTATAACTTAAAATAATACAAAAAACTTGTTGATTCGTAATATTTTGAACAATCTGTTATAACAACGTATGCACAGAAGGCCAATTCAAGCGAAATATATGACAAATAAAATGGATCTTAGACCTGTCACAACACTTTGATGACTTGATCTATGAAAAGTGATGTTACAACTGCGTAATTATCTTAGTACAATTTATGACCATATTTAAAAAGTCTATCTTATTTTTTATTTTTCAAATCAGATTTCTTTGCCGTTTTGAAAAGACAGAAGTTGTGGCTAGTTGTAAAATTGAAATACATACATCATTTTGCAAGATTGGCCACCAATTATACTATGCAGAACAATTTTTAAAACTCTAGGTAGACGAATACCTCCCTACCTTTAATTTGCTTAAACCGGTAGGTCATTTGGGGTAATTAAAATGCGTGGTACGCTAGTTTTCATGTCCAAAATCTCCCAGAGATCGTTTAACAATTAAAAGAACATCTAGCATGCATTGTAATCCGTTACAGCTCGCATATTAAATTGTATGACATTCTGGGAAGACTCGCTCGTCTATTTAGCGTTGTGCGATATGTAATTATCTCTACACGCTACACATACGTTCTTATTGTAACCTGTTCAAGAGACCGTGTCGCAGATTCACTTTTTCCTCTTTTTTACTAAATTATTCATTTCTCCGCTATAAGACAGGAAGTTTCATATTGTTGTTCGGTAGAAAAAGATACAGATTAAAGTTTCATTGCGAGTACATCAGTGATCGTAAAGCGCCGTTGTATTGAAATTCAAGTCACATATGAGCACAACAGATGCAGTACGTAAGTAATCTAAGAGGTTTATTTAGAATTCTAGTGTGCCACGAGTACTGATGCCAAGACTTGGGGAACAGAGATGCAGGATATCCTCAAAAAGTGCTTTAATATAAGCCGAAATGTTAAAATTCATGCAGGTACATGCGGTTGTTTGAAGGTGTGTGCTGCAGTGCTGCACGCTGGCACCAAGAAAACGACCTGCATTTTAAGTTAAAAACAGTTTGGTTATACGAGCGCTTCGGTTTTATGTCCGCTTGCATACAGAAGAGGTCATCCTTCTCGGAACCTGCCTACCACGGCAATACCTAATATTAATATGCTAAAAGCATCAATTGTTGTACGATTTAGTGACGATTCGTCTGTTTTTTTATATGCGGTAGAAGAATCGTCGGATGAAGAACACGGCCGATGAGTGGTCGAGATTGTATCTCTCGGTGAATTTAATGTAACTGTGCATACACAAAAACACGGGTTCATTACTGACGGCACAATGCACGCACACCGCACTCACCTGGCCATTCCTTGTTCCTGTCACATACTGCTTTTTTCTACTGCGTATACACTCTGTCGGCTCCAGATAAAACTGCTTCTGTTTCGACCGCGGTCAGCGATAGATATATTACGGACATGCTAAAAAATAATTACCGCTACAATGCCTTTACTCTTGTTTTGTTTATTTCAACATTCGGCCAGCTTTAACTAATTAAAAATGGTTATCGGAGCTATACAAAATGTCAGTCTTATTCCCAGAACTAGTTTATCATTAGAACACTAGTCCAAGTGCAACATTTATGCAATATTATCACAAATGATATTTTAACCAACAATGGAAACGACCCTTACGCCAGAGCGACCCGGAAAATTTGCATTTCGAGCCTGAGTAGACATCGAATGATTTCTCTCAAAATACATCATCCCAGGCGTCTCCTTCTATGAAACCCTTAAGGGTTAAGTCTTGTGGGGACCAAACGTTTCCAGATAACCGAAATCGCCCGTTTGAATAACGGGCCACCCCTTTGTGAAACGAGCATCTTTTGATCCCAGACGGCGCAAACGTATTTGCCATATATACCTACCCTACCAGATATATACAGGATAGCCCTATATACAGTATGTCTACTTTCAAAACACATAAATAAAGTAATCCGTTGTGGGCATAGTGGTGTTGCCATGGTTGTACGGTTACATACGTTGATAGTATTGTTATGCCTTAAAATTCGACACACTGTATATCATATATTTAGGGGATGTCTCTCTCTCTCTCTCTATCTCTTTTGGTGAAACGTTTTATAATTGCTTTCTTGGCCGAGGGCTATGCACCGCAGGTACGGCGGCCGTCGGGACGGCACCGTCGTCGCTCAGGACGCCTCCGGCGGCCACTGCGGCCCATAAATTTCGCCGGCGAACCGGGAGAGACGTCCTACGAAAATGGTGGAACCATCTATTATGTAGAGCGACGAGCGAAGCTTCAAAAGATTGTAATTATGTTACACTGGGAGCCCGACGACGCGACGTCACATTTTAAAGCAGAGCATTAAGAAATTTCCCCAGGCCAAAGGTGCGAATGCCCAAACTAATGAAGATGATATCGTTTGTGAATAGGTATATAAAAGTTGATTCTGATGTGCAATCAATTGCACCATACAGTAAATTTAGACCAATTTATACTAAAACTGGTGCACGTTTTCCTCCATGGTCTCTCAGACTACAGTCGAACATCAAAACTCTTCAAAAGAAAACTTATCTTAGTAAATTTATTTTATAAACACAGCAAAAACAGCCCAGAGAACCTCATTGGATTCCGGTTTCCTGGCTTCAGCTTCCAAGTCCGCCTTAAGAAGCACACTCATTCGATTGGAGGCGATGTCATAACTTTCGTCGTTCAGGTTCTCCAACGCGTTCTCCAATACATCGCTGATGTGTGCCATAACTGCCAGCGCTAGTTGCCGCTTGTCCAAGACTTGTGGATCGCTGCTCCATCTGTTAAGTAATAGATTCTGGACCTTCTGAATGACTTCTTTCTTGGCAACACCATCTGACAAAGGATACGTCTTCAAATCAAAGAACAGGTAGTTCTGTTTGGAATTTGTTAGCACGCCTTTCTCAACTAGATTCTTAGCTATCCTTTCCCTTACATTCCTCAATTGGAACTTCAAATACAATGGGTTCCAGGAGTCTCCTGTTAGGTATTCTATCCAGTTCTCGATCGAGCATGGTGGTGATGACTTCATGTGCTTCATGGTCTCGTCCAAGATCACATCACCGGTTAGGGTGTCATCTTTCAGGACGACCTTCCTCTTCCTGATATCTCTGTATCGGAAACCAACGTCCTCCAGTTTGATACGATCCCTGAAGGATAATTCGATCAGGATACAACCCCTCAGCCCACTGGAGAGACAATCGTTCCAGAATGATGGATGACCTTCGCGATCTTTTAAGCCTAGGAGTAACACTTCTTCAGGAAGGGTTAACTTTGGTTCTTGGGTGGATGTTTGACTGTCACCAGAATGCTGCCCAGTCGAGCCCTCTACTGCTGGTGAGTTTTCTTTCGGTTTCTTTCTCTGTGTTAACGTAGATTCCATTGTTGAACCACAAGTATTTTCATTACTTAGAACTTGTGTCAGTTGTGATGAATCTGTCAAAATTTTGAATGGTTTTCTAATGCCAGATCGTGGGTCATAACCTCGAAAGTGTTTGACAGATGTTTGTTTCTTTTACCGACTAGAGCATGACTGGAGTAAGTATGTACCTATACATATTAAAATGCAGATCCTCTAGTTGTTAATGGTGCAGTGCTTAGGTCTCGATACAGTTACCGTCGATGCGCATGAATATTTAAAACAAGTGCCCAAGAGTCACCTTCCGTTAACCGGTCGCATAAGGAGCGCATTATTCATTTAAATATATTGTAATTCAAATGGAATCGTGGGAGTTGAGCACCAGACACACATACAAACACAGGGAAGTGCTCGATGAACTCAGACTGTCTTATTCGAAGATATTTTAAGCACATGTGCGATACAGTTGACCCTCGGAGATGTCCCATCCCTCTCGTGGGCAAGGGTGGGTACAGGAAGACTATATGTCCTCGTAAGATGCATTTAGGAAGTCGCACTGTATATAGGTATATATACGAGGTCATTTACAATCTGGGGAATAGCTGTTGAGAGAGAAAGAGAGAGAGAGAGGTAAAGATGAAACCCCGGTAAGAGTTATATTTACGACGGAATGCACTAACAAAGACGTTGTACATCATCACTCGTTATCACCCTTTGTGCTTATTGTAGGAAATGAACGCCGTTTTTTAGGGGATTACCGTGGCGGGTCGCAGTTTAAACTGTTCCCTATGATTTACAGGATTATTATTGTGGTTTACTGGCGCATTGTACGAAATATTGTGTGGATATGATAGCAGAAAGTCATCATTTCCAAAAATTCTCCCAAATGAAAGGTATAATTTTCACAATTTATCTTATATCTAAAGGTGTGTTTCATTTTATTTGTATCGCAACTGCAACAGATAATTAATACACTAAAATATATAAATAAATTTTCCAAAAGTTCTCCAAATAATTGCCAACTGCGCCAGGTGTCCATACTACATGTTAACCAGTTATTGTTTTCCACTGGAAGAGCCTTATTTATGACGTATAGTACATAAACTGTGTACCGGGATGCATAAAATTGTTTGTTTTATTAGTTCTTGTTACCAGTCATACGCGAGTCGAATTGGACAACCTACTTCTGCAGTATCCTACTTTGGATCGACGTATCGTTCCTTCCTTTTCTTTGGCCTTAAGATACACAGAAGCTATAAACAACAATATAAGAGTAAGTGTTCTTAACAAAGACTATAAGTTCTTCTGGTTGATTAAATGCGTTACACATTATAGTTTAGTTTATTTATTTATTTAGTTATAGAAATATATGTCCGTAAAGAAGGAAATAATCGGACTGTTTATTGTCTAAATTTCCTGTTGTTGGTGATGGAAAATTTCGCGAGCAGTGTCAGTTTTACGACACAATAAGAATTTATTAAAGAGAACTGTTGTGTGAAACAAAGGATAACATTAACATATGTATAGCGGTAATATGTCAAAAGTTATGACTTTGCTTACCCGGCAAAATGTTCGCGAATAAAACTAAAGGGAACTTTTTATCTTGACAAAACTGGGTCACAGATCCACTTCACATTTTATTATTAGTGAAATTGCCCTCGCATGATTTGTGTGCGGTTTTCTTCGCAAATCCTTCAAAACGTACAAACAGTTATTCCATAAATCTGTAATGTTTCAATTAATGCGTGAATCGTAATGAAATTCACTTTTCAAGTCATAGTCATTTTAACAGAGAATTTGCTGCACAGCGACCGCGGCGCGGCGCCACGGTTGTTAATAATTCATCTTCTGGCGTTTTTAGATCCATAAATCAGATAACGAATTTATTATACGGAAATGCCTTTTGTTAATATATTATCGTTCTACCTGTTCTAACAAACCTGTCTACATTCCGCACCTATACGTGGTAATATTATTAACGATACACATGTTTTGACGTATCTTTGACGAAAGGTCTATAACATATATATAGACCTTTCAGCAATGACCAGAGTAACTTATAATCGCTTTAAAATTTCTCCTAAATCCATCACAATGTAAAATAACATCAGAAATCGTCACTCCCATTACTGTAGAGTCATATGTTTTGTAACAGAAAACCATTCTTGATGTAAATCGCAATGTGGAAGTTTTATTGGGTACTTTAGCGAAAACCAATAGTGCCCATAAGTTTCGGTCGATTCGTTTTAGTTAATCCGTATCGATAGGTAGTAGCGGTGAACAGTGGCGAGACCATCATGGGCGACGTGTCGCGTTTACATGGAGTGATGTCGGCGACCTCGAGGGGACCCTGCAGCCGCTCACCAAGAAACAGAATCCTCTGCGGACCGTAGACCATTTGTTTCCGCGATTCGAATTTCTAATCAGCTCTAATAAGAAATGGTAAATGAGCTAAAACGGCATTATGGCGATTATGTGCCGATATGGCGAACGTCGTCGCTCCCGATGCAAGACGCAAAAAACCTCTTCAACGTTCGTCTTCTTCTCCATCTGCGAGCAAAACAAGGGAATGCGCGTAAATGGCGGAATGACACAAGAAACCGTGCCCGGTTTGATTACCTCTGAGTTAAATAAAGACCTAAGATAATAGGAGTGACGATCGAAGATGCCTTCTACGCAAGGACGCTTAAGGAATTAAGGATTCAATGAGGCAATTCCAATGCCCTCGCTAGTGATTTTGCATCAGCCGGGTTTTTCTTTATACGAAAGAAATAACGCTGCTTCACAGATCGATTGGTTAATTAATCCTCAAAATTAGAACCTTCACCTTGATGTAGTTTTAGTCACGACAATTTTCTCCTACCATTATGCTACCATTAATCTGCAATAATGTAATTGTGAAGTCATTTACCATGTATACATAACGTTTTAAAACAAAACCCTGAAATAAGTTTTATAAACTAGTCATGAATAAATAGAATATGTTAGAAGTACTTCTTATCTATAAATGCCAAATTATTGCTACAGGTTATAATTTTATTTTATACATTTATTTTTAATTAAACGTAATCGTCAGTAATGTAATGGTGAATGTTCTATTTAATAAAAAACCGAAACATAAAAAGCACTAGTGTAATAATGGAACAAATGAATCCATATTTTTAATTTAGAATGTTTTGTGTTTAATTTTTATTTATTTGTAAATTTTCGAATTAAAAATGGATTATTAATGGAGTGCACTGTTCTGTTTTTTACAACAGAAAGTATCCAACTGTATAAAGCAGTGTTTCCCAACGTGGGGCACTGGGGGGCAATATGATTGTTGAGGGGGGCAATTGGAATATAGAAAAATTTTGAAAAAAAACCTACCTTAAAGTCTCTTTGTACCGTTCATACTGCAACCGTTAATCATATCCTTGAGGCTAATTATTAAATATCCCTACACAATTCTAAATCTGAAAAAAAAAACACAATAGGGAAAAATTTAATTAAGCCATCAATATTTGTAAAAACGTTTTTAGAAAAATATGTCAAAGATGTGATAGCTATGCCACTTAAGATACATTTTGAGGAACATTTTGTTGAAGGTATGTTATTCTGTAAATTAGAAAGCATCACAACCTCCGGAGATATTCTTCATAAGCAAAAAAATTACTTCAATGTCTTTAATATTCCAATACAGAACATAACATCCTGTACTGCAGACTGTGCTCCTAACATGATGGACAAGAACAGCGGCTATTTAAATATAAGAATCCAGAAATGCTTCTTGTGCATTGTCTAATATAGCTCCATAGGGAAAACTTGGTAACCAAAAATGTTTGTCCAGTTCTCAATGAAGATTAAATTCGGTTATAAAATATGTCAGTTGTATCAAAGCTAATGCCGAATGTGACATTTCAAGTTAATTTGTGAAGTTCAAAATAATTCATACTTTTTATAACTAAATTTAATACTTCATTGAACAAATATTTTTGGCTACCAAGTTTTCCCTGTGGATTACACAATGCACAAGAAGCATTTCTGGATTTTCATCTTTAAACAGCCACTTTTCTTGCCCATCATGTTAGGAGCACGATTGGCAGCACAAGATGTTATGTTCTGTATTGGAATATTATCGACATAATTAATAACATAGTTTTTTAGCTTAGAAAAAATATCTCTGGAGGTCGTGGTGCTTTCTTATGATTTGCAGAATAACATTTCCTCAAAAAAATGTTCCTTATTAATGTACCTTACATAAGTTATCAACAAGGCCTCAGTGCCTCTCTCTCACTCTTGCTCATTTTAACCATTCTTTTTCTGACAGTGTTGTTACTAAGGGGCACAGCTATCACATCTTTGTCATCTTTTTCTAAAACCGTTTTTACAAATGTTGATATTGACAGTTTAATTAAATGTTCCCCTATTTTGTGCTTTTTCCAGATTTAGCAATGAGCACGAATATTTGATAATAACTAGACTCAAGGGTACGATTAACACTTGCAGTGACAATTTCAGTTTTAGAGTAAATGTTTAACTTTGTGTTGTTATAATAAAATATGGCAGATTTGTGTTGTATTAGTTTTTAAGTGAATGTTTATTTCTATTTTGTTATAATAGAATATGTAGCAAATTTTGTTTCTGTTAAAATGCTTAGTATTTATTTCAATAATCAAATAAATTATTGTTTTATATTATTATTTTTATACCCCCATGGCGCAAGTTTTTCATTACGTCACAGAGAGGAAATTAGTCAAAGTTTGTTGGGCAGAATGTGTACCAATGACGAAATGAGAAACGTACACTGTTCCGAGTAAGGTTCATTTCCAACTCTGTTATAGGTATAAAAAAGACAATATGAAGTGGGGCATGAGATTTTTAGACCAGCTTCGGTGGGGCATAGCTCAAAAAAGGTTGGGAAACACTGGTATAAAGAGTACATGAATCAATAGGAACGGATATTCCGGAGATTAACTGTGGGTTAATGTTGTCGTTAATTAGTTAGAGCGCGGATTAATCTTTTGTCACACATTTTTTCGTGTTTTAACGAAAAAATTTGGGGAATCTAGAGTTTAACCAGGTAAAATCAACTCTAACGTATGTATAGATACTAATTATTGGTACTTACGTCAACTGTACAAGCGGTGGTCAAAATGACAACAGGGATTCTATATTTAAATTTAATATTTGTTTCGACGATTGTGGTCGCATAAAATTCTACAAACTTCGAGGAAAAACAAAAAAATCGTTTATATTCTAGTCAGCGAGTACGGGGCTGTGACAATAATAAACTTGCAATACATGGAAAATATGTGAACGGCATAGATTTGCATGGTAATCGTGATTTTTATGGAGATTTCTCATATTAGTATTGGTGGCCGTGATTTGCATGTTAAGCGAAAACGAGGAGAAATGGCAATGATAAAGACATAGAGCAGATAAAGATGCACTTATAAATATGTATATAGGAACCAGCGCGGCGAGGCGGTAATATTTTAAAACAGTAATTTAAAATATCGGCATACCATCACGTCCAACAGCGGTTTTACAATGTATTAATGAGATATTATGTTATTTAGATCTTTTAAAAATAGTTAGTGTTTTGTAAGGGTGACGTCAGACTGGCCTGCATGTTCGCGAGCATTCGGCGAGCATTCGGCGAGCACTCTCGAACATTGTTCGTCCCGTCTGTGCTCACCCTAAAACTAAACCGTTACTGCGTCTTCTTCGTTTGGCAACGAAATATATATTTGGCGATGGGTGAAGTTTAGAGCGTGCACTTCCGTCAGGTTGCCTCCGACGCTATTAAAGGCGGTTTGATGGCGCATGTGGGAAAATAATCAAACACGGTAGTGCGACCAACATCTAGGTACCTACCGGAGTTAACGTTGTTGTCTCTCGACGATGTTTATCGACAACCGGGAGTCATAGTGTCGATCTTTTGTCTACCCCCGTAGACTGGCTGCTCTCGAAGAGTAATGGACATGGCCAGTGCATGCCTCTACACCGAACGTAACTCGCCTGCCTACCTGACACTTTTAGATCCGATCCTGATAATTGCTTCGTAACTGCTTTTCTACTATCCGTAATGACGTATTTAGCGAAGCGATACATTACGTTTAAAAAAAATCAACTGACTAAAACACAACGGCTGGGTTAGATTTCGATTTCGAATGATCTAAACTATCTAAAGAATAGCAGTCGTGTTCACTAGTCGAAAAAAATAGTCCATCAACTTTGTCGTTCGAACATGAAGATTATGAATTCGGTTTGTGATTACTGATTACATCTAGCGGGCAGGTAGTGGAGAGTTGATGACGGGATCACATAAATTATGATCAGGCGGTTTTCGGGATAGTGGCGAAGACACATGCGACGTCCCAGGAGTGAGAGACGAATCCGTTTGCTCAAGGGGCAAATATTACTGCGGTTTTGCGAAGTTTGAAAACCTCTTAAAGTATTAACTGGGCTAAAATAGTTCCTCCCCGGGGCACTTGAAACTTTCGGAACGTGTTACCATTCAGCGTCGCAATGATTTATTATAGATTTTGTCGCCGCGGCGCGTACCGACGCCGCCCACCGCCGCGCCGCCACCACGCCGCCTCCGAATTCCCGAAGTTTACATTAATTACTGGGCCGTTATCGGGTGTAAATTGTCCGCGATCCGTTGTTTGTGCATACTTGCTGTACTATCGATACCACCGCCCTCTATCTATTTTCATAAATTAGGTCGTGAATACCGAAAATGAAACCGACATCGACATCACACCTCAATTATTTCATTGTGTGACGTTCGCAAAATATGCATTTAAAATTTGTGCCCTATGGTCTTTTGACACATTTATAAATTCTCTAAATGTATAGAGAATGAAACACCAACTAAACGAATGCCGTAAAATAATAATAACTATTTATATATTGTGATTATAACCAAACAAGACACCTCTCGATACAAATAACTATTGTCAGGTATACGTGTGTTTTCCTGCGAGGTTGTCAGTTCTTCATTACGTCACAAGCCGAGGGGTATAAGCACCGATAGCACCTAAACCGCTCATCCCATTGATCTGTAAATTTTTATACATATTTAAAGTCATTGAAGGATGAGATGGTGTCAGTTTGGTCAAAATTGAATTAATGCCTAAGAAAATGCGTCACATTTGCTACTTCCAGTTGTCAGATTGTCGCCAAAAACAATCCAGTTCGTCCCCCGGTAATTCTAAATATGTATACCAAATTTCAGCCCAATCCGTTGTTCCGTTTGGGCGCAATTGTCAATGGATTCAGGGGACCTCAAAACGCGTTTTCGCGGAAATCTCGAATTTTTTTTCTGTCGATTACAATACTTTCTTTTTAGGAACTAGCGAAAAGTAAAAATGACAGTGGATTCGTTACCAGGAAACCATTTCTTCAAGAAGTACGAAAAGATATCCATACATATCACAAATGTACACAACAAAGTACACTACAATATCCCCATAATCGCACTTCTTACGAAAGAAAACCACTCTTTTCGAACTACATATTATCATAAATATCTACTATAGACAAGTACTAAAAACGTAATATATGTTGTGTTTTTGAAGAAATATTGACAATGACAAGGGATAAGTCATTCTCGTTACTGCTGTTGTATAACAAACCGAACTGTCAGTGGGTTTTCAGTGTATAAATCGAATCAATCAAATCAATATTGCACGTCATATTCCGCATACTTGCCTGGCGGCTTCTCGTCATTTCTTCCTTTCACACAGAGAGAGCCGCCAATTTATTTTACAACCGCGAGTTGGTATACTTGACACACAATCTCCACAATGATGTATTATTAATAAACATATATTTGATTAGCGAGCGCTCCGCGGCGCGCAGCGGGCTGATAGAGTGCGGCTCACGTACCAAAGAAAGAAATCCTTTCCGATTTTAATGAAGCTCATTATTTACCGCGGCAAAAGATATTTCATAACACCGGTCTTACGTGATATCATTTCGTATTGCCGCTCTTATTCTATAGAAGCGCGAGAACAGTCTTGTAATTCTTAATACGTTAATTAAGTCGGATCCTTGACACCCTTCCTTTGTGTTTGTTCACTCAATTTTGAGCTATTATTATTAGGAATTTCACCAGTTCGGTTTCTGATTTTATATCCCGTGATCTTTTTAACGCAAACATTATGTTCAGGTAAGAGATACCCAAAATAATAATGGTAATAATAATATCAGTGTCCGTAAATTCCATTTTATGACCTGAAAATTCGATACCGTGCTGTTATAACGTTAAATTGTTTCGGTTTGTGCACACCTGCCTGAAAATTTAGGAAAAAGAAGGGTAAATTTTAATCCCATCAAATCTCAATTTAGGTCCGTTTATGGGTCGGGCCATTTTAAAAGCGTTTAGTCTAATTTTCCGATGATAAATCGCATTACCTTATCCATAAAACTAACAAGCATAATGCGGTTTTAAACAGCACTCTCGGGCGTTATTATTAATTTTTTTCTAAGAACGCTCTGTCCGGCTGGAGCCATTACCAACGGGACAATTAAGCGGTTATGCGTTTAATAGTGGTAATTGTCGAACATTTTAATAATGACGATCGCTCTGTTGAGATTCCATCGTTTACCTTCAGTTTTATACACAGTATAAAACGAGTGTTATTAACGTAATTATTTTATCACGCAATGAAAGTATTATTCCGCAACAACACATTTTCGTTGCGTTGGAACAGATCTATGTTATCACCAGAAAATTAATTTTCCTCGCAGTTAAGTAGTGCTAGCCCGAGTCTGTATAGATTTTATGTACAGCGGAACACTTGTTTTGCAGCAGGAGGAGTACAGTTCGCGTTTACTGCTGTTTTCGAATGCAATTTAGTTCGGACAAATCGATGTAGGTCAGCGGTTTTTTCGGACTCGCCGGTTGCCGCATTAAAGTTAATGGTTCTGAAGAGTAACAGAGTTGCAATACAGTCTCTTCCGTCCGAACAGAAAAAAAAGCGAGTAGATAAGCGTAGAGTATAAAATGCCGCTATTCCCCTTGAAATCGTTCAGCAGGAGGACCGTCACAGATTGGATTTATGTCCGGACGCGGGATGTTGTCCTGTCCGCCGCCGTATCAAAATTGTCGATTCTGCAATACCGATAATTGCTTCCAGTGGATGGCCTAGGTATAAATACAGACCATAAATGTTTCCGATATGACAATTTATGTCTCTCCCATTTAGTTGGGCCCCAGTAACGACCACGACGTATAGTATTCGCTTTAATTTAACTAATTTAATCTTTCAACTGCCTTGTAAATGCCACATTTCTCTTGTAAGTAGCTTCTTTTTTTTCTATACGAATAATATTTTATTCTAATAAGAATTTCAATATAGTTGTTTCAACGGTTAGTTATTCTTACGATTTAAGAATTTACTATGTTTATATTAAGTATATTTTTCTCTGACGAAGAAAAAGTTACTCTTCTATAAGAAAGTAGACAACAACAAAAATATTTCGTTGGACGAAAAATATATATGTTTCAACAAAAAAAAAAAACAGAGACATACATAGAAAGTTGTGCAATTACTTTACAGATAGCGCTAACAGATTCTCGCGTCTTTTGCCACATATTTCCGCTATATATTGTTTGTTTGCATTTATGCATAAGTGTTTTATTTCATGGGTGACTTACAACGATTATGAGAAAAACCAGGATTGTAATGGAATAACCTACACAGAAAGAACTCTATTCTTGGATATAAAGAAAAATAGTTTTTGCATATATAGTGTAGCATGAAGAGAATATTTTTGTTATCCAAATAAAATTTTGCTGTAATAAGAATCTCAATATATGTTATAGTTATTTCAACGGCTAGTTACTCTTCCGGTTTAAGAGTTTAGTATGTTTATGTTGAGTATATTTTGCTCTGACGAAGAATATGTTATTCTTCTACATATAAAAAGAGTAACACGTTCGTGTCGTTCGTTTTAAGGTGGGTACTGACTTGAGCATTTTGCTCCGAAAGAACCGAACGAACCGAGCGCGCACAAGCAAACCGAGCAAAGAAAACGTTCGTGGTGTTCGATGAATTTATCTGTTCGTTGTGTTCCCATATTCGCCGGTCACAATTAAACATGGATGCGGATAGCGTTATCGTAGCTGCTGCCACTTTTTTCCTTGTGCAAACAATGACAGATAATGGCAAAGTGAAGAAAAGAAAATTAAAAAGGGTGTGGGAAAGGAGTTTATTTTTGCGACGTAAAATACGACCCTCCTAAGAGTTACGGACAACTCTCTATTTATAAATTTTACAAGAATCTCTGCAGAAAACTTTGAAAAGCTAGTCCTACTAGTTGGTCCAAAAATTGTCAAAAAGAATACAAAATTTTGAGAAGCTATACCTGTGCAAGATCGCATAGCAGTAACCTTACGATTCCTCGCTGCAGGACATTCTCATACCAGTTTACAATATTTATTCAAAATTTTTTTCAATTCCAATTTTTTGTGAATAATTGACCAAGTGTCATGTTTTTTACTTTCCGACTAGTATGCTAGAAGGAAAGTATTGTAATCGAGAAAAAAAATGTGTTTTCAGCGGAAATACGCGTTTTGGGGTCCTCTAAATCGATTACAAAGATTTCTGAAAAATGTATGTATGTGTGTATGTATGTATGTCTGTGAACAGGAGAGCGCCCAAACGGAACAACGGACCGGACTGAAATTTGGTATACATATTCAGAATTACCGGGGGACAAACTGAATTGTTTTTGGTGACAATATGACAACCGGAAGTGGCAAATGTTTATGCGTTTTTTTCATTCATCGGATTAAGATCAAACTCGTAACAGCTCATCCTCCAGTGACTAGAAATATGTGAAATACGCTATGGCTTCACAAAATTGAATAATTGCAAAAGTCTTTAGACACTTCATTGTGCAAACGATGTAATCGGAAAGTAGAGTGAGGGCCACCCCATATATTTTACTTTATTGTAATACTGTCCATCTTTTGGATTCCACAACACTGAATATTGTTCATAAACATATATTAGCGCTAAACATTTTGCTCTGTTCCAATCCATTTTCGCAGACTAATCACCGAACGTTCTGAACTTGACGAATGCCCGTACTGGCTGAGCACCAACGAACAAATAAATCCCTTTGAGCAAATCACATTTACCGACAAGTCTCCGAAAAAATTCGGCTCGTTCAGTTCGCGGAAGTTCCGTTCGGTGTCCCGTACTGATTAGGCGAATTCGGCTGTGCGCGCTCGGCTCGTTCGGTTCGTTCGGACCAAAATGCTCTAGTCAGTACCCACCTTTACAATAACAACAATATTTTGTAGTATACGTACGTATCGCTTACATCAGACGTAATTCCTTTCAAGCAGTTCCTTCATACTTAAAACAAGAAAACGTAATACTTGAATCATATTCTTATTCCGAGAATTTTATTTTTTACTTGAACCAACCAAATGATCTTTCTGCGGATATAGAAACAAGTGATATTCTTCACTCAAAGATATTCGTGGTGTATCAAATATTTTTTCGCTCTGTGTGGGAGAGGCGTGTGGATTTTCCTACTGAATTTTCAGAAAATGAGAATACAATATTTGGGTCGACATATTCCGTTGGTAGATAAATAACTAATTTAGTATACTAGCCAATAGCCAAAAAGTAAATATTTGACTATTACAGCAACATCCACAGCTTTGTTTAGACGCTAGCTCGTCTTGATAGAATATTTACCTTTAGGAGACAAAGGAATAGGTTAGGAATAATGTATGGAGCAGTTTAACAGTTGCCAGATCTGAGGTGTGCGCACGTTGATGTTATTTGCTGATGTTTCTTTGCATTATTTCCCGCGAGACATCGTTCAATATTCAAATGTGCGCGTCGGTTTTTGAAACGAGACAGATAGAGAGCAGATTCGGAATGTTTAAAGCGTCAATGTGGCCAAAAACTCAACGGGAACGGTGAACTATTCTCATGCAAAGACGGTCTCGGGAAAAGTGAGAGAACGATCGTAGACGGCGCTGCAGGAGAAGGACACGTCGTTTGAATATGAACCTTGTTCGGCTTTTGAGATCCCTTGCTAGCTGGCGGGAACGCTTTTGATATGAGCTTTTTCCGATGTAATACCGAATCGCGTCGTCCCACTTTCCTAGGTGGCGTTTTATTTTCTATGCCGGTCGTCGGTCGAGAGAAAAGGCATTTTGTCCTACGCGCCGACATCCATAAATGTCGGAAATCTGTTTGTGATTTCGATTGCCAACCTAAGACAGAAAAACTCCCTGAAGAAATCTTATGGTAGATACCGGCATCGACAATTTTGCTTCCACGAATTTGTCCACGAAGACCCTAGTTAGGGTTAATTAGTTTTTGCTATGCAAGGGAAACAAGGGATTTTCCCCTAAAACGCGCCCCGTTTAGGAGATTCTCGCCCCTCTTGCGACCCGAGGCGAGCAAACAAAGTGCAAAGGGAATAGGCTGAGACAATAAGAAAAATTGGGAATCATTGAAGGCGAAGGGGGTAGGGGAACCTCTTCCGAGATGAAGTCAAGGGTGGCTCTCGAAAGACGTATTCCAGAGTCCTATAAATTGCCTTTTTCTTACTGAACAAGAACGACTTTTTTCCGTCTCGCTTGGAGTAAAAATATATAATAGCCTGACCTTTATGTCATCGAAAGAGTTGAAAGTTTTATTAGAGCTTTTTGATTGAATATTCCTGGAATTATATATTTACAGCAGTGAATTTTTATGGACAACAGCGACGACGTCTCTCGCCGACGATAGTTATAAAACTTTATTGTCAAATCAATTGGCGAAAAGATTGCCTCCTCCAATGGTCTTTTCCCTACTTATATAAAGGTATGATACTTCAGAATTTTTACTATGCTTCTTCCATATAACTTTGCGAATACACCTTTCAATATTATTCTCTTCTTTTATCGTCCGTCGATCGGGCTACAAAACTTTTCAGGTTGACCTGAATTAGAAATGTTATGCCCGCACAATTTTAAAGTGTAAGTTTACCAACGTCAGTACGTGGAAGCCTCAATTAGAAAGTCTTATTATACATGGATTTAGACAAACATTGGCCCTCTGCAACCACATTGCAACTGAGCAAACTCCTGAGCTTGTGGACTAGCGAATTTAATTAATTTCACATGTAATTTACCGAGCGGTGTGATATATAACTATGGATTTAATTATAACCCGTGCGCCTGAAATGTAATTGAAAACAGATGAATCTGACGTTAGCTACCTACCTAATGGCCACACCAAGTTTAGTTTTCAATCTCTTGCTTAAGAATAATATTTTTGTTTCATATCGAGGTGGTTTGAATGATAATATTGAAAAAAGTCAAGCAGATGGTGAACGGATATTAATTTCTCGTCGTTGTCAGAGCGGATTATTCTCGGTAGAGGGGATGTAAGATAATTCTTTTGTGCAGGAGGCGAGTGCTCATGGTTGTCAAGCGATGTCCACCAGGTCCTGGACCAGTCTTTGGCGGACGCTATCGCGCGGCCCCATCTACTTTGAGGTACCACACCAAAAAGGATCTTTTGCATTCCCATTCAGTGTTCACACGACCGCACAATCCACGAATACGTGTGTCCCGCCAATTACCGTTCAAAAAAACATACGCCGTTCATTACAAAATTCCAATCTCTTCGACGCTATAAATTTCAACGTACGTACATATATGTATACGTGATAGGTGTTGTATTGTAGCAGCTTGGATAAAGACTGTTCTAGAAAGTGAATAATAGCTAGACATCTAAGAAAATGCTGCCACATTCGCGTATAAACACAAAATTTCCGCAAATAGATTATGATACGAAGGTGAAGATAGAGACCTTAGATTTTTTCAAGGCAAGGCAACAGAGTGGTCATTACTCAGCGGATGATAGACTGCGACCGCTAAGTACCTAATTTTTCAAGTTCTTTGCGGCAACGACCGTAGCCTCTGGAAAACACCATTAAAATGTAAGTTTGTTAGAGCACCGAGAGCAAAGTTATGGTCCTCTTGGGGCTAGGCGTCTGCGGCGTCGGTTTTGGCGTCGCGGATGACGTCACCGCCAGGACAGGGATTACGATTCATCTCTGGGGGATTATCTCGATGCGCCAGATGCGAAACAACCCCTATGGCCATGCGGAAAACCACCATTGTACCCTACCATCAACTATCACATTAGAGGCACCATGTTTGTTTTGAATACACTGCGTGGACGTTCGAGCATGTGTTTTCTGATCTTAAAATTCGATTTAAAGTTTATTGCCTGCTTGCAAGAATGTCTCAATCTAAATAAACAAAAGTTTATTAGGAGAGGAAGTTGTTTAGTGCTCTCTAAAAATGAAATTACTCGCAGCGACAGCGGTGTTTCTGATTAATGTTTTTAAAAGATAGTAACCCCTTTTTTCGGAGCTTCTTAAGCGTGAAGTAAAAGGAGGGGAAAGGTCGCGGTGATTAATTCAAAGATGTATTATTTCTAATGAGGTACATCAGTCCGCTAAGTAAGATAAATCGATCTGGTGCGAAGTAAAAATTGGACAAGCGGGCCTCCGCGTTTTGGGTAGCGTCGAAGATCCATGAGACCATTCCGGGAGATGTAGTGATCACTTCTCACTGTCAGATGTCAGGCTACCGACTGACGACCCGTTGTACGTCTGAATACCCCATAACCAATACAGTAGACGCAGATATCAGACCCTAAACTTCCATTTTACTTTTGACTCTGTTTTGAAATTATTGCGTCCTAATATGACTTGTCTTATTAAAAAAATATGTCTCAGGAACCATGCTTGAATGGTAAAAACGGTTATTTCAATTTCGGAAGGTAATATTTGTCGAATGTTTTTACAAATAACATTACGTGCGAAAGAAAAACTTAAACTGCAGATGGTCGAGCTGGGTATGTTGTTGGTAACAGTGGGGCGAATGGGATCGGAGGGTATTTTAAAATAAATTACAATTTCTGGATCCGCTTACACGGTCGCAATATCCATTTCAATATTTGCTTGCTCGCGGCATTTTTATTCTGATCCTGCGCCCTAACGGTTTTGCGGGTGCATCTCAAACCAAGTTACACATTCAATATAGAAAAATCTTGTCGACTAGAGTTTTCTAGGAGATAAACACCGTCGGCTTTTCGATTATTCCATGTCAAATCAACACAGCAATGTCTCGGATTTCACCATTAATATTGACCTAAAATTCGGTATATTAGCTACAATGTATTGAACTTAGTGCTCCCTACAAAATAACTGTGACATTGTCTGGAGTTCAAGTACGTTATTGGGCAAACTGAGCAAAACTTAATAAAATAGCGATGGTTTCATAAATCAGTTGCGCTCTGTTCGTTCGCAGCGAGTAATATAAATGCGTCACTTCCAGGTTTTGCACTCACTACCAACCGACGCGACTGCCAGATAGTGTTCAAGAATTTAATATTCTGTACCGATATTGTTTCGCAGAGAATTTATATCTTTGTTTTCGGCGTAGGTACAGCTTTCATTGGCTTTGTTGAGTAAAGAATTCTGCTTACCTCGGCGACATTCCTAATAACTAATGGTTATTTATGTTCGTTTTACGTATGGGGTATGGGAGTTATAAATACTTTCATACATAACAATTTTTCTCTTGAAATCGTCGCGTAGGAGCATATTCCTGGAGAATTATCCGTTCTAATGTACATTTGTTTTCATTTTGACGACTTTACAGTGAGCGTTAAGATTTAGAGGCTGGCCTGTTAGCTGCGCGCCGAGGTTGGCGGGCATTATAAATTTACAAATTTTATGTACAGCAAGGAGCAAGAAAATGAGAACAAATGTGGAAAAGCTCTCGGGCACGGCCGGCCCTAATGGAAAGTCGATACGTTCCAATGTGTATAGACCCAAGTTCAGAGCAACATCTAAATCGCATCCACTGACCCATATAGCCACCGCGGTGGTTCCCCCACACAAGAAAATTCTCTCGGAGTGCAAGCTGCAGTTTTCTGAGTACTCGGAATTATTAGGTTTTCCTTTTTTCCAAGGGCACTTACCGAACCACCACCCGACACCCCCACTTCCACAAGTGCTGCGTTGTAATGCCCTTTGATACTACACACTAAGGAAAACCTTATTTTCTTTCGCTTTACTAAAGCAGTTCTGACAGTTAGAAGAAGAAAAGGACTTGTCCGCTATATGGCACAATATCCATAACTATCACATCCTTTATTGTTCAAAGTTAAAACGTGTTAGATATAGCCAAAAATGGGTTTCAAATAGTTGAGTAACAGCAAAAAAATTAAAAAACTAAAAAATTCTTATCTTAGTTTATTTTCCTCATGACTTTTGACAGTTACTAGATGGAATTTAATTAGTTTAATATCTCTAATTAGAGTGCAGTTAAAAGAAGGAGTATATAACTACCAACTGTGTATGTATGTATGTATATATAGATTGGTGAAATGATAATTCATTGGCGAGCTAAGAGGAAGCTGTGTTATGTAAATTATTGCGAGTATAGAGCAAGCAGCTGGTGCAAGAACGGCAGCAGAATATCACGATTGAATGCACATTTAATTATCAAAGTCCATTATATTTGTCTTTCTATAATTAATATCCTCGCAACTACTCTACAAGGCGAGATAGAGAAAGTAATACTAATAATAGTTTAATTAGAATAGATATAGATAAATCATTAAAATGAATTACTAGGCGATTTGCGGAGCTTTCGATTTTTTTTCAGCCCGAGGAAACTAAGTTAATTTTGGCTAATTAGTCACTATTCGTTTTTTTGTGGGTCAGTTCTATAGGTAGCGTATAGTAACAGATACTTTTATCTTGGTACTCAATCTACCCCAATCCAATCAGTTAATTCCATGACACGTTCGATATTACGTTTATATGACATGTGTCCTCATGGTTTCGTTTTCTTTTTATAGTATCAAATAGAATCCAAACGCGATTGACTGTCCTTGATTAAATTCTTTGCGTTTGTCGCCGACAAAGAGATCCTCGTCATCTGTTAAGAACACGATTACAATATTTTATATTACTTGGTGTTTTTACGGCCAGAGAACATGATGAATTAGCAAACTCTAATTTAGAAACCCTTGGTTTAAAACTATTTTTGTTAAGGACGGACCGTATTGAACTGTCGTCGTCCGAAAATGCCTCGGCAAAGTGCTTCAGAAAACATAGCTCCAGGGAAATTAGCCGAAGTTACATGGTTAAACTTTGCGGAGGGTATAAACATACAGTGGCGTACTTGTTTCACACCAGGGCCGGCCGAGACTCTATTACAAGTTGACAAAATATTGCCCGTTCTGCGCAAAGTTCTCGCCTCGCCGTCTGTAATTTTCTGCAAAGCCGAATAGCACGCTTGTAAAATACCAATTGCCACACTGTCTAGACGCTATCTTTCCGGTTAACTTGAAAGTCCACCCACCACATAACGGACATTATAAATAGATGAGCAATGCATATTTTATTACTTTATGTAGTTTATGAAGTTATTTATTATGTAGTCGATAGAAAGCATTTTACACTACACCATTTATTGCCAAAGACTGATTTTTTTTTTCAATTTTAATTTGAATATTTCTTGAAAACGCTATGAACGATATGAACGTTTTATAAAACTGTCACCGTTTCTCTATTGTTCGCCATAAAGGAAACATTCGTACCTTTTCGTTCACAGAGAAAATTTACGTTGATATTTCGCTGGAAATAAAACTGCAACGTGGACGTTGGTCGGGTGTGCAAAAAGGTCCCCGAATAGACGAAATAAAACTTTCTCCCCCGCGACGTGCTTTTTTTTTCTCCTAACCCCCCCAAAGTCACTAGACTGAGTTATAAAAGTTCGAACCCGACCGTTCGTCTAGCGACTCTAGCGTATAAAACGTGTCCAGGGCCGTATCCAGGGGTGTACACGCACCAATAGACCGTGTGATAGTGTCGGAACATCATATATATGCGTACACGCTATATATCATCGCCTTTTCACATCGTAAGATAAACCCTATTCGAGAAATGTATGCTCTTTTTAAAACGGGCTTTTTTGTTAACATGGTTTCTCCCTTTGTGGTATACAAGCGATATTTTCTTTGTACTGCTGGCTGTCGAATTGGTCCAAAGGACAAGTTATCAAGTTATCAAACTGTTTCAAAAGCATTTAAAATCCATTTTAAGCTCGGTTCAGTTTGATTCTACATATTTCTATAACGAAGTTATTCGAAACATTTCCTCTCTTCAGCCAAATATATTCCTATAATCAACACGTGTTCATAATGGATACACTTGGGCCACTTATGTCACACAGCGGAAGTATTTTTGCCGTTTCTATATGCCGCATTGAGTGATATATATACGGCTTGTATTGAGTCAAAAACGGCAACAGTGTACATATTGACTGTTGGCGCACACATGGTGACATGTCTCGCAGCTGAGACATGTTAGGGTGGGACCGCTAATGGTGCAGGCAGGACAAGGGATGGACACTGTCATATATAATTAGTTGTGCCGACAGAGGCAAATCCGCTCCAACCACAACCTGTCCAAACAAGATTCTGTACATTGGAGATCTCCAGCTCCATCTATCACATTTACCTCATACTTTTGAAGCAATTGATTGGAGTATGTTGAATGTACAATACTTACCTTTGTTTGTTGGTAGATAGGGTTAATAATGAAAGAAAACAAATATTCCACTGATAATAATTATAATAGTCATATTTACAATTTAGCCATGGGTTGATCTTGTTGACTAAGTCTATAGTTCGAGTCACATTCGTGTTTCATTTAATAGAAAAATAACTTATATTGATATATAATAATTATAATACAAGAAAATATTTACAAAAACAAAATAATTTATTAAAGTTGTTGGGTGGGGTCCGACAGATTGTCTGCCGTTTTAAATAAAAAACGTTGTTGATATATTAATCTAACTAATATAAACATTGAATTGTTCTGGCTAAAAAGTCACTTCTAGATTCTTTATTTATATATATTGACAAGGATATCTCTCAGTATCTATGCATGTACAATATTTATATCAAAAAAATGAGACGTCCTGAAAGCATCTTTAAAACACGATGTTTGTAAAATCGACACTTTTCCCTATGTACTTGGCATCAGCGATAAAATCTTTTTTTTTTTTTTAAATAAATACTCAATAATTAATAATAGAAAACAATCTTCTCTTCAAGATTTAGAGAATTCTTTTTGATTAGACTAGTTTTTTACACATATACACATTCAATACAAGTCTTTTAAAAGTCCTCAATAAAAAAAAACAAATTAAAAGCGCTACTAAATCAGTTCTCTTCATCACTCGTGAAGTCTTTTTGTATCACTTTTTGCACTCACGTCCACCTCTCTTTGTCTACTTCGAGAATAACTTAGGAACTTTTTGCATTAAATACGGATAGAAGAACAAAGAAAGAAATTATACTCGTTTTTTTCTTTTTCACTTAAGGTTTGGCATTTGACACTATGACGTTATCGCAGCTATGACGTCACACCTGGACGTTCCTGGTCTCATCCTTCGCAGGACAATTCGCATCCGAGAATGTCACATCCGGTGTAGTGCTACAGGTAAGCGACTGCCTCTCATTCACAGTACCAACAACAGTCATTATTGGTTGAAACCCTTTAAAGAAAGAAAGCAAGAATTTAATAAAGAGTCCATAATATCACTCAATATTATCACAATAATCTATCAAATCAAATCTAAAAAAACAAAAAAAAAACAAACCTGCATATGAAGTGAGATCTTCCACAAGCTTTTGACTTCTCACCGAAGACGTTCCAGTGATCATATTGTCAATGGCCGATCCTCGCCTCCTACACCTCCAGAAGTTGATGGCCAAGACAATGGCGAACAAGAGGATGGCTGCACTGCAGCCCAGGATCAGCTCGACGTGGCGCCATCTCTGTCTGGCTTTCTCGCCTTTCACAGCGCTGACTAATACTGATAATAACGGAGAGTTGAAGTCCGCCTCTTCTCGTGTCTCCTCGGAGATGATGTTGTTAAGGTCTTCTTGACTCTCGGTCGAGACTTTCTGGGCTCGTCCAGTATCCAAATCCATCATTTCAGATTTTAAATTCTCAACACCAGCTGTCCTAGAGACTAGCTCGACCTGAATATGGTATACAGTATCCGGCCATAGGGAGAGAGTAACACAAGTGGAGTCAGTGAAGAGATTACCCTTCAAACCACCCCCATCAACCTCCCAAGTCACCAAGTACACACCCCTGGTAGTCTTCGGCTCCCAGGAGATCTCTCCGATGACCAGCACCTTTTGGTGGATCAAGGAAATCTCTTTGAGCGTCCATGGAGCGTCAGCATCCAATTGGCTAGCCTTGCTAGTGGTAGCTTTGATCTCTGTGTTGATGGTCTTCTTTCTCTTGCGGTTTTCTCTAGCACTCGCCTCGTCAGGGCTGTAAATCGTCACCAAACCTTGCGGATCTACTACCAAGACCCTCAACATGGACCCTGGTTGGTCGGAATTTAGCGGAACACGAGTTGTTAGGTCTAAAGTTTGGATTATTTGTCTCCAAGCACCCGATTGGGACTTTCTCATGACGACGTAGACCAGGGGAGTGTTAGGATTGACCGATGATGGTCTTGGCCATCTTGCCAATGCCCCACCGACTCTGATGACACCCTCCCCTTTGGTATAGATAACTGGTTGTGTCTGTTGGGCGGTAGTTGAGGCCTCAGCGTGGAAACGACAGGCTTCTTGGCATCCTGGGAACTGCAACAGAAGTGGAAATTGGAAAATCGTGTCGTCTGGTGTGGTGTGATAAACAACGTTTTGCGTTCAGGACCTGGTCATATACACCATGTGATGGTTTAAATATGAAATACGTGATGAGTAAAACAGGTAATGGTAAGTTATTCATACGAAGCAAGTACCCATCTAATTGAGTTCAGGTGTACCGGTGTAATTAGACCGGTTTTCTTCTAAGAATTATCGCGTGTTCATTTCTGCGCATCTCCTTCTTCGAGTTTGTACGCTGGTCGCCATTATTTGTAGTTCTAACATTTCTAACCTACAAACTACTCTGAGATCTTCTAGAGTTTGAAACTACGCGTGCAAAGAGTAGTCTTGCTTACGAAAGGTTGATGTCTCGGTAAACGCATATGTTATGCATTGTCGGCCACACCGTAAATATCAATTATATGTCGGGCAAAGGCTGCTCATGAACCAGTATCATTATAGATCAATAACAGCGTCGGTCGACTCGGATCAACATAGAAAAGTAGCAGACCGTGTCGAACGGTATCGGAGCTCGGGCAGCTCTATATTTCTGTGCGGTTCGAATGAAAAAGAAGGAAAAAGGCACGCTGGTCAGCCTCTCTAGCCTGGCTACATAAAGCCATTTTCATTACAGCCTTACATCAAGAAGTAACAACTGCGCGCGATGCGGCCAGCAACCGCGGATCGAGCATAGATATGTGAGGTCAACGCACAACAAAACCGGTAGTTTTATGACAAGATTTAATTGAAACTGCAACTATTTGTTTGTTGTGTAGCCGTATGTAATATCTAGATCTAATCTCCTCTATTGAAACCCCACACCTGACACTCAGCAAAAGTGAAGGAACAGTTGTACATTAAAAGGTTTGCCGTGTAGAGACACTAGATGTCGTTCATTTTTCCTTCTCGGTAAAACTTCTGCTAGGGTACCGACCTAAGGCTAATGCATCTCTAGCCAGTATTTAATCAAATAAAGTGATTTTCCTGGTTCGAACTTGAATTAAAATGGGGTCTGAACGCAAATCGCTCTAGCTAGTGCGGTGTTGCAAAACCGGCGAAGGTACTTACACAGATTTCTTTCTCCTGGCACATGGCGCCCCAAACTTGGAAATTTGATTGGAGCAATTCACAGTTCTCCCAACACTGAAACGAAAAAAAAACGGGGGCATTAAATGTGAGCTCTAAACAAAAACTAAAGGGTCATAAAAGTACAATTATATGCTATGTTTGGTGGACCATTTAATGATTAAATAAACATAAGGCGCACAGCAGTGGCCTGCACAATGTCAACAACTGTTGTTTTATGTGTGCTTGGTTTTGCCATGTGTTCAGCACCGAATGATATGAAACGATGACTAAAAATAAGTCGAAACTAAATGTCGTACTAAAAATAAATTATAATATATAAGAGAGATAAGGATAGCACTTTAACATGCACAAGTGATGTGATTTCTATAGAATTAAAAAAAGAAACTATGTAATAACTATTGTAACAATGTTATCTCACTTATCGATAGTAGATAATATTTACTTTGTACCTTCCTTTACTTATATTCAGTCATTAGTGCATACAACAATAACGCACGATGGCCAAAAACCCTTTGAATTTAAACCAAATCAAGAAAGAACCAGTGTTTGATGATAAAAATTCCAACATAAACTTTTTTCCGCACTTCATGAGCATGAAGAAAGAAGCACAGAAAAGTAAGGCTAAGACAACTTTATAAATTCTTTTTAGCATTATTAACCGCAGTTTTCGTGTTTTTAGAGGAATACAATAATTACGACAGCATAGAATATTCCCTTGAGAAACTACAGGCGTCCAACATTAAAAGTAGGTATCGTAACTTGTAGACAATACATAGTACAAATGTTTATTCTAGAAAAGAAATTGCCAACTATTAATTTTAACGGGGTAGATTCGATAATCAAACACAGGGATAATGAGACAAAAAAATTAAAGAAATATCTGTTAACACTGAAAAAACAATCTGCACATGATGTAAAACAATGTAAAGCATCTAAGGAAAAACATCTAGCTCGGGCTAAGAAAAAATTAAACGCTGAAATCGAAAAACTAAGGCAAAAGAAAGACGTTGAACTGCAGACTCTTAAAGTAAAATACGCTGCTCGAAATGAAAAGCTGAAACACGACTATGAAAAACAAGTTACAAGTATTAAGGATTTTCACGATAAACAAATAGAAGACATCAATGACAACCTGCAGACACGAACCATGGCGATGAATAATTACATTATTTAGAGTTATACTATTTCTTGTATCTAATAAAGTATTCAACACACTACAGAAGTGTTTTCTGTCATCCAAGACACACTTTTTTCGTTTTCATGGCTCAAAGTAACAACTTTCTAGTGTAGAAGTAGAAACCGCACTCCGTGACTCTCGTGCTTAGGTCATTACCTAATGCCGATATCTCACGGATTGCCGCGGTGCCAGACGTCGGTCCATGCGCTGGGGGGCATGAGGTTCGCCACCCACCCAAAGGCAGATGTAATAAATCCATATTATAAGCTAAGTATCTGCCTCCATGGTCCTCTTAATCCGTCTGGATCTGCACGGCGGCGTTTGTGTGGGAATAAACACGCAGTCCACCCCACCAGAGGGCGTCAGGGCGCACGCGCTCCAATCAGTTCTTCTCATAGCTGACCTCCATCCACTCTCGTTGGACGTGTCTAGCACCAGAGACAATGTGAGCATTGTTCGCTAGTTATACCTAGACTGTCCGCGATCTCAGGATAAAACCGCGGACCCCACTCAAAGACCTACTCTATGGCTCGCTATCAGATGTACAATTATTATTATTACTATTATAAACGGGCGCAGATCGGATACGATCTCCCCGGACCACAAAGAGCCGAAGACACGCAACTCTTTGTCGATAATGATACGGGAAATCCATATCGCTACATCGATATTCGGTACCATTACCAAAAATAGAAAGACATATCGCACACCCCACAAAAAGAGTCGATACATGAATGTTCGGCTAAGTCTTGATTAGATGTAAACTTCCAGTCCATCAATCAAATAGAGTTTTTAACCCCCAAAGCGTAACACAAAACTCTTAACGCGAGATAAGGAAGTTGAACGGAGATGAAGGGGGTCGAAAAAAGTTGCGTTTCCTTTTGATAATACACCCCCTAAAGTACCTAGGATAAAGCCGTCAACCCCCGTATCGAATGCATTGGCGTTGCAACGCCAACGGTATCAGGCGCAGATCTTGCACGAACTGGTACTAGGAACACGCGAGGACTCCGTACCCTGACGATAAATTATCCTTCAGGATACGAGGGAGAGATATTATACTGTCCCCGGGCTTCATTATTCCAATTGACACACGCGTTTGTCATGAACACGATTACGCATCACGCAATATATAGTAAAGAATACAGTCATCATCTATATTGCAAATTAAAAACGAGAGATAATTGCTAAAAGGTTGCTTTGATAACCATAAAATTAGTAGAGTTCAAATGTGGACGGTTAACAACCAACAGTTTGTTTTTTTTTCATTATCTCTGTCTTATTTTCTTTTTCACTCAACACTCGGCTTTCTGGGCCTTTAGTCATGGTCACGTACAACTTCCAGTCGCTCTCTAAGCTGTATAATCAAGGCAATGGATGTATGTAGGCAGCATGGTATAATTCCTATCATCATGACCTGGACTACCGAATATCTTCTACAATTTGTTGCCATTCATCGTCCGCACAATGTGACCTTTATTCGGGGTGTTAAATCGTAACTCACACCGCTATTTAGCGTCGATTTTGGGGTGGAATCAGCATTCGGGACACACCTGGGGGACATTACTTCCGAGTCAATATATTTCTCTAGAAGGAATTGTGTTTCTCCAGCAATTAGACGGTTTTAGGGCCTTTCAATATCCTATTTGTCATGTCTTCCGCGCGAAGAAAAGGCCCAGGTGTTGGCTTACAAAAGCCCAGGTATCAACGATATAAATCTTTGGGTTGGGTTGTCACAAACATCGGTCGACAAATTCCATTATCAAAAGTCAAACCTTTTTAATTTGGAAAAGGAATATATGCCAGTAATTTCTTACCTACCAAAAGCAAGGTTGTTCTCGTGTGTGGGCTCCTAAACTGTCTGTCATTCTTAATAATCACCCGTCAATTAGAGAAGGTTACAAGTCCTTAATTGAATTAGAACAAAGTCTCAGTGTTTAACAATGTGGGCTGCATTTGAAGATCAGCTCACAGATCAACTAACACAACGATTGTAAAAACGATAACAGTAGCTTACAAGTGACCGGGTTGTCTCACCCATTGCATCAGAGTGATTGATTAATTTTAATTTCTTGGCATCGTAGCTCCCTAAGCAATAAATTAATCATTTTGATACTTGTCCGGGCTACTTGAAGCATTTCATGTGTAAACATATATCATGTCCGAAATAACACGGCCATGATGTAACGATCAAACCGATCTCCGGCATAACTGATACAACACAAATAGAACTGGTTCCTCTACTCGTACGAAAAGGGCCATTAATATTCAATCGATTGTAAATATACGTTTGCGGACATTAATGCAAGAAAAACACTAGATTCATCCATAATGTATGCTACTCCGTATATCCGTTAGACTGAATTTCTCTCTTGCAGTTTATTGGTTGTAAAACCGTCGGTTTGAGTCGTTTTGTAATGATGACCAAAACCCTTAAGTAAGTTTCTATTGTTACGTAATATTAAGTTTTACCCCCATGGGTGGGCTGTGTCAACTTCTAAGAACGACAGCACAAAACGAGAAGAGAAAAAAATGTAGAACGGACACGCAGGCACTTTATACCAGTACTGAGAAACTTTCTTACGATGAAAAATTGCACCGGGGCAAATCTATGTGCGGTCCTCTATCGAATTTCCCGGAAAAGTTCCGCACATCTATCTTGTGGCCGTAGCGGTGTCGAAGGGTCCTGAGTGCGTTCCGGGCTTCCTGGTGAAACAAATTTCGCCCATTCCGAGGCCGAGACCGGTGCAGCTCTGAATGTGACACTAATAGCACCTTTTCATAAATCTCGAAAATACACCTACCCTACACTTTCGAATATTCTCCGCGGTCGCAGAAATATTACCCCATTTCATATTGCACATATTTCTCATTGTCCAAAAAGAAAGAAAACGCCACACCTGACACCATGGTGGAGTCAATATTCGTAGTGCTGTTGAGGTGGATTATGGATTGTGCAATCAAATAAATACTTTAAAATGTTTATTAACAATGTTATCTCAATTATTGATAACTGATAATATTTACTTTTGTACCATCCTTAACTTATAATATTCAGTCACTAGTGCGTACAACAACAACGCAAGATGGCCAAAAACTTCTTAAATTTAGACCAAATCAAGAAAGAACTAGTGTTTGGTGATGCAAATTTCAATATAAACTTCTTTCAGCAGTTCATGAACATGAAAAAAGAAGAAGAAGAAAGTAAGTTTAAGACAACTTCATGATAGCATTATTAACCGCAGTTTTCCTGTTTTTAGAGGAATACGATGATTGCGACAGCATAGCATATTCGCTTGAGGAACAACATGCAGTAGCTGGATGCTCTTCTGAACAAAGAAATGGTTTTGCCTCAAACATTAAAAGTAGGTATCGTAACTTGTAAACAATATATAGTACGAATGTTTATTTCAGAAAAGAAAGCACCAACTTTTAACTTTAACGGGGTAGATTCGATAATCAAACGCAGGAATAATGAGGTGAAACAGTTAAAGAAAAATTTGAAAATGCTAAAGAGACAATCCTTAGATGATATAAAACAATGCAAAGCATCTAAGGAAGAAAACCTAGCCCTAGCTAAGCAAGCATTAAGTGATGCAGTGCAAAAACTAAGACAAGAGAAAGAACTTGAGCTGCAGGCTGTTAAAGAAAGATACGCTGTTTTGAATCAGATGATGAAACACGACTATGAACAACTAGTTACAATTATTAAGAATTTTCACGATAAACAAATAGATGACATCACTGATAACCTGCAGATACAAGCCATGGAGATGAATTACATAAATTAAAGTTGTACTAATTCTTGTATCTAATAAATTTCTTTTCTTTGAAATCCATGCTGAAAACACTTCGCAAAATGTGAGTGGGAGAGAGTCAATATTCGTGGATTGTGGATTGTGCGTCTCCAATTATAAAAGTAAACTGTAACCTGGGGGGACGTGAAGTTTGTTTATTTTGAATGTACATTGTTGCACGGATCGTTTATTTTTCCTCTGCGTCGATTATGTGTATAGATATTTCAGAGTTCATTAGAGTGTATGAGCGGGGCAACAATAAGCACAATGCGCCGCATGGAATTCCGGCTAAAGGCCCAACGGACACGATGACGTGATGAAGAAGGCATAATGGCCGCAACATCTCCTGCCGCGGGAGATCCTTTTTTTAATATAAGGCAACCCATATAGTGCATTAAAACCCCTCATTATTTCAATATCAAAGCCTGTATTTACCTAAACGTCTGTATTGAATGGGACACGACAGCGCGTCCGAGAAATCCACCAACAATAACGGCAACAACGAGCCTCACAGCACTGACTGACCAACACAATCAAAAAAGGAACGACAAGTATGCATCCTTCGCGTCCAAATGCATCCTTTTCCTTCGGTCGTAAATCACAAAATTGTATCACGGAGCATCGTTACCACAGATCTGCAAGCGTGAATTTCTCCGCACAGATACGCGGACACCTTATCACTAGGACCATCACTGTTTAGTGGCAGAATTTCTGTAATTACCTACAGAAGTGCCATTGTGAGGATCTGATATAACTAGTCTTAGTCACACACAGATCGCGATAGTTCCTTTCAACGACGACACGATGTACATTACTCCTAAGAAACCGCATTTGGTCCGTTTAGTTTCTATATAACGACCAGAATTGATGATAGTCCACAACCAGAAATCTTCAAGGAAATGCAACAAACGCTAGATAAAACTGGTTGCCAGTCCACAAGTTATGTTTTGTCATTTACTCGAACAAAGCTATAAGCCAGCCTTTTTACTTTTGAATGTAACCATACAACTGTTAATTTCATTTTTGGCGTGATGAACGTATCGAACCTCAAAAGTATTTCGTCTGTGCGTATCCTAAGTTGTCGTGTTTGTTTTAAAATCGAACATAAGGCGGTTACCATCCAGCATCTTCATACCTTCGCGTATCTATCGCTTTTCAGAATTTACTGTTCCAGATAATCACATATTTATTTGAAATGGTAGATTGAGCACGGTAACGGTAATAGGCGTTATTTTTTTCTTTCCGTCCTCGTCTAAACCACGGCCGGTTCTGTATCTAGATGCAGCCCACTATTTATATCGAACTGCTCGGCTCTGTGACGGGAAAATATTTAACGCCAAGCACAGAGCGCGATATGAAAATGATTATTTTTATGCGCTATTTGGTACGTAACGCCTCTAGCGGTGTTTACCGTAAGCACTGCTCCGACTTGCCGTACAAAGACCCATAAGCCCAGACTTCCTCAATTAGATTAATGGATGAGATAAATTCCAGGATTCGGGTATCTATTTCCAAGGAAACAATCGCGACGGAGGAGGACTATCTTCTGGATCTGGTTAACAGTAGCCAACAGACGTTCTTAGAGTTAAGCTTACGCTTTTTGGGCAATTTTCACCTCTACTGGGTGAACTAATGATTTTTTTTAGTTGGTATTGCTTGTATGTATGGTGTATACTATAGAAACGTTTACAAGGGGAAACACAGCGAACTGGAGATAACCTTTCACTATATATGCAGTTTTGTTGCTGGTAAAGTGGAGCAGCGTGCTCGTTTCAGCTTTGTTTTGCTGCTCGATCGCAGAAATAAAAGGTTAACACTAGGAAATAAATTAGATGCAATCAAAGCATTCTTGGCGTTAATGCTTAAGAGTATTTGATTCCTTCTAACGTTATTCGCCATTTCAGATCGAATTGCATAATGGAACACCACAGTTTGTTTAATTTCATGATTAAGTTGATAATATTTAATTTACCATAAAGCAGTCTGGTCCTTGGAGGCACATCGATTCACCGTTCGGGCCGTCGTTTGAAAACTGGAAAAGAAATGAAACAGTCAGTTGGGGAATTCAGTTTAAATTAATGCTTGCTTTGTCCAAAAAAGGAGCTTCAATAAACAATGTTTTAGCGCGTCGCAGCGCGAAACAAAACGGGCAAAACGACCGCCGTACACATGTCCCTTTTGTCGCGAAGACATACGACGTTCGGACTAGTATAATTCCCATTAAATGTTAATGGGTGGACTGAACGCAATGTCACAGTTTAACTTCGTTTGTGACTGCACGAGCCGCCAAAATACTACCTTACTTGACACTTTCTCAGCGGTAAAGAAGTGGAATATTGAAATTTTTCTCTGTGTGGCGATAATTAGGGTTAATGAGAATGGTAGGTAAGAACTTGCACGGTAATCAAACCCCGCAAATGAGTTTTTCGTGTTTTTGTTTAGCATGCGGGGTTGACCCGTCCACCGGGGAACTAATTAATCAAAGATAATTAAGCGCCGACCCCCGAGAGGCGAGAGACGCATTGTCGCCGGGCCCAGGGTGTGCAGATTTCGGCGACGGCTGACGTAATCTGGACAGCAGCCCGTCCTGACCTTTGAATATTAAACACCGGCAGAAGATACCCAAGCAGAGCAAGCAAGCAAGCAAGCACAGGACTCATTACCAATTCAAATTCGCATTTGATGTTACTCGTCGCGGCGATATCTTAGCGTAAGTAACCTTTGTCCCCAGTTGCCATTAAGGTGGCCGTAACGAATTTCCAAATTGGTGCATCAACTCTAACGAAGCGATCTGGATGCATTTTGAACATCGCTCTTATTACACATCCTTATTATTGCAATAAACAAACTGGTTCCCCTTCAATTGGTGTTGGGATAACATTTAGTTGGTTGCGTCAGTTATGTAATCGTGTGGTTAATTTAACTTGTCTCATTTGTTGCCGCCGTTGCGGCCACCATAGCTATAAAAGGGATATATTTGCCCAGAGATTCGAGATACATATTTCAAGATTACGGGAAAAGTTTGTTGCGGAGTTGGCGTCAGTCTGCGACATCTCCAGCAAGTGTGCGGGACATATTTACAGTAATGGAGCACCAGCAGTTCAGATAAAACAAAGACCGGGTCCTAACTGTCCGACATAAAACCGAACGGCTATTTGTTCAAGAAGAACCCTCGCAAAAAAAAACACCTCGCTTATTAATACAAATAATACGTGTATCCGAAACTTGTCACGTTGTTATTTAACTTCGGTAACGAGATCTTTGTTCATTTGTTTACGTGCTCATCCGACTTCGTCTCCGCTCAGAATACGAATTGGATCTTAATGCCCGTTGTTGTTGTTGTTGTTCTTCAACTGCACTCTGATATCTACGTGCATAGGCGAGATAGGTGTATCTTTCCTTTTTATTTATTCACAGAGTCCTCAATTAAAGGTAGAAACAGTTAGGTTAGGTTCAATTTATATGTAAGAATGTCGCTCGTCAATTGTTTGTAATAACAGGGGTTTCGGCTATTAACCGCTGCGTTCGGGCGCTCTCCACTCGCCCATTAACATGCTAATATCTAGGGGAATTCATTACTGGTGCCCACGGCATACAACATACCGCAGTCCAGACTGGTCCAGCATCTCTCTTCTCTCAATGCATAACACATTTTATTCAGCTCTGATGGCAAGACCTTTTTCTCTTTTATCTATTAATTACTGCATTCTATATTATCTACTACTATACAATCATCTGTTTATCTATATTCTATACAGTAAACTGCATAGTTTACTGTTACTCATAGTTCTTCCTGGTGTCCAGCTATGATTGACTTTGTTCTGTTAACTGCATCTTTACAATCCATCCGTCTGTTTATGTACGATTGACTTTGCTTTGATAGCATCTCTAAAGGCCTTCTTTCCGTTAATCTATGATTTACTTTGTTTTGTTAGGATCTGTAAAGTTTTTCCTAGGGTTTATCTATGATTGGCTTTCTTATATTAACTGCATCTTTACAATCTACCTTTCTGTTCATCAGCGATTGGCTTTGTTCTGTTAACTGCGTCTTTACAATCCATCTTTCTGTTCATCTATCATTGGCCTTTCTTTAATAGCATCCCTACAGTCCTTTCTATTCATCTATGATTTACTTTGTTTTGTTAGGATCTTTACATACAATTCTTCCTGGTGTCCATCTATGATTGACTTTGTTCTGCTAACTGCATCTTTTCAATCCATCCGTCTGTTTATGTATGATTGACTTTGCTCTAATCTATGATTTACTTTGTTTTGTTAGGATCTGTAAAGTTTTTCCTAGGGTTTAGCTATGATTGACTTTCTTTTATTAACTGCATCTTTACAATCCACCTTTCTGTTCATCAGCGATTGGCTTTGCTCTGTTAACTGCGTCTTTACAATCCATCTTTCTGTTCATCTATCATTGGCTTTTCTTTGATAGCATCCCTACAGTCCTTTCTATTCATCTATGATTTACTTTGTTCTGTTAGGATCTTTACAGTTCTTCCTGGTGTCCATCTATGATTGACTTTGTTCTGTTAACTGCATCTTTACCATCCATCCGTCTGTTTATGTATGATTGACTTTGCTCTGATAGCATATCTAAAGGCCTTCTTTCTGTTAATCTATGATTTACTTTGTTCTGTTAGCATCTGGAAAGTTTTTCCTGGGAATTATCTATGATTGGCTTTTTTATGTTAACTACATTTTTACAATCCATCTTCATCTATGATTGGCTTTATTCTATTGACTGCGTCTTTACAATCCATCTTCATCTATGATTAGCTCTGTTTCATTAACTGCGTCTTTACAATCCATCTTTCCGCTCATCTAAGCATGGTTTTGATCTGCTAGCATCTCTACATTCATTCTTTGTGTTCATCTATGATTTACTTTGTTCTGTTTATTAATCTGTGATTATGTGATTTGTTCGATGTTCATTGTACATTGTTTTATTTCCCGGAATTTATTTGAAATTCATGACAAGCAGCAATGTTGTGAATGCGACAGAGGTTTTCGGGTTCAATTTGGCGTGCATTGCATCCGAAAAAGCACGCTCGCGGTGCGTATATCGCATGGATAGATACACAGGATCGCTTTAAACATCAAAGCGGGTACAAATTATTTAACAAGTTTAGCGCGTTCATGCGGCGGTATTAGCACGTTGCGAGGGCCATAGATGCGGGTACAGGGCATCATCAAAGGGACATCGCGACAGATGGGTTATTATGCTTTGTATCCCACACACACACAACCCTTTTCGTGGCAACATACATAGAACAGTCCCGTCCCCCCTTGTATCAATTTGAATACGTGAAAACCCAGTGAAAACATTCGTTAGGTATGAGCTTGGGGGCATAACGTCCACGACGTGCTATCCTTCTTCCACCATTCCATAAAAAGCATGACTGAATGGTCTCGTTTCGCGAATCCACAACGGAGAGCGTGTTTAATTATAAAGTGCACTGAAATCGTGAGTCTTAAGGTCAAATTTTCCTACCAACCTGTCTGCCCCACTCCGCTCGACGAATGCGCTCGCACTCGTGTCCCGTGGAAGGTAAAATACCGGCACATTACAACGTTAAAGTTTAAATCGTTAAAGTCGCATTACGACATCAAGCGGTAATAACGACGGTCTAAGGGTAATGACACTAATGCAATAATTTACGAACCGACAGAAGAAACCTTCATACTACGGACTAATATTCTGTTGGTTTTCATATAATTAGATTACTGAAGGGTGCCAATTGGCGAATTGACCATAAATAACGACGTCGGAACCTAGGGGGGGTGATTAGAACACCCCCTCGCGAACCAGTGGCTGGGGTGGTCCCCTTGAGCCGATAAGATATCATAAAGAGGCCACCCTGTGTCGATCTGAGCGATGCGATGTAGGTTATGCAGGCGATAGTACAATAGCCTATAATCGTATTGTATAAATTTCATTAGTGAATACTTTCAAGAACTAGCATTACCGGCACCTTTGGATGTTATAGGTATACCACAAACTGAATTCTTCCGGATATGTATCCACGACCTAAGCCTTCGGAATTGCAAACATTTCGCGCAGATACCCGGGATTACGCCGTCCTGCCGGATATAATTACAAGATAGAGCCTAGAAAGTCAAGATGGAACCTTCGGATTAGAGAGATTACCATCTAATGAGAAGTGATACCCGGATAGCAGGAATTTCAAGGAAAATAATTTGGCGTACAGCTGCGGAAAGAAAATCACTATTGGAGACGTTAAAGTCGAGTTGTTAGAGCCGGCAATAAACAATTTTAATTGAACACCCGTTAATTGCTTTTAATCACTTCGCGGTAGAGTATCTGTGGTTAAATCACGAAGACTTATCATCAAACTCAAGAAGATTGTTTTTTATTATGGTGCATTCACAATAAAGAGTAGCAGGATCTGACCACATAGTAGTTAGATGAAAACCCGCTGATTTGGCAATTCTCGTAAGGAAAATATATAGTATTCTTGACAGGGATCTACCTTCAAAGTCTCGTTGCAATTTCCCCTCCTGCAGACAAAACATGTAGGTGCTTGTGTTTTCCGTGCACGTTCCGGTAGGGGTGGGGGCGTGAGTGAAATATTCTCATTGAGAACTGAGAAGAAAAAGCCTCGTCATCACCAATATATATTCAAATTCGGCTCGCCCCCGAAATGCCGGAGCCCTGACGATGGCGGGGGAAGAATGCATTTTAGTACACGAAATACTAAGATCAATCAAATGGTACCGTGGTAGGATTAAGGTTGAGGGGTGTACAGGGGAACCGGTGCGACTGCCACGCACTCCACTCGAACGTAGGAATGCTTTTATCGCAAATATTTAAAACATTCTATTCGCGTGGATATGCAGCCCGAATCACCAGAAGTATTTTAAGTGATGTCAGGAAAAAAAAGAGGACAAACTTTAGCAATTACTTCTACCATTCTAACGTTCAATTTCTGTCGTCGAGGCTTCTAATAAAGTTAAGGGGTGGAGCAGCCCCACCGGAGGAGACCCTTGCTTCCTCACGCAAGGACTCCGTTCCGAAATTAATTTAGTAGAAGAACTTACAATTCAAATGCGCAAGCCAAGACCCCGCCGCTTTAATATACACACATTTGCAATTCGTAGTTTTAGGTCTACAACCAACCCTCTGCGAAAGGGAAAGTCATTTCGACAGATACTGCAGATACTTCCTGCCACGTTGACACAATGTGCTTATATTAAAATTGTAGGGATACGTTTAGGGTGCATTTAAAATTAACGTTTAATTAAAGAAATTGTTCAGTTCTCTTCCAAATTCAACTGTCACTCTTGGGAGAGTTCTTCAAAACTAGTTTAAACCACAAGCGGAGCTCAGCACAGCTAACAATGACGTTTTGAAGACCAGTATCCAGTCAGCTTTGGCAAATTTTACAAAAACCAAGAATAGAGCAGAGATCAGTAGAACTTAGAAGTAAACTAGTATTGAAAAACTAGCCCTATATAAGTAACACCACGACTGAAAAACATTAGGCATGACCATAACGGCGGAAGTGATGACGTTTCAGAGCCAATAGACTTTTGAAGTTGGTTTGTTTAAAATTCAGTTTCCACTAAGACGTCACCAATTCCATAACGATGACGATGCCTAATGTTTTTCTGCCATGAGTCACATTAGCCTTCAGTGCCACCATGCGAGGGTTTTATAAGACTTATTCCCACTACTCCACACGCAACCTTATTCTAAATGTGAAGAACTAGTATCGGCTAAGCGGGCATTACCATGGTAACAAATAATATCTCTTTACAGGTATGCATACATCATATATTCTATTACAGAATTCCTTCAGAAGAGGATGGCGGGTAGTTATCGTTCGTTACTGGCGTGTGAGTAAACTAAATGATTGATAACCGTTTAGACCTTTATCTCTTTTTGGTCGAGTTGTTGGTCTTTTTCAGTTGTGGGTTCGTGAAGGCGAGTGTTTGTTTTTAGTCTCCAGGTGGCGGTGCGCGCGTTCTTTTTTTTGTTATCGCTCATGCCGAAGCCCGCGTCCATTATTTATTGTGGTGGAGACTTGACAGGTTATTTTGTTCATGGGGCTAATTAGATTTATGACATTTCGCCGGGCGTATGTTGGTTTAAATGATTTCGTGTGTTGGTGTTGCGGCGGTCACTACGCCGTCAAGCGACATTTATTGTAGTTATTTATATTTACATAATATTTCTGGACGGGATTCATACACGAAATTATATGCTGCTTTAAAATTGGCTGGATGAGGTGCGCTTTATAAATAACTCGCCCAGGTAGGAACGTCGACCAGTTTTGCACCATTAACCGAAGGGATTCATATAATTAGGAATACCGATACACCGTATATCATGCAAATTTCATATGGATGTAAAACCAAAATTTTCCATGGGATAAATTTTAATATTTCATAAGAACAAACGTCTAGAAAACAAAGGTCATTCCCAAAGTACTGTTGCCATCCACTGCGTGGTCCATAATCCCAGCTTAATTCCGATCCTGTTATCGAATATTAAATTCAATCAACAGTATTTACAATCTAATTCATGAAACTCTAGACGACCGAACCAATAATCCTTTCGATATTATGTTTCCAATCGCCTACGACCATCAATCACGATTCTCCACATCGAACCGGCCCAGCATAATATGAACAATTTTGATTTCCAATGCCCCATCGGTTTATACAAGGGTTCCTCTGTTCAACCAACCCCCTCATGATTCTTTCTCCCTTTTCGGAGAGGCACAACGGCTAACTGACCGTACAGAACATAATTTCATTTTGAACGTGAGTCAGACCCATAGAGACCGGCCGGCATTGCAAAGAAATTATTATTGGACAGATGCCAATTTAATATTAACCCCCCCCCCCCCATAAATCTAAAACGGAAAAATATCAGGACTGAGTAAAGACAAAATCTCAACTTGGCAAATAACGAAAATTGGCCAAAAGGGTGAGTGTTAGGCGTACTACTTACTGGTTTCAGGTACGCGTTAAGATCACTCCGGGTGTTTATATTGAGGGGGTAAGATGGACGTTGTAAACGAATTACGCCGGGGACGAAAGTGGCGTTTGCGTCGCCATGGCGACCGGTAACTAGATTTCGCCATACAACGGGGTCGAAATTCCCCAAGGGGTGAAACGCGGCGGGCTTTAGTGGCGGTCAAACTAGACGACGCACTTTTCCCAATCGATTTTTGTTTTTGGTTAGAATTTTTGTTATTTATTTTTGGGGTACAGCTTCGGGGGACGCTGCCTACAGTCGAGGAGGTAGTCGAGGAGGTAGCGGCTCCATCATTGCTACCTTCCAGAAAATCATCATAATCGACGCAACGATTACAGGCCTCGGTATCGGTCTTAAATCTGGGACAATCTCAATCTACCGAATGGGCCATTAACCATCGGTGCGTAAGAAGCGGAAAAACAACTATCTGATGCATAAATTTATTACGATAATTAAGGCAGACGTGTTATTACTTCATTATTTGTGGTGTATAGTTTGTTAAAAATCCCTACTGTAGGTATGTATGTACATCTATGTTCGCTTGTCAGGGGGGAGCATGTACATTGCGATGACAGCTCACTGGTGAATATAAATCACACTCGACAAATACGTCATTCCTCCAAAGGACGACGCTCACCTGCAGGAGAACTGGAGCAAAACGAGTCAGACCATAAATCAATTTATCTTTGAATATTGTATGTCACCAGTACGCTGCCAAGCACATATCGGCCTGGAACTGTACAGGAAGACCAATTTGTTTTTCCAGCTAGTGAGTGACAATGTTCTTTTTGCCCGACATGTACAGAGTTGATGAATATAGTTCACATAACTCGACCAATTAGATCTAGAAATACTAGATATTCTTTACAACGATGGCTCAATCAGCGTTTGAAGGTGACTGCCATACAAACAAGCGTGTGGAGAAGGTATGAACTGAGCAATGGTTGCGTTCAGCGAAATCAACGGTTGCCAACAGTTCTCAACCGTTGAGAGCATTTGTGATGACTACCTGTTGATTGGTCTACGTTTTTCACCGATTTTTTTATATTGAGTTCGTCAGTCAGTACGAAGTCAAATTTACAAAGTCAGAAATATAATCTGTGCTCCAACAGATTTTAAATTGGAATAAGAATGGATGACAAGAAAACAAACATTTGTATAAACAACGCCAACAAAACATTGGAATAAAAGAAATATTTATGACGACGTGGGTTAGCAGCATTCAAAACGACACGTTTTCCTGACTACACAACCGTTGAGTTCGCTGAAGGTGCACATTGCTTATAATAAGTCTCTAGCATTCTTGGGTTAGACATTTTCGGCATTAGTAATAACGTCTGCTATGCTCGGAAGCTGGATTTTGGGTACCGACCACCCGCCTGGGACCGACCCGTCCGGATTCTAAGCGATAGTGTGTGGTCCCCCGTCTATCCTTCACATGGTTGCCTCGATACCAGCAAATCGTTATCGCGAAATATATTCTTCCACTTTTCCTTCAAAGGCGCATGTATATTTTACAGTACGTTGCCTTTGTACCCTTTCATCTCTAACGATGCCGCTTCCGAGTCATTTGCACCAAAGACCTCTCGTATCCCGTTGAATATTGCAGATCGGCCGCCCGAATAATTGATCGTGCGCGACTCGGGTAAGCAATTCCGAAACAATATCAGCCGAATTCGACCGACTCGTACATCGTTCACTCGGCGTGGACACAATGGCCGCGATGTCCGGATAACTTGGACAACTGAATAGCCGCCGAGTTCCAATCCGGTCTACATAACGATGACGTAGGGTTCACTTCCAATGGTCGTAAATTACAAAGTACACAACGACAGGTAGCCTCCGCCTCTGTTAAACCAGAGCATCTTTGACGCAATACTGAAAAGGAGACAGAAACAATTATCACGGTCCTGACGTAACTATGACAAGCCACCCGCAAGCATGTCTTTGTATATGACACAAGCAGTGAAAGTGAGAATTAAGAGGAAGTGCCAATCAAAACACCAGAAGTACCGTTCTCCACACCAGGGGAGAGTGGTTTAATGGTCATTCTTCTTACCTGAGAAGTGGTCATAAATATTTCTTGTATTCCCATATTCCTAACTATCCAATCCGTAGTTAAATGATCTAAGAGATGTTCCTCATTAGTAAGACCCTTTGGATAGAAGGGAGATTAGAATTCGTAGATAACAGTCTAAGAAGGCCTGTCAGATAAAGTTTCGCATTATATCACAAATTAGAGACATCCAACGACGTGCTTTTGAATTCGTACCGTTACGAACGGCTAGATCTGTGAAGTTATAACAGATACAGGCCGTAGATGGCAACTGTTACTAATGTTCGAAAGTCGTAAATACCGACAGAATCGAGTAAAGTCGAAGTTATGACCCCATACCTAATCCGCATGATAAACATCGAGAAAAATGTTAATTTCGCTTGTGTAAAATCCAGCTGCGGTCAACAGAAAATATTGAATAGTCTACAAACAACTAAGTTGGCCGGAATGGGCACATCTTGAGCTAATTTCGGAACGGTCTGCGGGAATTATAAAATATGGGGCAGTTTGCTCCGAGAAGGGAAAATAAAACTTTTCCAATATAGCTGGCCGCTACATGCAAGATTCCCCTAAATGGCTGAAAACTTTTAAATTATGTAATATATCAACATTATCATACGAACGATCCCATTCTTCTTTCTCTTCGCCCTTCTAGGTTGCGTTCGTTCTGATTTTTGAGTAAAGGTAAGATAAAGTGTACGAGCCGGAGTGTGTAGGTACCATCCATAAAATAAATTCTGTCCGGTGTGCGTTGTTTATTTTGAATTTCCTTTATGTCTGATCATAAAACCGTCCATTAAAAACAACGTTTGGGCAATTAAAAATCATATTCGGGATGTTTATCACCGACGAAATAAAACTGTGAAGCCATTAAAGTCGAATAATAATTAAAAATGAATCCGTGAGTCGTCGGTCGTGAGGAGGCGCCGATTTTTCGGAATCACTTCTAAAAATACTCGAAAACGTAAACAGAGATTAACAAAAGCATCGGGTAATAATAGAGCAGAGTTTATAAAAGACAGAACCGCTTAAATTTTAATTAATTCAACGTTATTAATCGTGACTCATAGTCAATCCGAAAATTAATGATTCCCACCCTATAAAAATGGCGAAAAGGGTTTCTCCTTCTCTCCCTCTCTCCATTGTTTCCACGAAGTAGAAAAATGTCCGCGCTATTAAGCATCGACTCGATTCTGAAGTTGACGTTGCCATTCAAGGCGCAGAAGGCATTGTTGGAGTCTGATTTTACCCCAGACGAGTAAATATTTCAATTCCTAACGCCGCTCTCATATTCATGAACGTATCCCCCAATAAAATACAGTTTATTCCGTCGGGTCATCGATGTGGGAGATTTATGTGCGGTTGAAGAACACTTCTACCATGCCCACCTATAAGATGTATTGCACTGAATGTAAATCAGTGAAGGGTATAATGTAACTCGATTGAGACTAGGACCGGTTTTAAAAACATTCTTGATTGTTTCTACTGGTTCTCCTCTATGAAAAAAAAACCTCTCGGCTCTCCACATCAATTTAAACAACCGTGAACACAGCCATGTATTGGAGATTCTCTTACCTGACCTTCCATTTCTTCTCCACTTATTGATACTCAAGCGATACAGCGCAAATTTGTTGGACAAATTCGTTATACGGGCTCTATTCTTGAACCTTCGCTAAATTCAAAAACGTATAGTTCTCAAAGCGATGGTCTCAAGAATAGCAGTCATGGCAATTAAAAAAAATCTAATTTCCAGGTTTAAGGTCGTAACATGATTAAATGGCCCATAAGGTAGATTAAAATGTTGTGTTCCGTCACGACATCTATTCGTCCAGTAATTGGTATAACGAGCGATTTAAAAAGAGCACACAACATTTCCGCGAATATTGTTCGTGCTTTGTGCATTGTCTCTTTTGTGTGCTGTTTATGGGATTGTCTATTTCCATCTTCCATACGAAATTTCAAATGAACGCCGTTAGAAGATTACCGTCGAGATTACACAAATTACTTACTGTGTCAATTAAGGTTCGAAAAATCTTTTGAGCGTATTAGAGAAACGAATAAGTTCATTGTTAAACTTTAGGAACGGAACTTTTGTCGTTCCTCTTGTTCGTCGTTTCTGTTGTTCATCATATCGGTTAATTAATCGTGAAAATTACAGCATTCTACCTTTCGTGTTTGATGCTAAGTTTACGAGATATGTTCTGGCTTAAATAACGGAGTGATTAAATTACTGTTGCTCTTCCATGTCGAACTGCAATAAATCCGCAAAGTCCGTAAACGAACATAAATATTAATTGAATTATTGCCTTACGTGTTTTCATTACATTATCCATTGAGAGCATGTATGATCTATACATTTAGCTAGGTTTTACTATAGTAAAGAATGAAATAAAATTTTAGTTTAAATATTGATTGTGCTTTTAGGAGAAGCACCAAACCAATAGATCGCCAGAACAAAAGCGCCGACAGTTTACAAAACGACGTGCTTAAGCCAGTAAACGTGTACCAGTTGAAATTGTACGTTGGCCCTCTGTTGTTTGCTGAGAAAGTCGTTCCGCCACCACCTGACACTTATTGACTTTTCTCATAAAGTTACGATCGTAAATTAGGCCTAAAATTGCATCGCTAAGCTGCGCAAAAGGGGCGGCAATATTAAAATCCTCAGATCGTAAGCAGGAAATTGGCAACATGTGCCGCGTAGGGGCGCAAAACCTAATGGTGGACATGTGCTGCCCCCAACAGCAAAACGGTATCAAGAACATAACCATAAACTAGAGAAAATTGTGTTCCTCGACCAGCATCACTGGTCGAGGAACCGTAATTTTCGGGATAATTAGCGATAGACCGAAATGTGTCTCTTCCCGTCTCCGAACGGACAATTTAAAATAATTATTATCACATAAAAGGGACCCCGAAACAACATAAACGTTATATAATTGTATAGAGAGGCTTTGTATGCTCGTTTTCCTCGACTTATAACGACTTTTTTCTCGTTTTATTTCCCATGGTCAACACGTAATGACAGTTGTCGCATTTAGGTTAGGTTGACTTTCTTTGTATGTACATATTTTCTAACTTTTATAGTCTTTTCTGCCACTCTTTGTTTCTTTAGCCTGCATGAATATGGATGGAAAACAATTTTATTTACAATTTAAATCGGTCAATAATCGTTTCTGTGTCGTAACGCACCGCTAGTCAGGGGTCTGATTTTTTCCATCGAACTACCTGGCCGACCATGGGTCTGCAGCCAGTGAAATTGCTTTGGGCAGACAACGATTAGGGCTTGACGATTAACTCAATTCGAAGACGGCACACAGAAAAAAAAACCGAAAGAATCCAATTTTACATTAGCCACAAAATGAGGTTAGGTTTTTTTGTGCTTCGTGGATGGATCAAAATTCACTTCTGCGCTAGTAATGATGATTTATACGTTTCAATTGTTCGATTGTTTTGTCCCCGGGCGCGCGCTGACAAAACCGGAGGCAACACTGTTGAAAGCCCTCACAATTGACAAGCAACCAAGACAGAGAAACGTATCTTTGTTTCTAATTGCTGCGAACTTGGATGCTATCAATCATCAGCGCTTAACTGCTCCTCGAGATGACAGGAAACCAATTTAGCTATATTAAATCACTTCAGACACACCATCGCTAGCTTTTAGTAACTAGGACGCCATCTACGCCTCCTACAGAGAACCACGGTTCATGATACACTCGTGTGTTATAAAATATTTATTCATCTTCGTGAAATCTCTATTGTCTTGTAAAACAAATTTGTGGACGACTTGTTTACACAGCACATTCTTGGCAAGGGTAATTTTAGCTGATGGATTCTTGGCTATAGTCTTTCGAAGTTTTGCGACAGAATGAAAGCAGTTTGTAGATGATTATTTATCGATATTTCTCTGTGTTTGTAATGTAAACTCGGATAAATCAGCTTGTTTGTACTTTAGAAGATAACAATGTTTACTTGTGCCAATTATGAGTGACTTGCTTCGATAAACTGGATGCTATATTACAAGATTTATTACGATATTTGGTTTATCGAAAAAAAAAAACGATCAATTTTATCCTTAAAATGTATTAAGAAAAAGTTAAGCTTACCCTTTCTAGGCATGTTGCTCTGCATTGTGCTACCCTTAGTGGGCTGGCCACATCTTGTTCACCACCGATCAGAATCGCCATAGCCGAGGACACAGTAGCAAAGCTGACCACAGACCTCCAGAAGAGCGACATTTTTCCGTCGTAAAACTCAAAGAAAACTCAAATAAAACACAACGAAATCCCGCGAGTGGCGACGCACAAGTTTCACCCCTCGAACCGAACACAACAACACAAGCTCGAAAGAAAACACAAAAAAATTAAAAGAACTGAAATCCTTGATGCTCCAAACACATCTCTGGGTGTTCGCCGTTGGTTTTCAAGAAGAATATGTGATGGGTCGTGCGTACTTCTCGGCTGAGGTAAGTCATATAGACTGAACCGAACTGCACCGAGCGAGCGTCGATTTTGTACTGGAGTGGAGTGTGAGCGCGCTCCCGGAGTCCGGTGGTAGAAGAACTGAGTGTGTCGGTGTTCGGGTACCCGGATCGGTCCGAAACGTCGCTCCCGACCTAGACGGGAAGGGGTTGCGAGGGGTTACACTCGGGTTACACATTACAATACTACCACCTCCCTGCCATTTGCCCAACCACTGGCTGCGACATTCGCACTTTTGATGCGAGGGGATAGGAACTCAAGAATTGCACCCCTTGTTCTATCGTGATCGGTCAGGGTGGACCTTGAGTGGTGAGATTTGTACCAGGAACGCCTTCGAAATTTCTACAGCCTTTATTTTAGTTAATGAGCGTGATGAGAAAACGACTAAACTGGGCGTAATAAAAAATAAAATGTTGAAATCTCTTTTACTTATTTATATACCCAGAACATAAAGTAGATGTCTATACCATCAAAGAAGACGTGTTAAAAAGTTTTAGCCGCCCACGCCACGCAAAGAAAAAAATTGAATAAAATGAATTTGCTTCAAGTCATGTTAAATAGTGGCAGACAAAGCTTTAGTTGCCGCAAAGATATTATATCTTTGGTAAAATCTATTAAATTCAAAGCCATCGTATTTATATGAACGTTAGTTAACTTAAATTCAATAACAATATTTTCACACGAAATGAACATTTTGTTTCAAGAAGAATTTTCTTCTTACTTAAATATGCACAAAATTAAAAAAAACGTAAACAAGCAAGTTTTGAAATGTATTCGATGTAGAAAATTACAGTGGATGTCACAGTTTGGAGTTTTAGAATTCCTGGAATCGATAGATATTAGGATATCTGACACAAGTGGTCTGAGAGCTCATTAATTAGAAAGAAATGTTTGAAATTCTTAAGATTTAAATTTTTACGATCTTGGATTTTTTCTAGATTTCTGTGGGGTCCGGAAATACTAATCATTCATTAACATTTTAAAGATTTTAATCGAATACAAACCGCACGCTAGTGTGGTTTACTACTGATAGTAGTTTAATAAATATTAGTAATAGTAAAAATAAAAATACAGATATTAGTACATACAGCAGTCCCGGTAAATATTTGATATCAAATCCTGTGCATTTTTGACTAGACACCTTCTCAGAATGATCGCTAAAGTGTCACCTTGCATGACCACCTTCAGCCGTTAATATTTATTCATCCTATCATTTGCGTTCCTACATATTTATTTGTACGTCCAACGACTGCCTCTGAAAGTGTTTATTATTTTCTCTGGTTATGTAATCGGAAAATTTGCACTTGCAGTTTATTTCTTAGTTATTTCTTCATACCACCCTACACGCAAAAAAAACACCTACCTGCAGGTCACTATTTTATCTTACTTGAAAAATCTCCACGTCAGACAGTACGAGAAAAATAGGTTCTTGTGCTGCACCCCTGTTGGGTTTATTTTGGCCAAAAACAAAGTCTCTTGAAAAGGTTGAAGAGGTTTTATGGCGCTATATTGACAGCTGGAGACAAATGGTCGAGGTGACACCATAAGGTGTCGAAACTAAGACGCCCAGAATATAATCTCATACCTGGGAGAAGAACAATACCCAGTTTATTACTTGTTTTCGATATAGATAACTCCGATGGTAATAATGGGGTAGTTTCCAATGTATGGAGAACAATATATAGGATTTATCCAATATATAGAACAATATATAGGATTTATGGTTGAGTTTTTTTATACCAGTAATATTTTATTCCAATAAAAGTTTCTTGACCCAAGATTACTCTGAGAGATACATAGAAGATTGTGCAATTCCTTTACAGATGACGCTAAAAGATTCTCGCGTCTTTTGCCACTTATTCCCGCTATATAACTTTGACGATATTGAGTGTACGTATATTGTTTGTTTACATCTATGCATAAGTATTTTGTTTCATGGATGCTTACAGAGATTATGAGGAAAACCAGGATTGTAGTGGAATAGCCTACATAGACAGAACTTTATTTTTGGATATCAAGAAAATTGTTCTTGTGTATAGTGTAGCATATTTTGTAGGACATTTTTGCTATCCAAATAATATTTTATTGTAATAAGAATTTTAGTATATGTAGTTATTTCAACGGCTAGTTCTTCTTCCGATTTAAGAGTTTAGTATGTTTATGTTGAGTATATTTTGCTCTGACGAAGAATATGTTATTCTTCTACATATAAAAAGAGTAACACGTAATGTGTTTCGTAAAGATTTTATAGTTTTTTTTTCTTTTTTTTAGCTCTACATGGTTTTCCCCTTATGGAATATAAGCGGTTTTCTTTCTACTACTGGCTGTTGGATTGGTTCAAAAGTATGCTATGTTATCACTAACTTTTCCGAATGCATTTTCAATCCATTTTCATCACTTTGATCATTAACAGCATGCGGTACTCAAACAATATTGTCCTTAACTTTGATCTTCGATATTTTAGTCAAGAATACCGAATTGTAAAACCATTCGCTATGTTGACGTTCGTAAAACGTATACGTCTCAAAGCGAAAGGTCTCAAGAATAATAGTCCAGTGAGCATCGGGAAACGTCACCCAACCATAATTATACAGTTCATTTACATATCGGGCAGATTAGTCTCTGTGTACAGTTATATTGGGAGGTGCTCGGGTTCCTTTATAAGGCCCTCACGTTGAGATCATCCTTCTTTTTCGGGTACGCGGGCCGGCCTTTTCGCGAACGGACCACCTTAATTACACATCGGGCCGCCAGGCGTCGCTAATCTTGATAATTAATACGGGGTCCGAATTTGCTAATATAATCATACAGCGCTTAAAGGATTATTGTCAATATATGGTGATACTCGATACCCATTGCCAAAATAAAACATTGAGGAGCGGAAAAGGACTGCGCATGGAGTTTCACACGTTTGTCAAGAAACGTCGAGTCATATTTCCCGAATGTCATCCGGAATGATTCGCGTCGATTTGATTCTTTTCTCGGTTCCGTCGGGTCCGCCTCTAATAGACGCAATTCCGCCGTAATTGGCCAATAAAACGCAATTACAACATAATGGGCCGGCCTTAAAAACAAAATCGAAAATTGCCCTTCGTTTTTCAACCTCTTTTAGATCTTCTTTTGTTTGCGACGTCGCCTCCCGGTATTTTTTCAGTGGAAGGTCGGCGCGAACCAGTTTTTGGACATTTACTACTACTATCCCAATTAATTTTATTGCGCCATCGTTTACTAGTGTTGAGGAAATGTGGAGCCAGAACTCACATAATTCCTTTAATTACACAGGGTTTGTATAGAATAACGGATAAGCTACACGTTCTTCATAAAATTTCTATAGTGGAAAATCTTAGTGCAAACATAATTCCATAATTCCTATGTCCTCAGTACTTAACCATAAGAAAAGAAAACTTAAACTTGTCAACGCTGTATTTAAGTACTTGTGTTCTTTGACAACAAATGTAATGTAACAATGTCCATCGAGAAAAACATTAAAACTTTGAAGACTTCTTGTGAACCTACGAATCATGGATCAACATTTTAGTACATACTAAGATTTTCACTAGCAATTTTCCGAAGAACATCGCTACATGTAGCTTATCCGTTACTTTATACTAATCATGTATACATTTTTCTTTTGGTGGTATGAGATATACTACGCCACGAAATATTTTTGCATGACGCTGTTGTAGTTCCGAAAAACTTTTTTAATAATTTCAACCGAGGTTTAACTTAAAAGTAAGGCTGAAATTCCGCGCTTGTACTTCTAAAAACTTAGGCAATATCGGGTGCTTCGAGTAAGAAGTCTTGTAATATCGGTCGTAGGCAAACAGCTAACTTTGAAAAGAATATTACAAGAGTAGTTTTGGGCGCAACAAAAGAGGTATAAAAGCCAACAACCCAATACTGGGAAAGGAGGAAAAGGTGAATTTCTGCAAAATTATTTACTACCTTATTTAGAAGCGTTACAATATATCTATTAATATATGTTTAAAAAAGCTAATTAGGCCAAGGGTTGGTGAGCAGGTTAAAAACGCTCATAACCCCCTAGGGAAGGTTCGTATAATAGCTAAACTATTCGACAACTAAACGGTTCAGAGAAAAATTGACAGGTTTGCTTAATTCTCTTGCAAGGTAAAATTGTTTAATTGGAGGTCTAGGTCTCTAGACGAATACATAAAATATTGGTTCTTGTACACAGGTAAACAATATGGGTAATTGTTTACCTAGAAGGTTTGAATATATTGTCATATTTAGAATATATGCATGGACAAGTAGGATATACTTTCTTTTCTTTGGATTCGGTTTCATATACAGAAAACTGGCCAATGGCATTACAATATAACAAATCAAATTTCATTTTTACTTTCCGACTAGTACCCTTGAAGGAAAGTATTGTAATCGAGGGATTTTTGTGTGTATGTATGTGTCTATGTCCGTGAACATGATATCGCCCAAACGGAAAAGCGGATCGCCCTTAAATTTAGTATACATATTTAGAATTACCGGGGGACATTCTTGGTGACATTCTGACAACCGGAAATGGCAAATGTTACATGCGTTTTCTTTGAGATTCATCTGATTTTGACCAAACTGACACCATCTCATCCTGCAGTGATTTATTATTGTTTGAATATTATCGCCCGGCCAGCAATTGAAGAATAAATAAGCAAGAAGTAGAGAAATAAACCTCGTAGGAAAACACACGGATACGTGATAGTATATTAGAGTTATTTGTATCGAAAGGTCAGTCAGTCGTATTGTTATAATCCCGATATAGTATTATTATTATCATACTGACATTCGTCTTTGGTGTTTTACCCTCTATAGTCTAGTCTATACGTTTAGAGAATTTATAAATGTGTAAACACCAGATATTTATCATGATTGAATTATGTTCCAAGGTACTAAAATCAGGATTAAGAGAAATGAGTTAACTAAAGAACACTCCATTGTGTCAATTTAGGCAATTTCAAATCAACAATCTTATCAATGTTTATCCATTAATATCACATTAAAATCACATTATGATTAGATCGTCAACGCTGTTGATTGTAGAATAAATACTTTTATTCTTCAGTAGTCTGTATTCATATTCAACGCCAAAATCAAGCAGTAGGACGATACAAAGGGCATTTATGGTTGCATGGAAGCAACAATCCTCATTGTCAGTTCATTCATAATGTAAAAATCCGTTGGGCGATGGATTATTAAAGAATTCCAGCGGAGCCAACGGGAGAGGGTTCCCGGGTGACTTTGCGGACCCCAAATGCGCGTGGAAAACCGGTGGTCCGCATTGCTGTACTTTCATATTAAACTGTAATTATGGGCATTAAGCGGGTTACTGTTCCGCTACCGGAACTAGACCGAATGCGGTGACTTCCGGATGACTCACCCCACTCACAGCGACGGACAGCGAATTTTCGCATCAGGTGGGTCTGGTATTACCTAAAGCTGGACGGAATACAAAGCAGACAATTTCCAATATCACATAATGTAATAAACAGATAAAGATTTGATAAAAGATAGAAGAACGCCGAAAAAAACAAAAACAAATATTCTGTGTGGTTTAATCAAAAGATTTTTTTAAGTTTTAAACGAAATAGGGTCGAAATAGGTATTTGCAGGTTTACGCGCTTCGCACTTTCCCTCTCGCACGTCGTCACCGCCAGGAAAATGAAAGTAAGACGCGAGATAAAGAAAAATAAGAAATAACGGCCTCATCCCTGAAGGCGTCTCGGATATACGTCGTCGTCAGTGGGGTAATCCTCAGGTATACTGGGGGAGGAAAACTGCGGGGGACAAACTGTTATTAGCGCTTTACGACAACAAAGCGGCACGCTCTATCCGCAAGGGCGGAAACCGCTTCTCTGTGTTTCGACCGGGCACCGACCGTGGTAGGCGGCACAACACCCCCCAATAAACAGTCCGCGCCAGGGTTTAAATTACCACCTTGTAAAAACACTAAGAACCATCGGGATTTGTCTGTAATGACGGCGCACGCTTTTCAGGGGCTAATTGGATACTTTTTCTTTTGCCTGCTGTTCGGATTTGTTTTCTATCGCCTATGGAAGATTTTACATTTACCACCCAAACAGTGATAAGTGAAATATTCAGGCAAGACAAAACAAAGCATGGATTATTATCTAACATTATTGCTTTATTTTGACAATACATTGCGTAAGAAAGCAGTTTTACATAGACCGGTAGCGTATATTATTAAAATTAATTTAATATTCTGCAATAATACACATATTGTTATGCACCCAAGAAATAATAATAAAGTATGTCGTAAAGCAAAAAGAAATATCTACGTCATCAAAGATTTAGAATTAACGTTTGTCAGGGAAGGTAATTCATGAGGATGTCTTAACTTCACAAGCACAGGAACTCCATTTGCACTTCTAATTATGAACGCAGCCTTGATATCTAGCACGTGTTCGGGAACAACCGGAGAAAACTCAAATCGTCGCACTAACCTGGCCAATATCAGTTTCATTTCTTGCATGGCCAAGGACATTCCTGAAAACAACAAAAACTTACCTTAAATATTATAAATTAAAGACTAACAGACCTATACAATTTCTGATACCCAGTGAGAATGGTGCCCAAGAGTAGGGTACCATATTCGGTTTATTATCGTCGTTGAATCGATCCGGATTGAAAAGCAGAGGATTTTTATAATATTTTTCAGATCTGTGCAACCCATATAAATTGAATAATATGTTGGTCCCTTGAGGAAGTGACGTATTACCTAAAAAAAACGACGTGGGTTAAAGGTAGAATAAAAATTAAAATTAAGGATAACTCACTGACTGTAGCTGTTTTGTGCAACGTTCTCATGATGTACACAAGTGTTGGGCGAATTCTGAGCCCTTCCTTAACAACACATTCGATGTATTTCATTTTCTGGATATTTGCAAGCGAAATAGCACTCGATTTGCCTTTACCTATGATGGTATCTAATTCGGCACATATCTTATTTTGAATATCCGCCCTTTTCGCTAATTCATACAATAGAAAAGACAGTGATGTTGCGACCGTGTCGTGACTCTGAAATGGAGAAAGCTATAAGGAACTTAGTCTTGTTTATTTTGTTTTAGTGACTGACAGCTAGAATAAACAATAAAACATTATCGACTATTCTACTGTACGGAACACCGGCTTCGTGCATTCTAAATATGATATTGTTTGGATCCGCTCGCTTATGTTTGGCGTGGAGATGGGCGTCTACCAAATCCATTCCGTATTGTCTAATGATTTTGCACTGATTCTCCAACATATATGTAGGAACCGATTCGCCTATTCTCGGTAACCGTCGGTTGAGGAGTGGGAAACTGTACTAGTCGAGCGTACCAAGAAAGAGATAGGATTCGAGTTAGACTATTCAAGGTGGTAAGACGCGCGTATAACCTCTTTCAAAAAGCCCGTGTTAACGTAGTGCTCAATTTACAGATACCGAGTGACCAGTGAGAGACCCTAGACAACATCCAAGCTTACTTATTCAATATTTATTATAAGTACATACCAAATAGACAATATAGTTAGTTTTCTGTAAAAGCGTTTATTTTCTTAAAACCGCACCGTCCTACATATGGCGGCTCGACCGTGATTGTGAACTCCGCGATTGTGAACTCATTACGCGATTACTAATGAACAGTTAGAAAAAATTGAAAAACTATTTTGTGTTAAATTCGGTGTTAAAACTATTGTGCTAAAAATAGAACTGGGCGGTGCAAGACGTGAGCACACAGGCGACCGAACACCACACGGACGTTCGGCAACGTCAACAACATCTACGCGACACAGTGGCGGCACGGCGGCACTATCAAAGAGGGTTCTGACCATTAGACGACAGAGATAAGAGACGCGGCAAGACTAAAAGACGAAGGGCAAGACTAAAAGACGAAGACGGAAAAGAAAAACAAGACTGGAAAAAAGATAAGTTGCATGATTGTTATTCAAATATTGCATTGGCAAAAAGGTTTCTGCAAATAAACTGCTACAAGACTAAAAGATGAACAGTACTTTAGGAAATATTATGCCGATCGGGCAGAATATTACAAAAGCCTCAACAAAAGCCATAAAAGCATGCCATAAATTAATATTTGAAAACGAAGGCGATCGCAACAATCGCAAAAGACTACGCGAATTTAAAGGATTTGAATTTGAAGACGTTGATAAAGAAAAGTTACAGAAGAAAATTGATTTTGCGACGAGTAACATCACTTTAGGCGAATTAAATTCAATCTGTCAAGTTTTGACCATTGAAAATGACGCAAATGACAAAGAAGAATTAGTCGAAATGCTATGTACCAAGTTGAATGACGTAAAACTTTTGATAAGCGAAAGCGAAACCAACCACGACGACGATAATGACGAAATGGTACCGCTAACGCTAAACGACGACAAAAGAGATGACGATGACGACATAGCAAAAAACTCAAATGACGAAAGTGATAATGACGACAACGACGACGTAGCAAATTCAATCGCTAGCACAAATAGAAGTAAAATATCATCAAAGAAGAGCATACCCAAATTTGTATTAACATTTAAAGACGTGGAAGATACGGTTACTACATTCGATGGAAGCGACACCTGTTCAGTGGACAAATGGTTTGTAGAGTTCGAAGAAACGGCTTCATTGATGGGGTGGACCGAAGTAGAAATGCTAATTTATGGAAAAAGGTTATTGAAAGGAGAAGCTTTACTATTCGTGAGATCTGAAAAGGGCATACACTCTTGGACTACATTCAAGAAGAAGTTACAAGAAGAATTTGGAAAAGCAATAAACAGCGCAGCATTGCACAAAATGTTATGCTCTAGAAAGAAGCGGAGAGACGAAACCTTATCACAGTACCTATTGAGAATGAGGGAAATAGCAGCACAAGGTAGTATCGAAGAAGATGCCCTCATCGACTACGTAATAGATGGCATTGTTGACGATGAAATAAACAAAGCAATATTGTACGGGACTCATTCTCTGAAACAATTTAAAGAAAAGCTGAAATTATATGAAAAGATGAAAAATAAACAGGCAACAGAGAAGAGCAGCCATCAGAAAGAAACAAATGTGAAAAACAGCGACTCAAGAAAGCAAAATATGAAAAAAGAAGAGAGATGTTTTAATTGCGGTAAAAGAGGCCATGTCTCACAAAATTGCCATGACAAAGGAAGAGGAATGAAATGTTTTGCTTGCAATGGTTTTGGACATATTGCCAAAGACTGTAGAAAACCAACGAGCGAAAGACGAGAAGAAACTAAAGGATCTTACCTAGTCAACGAAGTTAAAGAGCAGTTACCAGGGTATAAGCAAGTTAAGTTGAACGACCACCAAATTCAAGCATTTTTTGATACCGGTAGTGATTTGAATCTACTGAAGGCTAGTGGCTATATTCGAATTGGAACACCTAAATTCGAAGAGAACGCAATAACGCTAAAGGGCATAGGAAGCAATTCAGTCAAAACTTTGGGACGATTCAACGCTAGAATGGTTGTGGATGGGTGCTACTTTACAACAGCTGTACACATAGTACCAGATGACGCTATACCTATGGAACTAATAGTTGGAAAACCTATTTTAGAAGAAGTTACGTTGACTATTAACACAGATGAGATTGAAGTGAGCAGTCGTAAAACAGTATCCGAAGCAGAGAAGTGTTTAGAAGAAAACGAGAACGAGATACTTCTAATTGACGCCGACAATTGTTTGGACGTAGGAGACCAAGCATACTACGAAAGAGTTGCCAGTATGATAGAAAATTACGGGGCGAAAGAAGTAACTGAACCACTCATGGACATTCAAGCAAAGATCATACTTCAAGACGAGATACCTGTGTACCAACATCCGAGAAGGTTGTCAATTCCGGAAAAGCACGAAGTGGAGAAGCAGCTTGATGAATGGCTCAGAAATGGCATTATAAGGCCAAGTACATCAGACTATGCCAGCCCAATCGTACTTGTTAAGAAGAAAGACGGGAGTACTCGAATATGCGTCGACTTCAGAAGACTAAATAGAAAGGTAATAAAAGATCGTTATCCACTTCCTATTATCGAAGACGTTATTGATCAGTTAGCAGGAGCAAGAATATTTACAACGTTGGATTTGAAGAACGGCTTTTTCCACGTACCTGTTGCAGAAGATAGCATTAAATATACAGCGTTTGTCACACCTAGCGGACAATTTGAGTTCCTGCGAATGCCGTTTGGGTTTTGTAACTCACCTGCAGTGTTTGAACGTAACGTGACCAATGTCTTCAAATACCTAATTCGAAAAGGCATAGTGGTAAAGTTCATAGACGACATGATTATACCAGCGAAGAACGCCGATGAAGCTATCGAGAGATTGGAACAAGTTCTTGAAACAGCTGAAAATTTCGGACTAGAATTCAATTGGAAGAAATGTCAATTTTTGAAGACTAACGTTGTGTTTTTGGGACACGAAATAGAAAACGGAGTAGTAAAACCTAATAAAGAGAAAGTTGCAGCCGTTATTAATTTCCCAAAGCCTACGACCGTGAAGAAATTGCAGAGCTTTCTAGGATTAACAGGCTACTTCCGAAAATATATTCAAGATTATGCTCTAATCGCAAAACCGTTAAGTGACATCCTGAAAGGAAAAAAGAACTTCTCATTTGGGACAGAAGAAGAAATTGCATTTAAGAAGCTGAAAGAAATTTTAAGTACAGAACCGTTACTAAGAATATTTGACCATGCTAACGAAACGGAGCTACACGTAGACGCAAGCCAAGATGGATTTGGAGCTGTTTTATTGCAAAAGTGTCAAGAAGATGGAGAACTGTACCCTGTGTATTATTGGAGTAGGAAGACAAGCGACGCCCAAAAGAAATACCACAGTTACGAATTGGAAGTGTTAGCTGTCATTGAAGCTTTGAAGAAATTCCGTGTTTATCTACTAGGTATACATTTCAAAATCTTGACTGACTGCGCGGCGTTTGCAGCTACGATGAACAAAAAGGATCTATGTACAAGAGTAGCCAGATGGGCATTATTACTTGAGGAATATGACTACACCATTCAACATAGAGCAGGAAACCGAATGAAACATTGTGATGCATTAAGCCGAAACCCAATAACAATGGTAATTCAAACAACATTCATAGAGCAGTTAAGAGAAGCACAACTACAAGACGACCACCTTAAGACAATCATCAAAATATTAGAGACGCAACCACACGAAAACTACGAACTAAAAAACGGACTTTTGTATAAGAACAAGGACGGAAATGATTTAATAGTAATTCCCTCGATGATGCAGCACCAAATAATAAAAAATGCACATGAAAATGGACATTTTGCTTTAAATAAAACTAAAGACTTGATCGAAAGAGAGTTCTACATTACCAGCTTAGAGGAAAAAATACGAAGATTTATAAAGAACTGTGTACCATGTATACTTACCGAGAGGAAGATGGGCAAACAAGAAGGATATCTCAATCCGATAGAGAAAGGCGATGCACCTCTTCAAACATATCACATAGACCATTTAGGACCGATGATGAAGACAGGGAAAGGATACCAGCATCTATTGGTAGTGATCGATTCATTCACGAAATTTGTTTGGCTACATCCAACAAAAAGCACGTCGACTAAAGAAGTTATTAATAAACTCGATAAGCAGAAGGAAATATTTGGAAATCCTGCAACGATCATTTCGGACCGAGGCACTGCATTTACCTCACAAGACTTTAAGGACTACTGCATGAAAGAGAATATAAAGCACGTGAAGATCACAACCGGCGTACCTCGAGGCAACGGACAGGTCGAAAGAATTAACAGAATAATAATACCTGCATTGACCAAATTATGCATAGAACAACCTGAAAATTGGTACCGACACATACGGAAGTTGCAAGAAGTTCTAAACAGTACTTACCAACGCAGCATAGGTAGGACTCCATTCAAACTACTTTTTGGGGTAGAAATGAAGAGAAAGGACGACATAAAAGTGAAACAGATAATAGAAGAAGAACTGATAGAATCATTCGTCAAGGAAAGAGAAGACATGCGAATAGAAGCAAAGCAGCAAATGAAGAAAGTACAGGATGAAAATATAAAGACCTACAACAAGAAGAGAAAACCAGCAACAAATTATGAAGAAGGAGAATGGGTAGCGATTAGAAGAACACAATTTCAAAATCTCTCCAAGTTGTTGCCCAAGTTCCTAGGTCCTTACCGGGTAACGAAGAAAATGGGTCCTGATAGATATGAAGTGGACAGGATAGGAGAACATGCTGGACCAAGAAAGACTACTTCAAGCGCCGACAACATGAAGCCCTGGGTCAACCCCGAGACCGATGAAGGTGTATTCGAGACGAATACCTGTCAGGATGGACGAGATGTAGGAACCGATTCGCCTATTCTCGGTAACCGTCGGTTGAGGAGTGGGAAACTGTACTAGTCGAGCGTACCAAGAAAGAGATAGGATTCGAGTTAGACTATTCAAGGTGGTAAGACGCGCGTATAACCTCTTTCAAAAAGCCCGTGTTAACGTAGTGCTCAATTTACAGATACCGAGTGACCAGTGAGAGACCCTAGACAACATCCAAGCTTACTTATTCAATATTTATTATAAGTACATACCAAATAGACAATATAGTTAGTTTTCTGTAAAAGCGTTTATTTTCTTAAAACCGCACCGTCCTACATATAGTAACGTGCTGTCTTTTTGTAGAAAATGTCCAGATTTAAAGCAATTGGTAGACCTAATTTTAAAATATTATCCATATAGTTGTTCATAGATGCATTGAATTCGTTCGTTCGCTGCGAATCCCATTCAACACATGGATCTTTGAGTGAGTCTAAAACAAATTATTATAGTAGCCGTATCCTTATTAGCAATAGTAATGCACCTATTGTAATATGCAGTATAAATTTGTGGAACATATCCTGCATATCCATTGAGGCACCACTTTTTTCAAGAATAATGTGTTCCAGTTCGTGTAGCTTCTGATCTAAATGTACTAAGAATACTTTAAATGAATCATGTCGAAATGCTCCATTGAGAATTTTTCTGTCGTGTTTCCATATGTCGACTATAATATAATTAATTATCGTCATGTTGCATGTGAGATATGGTGCATACTATGATGTGTAATAGGTAGACTATCGCCAAGAATATTTTGAACAACATCATAATTTCTTGGTTTATCTAAGTATTCTTTTGATCCAAGAATTTGGCCAAAATAATTGTGGTCGCTTGTAATAACAATTGGCGAAAATGGCTTCACATGGACATAGATAGTTGGGCCATAGTTGTTGTGGAGACCATTTAAAATGTTCATGGTGTCTAGAAAGATTTTGTATGATACAATAGGAAGATGCAAAAGTAGAGCCATACCAAACTTGAGTCCATCTCTAAATATATGGTGAAAAAGTTGAAAAAGTGTTACTCTTGGAATTCCATGTATACCACTGTGATTTATTGATGTTTTCACGATGTACAAACACACCAAGAACATGAGCAGTACGCTAGACAACAAGATTCCGAACATCTTTGACAAGAATGCTTCATGTAATACGAAATAAAATGAAATAAATAAATCCTGATTTCGCGAATTTTATCTACTTATTTAATCCTGTTTTTTACATCTGTTGACATCAAGTATATAAATAAATTCGTGCAATTGTTATCCGTTGATTACTGTTACCAAACAATGTGAACTGGTAGCGTATATTACAAACAGAGAAAAACAATTTGAATGAAACGAATTTACTTCAAGTCAAAGAAAGATCGATGTTTAAATTGTGGCAGAAAAATATTTCCTTGGTAAAATTTATTAAATTCAAAGCTATCGTATTTGTATGAATATTAGTTAACTTAAATTCAATAACATAATATTTTGAAACGAAATAAACATTTTGTTTCAAGAACTCTTTTAAAATAAAGAAACCTTCCTTTACTGTTTGACAAATTGGTACTTGACTTAATAAAATCGAATGTTGATTTAAAAGCTACATATTTTAGTATTATCAAATAGTACTTTAGTTTCAGTAAAGTGTATTATATAGATAGATTATAATAATGGGATGTTGGATTATATAATCCAAATATAGTTTAGTCGAAAACCATAATTACGGATTATGTTAGAATCATTAGATTATTTTTCTGCAAGGTAATCTTTAGCAAACACTACAGACTTATTCCCAAATGAAGAGTGACCAGAATAGCGCTCGCGTTCTGTAGCTCAGCTTATATAAAGCTCAAAAAAGGTCAAAGCGTGCGTAGAGACTGTCGGCGCCATCTCCCCACTAGTAGACATAGCAATAATTTTTATCGAAACCACTTTCTTTTTTTCAAACACAATCTTTTTCCTCAAATCTATTATCTTTCTCTTCCAAATAATTTCAAATGGAATATTTACTTACCTCAAGGCCGATCTATAAAAGCAGATTTATTTCATTCAAACGTATTTCTGCAATTAAACCCAAACAATTTCTACATTACGGAAATCACAGAAAACCATTTTGTGTAAAAGAATCGTTTTTTTCAGTGAAAACTATTTCTTTTTGCTTCAAATTAAATATTTCTTTCATCCCATGCAGCTCACTTTTTTAAATTTAAAAATACTTCTTTGTTTTAAACATACATCCTTTCCTTGAAAGAAATATGTTCAAACAAATACATTTATTTCATTTAACATTTCTTTTCTCTCATTTCAACAAAGCTAATATAATATTCTTTAATAATACACATATTATTTTACTATAATGTACTTAAGAATTAAAGTTTGTTGGGAAAGGTAATTCATGAGGATGTCTTAATTTAACAAGAAGAGGAACTCCATTTGCACTTTTAGTTGTGAACGCAGCCTTGACATCCAGCACGTGTTCGGGAACAACTGGAGAAAACTCAAATCGTCTCACTAACCTGGCCAATATCAGTTTCATTTCTTGTATGGCCAAGGGCATTCCTGACAACAACAAAAACTTACTCCAAACATTAAAAATTGAAGACTAACAGACCTATACAATTTCTGATACCCAATGAGAATGGTGCCCAAGAATACGCTACCATATTCGATTTGTTCTCTTCGTTGAATCGATCCGGATTGAAAATCAGAGGATTTTTGTAATATTTCTCAGATCTATGTATCCCATACAAATTGAATAATATGTTCGTACCTTGCGGAAGTGATGCATGATCTAAAAACGAAACGTGGATTTGGATGACAATAAAGAAGAATTAAATATAACTCACTGACTATAGCTGGTGTGTGCAATGTTCTCATGACGTACACAATTGTTGGTCGAAGTCTCAGTCCTTCCTTAACAACACATTCGATATATTTCATTTTCTGTATATCCGCAAAAGAAATAGAACCGTAGAACAGTATAAATTTGTGGAACATATCCTGCATATCCATTGAGGCACCACTTTTTTCAAGAATAATGTGTTCCAGTTCGTGTAGCTTCTGATCTAAATGTACTAAGAATACTTTAAATGAATCATGTCGAAATGCTCCATTGAGAATTTTTCTGTCGTGTTTCCATATGTCGACTATAATATAATTAATTATCGTCATGTTGCATGTGAGATATGGTGCATACTATGATGTGTAATAGGTAGACTATCGCCAAGAATATTTTGAACAACATCATAATTTCTTGGTTTATCTAAGTATTCTTTTGATCCAAGAATTTGGCCAAAATAATTGTGGTCGCTTGTAATAACAATTGGCGAAAATGGCTTCACATGGACATAGATAGTTGGGCCATAGTTGTTGTGGAGACCATTTAAAATGTTCATGGTGTCTAGAAAGATTTTGTATGATACAATAGGAAGATGCAAAAGTAGAGCCATACCAAACTTGAGTCCATCTCTAAATATATGGTGAAAAAGTTGAAAAAGTGTTACTCTTGGAATTCCATGTATACCACTGTGATTTATTGATGTTTTCACGATGTACAAACACACCAAGAACATGAGCAGTACGCTAGACAACAAGATTCCGAACATCTTTGACAAGAATGCTTCATGTAATACGAAATAAAATGAAATAAATAAATCCTGATTTCGCGAATTTTATCTACTTATTTAATCCTGTTTTTTACATCTGTTGACATCAAGTATATAAATAAATTCGTGCAATTGTTATCCGTTGATTACTGTTACCAAACAATGTGAACTGGTAGCGTATATTACAAACAGAGAAAAACAATTTGAATGAAACGAATTTACTTCAAGTCAAAGAAAGATCGATGTTTAAATTGTGGCAGAAAAATATTTCCTTGGTAAAATTTATTAAATTCAAAGCTATCGTATTTGTATGAATATTAGTTAACTTAAATTCAATAACATAATATTTTGAAACGAAATAAACATTTTGTTTCAAGAACTCTTTTAAAATAAAGAAACCTTCCTTTACTGTTTGACAAATTGGTACTTGACTTAATAAAATCGAATGTTGATTTAAAAGCTACATATTTTAGTATTATCAAATAGTACTTTAGTTTCAGTAAAGTGTATTATATAGATAGATTATAATAATGGGATGTTGGATTATATAATCCAAATATAGTTTAGTCGAAAACCATAATTACGGATTATGTTAGAATCATTAGATTATTTTTCTGCAAGGTAATCTTTAGCAAACACTACAGACTTATTCCCAAATGAAGAGTGACCAGAATAGCGCTCGCGTTCTGTAGCTCAGCTTATATAAAGCTCAAAAAAGGTCAAAGCGTGCGTAGAGACTGTCGGCGCCATCTCCCCACTAGTAGACATAGCAATAATTTTTATCGAAACCACTTTCTTTTTTTCAAACACAATCTTTTTCCTCAAATCTATTATCTTTCTCTTCCAAATAATTTCAAATGGAATATTTACTTACCTCAAGGCCGATCTATAAAAGCAGATTTATTTCATTCAAACGTATTTCTGCAATTAAACCCAAACAATTTCTACATTACGGAAATCACAGAAAACCATTTTGTGTAAAAGAATCGTTTTTTTCAGTGAAAACTATTTCTTTTTGCTTCAAATTAAATATTTCTTTCATCCCATGCAGCTCACTTTTTTAAATTTAAAAATACTTCTTTGTTTTAAACATACATCCTTTCCTTGAAAGAAATATGTTCAAACAAATACATTTATTTCATTTAACATTTCTTTTCTCTCATTTCAACAAAGCTAATATAATATTCTTTAATAATACACATATTATTTTACTATAATGTACTTAAGAATTAAAGTTTGTTGGGAAAGGTAATTCATGAGGATGTCTTAATTTAACAAGAAGAGGAACTCCATTTGCACTTTTAGTTGTGAACGCAGCCTTGACATCCAGCACGTGTTCGGGAACAACTGGAGAAAACTCAAATCGTCTCACTAACCTGGCCAATATCAGTTTCATTTCTTGTATGGCCAAGGGCATTCCTGACAACAACAAAAACTTACTCCAAACATTAAAAATTGAAGACTAACAGACCTATACAATTTCTGATACCCAATGAGAATGGTGCCCAAGAATACGCTACCATATTCGATTTGTTCTCTTCGTTGAATCGATCCGGATTGAAAATCAGAGGATTTTTGTAATATTTCTCAGATCTATGTATCCCATACAAATTGAATAATATGTTCGTACCTTGCGGAAGTGATGCATGATCTAAAAACGAAACGTGGATTTGGATGACAATAAAGAAGAATTAAATATAACTCACTGACTATAGCTGGTGTGTGCAATGTTCTCATGACGTACACAATTGTTGGTCGAAGTCTCAGTCCTTCCTTAACAACACATTCGATATATTTCATTTTCTGTATATCCGCAAAAGAAATAGAACCCGATTTGTCTTTACCTATGATCGTCTCTAATTCGGTACATATTTTATTTTGAACATCCGCCGTTTTGGATAATTCATAAAATAGAAACGATAGTGCCGTTGCTACTGTGTCATGAGCCTAAAATGGACAAAACCATCACACACTTTGTTTGCTTTTTGGATATTTGGTGACTTACAGCTGTAATGAACAATAGAACATTATCAACTATTCTGGAATATGGAACACCGGCTTCGTGCATTCTAAATATGATATTATTTGGATCAGTTTGCTTATATTTGGCAGTTAGATGAGCATCAACCAAATCCATTCCATATTGTCTCATAATTTTGGACTGACTCTCCATCATATAGTAACGGGCTGTCTTTTTGTAGAAAATATGCAGATTTAAAGCAACTGGTAAACCTAGCTTTAAAACATTGTCAAAATAACTCATCAAAGATTCTTTGAATTCGTTCGTTCGCTGTGGGTCCCATTCAACACAGGGATCTTTGATTGAGTCTAAAACAAATTTTTATTAAAGGTTTACTTATTAGTAATATTAATTCACCTATTGTGATGTGCAATACAAATTTGTGGAATATATCCTGCATATCCATTGAGGCGCCCATTTTTTCAAGAATGGTTAGTTCTAAATCGTGCAGCTTCTGATCTAAACGTTCCAGGAATACTTTGAATGAATCATGTCCAAATGCTGCATTGAGTATTTTTCTATCGTTTTTCCAAATGTGGACTAAAATATAATTCGTTAGCGTCATATTGCATGTCGTAGACTGTGCATACTATGTTCTGTAAACGGTAGGCTATCGCCGAAAGCCATCTGAATAACATCATAATTGGCAGGTTTATTTAAGTAGTCTTTTGATCCAAGAATTTGGCCAAAATAATTGTGGTCGCTTGTAATCACAATTGGCGAAAATGGCTTCACTTGGACATAGAAGGTTGGGCCGTAGTTGTTGTGGAGACCATTTAAAATGTTCATGGTGTCTAGAAAGATTTTATATGATACAATAGTAAGATGTAAAAATAGAGCCATACCAAACTTGAGTCCATCTCTAAATACGTGGTGGAAAACTTGAAAAAGTGGAACTCTTGGAATTCCATATATACCACTGTGATTTCTGGATGTTTTTACGATGTACAAGCACACCAAGAATATAAGCAGTACGCCAGAAAATAAGATTCCGTACATCTTTGACAAGAACTCTTTATGTAATACGAAATAAATGAAATAAATAAGGTCTGATTTCGGAAATTTTGTCTTGTTATATTTAACCCAATTTGTTTATCTATTGATATCATAAAGCATACAAACAAATTCTTACAATTCTTATCTGTTGATTACAGTTGCCAAACAACGTTTCTATTTTATCGTATAAAATCCAGTGATGTAAGAAAAGAGTTTTATATATACTGGTAGCGTATATTAGTAAAATTAATATAATTATTCTTTAATAATACACTTATTGTTATGCACCTAAGAAATAATAATCGTCATCAAAGATTAAGAATTAACGTTTATCGGAGAAGGTAATCCATGAAGATCTCTTAATTTCACGAGGACAGGAACTCCATTTGCACTTTTGGTTGTGAACGTAGCCTTGACATCCAGCACGTGTTCAGGAATAACCGGAGAAAACTCAAATCGTCGCACTAACCTGGCCACTATCAGTTTCATTTCTTGCATGGCCAAGGACATTGCTAAAAACAACAAAAACTTACTCCAAATATTAATAATTAAGACTAACAGACCTATACAATTTCTGATACCCAATGAGAATGGTGCCCAAGAATACAGTACCATAATTGATTTATTATATTCGTTGAATCGATCCGGGTTGAAAAGCAGAGGATTTTTGTAATATTTCTCAGATCTGTGCAACCCATAGAAATTGAATAATACGTTTGTACCTTTCGGAAGTGATGCATGATCTAAAAACGGAGTGAATTCGGATGACAATAAAAAAATAATTAAAAATAACTCACTGGCTAAGTTCTAGATTTCCGGGAGAAAACCGCGTCAATGACGATAAAGTAGTCTACTTTATAGTCGTTGACGCGGTTTTCTCCCGGAAATCTAGAACTTAGTGATTCGGACAGCGGAAGTCTCCAATCTAAATAAACTCACTGACTATAGCAGGTGAGTGCAATGTTCTCATGACGTACACAATTGTTGGTCGAATTCTTAGTCCTTCCTTAACAACACATTCAATGTATTTCATTTTCTGGATATCCGCAAGAGAAATAGTACCCGATTTGTCTTTACCCATTATGGTAACTAATTCGGCACATATTTTGTTTTGAACATCCGCCGTTTTGGCTAATTCATAAAAAAGATACGACAGTGACGTTGCTACTGTGTCATGAGCCTAAAATGGACAAAACCATCACACACTTTGTTTGCTTTTTGGATATTTGGTGACTTACAGCTGTAATGAACAATAGAACATTATCAACTATTCTGGAATATGGAACACCGGCTTCGTGCATTCTAAATATGATATTATTTGGATCAGTTTGCTTATGTTTGGCAGTTAGATGAGCGTCAACCAGATTCATACCATATTGTCTAATAATTTTGCATTGATTCTCCATGATAGAGTAACGGGCTGTCTTTTTGTAGAAAATATGAAGATTTAAAGCAACTGGTAAACCTAGTTTTAAAAAATTGTCAACATAATTCATCAAAGATTCTTTAAATTCGTTCGTTCGCTGTGGGTCCCATTCAACACAGGGATCTTTGAGTGAGTCTAAAACAAATTTTTATTAAAGGTTTACTTATTAGCAAATTAATTCACCTATTGTAGTGTGCAATATAAATTTATGGAATATATCCTGCATATCCATTGAGGCGCCCATTTTTTCTAGAATGGTTAGTTCTAATTCGTGCAGCTTCTGATCTAAACGTTCCAGGAATACTTTGAATGAATCGTGTCGAAATGCTCCATTGAGTATTTTCCTATCGTTTTTCCATATGTCGACTAAAATATAATTCGTTAGCGTCATAATGCATGTCGTCCACTGTGCATACTATGTTCTGCAAACGGTAGGCTATCGCCGAAAGCCTTCTGCATAGCATCATAATTGGTAGGTTTATTTAAGTACTCTTTTGATCCAAGAATTTGGCCAAAATAATTGTGGTCGCTTGTAATCACAATTGGCGAAAATGGCTTCACGTGGACATAGAAAGCTGGGCCGTAGTTTTTGTGAAGACCAGTTAAAATTTTCAAGGTATCTAGAAAGATTTTATATGAAACAATTAGAAGATTAAAAACAAAACCTACCAAACTTGAGTCCATCTCTAAATATATGGTGGAGAAGTTGAAAAAGTTGTACTCTTGGAATTCCATTTATACCACTGTGATTCCTGGATGCTTTTACGATGTACAAGCATACCAAGAACATAAGCAGTACGCTAGACAATAAGATTCCGTACATCTTTGACAAGAATGCTTTATGTAATACGAAGTAAAATGAAATAAATTACGCCTGATTTCAGGAATTTTATCTTGTGATATTTAACCCAATTTGTTATATCTATTGATATCATGAAGGATATAAATAAATTCTTGCAAATCTTGTCCGTTGATTACGGTTGACAAACAACGTTTTATCGTATAAAATCCAGTGATGTAAGAAAACAGTTTTACATAGACCGATAACGTATATTGTCAAAATTAATATTATAGTATTTTTTGATAATACACACATTTTTATACACTCAAGAAATAATATAGTTTTAGTGTGCCGTACAGCAAAAAGAAGTTTCTGGATCATCAAAACGTAAGAATTAACGTTTGTCGGGGAGGGTAATTCATGAGGATGTCTTAATTTCACAAAAACAGGTACTCCATTTACACTTTTAGTTGAGAAGGTGGCCTTGATATCCAACACGTGTTCAGGAACAACAGGAGAAAACTCAAATCGTCGCACTAATCTGGCCAATATCAGCTTCATTTCTTGCATGGCCAAAGACTTTCCTGAAACCAACAAAACTTACCCCAAACATTAAAAATTGAAGACTAACAAACCTATACAATTTCTGATACCCAATGAGAATGGTGCCCAAGAATAGGGTACCATATTCGACTTATTATCTTCGTTGAACCGATCCGGATTGAAAAGCAAAGGATTTTTATAATATTTCTCAGATCTGTGCAACCCATATAAATTAAATAATATGTTGGTCCCTTGAAGAAGTGATGCATGATCTAAAAACCGAGTGAATTCGTATGACAATAAAGAAGAATTAAAAATAACTTACTGACTATAGCTGATGTGTGTAACGTTCTCATGATGTACATAACTGTTGGTCGAATTCTGAGTCCTTCCTTAACAACACATTCGATGTATTTCATTTTCTGGATATCTGCAAGAGAAATGGAAAACGATTTGTCTTTACCTATGATCGTATGTAATTCGGCACATATTTTATTTTGAACATCCGCTGTTTTGGCTAATTCATAAAATAGATAGGACAGTGACGTTGCTAGTGTGTCATGAGCCTAAAATGGACAAAACCATCACCAACTTCGTTTGCTTTTTGTGTCTTTCGTGACTTACTCCTGCAATAAACAATAAAACATTATCGACTATTCTGCTATATGGAACACCGGCTTCGTGCATTCTAAATATGATATTGTTCGGATCAGTTTGCTTATGTTTGGCAGTTAAGTGAGCGTCAACCAAATCCATTCCATATTGTCTAATAATTTTGCATTCATTCTGCATGATGTAGAAAGGGGTCGTCTTTCTATAGAAAATATGGAAATTCAAAGTAATTGGTATACTCCGGTTTAAAAATTATCAACATAATTTATCAAAGATTCTTTAAATTCATTCGTTTGCTGTGGGTCCCATTCAACACAGGGATCTTTGAGTGAGTCTAAAACTAATCTATATTAGAGGGTTACCAATTTACTATATTAATTCACCTATTGTAATGCGTAATACAAATTTATGGAATATATCCTGCATATCCATTGAGGCGCTCATTTTTTCTAGAATGGTGTGTTCTAATTCGTGTGACTTCTGATCTAAACGTTCCAGGAATACTTTGAATGAATCGTGTGCAAATGCTCCATTGAGTATTTTCCTATCGTTTTTCCATATGTCGACTAAAATATAATTCGTTAGCGTCATAATGCATGTCGTCCACTGTGCATACTATGTTCTGTCAATAGTAGGCTATCGCCAAAAGCCTTCTGTAGAGCATCATAATTGCTTGGTTTCTTTAAGTAGTCTTTTGATCCAAGAATTTTACCAAAGTAATTGTGGGCGCTTGTAATAACAATTGGCGAAAATGGCTTAACGTGGATATAGACAGTTGGACCGTAGTTGTTGTGGAGACCATTTAAAATGTTCATGATGTCTAGAAAGATTTTATATGAAACAGTTGGAAGATATAAAAATAAAACCGTACCAAACTTAAGCCCATTACTGAATATGTGGTGGAAAAGTTGAAAAAATACTTTTGGGATTCCATATATAAATAACACTGTGGTTCCTGGATGATTTTCCAATGCACAAGTACACCAGGAACATGAGTAGTAAGCTAGACAATAAGAATTCGTACATCTTTGACAAGAATACTTCATGTAATACGAAATAAAGTGAAATAAATAAGGTCTTATTTCAGGAATTTTATCTTCCCATATTTGACCTTATTTGTTGTGTTCTGTTGTCATTATAAAGCATATTAATAAATTCTTGCAATACTTATCTGTTGATTACTGTAAAAAGAGTTTTGGATTGGCTGGTAACGAATATTATCAAAATAAATATAGCACACAGTACACTTCTTATTGTATAATTAGAAGAAGGCAATAATAAATAACAGGAAATTATGTCATGGAGAAACAATTTCTGCATGATGAAAAGATTACGAGAACATTTGTCGGAGTAGGTATAATTGAAGAGTAGAGTCGGCATTGACAAAGGGAATCGGTCTCCAATTTCCGGCAAAAATGGACCTCCGCAAATATCCGAAAGTCCGACCGCAAGCAAACACAGTAGGATGTGATCCTCCCCCGCCTACCTACCTAGACCCCCTGAACAACAATTTTCTTTCGGCCATGCTGGTAACACTGCCGCCGCAATCATCCGCAAGGGTACCCTCGGGACCATATTGTCTGCGTATACCACGAAATAAGCTGAGATTCAGCTCTCCGCACATTGCACAGCATCGGTGCTTGAATATATACAGGCTGTCCCACCATCAACACAACCCTATCAACCATCGATCAAAACAGTCATGATTTTGTATATTTATTCGTAATTAGCACTCTCTAATGAGACTGTGTAAAAGATTTGAGATACAAGATCTCTTGTTTTTAATTTATAATGCAGTCGACATTGAAACAAGTCTGGCTTATTCTGTTAAACTAAGTCTATATTTAATACTAATATCAATCTGCTTAAACTTAAATTATTTTGTTCCTCATTTTACAATCTTAGTTCTTCAAACTACATATTTCGTTTTTAAAAATGATACCTCGTGTTGTAGGTTGATCATGGTACACCCTGTATATAGACAGAGAACTTACACGTGCGCCGAGATCAATAGTTTTATGGTGTTATATTTCATACTGTACCGGGACAAAGTGGGCACGTCTTTGCGATCACGAAGAGACCCCAGATATGCCCTTTTTCATCCAGCCGAGTTTTTTACGATGCGGGCGCCAGCTATATATGAAAATTTCCTCTTGTCAAGTTGGGCGCAAAATATTCCCCAAATTTCCACTCTTTTTCGCAGGACCGACAATGCAAACGACCTCGTATATAATTTTTACTTTGCAACTAAGTCCCCTGGAAGTAAAGTATTGTAATCGACGAAAAAATGGGGATTTAAGAGGAAGTATGCGTTATGAGCCCCCCTAAATCCATTGCTATAACTTCGGAAAAAGGTCTTTATAGTGTATGTGCATCTGTGAGTATGTGTGGATGTGTGTGTCTGCGAACACGATGGTGCAATGGATCGGGCTGAAATTTTGTATGTGGACTTAGAATTGCCAAGGGGCAAATTGGATTGCTTTTTCTGACAATCTGACAAACGGAAGTAGCAAATGTTACAGGCATTCCCTTATGCCACGGTCACACTAGGCTGTTTTATTAGCCGCTAGTTGCTGGTGCCGCTAGCAGCAATAGCAGCCAGCGGCTATTTTGTTGTCACATTACGCTGTTTACAAGGAAAAGTACGGCTGCCGCTGGCGCTGGTGACTACTACCAGCAAGCCTCGCAACCATATAATATTTCATATTTGATACCAACTTGTGGGTTTTATTGACTACCTGTTTGGAACCATGATTACAAAAATTTTTAAGGCACTGTACACGAGTGTAAATAAGAAGTGTTCATATCAAAAACAGCACAAGAAAGCAAAATTCTCAGGAGAACAAGAAAACAAAATATGTACTGCTGTATTTACGGAATAGAGAATATTTTAAAAGCAAAATTGACTGTGATTGTAGGTACTTTTGTCGAAAATAATACATGTATTGTATAGATATGATAAATAGGAACCAAATGCTGTCCTAATCTCTAAATTCGGTTTTTGTGACAAGTGTTGTTTTTGAAATCAACATTTCATAACATAAGCAAGGTCACGGTGACAATAAAGTTAGAAATTCTATATTTTAGAAGTATTTAGTTGAAAAGTCTATGGCTCTACTACAATTAGTTATTTACAAAATTATTTTAGTTATAAATTAAATCATTATTTAAATTATTATTAATTAAATTATATATTTTCATAAAAAAAAAACTCTTTCAGGTCTTCAATTATTTCCCAGTATATTTCTAAATAACAAATTGTTTAAAAGTTACTGCTTTCATCCGTAATTTAGTTTCACTTTATATTTAATGTTTTATTTATATTAACTTCAAAAAGTGATTCACTCAGTATTCCGCCCAATTTATTAATTAAAATATAACACACAATTCAATATGCAATTGATATTAATTATATCAATCCTATATATTTTACAAAAGATATTAGTATATATGCATTTCTACTTCAAATAAAGCTCAACACGTCACAGCAACTTATAAATATTTCATAAATATTACACCAATTTTAACCAAACTAATACCAGCTCATCCTCCAGTGTCTTTATAAACATCTATGCCAATTTTTAGATCAATGAGATGAAAGGTTTGGGCATCGCAAATGTTTATAGAGGCTGTCTGGTAGAATCCAAAGCTTTATTCGCTATGATTGCAATGATCCAGACATGATCCAGAGTGGCTTTTCAACATGGTAACGATGTAGTCGGAAGGTACTCAACCTACGTCAGATACTTTTTTTATAAATGTGATGAAAACCTATTGCACTCTGAAGCAATTCCAATAACCATGTGTTAAGTTTCTGAGCAACATCTATAGGCGTGGTTTTAAGAAAACCTACCGCCCGTTTAAATAATTTATAACCCGCGTTACAATCAGTTGTAGTGAAGTCAGCGGCTAGGAAGGTACTAATGGATGTGAACACAAACGGCTCCGAGGCAACACTAGTCGCGTTTTTCCGCCGTCGTTTTAAGCGGCTTTTCGCGGCGCAAGCATTCGCCTGTGAAAAGTTACCCCCTTTTCGGCCTTGTTGTTTTCTTTAAGTCACTTTGCCGCCCCGCTTAAGGCGGTTATTTTGTTTGCATTTACATATCGAGCGAGTGCTCTCCGAGACCCGAAGAATTGCACCGCCATAAATAGACTTTTCTCAATTGCACCGCCAACCCAACATGGAACTAAAAATATGAGGTACTATCCATCAATGATTCCCTTGTAAAAGATGTCTGTCTTCGCCAAGTAGTTATAGATTATAATAACCTTGTAGTTGTGTAAAATTATTTATTGAGTTTGAAAAATATATCAACTCGACCTGACTCACTTTATTAGAGAGCATTTTCAAAACGTTTCTATTATTATTTTCATCCGTTCTGATCACTATTAACATCTCACCTACACTATTCCTCGCAGCACGTGTAAATTATGCCATAAATTCTCGCCGACACCGTCTAATTGCGATGGCAAGTTCAATTCGCGGGTCGCTGTGGCATAGAGGGAGGCACCTGGGGGGCTCCTTGTGGCCTCAGCACGTCACCCAACACTTTTCTACCGCAGAATCTAGTTCTTTCCTCCAGTCGCGATACCGACCCCATATATCACGAGGGCCGCCTGAGAAGGTGGGCCAAAAGACATAAATCAAGATTCCCCGCGTGTGGCGGCGGGAGGCGGCGCGGCGGTTACGCTCCTAACACTATCCGCGCTATATACTTTGAATTTGGGGGGTGTATCGCCGCTCCCGGATACACGCGAACGCCACCACGCTATCTACACATCCGGGCCGCGATGAAATTGAATTGTGTTATATTATGCGTGGGATGGACCCGATAAGGCGTACCGCGTAAAAAATAGAGATAATCGTTCGATGCGTATGGCCTCTGTCCTACCAGTAACGTTTATAATTTTTTTAACAAGATTTAGCAAAGTTCTTGTGCAGCCTGAGTGTTAATAATACTTTGACTATTTATAACATGTTTACGAGTTTTCTGATACGAAGGATTGACATTACTTGTGGGACAGCATGTAGAAAATTATCTCTAATAAGTGCACACGAAGATTCCGCGAATATCTGAAGGCAAACGCCAAAGTCTTAAAAGAGGACAAGCGCAGTTATAATGATATATGTAAATTATCTAGATTTTTTGTGAAAGTCTCGATTCTGCCGCGCGATGGCGCGCTATAGAGCTAAATTAATATCTTCATTTTTGCGACTGCGTCGCCATATTAATTAGATATTTACAATGAGTTATTATTTGATGGGAAAGGTAGAGGGAACGTCGGTCGGTCGTGTCGCTATATTACCAAACAAAGAGCCGCCTCGACTCCGATAAGGTATTATTAAATTAATCAATGCTATTATTGTAACAGTCGCGCAATGTTAGAACAATATATTTTCATGCTTAACCAGAATCATCTCTTGAATAAAACATGATCGGCCCAGCGATTCGATTCGGGCGGAGAGATTGTCGTATTTATTATTGAAAATCATCTAGCGAAGTACTATCGTTTTGTTTCATCGCTCATAGTTTCAATTCGGCAATGATCTGATTAGTGAATATTTAAAAGTTAACTGTAAATATCGATTCATATCTTATACTCAGATCATAGTTGCTCACCGTAAGCTTTTACCTTTGATATGTTGTTAAGAATAATACGTTTATCACACGATCTCAATAAATGATAAATCAATAAGAATGTGTTTCTTTTTACAGGTTTGCCATTTCACCATAAGTCGAACGCTTGACAAGTATAAAGTACCAAATACTTTGGCCGAATCGATACTATCGAGTACCGATACACTCCTATCGCTGCGCGATGAGCTGGTTAGTGTCTGAGGTCGTATGCTGTGCGTAGACGTTGAGAATTTGGGAAAGTTTCTCTCTTGATTTGGCAGCAGTGTGCAATTTAAAAGCAGGGCTTTGGAGCTTTTTATTATACTATGGTAAGGTATTAGCTTTGTATCAAATTTTATGTACAATGTTTTAAACAGGATGATATGGTTTTAGTTCCATTTTTTAATGGTAACCCACTAGTTTTTACTGATTTCATAGATCGTACATACTTATAATTTGTAAAGTGTAAAAAGTATCAGTTCAAACAACGAACACAAGGTTCGATACATACAACAAATTGATTCTACACATCACTAATGCACAGCAAAGAAGTTAAAGATGACCCGAAAAAAAAAAACAATTAATGATTAATTTGAGATTTCCTGTATCTGCTATTTTTTGGGGGAACTCTCCGATTACGATATCCGTTATAAAAAGTTTACCGGCCGCCAAATTATAACCTCCACAATTAGGGCAGTTCGAAATTTTCGCTTATTGCCAGCGAATGTATTCTTAATGTAATTACGAGCTCGCTAAATAAGTACAGGCCATAATAAGAGCGTCCCGTTCTATTACGCGATAATTGTTTGTATATGACCGCCCTAATTGTCGAGGAAATTGAGCATGAAGAATTTAAATTTTCGGAGAGATGAGGTAAAATTGTCGGAGTAATCGGAGATGAGACCAATTATTTATTGATTGAATTTCTACTGAACTGTTTATGTAAAGATTACTACAAAGCAATTACCATGTATACATATCTTCATGGAAACGGTTTTAAAACTAAAAAAGTTTGAAAACGCTTTCGTACCTTAATTACAACAAATCGTTTTGAGAACGCTATTTAATAGTAAATAACTCCTAGAAACAAAAACTGATATAGAAAACGTTTCTTATCTGTAAGTTCCAGAGGGTAGTTCATAAAAAATCATTATGGGTGACGTCGTGACGTTAAAATAACGGGAAAAAGGTACGTACAGGAAGGCAAGATTCATTGCGGAGGGGAATTTATTCAGAGCGCGGTATTAATTTGTCATGTCAAGATGACAGTTGACTACTAAACTTTTTTCCGGCATTATGGGTGGGTGGTGTACCGTGTTCCTTCTTCTTCTTCCTCTGCGTCTCCTTCTCGCTTGCGGGGGCGTCCTTTTCTAGGCCGCGTCCGCCGCAAGACACACTCTCACCAGGAAAAACGTACAAAAAAACGTTCAGCTACCGCACGAAGAATGGCCTAGCGGACATAAAGAGGTAATTAGCAGTCTTAGTTCCTGTCAAGTGGGTTCGGGCTTTCAAGAAAACGCACAGAGGGAAGTTTTGTATTCCACTACTCGCTTTTTTTTTCTTGTCTTGCTGATTGTCTTCCGACCTCCTTTAACATACTCTTTATCTTGCACTGCATCAGATCATCGAGTATAGTTGCCCTTTCTACCAAAAGAACATACTATAAAACCTTGAGTGTTTTAGGTTTCTTATCAGTAGAGTGCAGATTCACTGTTTGGGTCCACAGTGGCTGTGGATTCACGAAATTGAATAATACTAAAAGTGTATAACAATATCGAAAATATCTAGGGTGGCCCTCACCCCACTTTCCGACTATATCATTGGCACAATGAATTGTCTAAACACGTTTGTACTTATTCAATTTTGTGAAGCCAGAACGACTCTGTACCGTACCTAACGTCAGTTTCTATGACATAATTACATTTGTATCCTGACATTTAATGTCATGTCATGTCAGTGGCAAAATTTTGCAACACGGCGGCGAAGGCTGTGGATTCTGTCAATCTGTAAAAGCTAATAGTGCCTAAACCGTTCATCCCATTGATCTGTACATTAGTATACATACATATATTTAAAGTCACTGGATAGTGAGCTGATATCAGTTTGGGCAAAATCGGATACATCCCTAAGAAGACGGTTGTAACATCTTGTAACATCTGCCACTTCCGTCTGTCAGATTGTCACCAAAAACACTCCAGTTCGTTCCCCGGTAATTCTAAATATGTATACCAAATTTCACATACATACATACATTTTCCAGAAATCATCGCAATCGATTCAGGGGACCTCAAAACGCGTATTTCCGCGGAAATCTCAAAATGTCACTTTCCGTCGATTACAATACTTTTCTAGGGTAAGTACTAGTCGGAAAGTAAAAATAATCAAAAGGCTGTAATTTTCAAAATTATCTATCTACTATATCTGTGACTTACTCTTGTGTAGAAATAATGTTTCTTTATTAATCAAATGTTTAGCTCTATCTCTGGTTTTAATGAAATATCTCCCTTTTATGGATTGGTAATAATAATAATACGTAAATTTAATCATTCTTATTAACAGATATTACTTAGCATATTATTAACATTACAAAACGTCGGAATCGAACGGTTCTACCAGGCAATGTAATTAAATTGTTCGTGGCGGACAATTTTATTTATTGTTATTGGCTCCCCGCGGGTTCCATTTTTGTATACTTTATAGGCCGTTTTGTTTTTCATCGTTGAAATTTCTCTCCACCATAAAATACGCTCGCATACGTGTGGGACAGACAGCAAAAAAAATATACGTTACGTAAAATAATTTCCTATATTCACGTAGGCCTCAATTAAGATAAATAATCTTCTTCTCGCCTAAGATTTGTCGCCGTCAACGCTGATCCGTCAACCTGACGACATCAAACCAGATCAGATTAGTCCGAAACTATTTTACTAGAGGACAGAACCGGTGACAGTTATCGCATGTGACAGAAAGACACAGGGGAAGCTTTAATCTACGGAATGCAATAATCCCTTCTTAAGTACCGGTTTGAAAGTGATACGTCTCCCGAACGAAAAGGTCCTTAAGTCGTCCTAAGCCTTCCATATAATAAGAAAATCTTGCGTTAACCCCTCTCTACCCCTTTGATATACAGACGCACTATCGTCACGACAGATCTAACTTTAATTTTCTTAAAAGCCGTTTTACACCAAGCACAAGAAGTAACACATTTTGTACGCAATTTTATCATTATTTACTGTGTCAGCTAAGTGCGGTATAATGGTTAAATTGTATGATATAAAGTGCAGATAACTTCGTAATTACCATACTGAATAATTTTAAAATGTATTAAATTGTGGCTAATAATATACCCGGTTCCGTTTCGAGCTGTTATGTCAAATGACTAAACACATTTCGGGAGGAGAAATGCAGATATGAGACGGTGATTTTCTTTTTTTTGGGCGCCACAAAGTTGAAACAATTTCTGCGCTATAATTGTTCACAATTTACATGTAAAGGTGCCGACCCAGTTTGCCGTATACTTAGGCGAAGGAGGTACAACGAAACTCCAAAAGATAATTACCTTTTTCCCACTACAATTACATGGCCGGTACATTAGAAGGTTGCAATTATAAATAATAAAGATACATAATTGTAACTCCGGGGTTAGACCCCAGACAGGTATAAAGGACCTGCTTTACAATAGTTTCTATGAATCTTTTTAGGCACAGGTAAAATCTAATCTTTTCTTTTTATTACTTTCGCACAACTAAATTTTCTCTCCATATCTTTCTTTATTCCAAAATAAATGTTTTAAAGTCCGTCCTGCTTCCTGCAGTGGCGAGAAGACCGAATTGAAAATGCCGGTTTTGTTCCGCATTAACATATATGTAAATAAGGAAATGTAATGCTCATTATTTTCCATGGGGGCAATAATATTTTCCATTTTCTGTTCGAGGTCGAGCGAACCACCTCTGTTCTGCCCCCGCTGCTGACGATTACCCCAAAAGGAACAATAAAAGTTCTGCCGAATTGAGCGAATTGAGGCGGAGCCAACCCGTTTCCACTTAGAAAAGCAAATTGTTATCGCTCTTTTGGGGCACATTAAAAGAATTTACTGTTGTGTTGCGTCGCCTTTTCACCAAAAAAGCTTTTCCAGATGCTGCAGGTATTTACAAGCCTACGTAAGAAATTACTCTTTGTAGGTAGGCCAGCCAAATAGCTGTTGCTAACAATGAATCTGTACTTACCGACTCGAATGCCAATATCAACCTTTAGGTTATATTATGTATTATACAGGGTTACATTACGTAGTATTCAGAGAAACAATATGATACAAATGTTATACAGAAATGTATACAAAAAGATAAAGCAAAACATAAAAGCTATTTTATATATCGGTGGTTGTTCGGGACAATACGGATGCTACCGTGCGGTCGTCCAAACAATCGTTTGCATCGCTAACTAGCCCACGGCAAGCTCTACTTGTCTGCTTTACATATATATACAGCTCCGGCTTATTAGCGGACTATATACTCCCCTTTGTTACGTAAAATTTAAGACTTCTTTGTAATACTTACAGGGGTTTATTTAGTCATATGCGGTGCGGCGAACAAACGGGCGCTTTTCACTTTTTTTCAGCGAATATTAAGGACGCACATGTTTTACTTTAGTACGTGAGAAGGCCGCCAGGCGATCAGCGGCTACGGCAAGAAGGAATTAGAATAGGAATTCGTGCAAACATCTTTGTATAGAGCATTGTGTACAGGTTTATAAGTGTTTTCCTTGGGAAAAAATGGAATTGAAAATATGTCTTTGTGTTATAGATCATAGCATTGACCAAATGTTCTGTCTTCAGGAGAATATGATGGAACGAAATGGTCTAAATTCGTTTTTGGTAGGCTGAGTCCGTCACTGGTCGTTGACTTTCGGCACGATGGTGTTCAGATTTATGTGATAATTAATTTCAGTTGACTTTTCGATTCCACATGCCATTTATCTTGGACGTCGGACAAATGCACATACAACCGAAACACGGCCCAGAAATTCGTGCCACGTCCGATTTCTCGAAAACACATTTCAGGAACTGTCTAATTTCGTCGCGCTGGCTGGTCGCGTCTCACCTACCTCCAAATAAATTAAATATTTTGTCGGAAATCGTCGAAAGATCGTAACTTTTCACGCGCACATTATAAATAAATACATAGTCGTGGCAAGTCGCAATTTGTTAACGACGTACATTTATTTCAAACAAAACGACAATCTATTTTGTTGATAGGCAGTATATTATTGTGTCAACAATCAATTGTGCGTACGAAATATTTAAAAATATTTTAACTCTTTTTTAAATTATGTGTTTTCTGTTGCTTGTGTACCTATATTCTTCGTGTATTAGACTAACTTCTTGTAAAATAATTCTCTTGGACCAATCCAGTAACAAAAAAATGTGAAATTAATGCCATGCATCTAATACGGAATTCCGTTATGAGCGAAGTAAAACAAGCTCACCGTTACGTCGCGCGTCGGTCTGAAACAAAAACCAACCAATCAATTGAAATGATGTCACCGAGAAAAACCAGCTCGAATGTTTGCAATATCATCTCAATTCGGATGGCTATCACTTTAATTTCACACTGTCACAAAAATTAAATTTTGTAATAATCCCAAACCTCACAAGAAATACATTTCAGCAATTCGAGCCGGTTTACTTTCTTTTTGCTTCACGTTCACGACCTTCCTACAACCTGCGATGCACTCACTACTCGCGTACCTACAGAATAATTCCGTTTATAATTTTAAACAATAAAACTTCAAAAAAAAGTTCTTTGCTTTCCTAGGTTACTAAATGAAAGATTTTACATGCTTTATAATTCAGTATCTCAAACCCGAATAAAATAGGTACTATACACAAATAAGGTGTTGATCGTTTGTATAAGAATCTCGGCGAATTTTATTACGTGTGACAAAAGATGGCAGCGCGAAAACGTTAAATTGTCCATATCCGGAGGGGATCTCTTACAAAACGGTTACCTAATTATCACGAGTAATTTGATACAAAGTCGATGTTCGCCCGGAGTTCTATACGGTAATAGTCCAACTGACACATAAAGTAACCTCGGTAGTAGGCGCTGCTAAGACGCGACTCAGGTGTGCAGAGTGCTTTTGCACATTGCACATGGTAGCCAATATGTGACTGCATCTAGATAACTGGTAAGTTGCAAACGACCACCTGAGAAGGATTAAACCAAGAAGAAGAACACGATATAACGAGCATAATTCTTAAATTATCCTTCGTCTTTGGCCCATTATCCTTCGTCCTTTCTCTCTCATAATTTATCCTTCATTAGCTACGTGTTCATAATTCAAGTTTAATTCAGGTGTATTCATTTCGTCCATGTCATCTATGTCGTTTGTAAATGTTCTTCGTTGTTCGTCCTTCGTTGTTCGTCCTTCGTATTTCTTTGTCATTCTGTGCCCTTCGTCCCCGTTATGATTTGTCTTCTCCTGTCCTTTATCCTTCGTCTTTCTTTGGCCTTCGTCTTTCTTTTTCCTACGTCCTTCTTTGTCCTTTGTCATTCGCATTTCTTTGTGTTCCTTTGTCGTTCTTTGTGTTCCTTTGTTCTTCTTTGTCCTCTTTTGTCATAATTTATCCTTTTTTGTCCATCGTCGTTGTCCTTCGTCCTTCTTTGTCCTTCTTTGCCCTTTTCTCTCCTTCACCGTCCTTCTCTGTCCTTCTCTGCACTTCTCTGTCCTTCTCTGTCCTTCTCTGTCCATCTCCGTCATTCTCCGTCATTCTCCGTCCTTCTCCGTCCTTCTCCGTCCTTCTCCGTCCTTCTCTGTCCTTCTCTGTCATTCTCTGTCCTTCTCTGTCATTCTCTGTCATTCTCTGTCCTCTTTGCCCTTCTTTGTCCTTCTTTGTCCTTCTTTGTCCTTCTTTGTCCTTCTTTGTCCTTCTTTGTCCTTCTTTGTCCTCCTTGTCCTTCTTTGTCCTTCTTTGTCCTTCTTTGTCCTTCTTTGTCCTTCTTTGTCCTTCTTTGTCCTTCTTTGTCCTTCTTTGTCCTTCTTTGTCCTTCTTTGTCCTTCTTTGTCCTTCTTTGTCCTTCTTTGTCCTTCTTTGTCCTTCTTTGTCCTTCTTTGTCCTTCTTTGTCCATCTTTGTCCATCTTTGTCCTTCTTTGTCCTTCTTTGTCCTTCTTTGTCCTTCTTTGTCCTTCTTTGTCCTTCTTTGTCCTTCTTTGTCCTTCTTTGTCCTTCTTTGTCCTTGTTTGTCCTTGTTTGTCCTTCTTTGTCCTTCCTTGTCCTTCTTTGTCCTTCTTTGTCCTTCTTTGTCCTTCTTTGTCCTTCTTTGTCCTTCTTTGTCCTTCTTTGTCCTTCTTTGTCCTTCTTTGTCCTTCTTTGTCCTTCTTTGTCCTTCTTTGTCCTTCTTTGTCCTTCTTTGTCCTTCTTTGTCCTTCTTTGTCCTTCTTTGTCCTTCTTTGTCCTTCTTTGTCCTTCTTTGTCCTTCTTTGTCCATCTTTGTCCATCTTTGTCCTTCTTTGTCCTTCTTTGTCCTTCTTTGTCCTTCTTTGTTCTTCTTTGTCATCTCTGTCCTTCTTTGTCCTTCTTTGTCCTTCTTTGTTCTTCTTTGTCCATTGTTCTTTGTCGTTTCGTTCTTTGACGTCCTTTCTCCTTCTCCGTCTTTCGTTCTTTGTCCTACATCCTTCATCTATCGCCCTTCGTCCTTCATCTTTCTTCGTCGATCGTCCTTTATCCTTCTTTGTCCTTCGTTCATTGTCCTACGTCCTTCATCCATCGTCCTCCGCCCTTCACACTTTGTCATTCGCCCTTCATACTTCATCCTACGTCATTCGCCCTACGTTATTCGAACTTCGTCCTTTTTCTTTTGTCAGTCGTGATTGGTCCTTCGTTCTTGGTCCTTACAAAATCCAACAGCTATGTATTGATTTTACCAAGTCGTCCAAGCCTGGTTCCTTTATACATATTTTACAATCACAAAATTTATAATGAATCAAAGATATTTGATATTATGTGACCCATAATTTTGGATAGGGTCGTCGTAAATATGTTCATGTGAATTTGTGTATGGGTTTGGGGTGGACGTAGGAACGGAGCCGGCCGCAGCGTATGCTAGCAGCGGGCGCTGTAGTTAAACAATCCAAACTCTAAAAGCAATTAACAGAATTCCAGGTCTGGGAGTTGTGTGGAGTAGAAATTAGTGATGAAAACCGCACGATCCCGTACCCGCACCGCTGTTTACCGGTCAAACAGTGCAGAGGAAGTGTATTTAAATAAGCCTTATTAGGGTCCAGACACGGGCCCCGTACGAGCAAACAAACCTTTATTATATGTTTTAGCGCCAGAAACTGCTCCAACCAATCATACAACCACCACAACTATTTTGAATCAAATATGAGCTAGGTCGCACTGATACAAATCGATTTTACAAATAAATTATTCCTCTACACACATGTGGTCCAGTGTCTATACATAATAGGGACCCGAAAACAATCACTTTCGAATAGTGTAGGTAGGATAAAAAATAGTATCATTCCAGTCAACACCTCGCTTGTTGTTTTAAGTAATAAATCAGGTATTTTTACTGGCCGTATTATTTATATAAAACGCAACACTATCAAATAGTTAAGCGGCGTTGACGTTTAGAATCGATAAAATAAGAAAAGTAGCCTAGCGTAAGACGACACTTAAAAATACCTAAACTCGTATTAAGTTTTCATTGCCGTGCGATTCACATAAAGTAGTCAAGTAGTCAAATAAAGCGGGACACGTGTTCCGATAGTGTGTCTCACTATATTTTCGGAGTAAGGTATAGAACGACCATTGGGAATGTTTCCCTATTCTTTTTAATAGTGGTGGAACTAAACGGCTCGTCGCGTCAGGCAGTCGAAGCCTGTATTTTTTATATAACGGCTCGTAAAACACGTCCAATTTAACGGTCCGTACCACGTTCTGAGAAATTACCCAAAATATACTGACTCTGCCTGACAGAACTTAATGAGAATTGTTTCGGGGGTTCCAACTAACAATTAAAACTTTATTTCTACTTTAAACCAAAAAAAAATCGAAATGAATGTTTTCAAAATGTGTGTTTTAACAACTTTTATACTGTGTACGGCGACGCCTCTGTGGTTATTCGACTTTTTGTCAACTTTTAATGATTTGTTTTGTGTCTTGAACGTGGGTGAGAAAATGAATACGTCGTCCTCTTTATCTAAGAAAGAGAATCCATCCCTGTACGAAGACGAGAACACGGCCCCGGCATATTTTCGACGAATAATTAATTAATCCGCCGTTGTACGATCATCAGTCACTTAATTTACAACACATTAAGAGGCGCTATCATTGTATCGGATCTTTATACCGGGCCCATACGTGGTGGACTCTCTTCTGGTCTCGCTCCTCCTTTTTCTTTCGGTCACAACTGGTTTGTACACACAGCCTTCATTTATTAATACAATGAAAATGATCTTTAACAAGTAATGCCAAAGAAGACGCATTTATCTTGGCCTTACTGCCTTCAGGATCCTTTTCGATTAATGGTGCATTAATTTAATATCGCTCTTATACGAATTGAAGTGTCGATAAAAAGTATAATTGAATTAATCTTTCTTCGATAATTCAATGTGCTATGATCAAATACGTACTGTAGATCTAGTTTGTAATTTTTACATCGTTGTGGCAATACAACAAACGTTTTGTAAGAGTGGTTTTATCATTTTATAGTTTTCACACAACCAAGTGTTTGTATTTCACAGCGCTGTATAATCCGGTGCTCAGTTTAATAGATTCCTATTACAAAAGCAATTGATATCCAAACGTAAAAACCGCTGGTCTTATTAAAAATGCAATAAAAATGTAAATTTTTAAGTAGAACAATTTTCATCGTATGCAAAAACGAAAGAGGTATGTTTTTTTCGGTTGGTATCTCGTAGTGTATGATTCATTCATTTCACATATAATAGTTTATTGTTTTATATTATCCTATATAAAACATTAAGGCAATTTCAGACTGACCAATATATTAACCCAGCTGTCGGTTAATATTACTACCAATGTAAATTGTAGATACTGGGCCTTAGAGAATCTTTAGATACAGCAAATTTATAATAGTTTTTTTTTACCCCTTTAAAAGTTTTTGCCAGAAAGAACTTATTTTAAAGTTATTGTAGACGTTCAAAACTTTTCTACAGACGTACAAACCAAGTAGAAATAATAAAATTCGAAATAGTTAATTTGTTTGTGTTGTTGGTATTGTTGGTTTTGGTGTTGTGCATTTGTAGTGGTATGTACTGTATTGTTGTCGACATTAATTAAGCGTAAAAGTTAATCTATAAATCCTAACAGTGGGATACGAGGTGAGAGAGTGACTGCAATAATTATAACGACGAACGTTAACTACGTTTATTCTCAACACTTAAACATTGTTTTCTAGATGGTAATCTAAATTGGTTCACGATCCTTAATTTCCCATACCAAACACCAGGGCCGTTTAGCCGTACGGGCAACCTGTTTACAACATCCATAATAATAATAATAATAATAATAATAATAATAATACGTACGCAGATAACAGCGCCACCGATGGTAAAACTGTTTAATTAACACTTTCCAGCTTTTGTTGTACATTTTAGCCGACCTTGCGCGAACCAGCGCGACTTTTTGCCGATGGTTTAATATTCGGATTAATTACCGGCCATTTTAATAAATTAATTAATGCTGCGTTTTGTAATCAAGCCTGTATAGGGCGGCCGCTTATTGCTCACTAATAATTAAAGGCAGTCGTTTCGTTTTATGCGGTAATAATGCTGTCAAATTGCATTCTCGTAAAATATAAAATATTACCATCAACCGGATAGAAGATATTTCTGTAATCATTTTTAGCGCCACAGGGAATAAAGACGCTTCATATAGCATCATATTGCATGTCCTTACAACCCAAAATGATTAACCAATTTTGACGCTTAGGTGCTTATTAAATTTTATGGCAAATCGTCAAATTGCTATACCAACAATTACCAATAGATGACCTAAGGTCAGATAGTTATGGATATATGATGATTACACCATACAATCACAGTTTCTATATATAGGCTGTACTAATAATGTGTCATCGGACGATAGGGCAGTTATTAGTAAAAATACTTAACACTTAAATTATGTTTATTGGGACGTTCTATATTTTTCGCTTTATTACACATAAGAAGGATACAATTTGGTTTAACAAATTGTTCATTTGTGCCAACCATGCGTAAGAACCAATTTGGCAATTGAAAAGGAACCAAATTTCCGTTGCATCGCACAGTTCACTTCATATTTACTTAACGTTCAAGCCTAAACCAATTTTGAGGCCTCTTTTCCCAATTCGTGTAAACCACCCCCTCACCTAGGGGTGTGCAATAGAACGGAAAATTAAAGATTTGAAGAAGGGAACCTGCATAATCTCCTTTTTGGAAGTTCGGCACTATTGTGCGGTGGTAACTGTTGAAGCAGACAGTCGACCAATTGGTTAAAAAGAATTATTTTATGCAGCCTTAGCTACAAGATTTGAACTGGGTCGCTCTCAATCCCTTTCGAGCATAAAAATATCGTACTGATCGGATATTAGACGCAAGAAAGCTTTTACTTTGATGTTATTTTAACGACGCTAATAATGCTAATGGTATTACATGTGTGTGTGTTTTTGAAAGTACTGAAAATCGACTAAGCGGAAAGAACAAAGTTATCGGTTCGTCAAATAATAATCCACTTACCCTGTAAGTGGACTACTCTAAGGAACCGTAAATAATTTTACAAGGGTTTACGTGTTTGGGTATCTTAAAATTAACCCAATTTTGTCTTCAAAAGGTTTATTTTAAATTTTTTATAGTCATTTATAGAGACGCGTTATAAAAAGTTACGAACGAACAGTTTATTTTAAAGCAAAATAGACAACGTTTGTTACATATGACCGGTCAGTAAAAAGCAAATTTTATCGCTATAAAAATAGAGGTATTTATACCAGTGTTATTCAGTTCTCGTTAATTCTGCATCCAGAATCGTACTTTAAATATTTATAGCGCTGTTATCCGCCATAATGCACAGCCATTTATGAATATTTATATATTTCAGTGCGAATGCAGAGCTAGGTACCATTATATTTTTCGTTACCACAGTCGATTTATTTTTGTTCAATGAAACACTGATTGTATCCAATATCCCTACTATGCAGTTATGTATTCATTATTAATAATAATTACATCGTGTTGCAAACTAAAAAAAAAACGCTTGATACGCTTTTTTTGTCTATTGGTCTGTTAACAACACATATATACGTACCTACTTCATATACATTTTTTTAAGAGAATTTAATTCTACTAGACGAGTTGAGAGTTCATTTACATCTTTGATATTACAAACTTAGTTTCTTGCAACATAAACTTACGACGCTGCAGTGTAATATGCATGAATTATAAATTTAAAGGCGACTCTGTGTACAGACTGTACAGTCAGCATATTCTGTGTCCTCAAAGCTCGTATGTGTGCATTATTTAGAGAATTTACTTGGCGCTAGATGCATTTTATATGACAAGACATCCTGTTGTACATAGATGCGTACATAATGATACGTAAATTAGAACAATAAAAAAAAGTAAAATATTATATTCAAATTTTATACTTAAATAATGGATGTAAACATTACTTCCGGTAGTAAAAGACCGTAAAACAAGGACTGAAATTTTCAGTTTTATTCCGGTGGAACGTTAGGGCCCAATAAACTAGTCTCTTTATTGTTAGTGGGAGGCCAGACAATGGTCATGCATTTTTGATCTTTTGTATCTTTGCTCCGGTTTCAAATTACTGCCGCGCGGAGGACATCAGACTTTCAGTTACTGCTGCCTGGAGCGCCGCCGCCGCCGGTCGCGTCGTGAATATATTTCAGCGCTTGACACTGAATTATGCAGGCGAATGAAAAATTTTACAGTTATTGCAGCGGGAAATTCAATTTCAACTGTAATAAAAACGTATGCATTGAAGTTCCGGTCCCTATCGCGATAAAACACCATGAAAAACTTCCCGATGGCTACCATACTTCTAACTACCATACCTCCAACTTTGGCTATAGCTTTCAGCAGTTCTTTTGAATTACTGCTGATAGGCTAAACTGGAAAACTATAATATTTTCAACACCGCTCGTGTCAATTAAACTTATCATTGACTGTATCCAATGGTTAGCGATTACAGAGAGCGTCTGTAGTGGGCAGAGCCGCAAACGTCGAACAGGTGAACTAATGACAGGATAAAGTTTTATACACACGGCGCCGACCACCTAATTGAACCTTAAGCGGATTAATTAAACAATAATCGATGGATTTACGACTCAAATTGACGCGTAGGCGTCCATATCTTATACCGGTCTCTTTCAGTCTTCTTCAGACACACTTATTCTTCCTTTTTGTACAACTGCGATTAATTTAAGGTTTTATAAATCTATAAATTAATATCGTTTTGTAATGGTGAAAAACGCGAATAAATAAAACAGTGGATTGCTTCACAAACTTCGCCTCGACGCGACGTACAAATGCGTTAATGTTATTTTTCTGGACGTATTAGACCTTTCTTGATTTATTACCCCTCGAGTGATGGATGTTAAAACTTTCTCCAACAGCGCGGAATGTTGCGATATATTAATGGCGTATCACCTAAAGAGACAGACGAAACTCACATATATTTTACCCTGCGGAATGTTGAGCGTACAATAAAAATAATGAGAGATGGAAACATGTTGGGCGGCCACGGAATAATCTTAGATAAATGAAACAAACAGAAAGTCTGACGTGTTATATGAAATATGCTCGTCAAAAAGAACGCACACACAAAAATCTTTGGTGATTTTTTATGACAATTTTATCATTTATGTACTCGGTGCATACAGAACAACTCCGAATACATACATAATAGGGGTGCTGGTCGCCTAACGCAAAATTCATTAAACATTATGAAAGTTTGTATTTCGTGACCGAAACACTGATACCACGGCTAAGCGGGCCGCATAACGAGTGGTCGGATAATATGGCAACTCAGCAGCCCAGGGTTTGTGTAAACTTGAACTAATTCCACAGCCGTTGTTCTGCACCATAAATTTTAAATATTAACGCCGCAAAGTTTCATACACTCACCGGATTGCTGATCTATATATATATATACACACAGTGAGTCAGGCTTCAGATATATATAATATACCCTATCCAAACAGTAACGTCAATGATGTACATGTCCAATCGTTCCAAGACAGTATTTTCTTAGAACAAAGACTCCTTATTCCAAATAGATTTACTGCAAACTCCAAAATTTCAAAGAAATACACTGTAGAAACTTGCAACCACAATCGATGAATTGTTGAAGTTACTGGTTGGACAGAGTATATACGACACACTCGGAAGTACAATGTTTAGTGTTGAAGAAATTCGCGATACTCCATTTAACAGAGGAGCCGGGAAGCCTTAAAAGGTGATCAAGAACTTTTCGACTATATATCATTTCAAATTGCAGTTTCGTGGAGTTTAGGTTAGCTCGCAAACAACGATAAATTACCTAAGACGCCGTAATAATTATTGAATTAAAGGTGGAATTCTTGGGTACGTATAAATGGAGAGGAACGTGCTTAATGCCTTTTTGCCTTATAAGTGTTTATGTCTTTAACACTCTGTATGCAAAGGAAAACAAATAAGAAACAAACCAAACATAGATTAGAGGGTCTGTTGAACTGAGATGTGATGTAATACATTCAAAATGTGTAAAATAAACATTCCTGTTCTACACATAGTAGTTGAAACAACAAACCTGTAAAAGTATTAAAAACAATAACAGATTTATTATTTAAGGTCTATGTACCACTCGTTATTAATATTGTCAGATATTAGAACGTCCGATGTGGTTAAAATAAATAAATCTTCTAAAATAGGTCAACGATTTGATCGCTAGCAAAGTGGCGATGGTACTCACGACAGGTATGAAGATATCATTGTTTTAAATTGTTTCCTCGAAATACAGTTCCAACCGATGATGCGTGAACAAACTCAGCCTAGCATTACCTAAATACAATCCGGTTAACCATGGTTGGATATCATTCTTGCTTATCATGATTTCCGTATTTTTTTCCTACTCATTTTAAGCAGTTTGCATTACCTATAGTCTACAAAATTTACATGTTTTTGGGTCAAATTCTACACCAAGCGTCAATATTAAACCAAAGCAGATTTGAATCAAGTTGAGATTAATTCTTCTCCTTAGCAAAACCGTACAAAACTATAGTTCATTTCTATAGAAACTTTCAAGAGTTATCTTTGGTTTTTAGAGTTGTCTTATTGTAGAGTCTTTTATTTCGATTATTTCTATCAATTCCCTCGTATTTTGCCGTGCAGAAAAGAGTAATGGTCGGTCGTGGATTTGAAATGGTTGAATGCTCTCGCTATATCTGCTATAGCACTGTAAGACATTGTTTTATCATAGCCGGTCACGAAGAAAAGAAGTAGAATAAGCGAGGATGGCCAATTAACGGTTTGCCGATCGAGAGCCGACCGGACCTCTCTTTATTTATCATTTTTATTCATCTAGAATACCGAAGGAATAAACCTGCTACGTGGCCCGTCGACGACGTTAAATTATATTGACTCTACGGATCAAAATATGCATTGAAATATTCCGTGGTAAAGTGTTCGTGTTATAAATTCGTCTGATGTAATCCAACCAACGTCGAAAAAGCTTACCGGGGTTCAAGCTCGCTTATAAACGACGAGTATTTACCATAATTTATTTCGGTCATTGTTACGAAATTTGTTTTTTTGGATAGGAGAAATGATCTTGTAACACCAACCATTTTTTTTTTTAATTCTTAAGACTTGAATTGTCAAAGCCAATCTTTAATAATAGCAAATTGTATTTATTGTAAGATATAAGTAGATGTGATATGAGGCTTACGCCACTGACGTGATCCCCATTTCACATTGTCCTTCGCGCAATTATTCCTTGTATACGGTCCTCCTAAATTTCGATCTCCTTGGCGCGGCGAACGCATAACAGTAAATAACGCCTCAATAAATATGTCCGACTGAAAATCTTTACCGCCCGCCTTAATCCATTCAAATCTAACGTATTCCCGCCGTCGTACGTTCTACACAACGTCCTTATAATACTGTGATTAATTCTCAAGACAGGATGTTTTAGATTTTGACACGTCACCATTCCATTACATCCCTTCCATTACTGGAAGTACATCCAGTACACAGAGAGAACTATATTCTTGGATATCAAGAAAAATTATTCTTGCGTATATAGTGTAGCATGAAGAGGATTTTTTTCTATCCAAATAATATTTTATTCTAACAAGATTTTCGATATGGTTGTTTCAACGGTTCGTTATTCTTACGATTTAAGAATTTAGTAAGTTTATGTTAAGTACAATTTTCGCTGACGAAGAAAAAGTTATTCTTCAATAAAAAAGTAGACGTTCGTCTTACAACAACCAAAATATTTCGTTGGACGAAAAATATATATGCTTCAACAAAAAACAGTTTCTTGACCCAAGATTCTTACTCTGAGAGATACATAGAAAGTTGTGCAATTACTTCACAGATGGCGCTAACAGTTTAGCGCATCTTTTGCCACATATCACCGCTGTATAATTTTGACGATATTGAGTGTTCGTATATTGTTTATTTACATCTATACATAAGTGTTTTATTTTATGGGTGATGGAGAAAACCAGGATTGTAGTGGAATAGCCTTCACAGAAAGAACTCAATTCTTGGATATTGGATAGAGAAAATGTTCTTGCGTATATTGTGTAGCATGAAGAGAATATTTTTGCTATCCAAATAATATTTTATTGTAATAATTATTTCAATATATATATTGCTAGTTATTCTTCCGGTTTAAGAGTTTAGTACGTTTATAGTGAGTATATTTTGCTCTTACGAAGAAAATGTTATTCTTCTACATATAAAAAGAGTAAGACGTTTGTATTACATCAACAACAATGTTTTGTTGGGTGAAAAATATACATGCTTCATCGAACAAACAGTTTCTTGACTCAAAAGTATACGTACGTATCGTTTAAAACAGACGTAATTCCTTTCAAGTAGTTCTTTCATACTTAAAACAAGAAAACGTAATACTTGGAACATCAAGAAAATCACATTCACAAGCAAAGAAGTTGATGGAATAAAAATTAAATCGCTGCAGCAAATTTATAAGAATGAAATTTTGGGACACAGCAACTTCCCTAAGTAAAGGCACAAATCCGGGTCGCTTGCAGGTGAATACACAAGATTTTTACCTGCCTTTTATGTCTTCCTTGCTTTTGTAAACATCCTATATATTCGGTGACAAAATCCCTACCGACCCTAATAAGCTTCTTTACGAAACGGTAGGATAATGACAATTTTTAAAATGATTTTATACAATCGCTTACTTCCCCTATTTCTATAGTCACCAGAAAAAAAATCTATTGTGATATTAGACGCTTAATATTAGTATAGGGGTGTAGAAAACTACTGGGGTGGTAGGTATTTAGTATAGGTAAACTAAAATGTGTTTTTTGTTGTGCGATCGCGTTACAAAAACCTTCCTTGCTACCGTGACCAAAATATAAAGGGTCGGATTAAGCGGTGACATATTAGAAAATTTATTACATTTGAAATAAATTTAAACTCTTTTTTTTCATAATGATTAATGATTAGAGAAAATTATTTGATGATAACCTAAAGGGTGGAGCATGATAAAGGAACCCATATATTGCATTAACCGTACAACTAATTTACTTTTGGTTGAGTTGAGATTTTTTCGTTTGGGCTCGTAAATTATGGTCGAAATAAATTGCCACAAAGGACATTGGTTTGTCTAATCTAGCGTCTGCTTGTCCCTTTTTCCGATGGAGACAAAATCGTTATCCTTTCGAGATCTTAAAAGGTTCGTTACGCAAAAAGAATCCTCTTCCCGGTCCCCAGATTGAATGATAACGCGGGGGTTTCTTGCCTTTTAATCCGGCATTCTTATTGACAGGAGTGTCCGATTGTATCCGATTCCATCTAAGAGATTACCCCTCGAGAAACGATTTTCCCAGAAATTTACGTTCCTTGACGGACAAAAGGTGCAAAAGGGCAACATACTAATCTCTCTCCGTTGGTGACAATAAGTTTAGACATGCCAATTAGTTGAAAAATGTTAGGAGGTAAGTTTCTTTCTCTTTAAGAGATGATATCTGGCATCATGGTTTAGTTTTTCAACCCTTTTAGAATTAAGAAATCTTCTCTTCTGTAAGAAGAAAGAATCGTTTGTAACCTTGTAAAGAATCGTTTAATTTGGTAACAAGTTTAGACATTACAATTGTTGAAAATAGGTAAGCTAAATATAATTTTCTCTTGTCTGGAGGGCGGTACCTTTGATCGTTTAGTACTTCAACCCTTGCCGAATGAAGACTTCTGTAATCCGTGTATTGTATGGTACTTAAACTCCTCGAACAAAAGGCATAATACTTCGCAAAAAAATATAATGATTAAGAGGTTCTTTGATATGTGCCGCTTTCGGTCAATCTGCATTGTTTGTTGCTCCCCATGCTCCCCGGTTTTTATTAAATATCGTAAGGCCTTATAGGTAGCTCTTAGTTTGGCGCACCGATAATGTACGACGGCGAGGCGTATGAATAGAAAATGCCGTAGAGGGCGCCCTATTCCCGCGCCAGTAGTTTATGGATTTTGCCAAAGTGAATTCAAGTATGGAAATATTCGATAACTGCATAGAAATTACCTCATTTGCGGATGCCAACTACGCCATAGAATTTCAATATGACACGAGAACATAATTTTACCGGCTAATTGTACATTGTCCTTACCAGGACACCCAAACCCCCTTTATATGGCGAAATTGATTATATATAAATTCATTATTTTGTTTAAACACCCCATGTACTGTCCTTCTAGAGTACTAGTCAGAAAGTAAAAAAGGGAATACCTAAAGAAATTACAAACAATGTTGTCTATCGATTATTAAAACACAAGGCACAAACAAAAATCATCAATGTAGTATGAAATAATGACGACATGTCGAGGAACTGCGTCATTTAATTCGAATTAATCCAAACCGTAAAGAAAGACGAACTGCTTAAGACATTAAAAACATGAACACATGTGTTTATTAAATTAGCAGTGACAAGTACATATCCAGCATGTGTTCGTCGTATGTTACAGATTCTACAGATGGACTATTTCCCATCTAACAAAGACGTCCGGGTGTTCCTCATGCGTTACTATTGAAATTTGCATTGAATTTGCAGTAAAGGCCGCGACACGGTCGTTGTACAAAGCCGGCAAAAAATTTGAACACCTATAATGGCTTTATCACGAATTTCAAACACTTAATAACTATGCGGGAACAATGGCCAGATACATTTGCTCGCAGAGACTTTTTTAACGCACCTATGGAAACAGTCCATAGTTTAGAATGTTGTCCTGCTACGTTTTACTTGTACGGACTAGTTTTACTTGTAGTACACCGGTGTAGAACACTGGACGCACAACCGTATAAGAGAGATTGTCCACGCTTTATATTCAAATATTCCCCTTTGAGATGTCCGTTTGTAAGGCCTGTCTCGGACATTTGTAATTCAAATTGATACACACTCCGAAATGGGTCATTACGGTCCATTATGACACGTCGTGTCGCTTCGAAGGCCCATTTTCCAGCCGGGTATGCATCTGACTACAAACTGACAGGGCATATTTGCGGAAACAACCAACCTAGTTGAACCCTGACCAGACCATTATACTATTCTTGCAATATTACGTATTTCAACTTCAGTGTATAGACATTTTGAACAAAGGTATTTTAAAGTATTACTTGAATATTCAGGAGTAGAATATCAAGGCTTTTTTTTTTTTTTCATTTCTTGGTGAGCAATGCAAATTTTAAACTGTGCAGAAAGCACTTAGCGAGTGGACGGGGCGATACAATTCTAGCAGTTAAAGTTAAAAATCTTGTAGATTTCGCTACGGTTGCGGGGGTAAGTGGGACCGCGGTTCTCCCTCCACCACTTTTGTCCATTATTTTTCACGGGGACGCGGCGTCGCGTCAGTCTTCTTTACGGGCGCCCGAAATGCAATTTCTAAGAGTGAGACGAGGCACCCTGCAGCCGTTCCCTACCGCGTATATTTGCATAATTCAAGCCGCGCGACAAGACAAATTCCTCTGAGTTTTCATTATAATCCCATTCCGGCTGGAGTTTTCCCGCGGAAAACTTAATGGAGTCCGCGAGATGTTTACGGTTTCCGTCACTTTTTATCACTGCTCATTCATTTCACATACCTACTGCACGAAAACTCTATCATAAGGATGTTAACAACAACCCCTTTTCTTCTACCAGCTCAGAGTATGAGATATAGACATAGCTCTGTTCTAATGAGGAAAAATTCAAGCAACTTAGCATCTGAAAACTTACGTATGAAGTTAGCCATGTTCGTGTTATTGTTCACTGAAGAGAAAAACGTGCCCAATAGAAAATACTCAATAGAAAAGAATTTGAAAGTAGTCATGCTGTGCTAAAATAACCATACACCCAATTTTACGCAAAACTACCACTGGGTGAAGAATAAAGAACCACCATAATCCGTCCCAGTTTTGCGATCGCTTGCCCCCAATGTGTGGCATTTAGCACGAGATATGCACCAACACGTAGGATTCTGCACAACAAAGAAGCCGTGCATCGACGTAAAGAAATTTCACCCAAGATTAAGCTGGAATCATTCGAGATTTGAGCGTCCACCTGGTATTGGAGGGCACCAAGGCCCTGATTGACACCGGGAACCCAGAAACTATTGTCCGTATGAACGCACCTTGACAAATAGGCCGTTACAAAGGCGTCCCTTCTATTATAGGAGGTGTCAGGAGTAACAAACCTAAACAGGAATGTGACCGCATTCAACGAAATTATTCGGCAGAAAATTACATGTGAATTTTACGGTCATGTTTGGTACTAATTTAGATTTATGGGGTTGGTGACAAAAGATCTTGATGACAAACTGTGGAAATATAGGCGACATCAGTAAGGAAATTTGAAAATTAATTAAAGATCGTTAAAATTAATTTATTTTCTTGATGATGTAACGCGATCTAACGACAACTAATTAACGAATTTATCTTACGAAAGTGATTTACGCGCTGTTCTGTAATTTTTACACGCCAGAACGGTGCTTATTGCTCGTAAAATTAATTGGCAATATTACAGCAAATTGGTTCCCTACATAATTGTCCAATTATAACCCAGCAAGTGTCTATTGATATATTGTACGTAACTTAACTCTTTTCAACTAATTAAACACAAAACGAATTATTTTCTTATGCGTCGAAACCTTCTACAATATTTTGTGAACCCACAACCACTCTGCATATCAACATAATGAGCTGGTATCAGTTTGGTCTAAATCGTACAATCACTACAGTAACATTTACCACTTCCCTTTGTCAGATTATTACCAAAAACAATCCAGTTGATCCATCTGGTAATTCAAAATATTTATACCAATTTTCAGCCCGGTCCGTTGTTCCGTTTTGGCGCTATCGTGTTTACAGGCTTACATATATACATACTCATATACGTTTTTCTGAAATCTTTACAATGGATTCAAGAGACCCCAAAATGGGTGTTTTGCTAAAATCCCATTTTTCAGTCGATTACAATGCTTTGCTTCCAGGATAGTAGTCGGAAAGTAAAACATCTAGGGTAGCAAGTGTCAGACACTTTTGCAATTATTCAGTTTTGTAAAGCGACAAGTGCCTGTGGCTTGGACCATATCTAACGTCAGTTTCATGACATAATGACATTTAATGTCATGTAATATTAGTAGCATAGCGACGAAGGTTGTGGATTTTGTCAAACTGCTTCTATAAACGTTTATAGCGCCTAAACTGCTTATCCCAATGATCTGTACATTAGTATACATATTTAAAGTCACTGGATGATGAGCAGGTAGCAATTTGGTCGAAATCGGATGGATCTCTAAGAAAACACATTTAACATTTGCCAGATTGTGACCAAAAACAATGCAGTTCAATTCTAAATATGTATACAACATTTCAGCCCAATCTGTTGTTTCCATTGGGCACTATCGTGTTCACAGACATACATATACACATACATACAAACATACATAGTACATATACATACATACACACACACATACATTTTTGACCTCAAAACGCGCATTTTCGCTGAAAACGTTTTTTTCGTCGATTACATTACTTTCCTTCTAGGGTATTAGTCGGAAAGTACAAAGTGTTTTTATGTATATTATTATCTATAATTAAGCAAAATTTGGCGATGAGGTTCTATGAAGGTATATATTTATCACAAGCTCCTTCTATTAGCATTGTTGTGGCAGTATTTAAATAAGAAAATGAGGCCAGAATTCAGGGTTTTATACATTTATTTAGTTGCTAGTATTATACAAACACGGCGAATTTGGGTTACAAGAGCGCAGCTGGAGAGGAAATAATTTAACGCGGTTTAATATGTGGGCCATAATTTCCGGAAATAACGTAATACCTTTCTGGTTTTCCATTAAATACAGAGAATGGGCGGCGGACCTTTCTGCGGCTGTTAGCGCTCGTAGGTCTTTTCAAACTAAACACACATCGTTTGCCTGGCACAAAGAGTACACTGGCCACTGTTATTTCCACCCTTTCCCAACATTAGCGCTCGCCATCTATTACGTCTCTTTAACAAAAACACCCAAATGAGTATAGTAAGTCTCTGTATGGATTTTTAGAATTTGCATGTAATGTGAGGGTCCTTGGTTCAAATCCAAGTTGTGACATATTATTTTTTATTGTATTATAATGTCTCCTGTACTGTTTTCTTTTCTACATCTACGGTGATAAAATACGAACAGTGGCTAAGTTATTCATGCAGCTGGTGCTGTAAAGAGTCACCCAATAAGACCGTGGTCGTTATTGAAATAACCGAAACGAAATTGAATGGGTATCTGGTGCGTTTTCTCGTCCCTCAACTGCATTTGCATCTTCCAATGGTTCCAGTGTGTGTCAGTTCTGAAAATGAAATACTGCTCGCCCTGTCTCCCCCCCTCCACTTTTATTGCGAACGAACGGTGCGCCAGCACGTGAAATACGGCCGTAGGACCCGCGGGGGCCCCCTTTATTTGTTTCTACGTATGTAAATTAAAAACGGAAGTCGTCCTTTTTTAGCCGCAGCGCCGCCGCTCGGAGATGTTGTTTTTCGTGTTTTGAGGGCCAATGGCCACTGATACTGAAGCCGACGGACGCCGCTTCAGGCCGAAATGATGTGGCCGACTAATGGCCCCAAGCGATACACCAGCTCGAGATTAAACCTTTTGAACTTTAATCATCGAAATTACCCCCTGAATAAAACATACCTACCCATATATCCATCTAGTTTTTTGTATCTATGTCAAAATTTGTGTATTATTGTGTATGTACACACACGGTTACAGTACACATCCATCGGTTATCCTACATTAACCATATCTGGGGTGGACCTCACCCAACTTTCCGACTACACCGTTGGCACAATGAAGTGCCTGAACTCTCTGCAATTATTCAATTTTCTGAAGCCAGCGTGGCTCTGCAGAGTACCCTACTAACGTCAGTCTCTCTTACATAATATCACTTGACACACTGACATTTCATTCCTTTCATGTCAGTGGCACTGGCGTTTGTCAAAATCTGACAATTTGCAACACAGCGACGAAGGCTGTGGATTCTGTCAAGCCGCTGCCATAAAAGCTAATAGCGCCTAAACCGTTCATCCCATAGATCTGTAAATTAGTATACTTATCACTGGAGGATGAGCTGATATTAGTTTGGCCAAAATCGGATAAATCTCGAAGAAGACGCATGTAACATTTGCCACTTCTGGTTGTCATATTGTGGCCAAAAACAATCCAGTTCGTCCCCTGGCAATTCTAAATAATTATGCGAAATTTCAGCGCAATACATTGTTCCGCTTGGACGCTATCGTGTTGACAGACATACATACAAACACAAACACATAAATCTTGTTCATCCCCTATTACGGACATTTAAAATGTCGTCTTTTTGTTTCCTATAATTATGACAACTCTGTCTTTAACTAGAAGATGAACAGTGGCAATTTATTAATAATTCTGTGCTTAACCTCTTTATAAATTTAGTACTTCCAACGCAAAACTCGAATCCCATCATTTCTACTTACCCTCCCGTACAAACGCGAGCAATATTTCCTATAACAGGATTTGATATAACAGGAGGAAGTTACGATGATCATTATGGTTCATAGGGCTGTTATAGATGTCACCTCCAAACGCGACCTCGATATACTTCGACATCCACCAGCGAGCATGGATACGTTCCGATGATCAAACGAATAAATCATAATCAAGCGGAAATTCGTTTTTCATCCTACCTAAGCGTAATTCGTGCCCGAAAAATCGGACGGCCGCTCAATCCGACTCGAAACAGACGAGACGTACGGTTTCTTTAAATTGCCATTGTTATTGGTAAATCAACCCCGCGCCACATCTGACAGCTGCTCATAAATTATACGCCGAATCCTGTATCTGACGATCGAATCAATTTCTTAGTGTCAACCGAAAAAAATCCAACATCCACAACAGATATAGAAAGAAAATTCTTTCTACGTGCTTTTTAAATTACCCGCCTTACCTTATAACTTAAAAACAAGTCAAGTCATAAAACTATCATAATATCATAAATATGAAGCTTGGAAATGCCAAGAACACTACAGTATTCTTAGGTAGAAATATGCTTTCGTTACAATGAGTTTTTTTTACCTATACACATGAGTGGTAGGGCAAATAAACTTAAGGTAAGTGTAGGAACAGCTGCCTACGAAGATTAAGAACTGAAGTGTGTAAGAAAAGCCGAAAAACGTCGGAACATGACCTACATAGGCCTAATTCGTACGGCAAACACAGCAGCCATGGTCGAATTTCAAAGGACATCTTGCGAGTCCTAATCAAATAAACGTCCGAACGATTTGAACGTTTGTATATCAGAAAACCGTTGTGCCCCAGGCGCCACATAAAAACAAACCGCTAAAAGCCCACCCCAGGCCTACCTACACAACTTTTATGTATAAAATATAAATAAAACTTTTCTTAACAATTTATTTGTATTCATTTTGATAATATCTTAGTATCTCTTCACAGAACCATTTTGTATAGGATTGCAATAGGTACTATTAGCTATTACATAATAGCTTTGTTCAAGCAGCAATACAAAAAGTCATGTATTTTACTGCGCATGCGCAGTATACAATTGGTCGGCTGTTCAAGCACTACTTTAGACTGATTGGTTTTTAGTTTAAGCACAAATGGATGCATTTTAACAAGAAAATTAAGTATTTTAACCCACAAGAAGACCAACATCCCCCGACATATTTCAGAGGTTAATGAAAAGCTCAAGTTTCACACGGGAGGCCAGTACTCATCCGCGCCATAATGTGCGCCATGGTTGTGGGAGTGGGAACTATAGAAAAACTAGAACATCACTAAATAATAGTGAAGCACTGCGTTAAATGTAGTTTTTGGTGACTCAGGTGTTCAACAATCAGTTGAATAACTGTGCGAAACTTCCACATTCTTATTCCTCTCTTCATTGTAACACGTTTGTGGGCTGCACCATGCATTGTGGACCGAATTTCCTGTCTATTTATAGTCCCTTACGTTTGCTAGAGAATAATGAATGAAACCGACTCCCACAAAAACGTGCACCATCAATGAACAAGGTTTTTTGGGGTGTTACCGTTTGTATCTGTACAAAATTAACAATGAACAGGATGTGTATCGGTTCCACATATGTGGCTATTGATGAAAATAAAAATAAGAAGCTACAAACTAACTTTTATTTAGAGAGTTTATAATTATAAAATGAAGTAGTAAAAGTATAAAATAGTGGTTCCTTAAGATAAACTTCTAGGCACTGTATAGTTCGTTAATACCGTACAATTTGCATATTATACGCAGTTGCTTTTTCATATCGTTTTAGTTAAAACACAAGTTAGCGCACGACAGCACCATAAATTATAGTGTTTTTTTCATAAGCGGTAAACTATGTATCCAGGTGTAACACAACATGAGGCTTGCATTGCTTCTTACTATAAATTTATTTCCTTCTTGTAGGAGATTAGATGATTTATGGTGGATACTAAAAAAGGATTTGTTATTGATTTTAGATTACAGGTTACGTAGGAAAAGTTTGAGTCATATCAAACATAGACTGCTGTTTAGTGTCAAGGGATATTCGAGCTGCTTATTTGTGTTCTATTCTACCATAATAATAAATCTATTTCGAGGACACGGACGCAAATTGATTGAAATTATAGCGTGGCAGAATAACAATCTCCGGCAGCCAACTTTATTACCCCCAAATTTACAGGTCAAAGCATATAATGGACACATCGATTCATAGTCATCATATTACAGACTAGCTATATTCACAAAAACAACTAACTTACGAATAACGAACCCACACCATTATTATAATAATAATACAGCGTTACGAGTGTCTCTTTAAACACGAACAAAGCCCGTAAACGTGACTATTTTATTACGAACTTTAAATAGTTCTGTCGCGTTTAACGTCAGACGGTAATTCACCTACGCAATTGTCGGGGCGGAGTTTCTGTGCGACTGCAGTAAAAATGTCGACGGTTGAATTTAGAACAAGGAAACCACCCCGAATACGAAAACAAAAGTATCGAATTTTTACTAGACGAGTTCGGGTTTCACGACCAATTTTAGAGGCCAATTAATTTCATCTCTGTACGGTTTGGACGACCGTAAATTACAACCTTCTTTGTCCTCGGTGAACCACGTCCGTGCGAGAATGCGTGCGCGGGTGGTAAATAAACAAGATAGATGGCGCATCTGTTCGAAAATAACTTCCACCCAATTGGATTATTTATTTCCCCGGATATGTGATACTATTCGGTTTCTAACAAGGTTTTTATGCTGATTACAATTGGGTTTTCTCTGTCCCAGAATGGCTTTGGACGTTATCACGTCCCAAAATTGTGATAATACTGTCAAAGTAGCCAATTTTCAGTCTTTTCTATTTTCAGTGAAAAGTGTCCTCGATCTAACTAACCGACTAATATCCGGAAATCCTTGATTGGCAACGACCATTTTTTCTGGTAAATACATGGTACCGCCCTCTGTTGAGCAGCAGGCAGAAGCATAACAGAGACGCGAAACTTAGCAACCGAAGTGCATCAAGAATACTAGATATTCTTCACAAGCGTGACGTCATTGAGTTACCCTGGATAGTGATCAGCAGCCCTATTCATACTGTGTGCATTTTTTCACGCGTGCTAAGTAGAGATGGAGGTTTTCGCTAGCATGGCGATTCGCATAAGACCGACACCGTTGTGTCGATCTTATGCGAATAACCATGTTACCGAAAAAGTCCATCTCTACACTTTTCACCCGTGCAAAAATGCACACGGTGTGAATTGGACGCCAGGGCCGGACCGGGCAAAGGCGGGGCCCGGTACAAAGTTGACTTGCGGGGCCTTTATGACAATTACTTGAGTATCGTTGGCGATATCAATGTGAAACTAACATCGCTCTAACCAACAATCCTCATTTCAAGAGCATAGTCTAGTAATCAGTATTTTTTATACACGTAAATTTCCACAAGAGGGGGCTGGAAGCCGTCCGCAGCCTTAGACGGCACATGCGAACGTTCATCCGCGAATGGTACGTCGCATTCTCTTAATTTGGATCGGACCCATCAAAATTCTTATAGATTAAGGAGAGGGCAATCGAATGGTGTATGTTTTGTTAAAATTGCGCAAAGGATATCGTCGAGATACAGCCAGGGGCGGATTTAGGGGGTGGTTTTGGGGGTCGTGAGCGACGTGTGAAATCATATCATACCTTCTTTTTGTCACTTGCTTCCACTTCGTGTTACACGCTTTGAAAGTTTGCAGAGTGGTACGTAATGAAGGTAAGTACCATCTTATGAAACCTAGTAAGATCCCAAATCACGAGCGACGTGTGAAATCATATCATACTTTTTTGTGTCACTTGCTTTCACTTCGTCTTACTCGCTTTGAAATTTTGCAGAGCGGCTCATAATGAAGCTAAGTTACATCTTCTGAAACCTAGTAACATCCTATTCCATGAGCGACGTGTGAAATCATATCATACCTTTTTGTAGCACTTGCTTCCACTTCGTGTTATTCACTTTGAAATTTTATAGAGTGGCTCATAATGAAGGTATGTAACATCTTCTGAAACCTAGTAACATCCTATTCCATGAGCGACGTGTGAAATCATATCATACCTTTTTGTAGCACTTGCTTCCACTTTGTGTTATTCACTTTGAAGTTTTATAGAGTGGCTCATAATGAAGGTATGTAACATCTTCTGAAACCTAGTAACATCCTATTCCATGAGCGACGTGTGAAATCATATCATACCTTTTTGTAGCACTTGCTTCTACTTTGTGTTATTCACTTTGAAGTTTTATAGAGTGGCTCATAATGAAGGTAAGTAACATCTTCTGAAACCTAGTAACCTCCTATTCCATGAGCGACGTGTGACATCATATCATACCTTTTTGTAGCACGTGCTTCCTCTTTGTGTTATTCACTTTGAAATTTTATAGAGTGGCTCATAATGAAGGTATGTAACATCTTCTGAAACCTAGTAACCTCCTATTCCATGAGCGACGTGTGACATCATATCATACCTTTTTGTAGCACTTGCTTCCACTTTGTGTTATTCACTTTGAAATTTTATAGAGTGGCTCATAATGAAGGTATGTAACATCTTCTGAAACCTAGTAACATCCTATTCCATGAGCGACGTGTGAAATCATATCATACCTTTTTGTAGCACTTGCTTCTACTTTGTGTTATTCACTTTGAAGTTTTATAGAGTGGCTCATAATGAAGGTAAGTAACATCTTCTGAAACCTAGTAACCTCCTATTCCATGAGCGACGTGTGACATCATATCATACCTTTTTGTAGCACGTGCTTCCTCTTTGTGTTATTCACTTTGAAATTTTATAGAGTGGCTCATAATGAAGGTAAGTAACATCTTCTGAAACCTAGTAACATCCTATTCCATGCGCGACGTGTGAAATCATATCATACCTTTTTGCGTCATTTGCTTCCACTTCGTGTTACATGCTTTAAAATTTTGAAGATTGTAGAAAAATAAAACCACAGGTCTTGAAGTTTATTACATTTATTCACATAGCCGTATAACTTAATATGAAATATAAAGTTTTGAACATACATAGAGCACTTCACTCCCGTTGTTTGGACAGCAACAACACACGCGTCCGTATTTATATTGTATTACGACTATAATTCACCTCATTTCTGAATTTTCTCTGTAAATATATATTAAATATACATATTTTTATCGTTCAGTTAGTATACTTTGGGCAATTCATCATCGATATCTGCTGTTTTTTTTTTAATTTCCTTTACAGTTACATATTAAAATAAACTCCAACCAACAAACCTTAAATGCTCTATTATATCTATGACCAAAAAATGGGCGAAATCATAGGGGAAAACAAAAACTATGAACAGACAATTTCATAATCATAACCAATAAGAGCATTTAATGTTGCAAAACTTTCTGTACACATCAAAAAAAAACTTATAAATTAAATTATAATTAAACCTAAGAGCATCGCAAATGGAGAATAAAATAATAACAATACGTAAATTCCGAAAATAAACTATAAAACAAAAAGTCTTTACTTTTCATAATAATGATAATACATAATAATAATAATAATAATAATAGGGCACCAAGCGACAAAATAAATAAATAATAAAATGATCTTGATAGTAATTTTCAACAATCGTGCGTCTTAAAAAAACACACAGACCGTTGTCGTTCTTTTTTATACTTACAAAGCTTGTTTCACTACTTTTTTACGCGTATAAACTGAGCCCAAAACACGCATCAGGTCCAGCTTACACACGCATCTACAAAGTAAAAATAAATAAATGATTCGAATGGATATATAAGGCAATGAGATATGGTATCATTCAACCCTCGATGGCAAAATTTAACCCCAACACAGGGCACATTTCATTCTTTGAATTACAGGTCTGACTGACCGTACAGGGCGGTAGAGAATGACATATAATCTAACGCTCCTGGAGCAGCCCCTGGTCCCTTATACGGTGGCATACGCTGGATACAATATTCCGCTTGATCTGGTGGCAATTCTCTTCTAAGTTCATCAGGTAAGATATATGGCTGAAAAAAGAATTATATGTTTATTATGATTATTAGGTTGTTTATTATAGTTATTATGTTGTTTATTATCTTGTTTATTATGTTTCTTCCATTTTCTAATCACCTTATCTGCGGCTAAGATGCGGAAACTGTCGATGACTTGTTCAGCGGTGTCAGTGTCCGTGCTCTCCCTGGTCATGAAGTCTAAGAAAGCATCAAAGTGAACGTATCCTGTGCTATTTGGATCGACGACTGCCAAAATCCTTTGGAAGTCGATCTCTCCCTGGCGATCCTTGCCAATCGAGTAACCCAGCGAGACCAGGCAGGACTTGAACTCCTCGGGGGTTAGACGACCCGTCCTGTTCTTGTCGAAGTGATTGAACGACGATCTGAACTCGTTCAGCTGACTTTGGGTGATGCCCTTCGAATCGCGGGTCAAGATCTGGTTCTCAACTTCGTTGATGTTGCGGTTGATCGAGGTCAAAAGCTGTTCCCAGCCTACTCTCAACGTTTCCATAGAGTATTGTGTATACCTGGTGAGAAAATGAGATTTAAGGATGTATGTTACTGTTATTACAATTTTAGGAGTCTTAGCAGTGCTTTAATTATAGACTCTGTGCCACATGCTGTGCTGTACAATATGCTGACACTTCCCCCACTCCAAGATCACCGTTCGGTCGTAAGAAAAGGAATTAAGTCGATAATAAATATGTACATAGTTTGTAAACATAGTTTTGTCTCTAAATAAAAACACATAACATCCAAGTAAACACGATCATAACAAAACTAACAGTTTGAGAGTTTCAGTATAGCATACCTGTTTTCGAAGATCATACTTTCTTGTACAGCCTGGTGGATCCTCTCCAATTCCTCGATGTGTGGTTTGTAGGCGTAGACGCCCTGTTCGAATTCCTTGAGGCGATGGAGCTGGTCTTCAAGTGTACCGTGGAGTCCCATTCCGATGGCGGTGACGCCGTCGAGTTGTCTCTCGATCCACGGTCCGACTGCGTTGGCCTTTTCGGCAAATTGACGACGCAACATCTCATTATCTAAACTGCATTAAGAAAAACAACAAAGTATACGAGCGCAACATGGACATACTTTCTCCGGAAAGGATACTCTGTTGTTTTCTAAGTTCCGTCTGCAAGGTGGTGTCTCTCTGTGGCACCAGTTGTCTAACGTCGGCCCATTTCCTCGTCAGATCCTAAAAGAGGAATTACATGAAGAAAAACATGCTTATGATGTGGTGGTTCCACAACTCTAAGGAAAAAGAAACTCCGCGCGTATTACCTCTAGATTGCTACTGATTCCTTCCTTGGCCGCACAAAAGCCAGAAAGTTGATCAAAAGGATTAAAGAGCAGAAGGAAAGACTTACATGAGCCGTCAGTGTGGTGTACGGATTTTCTAGGCCTCCAGGTACTTGGTGCTGCTTGACGATGCTCTCCACTTCGCGGACGAGACCGACAATGCTCTGGTATTCCTTATCAGCTTCTCCCAAAGTGGCCTAAATAGACGAAAGGTAATCCAGTGCTTCAAAACCAACAAAAACCCACCTTGAAGTGTGCATGAGCGTCAATGAGTCCTTGGATTTCCTCAACTGTATGAACAATGAAGATATCAACAAGATCCTCACGGGTACCATCAAGCCAATTGTTGAATGGCGCAGCTCTCTTCGCGAACTCCAAATGCAAGATGTCAATCTTCTCCAAGATCCTCTCGGCGTCGTCGAGGGCTTGGCGCCTGCGCTGGGTCAAAGCGCCTAACCTATCCCACTGGTCGCAGATGCGCTGACAACGAGCATTAACACTGACACTGTCGTGGTATTCCAAAGTGCTAAAATACACGGAAATAAACACACGTGATACCGTGGAAGATCGAGCAAGCTTACTTCAATTCTTGAGCGATGGCGGCGATCTGTTCGACGCGGTCTTGATGGGCGGCCAGATCGGATTCGAAGGCCTCGTGCTTCTTCTTCAGAGCCTTGAGTTCATTTAGACGGCACTGTCTAAAGTCCTGGCTCTGGAGCATCTCCTCCTTGCCCCTGGTCCAGTCCTCGTGAGCGTCAGCCTTGTGCTTGAACTTCTGGGCCAGGTGCTCCAAGCGTTCGAGGCGCATCATCTCCGACAGCAGCCATTCTTCGAACGCCTTCTCCGCGGTCTCCAAGCCCTTCCAGGCGTTCGCGATGTCCGAGACCATCTTGCCCTCGGTGGGCATGTAGGCGGGTCTGTTCGACAACCTAAGTTTCGTCTGGAGCGTGTTGAAGTTCGTCTCCAGTTTAGCCTTCTGCTCAACGCGTGGCGGCTTATGCTTGCGCCTGTACGTGCGGTACTCTTCCAGCTTCTTCTGGACGCCCGCGAGCGAGTTGTCCGTTTGGCGAGAGTTCAACCATGGCATGGTGCGGCGGATCCATTCCAAGAGCTACAGGAGATAGGATAACCATGATTTTTTAGACCGCCTTTTGACCAAGGTTTGTGTACTTACATCACTTGCCAAGCGTTCATACTCTTCCATGAGACGCTCATTTTCTTGGTTGACCTTGAGGACCTTGCATATCCTATTGGCGGCAGTCTCAGCCTAAGAAATGTTTTATTTCAACCAAATAATCGTTTATTTTCTAACTTAATCATTTCAGGTTTAAGACAGACTTTAAAAATCTGGTCAGAAGTGCGCATTTCGAAAATAGGCATATTTTGGGCGTGGTTTAGGCTTGTATAGCGAGCCTAAACCACGCCCAAAGTATGCCAATTCACGACACGCGTCGAAGATCACCGACTTTTTACGAGTACGGACGATCTTGCTTATCTTCCTTTAATAATGGGCGCGTTCAGCAAACCAAACAGTTGCCAACAGCTGTCGATTACCAAAAGATTACTCGACGATGGTAAGCGGAAATTTTTAGGTTGTCAAGTGTTGTAGGTCAGATGAAAAGAAGTTCAAAGTGTTCAAAGTTGTGAATGATCAACAAACAGTTGTATAAATAATGGCAACAAAAAACAAGTAATTTTTTATACATTGTTTCACTGCTTTAATACGTTGGTTGGTAGCACTGCGTATCAGAGGCCGTTGAACGCGCCCATTGCTAACAGATTTTTCAACAAAACTGATACATACTTAGTTATTGTGTTATAAAAAAAAGTATTAAATTCACCTTTTGGGCACCAGAGAAGCAATGATAGTAAGACGAAACGTAAGTCATAACAGCCCTTTCGTCCGGCATGGCGGTATTCTGTAAGTCTGCATGCACAAAAAAGAAAAACAACACAAACACATAAGTTTTTAGTTACAACAGTGATTTGGTGTATTTCTGGAATACATAAGAGGCATAAAACACACAATTGATCGAATAATAATACCTTCAACACTCTATGACCAGTTCCAAATACAATTTTAACGTAATGTTTGCTTGTTTATTTAATTTCGCATGTAGTGTGTTGTAGGCATATTAAATTTTCACCTCAGCTCAGTAGTAGGTTGGTATCAGAGGCAAAAACATAAAAAATAAAACTGCACTTGGTTGAAACATGTTAAACTTGTTATGGGTAGAAAAAGGAGACAACTGATCAAAAAAGTTAACAAAAAAAAACTCAAAAAAAAAAACTCGGTTCACAATTGCTCTACCTGTTGAGCGCCTTGGAACGCGTGATAGTAACATGACACGTAAGTCATGATAGCGCGTTCATCAGGCTTTGGTGTGTTGATCAGATCTGAAAAGGGCGTGATATTGATGACAAAGATATCACAAAGTAGGAAAGCGTGATTTCTCTGATAACAAAAGAAGAAATAAAAGACGTACCATCTGGGTCCAACATCCTTGGAATGTCGAGGTATTTCTCCGCGACGTCAAAGGCAGTGTTCAGGTTCTCCAAGGGGTTGTCCTTGGACAGTTTGTTGTAGTCGATGAGGTCAGGGCGATGACGATGGATGAGGGCGCAGAACGCCAAGCCGTCCTTGAAGGACAGATGGAAGTTCTGCACGTTGACGTTCTTGTAGGGGGCTGTCTTACGCTGGCACCACAACAGCAGACCCTCCTTCGCTGTCATCTCCTCCACTGAGATGTCCTGGATGGCGAAACGCAAGATAATCGTCCAGATCATGCCGAGGGTCATCTTCAAGTTACCATCGACGATTTCTAACCAAGCAAAATTCGTGTTACAAAAAATTGATTTAAAAGATTCGCAGAAGAAGCGTTTTACCTTCTGCGCCGATCGAAACCAGCTTGACACCTTTTCCAGCGATGTAATCGAGGGCTTTGTTCACGTTCGCGATCTTGTGGAAACGCATTTTGCCGCGGTCTGGCTTCGGGAGGGTCTCTCCGGAGATGACCTCCAGGAGGAGCATAAGTTTAAGGCCGTTACGGAAGTCATCTTCGATGTTGTCGATGGATGTACCTGCTTTACGTAGATGGCTGTTACACCAGGCTGTGAATGTCTAAAGCAGAAGAAAAATTGGATTACTGAACATGTCACATTAGATGTAAACTAGAACATAATCTATCATTTTTAAACCTAAACTAAGCATATTTTTTTGGCGTGGTTTAGGTGTTACATCTATTTTGGGCGTGGTTTAGGATTCAAAAGACATGGAATAATGTACCCAATAAAACAACAGAAACTTCACGTAGCTGGTGAAGAAGCTTGGTTAGCAGTTATTTGCATTTTTCTCGTTCCCCAAATACCCAAACGAGTAAATATTTACATTACAGGCGATCTACCTAAGAAGATTCATAGCTTCGTGGATAAACAGACATCGGGACTATTTTATATCCACATGAAAATACAGATATAGATTGGTTGCGTAGTTTTGCTGATATTAGTCGATTATGGTCTCAATTGCTCGATAACAGTGGTAAAAATAACAATAAAAATACTATATTATCTGAAGGTTGATTCGAATACATATATAAAATAGTTCATATCTGAAGACGGGACACGTAAAATATTAAAGTTCTTAAAGACGTTTAGGTTACAAATTTTAATGATTTATGGATCACCATCAAGCACTAATTGAAATGGCGCCAGTTGAAAGAATTTCAAGTCCGGATTAGATATTTAAAGAATTTATCGGTCGCCCGAAACACTTGGAAATCTCCAAACAGGTCTCAAGAATGCGAGAGATTCTTGAGAGTATTTTAATTTTGAAGATAATCCAAACAATAATAAATTATATTCCGATCCTCAGAAGTATAGAAGTAGTGATGGAATCGTTTGTTTATTGAATAATGCCCACAATAGTCTTGCCGTTACCAGTTATGTAAATTGTGTTTTTAAATGGAGTGGCACGACCTTGCTGGGCGCTAGCATTTGACCTCGGTGCTGCACAAACCGTTGGAAAATACTTGAGCGGTTACAATAAATGCAGAATTTGCAATCGACGGGTGCGCTCAAGGCTCAAACTCAAACAGATAAAACACTATTTACCGAATTGATTAATCAAAAACTTCCATGTGAAATCTTTAGTTACGTAGGTGAACGACTTTACAGTCTTTATGGTATCAGCTATCTCTGTAAACAAACTCTGACTTCCGGTGTCATATTACAGAATATGTATTACTATATCACACAATACCCTATATTCAGAAATTGTAGCAATTAATAATTAAGCATTTTTTAATTCCCTACAGCCATATTTATAGTATTGCCCATTGTTTTTAACTGTTGGTTTTGTTAAGTTGGAAGATAGCCCAATATTTAACCAGCAAACATAAAAGTCACAAATCAACTTGATGACAAATTTTTGCACGTTAAATTTTTGCATGTTGGCAAACGGTGCATTCTAAACAAAGTAATATGTAACGTCCCGGTGGTAAGGGCCTTGAAACTGAGTCCTAAGTACAATTTAACAATACCTAATTGACGTGATAAACCTGCTTGTGTCTCCTAACAATCCAACCTTAAAATAACTGTCAAAATATTACATAAAACGACCTGCTCAATTGTAGAAAGAACAAGGCAATTACAACGTATCTAAAATACTTAAATTTATGTTCAAATAGCGTGTAATGCGTGTCTTCACCTTCCGTAAAACTATGTAAAATACTTCCTAATGAAGATTTATGTTTTATAGCATTATTTTTCAAAGCCCAAAAATCTCCGGAATAATTCTGCATAATTTTCTGAGACGGGTCAAATATGCACGCACATAACTAGATAACGGTTTAGTGAATGCCTGGAACCTTGGCGAAATATATTTATAAACTGGACCAAAGCCAGATCGTTGCAAACTGACTCATCTGAGCACTCTGAGAGCGGCCAATAAACCGATTTTCTCCAATTTTACACGCACACCGCGAAGAGTTTAACATTAGTAATACTAAAGAGTTTAACATAAGTAATGCTAAAAACATTGGGCAATTTAAATACCTTTGTGTTCACAATATCCCGATCAGGACCTGCAATCACACTGTTTAAAGTTTTAAAGGACATTTTGGGGACGCGGTCGACAACAATGTTCATCATTTTTTGACAGTTGTGATAATGCAAATTTGATTGTAACAATTGGTTGCCTTGACAACGACCGACAATCAAAACCGTTGTCATTTTACCGTATTTTAAACTACGAATAGTTAGAAAAAAACGTCATCTACGTTAGATAAAAAGCTATAGAAATCCGCTATCAAAAACTTCTAACGGAAGATGCCTCATTTTGACAGTGATAACAATGTTTCTGCTGAATTCGTTCTTTATCTAATTTTTTTAGAGTATGTTTTGTACAGCCCTTTTTAGAGCATAATTTTGAATGCTATACTTAAGAGGTTCTGAGCAGAAATTTATATCAGTTTTATTCCCATTGCTTGGGACAACGAACTGCAAAGTTTAGCAGGCAAAATGTCAATATGGTTCAACAACATTTACTTACATAGTCACGATTTTACTGCATTAAGTAAGACAATGGTTACAAGAGCTAGTATGAATTCAGTTTTTATTGAAATATAGAAACAAACTACAGCAAAAATCACAGCAAACATGCCACGTCGACGAAAAAAATAACCCTGATACGTGATACTTTAGATGCTTAAGAAGGTAAATGTGGTATATATTAAATGACAGGATAGTAAACACACAACTATTGAAGTTGACCACCTACGCGAGAGTCCTACAGTCTAAAAATACCATCCTCGGCTACTGGCGACACAAAAATGAGATGCCAGCGATGTCCGACTAGTTCTAACGCATTCTAGAGCTCAATGGATTACGTTTGTGGTTTCTAAAGACACGTCTAATAAACAAGATTTCATTGCGATCGTAAATTTTGTCATTGGTATCATATCATACCAAAGAGATATGACAACCAAAGAAACTTGAAGACGAGCACAGTTTTAATACGTTGAGTACAACTCGATTTGTATGTTAATTTAGATTTCCAGTCGTGTTGGTTGTCATTATGGGAGTAGTATAGTAGTGTATATAGCTTATGGTAATATGGAGATTAGTCAAGCATCTGTTGTTATATGGCATGTTGTATATGCTATATTTAGACTAGGTTGGTAAATGGGTACCTGGTTGCGAGATTGAAGTGTTTTGGAGTTTTTACTTTCGTACAGACCAAACTGAGTACGTAGGTATGTTAAAATGCTTAGGTATATCGAATTGCAACAAGGCAAGTCGTACAAACAAGTTTCTATTTCGAACTAAAGGCATTAAGAATTTACCGGTGGATCAGAGCTGAAGTGGACAGATGGTGTTCGTGAACAAATTTACAGTTGTTTCATGAATTTTGAACCGAACAGAAAATCCATTAATTAGCATTTAATCTAATACATACTTAGTACACAAACCTATAAAGATGATCGTTAATTTTGTGTATGTTGACCTCCGTGACATTATTATTATCATCTAGAGTTGGCGTTTGTGTGTCAACTAACAGTTTTGCGATGGTATTTTTGCCTTAGTGCCGGTTTCCCGATAACTTTACGTAATATAAACTCAGCTCGAAAGCAAGAGCATTTAGAAATGTGCTGACCTACAATTAAAACAGTCAACGGAATGCATAAACTTACCCGACTGTTGTAATAGAGGAAATTCTACGGCATTGTGTACACTGCAGAAGTGAAAGTCATATTCGATAATCTAGTCTAGGCAACAATTTCTGCCGCTTTTGTGTCACAAACAAGTGCCATTTGAAGCAAATTGCCGTTTAAAAATATCCGCAGAAAAAATTTAAGGATAATAGAGTGCATAACCTTGGAATATATTATTTGAACTAAATGACATTGTCCCACATTGTTTGCCTATCGGTAGAGATCAGTTTAAGATATAGAACATTTCAAGGGTCATTCATAATAGAAATTTGTGTAACAAGGGTTATTAATTAGATGTGTACTTCTATCTTTAATCTCTTGTTGTATATTTATTTGCACTTTAACAGGCTTTTGACCATTATCTAATTTTTATCCTGATCTTATCCTACAATGTTCATTTATACCGATAATGCATACCTATTCCTCCTGCTAAGAAACGCAAAATAACGCGCATGAAATGTGTCGCATTGCAAACCCAACAATCACAATATGTAATCGCCATTTCCGCCCGTTAATAATAAATTTTTAAGCACGACACGTCACCATTATCGACTGTACCGGCAGGTAAACAAGCGTAATGACATTCGACGTTTGAAATCGTAATAAAGTTCGGCATTGTTCATTCGTATCACGTACTTATTGGGCGACAAGTCATAAGCGAAACGCCAAGGCATCCGTACGACCGACAAACATTGAAAAAGACCGCATTTGCATGAGGAATTAATAACTTCATTCGTACGACTCAAAGTGCGTGTGACCAGTAAACAATGATATACCACCGTTCGAAACGGTACATTGGAAAGTAGCGAATAAATTTGTTCGCTGAGAGGATAGTGATGCACCTTTCGGATTTGCTAAAAGCATTTTGGGATAGTACAAGATTGTTTTTCTGTTCGATTATGCCACTTTTGAAAGCAAACAATTGTTCCAGGAAACAAAATAAATACATACAACCTCAATTTATCACGTATGTTGTATGTATGTAGGTGCCCAGTAATGCGCCCAACCCAACCCAACCCAACCCAACCCAAATGATTTCTTTAATTATTGAAATATTACAAAGTTTTCCAAGTTGACTAAATTGTTTATATAAGATATGAGATTTTCCATGTTTTTTTTTTAATACAAAATTTGTTAAATCTCTAAAATGTTAAAAAAAAGGGCTATACTTTGTATTTATTTATGTACTTGTTTATTCCGATTTAGAAAGTCTCTCACAACGTAGACTAAATCTGTAGACAGACCAAAAAGAAACCCGTTCAAAAGTGAAACTTTACGGAACTACTTTTAAAGGCAATAAAATCCGATAAGTACAAATAAGTAGCATTAGAGTTAAAGTAATACATATTACTATTGGAGAAACGCATCAAAACTTACACTCGTAAAATAGAATAGAGTTCTCTATAAGCGTTTCAGTCTTTCACTTTTGCTTTTTGCGAAAGGAAATCAGCCTGAAAAACTTAAAGCATTGAAAATATCATCTCCCGTAATCAAATCATAGTTATTTTATTATTCACCATAACAACCAAACAACAGCAGGTGCGTTTTAATATAATTTAAAACTATGCAGGCCGGTTTCCGGTTCCGATGGGCATCTGCACGCGTGTTCCGAACCTAGTCGCTAGGTAACAACCCTACCTCAACCCCACGGCAGATGTCTGCGTCAATAAGTACAGACATGGCAAAAATTTCGCAAAGCCATTTACTACGCAATACCGAAAGCAAAAGCCACAACATCGCGTAAACTTCGAAGAATTCGCGAGTCACTAACACGACCGTGCATACCTTAAAAGGCAATGTTTGACTTCGAGAATTGTCCACTGTGAACACAGCAAACACTAGGGATAAAAATCGGTTATATGTTTGAATATTGTATAACGATATTTGCAGAATGGCAAAGAGAGATAATCTCTCATTTCCGGTATAGCGGTTAGTACTAATGTTTGATTTTTGATGTGGATGATACAACGAAAGTTACGGTTTAGTCAGGGGAATTTTGAAAAGTTCGGATTTGGATTGAAAAATAATGCTCCTCGAGCAAGTTTGACAGAACTTACAAATCTAAAAACCCGGAAAAAACAGGAATTTTTGTGACATCTCGGAAGGTATTTATTAATTACATATACTAATTTACATATTTGAGACCGGGCATATCCACTTTTGATTTGGCCAAAGAACGTCCTTTCGAACAGTGTTAGTTTCATTGCGGTATCTCTTCGGACAGTGGAGTAATTAGTGTTTTTCGATACACATAAGTTCCCATAAGAGGGGGGCTGGAAGTTAAACACAGGCTCTCGCGCAGCACGGCGACGGTTCGTCACCTGTACTACCTCAGTCCTTCAAATTTGCGACCGGGCATTTCCAGTTATCAACAGTATAAAGAATAAGGAATCGAATGGCGTTTATCTTGTTAAAATTGAACAATGGGTCGGCGAGATACAGGCTCTCAAACATGCCGATTTTTACGAAATTTTTGTGACATCTCGGAAGGTATTTATTAATTACATATACTAATTTACATATTTGAGACCGGGCATTTCCACTTTTGATTTGGCCAAAGAACGTCCTTTCGAACAGTGTTAGTTTCATTGCGGTATCTCTTCGGACAGTGGAGTGATTAGTGTTTTTCGATACACGTAAGTTCCCATAAGAGGGGGGCTGGGGGCTAACTTCACATAGGTGACTGTTACAAACACCAGTGGTTAAAAGAGGCCTAGATCTAGATATCACAACCTACAAAGAACTAGGATCACATCGTATCACAGCTGACGCCGACCAAGAACCAAGAATCGATAGATTAAATTGAGACACGCGAACATGTCAACACAATTCAGCTTCCGTGTATTCAGATAGCGTGACTGTGACATTCTTTTTTCTACACTGCACAACTCCTCGGATCGAGCTCTGCAAAGCGGATCTCAGTGAATCAGAGGCAGGTTAATTACCTACACCGAGTCGTCCGGATTGTTCTTAATTGACACTGAAAGTACCGCAAGATGGCATGTTTCGAACATCTCTGGAAATCATTGAAATCGCGACTTCTTACACCGTGCTTCGGACGGACGAATTTCGTTTAATTTTGAGTTTTTTTTCTTACATTTTTATACTAATTTCACGCGTCATCTATGCAGAACTGAGTAGTAGCGATCATTAGTCAGCTATTTTTAGATAGTTTTATAATAACCGAACACACTATTTATAATAACCTAACACACTATTAATAACGACATGAATGACACTAACGTATTGCTTCATAAATTCATTATGTACGAGTATTTGACATCGCCAATCGTGACTGATTATCTCAACTTACTAATAATTTTTACAATGTACGGCATCACTTGATATTGATTTATCTATCAGATTATTCTGTCTTATAATTGAATCAAATTTAATCGACCTAACGTGCTAAGCCTTAAGTAAACGAATATTCTCTAATTAATATACCATTCCTCGTTAGGTTAATTAGCATGAATGTGTAAACATTGCAATTATCTGTATAAATGTATACAGTGTGGAAAAAAATATCTGCGCGTCATGTAAAAGAGCATGGCGTCCTCAAATAGAATTGCAAATAACGCCATGCACCGATACCGTAGAACATCGGGGATAATAAATTAGGAATCTACATGAAATTCTGCATTTAGAAATGTTATCACCACGATACTACCCTTATGGTAACAACCCATCTTACATAAGTAAAGCGGTAAATAGTGTGCGGCTTACCAAGTAGGTTATATAAATGTTTATAACTATTGCGAAAGTTGATGCATAACTTTGATTAATACGTCAAATTGTAGGTAATTAACAGAGGTATAGCTAGCCTGAAAAGCTCGGAGTTTTGTCCACTCGATAACACCCCATAAATGATCAAAATGTTGACCTATCCCATAACAGGGAATACGCTGACAGACAGATAAAATCGTTAATAACTTTTGTAAATATTCTCGCATAACTTTGATTCGTACGTCAAATTGTAGGTAATTAATAGGGGTAGCTAGCTTGAAAAACTAGGAGTTTTGCCCACTCGATAACACGTATAATGTTGACCAACCCTATAACAGGGAATACGCTGACAGACAGATAAAATCATTAATAACTTTTGTCAATATTCTCGCATAACTTTGATTCATACGTCGAATTGTAGGTAATTAATAGAGGTAGCTATCCTCAAAAACTTGGAGTTTTGCTTACTCGATAACACCTCATAAATGATCATAATGTTGCCCTACCCCACAACAGGGAATACGCTGACAGACAGATAAAATCGTTAATAACTTTTGTAAATATTCTCGCATAACTTTGATTCATACGTCAAATTGTAGGTAATGAATAGAGGTAGCTATCCTCAAAACTTGGAGTTTTGCTTACTCGATAACACCTCATAAATGATCATAATGTTGCACTACCCCACAACAGGGAATACGCTGGCAGACAGATAAAATCGTTAATAACTTTTGTAAATATTCTCGCATAACTTTGATTCATACGTCAAATTGTAGGTAATGAATAGAGGTAGCTATCCTCAAAACTTGGAGTTTTGCTTACTCGATAACACCTCATAAATGATCATAATGTTGCCCTACCCCACAACAGGGAATACGCTGACAGACAGATAAAATCGTTAATAACTTTTGTAAATATTCTCGCATAACTTTGATTCATACGTCAAATTGTAGGTAATGAATAGAGGTAGCTATCCTCAAAAACTTGGAGTTTTGCTTACTCGATAACACCTCATAAATGATCATAATGTTGCCCTACCCCACAACAGGGAATACGCTGACAGACAGATAAAATCGTTAATAACTTTTGTAAATATTCTCGCATAACTTTGATTCGTACGTCAAATTGTAGGTAATTAATAGGGGTAGTTGCCCTATTAATTACCTGCAACCTACATTGGGTTTTACCTACAACCTACATTGGGTTTTACAATAAATCAGGTGGATACCAACACACAGCTTTTGCCAGAAAAAATTCCTTTTAAAGATATTTTAAGTGTTCCGGAATTTATTTCTACATTATACATATACATATAGTTTTTAACGAGGTAATAACGTAGGCAAACAGCGTCGCAGGGAATCAGTTGTACACGTTTGGGCGTCAACGAACGACCTTGCAGATACCGTTATTCCACCAATGGACATTATTTATATGGATTACAATTGTTTACAGAAGGATATGAGTCATTAGGGGAACTTAGATTTAAATATTTTTGGGGAAAGTAAATTCTTTCTTCTTCCAAGAAAATTATGCACGAACTATTGCGTGAAAAATTAGTAATATTTACGTAGATATACCAAATTTATCAACAAAATACATATTTGTTAGGGAAGAACGTAGTAAACCTAGAAATATCGACCGAAAAAATATTAATTTTTAAATAAACTATGAATAGTGACACCGTTACGTTTTGGCGACCTTCTAGAGGCAAAAGTTACGCTGAATGACAAGATCGTTAAAATAGAACGGTTATTTTGAATCGACACCAAGGGAAAAATTTCTTTCGAACCGCCTTGGAAAAATTATCGCAATAAAAATAGTGAAAACGAACATGAAACAATAATTTAATACGGCTAGCCTTTTAGCCGCGGGCCTAAATTTAGAAAATAGGTCTCGGAAATGTCTCGCAACATTTTTCGCCCGCCCAGTTGGCGAAGCCTATAAAAATAACACCCGATTTATTTCACTTTATATTTGAATTTTAATTGTCACAACGGGGAATGTGGGTAGCATTCTTTTTCTATAAATGCACCAGCTGTTAATTGCTTCTGGTACATTTCCAAGAAGAAGACACGGCACATTATTCCATTCCTATCTTTCATCTTAATAATTAATAGAAGCAATTTTATATGAACCAACGTGGGAAAACACCGCGTACCGTTATATTCTGAAGGGAAAATCTCAAACCATGGGAAAGGACTGATCTACCTCATTGTTTTGTATAATGTAACTGAATACTTGGCCTTGATTATATATCAAAGTTTACATTATTACATATTTTATTGACTTAAATCCTGTCTATTTTCATAATGACAAATTTGCGGTTGAATCAAAGAAAGGTGTCAAATTCCTAAAGTAATAATAATGAAACACGTATTAATAAAAACATCTGACATCTGCTAACTAAACAAAAGTGAACCGAACAATTGACCATCGCGCGTTCGTGACTAATTCTTTTGTTCGGTCGAAAGGTGTCGTTAGGTTCAATATCACCGCTGTTTACTTGTTCCGTGATTCACGAGTAAGTGATGCTGTATTTACACCAAAGCTTCTTCTGCTTATGTTCACTCAAAGCTCATTTTATTAGTCTGTGTGTTTTGGCTTTACTTTCGCTTTATGTCGTCCAGTTCTAAACACAGGAAATTGTATTTAGAGAAACCGTATTTAGAGAAATTGTATACAGAGAAGCACATTCCTCTGTGGTCAACATAACAGAATAAGGAGGTAATAATGCACGTAAGGTGGTAATAATGCATGTGACACAGGTGTACGTTGATATCATAATGATATAATCATATCAGTGGCACAAAATTCCTTGCATAGCTTGAACATTGTTTCGAATCGCATTTTTAGAATTACTGTGAGATGTTTACAAGTATCTTGTTTATAACTATCTTGTTAAAAACAAGATCCATTGCAAAACGTGAACTTAAAATATTACGAGAATTTCTTAATGGACATGTCTGAGTCAATCATTGTGTTTTTGCCAAAGACACACTAGACTGACGTATGGAATAATACTTTATTAAATCAGGGGCCAACAATTTAGACACCGTCATAGTGTGATTTTCACACAGAGGAATATTATACTATGTGTAAGAGTCACGTCAACTTCGATGTGTTGACCCAGTAAACAGACTATTCATAGCGCAGGCGGATTCTGTGTTATTTTTAGAGGAATGTTACAAAAATCAAAACATACCAGGGCTATGGATTTCTATATGTATTACTTATTATATAGTATTAAAAAAACTCTAGAAATTGATAGTTAAAAACGTTTGGGCATCAAAGTGAGTTAGAAACTATGTATTATAAAAATATGGTGGATTAGCGGCATATATTTATAAATAGGGTTGATGATATTTTTTCTTCGCGCACAGTTGGGCTTTATTTTGGGAACTATGATCACATCGCGCGAAAAAAATGTGTAGGAGTTTTGTTTAAAATAGTTTTTGGATTTCTATAAGATTTTGTCTGGATAAAAAGACTGCTTGGACAAAATATTACATATTTTGTAAAATATTACATATTTTGTAAAATATTACATATTTTGTTCACTTAAAAGTTTAGGATACTAGTTTATTATACTATTTTAGCAAGTCTTAACAAACAGGGTTTTTCGTGATATTTTTTGCAGGTTTCTCAAGTTTTGATTCGTACATTTTAATTTTGACGATATCAGAGATGTTGGGAGATATTGGTTTCCGCGTGTTTGGAGGAACATGTAACGGCGTCCTTCTTTGGTCATGGGGCGTCACGAAATTCGACGCCTCGACGTCGGTCTCCCTTCCACCCACGAAAACGCGGATTTTCTATCTTTTGCTGGCGCTTCTGCGCGGCGTCCCGTTTCCAAGCAAAACTTAAATTTAAACTTTGTAAATACCGGGCAATCTTGCACCTAAACGCACATAGTGGGTGGTGATTAAAATCCCCGGGGGAGTCCCAGTTCTTATTTCAAAGTGGTAAACGTGTCCCGACCATGGGGTAACTTCGTTTTATAATAGGACGACGGTCATTGCATCATTTTGTGACGGAATCGGGACCCAGGAGCTAGCCAAAAATAGGGACGAACGTATTAAGATTATGTTACGTCTTGTGGGTCGCTGACGCTTTAACAAACTGAGATTATATAACATGATAAAATAGAAAGTGACCAAAAATGCGTTAGGAGATAGGTCGCGCGTTGCAATTGTTTTGATCGACGCGAATTGAGGTTATGTGTTGTTTACATCTTCGCCTAAGACGAAAACCCGTGTGTGTCTTTTGTCTTTACCTTTTTCTGTTGTTTCTCCCATGCGGGGTCCAGGAGTCCCTCGCGTTCCCACTCCTCCTCTTGTTCCATGTAGCCGTCTGAGAATTGATCGACGTTATTATAACCGTCCGTACTGATCATAGCGTTTCGCTGCGACAGCAGTTGAATCCTCTTAAATTGAGGAGAACTTGTACTTTATGTTCGTATTGTTCGTTCGTATAAACAGTGTACAGAAAGGTTTGTGTGCCAGCAGACACAACGCACACACCTATCCCCACAAGCCCGAGCCCGACTGGAGACCGGCAGCCGTTCCAATACTTTATCGGTTGGCGCAGACTCGACCGCACCACTCTCCAAACCGTGCACCAAACCGACGACGCTTGCACGCTGACGACGCGACGGGTAGCTATCCCACACCTAAAGTCGCGCACATACTTAAAACATTTCAAAACTTGCCCTACTAAACACTCTTATCTATTGGAATAAACAAGAACGAGAACTAGAGGAACAAAACAAGTGTTTTCCTTATTTCGTAACACAATGTATTGTTAGGTTTCCTGTCTTTGAGTTGTTTTAAATAACGATGCTTGATTCATTGAAAATATCTTGTGGTTTGGCCGTTTCAGCAATGGTATAGCTGTGTTTCCATATATGAAGATCACACATCGGATAAAGGAGAGCGCATCTGATGATATTCAACGGTTGTGGGTCACTGCAGGTCAATTTCGGAATGTGTCACTAATACTGAATTCCTCTTTGCTGAATTGGAAAGAAATAGAGGAGAAAAGAGAAGCATAAAAAAGAAAATGAATAATTGGATCGTCTTTAAACTGTAAAGACTGAAGAAAAGGACCAAGCAATGAAAAGGCTTACCTTTTTATAAAAAGAATTTCCATCATAAGTGAAGTAATTTGGATGAGTTGTCCATTTTTTCGTCTGTGTTATGGGGAAGGAAGTTGTGAAACTTCAATTTAGAATTTTCTACCTGACAATGATGACAAGTATGACAGTAATTATTGATAGTATGACAGGTGTCATAACTTATGACTCATAAGGTAGTCGATAAAAGTTTTGACTGAGGGTCCCAGGAACCCAAATCAACAATAAAACCCGCCGATGTTAGTCTGTATCCATGTTAGTCGATTTTACAAAAATCGCTGTACCTAACGATTACAATTATGAATATTCATATTTTGTAGATTTCTAAGCTACTAAGCATGAAGGGTTAAATATGTAAATATCTTCCATAATAATTAAGATAGATGTTAGATCTCCAACATAAAATAAACAAGTTTTTGTCTAACTATTCATTTAACATGTTTAAACGCATAAATTTGAGAGATGCGGGCGAGATTTTGGCGGGGGCAACCTCCACTGCTGGCGAATTTTGGGAAGAGACCTGTTACAGAGCTGAATATTTCGATCATGGCGGATACTGCTCTGTCAATTGCTATGAGCATGTGGTAGCTAGAAAAATTGTTCAAAAATTCAAAGTTGTTCATTGCAACTAGTTTTAGGAAAATAACTTTTTTTTAGTCATAAAAATACAACATTCCTGACCTAAAAGTTTATTAATGCGACTACCTGCCATTTTAGAGAATTCAATTCTTTCTGATCACAAACAACCATTGTTTAAATGAGTTGTAGAAATTTTTTAAAATATTTTATTAGCTAGAAAGAATTTTGAAGAATTTGTCCCTAGTTTTCTGAAAGTAGCATAAAAATCCACCAAAATCACAAGAGCTATTGAAAATTTGAAGGCATATTTTAGGAAAAAGCTTGTTGGTACCTTCCGATTGCTGTGGCGAGGCCTGCAGCCCTTTTCTTTGTTTCTTTGGATGAGTTTTCACTGCCCATATAGCAAGTAACCAAGATCCTGTTGCAGAGCTCATTAGCGGATGAAGGGGTATATTCACTATTTCCAAGAATGCGTCTCAAGTCCGATAATATTTTTACTAAGCACGAAGGGTTAAATATGTAAATATCTTCCATAATAATTAAGATAGATGTTAGATCTCCAACATAAAATAAACAAGTTTTTGTCTAACTATTCATTTAACATGTTTAAACGCATAAATTTGAGAGATATGCAGTGGGTTTTGGCTAGGTGATGAACTTTTTCTAGGTGCGGCACCTTGTTTTAATTAAAATATTTCAATGGTGCCCTAAACTAAGTAGTTTAGTTAGAGCTAAACAAAAAACAAATAATATCTTGCAAAATATCTTGGAATTATGAAGCTTTTACAATATTTTGACTCCCCGGGCCGCCGCGGCCCACAGTTGGGAATCACTGCCTGAAATATGGAAGGTCAAAGAAAATGCCTGAAACAAAAGACATAATATATTGCTTATACGAAGGACCGGCGCACACTTTTCCGGGTCGGGTTCAAAATTTGTACGGGGGCCATGATAAACGTGAGCAATGTGCACCGCTGGTGAACTATTCGCCTCAACAAACGAAAGCGTCTCCGCCCTGGCGGTAGAAATTTGAATCAAACAATTCGGGATCAATAGCGCCATCTACATTCGCTTGTCCAGGCGAATGGCGCATTTCTTGGCTATTCGCCTCGAAGAGCGAAAGAGTCCCACTCTGGTGGTAGAAATTTGAATTAAACAATTCGAGATAAATAGCGCCATCTACATTCGCTTGTTCAGGCGAATAGAAACACAGAAGCGCGGGGCCGTACTAAGCGCAGAGTAGGTTCAAGATAACGCTCTGAGAACCCGCCACGCGCCGGCCCTGCTTATATCTTATTGTAGTCTGATGTAGCCATTATACGATGTAAGTGGGTGACTGTGTTATCGGCGAGAGCGGTGCGGTTGGTACGGTGCGCACTAGATGGCGCTGAACGCATACTGAGCGGTGGCGCAAGACGAAAATAGTTTGAGTAGACGCACAGTTGACGTAAAAAAATCTGTTCATGTCGCTTGATAATTTTTTAATTTTTGCAACAAAGTAACATTTTGTTCCAACAGAGTTACCTGAACTTACTGTAGGCCGGACAAATCATCCAATAAACGGTTTTTAAAACATTATTATTATTCATTATCACAGGATAAGTTTTAGTAAAACAAACACACAAATCAAAATATAAGCGCTTTTATTTCCTTCTATTTCTATATAAATAAAAGGCAGTTTTAACAATAACTAATACTGCAAATTAAACATGAACCGCTGTACGAATTCTAGTGGTTTCTTTCTTCTTTCCATTCGAACTGGAACTTTTCAGTGACTGCTGATAGTTCAACTAAAAGAAAAAAAATATAGAAAAATTATTAACTACAAGATCAAAATTGTAAAAACTTGAAAACACATACTTGCTTATCAATTGCTCTAAATTGCCAGGACCAATTGGCTCTGTATAGGAATGGACGTAAATCAAAGCGGTTATCATCAGGGCTGTACCCTTCGGCATGGTAAGAAGGGGTAAGAACTGTCATCTTATGTCGATTTATAGCATAACACCTGAACAAAAAATATACGAATGATAATCGAATTACTAATTACTAATCATATAATAAATATTCCTTAATTGAACCAACAAAAACTCGCCTGAAAAAATGCTTCACTTTCTCAGCAACGACCTCAGGACCACACTCGCCAGACCAAGTATTCACCAGCTTACAAAACATGGAATAAGGCCCGCAACGTTCTTGCTTCCTCAACTTCCCAAAAATGCTCAATTCCGTATACGTCATTCCCATATCCTCTTCGTCGGTCTGCGCCAAAACCCCATCCTTCAGAGGCTCCAATTCCGCAGTTGGGGGCGCCGAGATAATCTCTCCAACTATCGAAATACCAAATTTCTCTTTCGCGTAATTCAAGAAAAGACGCAGATCGGTTTTTGAAATACCGCCGATGGGGTTTATGTCCGCGCTGGAGCAGTCGTATTTTGTCATGTAGCCTCGCAAGGCTTCGTCTACGTTTGCCGAACCGAGAACTAAAAGACCCCCGGGACGATTTCTCGCCCATAAGACGAGTTGGGCGAATAAATACGATAGGACCATGCGGACGCGTGCTTGGATGTTTTGTAGGGCGAGATTTTGGCGGGGGCAACCTCCACTGCTGGCGAATTTTGGGAAGAGACCTGTTACAGAGCTGAATATTTCGATCATGGCGGATACTGCTCTGTCAATTGCTATGAGCATGTGGTAGCTAGAAAAATTTTTCAAAAATTCACAGTTGTTCATTGCAACTAGTTTTAGGAAAATAACTTTTTTTAGTCATAAAAATACAACATTCCTGACCTAAAACAAGTTTATTAATGAGACTACCTGCCATTTTAGAGAATTCAATTCTTTCTGATCACAAACAACCATTGTTTAAATGAGTTGTAGAAAATTTTTAAAATATTTTATTAGCTAGAAAGAATTTTGAAGAATTTGTCCCTAGTTTTCTGAAAGTAGCATAAAAATCCACCAAAATCACAAGAGCTATTGAAAATTTGAAGGCATATTTTAGGAAAAAGCTTGTTGGTACCTTCCGATTGCTGTGGCGAGGCCTGCAGCCCTTTTCTTTGTTTCTTTGGATGAGTTTTCACTGCCCATATAGCAAGTAACCAAAATCCTGTTGCAGAGCTCATTAGCGGATGAAGGGGTATATTCACTATTTCCAAGAATGCGTCTCAAGTCTGATAATATTTTTGCCTCTGGAATAAAAAGTATTTTTTGTATGTACTGGAGTATTCAAGAACGATTCAAGCTATAATTTGAGTTTTGTGGGCCATCCTATAATATGTTCAATATCAATACAAAAATATCTGGGGTGGCCCTCACCCAACTTTCCGACTACATGGTTGACATTTAAACGAATGTCCGTAAGATAATAATCATACTATATTATTAGATCATAACACAAGGCACCTCTCGATACAAATAAACATAATATTATACTATCACCTATCTGTGTTTTTCTGCTAGATGTTTATTTATTCTTCGATCGCGGGCCATGTTATCGGCCTGCTTAAATGCTGACACATACAGTGAGCCATACGTGAGCCCTCTATTACGACACAAACCGAAGGCGCCCGATAGGTATAGACTCTTATAGTGCCTAAACCGCTCATCCCATTGATCTGTAAATTTGTATACATATTTAAAGTCACTGCAGGATGAGATGGTGTCAGTTTGGTCAAAATCGGATGAATACCTAAGAAAACGTATGTGACATTTGCCACTTCCGGTTGTCAGATTGTCTCCAAAAACAATCCAGTTCGTCCCACGCTAATTCTAAATATGTATGCCAAATTTCAGCCCAATCCGTTGTTCCGTTTGGGCGCTATCGTGTTCACGGCCATACGTACACCGTACACACATACACACATACACACATACACACATACATTTTCCAGAAATCATTGCAACGGATTCAGGGGACCCCAAAACGCGTATTTCCGCTAAAATCTCGAATTTTTTTTTCCGTCGATTACAATACTTTCCTTCTAGGGACTAGTCGGAAAGTAAAAATGGTCTAGAGCAGTGTTTCCCAAATAATAGACATATGAAGTAGAATACTACTCCACCAACTACTACACCAAATACTTGGACAAACTTAGCACCTACAAATAATGTCCGAAATCATCGAAGTCATTAAAAATTTCCTGAAGAGGCTGAAGAAAGATTTTGGACTGACACCAATCAAACTTATCAGGCAAACTCAACTTTTTGAATGAAATATTGCACCAATGAATGTCCAAAGGGTTGTATACCACAAGAAATTTCCTCAACAGGCTGAAGCAACCTTTTGGACAAACACTAATCAACTTCCTCGGCCTTGAAAAAGGGTTAGGAAACGCTGGTCTAGCATGCCATGATTTAATTTTTCTTAACTTCATGTTGGCTGTATACAATTTAAGTAATAAAAACAATAAAACCGGTCAACTCTAACTTCTAAAAAAAGATTAATTTTCAAATTTCAGAGTAGCCAATATCGACCATGGCACACTAGATCCTTTTTATTGAACATATGATACAATAGCAAATAGATTTATGAATTATTAACCTCCTTTTTGTATTGCATCTACAATGAGTCGACACATGGAGTACACAATAAGTGCAGTGCTCGATGAATCTACCCCTCCACTCAAAGGAAGAAAGAATCCACCTTGGCCCGACCGTCGTAAATAATCCCATAACCAACATGCTGGCCCCTTAACAAAAAAAAAATATATATATATACATAAGTATCGTAAACAACAAAATTTTATTTCTTTTTAATTAAACACCTGTGCTATCTCTTCCTCCGGACTTAAATAAACCCAATCAATAGCGACAGCTGTCGGTAAAGTAGTATCATGTTCCGGCGATAAAGAAAAATCAACTTGAACTCTTGGGTAGCAGGAATTCATCGAAGATTCATTCACAAAACTTCTCTTAGAATTTCTATACGATCTCACATCTTCTAAGTCAATTGTGGCAGTAATAACTTCCACATCTTTCATGGAGAACTGCTTGGAATGGACGAGAATCTCTCCATTCAGTGCAACACAAGAATTACCGTCAAAATACACTCTCTGGCCATCGCAACCTCGCAAGTTACTGAAGATGTAGCAACCGCCGCATTTGAATGTTGCATTTGTGACCAAATCGCAGATTATGTAGGCTTTGCGTAATTCAGTGTGACTTCCTGAACCATTTACAATGATTTCAACGCCATCTAGGGACATATCTATGTGGGTACTGCGCGGACTCCATAGTTCTTCACATATTTCAAAACCTACAAAAATCATGCCTAAGACCTAAGATAAGATTATTATTCACAATACCTGCTATTTATTGCATCTGTTTTTTGTGAATTAGAGTAGTTTTAAACTAAGTAGAGCACAGTGACATATGCAATCAATTATACGCGTATATTTGGTTGCATACACAACTGTGCTCTCCTTGGTTTGAAACATCTATAATAATTCTGATTAGTTTCATTAAGATTGTTCCATTATTTTTAAAGTTAGAAACTTTTGGAAGTGTTATCAATATTTCCTAGCCACCAAATAGCAAAAATATTACATATATTTAAAGTACTTTTAAACTAAGTAGAGCACAGTGACATATGCAACCAATTATACGCGTATATTTGGTTGCATACACAACTGTGCTCTCCTCGGTTTGAAACATCTATAAATACATAAATATATTTAATAGGACTAAGACCTCAACAGTAGTAGGATTTTTTTTCTTCTTTTGTTATTATTATATATTAATATGTATTTCTGTTGTTTTTTGGGAAAATAATTAAATTAAAAAAAAAAACATTTTCTTTTAAATAGTTTGGTTGACACAGAATTTGTTGATGTTAGACTAATTAAAAAAAAACATACAATATTAAAATATTAAATAAATGTTATACCAATGCATGTATCTCTGGTAGCAATCACAGCATCACCAAAAGGGACTGTTATCTGTCCAGTTACAGAAGAAATCATTCGTGGTAAATAAAAATCTTCAGTCTGCCGTAACTAAAAGTAAAACTTTAATAATTTTTTTTACCAATTTAATAATGAAATAGCATACTTTTCTCCATCTGGTAAACCAGCGTGACTCCCGATAATTCCCATCATCACACATAGCCAGCTTTGGTCTAATCAATAAAATCTTTTGATTTAGGAAAACCACACGACAGTTATAAGCTACATTTTTGTGCATGACGGGCATCCCTACATCGATAAGGATGTCCTTGCATAACGGAGCTGTAAGTAATTCTAAAAGCACCTCCCAACTGTGCAGGTATGTGTCGCTCTCGTAAAAATGATCTTCGCAGCTGTACCCACTAAAAATAATATATATACCAATAATACTACGGGATATACAATCGCTCACCATATTTCTAGTTCTGGTCCTGTTCTATATGTAGCCCCCTGTTCTTTTGCTTCTAAAATCGATTCAAGGATCCTCTCTAAATTTCCATCAAAATCAAGTGCCCATTGATTTAAAGTTGCAGAGGCCACTGTAATTTTTCTACCCATTTTAAGTACGGTTTGTTTTATACCGAATAGGTTATACAGATAATTATGCAATGTTTGTCAAAATATCTTCTAGTGACTAGTGCAGATAAAATCTTACTTCGTCATGCGATTAATACACTACTTAAGTACGTGTTATTATTTATGTTATGGATCAAACAATCAGGTTATGTACCGAGCGGAAATTCAAAATTTCCCTGCGATTTTCGACCTTATCGACATGCGTGACAGAAGAGACGATATACCCAATGTATTCTGCAGACTCGCCTTCGCTTACATTTGCGCTCTTTATTCCGTACAGTAACAAGATATTTATCGGCCCAAGAGTATCTTAAGAACTGCAGCGGGTTTTTACTGTGAATAGAGGTTAAAAAACTGATAAAAATGTGAAATGGGGGGTCACGTAACGCTTTTGGTTTGACCCTTGGGAGTGGGGGTAGCAAATCGCTTCCGAGAACCTCGTCAACTTAATATTAACGTGACATCTATCGGCAAATTAGTTAACTAGCATTTGAATTTGAATTATGTATAAAGTAATAAGCCCATTATTATGATATTATTTAAACAAAACAAAATGTAAAAATATTAAAAATGTATTACTTATAATTATTACTTGTTATAATGACTATTATTTCGTTTCCAAATAATTTTTATAAATAAACTTCAATGCGCCGAAAAAAAAATCAATCTAGTCTAGTCGAAACGAAAATAGCAAATCGTGGTTTTTAATAGCGCGTATAATCGATAGACCAAAAGTGGCAGTGCCAGGCAGCCATATGCTGAGGGGTTAGACGGACTTAACTGATTTATTTTTTATTTTCGATATTCCGCTTTTCGCTTTAGTTTGCGTTGCCAGCTGATTGGATATTCTGGATGACGTGATCGGGCGTGAACTTTCATCATTAAACTTTAATAGCTAATTATAGCGATTAAAGTTATACGCTGATTAAGGGGGCTATGAATTAATTGTTAACTTGATCGGATCTCGCTAGGGGGTGTTGAAACTTTCGTGATGCAGCGATTTAATTAAAGGATATAACATTCAGAAATACAATAAAATATACATGAAAATCGTAGTATATATGGGAATCTACGAATCACAGTCCTCAAACTTAGTGTCATGTTTCAAAACTTCTTTGATATTTCCCAAGCAAGGCGCTTTAAGCTTCTTGACAGTAGGGACAAAAAATGTCAAGAACATTTATTAAGCTCCTTTTCTTAAAAATAAACCTTTTCAAATTAAATTGTTATTTCGATTTTAATATCTTCATTTTACTGTGTTATTTATTTTTTGTATACATCCTTCTTTATCTTATCGATTTTAAGTTGACGGTGACTGTATAAAGCATATTAATCAAAACCAATTAAAAACACACTTAAAACAAGCATCCAAAAAGTAATTAAACAAGACAAGCAAGAAGACCCGGCGCCTCCGCCCATTTTCATAAAGCATACCCAACGGACAACCACAACATAAAAGCCCATTCACTCGGTTAAATCGATGGCGGCACGAGGACCGCGGTCGTTTGGTGGAGGCATCGTCGGGCATTCCCATAGCAATGGACAAATAACCGACTCACTTCGATAACTACAGGCTGAGTTTTAGTTTTGTAGAAAGTAAGAACGTGTGTCCGCGGCAAGTCAAGTCAGTCGATCCGCAAGTCGAAGTGGGTGAACGCCGCCGCCACCGCCTTCCACTGCCGCCACCCGCTTCTCGCAACACGATTACAACACACTACAATATGGAATGCAGGTGATAATGACCTCGATGACAACCACAGCACTGCAGGAGCATCGCCCCATAGGCATGGATGACGATAACTTCACCGCATCGAAAGGTAATTTGACATAGAAGTGTCAGGTAATTGTCAGGTATTTGTCAAAAGTGAGGATAGTTCAATGATGGTTCAATGACGATATGTCAAAATCTAGCATTAAAAGAGCTGGAAGATTGGGGAGTGTATAGATGTTTCAAACTGAGAAGATCATAGTTGTAATGCAACCAAATATACGTGGGTCAATTTATAAACCATCACTGGGTATAATTGGTTGCATATGTCACTGTGATCTTCTTAGTTTGAAACTACTCTACTGTATATCTCCAGTTTGTTTGTAGATAATTTGGCTAATTAATGTTGCACATAACTTTAAATTGGAGATTAAGCAGGTTGAATTGGCAAGGATTTTCAAGGATGAAGTTCAAAATGTTGGACAAAGCAATGATGCAGGGTCAAAGTGATGTTCTTGACGAGATGAGTTCTTTGACAACTCTTTGGTGGTTTGGACAAGTTTTCAAATGACAGATATATCAAGTTGCAATATGCAGACTTATTTCATCATATAATTAGTCATTATACCATAAAGTCCCAAAGAACGGTCACCCGGTGTTTAGTAGAGTATGTTTTTTCTTATTTAGCCGAATCGGTGGTAAAGGACCTACAGCAACTCTTGTTCCCCGTCAGTCCACGGAAGGCGAGCTCTGACAGCTACCTCTGCAACTTTCTCCTGAAAACTACCAACGCCATCGAATTTGACGATGAACGCATATCGCAGGTCGTCAGGTTCAAAGATTCCAAAGAATTTATCGGAAGAGACATGGACTGCGCCTCGCAACCAGCAAGATGGCCAACCGAATGCCAGGTACATTAATAATCAATAAGAAAACATAAAAGATCCCTGGATATTTGAAATTCTGTATCTATTTTGCTATTTGAACAGGTTGTCCATGATTAGAAATTAGATCAAATTTAGCTTAATGGGCGGGGCTATACTTTTCCATTTTAGTTGATTTTTGGATGTTGTGTAATAATTTCATGTTTTCTTCAGTTGTTGAATGTTGGCTGTTAATGAGGTGCCTACCAAAAGCAGAATTTCTATTGTTTGTGTTCTTTACTATACGTTTCCTCTAGTTGGATTTTTCCATATCACTTTCCTCCATCTTAGATGTCATTATGCGATTTCGACCAATAACCATTCATTTTTAAGTCAAAATTTCTACTTTCTCTTCAGGTTATCGAAGATAGTATCCGCCATATTCCGTACGTACCATCTTTTCCCGAACCATATTACACGCCAACGGGAAAAGAGGTACAGCCAAAGCCCGTTGGTGAAGAATGCGGTATTGTGGTGTACCAGTACTACCCCATAAGCGCAGTAAACTACGTAAGAGGGACAAATTGCGGATTATATGAGTTTCGTTTTAAAGGAGGATTTTTTAGTTTAGCAGGTCTAGCGTTGGCGGCAGTAGATACCTCCTGCCAACTTGTCCTTCCCCGGAGGAAGATAGCTTGAGGTTCGAATCGCGATTCGAATCTGGTAATTTGGCGAAAGCAATCAAAATCACCAACACTTACTACGAATTGTATCTGAGGACTGACATGTATACGAGCAAGCATACGCAGTGGTTTTACTTCAGAATTAGCAAGATGAGGAAAAACGTTATGTATAGGTAGGTAACTTTCCTTTTCAAAGATTGCGAAACTATATATATACATATATACTTTCTGACTAGTACCATAGAAGGAAAGTATTGTAATAGACGAAAGAAATCGGGATTTTAGCGGAAATACGCGTTTTAAGACCACCTGAATTCATGGCAATGATTTCTGGAAAATGTTTATATTTCTGTGTGTGATTTTTCAGTTATATCATGGGTGAATAATCTAAGTTATTCAGCACATTTATGAATGTCTATATAAGATTAATGTCCGATCAAAAGTCGAATGCGAATCTTGTTAGGCGTAATATTGATTTTGTATTAATATCACCAACATAATTTATAATGCGGCAGCATTCGTGATTGATTTCATTTTACAAGACGACAACAAACTAGAGCAAACCTTTACCTATATTGTTATAGCTAATACATACAGCTTCTAAAATAATTATTGTCTATAATCTACTGAAAGGCCAATCAAAATTCACCAAAGATTACAAAAGTTATTTTAGATCAAAATTTCTCGATTTTATAGGTAGTTTTACGATTTGTTTTTGCGCTAAGTATATCTCATCTGCATTTAGGCAAATGATTGCATGCTGAAATACTGAAATATTGCATGTTAGTTCTGTGTTATATACCCGACCAGTCAGATTTACTTTTTACGACTGCTGCCTTAACTTAACTCCAGTAATAGTTTTACTGGCTCCCGTCCAAGATTTTCTACAGTTTTTAAGCGATGATTGAAAATTTCCGGTTGCGTTTTTCCTCGTTTCAAGGTCGCGCCCGATTTTCCCTTGACATACTTTATTTAACTATATAGATAACTTTATTACTTTGATGGTTTATTATCACGAATATTAATGAGAATTTGCCCTGTCTCGTTGGCGGAAATTTATTTCGTAATTAATGTCAAACTCTTCTATATTTTAACTTAATCGTATTTTTTTTTCTGTGTTTCAGAGTCTCTATAGTAAATTTGAGTAAAGAGGGTAGTTTGTACAACGAGGGTATGAAGCTGCTAATGTATTCCGAAAAAGATGCCCAATTGCACTCCATTGGCTGGAGAAGATGTGGTGACAACATAACATACTTCTGTAATGAGAATGTGTATGTTTTCTTTCGTATGTTATACTTTTTATTTCAACCAACCTTCTTGTGATTCCCAGGACTCCAGATGATCCTGACCAACAGCAATTGTACACCCTTACCTTCACTCTTGAATTTCCACATGACGACGATGCTGTATATTTGGCCCATAGTTATCCATATACGTATTCAGACCTACAGAATTATTTACAAGAGCTAACGACACACCCGGTGAAGTCGACCTATAGCAACTTAAGACTTCTGTGCAAAACCTTAGCAGGAAATAATGTCTATTACATTACCATCACCTCGCCACAGACAGCTGGAGATGGAAGGGTAAAGTTTTTTACTTTTTTAAGGATCAAACATTTCACAGTAAAGAAGTACATTGGTAAAACGTTCGACTAACAACTTTGATCACTGTTGCATGTAATCTATTTTTCGTGTAAAGATGTTTGCGTGATTGGATGAATTGTGGCACCTAATGTCATTTCTCGTTGCATTCGAACAAGAGGTGGAATTGATTTTGTGTTTGCTAGAAATTGAAATAAATGCAGTGCCTTAGAATCGATACACAATATTTTCTTTTTTCGCTTTCTATAGAAGAAACAAGCTATCGTAATAACGGCTCGTGTCCATCCCGGCGAAACGCCTTCCTCATGGATGATGAAAGGCTTCCTGGACTTCCTAACTGGCGACTCAGGCCCCGCGAAGGAATTGAGGGACAAGTTCATCTTCAAATTAGTACCAATGCTGAATCCAGACGGCGTCGTGGTCGGGAACAATCGTTGCTCGCTGACTGGCAGGGACTTGAATCGCCAGTATAGGACCGTCATCAGGGAGACTTATCCGTCCATATGGTACACCAAATTGATGATAAGAAGGTAAGTTACGAGTTTCGATAAACGTATGAAGGTATGTCACGATTTTGATAATTTGGTAAGGTTATTGGAAGAATGCGGTGTTGCTATGTATTGCGACCTTCATGCCCACTCCAGGAAGCATAATATCTTTATCTATGGGTGCGAGAATCGTCGAGGGTTAGAGAAGCGATTGCACGAGCAGGTCTTCCCTTTGATGCTGCACAAGAATGCTGCCGATAAGGTAAGATTTGTTCTGTGATGTACATAACAGCTAAAACATCTTTTTCGATAGTTCTCTTTTGAGAATTGCAAGTTTCGAGTACAAAGGTGCAAAGAAGGGACAGGAAGAGTTGTGATGTGGATGATGGGCATCGCCAATAGCTTTACGATGGAAGCTTCCTTCGGTGGGTCCATGCTGTCCACCAGGTCCGAAACTCACTTCACCACAGCGGATTACGAAATGATGGGAAAATCCTTCTGCCAGACGCTGCTTGATTTCTACGATGACGACCCAAGAAAGGTATTCTATAGGAACAAATTTAAAGCCACGCGATTTATACTGCTCTGCGCTGTGCTCTTGACATGCTTTGTCGTTGTTTATATACACAATTAGCAATAAATTCTTTTGACTTGAACGTTTTTTATTTCGTAATGTTTTAGGAGCGGTTGAGGGTTAAAATAATCAGTAGGTTAGTGAAAGAAGGATCGAACGCTGATGAACCAACGAATATACAACTATCAGATTACTCGAGGTAACCAGAATACTTTTATGAAAATTGTTCCATGGACAATTCTACCTCTTACATTCTTATAGTGATTCCGGAGATACAACATCCAGTAGTTCTGACGATGAAAACCAAGTAATAGAAGATGTCGAAACCTTAATTGTCCCCCCTCCATCACCTGCCATTGTGAAGAAAATCGTCAAACCAAAATCGCTGCCATCCAGGACCAAACAGGTTCCTAAAAGTCCAACAAATCAACGAAAACCACTGCCGGTACAGCATCTAGTTTTAATGCAGGTCTCTTAACCCCCATATACCTTTTCAGATTTCCAAAGCCAATCTGGGTATATCCTTCAATAACGAGTTTACCAGCATCTTCACATCAGATATAGACTCCTCAAGTTGCGAATCGGAAGCTGAAGTTAAGGAGAAAGTGAAGATCGCCAGGAGGAAAAAGAAAAAGAAGAAAGTTGTTGCCAAGAAGCAACAGACGCACGTTAGATTATCTGTGGAGTATTCTGATACCGAAGTGCAGATTAAAAGAGAGACTGAACGTTGTGTATCGATGTTTGAATTGCTTCCAGATACTAGAATAAGGTCGCAGTCATGGCATAGAGGTATGAAGATACCCGCAGTTAGGTAAGTGTTAATACCACTTAGGACTTTACCATTAAGGACGCAAATTTACGCTTTTTTTTCAAATAAAAGGAACTATCTTGAGAATAAGAGAAACACTGCCCAGCAACTAGCTGAAGTCCAGGCTAAGTTGCTCTCATTGAGGAACAAGCTTTGGTTTGGTGTTGGCGATAGCGATATTGGTGCACCTATTTCTTGGGGTTCCAGTGCATTTGCCATTTCAAGCAATCTAGCCCAAATAACAACCAAGTATGTGTATTGCCTGTACTAATATATCAATACCGGACGAGATTTATTGTAGGCCATCAAAGTCACACAAGAAAAAACACCATAAACATGATAAAGAGAAGAAAGGCCAACTGAAGAAACTGCCTAGAGACAATAAGGATGCTTCCAAGGATAAAACATTCAAGAAAGAGAAAGGGAATATAAGGTATATCCAACTAGTAAACCGATTTATAGATAAAATATTGCGTTTCTTCTATTTGTTAATAGTTTCAAGAGACAATCTACGATTGAGTGGTTACCCCCGACCACAGGTATCAACGAAAAACTTAGAAAACTGAAGTCTTTCTCTGAAACAACGGCAAAATTCACCGCCACCATAACGAAGAATCAAACCACCATGTGTTCAAACATCAAAAAATTATCTTCCATCGATAAGGAAGAGGTGAAATCAAAGAAACCAAAGAAGCTGAATAGAAGGAAGAATAAGGCGAAGGAAACCAAATTGGAGAAGACGGCGAAAACAGTCACTAACGCCAACTTGTTCATCAGAAAAGACTGACTTTTTAAAAATTCGTAGTTTTCCTTTCCGGCCCATTCTCTATATATAATGGCTAACAGCGGTATGTTTACTGCAGACCCCGGGACTATAGCCGCACCAACAAATGTTTTATCCAATGTGTTTGCGTCGTTTTTCTTTTTATTGTACTTATATGATAGTAACTTTTATATGCTCCTTGTGTGTTTCTGAAATACAACAGTGGTCATGGATTAAGTTTTCTTTTAATTTCTTCTCTATTTTAGATAGTTTAAAGCTGTGCAAATTATTACATCGGTTAAAATTGTTCATGTGGGAATCAGAATACATCCTCCGTGCTAACGGAAAAGTATCTACTTAAACGCCAATCTTGGTTGAAGATAGAGCTCTGTTAATACAGATATGGTACAGATGGTACTCAAACCTTATGGTCTATACTCAAAACGTGAACATGAAGGTGTCTAATGTGGGTAGTGAGGTGATTTAGCTTTATTTATTGTTCGTATTCGAGTCGTGGAGTGTAGGTACTTTCGAAGAAGGTGGAACGGTATGATAGTGGGAAGCAGGCCTTTCACTTCCATTGGTTTTGACCAATTAGGGCCCTTACGTAACACCGACTGCTCGATCCTACAACACATTTTTGGATAAAATACGATTTCCGACCGATTGTCGGAATACCACAGGCTGCACTCTGTTATTGCATTCATTCACCTCTTCAGAACACGGAGGCGTAACGTATATTCTCTGGCCTCGTTGGTGTATTTTGGGTGTAATTTTGTTGTGTGGGTGTTATGATTTATTTTGATATTCTGGTGGAGTTGTAAAATTATTTCGTGGGTTTTCTTGAATAGCGCACACAGAGGATGTTATAATTCTCGTCTTGTATCAAAAGTTATTATTAGTTATTTCGCATCAGTCATTCGTCATTAATTAAATGTTCTACCACCTGAATACAACGTAAAGTATATTTCTCAAATAAATGTACTGTAAACTTTGATCATAAACGCGTAACAAAATCATGACTCTACAAACTAAATATGTATTGCAATAAAATTCTTGCCTTGTCTAGCAAGAAACTGGAAAATCGTTACTTGTTACTTCATAAACTGCCATGTTTTGTGCCTTATAGCAGGAGATGTTGTAAATAAAAACAAAGGTGGTACGAAATACAGCAGTCCATTAAAGTGGTAGGTTGGGTATAGGATTTATAACGTTCCCCAAGAGTTTATTCATGTAACTAGATGAAACATGTAACTAGATAAAATATGCAACTAGATGAAAGTAACAACCACCAGCAACACAACAAACAAGTATATCTCATATCACGGTGATATGTGTCCGGCGTGTATGTCCGCATTTTGATGTTAATGAATGAATGGTTTGAAAACGCCAACGCGTTCCAAGTATTTAGGTACGGAGTCGACCTACGTCCTCTCTTTCTCTCGTAATTTATACGTATTTTTAACAACCGCCCACACACCGCAGTAAAACCGTATAGCAGTTTTTTGCTTTCAAACACGTCGCATTCGAGACTACAGACGACAAATAACACGTGAAAGGACGCATACAGACAGACATAATGTCCCACCGGACACACAAAACACCCACGCCAACCCAAACGACGACTAGAAAATAATCAATCAAGACACTATATAGATTTTCCACAATTTTCCATCCTGAAATACCTACTCGTAACACCAAATTTATATTCTCCAGAAAAAAGACGCAAAAAACACAAATAAATACACACAAATTAAAGTTTTTATTACACAACGCGATAAGAGAAATAATTTCGAATTATCTAACCGACAAAATCTGTTTTATTAACCCACCCACGTCTCGAAACTTCGCAATTTTGTGGATAGATGGCGACACCGACATTGGAAGCGGTTCGTGTTCTATGAATGGCCGACGAGCTTGCACGAGGTTTGACGAGGAACGTAACTTCGTACTAGATAATTGATTTCTGTTTTGAAGGACAACTAAACATACACTTGCAATATAGAATTGGAAATTTCATCAATGGATGATTGTAAGGCGGTTAATAAAACTTGTCCATTCAGTGAGGCTTGCGTGAATGGGTTATATTTGCGTTGGTTTTCAATAAAAATCAGATATTTAATGCAGGTATGTATGTATGTATTTGAACACGATAGCGTCCAAACGGTACAACGGATTGGGTGAAATTTGGATTGTTTTCGGTCACAATCTGATATTTCATGATGGTTTCGGAACAAAACCATGGCTAAGGCATAAAATTTTGTATGTACCTCGGGCTTAAATCGATCTAAAACGCTCTCGGACGATTAAAAAACGTTTTAGCCTATTTTCTTGCAGCAAAAAGATGATAAAATTGTACCCAGTATTGACCAAATATTCTTCCTACATAAACATCCGTATAAATTATTCACAATCTTCATATATTTTTAGTACATCTCGCGTAAAACCAAACTAAACAAAACCATTCACAACACAGAAGAAAAAGTGTTTCCTTTAACGTTGAACCACACTCGGTTACAAACGTATCCCAGAAAGAGAAAAACAACAACAGTGATCGTGAACATCTGAGTCTCAAGTTAAAAAAGAAGGTATCAACATCCGGTTAGGTGTGTCCGGGCTGCATTTAGAGGATACACAGCCACAACAAGGACCTGTATAACGAAGAAGAAGTCCACTGGTCGCGACCAGCAGCTGTTGGTCACAGGTAGGCCATACGACCCATTGATTCCACGCTATTGAATGGACTGAGGTCTCTGAGAACATCCACATTTCGAGTGGGCAGTAGTGGACAATCTAGATATTTTCTTATACGAATCGTAGCGTTGGCCATAGTTAGTAGGTAGTTAATTTATTGAGTACAATATTTGGAAAATTATCACAGAAAATAATGGGATTCGTAAAATAAAAGTGGTCGATTTCAATAAAAAGATATAGAATGAAAGAAATTCTAAGTACATAATTAGGTACTTAATTAGGAAGGAAATTGTCATGCTTAGCAACGTTTATCATAGTAACATAAACAATGATTTCAATATTATGATCTTAACAAAAAGTATCCTAAAAAGTATAAATGGATTTGGAGATTTTTACCTGACCTGAGTTTTGTGTAATTTCTACCTACCTGTCCAGGTGTCAGGCATTGTCACACTTCCTGTTCATAAGAGCGAAAACTTCGAAGGGGTAGATCAGGGTAGATCTCCAATTATAAACCTAATAAACAATATCTAATAATCATCATCAGACTGGACGCTTATAGCGCCTAAACCGACCATTCCATTGATCAGTAAATTGGTGTACATATTATAAAACCATTGAATGATGAGCTAGTGCACAAATAAAATCCAAAATATAATAAATATTATGTAACATTAGCCACTTTCGGTTGTCAGATTATGACAAGAAAACAACCCACTTTATCTATATTTATGTACACCAAACATCAGCCTTAATCCATATAGTCTAAGATCCCGATCTAGATCGACCTTCCCTCATCCTTTTTCCTAATCAAATCTATTTTTCATACAATGTAAGGTGTAAATGAACACAATGTCCTAGGGTTGCCGCCCCATATCCTGGCAAGGCTATTTTTAATTAAAAATTATTTAAGATAAATTGGTGCTAGTAATTTACCCTCATCGTTTTTCCTAATCAATTGCATACCAAAATGTAGGTTGCTTTGTTGCGAACATCGTGGTGTAGGGTTGCCTTTGCAAAAGTTGGCATATCTTAGGGTTGTCGCGATTTTAAATATGAATAGTTGAGTAAAAGGGTACGTCCACATGACAAGCCCCTAGCGGGCGATTACACTATCGCTGTGCTATCGCCTACTATTACGACAGACAATGAAGCAGAATAGCAGTTACCTTCGTACTTACCAGTTACCAATCTTAGTTTGGTGTTTTTTGTAAGTCTTTGGCTCTCGATTGGTACCAAATTTTTCAAGAAAAAGAATGACCGGAACTATTAAAAAAATACCTTAAATAAATATTTAATTCAAAATAGCCTTGCCAGGATATGGGGCGGCAACCCTAGGACATGTGTGTCCATTTATACATTATATTTTATAAAAAATAGATTTGATTAGAAAAAAGGATGAGGGAAGGTCGATCTAGGTCCGGATCTTGTACTAATAGGAAGACAAATAGTCGAAAAGTAAAAAGTAAGGTTATATACATATTACTTTAAATGTCAAAATAACTAATGTCGATATTTATCCATTATTTATCATGTCTCCTGTCATGATACCTCAACATTTCACGATAGTTTGAGAAAACTCATTCGAACGGGGTGAGTTTTACTTGCCATTTAATTTAAATAAATTTACTTGTTTCTGCATTTTTAGGTTTCAAAAAATAAGAATGATCTGTCAACTTCTAGAAGTATGGTTGACAACCTCGAACTCCTTGAGCAAGTAATCATCATTCTGGTGATGTTAGCGATCATTCTAAGGTTCATAGAGGTCTGTATTTTGTTCGCCAACGACGTGTATGATACTATAACATGACATGTGAACAAATAATTCCAAATTATGTACAAATTAATTTATTGTACATATATAGTTATCGTGAACAAATATGACAGTTCTTAACTGACTTTTATTTTTTGTAATTTAACTAATTCAATATTGGAGAGAGAGAGAATCAGAAAAAAAAACACGCACACATACGTATATGACTGACGAGCGGAATCGTTTGTTCTAATTATAGCGTCGAAAATGTTTTTTCTCGTGGGTTGTGTAGACGTGATTAATAAATGTTCGGGACACTTTATTGAATGACTACACCCCCGCTATGTGGTGACGTCACTGCTAACGCCTACCTATAACCCTGACAACGAAAACTTTTGGAAGCCAGCCGACAACAGTCCCATCAAAAGGCTGGGCTGCTGAACGGAGAAGCTTAATAATACAGGCACCACATCGACTTCCGGTCGGAATTGACATCAATGGGGCCATGGCGACATACTGTTACTATACAAGTATTCGGCACACTCTGATCTATTAGCAGATGTTTTTCGGTTTGTGTTGAAATATGTAATGAAATTATTGAATTTTTGAAAATCTAAACGTACTGTTCTTTACTGCTATAGGAAAAAGCCTATCTGTATTATTGACTGTCATATCTGCCATATCTTCTTATTACAACAGGACAGTAACAATACGTTTACTTTTTTTTCTACTTTGCATTCACACATTGTAACACTGTTTTCGGTGTTACAATTAGCAAATTATAACACCGTTTTTAGTAACTTTTTTCTAAGATTGGTGACATTGGTATCAAATGCATGTCAAACGAAAATACACATAACCACAAAAGTAAGCACAAACTGATTTTTTAGAATCGCACAAACTGCGAAGTATGTATATTTTTATACATATTTAAACATGCGTGTTGCATCCTAGGTTTCGTACTACTAGTATATGATGGTATATAATAATTGTCAATAATTACTTTTTCACAGATATTTGAATTTAAGTGACAGATGACAGTGGAACCAACGGTTGCACCCATAAATACTCTAGATTGGAATTTTACCTAATATACTTCTAAATTTTTATAAAATTAATTACGCAAAGTAGAAGAAATAGTATATTACACTCGTTTTATACGACATATTGGCGCATTCGTTCATTTATCGTTCATTCATTCAAACAACTCATGCGCCAATTTGACGTCTTATAAAACTTGTATAATAATATACTATTTTCTACTTTGCATTCACAATGCACACATTGTAACACTGTTTTCGGTGTTACAATTAGCAAACTATAACACCGTTTTTAGTAACTTTTTTCTAAGATTGGTGACATTGGTATCAAATGCATGACAAACGAAAATACACATAACCACAAAAGTAAGCACAAACTGATTTTTTAGAATCGCACAAACTGCGAAGTATGTATATTTTTATACATATTTAAACATGCGTGTTGCATCCTAGGTTTCGTACTACTAGTATGTGATGGTATATAATAATTATCAATAATTACTTTTTCACAGATATTTGAATTTAAGTGACAGATGACAGTGTTACCAACGGTTGCACCCATAAATACTCTAGATTGGAATTTTACCTAATATACTTCTAAATTTTTATAAAATTAATGACGCAAAGTAGAAAAAATAGTATATTACACTCGTTTTATAAGACATATTGGCGCATTCGTTCATTTGGGGCACTCGTCGCTGGCGCTCCTCGTGCCACAAACAACTCATGCGCCAATTTGACGTCTTATAAAACTTGTATAATAGGTAATATACTATTATTACATAGCAACACATACATATTTGTTTAACTCATGGCGAAAAGTAAAAATGGTTGCGTTATTAATAATCATTTTTTAGTTAACAATAATAACTGATTATATTATTATAATATTCATATTTTACATAAAAAGTTGAAACGAAATCTTGCATATTATAATCACTTCCGGTTGTTGGATTGTCACCAAAAAAACAATCCAGTTCGTGCCCTTGCAATTCTATATATCTGTAGCCATTATTGCGGTAACTCCTGACATGCAAGCAATCATTTCTAAAGTGATGTTTTCTTCTCTCAAATGCTACGGATGGCGGTGGCATGTTTCTCGTCAAGGAGACCGACCATAGCCTCCTCCTATCCGTTATATGTATTTTTAAGTCGGCCTCGGTCGACGAGTTCGTCTTCTAAAATTGTACAGGAAACACGGTACTTCCCGCCGGAAGTGCGTAGAGTTGATTTCTCAACTTCCTCGCTCACACGAGCTATGGGGAACGTGCTCTTAGGAACATGTGCGAGCCAAGGGCAGTTCATTCACAAAAAACCGTTGCCAATTCATTCAGAAATAGGGGGTTTATAGTATACCACCCCTCTGTATGTTCTATGGAGTATGTTAAGTTGAATGAATGAATGGGAACAACGAATTTGATCGTACTGAATGAAGATAGGAAAAGTGAAGAAAATTTGACGATAACTTTTGTAATTTTTGGTTAATTTTGATGATTTCAGTAAATTATAGACATATTCTTCATTCTATAGTGTCTAAAGAAGCTTGTAATATCAGCTTTGCTGTGCGCTCCTAAGATGTGTTAATATCCGGTAGGATACGACGTCTCGATAGGCAACTTCCTGCCTATTCAGATATTCCCTCCTCTAGGCAAATCATCTTAATTTCTCGCTTTACCAGTTTCTGGACGGTTTTTATTCTCTCGCTCTGCGTACCTCTCCTTTTCCTCGGCCATCTCACTCTCTAGATTCAGTCAGTATTCCAGTTATAATAATCGTGAACATCCATTTATTTCTACCATCCTCCTTGGGACGTGGTGAAGCGGACGCGAGCGCAGCTCAGACCGCAGGACTCGTAACATAATATCTATTAATTTTATATGCCCTGAACACGGAGAAGACTGTCTTTCATTTCACGAAAGATAAGTTATAATTTCTGTTTGACATTCGAGGAACGTACTACAGTCGCTCTCATATCGGACGCAAAACACTGGACACTGTTTGATCGTTCGTCATCCTTACTTCTTGTCTTCATTTTATACAGTGCGACCCGTAATTCAGGACTCAACTAGAAATTCACAGGACAAATATAAGATTTAAGAAATTCATTTCAATTTAAACCATTCACTCCATTGTAAAACATTTATTCCATTAAGACACTGCAGGATGAGCTGATATCAGTTTGGTTAAAATCGGTTCAAATGCTTGTCAGATTTGCCACTTCCTGTTGTTATCACAAAAAAGAAACAATCCAGTTTGTAACTCTAACTAACTAAAATGACAAAAATCGTCCGGGTTTTATTCAAGTAGAGTATTTTTTAAGCACTCAAAACTATTTATTTTTGGAGTTTACTTTTTGGTTGGCGTGCGGTAGATAGAATGAAATAAACCGAATTTACCGAATGAAATGATATTAATAACACAAGTGTGACGCGCCAATGGCAAATTATAAATAGGGGATGTTTTAATAAGTGCTTCCTGCTTCATTCAAGTTTTATTGCTCGTGCACTGTGTAGTGGTGCGAGTGTAAGTGCCGGTCTCTGCGGCTATACAAAGCGCTCTGAAAATATTTCACCTCCTTCCGGCCACCGGAAGTTGCCATCCTCTACGAATTTAATACCAGCCACGCACAATAGCATCAAAAGGAGGAAGAAGAAGCTCCGTGAGAACATTCCTATTCATAACGTCTTAACAAATTGAACGGAAACCGCATTTTTTTCACACTAGGCAATTATTATTAACAGATTCAAAGAGCGTGATGTCTGTGTTTGAATAGAAATGAGAATGCAAATCATATTTTTGTTCTGAAATTTCTTTGGTACAAAGTAAAATAACAATATGACAATTGTTATTTCGTGGTTAACGCATTTGTAATATTTGCTGACTTATGTGTCTTCTATAAAACACAAACTCATAATTAAAGCTAAAACCAAACAGGAGGTTTGTCACTTCCGCACAGATAGCAAGAATTGCCAATTGCATTACTAATGTTGTCTTATCTAGTTTAATTCCAGTTAACATTTATTTTCTATACCAAAAACTCCATAGAAATTATATTATTAAACAACAAATCGGCGATATAAAAGACATACATATCTACTTACAACATAACAAATCCTGGAATCTCAGTCCAATTTGTAATTCGATACTGGAAGGTCTTAAAATAACATTTAAATTTGAAACTGGACTATTTAAACAAGATAAAATCGAAAGAAGAGGTTCTCTAACAGCTTCCTGGAAATTGTATATCCAACCCTGACATTAGAGGGTCTGAGAAAAAATTCCCTGATAAAACAATACGAGAATCTTAAATTCCGAAACACACTATAATTATTTTAGAGACCAACGACCCAACCATTGAGAAAAGAGGCTATTATTGTCTTGAATGCGGCACCAGAGGTTACATGGCTTGCAGCACAGGAAACGCGATATCCGACCGGAAGTACGACGGTAATAGACCTCCTCAGACACGACGGAATACTTCATTCATGAGAATATCCCTCTTTAGATTCTCATTGTGGAAGCGAATGAATGGGAAAAGCACGAAAATAACCAAGCAATCTCCAAGACCAAAGCATCGTTTTCCCTAAAACTTAACGATGCCAATCTAAAACCAATAAATAACACTACCTATCAGATCATGGAACATCCGAAACATCCAGATAGAAACCGGCAGAAAAATCAACAGAGACACAAGACTATAATAAAACAGATAAAGTCAAGTGGAGCAGGGACTAATTGGTAAAAGAACCGGAAATGGTGCAAAAAAGAGCAGATCTTGAACTTCGTGCATCTCCGCGATGAAAAGAGACGAAGATATAGCGTAGAGACGATCGAGAGCTCGTGCAGACCAGAGTGAGTAGTCTAGAGTCTACGAGCAGAGGACAGGGAGGGGAACAGGTTGGATTCCAGCAGCCTGAGGCTAGCACTTCCGGTGGAGGGGTAACCGGCGTGGGAAAAGCACCAAGCAACATCTCAAGATTGTAACACCGTATCCTGTTACAGGAGAACGAGCTCTACCAGCACACAGAGTGTTCTAGAAGCCCTGGAACGTTTCGAGACATTATAATTGTGTCTTCTTCTTATTACTGGTCTGTTAACATCATAAGAACGTATTTTATGGTCAATTGTTACGTTAATTGTTATCAAGGATTACTCCAAACATAAAAAACATTATTCGTTAACACCATAACATGTTTGGTGGTCTGAAGAACAAACTTCGGTCTCTACAAATCTCTATTTCCTCTAAAAGTTTGGTCTGGCAGACTATTTCAGTATATTATCAAACGAAAAAGCACTAAATTTACTTTGTGGCCACTCCCAACAAAACCAGAAAGGCAAACTAGGTGTTGCATATTGCAAAAAGACCATCAAACAAAGTCATTGGTGCTCAAAGAAAAGAAAAAGCAGCTGGAACAGTCCCAACATAGATAATGTTGATGATGTGGTCTACTGAACCAGTTTTTACGTTCTGACTAGACCCAATGCAAAGAAATCGACGGAAAATACGCCTTTTTGTGGTTACCTGTCACCACTGCAATGATTGTTGGTGGTGTGTAGGTACTTGTGTATGAAAAGGATTATTTGCGGTGAAATCTAAACAGTAAAAAGGAATTTTTTGGGCAATAACCGCTATCTTAAATGCAACCGTAGACACGTGTTTCGGACTTATTAGTCCTCGTCAGTACGGTATAGCCAAAGAGAAAGGATGGAAACTCAATGGAGAACTCAACAAAAGGGACCATAATCAGGGAGACCAACGTCGCCAATTGGAGCTTCAAGATTCGCTTTAAGATAGCGGCTATTGCCCAAAAAAATCCTTTTTACTGTTTAGATTTCACCGCAAATAATCCTTTTCCTTCATAGTACCTGGGCTAAGGTTGTACCTCGGGGTGTACTTGTTACCTCGGCGCGACGTTGCGTCTTATCCTCAATCCGAGGATGTCGTGACTGAAGCTCCAATTGGCGACGTTGGTCTCCCTGATTATGGTCCCTTTTGTTGAGTTCTCCATTGAGTTTCCATCCTTTCTCTTTGGCTATACCGTACTGACGAGGACTAATAAGTCCGAAACACATGTCTACGGTTGCATTTAAGATAGCGGTTATTGCCCAAAAAAATCCTTTTTACTGTACTTGTGTATGTAGGTATGTTTGTGGACACGATAGCGCCCAAACAGCACAACGGATCGGCTTGAAATTTGGTGTATATATTTAGAATTATCAGGAGATAATCTGGATTGTTTTTGGTGACAATCCGACAACCGGAAGTGACAAATATTATAGGGGGGACTCAACTAATTTCGACTAAACTGATACCTGCTTATCCTCAACCGATTTTAAATAAGTATACTGATATACAGTGAGATGAACCGGAAATGACAGATATTGCATGCATTTTCTTAGGGATTCAGCCGATTTTGACCAAGCTAATCATCCAGAGACTTTAAATAAGTACGCTGATATACAGATCAGTGAGATGAATGATTTAGGCGCTATAATCGTTGATAGAAGCAGTATGGCACCATGTCTTAGTCACCATAGTGGCAAATTTTGTGAATCGTCACGTTAGGTTGGGATGTAGAGTGGTCGTGGTATTGAAGCCACGTCAACGAAATAGTTGACCACCCCGAATATTTAATAATAAAATTTGATCACTAGATATAAAGAAGTCTTTCATTCGAAAATGCAAAAGGACTGAGCAGGATTGAGTGAGAGAGAGGGAGTGTACATGACCGGCCTATTAGTTCTTTTTTGTCGGTCGAAAATTCCTTCAACTCGAAATGCGCAGGATGTAGCCAGATGGAAGTCATCCTGCCTCTGGTATATAAATGGTGTTTCCGGCGTGTCACTCTAGCATCTCTCTCCCACCAATAAGTAACGTGGCCAAGCCACACCACCAACACGAACGTAGGCTCGCTTGTATGTATGTACGAAGCGTAGACCTCACCATTCGGCGCTATAATTTCATTGTGTACGTGTACGCAACAAACACATTTTCGCAAAGAATCGAACACCAAACCTTATCAAAATCTTACTTACCGTTTCTTCATAGCACACACCTTCATAGGTTAACTTTTTATACATAGGTACGGGGGAAATGAAAATAAAACAGTCTCGTCTTAGTCTTGACGTTCGTCTTTTGTTATTATTAGAATAATTATACAGAACTATATACAAACATATACGTCATCATCCCTTTTCTCAAAAAATATTCTCGAAATCGTGGCACGTCTCTCGCGCAAACTCTTTTTATATAAAGTAATTTCTATACAAACAAATCAATCGTCGATGTTTCTTTCCTCAACTTTTCTATATACTATAGCGCGTTCTTTAGAAAAATCGCCAATTTCAAATTTGACAGGTCGTCCAATAGAGGACGCGCAGCGCCATCTCGTATCACAGCGTCCAATCACCAAACTAGCGGCTTTCTCATTTCGTACATTCGACATGATTGTTTTCAAGATGGCGGCTACACGGCATCCGTATTAGACGAGCAAAGCCCACTGCGGTTTTTTATATGTAACATACATACATACATACAATGATAAACACTTATGAAAGTTTGTTATAAATATAATTTGTGTTTTTTGCGTGTATGTGTTTTTGTAAGTGTGTGTGTGTGTGTACTGTAAAAGGTGATTTTTTTATAGGTAGGTATACAATGCATATTTAGCGTACTCACACATATTTTTTTAATTAAGATATTTAAGATATTAATTCACAAATTGGGCTGTATTAAGAAATATGTAGGTATCTTGAATGTAGATTAATTTTTCTTTCTGATTACAGAACAAAATCTTTATAAAAGATTTTGTTGTAATCAACTTTTACCTTCAAGATTTTCGAAAAATGAAAAAAGTTGCGACGCGTTGATTTTACAGACAATATTCCGTTTTGGTTGTTTTTTTTTTTAATTAAAAAGACATTTTGTTACATGAATTACACATATACTATATATACAAAATCACGCACACTCAGACTTTCTCTTGGCTATTTATTTACTTTTTATATAATTCTTGTGCACCGTACGGCCTATCGTCACAAAAAAGAAGAACAAAATGCGTAGATTTTGCGATTAAAGAACTCATATAGTTTGGTTATCTCTAGTTAAAAAAAAAAACTAGATAACAAATTATCAAGTTCTCATAATTCGACAGAATGTAAACAGGGCTTTAAATCTTCATGTACGAAACAGCTTTAAAGGTAGGTTTACATCTGGTCGTTTTTTTTTTTGTGGACGATAAGCCGTAGGGTTTTCGTGTGTCAGCACTCAGGACTAGATAATACTGGAAGGCGTCCGCTGGCCTCTAGGGGGCCTCCAAAGAATAAAATAAAACAAAAAAAATAAACAAATTATCCCGCGGGAGGCCAGCGGTCAAGAGCCCACAAAGAAAAAAAAACAAAATAATAATAATAATAATAAAAACACAGAATATACACAACTGCATCCACGTTACATTGGATATTTACAAGAGATTTTTTAGAAGGGGTGGGGGGAGGTGGGATAGAGAGATAGAGAGAAAATAAATAATTAAAAGTTTCTTCGTTTTATACACGTTTTAGAATTTGCACTGTTCAGAAGTCCGGACTGCTGTCGAGCAGTCTCTTCTCGGGTGTGTTAAGGGGCGGCCTGCACGTGCATCCGTGCGACGAGTACCGCGAGTAGCAGGCCTCCACAGTTCTCTTGCACCCCTGCAACGGCCAATAGAGCCATAGGCAAGGTAAAACGACTGAGAGTACCGCCAGACACCCCCACCTAGCAACCCTCCGATCCGGCCCGCATCCGCAAGGGTCATCCGCGCAAGAAGTCTCACCACTGTCCGAATTCGAGTAATGGTAATACACGCCCTTAACACAACACAGACACGACCCATAATCCACAGCAGTTTCCGCCGAACACAAACAATTATTATTGCACAACCAGCAAGAAGGTAACCTCTTCGGCTGTTGGCAATCTTGACACCGGCACCTGCCACACTCGCTGCACATGATCGACCTGGTGGTCCCGCAGTCCGGTGGTGATTTCCGAAAGGAAATTGGTGTTGGAGCGGTGGTAATGGCACTGGGAGGCGGGGGAGGCGGTCTCCTCTCGGAGCTGTGCAGTGGTAACCTAAGTGAATCATGGTGCCTTGTTGTTGTTGTTGTTGTTGTCGCTGGATGGTGGTGGTTGTTGTTCGTGGGAAACGGATTCTCGACGTACTCGTTGATAGCGCGTTCCGCCTCCGGTCGGGGGGCCGTTAACGTGACGGGCGGCGGCGGCCGAAGTGGGACTAGGGGCGCTGTTGTCGGCGCGGACACGCTCATCATCGGCGCACGCGGACGGTGCGCTCTCGGCAGCGGTTCTGGACCCACATGGTGTGCCATGTAGCCCTGATGTCTAGCGGCCGAACCAGGCTCCACCTTGATCCGTCATCGTCGCCAGCTACAATCAAAAAAACACCCTTCTTCAGTCTAACATCCACAAAATTCAATTTGTTATCACTGAAATGATGGAAGTCAGTCTTTTTATACCATCACGTTCGTATTCCCGACATTATTTGATTAATTATGATTAATATGCGGATAAAGTTATTAATCCGCATGCGGATTCGAACACAATATGAAGTACAAGAAAGAAATTATAAATTATAATGCTTTTTTTCTACCTTCGTAATATTTAAGCAACATAAAAGTCCACAATTCGCATGAGCTTCATCCGCATTATTAATCCGCATGCGGATTCGAACACAATATGAAGTACAAGAAAGAAATTATAAATTATAATGCTTTTTTTCTACCATCGTAATATTTAAGCAACATAAAAGTCCACAATTCGCATGAGCTTCATCCGCATTATTAATCCGTATGCGGATTTTTGTCACCGATTTGAACAGCGTTCTAGACTCGTGAATATGAAGTACAAATACAACTTGTGAATAAGAATGCTTTTATCATTATAAAGCTAGAATCATTGTAAATAAGCAACGCAAGAAAGGAACATAAATTGTAGTAAGTTATTAATCCGATTTTTAGTGGTTGGTTCGAAAATAACGTCTTTTGCCAATGGGTTCAAAATATCAAAAGAAATTGTGAATTCGGATACTTTAAATATTAAAGCTACCGTCATTCTAAATAAGCAACATAAATATCCGCAATCCGCACGCGGATAAAATAATTAATCCGCAGATTCGAACATAGCGTCCCAGACACATAGATATGAAGTACCATCATTGTTAATAGGCAACCAACATATGAGAAGATAATTTGGAGAAAATTTGTTGGATAAAAAAAAAACAAATACATATTTATCTATATCATCAATTTGATTAAATGTAATTATTTTACAAAACGTGGACTTAAAGACAACTAATAAGCTTGCATAAAAATCAAAGAAGTAGTGTAATTTTGGTAAATCTAGAATATCAAACTAGAAAAACAAAATGGACCACCAGAATTTTCGTGCAAAATGCGACAGATTTATTTTACCCTGGACTTGACCCGAACATTGTGCCTATTCCATTCAAGAAGATTCGAAAATGAATGGTCAGTTCCAGACCCTTCTGAGTGCCATTGAATCGTTTCAATCTTTCCCGTCATCCCCAGATAAAAGGTGCAAAATTCTCAGAATCGTCCGTCCAATTATGTATACAGAAATGCCGATTTTAAAGGTCCTCCCTATCAGTAGTGCCACAAAACGACGTACCTTAAATTAAAAAAAATACGTACCGAAATATATGCGACAATTCGTTTACTGGATACGTTTATTTGTAAATCATAGGCCCGGTATAACTGGTTGCCTACGCAATGGTGTACTACACCGTAAACTAGAAATCTAAAGTTACAACTACAACAGACTTTCACGCAGATATTATATAAGGACGGCGTTGTAATAATAATGCTAACGAACACAGTCGGCGAAATGACCGAACGCGAATAGCCGAAAAACGTACGCGTTACGTAGTCTAGCGGGAAACCGACCGTATCCGGTCTTACTTATGAATGTACTCGTCATTCATACACACAATCACTATTTACATGAAGCGGGCGCGCACAGTTGTGCAAAGAACGGAACAAACAATCGGCGATAACGATTATGTTATTCATTGAACATAAAAATAAGTGATGTTATAATAATATCGGAGTCATTCATGAATTTCGGTGGAGAGAAGGAAAAAATGAACGGTAACGAGAAATCGTAGGATTTAAGTTTTTCGGTGGGCGGTTGTTCAACCGCCCCCTTGCGGGCAAATGGGCAATCTCTCATGCATATGCAATACACACACAACAAACACATGGCCGATCTCACTGTTTCGGCAGTGGGTAGCAAGTCAAGTTGCTACCCACGCAAGAACGAAGGTGTGCCTGACACCTGGTTCGAGAGGAATGCATCCGGTGACCAAGACGGACACCCTACGGCCCTTACACCACGAAACCAATAAAAAAACCAACAATATCGAGGTTATGTATCAAGAATTTGACGTTAGAGATTTGGGTTTTAATTAGTACGCACACCAACCGCTAGGGATTGGGTTGCAACCCACAAAACCACAGGTGGGAAATTCAAAAAAAAAAAAAACTAACCTTCTATTCAAATTTAATCCGTTTATCGTGCTTTCACTTGTAATAATCCTAAAATCGCACTGAAACTCATTCCTCTCTAGCATTTTCTCACACTCGAACAACTCAATAAAACCCAAACTATTAAAAACTCGCGATATAACCAACAAAAAAACTTGACGCGCTCAACCGTCGTACTTCGCGTTTTGGAGCGAACTGAAGCCAGAGTAGATTGAAGCGGGCGGGAGCGGCGTGGAGGGGAGGGAGCAACGACGCTAGCGCAACGTTCGGCGGTTTGTAGAAGCGCGCGGCCGCTTTTTATGAATGAAAGGAAGCCATCATGAATGAATCGCTGCTGGTACATTCAAGGAAACTAGTTGGCGGAGAGCAGCGCTGAGTTTCGCGACACATACACACACACACACACATACGTAAATCCACACGCACACTTCCACAAGCGGGCGGCCTATCGCGCGCCCCATTCATTCTGGAGAAAGTGGCGGTTACTTATGGCAAAGTAACGACAACTCTGTTGCGAAAAAAATACCGAGCGCGAATGCTAATGTTGCTATTAAAGAGTAGGCCGTGATGAAATTAAGGCGCGGGATTTGGAGGTTATGAACAAAAGCAGCACAAAACTTTTGATTGTGGAGTTCCACAAGGGACTAGTTTGGGTCCACCGCTATTTCCTATAATAATAATTCAGTTCTTGCCATATTTTTTTTTTAGCAAGAACGTACGAGATGGAAACCAATTAGACAGAGAGAGAGACTTTACGACTTCCGGATTGTCGGCTTAGCTCACGTTTCAGACGTCTGTCCGTTCTTTGGAGGAACACGGGGCGACTTAAATCTCCCATTTCCTGTTTCCTCCGTGACCGTAACAACATCTGCGGGTCGATTTTTGGGGCCCCCGGTACCTTGACGCGGGCCTGACAGGATCCTCCCGAGGAATTCTTTTGTCATGGTGGACGGGAACGCCTCTTTTAACATCTGCGGGGTACCTTTTCTTGATGATACGATCGCAAAAACCGTACGCTTTTCTATGCTTAGTTGAGGGAAATACTTAAATATACCTAACACTGAAGATTCCGTGAATTAATAGCATTAAGTACGTTGTTATTTTGATTAAAAAAAAAGGGAATAACATTTACTTGTTTAAGGCATCGAGAGAGTGTTATTGGTAAAATTTGACCTTCTCAACAAAATGCGAAGGTTTTTAAAACGTTATACACACATTCTTGAACCTCAACGGTTTTTAACAGAAAAAAAACAAACGATTTATTGATTGTTTTCTGATCTGAGGTGTTATGGCATCTAGAAAAATCAACGGTTGGTTGCTTAAGATAGAAAAAAAGCATGCAATAAACATACTTAGATTCATTATCTTTCTTACTAGCTAATTGACCTTGGACTGTCTATGTATGTGTGTCTGTGATGTATGTGTGACTGCTATATATGTGTGCCTATGTATGTGCGTTGTATGTGTACCTATGTATGTGTGGGTATGTATCCATACGTTATTTTAGTAGCCATTGACAAACAATTTGCCCGCTGGGCAAATACCTGTTTTTGCTGAATGGACATTTATTGAATTTACAATTTCAAACGCGCTTGACTTGCAAATTACCAATAAGAAATTATAATTAAAACACACTGGGTCAATAAAGAAGTATTCTGCCATCTAACTTTCTGTAGAATAGATAATAATCTGTACAATAATGAATATATAAGATACAGATAATAATTTTATAAATAAATAACATTCATTGATGCTGTGGCATGTGAAATATGAACGTAATGGAAGATAGCGATCGTTGATAGATTTCAATAAAAGATAAATTTAAATGACGGTATGTATTGAGCATGACTGTGTTTTTTTTTTTTTGGTAACTTACCTTTAACAATATTATCTTATCGAGGTACATCATTAAATATTAAAATTAAAGGTAGAGATTATATCTCGACACGAACAATGACATTTGTGCGTTTCAATGGATTTTTTTCGGCTTTTAAGATAATGATTGAGATAATGACACCTTAAGAATAACAAAGAGTTTATTGGTAATTAATAATTCGACTAATTAGTACGCAACTGGGATGAAGTGATAAAGAATTGGCAACCTTGTTGTACAAAGATTTTATAGTTCTTCTTGTCGTGGTTGTCATGTTTTGATTGATTGCTTTTTGGTGAATCAAAAGTAAGTCTGTGGAGTTTCATAAGGTAATAATTTGAGTCCCCTGCTATTTGTTATAATTTCGTAAGTTTGCTACTTAGGGAAACATAATAAAATATCTCATCCTGACATAATGACCAGAAGTTTTCTTATGGAAATAGAGAAAATGACACTATGAGGAGACTAAATAAATAGGGTAATATATAACCCAAAACATTTTGGCCAAACTGATACCAGCCCACCCTCCGGGGACTTTAAATATGTATACCAATACAGAGATCAATGGGATCAACGGTTTAGTAGGGCGTTTAGGTGCTACAAGCTTTGATAAAAGCGGTTTGACAGAATCCACAGCCTTCGTCGCTGTGGTTGTCAGATTTTGATAAACGCGAGTGGCCACTGACATGGCATGACATTAAATGTTATTCTATGACAGACGTTAGGTTGGGGTCCAGAGTGTATGTAGCTTCACAAACTTCAATAATTGCAAATTTGTTTCACACACCGGATTTCTTTTATCTACCTGTACTAATTACGAACTTTCAAGTGTAGGGCGCGTTCAGCGGAATCGCCCATTTTCGCCGACATTCGCGATCGAGTAGCTGCAAAATTGGGCTTTTCGATATTACTTTTGACGCTCGAATTGAAAAAAGGACACAATTCCGCGTGGACTGCGCGATATTTTGTAAATTAAATGCGTCAATTTTGAAAAAAAAAAATCACGTTTTTGCACCTCTTCGGGTGAAGGCGAACCTCGAGAAAATGTCACGTGACGTCTAGAAATTCCGACAAGCGGATCGATGAACGTCAAAAATTTACATTTTTTATCCGTTCCTGCCGACCTTATAAAAGCCGCTCGCTCTCATGTCTTACGATAAGATCCCTCTAAATACCCTTCGCAAAGAGTTTTGAGCAAAAAAAACGGCCTTAAAAACAATCTTCGATCCAAAAAATCGATTTTTGTCGACCCGTGTTTTGCTGCTATTACCACAGTAACGTCAAACCCGAAACGCCCCCTGCCGGACATTCGTAACAACAGTAACAGATAGCAGATAACCTAAAATGTATCCTAACATGTCCATATTGCGAATGTGGACAGGTGGGAAGCCTTAACCACATATTTCTAGAATGCCCAATAACTAAAATCGAAAATTTTGACGTATACACAGAGCTAGTCTACCTATACTAATTACGAACTTTCAAGTGTATGGCGCGTTCAGCGGAATCGCCCATTTTCGCCGACATTCGCGATCGAGTAGCTGCAAAATTGGGCTTTTCGATATTACTTTTGACGCTCGAATTGAAAAAAGGACACAATTCCGCGTGGACTGCGCGATATTTTGTAAATTAAATGCGTCAATTTTGAAAAAGAAATCACGTTTTTGCACCTCTTCGGGTGAAGGCGAACCTCGAGAAAATGTCACGTGACGTCTAGAAACTCCGACAAGCGGATCAATGAACGTCAAAAATTTACATTTTTTATCCGTTCCTGCCGACCTTATAAAAGCCGCTCGCTCTCATGTCTTACGATAAGATCCCTCTAAATACCCTTCGCAAAGAGTTTTGAGCAAAAAAACGGCCTTAAAAACAATTTTCGATCCAAAAAATCGATTTTTGTCGACCCGTGTTTTGCTGCTATTACCACAGTAACGTCAAACCCGAAACGCCCCCTGCCGGACATTCGTAACAACAGTAACAGATAGCAGATAACCTAAAATGTATCCTAAAATGTCTATATTGCGAATGTGGACAGGTGGGAAGCCTTAACCACATATTTCTAGAATGCCCAATAACTAAAGTCGAAAATTTTGACATATACACAGAGCTAGTTTGAACATCACTAATTTCGAGTTTGTAATGATTTAATGATTTTGGGTATTTGATATTTGGATACCAACATTCAACACACACACACATCCTAAAAAATACATATCTTCGAAATTTTATCTAGATAATAGAATTTTTGAAATAAATATTTCTACATCTCATTTGATATGTTCCATCTTGTTGAAAATATTATCACAGTCGATCAAAAACTCAAAACTAACTCGGCCATTCTGGAAGATAAAAGTTCAATTTGCAACATTTCACTCAAAACACTGTTTCTTCTTTAAAAATTAACATATCGAAATGAACTAAAGGACAATACGTTGCTAGTTAAGTTGCCTTTATAAGTGAGTAAGCAAAAACTAGATCACGATCCTTAGTTGTTCCACAGGGTCTTCCAAACTTATTTCTGAAAGAATCACCAAAATCGTCTGAAGATTACAAAAGTTATTAAACATCAAATTTAACTAAACAAAAAAAGAAGAGAAAAGAAAAAATCCGACACAAATTTTGAGAGCGCAAAAACTTGGTACGCGTAGTTTTTGTATTATCGACCGGAAGCTGGTCGTTGTTTGCGTTTGTCAAACGATATCTGTTAGACAGATAACCGCGATTTGTGTGTACAAGCATACAGGAAGTGGGCAAAAATTCATCAAATTTACACACACACGCGCGCGCATTTGTATGTACAAAACGCGCTTCATAATGTCCACCGCACAGCTTTTTACATCGAAAATACACCGTAACGTCAGCGCAACATCCGGTCTGGACTATACAGCTTGCCAATCGAAAAAAATGCAGACACACACACACATTTGCGTGGGCACAGCACTCAATATAATTTTGTTGCCAATGCAAGATTTACTTAAAATTTTGATAATCCATAATTCTTTAAACGACAGTTTACAAACGAATTATATCCCCCAAACATTTGATTGAAGAAAACGAGGTTACATACCAATATGGCCGATTTCGTAAACTCTAATTTACGTCATAATGTGTCACGAGCTCGAACCGTATAAAATACAATTGTAAACGTGCTTACAATAGGTCTGCTGTCCGTTAAAGAATGTTGTTGTTGGGGCCACGCTGCGGTGAAAATAACGGCACAAAACGGTGTGGTCAAAAAAAAAAACACACCAGAATTTTTGTTTCCGTCTTTTTTTTATTTTTTATTTATTTCGGACGTTCAATTTATATCTCGCTGGCGAACGATGATAGTGTTTTGTTCGTTTCATGTTGACAGTTTAATCTCGTGTTTTCTGTTTGATCTAGAGCACTGTAAATCACTTCCCGTATTTCGGATTACCGTCAATAAAGTTGTTGAGGTAATTACTTATTGAGGGTTTATCACAAACTGCGCAGAACTGATTCGATTTTGTTGATACAGAGGTGTGCAAAACAAATGTACGTATGTAAGTATACGAAATTATCAGCACTTTTCAAAAAGGATTTAAGTGTACCACAAATTGAATGATAAGACGCGCAAATTTACTGAAACGGTCTGCAACGTACGTCTAAAATAAGAGCAGAAACCGATGAGTCACGCCCGATCCTCAAGAATCGTACTGGAAACAATTTTTACCCTATTAAGAATCTGTCATAAAAGATTGTATATGAATTAATTTCCTGATTTGTATAAATATTTAGTTAAATTCTACACATATCAATATGAATGGTCCATAAATAGATATGCAATTCATATATTCTTTATTTATTTCGTCATTATTTACTTCTTGGTATCAAAAAGCACACAATTTCATTTAAATACTTCTTAATAAATGTGACTTTATGACGATTATTTGTTGTTTGATAAGTTTAGTGAGCTTGGCAAATATTCCTAGTTGAAAACAGGAAAAAAAATCAGAAATTGTGACTTCAAATCGTCAAATAACAGTTGAACAACAACACCAAGAACAGTTTCCTGTGAGACCAACTATAGAAAGAAACAAAAAAAAAGTGAACAGAGAACACAAACAATAGAATTCGATTCGAGTGAAACGGAATCAAGATTACGCAAGTTGAATTCTCAATCGGCTTACCTCCTTGAAATGAAACAGCAGAAAAAAACACGATCAACAAAGACAGAAAATAATTCCTTTTAAAATGGATCTGGATGCAGCAGCTGTGCCACGCATCAATAAAAACTTTTTTTTTTTTCGATGAACAGGAAGCACGCTCGGTACACTTGAAACCGAGAAACATATGATGCACATTTACACTAAAGTGTAATGTGAAAATCATATATTAGAAACGACACGAAACTATGAATGAAACCGATGGAATTCGAGTCGTCAATGATCGGCAACAGTCGCGACGTATCATTTGTAATTAACTAATTTATCGAGACCTTCAAACGCGTCTGGATGTATTTTACTATACATGAAATAGATACAGCGAAAGAAAGAAATAGCAAATACGTTGTTGTTTTCATCATAATTTATTACTTTTTCCTAACAGAATGATTTTTCTAAACAAGGAAAAAAGTGGTTGTCTATCTATCTATCTACCTATACTAATTACGAACTTTCAAGTGTAGGGCGCGTTCAGCGGAATCGTCCATTTTCGCCGACATTTGCGATCGAGTAGCTGCAAAATTGGGCTTTTCGATATTACTTTTGACGCTCGAATTGAAAAAAGGACACAATTCCGCGTGGACTGCTCGATATTTTGTAAATTAAATGCGTCAATTTTGAAAAAAAATTACGTTTTTGCACCTCTTCGGGTAAAGGCGAACCTCGAGAAAATGTCATGTGACGTCTAGAAATTCCGACAAGCGGATCGATGAACGTCAAAAATTTACATTTTTTATCCGTTCCTGCCGACCTTATAAAAGCCGCTCGCTCTCATGTCTTACGATAAGATCCCTCTAAATACCCTTCGCAAAGAGTTTTGAGCAAAAAAACGGCCTTAAAAACAATTTTCGATCCAAAAAATCGATTTTTGTCGACCCGTGTTTTGCTGCTATTACCACAGTAACGTCAAACCCGAAACGCCCCCTGCCGGACATTCGTAACAACAGTAACAGATAGCAGATAACCTAAAATGTATCCTAAAATGTCCATATTGCGAATGTGGACAGGTGGGAAGCCTTAACCACATATTTCTAGAATGCCCAATAACTAAAGTCGAAAATTTTGACTTATACACAGAGCTAGTGTTGTTCTAATTGTAAGAAAAAGGTATTCTTTTCTCGTGATAATTGAACTAAACGCAGTAATTATTAGTTATCTGGCTACCAGGTTTGGCTTGGTAAACATAGTATTAATGAATTCGGTGCTGTAAAATTTTCGGAGGTAGGTTTGGTTGGCAGACGTGCTAACTGTGTTAGGGCTCTATGTTTGCTCTGTCTGGGGGCTCAGTGGTAATTATTATAACGATGCTCAGGTGTTCGAAAAGTTAACCTGATTTTGGTTGGGTACCAGAAAAGGACACCACAAAAGATTTACCACAAAACGTTCAGGAATGTGATTATGTATATTGTTCGAATTTGTCAAAATTGGCTGATAAATTTGATTTTTTACTGTAATCAGCCGAATGGATGATAGAAAACCGCATTTTTTGAACGGCATTTCTTGAATTTTATGGTAATTTTAGCTCAAATTTAAAATAAATCTACAAGACTTATCTTGTAGATTAAACTTATTTAACGTGTCAGTATTGAGCAGGACAATGATCTTTTAACAGAGGCACAAAAAACAGGAAATCACTGGATACTAAAGATTAAAAATATTTTTAAATTATCTACTTAATCTATACCTATAATAAATGTGTCACCTAATTGGTAAAATATTTGTTATCATTTATCAAGATGTAGTTTCTAAAACGTCTTGGTTAAAGTCTTTTATTATAAACAGTGTAAATTCCATAAGAAAATATCTGGGGTGACCCTCACCCAACTTTCCAACTACATCGTTGGCGCAATGAAGTGTCTGCACACTGTTTGCCATTATTCATTTTGTGAAACCAGAGCCACTCTGGACCCAACTTAAAGTCAGTTTCTATGACATAATGACATATGTCATGATGACATTTAATGTCATGTCATGCCACTTTTATAAACTCTTAAAGGCACTAAAGGATGAACTCTTGAGAGTTTGATCTTAATCGTACGAATCTCTAAGAAAATTCAAGTAAAATTGGCCACTTCCGGTTGTCAGATCGTCACTAAAAATAATCCTGGCAATTCTAAATATGTATGCAAAATTTCAGCCCGATCCGTTATACCATTTGGACGCTATCGTGTTCACAGACACACACACAACACACATACACATACATACCCTACCCACACACATGCACACATATATTTTCCGGAAATCATTGCAATCGATTCAGGGGATCCCAAAACGAGTACTAGTCGAAAAGTAAAAAGACCCTACATATAGAATCTACAAGAAGTATGTTAGTTATTTCAAATTCTGTTTCTTGTGTGTTGTCCAAGTATCTTTTTTAGTTTTTTTGTGCTATTTTCATTAGTTGTCTATATGGATAAGAAATTTTTTAATTAAAGAATAAAGAACGATTTGTTAAATTTCACTCAAAATGATCGAAATTGTTTAAATTTAATTTAATTTTTTTACTTATGCGTGCGTGTATGTGTGTATATCTGTGAACACGATAGCGTCTAAGCGGTACAAAGGATTGGACTGAAACTTTGCATACTTATTTAGAATTGCGGGGGGACGAACTGGATTGTTTTTGGCCACAATATGACAACCGGAAGTGGCAAATCTTACATGCGTCTTCTTCAGGATTTATCCGATTTTGGCCAAACTAATCAGTTTATCACAGTTCACTAATCAGTTTATCCTACAGTGATTTCAAATAAGTATACTAATTTATAGATCAATGGGATGAACGGTTAGGCGCTATTAGCTTTGATAGAAGCGGCTTGATAGAATCCACAGCTTTCGTCGCTGTGTTGCAAATTGTCAGAATTTAACAAACGTGAGTGCCACTGACATGACATGACATTAAATATCAGTGTCAGTTATTATGTTACAGAAACTGACGTTAGGGTACAGAGTGGCTCTGGCTTCACAAAATTGAATAATTGCAAACGTGTTCAGACACTTCATTATGCACACGGTGTAGTCGGAAAGTTGGGTGAGGGCCACCCCAGATATTTTCGATTTGTTATTGAGTCTATACTGGCAAGACATACTGACACAATTAATTAACTCTACAATTTAAAAACTTTGCATAATATGCATTATGGGCTATCGTTCTTCGTGCATGTTCTTATAGCCCCAAAATAACTACATACTTACTGCAGTGGCGGCTCGTCAGGGGTGGCCCAAAAAATATATCACCTGGTACTGATATTCAGTGTTTCACATTTTTATTTGGACGTTATTAATACAATATTTGTTACAGTTAAGTATTTGCCTAATATAAATTCCTTACAACCACTGTCTATATGCCTGCATTATTATATTGAATACATAATAAAATCCAACGGTGCTACGCTACTGGCCGTAGATTTGGTAAATAACGGTAGTGTATGCAACCGAAACTACCAGGTCGGGGTGGCAATTGAGATTGTGCCCACCAGAGGTGACGGATTTCTACTGCAAGCGCGTAAACTGTCCAGCAAGCCGGAGGAGTGGGGGTAGCAAAAAATGCATGTGTGACGTCATAGGCCTAGGCAGATAACGTATTCTAATAGACTAAATAGGCAATAGCGCATGCAACAAATTCGCGCAAAAAGTCGGCCGTTTTATTAGGGTTGTTTAGTGTTTACTCGACCTTCTTGATAGTTCTTGCGGTTAACTACTTCTTAAAAATATGTCGGTTCAAATTTGTAGTGTTTACTTAATAACATATAGTAACACTTCATTAAATAAGTCCTTAAAACTGCATTGATATTTTGCCCACCCAATTAAACAAATCACGAGCCGCTACTGACTTACTGTGGTATTTTAGTCCCATTTTTCATCATTTTTAGTTTCCAACCAGGTTCCCTAGAAGGAAAGGATTATAATCTACGGGAATTAATCGGGTTTTCAGCAGACATACGCGTTTTGAGGTCTCTTGAATCCACTGCAATGATTTTTTGACAATGTCTGTTTGTATGTATGGTTGTGAACACAATAGCACCCAAACGGTACAACGGATCGGGTTGAAATTTGGCATAAGTATTTAGAATTAGAATGGGACGACCTGGTTTATTTTTGGCGACAATCTGACAACCGGAAGTGGCATTTTCATGCATGCAATACAGTTACATGCATTTTCTAGATTCAAACGATAAATTCAACTAACCAATTTATCAATAGATGGGTGGGGAGTACGACAAATAACATTCATGGCGTATTTTAGGTTGGGCATTATATTTTTAATAAAGCCAACGAATTCTGGTTTCGTCTCTTTCACTTTTTGACGATATTAACATACATATGGAGAAATGGGTACACGGTGTTTTTTTGACATCTGTAGCCACAACTATTTCAGCCCACAGAAAGAGTTGACCAGTTTGAAACCTTCGCGTTTTCGCCCACAAAGTGTAGTAAGCGCGGCCTACTACAGAAATTTTCACGCCTGTAACTGTAAATTCGAAGAATTCTCATATCCACATAACAAACTATGGATTAATTTCAAGTCCTACATACACTCAACCAACCTGTTTATTATTCGTATATCTATTGCACCGTCGTGCCAACCACCTGCTCAATAACTTGCTTAGTGCAGTGTTTGGTACACTTTCAAGGGTTTCCTTGTTGATCTAAGGTTTAATCTGGATCTAATCAATGTTTTTAGTCCTCGTGATTACAACCGGCTATTAATATTCTCTATAGGCTTTAATTCAGAGGAAGTCTGTACTCATTACGGCCAAGTATCGTGTTTATTTTTGCCAGATTAATTTCCATCTCAATGGGAGAGATAACATATCTTGTGCCAACATCAATTTATTTATGAAACTTTATCGTTCAGAATGAATAGATAGAGAGAGAGACAGATTCTACTCACTTAGTTCATTCATTAAGCTATGTCCATATTATACCTAATCAATAACCTTTTGCAAAGACATCAATGGGTGATATAACTGAATAGTCACCACAAAATTAAGCACACACCACTTTCCACGGCGACCCCATAAAAGGCAAAATCGTGTCTCTCGAAGAATCAGTACCGGCCGTTCTAGTTCTTGCATTGGTGTTTCCGTTTCGACCACGCAGTACACACGTATGCATGTGTGTACATAATACACAATACCTACGCACACCTTTACATCTTGCTGGCTTCAGTGTACAGCCTGGGTCGGATGTTTTTAGATGGACTGTACACTTCGGCCTCTAGAAGGTCGGCATATACGAACTTCTTCGGGTACGAGTGTGAGTGCGGTGTTATTTCAGCGGTGGGCACGCGGAGGGCAAGAGGATGCATCATCGCAGTCGCTGGGGAACTTAGAATCCACTCGGTTTGATTGCTATAAGGACCCAACGGCTTTACTCAGCTGGACAGACCATACAACCAACGGTAGCGGTCACCAGAATAAACGCATTTGTATACTTTGTATTTTTACACACAAGAACATCGCAGGACAAAAACAAAGCGAACACTTCTCATTTTTGTGGTCATTTTCTTGTTTGATATAAATTCATTAAGTTTAATATGGAAAAAAGAAGTTTGTTTCTTAGTAACTTTGATAATACTTCTTGATATTTGGACTACTGAGATGATATTTCGGTTTATGTGCTTGTTGTTGTGGCTAGGTAAGATAAAAATTCCATGCGTGTACACCAGTAATTATACCTGAAAATTGTCCGTGTCTTGACGCACATGCAGCTAATGAACACAAAACGGAAATGCCTGGCATTACACTCAAATATGTGCAGTTGTCATTAACAATTAAATCAACGGAATATTCTAAGGCATTTGGAAAAATTTTAGTATCTTAAGTGGACGTAAACATGCGTACGTTGTAAAAAAGTCGATAGATATACATACATAAGTGGTAATGGAAAACTCAAAGAGGTATCTGTAGCAAATTTGTTTTTAATACTTACACTTAGTATATTTTCAATTCACGCCAAGGTCCCATTATAGTTGGGTTAGTTCTGAAAACAATAAACGAAACGGAAATTAATAACAACAATATTAACTTTAATAATACACCTAGCAAATATTTATTGTGACCTAATGATAGGTGCCAATATTCAATACATATAAAGGTAAGGCTATTTTGGGGCTACTTATCACCTTTTTCGAATTGTTTGTACATTGTATTGTCACAATGTACAAACTGATAAAAGTTACTGTGAGGTACCAAAAAAAAATAGTTTGGAGTTTTCTGTTTTTCTAGCAATCGATTTGGTTTGAATGCAATATGTTTCATTTCGTATTATTAACTGTCCTCGATAGTCCATCGAGAAGTTGTGAAAAGCTCCTTGTTATTCTCGAAGAATGAAGAAATGAAGAAGGTGTACCTCTTCGACTGTCTCGCGACAGTAGAGAATATACTGGAAGGCAGAGCGTGTGTTCTTCTCGTGTCCTGCTCTCGGCCGAAAGTGTGGAACAAAGAACGCATAAGTACCTCCATCGGCTCAAGCCGCGTTCACACCACAGATTTTATTTCACCAATTATCAAAAATGTTTGTAGTATCCATGTCTGCGAACACGCTAGCACCTAAACGGTACCACGAATCGAAATGAAATGTGATATACACATATTTAGAATTGTCAGGGGACAAACCGCATTGTTTTTTTGTGACAATGCGGACAGAAAAATATTTATAGAGTATATTTTTGGTTGTCCTAGTAATTATTAATATCTGTAATGAGTGTAATGACATTAAATTATTGTAACGACATATACATTAAAATAAATAATAAAGAATTAAGTTGTAATGCTGTAGAAAGTCAAACTTGAAATAAAAAAAATTGAGATAATAAAAAATCTAAAAGCTTTATTAAAAGTCGTATTATACAATTTTCTTGTGCAAGAAACTGAACAATTTTATTGAACAAGAAACTTGTGCAGAGTTTTTGATACAATTTCAGTTTGATATAGCTCAATTTTGTCGTTCAAAAAAGTTGTTCAACTTCTTGTACAAGAAAATTGGGTTGTATAAAACAGCTTTAAAAGAAAACTTTTCGTCTTAATATGAAACTATTCAATTTGATCTGTTAGTCAGTCTGGTGTATCTGATAATTCTATGCCAGCCACACACGTTCAGTTTAAACTGACAGTTTGAACTGTTCAGTTCAACTGTACAGTTTAACCTCTACGTGTGTGGGTATGTCAGTCTCAGTTGAACTCAACTAAACAATAGAGGTTAAACTGTACAGTTGAACTGAACATTTCAAAGTTTGAACTGTTCAGTTCAACTGAACTGTAAACTAAACTGAACTTGTGTGGCAGTCTTCGAGAAAAATAATGTAATGATATAAAAGGACAACATCAATTTTACTTTCCTACTAGTAGATACCCTAGAACGAAAGAAAGTTTTCTAATCGACTGAAAAGAATCGGGATTTCAGCAGAAATACGCTTTTTGAGGCACCCGTGTGTACGTTTGTGCAGTTGCGTTCAACTGAACAGTTCAAACTGGTAGTTGAAACTGAACGTGTGTGGCAGGCATTCGATAATGAAACGACAAACTTATAATTTAAGAATCTCCAATCGCGGTTCGGCAAAATCGCACCCCTCAAGTGTGTCTGCGGCCTGAAGCATGGCGAAATGGAAGTGTGTTGTAGTGATTCGAAGTCGGATAAAGAAAGAGAAGGAAAACGTTGACCCGGTGCCTACCAGTCCGGCTACCGCGCTACGCAGCGAGCGGCGCGGAGCGGGCAAGGGGGCTCACGACGGTCGAGTGCGGGGCGAAGCGGGCGAGCGAGCCTAGCGGCGTGGAGCGCGCCGCGCGGGAATCGGGGACAATGCCGTCGTCCGTAGCCCGGCCGCCCGGAGAAATGAGAAATAAAGGTGGGCACGGCCTCTTCTCCACTACGGATGGATTTTTTTTTTCAATTATTAGGACAATATTTACGATACCGATAAAACTAAGTGTGAGTGTGTGCGCTTCTTTAGAGAGTTACAGATGTTGGACTTGCCAGGGGGCGAGCTGGATTGTTTTTGAACATTATGAACTTCTCGTATGTAAATTTTAGAAGAAACTTGAATATATATCCCCAAAAAGTTCCGATGAAGCTAAAATTTAAAATCTTATCATTCAGTTCTCTTTTTATAAATTCTCTTTTTGTAAATGTCCTCACATATCACCGAAAATGCTGATATAGAAAACAAAACCGATTCGTTATCCTATAGAAATTGAATATATGACATAAATATAATAAACGAAATTTGAAATATCAAAACAATCTAAAATAAACATACCAGATGCAAGTGAATCCAATATGGCACGATGTGGAGAGGTCCTCATTTCCGGAGATAACCGCTTTATAACACTGTGTTACCTGCAAAGAAAACAAACAATTTTTTATTAAGAAGAATATGTTTAATATGGATTTCTAACAGAAAAGAAGAGTTCTCAATGAAAAAAAAATCAACAAAAAAATGTGTTATAAAACCTAAAATACAAACATGCGTGATAGACGATGGTACATGTGGCGCCATCTAATAATTACAATTTTGTTAGTCTGCCTAAATGTTTAGATTTCTCCGAAAATGCGCGGGCGAGCGTAGTTTGTTTACACTTGCGCTAAACCAAAGATATGAATGATCAATCTATGAAACAAATTGATAAACAATACTCGGGGCTATAACAGTGTTTACATGATCGGTTCTAAAAATATGACAACCGTTTCCGTTCCGTTTAGCCGCAACAACACACGGCAAGGCAACATAACACTTCGGGGTCGGGCATCTAATCTTGTCGATCCAACTCATTTATTACATCCGGTAGAGTCAGCAAGAAATACAAAAAAAATACCGAGAGGAACGTAACAAGAAGTCGAGCTCCAATTTGACCATTTCGACCGTCACGCATTCTATCGGTCGGCATTATAAACGTGTGAACGAAATCTGGATGCTGACTAATTATAATATTTTAATTTCCACTTTGGTAAGCAAAACCGATTTCCGGGCCTGAAAAAAAATGCTTGTATTTAATTTTTGCGATCACAACGCAGTGGGAATTGTAATTTAAGAAGCTTGTAACTTTCTGGAATTTAATAAAAAGATCATGATTTATTTCTGTATTAGTAGACTTTATATAACTTTAAGTTTGACAACTTTGACATTTTCTCTCTGTGTAGTTTAACCATGTTTGGTGATAATTGAAGATAACGAACAATCCTCAACACATTTCCACATAAAGGGAAGCAAGTTTCTTCACATAATCACGCCATTCCTGCGTCCATATTAGTCAATAGTAAGCAGGTGTTTTTCAAAGGTCGCAGACAAGCGCGTGTCTACTACTTTCATGTATTTGTAGAATTGCCAATACCCATTTAGGTGTAGAAATACTACATTCCGTTTATTCAACATAAGATTAAATCAATACCAAACTGAAAGAACCAAAATCAAATACGATCAATCACGTGTTGTTAAGACTTTTGGGTGTAAAATTCATAACTTCCTGCCCTGGAATAATTTAACATCGTAAATTTACGAAATACACGCATGGAAACGAGGCTTGGAGATTGAGCTCATTCCTGAAACGTTAAGCGGATGCCGATAGCAGTATAAATGTCGCAATTATACATTAGTTATAGTAACAGAGCAAGTACGTCACTTCCTGTGTACGAGAGCCACATTACATTCAAGCCAGGAGACAACACACAAGCAGCACCAACGCGATTTGCTTGCCTTGGCCGACAGCCATATTTTCAAACCAATTCAAGATTCTATACTATTTTACAAGCAAGAGGTATTCAATGTTTCAAATCGTTTCAGAAATGCTGGTATCTGATTGATATTATGTCTATAATACATAATGAATTATGGTAATGAACAAATTAAATACGTTTATGTCTTATATGTATATTAAGTGTCATTTAACAACTTTGATATGCGGGTATAAAGTTACATGTTATGCCCCAGGGCTTTAAGGATTGTTCATAAATAGAATACATAAACATTTTGTTATGTAATGTCAAATGTTGGATATTTTATGATTCTTGAGGAACAAAAACATGAGTTTTGAGAATTTCGTATACACCACGGGCTATATATGATATTCATGCCCTCGGGTAAGTAAAAAGCCCTCGGGCTTGTAGGCCCTCTAGCACTTTTGAATGTTATTTTATCCACGGTATCTATTTCTAGGTAAAACCGTTACGAGTATATTTTGTTTTGGTTACTTTTTACGATATATGTCAGGCGAGTTTGACGTTTGACCCACGGAGTTTCTTGATAAAACATTCACACGCAATAATGTGTAAAAGAAAGAGAGATATAATACGAGAAAAAAAAGATGACAAGGGAAAGTAATATACATACATACACACTATCTCGTCTATATTTACATTGAAACAAAAAAAAAATAACAAGTCTGTAGTATGATGGCAATTGAAGACGTCTTATCAATAAATAGGTTATTTTTGTAAGTGCCGATAAATCAATTAGTATATGTACGTACAAAGTAATCAAAATGTTTTGCGAAATTTCAGTTAATAAAGCAAAATTTTTTGATAAATCGATAAAAGGCGCTAGTTCAGAAAATGCTACACATAGATTTTCTTCCTTAATATCTTATTGTTGACTAACGTCACACATAATCGAAACATTTCATTTATGTAACAACTTTTCTTAAATAGTAAACAAAACGGACCATAATGTGATAACCCCAACCAATAATTTCGCTATTTTATTATTTAAAGTTTTTACTACCAACATTTTTTCATTATAATTTCGTGTAAATAATTTATGTGAATACCAAGAACGGTAAAATGTCTCCTTACATATACATGGAGCCATCCTTGATTATGATTGTTTTTAAGTGCCATATAATTGCTCATGACCTACAAATGGTCAGGCAAAAAACACTACCCACGCAAGCCGTTGTCACCTAAATGTGTGGAGACACATAATGAGACTTAATTCGTTTCTCTGAGGCACACAACGAAGAAATTAAACAACGTAACTCTTAATATAGTTTTAATTACGACTAGAAATTACGTGTGTTCTATTTATGGAATGATCCAATTTATTATGAGAATAAAATTAAGAATGCAGCATTCGGCCGATGTTTCAGTATAGAAAAATCACCCAAATTTGATTATTTTATTTGCCGCATTGGTTAGATTGAGATTTTTAAAAGGACATCGGTCAACTCTCTCTAAAGCAGCAAAATATCAGTTACGTTAGAAAGATACTTATCTCCTGGCAACTTGGCACTGTTCTGACCGATTACAGTCTGATATTGGCTTGTTTTTTGGCCTTCTCGGTGTGACCTCTCAGAATTTCGGTCATTAGATTACAACCAGCGTGAAATATGGACGGGAATACTATATCTCACTTGCTATAGGCATTCGCAAACTTTTTGCAATACACGACAATTTAAAGAGCTTTTCCTATCAGGTACAGAAGTTACTGTAAAATACCTATATGAGTGATCAATAAAGTGCGTTTCATTTATTGTTAGAAAAGAGAAACGACAAGAAGAACTACAGGTTGCTACCTTAAATGAAGCAAAGTAACTTAAGGAAACTAACGTAAATGTTCTAACTCTCCGGTCTATCTTTATAAACCCTATTTTTTAAATCACACCTATACATAAAAATCTAAAGAGCACAAATCCGGTAAACGTGGGAACCACTCGCTTGTCCCTCTTCTATTCCTGATGGAATGGGCATTATTGAATCAATCACAAACCTTTTGCAGCTTTCGTTTACGTTCTCCATTATCTAACATAATTAAAATACCTATCAATTTTTTTGCGTTCCGCTAATCTGACCATTTTATAAATTACTAAACAAGTTATACTATTGAAACCACGTGTACATCTTGGAAATAAAGCTGTTACTTTATGTGTCGATTTCAAAACAATTCTTCGTTATTAAGTACAAATCTCATTAACATTCCTCAATCCGAAATATTTGAAGACATAATTTTGCATGTTTACAGGTTTCAGCAATGTTACTGAGATTTTCATTTCAAACTGTATTGACTGGTGTTTACTGTGTACGGTTATTGACAAGTCGATATCACCTCATCCAAAAAAATTAATGAGTATAACGCTGAACGAAACGAATAATGGGCGTTCTTAAGTCAATGAAAATAGCGCCGCAAATTGGAGCAGGCTAAGTTTAGAACTTGTATAAAAAGTAACAAAAATATGGCCATCTGCACAACATAAGTCATGTAATTAGAGCTCTGATCATATACAAGAAGAATAAACAGTATGTAGGGATATATACTTGTATGTATACAACATACATGCATGCATAATGAAGTTACACGCGCAACAGGGAAAAGTGTATTATAATAATTATAGTTTGAATTTTGAAAAACCCTTGGAGAACTAAATAAAACCTTGTTCGCGTTTGCGTTTGCTTCAGTGTGCGCGCTACTTAAACATCCACGCAGGACAAACTTTTCGTGTTTATTTTTCGTATCGCGACCGCAGAGTTAAACAATCAATAACAAATGCTTCATTAGCGTGCCAGATTCGGTATCGAGAGGAAGTGGTATGAAGAAATATGAAGGATATTATACATGTTGAGTAGGGTTTCATATGGCGCTGTATCGCGTTATATAATAAGTGTTTATCTGAACTAGAATAATCGTCCGTTCGAGGAGGTTATCTATGTCGAAATACATCCGGGCCTTGCGAACAATCATCTTACTGTACCCGCCATTGGGGCTTCTGACTTCAGCCTTATAAACTACGGTGGCGACGAACATGTTTCCAGTACGCATTTCCATGCAAAACAAAACAGGAAATTGGAATTGTTTGTTTCGGGAACATATCAAACTGTAACACCAGAGATTTTGGACAACACATCTAAAATACTGTCTTAATTGGCGAAGAATTATGTGCTGAAACTGTGTCTATATACTACTACATCCGCTGACTTGAGGGGACGGACGGGAGAAACACCTCTTCCTGTGGATTTAAATATCCTGTTTCCACATCCTCTCTAACATCCGTTCTTTGCGTTAGCCACCGCAAAAATAAGACGATCAACTAACATCAAACCGCACGCAAGTCAAATCATAAGAAAAAATAACATCATCACAGTAACTAATTTTCTAATATTTATAAAAGAGACCACAAACAAAATACACTAAAAATTTTCCGCCCAAATTGTTGACACAAGTGTCTAAACACTTTTTCTTTTATTCAATTTCGTGCCAGAGGCACTCTGAACCTCAACGTAACGTCAGGCATCGAAAGCACAATGTCACTTCATGTCAGTGGCACTGACGTTTATCAAAATCTGTCAATTCGCAACACAGCGATGAAGGCTGTGGATTCTATCTATAAACGCTTATAGCGCCTAAACTGCTCATCCCAATGATCTGTAAATTAACATACAAGTCACCAGGGATTGAGCTGGTTTGTCAGATTGTTGCCAAAACAATCCAGTTCGTCCCCTGGTAATTCTAAATATTTGTGTTCATTGCTGTTTCAGTATTGGTTGCAGTGACAAGTATCCTGTCTACGAATTAATTACTTACGTTATTTGCTTCGTCAAAGAGATTATGATAGATAAAAACACACCGTGTGTCTGACATAATGGATAAAGACGAGTTATCAAATTTCTTGATTAAAATATAAACTTAAGTTGAATTTATTACGTTTTTTGAAAGAAATGGAACAACAAAACAAGCCGTACATATTTATAAACTGATAGAAAAGTCGAAAACATGAGAAAATCAACAAATGACTGTAACGATATACATAAAACGATACTGGTCCGAACTGCGTGACGGATGTCACGTTGCTTTGCAAATACACATATATAATAAAAACGGTAATCTTTTCTCTTACATCTTTTTATATTTTTAGATGAAGGTATTTCTAAGAAAACTTGAAGCCGGCATACGCTAAATAAACAAATGACGTTGGCCTTGATGTTCTAGAAAATCGAAATATGACCAGACATGCAGTCTGGATGCTCTTATACAAGCTCATAATACGGTGGGAACATCCATAACAATATTTTATCAGATATCAGAAAACGACGTTGAAAGATACCACTCTAGATGTGGGCAAATAAAGTGTAAATAGTAGTTGTATGTATATGTATACATACTATGTATGTAAATCGTTATAGAAAGATGAGAATCCCTTATAAATAAGACGTTTGTACTTTCTGATTTGATAAGTGTTAGTATTGATAAGGTTTGTTATGGTCGTCGGTAAAAATATTTCCGTTATTTTTTATTCAGGAACTGAATCTACTCGACATCTACGAACAAACATTATAGTACAAACATACAGTCATGGCCATATGTAACAGATACCTTTGCAAATAAATTTCTTTATATTTAATAACTTGTATAATAACTAGTATGTCTATATCTAAGAAATAAGTTTTATAGGACAAACAATGCATATTTTCAAGTAGATTTTTCAATTTTAATTACACATTATGGCGTAATTTACTGAACACGGCGACCGTGTTATCAGTCAATTACACGTTTGATTAAGATATATTAAGTGACACTTCAGTCAAACAAAGGGTCATTGCTAGACAATCTAGATCTACTCGAATGTTATCAATGAATTGATTTAATTATTGATTGCAATAATTCATGAATGAACCGATATAAAAAGCTGATAAGGGGATCAATTAAAATCATTCGGGTAAAAACCATAGTGACGTAACCGTATTATACAAAAAACTTTGGTCTCCTAAACCTGAATTTTGATTGATACATTTTTATATGATATTTTTGACTATTGACTATTTGCTTCTATATCGTCGGAACTGCAGCACAATAAAATACACCATTACAGATTTAAGCTGAAAAACGTATCGTAAACTTGGCAAATTTGTCTGAGTATGTACCTACGTATCACCAAAGTACAAGAAAAAAAGGAAAAAAATATCCTGGGTAGCCCTCACCTAACTTTCCGACTACATCGTTGCCACAATAAAATATCTGAACACCCTTGCAATTATTCAATTTTGTAAAGCCACACTGGACCCTACCTAACGTCAGTTTCTATGATATACTGACATTTGTCACACTGACATTTAATGTCATGTCATGTCAACGGCACTGACGTTTGTTAAAAAATGACAATTCGCAACACAGCGACGAAGGCTGTGGATTCTGTCAAACTGCTTCTATAATGGTTTATCTCGGATAAATCCCTAAGAAAATGTATGTAACATTTGTCACTTCCGGTTGTCAGATTGTCACCAAAAACAATACAGGTCGTCTCCTGGTAATTCTAAATACGTATACCATATTTCAGACGGAGCCGTTGCTTCGTTTGGGCGCGATTGTGTTCACAGACATACATACATTTTCCAGAAATCATTGCAATCGATTCAGGGGACCTCAAAACGCGTATTTCCACTGAAATCTCGAAATTTTGTTTCCGTCGATTACAAAACTTTCCTTCTAGGGTACTAGTCGGTAAATAATAATCCATAAAAAACAAAATCCACAAAATTCATAATTTAAAATGTATGGATTCTGAAATAATCCAAATTTGTCGGTAATTTGGCAACATAAGCCAGTTGTTCTGAATGGACCGAATAGTTTGCATATCGTTCAGTCACGTACAGTTTTCTGTACGTTAGCAATGATTCGGGAAACGCGTAAGTGTATAACGCGACACACATGCTAACCTCCTAGAAATTTGCGTCAGACCGCGGGAGCATACCACCGCATCGCAAAACATTACGGGTATTGGCGACAATTTTTCGAGAATTTTTACCACTCGTGATCGCCAACGGCTAGCGCGCGAGAAAGGACCGTATTTTTAGTTTGTTTTCGATCGCGTGACGTTAGAGACACTAACTTCAAATATCCGCCCGCCGATATTTATAAACAGCACCGATTTAGAAACACTTGCCTTGCATCTCAGAATATTTCGCACAGTATATATGTAATATGTATGTGTGTGTCTACATACTTGCGTTTTCTATAGGTTAGGTATTCCCAGAAAATTGTCAAAACATTTTTTTTTTACAAAAAGGTGTTTGTATGACTTTCTTGAAGCCACAACTACTCTGGTTTCTCTGTTTTATCAAAATCTGTCAGTTTGCAACACAGCGACGAAGGCAGTGGATTCTGTCAAACTGCTCATCCCAATGATCTATAAATTAGTATACATATTTACTAGAGGATGAACTGGTATCAATTTGGTCAAAATCTTATATAACATTTGCCACTTCTGGTTATCAGATTATGGCCAAAAACAATCCATTTCGTCCTCTGGCAAATTAAAATGCGTGCACCAAATGTCAGCCGGATGCATTGTACCATTTGGGCACTATCGTGTTCATAGACATATATACCACATACATATTTTCCTTCTAGGGTACTTAGTCGAAAAGTAAAAATAATAAATATCTTGGCTCTTGACGAATTTCCAATCTCTTATAATATCAATTTAGCATAATTCAAGTTCAAAACTGTATAATACGAACATCTAACACCTCTAAAACATGATTAATATGCTTCTCGCAAACTATTATATAGTTAATATTCACAGTGCTGGCTCTAAAATCATCTCTTAGTCTAGGACAGACTATAGGTGGTCATAATACAATTGCGTATTAAATATTGATTAATTAATTGTGTAATAGTCTCGATTAGAGTCGTAGTATAAAGGAAGTGATGATAGATATATACGTGGAATTCCTAATTTGGTGTCACAATAGCGCGAATGGTATGCCATCCAAAAGAACATCCTTCCTGTGCTGTTTATGGACAAACCTCCGGACTTTATATCTTATTTGTGGCCGATGATGCTATTAGTTATACAAGGTGTCGTGAAACGGTTCTTCCAGCTTCAAAAGAAGCTAACAAACAAGAATACGTGTTCAATACACAGCGAAGGCCTTTGGATACCGGTTACGAAAGTACACAGACTCTGTTTGCTCACAGTATTAAAGACCAGATAAGTGGAAAATATAATTGATAAGGTCCAATGTTACTATACCTACGTATAACGTAGATTTTTTTTTGGCGTGTAGGAACAACGTTCTTGATTTTCAATATCTTCCAACATAAGGTGCGTTGTTTGTACTGGCCAGGAAATTTTGCGCAACTCTTTGTTTGTACAGATTAGCGTTAGATACCTGATGTAAATATGACGATAAGTTTTCGAGCTTGTTGTCTTTTCTAGATTATACTATATACTTTTTTAACACTGTGGAAGTGTACCGCCTTCATATTGTGGTTCTTCTATTTAATGGCATAATCACGACGATATTGTGGCCAACGCAAAATTGGCACGAATTGTTTTTTGAGTGAGTAATAAGGAGATATGCAAGAAGCGCCGTGCTGGCACGATTTTGTGTCAAATCTCCCGTCGTTGTGCCTATATGGTATCAAGCATCAGCTCACTCACAACGGATATCCTACTTTATTTGTAATAGACCGTTTCCCGAGCTACAACAAATGCTTCATTTCACGATCCACAGCATCAAGATACCTACCGCTTGTTGCTTATACGAGACGTTTTCTGCTTTAAACTATAGTACAATGACATCCCACTCTTTCTATGATTACGTTTGTTGTCCAAAAACGAACCACACATCTGACACATCCTTAGAACGCAAAGAAAACAAGGACAGTAACGTTGGAAATGAAATTGCTGTTCGGTCCAAATACGGAACGGAATCATGAATGAAAAATATGCGTTGATGACGTTGTCTCATTCTTGTTTACACCATTGAGAATTCCCAGAATCGACTAATTGTTACTACACAATTTAGTATTATTAAAGCAAACATTGTTGTAGCAAAGGTCAGTCCGAATTCTTGAATTAATGAATATCGCTTCCTCTCCGTATTAGCGGAGCCAATTTTCCCTCAAGATTCCCATTATTTCTTCTTCTTCTTTAACACATTTCCCACAATATAGGAGCCTGACTGGTAACCGTTCTACCATCCTCCTTCTCTCCTATTTCCTTTCAATTTCAACCTTCCACCGTTGGCGCTATTCTCCGAGCTCAAGGTTCTGATTATGCGAGCCATAACAACCATAAATTAAAAAGAAAACGCCATTACCGACCGGCAGCCGACATCCTCCGACTGTGTTCTAGCCGTACAGCCGAGATAAAGCAAATTCGCAGGAAGCTATCCGGCCTTTTCCGGGAAGCGACAAGCGATTAATTGACCCGACCAAGAGAAGCTCGTTTTCAGTATTATACGCCTAGCTATATATTTTTTCTCTATAAACATTTCCATTATGTAATCTTCCTGGAATGGCGAAGAGATGAGGCAAAAACTTCTGATTCTTCTTGTTAACTTGCGTTGCAATCTTTGGTTTTACCCTTTTATCAAGCTATATCTGCTTATTTTTAGATATGCTTAGCTACATCTTTTCATGAGAACAGCTGTTGCAAAGGCAATGCAATGTTTACAGCCGTATGATGGTCGCAAAATGCGTTTTCTATATAGACAATTCCATTGAGTAATCAATCTTCTTGGAACAGCAAAGAGATGAGGCAAAACTTCTGATTTTTCTTGATAAACCTACGTTGCAATCTTTGAATTATCTTTTTATGAAACTATATCTTCATCCTCATCAAGTTTTCTGATCACTTTTTATGCTAACCTACATCAACCACACGTTGTTCGCGAAAAGGGTTTTCTGTATAGACAATACCACTCAATGGCATTGTCTACCCAGATAATCTTCTTGGACAAGAGATGAGAAGTGACAAACAGTTCTAACTCTGGTAAATCCTACTTCTTGGTAATCTGGTCTTGCAATCTTTGATTTAGTCTTTAAATGAAGATCCACATCATGTCATAAAAATGCCTCACATCAGTCGCCAAATGGTCTGGTAGTACCTATACAATTTGATTCTCTTTCTAATCATTTCGAAGCAATGCGACGCATTGCAATCTTTCTTTTAATCTTCTATAGAGCTTATAAAGTTGGTGTTGGTGAGTGGACATGTGTGTAAGCTACACCAGGATAAATAGTGTGGTAATCCTGGTGTATATACTGATATTATATTATCCTGGGTATAAACTATGATGTAAGGTGTTTTGTAAGACTAGACTCCTAAATGAGAATAATAACACTCGTGGGTTGAAGTACGGTGCCAGAATGCATCTGTTGGTAAACACAGGTAGATGCAGGTGTTCTTCCTCCTGGCTGTCGTGAAATGATCGTTGCTTTTCAAGGAGAAATAACCGAAAGGAAAAGAGTTAGATGAATCCATCTAAAAATAGAGAGAAACCATCTGAGCGGCGAGAAAAAGTCCCCCAACAGACCGGAAACTGACTATTTAATATTTGGTTTTTGCTTCTGCTCGCGTACAAGCACCAAACCGCTTCTATAGGAGGCAAGTACGGGTGAACGAACTGGCTACTGTGCTGGCTGCTCTCTAGAGAGCCTCGTGCGACATTGCCGATTGAATGAAGTTAATGTTTGATGAATGAAACCTCCTGTCTTACCTTTGAGGGTGGTAAACTGGTCGTAGAGTGTTCGTCGGTTCTCTAGCGAACGGTCAAAGTTGTGATAGATCCTTTAGTAGTACAGGGTGTTTAGATATCGCGCACAGTACTCGCTAAAACGCTGAAAAGCTGCAGTGTGGGTTGCGTCAAGTCAAACTGTAGCATTTGGCAGCCATTTTTCTGAACTCCTGGGCATCGGACGCACAAAAACACTCGGAAACTATACGGGAACGATCCGCACAAGATGTTAACACAAAATTCCGACACAAACTTGAACTAAAACCGTTCGTTTTTGGTCAACACACGAAACTCTGTCAACTGTACGAGAGTCTGAGCGGTCTGGCTGCTGTTTCGCGAGATGTGACGTTGTGCGCGTGCGCGAAGCCTCGCCTCGATCTTCTCTTCACTTCTCCGGTCCCCCTCGACGTCTCTGGCGGTGGGCCCCTTCGTTTCATTCATCCTTGGGTGTGCGCTGCGCGCGCCATCACTTCACAACCAAAACAAGACAACATTACATATACGGAATTAGAACGAACGGGCTCGCTGGCTGTTGTTGCTCTCTTCTCCGATGGAGATATGGCTCTCTCCGTCCGACCTATGGCCAGAGATCGCTGAACAAAACGATGAATGGGTTGCGGGACCGTTTTGTCTCTCTCCACACTGTTCTCTGTCCTGCTCGTTTTTAGGAAACACCGTGACCTAGTGCAGCGGAAGTGGTCGTCAGGAAGTTGAGGTACGAAGCCGCTACTGGACAGAATTACTTCTCCTGCACTTGAATGACGAGAAATTGTCATTCAGGTGCAGGAGTATACAAGCGTTTAAAGATTTCCAAGGAAAATTAGACCACAATAATTGTAACAGAAAATGCATCTTTAGAAGAGCTACTTGAGTTGTACTTAGTTTAGCAATTTTCTTTAGGGTTTGTCTGTTGTATTAAACTAAAAAAAACACTATCAAATAAACAATGAGCATTCCTGATATAATAAAGGCAATCATTAATATTGAACACCAGAAACCAAATCCAACTTGAATTCAAGCGTCGAAATCTCTTGCAATACTTCCATTTCGAGAAGCCACAGCCACTATGGATATCAACCTAATGTCAGTCATAGAATAACATTAAATCAAAGGAAACAAGCAAGCCGACAGCCTAGCTCGAGAAGACTCCAAGGCACCCTTTTACGGACCAGTGCCCAGCTGCGGAATTACTAAAGACTACATTAGAAGTATGGAACAAAAATATGAACATAAAGCAAAGAAAGCTTACTGGTACCTAAACATTCACCGATATAAGACAAGCAAAGTCAAACATTACCTTCCCTGCCTCTAAAGCCAAAGAGTTTCTCCAGCTATAAAAGCCTGATCTCGGACTGATCATGGGACTCCTCACAGACACTGTCCACTGGGATATCATCTCACAAAAATTGGACATGAAAATAATGCAAGCAGTATCATTGATGGATTATAATGTATAATGGATGTACACGAAACACCTTTCAGGTCGAAGTATCTCGAAAGGTCTGCGGCCCATGCATATCATACCATACCCTATCATTCCATACCAACATCTCATCTCGGAAAAAGTTTGCACAGCACGATTTATATAGCACTGTTCACCGTCGACCAATAGCCGATGGAAAAAGTGCCTTGAATTAACAAATTTATTTCATCCACTAATTGTTATAATTCTGCTCTGCAATAACTATGGTAGGTAAGGGCATGTCTCAGTTATTTTATGATGTAGTTATCGATATGATCACACATAGGGAATGCGTTTGTTTAACTTATTTTAGGTGGGACTGCATTTGGTCGCCGGATGCTGAAAATACTCATATTTAATTCATTTATTTGAGGCACTAATTAGCAAAATTTCGGGCTGCAATAACTATGGTAGTATAAACGATGGAAATTCATTGAAGTTTTGACATGTCATGTCGGTGGCCACTGAGACGTTTATCAAAATTTGCCAATTTGGAAGCTATCATGTTCACAGACATACATACACAGAAATCATTGCAATGGATTGCGGCCTTAAAACGCGTATTTCCACTGAAATCCCATTTTTTTTGGTCCGTCGATTGCAATACTTAACTTCTAAGTTACTATTCGGAAATTAAAAAACCTAAATGTTCTTAAAAATGAATTCATAGTTATAATTTCAATAAAATGTTTAGCAAGAAATTGTAGGTATACTCTTCTCGTCTTTCGGCCTGTTGACATCATAGTGTTTCGTTCTCATAGTAACCAACCGTCAGCGTCATGGAAAACGAAACTTCATTGTGAACGCTACATTATAGTTATGATGTGTTTATGTCTAATACGGTTGTAATCAAATGTATCTTTTTTTGCAAGAAAGCAGGACAGAGATATAACCTGGTGGAGGTAAAGTACCGCCAAAGTCTTGTGATCTGTTCCGGCCATTAATAACATGGCACAAACATCGAAATAAACCGGTGTCAACCGTAGCACATTCACTTATTTATATCGCGAACATAGATATATTTAGAATCGGTATCTGATTCACTACTTCTGTCCGTTGTAGTAAGTTGCCAGGAAGTCAGTCCTCGTCCGACTAAATTGTGAATGTGCTCACAAACATGCCAGGTATTTGTACCAAACCTATAGCACACATACTAGATAGAGGCTATTTTCTTCAGGAAGTGCCCGACTTCAAATTCTGATTGTATTGAATTATGTGACCTTGTTTGATTGTGTGTGTATTTCTATACCTACGTATAAGTTCGACCGAACAAAATGTGTTTTTTCAATTTAGGAAACGTCAAGGATGTACCGGAGTGCATTCCCTATCCTGTCAACTATTTTTTTGTCGTATGTGGATTTTCCATCACTTTGTACAAAATGAGGGTGTCAACGGTAGCAAATCAAAACATCAACAGAAAAATCCCATAAGTCTTCGGGCTGTAGGATGTGTCCGTATAATGAACTCGTCACTCAACGTACTTCCAAGTTTAAAAATATTAACTTTCCTGTGTGCCTCGGATGGCACACTGCTGCTATTCCCATCACGCAGCGGAAGTACCATCGTAAATGCATTTTTAACTGTCTACCAACCACGCTACCAGTCATCTCAAATGCCAACTTTGCACTTAAAATATCGTTGTTACGTGTTTTTGGTTATCAGAATTACAAATGGTGTATTATACTATGATAAAACGCAGGAACAACAAGAAATGTGCTAACTATCTATCGGTATGTTTGTATTGATGTGTTGTTTACACATGGCGACTCTAAATATTTGGTAGTCTGTAAGTTTGGACAGAGCAACGTTTGACCAAAATAACTCCAAAAATAAATCTAGCATCTAAATAAAGTCGCCTCCTCTATTGATCAAATAAATAAACTAAAACCAATACCACTTAAAGGAACAGGCGTATTTATTGCTTGATAGTTATCAAATTGTGCTCCAGAACAATCGACCTCTCAAACACACACTCACACATCATATATATAAAACATAATTATCTCTATATAATAAAACTGATTTATCTAATTATTGGAGTCAAATAGCAGAAAGTATTTTTGTCTAATTTGTAGATTACAGTTATGAATGAAGCGGTTATCGTTGCTTTTGTAAATTACAGATAATATGTTTACTCAGTCGCTTTGATGGTTTTTACACATAGTTGGACATTTACTATCGCACTTCTTGATCTTATCTGTCGCGAAAATACCCAGTCGTATGATATTTTGACGTGTTTTGAAGATCTAAATCACCGAAGATTATATCAGATACAATCTGCACTTTTCATCAGTACGTTAAAACAGTACCTAAAAGAAATCTTTGTTCAAAAGAATGAGAGAAATTTGCTTCAAATTAAAACAAAGATCGATATTAGATAGTGGCAGACAAAGCTTTGGTTGTCGCAAAGAAATTATTTCTTTGGTGATATTTATTAAATTAATCATATTTGTATGAACGTTAATTAATTTAAATTTAATAACATAATATTTTCAGAAGAAATGAACATTTTGTTTCAAGAACTCTCCGTTCCTTTTAAATAAAAAATCTTCCTTTATTGTTTGACAATTTAGTACATGGCATAATAACATCGAACGTTGATTTAAAAACTATAAATTTTCATATAATCAAACAGTAGTGAATTAATTTTTTGTTACATTAAAATAAAGAATTCTTCTTTAATTTAATCATTATTTTATTATGTTCGGATTATAATAGAGGCCCCAAGTGAAAAAAAAAAAAACGTAATAAAAGACTATGGTGGACTCATTATAGATTATTAGTGGAGCATTCAAGCAAAAGTGGATCCAATTTTTGCAATTTTTGACTATACTAGACAATATCAGCGACATCTCCTCCTCCTTTGATTTTACATTTCTTTTCTCTCTGTGTGGTATCAATGGCATGTCTCTGGTATATCAGAATGACGTCACCAAATAATGTAGTTCTTCTGGTAGTCAAAGTAATTCGAATTATAGACTTTTTAGGCCCTTCTGCGTAAATTTCAAAGATCCAAACGTTAATACAACTTTTGATTGTAAATTTTTTTCAAAACAAATTTATCACACTTATTTTCGATATAGGTTGCCAAGAAAGGGTAGAAAAAATAACGTAAGTAATGTATGTACACTTGAAAATTTATTTTCGCATATTATCGTAATCAATTCATAACCATCTACTCGTAGATGTGTGCATAAAGAAGTATTACGTACTTTGTTGATCAGGTGATAATAATTGACGTTTGACATGTTTTTTTGTTGCATTGAGTGTGTCGTGTTGATTGCAAATCTGTATTGAAAACAAAATACATTAAATGTCATTTAAAATAATAATGATCTAAAATAAAAATGATAATAATGACAGGATAATTATTAATAGGTAGTCAGCAAAAAATATTGTTTTTTAATGATGAGATAGCTGATTTGAAAATTTGATTATGTGGTAACTTTATTGATATCTGATTTGTTCACACTATTTATTTGATGTAAGGCTGAACTGAAATGAAGAATACGCATTATGTGTCTACTTGCACAGAGGGAAAAATTTATTCGATACAACACAAATACCTTTGAGTGAAGAATATCACTTGTTTCTATATCCGCAGAAAGATCATTTGGTTGGTTCAAGTAAAATACAAAATTCTCAGGGTAAGAATATGATTTTCTTGATGTTCCAAGTATTACGTTTTCTTGTTTTCAGTATGAAGGAACTGTTTGAAAGGAATTATTTCTGTTTTAAGGGATACGTACGTATACTTTTGGGTCAAGAAACTGTTTGTTCGTTGAAGCATGTATATTTTTCACCTAACAAAATATTGTTGTTGTCGTAAAACGAACGTCTTACTCTTTTTATATGTAGAACAATAACATTTTCTTCGTCAGAGCAAAATATGCTTAACATAAACATACTAAACTCTTAAACCGGAAGAATAACTACCCGTTGAAATAACTACATAAATTGAAACTCTTATTACAATAAAATATTATTTGGATAGCAAAAATATCCTCCTCATGCTATACTATATACGCAAAAACAATTTTTCTTGATATCTAAGAATAGAGTTCTGTCTGTGTAGGCTATTCCACTACAATCCAGGTTTTCCTCATAATCCTTGTAAGTCACCCATGAAATAAAACACTTATGCATAGATGTAAACAAACAATATACGAACACTCAATATCGTCAGACTTATATGGCAGTAATATGTGGCAAAAGACGCGAGAAACTGTTAGCGCCATCTGTAAAGTAATTGCACAACTTTCTATGTATCTCTCAGAGTAAGAATCTTGGATCAAGAAACTATTTTTTCGTTGAAGCATATATATTCTTCGTCCAACAAAATATTTAAGTTGTTGTAAGACGAACGTCTACTTTTTTATAGGAGAATAACTTTTTCTTCGTCAGAGAAAAATATACTTAACATAAACATACTACATAATTCTTAAATCGTAAGAATAACTACCGTTGAATAACCGTTGAAACAACTATATTGAAATTTTTATTAGAATAAAATATTATTTGTATAGAAAAAAATCCTCTTCACGCTGCACTATATACGCAAGAATAATTTTTCTTGATATCCAAGAATAGAGTTCTCTCTGTGTGGTGGCACTTGTCATTATATGAATTTTTATTATTATTCACTTTTTGCAAAGAGTGTTACCCATCACATAAAAAAGATGTGACACATAATTAAAGTAACCGGCAATATGATCTTCTTTGCTTTAAGAGTAATATATTTCATTTTAATACTTTCTAGACAGCACACCTGTCATTAATATTTCGTTATTAAAATACAATAATAGAAATAATATTTGTTTACCAATACAACCCCATGGAGGGTTTTTATACCAGCAGATATGTACACTATTATAAATAAAACATGGAGACTCAGTTGAAATAAACAACTTTCCCATTAAAAACCCACTTCCAACAGAAAATTGAAACAATTTCTAGAACAACCCACCAATCGACAATATCAAACATCCACCCACACATCCATATCGAATCCACACCGCACCGCCGTATCAAAAATTCCAAAACGACCGCACAACGTCAAACGCTGGAATATCGACTTTCCGTCTTTAATTACCATGTCACGAGAACTCGGTGGGTTGTTTCAGTTGTCTATGATGCCCACGCGTTCCGGGGGCAGTCCTGGCACCTCCTTTCCTGCCCACGCTGTATACACTCATAACCAAGCGGAAGCGTTTCCATCCAGTGATGGACTCCAGGACCAGCCCAGGACTCGCAGCTTCCTGGGTGTGGATCCGGTGTTACCATGGTGACGACCGTGAAAAGCGTAGGTCTAGGCCACCCCCAGTCGCCCACGCGCCCTCCAGATGCCGCCCACGCGGGGTTGAGGGTTGATGTGCATCTATTACGTCGCAGTTTCGTGTTTGATGTTTTTTTTTTTCGTTCGCGTGGGCGTCCTTTGGAGGATTATTGACGGTCTGACGGTATGAATTTTTAGTGGAGTATCTTGCATGGAAATTGCCCTTTTGTTGGGGATGTTTGTGTTGCGAGAGCAATTTAAAAGGGGTTACTTTGTAGGGGTATATGGAAGCATGATAAGATTTTGAAAATAAATGATCCCTTGTCAGATTTTGAAACGAATCAGTAGCATTTTGATATTATGCGTAAGGTAATACAAATTGCAATGGTAATTCTTGTGTGTCGACGAGGTATTTGTGAAGTTGGGTGGCCTATTTGTTATGGAATGCTGATTTTTTAAATCAACAGTCAGATAATGTTATTTTGCGGAATTTCTCCTTTGATTTACTGCTTTTTTCTTCAGATTTCTTGGTTGAGGATGGGTTTATTATGTTATCATTGTGAAAATGCTCTAGAAAATCGAAATTTCCCTTGAGGAGGAATGCAAAGTTCAGCATCTTTTGCGTCTATGTATTACTTTGTCACATGCTGTACTTGTTTACCAACAACTGTCCCTTGCGCTCAAAATAAGTACGGACGGAAATAGGTATGCCCAAAAGTTCTATTTTTTGACACCTATATATTTAACAGCCATACGGCGAGCCAAAGTCTCGTCTTGTTGGCACTCCACACTCCTGTAGGTATATTCATTCAGCTCACTAGCCTATTTCACTCAAATGACGTCACCACTTTCCTATCTTCTCACAGATCAAATGAAAATTAACCCACAATCCAGCCCGATTTATACTGCCATAACCGTAAGATTTAACCGTATGTCTACGTTACGGTTACTGCACTATAAATCGACCTTCTTCTGGGTTCAGAACTGTTTGAAATTGTGTTAAATTTCAAAGTGTACTCGTTTATTCATCTTGATTTAGCAAACATGGCACGTCTTTATAATCTATTTAGTCCAAAAGATATCCGATCCGCCCTTTGTATCTTGGTGGCGTTCGTATGCATATGAATGATGAAAAAAATGGGTATGAATGGATCTCTAAATACCGGAAATGCGGCACCATTCACCGCTTTGAAAAGTGAATACTGTGTGTCCATTGATCGGTACCGCTGGCCGACGCATGCGTGCGGCGATGTTGACCCATTCACTTTGTCGTGTTTCCCCCTCAATAGGGAGTTGTAAAAAAGAGGTCAATGTTGTCTGTAATTCACTCTAAACACTATTAATGATTTGCGAATGATCGCGCGATTCTCGAGTAAATAGACAAATAGAGAAGGAATAAACGAAAACGCAACTTTTTCTCTTAAATAATGTTGTTTTTTTTGTGTTGATGATTTATGCTAGTGAAAATAAAACAAAATTGTCGAGAAATTTATATTAAGGTGCATAGTTATATAGCATAGATATATAACCTGTTTATTGTTAATAGCGACGCGAAGGTATAAATTTAATTTTTTTACTTTATCATACGTAGTATATATTGATACTTGATACTTGATGATATATTGTATTAATTTGTAAATGTTTGGTAACAATAAATGGCTATCTATCTATCTATCTATCTATCTATCTATCTATCTATCTATCTATCTATCTATCTATCTATCTACGTAGTATGACAAAGTATTGTAATCGTGTCGAAAAAAAAATTGAGATTTTAGCGGAAAAATGTCAGTGTGTGTGTGTGTACCCGTTTTTTGTGGCGACGATTCCGGAGAAACTACTGAAGGTATCGAGACGAAAGTTCATATTTAGAAGTTTCGTGACTAAACTTAGAGCTGAAAGAAGTTTTGTCCAAAAGGGCCCAAAGGAACTCGAGGTTTACTCTTATCATTTTTCAACCATTTTGCAAATTAGCCGCCATTTCTGCAATTTCGTCAAAATAGTTAAATAATAAACTATAGTAGAGAAAATTTTGTATAATTTATGTCCATTCCATTTTTTGGAAAAAAAAATTAAATCATAGTAAGCGGATGCCCCTTGAACTTCCAAATTGCCCCCCTGAACACGGCTGTATCGTATGATAAAGTCATGTGCCTGACCACATCAGATTTTTTGTTTTAATTCTAGGAATGGAGGATGGTGGTGTAATGTAGAAGTGCGTACGTCACTTCCGGGTGTCGAAATACAGTTAACATGTTCAAGCAACGTTTACATACGTAGGAAGAAGGTACGGAATTAGAATTCTTGCTGTGAGATCGAAGCCGGTACCTGAATGGTAAATTGAAATATCGCGATGAATGAATGAATTATTTATGGAGAACATCCGATTCAAGAAGACAGAGATAAATAAATATCAAGCGTGTATTTCGGAGAAATGCCGAAACCATTGATCAAAACAAAAGATCTTTAGGACAAGAACAAATTTGGTTACGGACGTTTCTAATATAAGAGAGACAAAAATACAGGAAGACAAATTTGAACTGTATTCAAATTTTTTGTTCCTGATCAGGCTGAAGTGTAGTGTACATGTTTAGGTATTATTCAACCGATTTTGACTAAACTGATACCAGCTTATCCTCCAGTGTCTTTAAATATGCACACCAATTTACAGATTATCGGGATGAATGGTTTAGGTCCTATAAACATTCATAGATACCATTCTATCTGATAGTAGCCGCAGCCTTTGTCACTATGGTTGCAAACTAACAAAATTTGATAAACGTCAGTGGCCAGTGACATTAGGTTCGCATCCACAGTCGCTGTGGATTTTCAAAATTGAAGAATTGCATAAGGTTTAGACGCTTCAATGTGTCAAAGTACGTAGTCGGAATGTAGGGTTGAATTGCTATATGCGGCAGTGTTTAGTTTTTGGTATATTTTCTTATGGAACAAAACACTGACTATCTCTCTAAATTTTGTTAGTCTTGACCTGTTTTTTGTTTATTTTTAAACGTCATCGATTTAAGGTAAAATAATGAAAGAGATTGGAAACAATTTTCAATTCAGGGTCGTAATATTTATTACTGACCGCTATAATTTGCAAGCAACGTTTTTAGATAATTCTTCTGCAATCAAAGGGTTGTTATATAGTGAAAATATAACATCAGGCTTAAAAGAAGTACGGTAGTTATGACGTAACACCAGTGGCGGCTCGTCAGGGGTGGCAGGGTGGGCAGTGCCCACCCAAAAAATATTGGATCACCTGGTACTGGTATTCAGTGTTTCACATTTTTATTTGGACGTTATTAATACAATATTTGTTACAGTTAAGTATTTGCCTAATATAAATTCTTTACAACCACTGTCTATATGCCTGCAGTATTATATTGAATACATAATAAAATCCAACGCTGCTACGCTACTGGCCGTAGAATTGGTAAATAACGGTAGTGTATGCAACCGAAACTACCAGGCCGGGGTGGCAATTGAGATTGTGCCCACCAGAGGTGACGGTTTTCTACTGCAAGCGCGTAAACTGTCCAGCAAGCCGGAGGAGTGGGGGTAGCGAAAAATGCATGTGTGACGTCATAGGTCTAGGCAGATAACCCCATACCATAGCATAGACGTATTCTAATAGGCTAAATAGGCAATAGCGCATGCAACAAATTCGCGCAAAAGGTCGGCCGTTTTATTAGGGTTATTTAGTGTTTACTCGACCTTCTTGTTGGTTCTTGCGGTTAACTACTTCTTAAAAATATGTCGGTTCAAATTTGTAGTGTTTTCTTAATAACATATAGTAACACTTCATTAAATAAGTCCTTAAAACTGCATTGATATTTTGCCCACCCAATTAAACAAATCACGAGCCGCTACTGCGTAACACATGTTAGAGCTAAGCATGCTACATTACAGTTGTTACTTACCTCAGTTATATAAATACTTAACCTGATCTTAAGACGTTCCACAGGCGCGGGTGACAACGCGCAAAATTATTATTCATTTCTTGGGTGGGTCTACAAAAAAAATAAACAACAAAAATTCCATTTGATAGAAATTAATTCCACAAAATTTATTTCAAAACCTTACTTAATTACATCGTATTTTTCTCTTCAATTATTTATAAATATACACAACATATCTGATTCATCCGCGCCTAAGTTATCGTGGCAACCTCAAGAAACTCATATTGCAATGTTGAGGCTTCAAGAATTAAATTATACATGATGTAAATAATATAGAAAGCATGGTAGTGTTCGATTTCACCAAAACACTCGTACAGTGTAAATAAAACCTTAGGGAAATTACATGCACCGTGGAAGGAAGGTGGTTTGTTTGGAAGATGGGAAATTAGAAAAAAACCTAAAACCAAAAAAAAGAGAGGTAGGGAGAACTGGGATAAAACTAATACAAAATCTCAAAAGCAAACATTGTTTGTTGTTTCTGTCATGGGGTTTAATAGAAACAGACTGAGACGCTACAAGATCTGGAAGGTTTTCTTCAGTTCTACCATCAGTTGCCAATCGGTCTTCAGGAGGTCATCCCTGAAATAATCTTTACATGCGTCTATAGACTGCCGGGATATCTGAAAATAGAAAGAGAAACAACACATTAACATATTATTTTGCTTTGTGGTCTGGTTGAACTTCACGTTTAAGCTTAAAGAAGAAAACAGAGTAAGAAGTTGAGCAATTGATATGTGAAATTGGATTATATGGCTCACGATCATATTTACACAGTCAACAGCGCCCACCTAATGTTTACACTAATTTCGCAAAGTGTTACAAAAGGGGTGCGACGACAACACAATCTAGATGGCGCCACGTCCATTCGCTAATTAACTCCACCCTACACAATGAAAAACTTCCTAAAGGTCAAACTCAATGATATAATATCCTACCCACTCCATCAAATACACGAAGGCTCAAGAAAATTTCACCTAAAAATATGTCTATAATTTGCTGAAAGACTCATCAAACTCTACCTAAGATTGAACAAGTTATTGGGCCTCAGGTTTAGTATACGAAAGACCTTTTAAAAAGAAAGATCTTCTAATTTGACGGAAAAACGGATATTGCAAGTACGTCACGTGGAAATTGCCGACTTTATGGGGTACGAAACGGGCTCTAGCTATTGGTTGCTTACGCGGTTAAAGTGATGAGGTCACCGCTGACGTCAGAAGCGCCCCATTTCGCCGTTCGGTTAGCAACCGAACGTTTTTGGGGGGTGAAATAGAACGCTGGAGGAGGTTTTCCGCTCGCTGCGGAATGGCGAAATTGGATATATTCAATTGTAAAATTATTTCCTGTCGGGTTCTAGCTCTGGAAATTTTGCTTATACATATATCGTACCAAAATAAAATATCACCCAACTTTTCGACAACATCGTTGACACTGGTTGGCATAATAAAGTCTCTAAACACTTTTGCAATTATTCAATTTTGTGAAGCCAGAGCCACTCTGGACCCTACCTAACTTCAGTTTCTATAACATAATAACATTTGTCATACTGACATTAAATGTCATGTCAGTGGCACTGACGTTTGTCAAAATCTGACAAAGGCATTGTATTCAGTCACACTACGTGAACTGTAAAACCAAACAAATTTTAACCTGAGACCTGCGCGAAACGACGACATTCGAGATTGCAATGGATTCAGGGGGATCTTAAAACGCGTATTTCCGCGGAAATCTCGAAATTTGTTGTCCCTTGATTACAATACTTTCCTTCTAGGGTCATAGTCGGAAAGTAAAAATAATCCAGTCCGGGTTTCGAAACGAACCGACTGTAGATATATATACGATTATCGTTAAGAGTGCATTGTGAGTGACAGACAGCGATTGCGTCCGACGAATTCGAGAAAGAAAATCGTTCGTTGACACTTCTCTCGACGCGGTCCTAGAGTGAGGCCTTGCGGAACTCCGTTGTCCGATTTGGGCGCACGACCTCCACGCGTAAAAGTGTCGAAAGTCCGTACACCGAACGAGAGGAAGCGATAAATATCTCGGCTCGGGCGGGCGCGCGTTACACCGCCCGTGGATTCCACGCATTCCCCAACGACGAAATATTAATTTCATGCAATCGACCAATCCGAGAATGCTTACAGTTTCTTCGAAGCATTTCCAGACTCTACCAGATCTGTGGTTATGTGATTCAAAACAAATTACATAGACACGGTGTGTCGAGGCAGTCTGGATAATAATATTTATTATTTCTTCTGTATTATGATAAACCTAGGACCCACCATTCTTAAAATTCTCTCATTCATTCAGGCATTCGCCTGCAATTCTAAACTGCAGTCCATTCACCGTTCCAGAAAATCCCTTCCCCGTACCATCCCAGAAAACCTAAAAGCAGCTCCCGATTTGACCCGTTTTTCCTTTGACCTGGTTCGAAGAATATGACCCGTGCATGCCCCGCTCGTACCCCTTGCCCTGCTGCAACAACCACCCACCGATCAACATCCCAAATCTCCGGAACGTTGCAAAACAGAAAGACTTGCATCCGCGGAGACGAAGGCCGTTGATCCGAATGCTCGCGCACAATGCGCCAAAACGGGAGCGATCGATAGATGGCGTAGGCGTCCGGGGGGTTAAATGTAGGACGAAGGGGCGTAAAATATAGTCCAGACAGAAAAATAACACCACCACGTCATCATTTTGTGTAGTCTATCTTTTGGTTTGATAGAATGGCGTTTCTTTTTATAAAATTTATTGTATATTAACCACCAGGAAACACACTAACGTTTATAAAACGTATAGAAACGCACACATTATAAAAGTTGCTTGATGTCCCCAGTTTTCACGACTTTCAAAGCACACTATCAAACGTCAATTAAACGTGATATAAAACGCTATAATAAACGGTTAGAATGCGTTTTCAAAACGTTTTGAGTGCGTTTTAAAAACGATTTGAATGCGTTTCCAAAACGTTTTGTATACGTTTTCAAAACGTTTTGAATGCGCTTTCAAAACGTTTTGAATGAGTTTTCAAAACGTTTTCGATGCGTTTTTAAAACGTTATGACAAATATTTTTCAACTGCTATTGAACGTTTTATTTTTCATAACTCACTTTTGGAAAGTATGTGCGTAACTGACGTTTAATAGTCAATTAAAGTTATATAAAGCGGTATAATAAATGCTTTGAATGCGTTTTCAAAACGTTTTGAATGCGTTTTCAAAACGTTTTGAATGCGTTTTCAAAACGGTTTGAATGTGTTTTCAAAACGGTATTATGTACAAATATTTTTTCAACCGCTATAGAACGTTTTATTTTTCATAACTTACTTTTGGAAAATATGTGAGTAAATGCGTAAAACGTAATTTTTTCTCTTTTGCTGCACTTAAATGTCTAAAAAAAAAACCATACAAGGTATTAAACGTTCCTCAAACCACATTATCAACGTTATTTAAACATTCCTTCAATTAGCTAATTATTCCATCGTAAACTATTAAAAATACTCAATAAAGACGTAGTTTTACTGACGTGCTATTCTACTGATTCCGTGACTTGATTGTAGGGGTTTCGGATGCTGCCTTCCTCAACGTGCATCAAAACGGGGTCAACCCCACTCCGTGTCGGTCCATTCACGCTGCCGCCGCCGCCCAAGGGGTGGCTTCGAGGTCGAAGGACCAAATTGGGGGCGAATTGCGGAATGCGGGGTAGGCGCCGCCGGGAGAGCTCAGGGAATGGGGTCAGTGGGCGAAATTGGGGATTATTGCGCTCGGGTAGACGGCCACCCCCCAGCCCCGTCGGATCTATACCTGGCGGGGGCGTATAGGCGAAAATAACACGACCGAAACGAGGTATTATTTCAATGTGTGGGTGGTGTATATGAAGTAGAAATTTGAGATAATATAATGCCTAATAATAATTTTCTGATAAATTGATTCATTGATACTGTCATTCATAATTAAATTCACACCGGAAATGTTATCAACGCAAATTTAAATATCATCAATTCAACTAAATGGGTTTGGGCGAAGATTTTATCCAATAATCATAATAATAATTTCACCTAAATTCAGAGCGGTGCCGATTTCGGCCAAACGTCTTTTTTGTCGCCTCAAAACGTGAGAAACCGGATGCCCGAATCGATGCCCAAATTAACGTTACGCAAGCACCGGCAAAATGAAAGACAGACGAAGAAGGATACGCGATCAATTACCTAAGAAGATTACCAGAACAACCGGAAGTTATAAATATGCCGAAATTATATCAAAGGACAACTATAACGTTTGTTGCTGTATTATAACAAAAAAAATCGCTATTATAAAGCTACTAAAAGACATTTTTCACATTCCCTATGAAATTAACAATGAACAAACGATGATAAAAACGTGTTATTAGATTTCCTGGCACGAGTCGGAACCCGAGACATACAAAACTGTTAAAAAATGTAGTTTTAATTAGTGATGATCGCATTGGAATGAAATAATCAATTATAATCAATTCTTCAAATGTCTCGAGATGTCTAGATTACTGAGATAGAGAACAATTTATGACGACAAAATAACTACGCTGGCCTAATGAAACTAACAATAATTATTGCCAAGAGTCCAATGAACAATACCAATTTAAGAATAGTGATAGAAACAACCATAATTGTCAGGCAAAACAACATAAAGTCAAGGAAACAATTCATGAAGGCAAAAATACTGATAAACAATTTTTTAAAAAGTGTTTAACTTAGAAAATAAGCCTAACGAAACTAATAATAATGATTGCCAAGAGTTTACGGACAACATAAAGTCAAGAATTGTGATTGAAACTACCATAAATATCAGACAAAACAATATAAAGTCAAGGGAACTATTTACGGAGACAAACATATTGATAAACATTTTTCAAACGTTTACAACTTTCAAAATAATTAAGCAACCTTAATAAAACTAACAATAATTATTGCCAAGCGTCTAAGGAACAATATAAAGTCAAGAGTTGTGGTTGAAACCATTTGTGGTGAATGATTGTCTAGTTTTAAGAACTTACCTTGCTGACTAGGAAGTCCTTCTCGTCGAAATGTCTGCCAAACATCTTCGGTGCTTCCCCGGGAATAGGTTCGATTTTAATACAGATCTCCTGGCCTTTCCTAGCAGAGTCCACAGCTTTGTGGTTGTTCTCTATACTAGTGACGACACCTAAATCAACAAACTAAAAACAAATCGAATTAATGCAATGTCAAAACGTGTGGTTCGTGTAAAAACGTACGTCTTTACTAGGAACACATATCGGCGTCCCTTCTTTGACTATACCAGCCTCGACCATCACACCGCAGACGATGGGATCCCTTGAATTGAAGATAAACTGGGGTAGAACGCGTAATTTGCACGGAAATACGGCGATGTGCTTAAATTCTTCCCGCTTTTTCTGTTTGTGCTCTTCGCGATACGCGGTAAATTTATCGAACAGATGGTATATGATATCCGCCTGGAATATCTTCACACCTAAGTTATCCGCCAATTCTTGGGCGTCTCGCTCAATCTTAACGTCAAACGCCAAGATTGTCGCGTACCTAAATGGAGTAGATGAAATGTTTTGGTAGAAAAAATGATGGACGAAAGTGTTTTCTTTAGTTTTTCTTACGTGATTTCGTGCTCCAACATAATTGATGCTTTCATGACATCCTTTTTGACTACTGGACCAATACGGATTCCAGAATACTGCAATAAAGAAAGTCTCTTGTAAATTCTTTCCGCTTACGGTGTCAAACTAACAAAATAGGCTTGTCTCATTGTAGTACGAACATCGTCGAGAAGAAAAAAAAAGAAAGAAACGAAGGAAATAGTAGCGAGAGAGAGACGCGTAGACCGGATGTGATATCAATGGACTAATTATCAACGTTATCGAGTCTCTCTCTCCGCAGAGCGCTCGACAAATATAACAAGGTCGTTAAGAAACGCTCCAAGAAACCAGATAACCAGGTCCAGTTGCGTACACTGGATGGTAATGTAGTGTTATAGTGGGAGAAAGTACGTACGCGAGACGTACGGGCGTTTTATATTATGAGGGGACGCATGCACTATTTAGGTGATAAAAACTCGTAAATAATGGAGTGAGGAAATGAGGGAACTGACAGAGAGAGCGAGACAGAGATGAGGAGAGACACGAGAGATGTAATAAAAGGTGGCCGGGTTGAGCCCACGGGGGTCGGGGACAGAAATTAGGAGGTGACCTTGCCCGACGTGCGACACCAGAAAAAGTATAGTAGTACTGGAGAAATGCAGTGCAGAGTATCACCATATTATCAGTATTTGGCGTGCATGTCAACTTCTGGAAAAGGTAGCACGTAATGGAAGTGGGTTAACCTATAAAAAATGGATTTTTTTTTTCAAGAAGATACCCAATCTAGAAAAAAATACGATATCTCCAACAACGCTACTATTATTAGAAATGCAATATTTTTTCTTCTATCTGTTTAACTATCTTTCTTTTCATAATATGCAACCGGAAGAAAATCCACTAGTACATGGGTTGACACAATGAAGCACCAACTTCGTGAAGCCAAAGCAACTCTGGTTCCCAACCAAGGCTGCAACTAATGCCAGTCTGAAAATATGAAATATGAATTCATCCTATTGATGTGTTTTAATCGATATAGATATTTAAAGTCACAGGAGGATGAGCTGGTATCAGTTTGATCAAAATCTGTTTAATCGCTACGAAAATATATGTAACATATGCCCCTTCCGGCTGTCAGATTGTCACAAAAAACAATCCAGTTCGTCCCCCGGTAATTCTAAATCGATATACGAAATGTCAGTTCTGTACCTTGTACCGATTAGGCGCTATCGCGTTCACAGACACAGGAGGAGGATTATGATCATCCGCCATGTCTATAAATGCAAACAGGAACCGGGAGGCTTTGATATTTCTCGATTACGCAGATTTTTTCGTCTCGCCTTTGTAACATCCGCCGGATACCAAAAAAACACCACACGGAGGAACCGGACATAGCACATTAATTATTACATCACATCAAAACCCGCCATTCTCAAACGAAGACGACAGGAAAAACAAATCTGTATCGCTCCAATCCACATAAAAAATTTATGCAAAAAAAACTCATGTTTGTGTAATTCTTGCTCGATGTCAAAGCAAGGCAATTTCCCTTTGATAATTTATGGAGATCGGATGGTGGGAGTTGGGAGGTTGGAGGCGCGCGAGCGGGTGAGTGGGTAGGTTCCTCAATCCGCGTTTCCTTCCACCATCTCTGCTAATTAGCACCCGATAAGAGTGTGCCGGTTCTCGGAACACCGGACACCCACCGGCTTCCGGTGGAAACCGGCTCCAAACCACGTCGTCTCGTGTGCTGGCTGCCAGTGTCGCCGCCTACTGCCCCCGCACCGAACCTCTACGTCTTCCTCTCTCTCCCCCCGCGTTTATTCACGCCTCAACACAGCACGAATCGATATATTCTAATAAACTCCTTCGGAAAGATTACTATTATTTATTAGGGCCTGTTATACTTTATTTTTGCGTCGAAACCTTCTACAATATTGCAATTTTGTGAACCCACAACCCCTCTGGATACCAATCAGTTATAGAATAACATTAAATGTCATGATAGTAGCCACTGATGTTTATCAATTGATTTGTCAATTTCGCAACCATGGCGACTACGGTTACGGATTCTGTCCGACAGTCTCCAGAAAACTTTATAGAGCACAAATCGTTCATTTCATTGATCTGAATCAGTTTAATCCCTAAGAGAATCCGTGACATTTACCACTTCCAGTTGTAAGATTGTCACCAAAAACAATCCAGTTCGTCCCTTGGTAATTCTAAATATGTATACCAAATTACAGCCCTTTCGACTGCACCGTTTGGGCGCTATCGTGTTCGCAGACTTACATACAGATCACAGACATACAAACACAGAGATAGTTCTAGATCGAACGTTGCTTGGAAGAGACGTTTCTAGAAGAATGTAAAGTTTTGAGAGTGTGTCGGTTGCTTGGCGTGGTCGTCTATAATTAGTGCGGCCGGAAGCGACGACCGCCTGCAACCTCGCCCGGTTTTCTTGTTAGGATACCACTTCCGGCCGAGCGCAGTACAGATTTCAAAATTACCAGAATTACATTTTATATACAATGCAAGAATTACCCACAGCATGAGATGTTAGCCCAACAATTTTTACATGTTTATATTACTTTTATTCTCCGTTAAAGAAATCCCTCTCCTAAACATTTGATACACTTTGATGCTTTATGGTGCTCGATAGATGATTTATGGTGAGTTCACAATGAAGCTTTGTTTCGGCCAACGCTGACGGTTGGTTGTGAAGACACACAACAACAGTACGTTAACGAACCGGTAATTTACCATTATGTGCCACAAACCGGGCTTTACATGTCAACAGACCAACTCCAGACATGTGTACATACAGTACAACTTCGATAGATCGGACACTCTCTATTACGGACACTCCAGCAATCCGAACGCTGTTGCCAACCGGACATTTTTTAAATTTTACCTCCGTAGTTCGGATACAAAATATATTTCGCAGTTAAAGCCAGTCGAAAAATATCAAAGGGTTACTTAACTTTCATGCATTGCTGTAAAGCAACCGGATCACATAAATTGGCACTTTTAATATTAGCAAAAGCGCCAAATCCGCAAGCTTTTAAATGTGGAATGAGCTCAATACTAGTTGTATCCAAAGCATATGATAAAGGATGGATGAGTACACCATAATGTACTGAATGTTCGAAGAAATGTTTTAAGCCTGAGGTTAAGACATTTTTAACTGGGGTTAACAGGCCCTAGAAAGCTCTAGTGTAGATGGTGCCAATGCGTTTTCTTTGGGTATCAGGTCTGAAGGATATAATTTTCCCATGGAAGATTCTCAAATGGCTCAGAGAAAAATCTACTAATGTAGATGTATCCAAAAGAATATAAACAAACATAGATACATTTTTAAAAAATAACTAAAATGTTTTGCTTATTTTGTTCATTTATAGTTAGAATTTAGTTTTAATTTTAGCTTCCTTTTAATAACAGCGACGAATGCAGTGAATTCTGTCAAACTGCTTCTATAAACGCTTATTGCGCCTAAACCATCCATCTCCCTGATCTGTAAATTGGTGTTCATGTTTAAAGTCACTGTAGGATGAACAGGTATCAGTTAGGTCAAAATCGGATGAATTTCTCAGAAGACTCATTTATCACCTGCCACTTCCGGTTGTCAGATTGTCACCAAAAATAATCCAGTTCGTCCCCCGGTAATTCTAAGTATGTATAACAAATTTCACCTTGATCCCTTGTTCCGTTTGGGCGCAATCGTTTTCACGAACATACACACATACATATTACATACATTTTCCAGTAGTACTTAATCATTGCAGTGGATTCAGCCGACCCCAAAACGGGTATTTCCGCTGAAATACCGAATTTTTCCGCCGATTACAATACTATCCTTCTAGGATACGAGTCGGAAAGTAAAAATCACCCCTTCCAACAAAAGCAAAATCAAACCTCCAGTAATCCGGATACCTCGATAGTCCGAACATGGTCCGGAACGATATATGTCCGTCCGGATTATCGAAGTTATACTGTATATTGTAAACGCTACATAAAATCAGTTTCCATTCTTTTAGGCCGTCGATTATTAACTCATTATTTAGTTCGATTTACAACAATCTAGCATGAAAATAATATACCCTTGCATCGTAAAATCGATTGAAAATGCATCGGAGCTCCCACCGGCTGTCAATCCCAGGTGCAATAGGCACCTCCACGATGGAGGACAGTCCGTTTCCTGCGATTTGTATGAATATTAATTGAACGGGTGCTAATCATTAGTTGTCGGATGTCGCGTGCACTGTTGTATGGTGAGCCGGAGGTCGCGCTATTTTATTTTTTTTCTACTCTCTCTCTCTCTGTCCATCACAAGGCGTTTCGCGCTCGATAGTGACGAGTTTGGTCGCCCTGTGCGCTGCCGCACGTCACGTCCATCACAGGATGCGGCTGAGGACGTACCGCGACTAGAACGCAGAACGCCTAATTTGTACACGAATAAATGGCAAGGGCTTATTTGGAAGGTTCTTTTTTTTCGAAACCTAAATGGTAGGTACTCCAAGTAATCGGTTATGGTACTGAGGCTTTCAAACGACATATTTGGAAATAATATCTTGAACGGTTTGGAAATTATGACGTCCCAAAAATCCGGTGTGGCCACATGTTTAAAGTCACTGGAGGATTAGCTGGTATCAGTTCGGTTAAAACCGGATGAATCCCTAAGAAAACGCCACAGTTACCACTTCCGGTTCTGAGATCGTGACCAAAAACAATCTAGGCAATTTCAAATATATATTGATCGCACTAGCACTAACATAACAAATTTGCCATGTTTTCTATTTCCAAAGGAAATTATGTCTGATATAATCGCACTATATGGACGATTCAACCAGTATCGGATGGAAAATTGTCTCGGGAATTCATTTCTGATAAACTCGTTGCTCTAAGACGTACAGTTCGCGAGTAAAACACACAAAAAAAAACTGCATAAATCAAGAAAATTCGAAAAAACTTACAGGTATTTTGCTCGTTCTCAGGAATTCCAAGAGTGCTTCCAATGATCCTAGGGTGGATGCTTGCACGTACACCCCTCTTTCCTGCAGTTTGATGCTTGACAGGGCCGACTTAAGTTCCCTTGCAACTTCGGCCTTAACGATATCAACTTCGTCAGGTTTGTGCGCGATAAAAAGATTTAGACCGGCTATGGCCTTTTCCAACTCTTTTCCGGCGATCTTTACACCTTGAGCAGCCTTCACCTCCTTATATTCTATGTAAGCATTCTGGAAAATAAAAAAAAAACATTCTGCTTGGACTGTTTTATTGTAAAAGCAGCTTAAATTCTCCACAAATTACTTATTTTTTCCTTTTTCCAATTTTTAGATAAATGTCACTTTTTATGCTTTTTTTCGGAATATTCGCGTTTTTTAATGCTGTCATTACAACTTCTGAGGGTAGTTTTATATGGCGTCTGTAGGTCGAGTGTATATTTTTTTATCAAAGAACGTCGACTAAATTACGTTATGTAAAATTACGTCTGTCATCGGGGGGGATTTTTTGAAGAATGTTAACATCAACGTGCCATTTAATCATTTTAAATTTACACCCCTTACATCAGTTGACGTTGAGAGAAGCTTTTCAATTTATAAAGATATATATTATCCAATAAAAGGCATAATTTAGACAATTTAGAGCAACATTTAATTGTAAATTCCACAAAGTCGTGGAAATCCAACTTTCTTAACATGGTACAGTACAACTTCGATAGATCGGACACTCTCCAGTACGGACACTCCAGTAATCCGAACGCTCTTGTCAACCGGACATTTTAGAAATTTTACCTCCCTAGTTCGGACACAAAATATAATTTGCATTTAAAACCAGGTAGAAAATACCAAAGTATTGTTTAACATTAATGTCTTACTGTGAAGCAACCGGATCACATAAATTGCCACTTAATTTTAGCAATAGCGGCAAATCTAGATGCTTTTAAATGCAGAATGAGCTCAATACCCGTTGTGTACAGGGCGTCTGATTCTGATAAAGGACGGATGAGTAGAACATTGCTTACTGAATGTTTCGAAAAATATTTTAAGCCTGAGGTTAAGACATTTTTAACAGGGGTTAACAGGCCCCAAAAAGCTCTAATGTCGATGCTGCCAACGCGTTTTCTTTGGGCATCAGGTGGTCTGCAGAAAACAATTTTCCCATGGAAATCCTGCTTCTCAAAAGGCCCAGAGAAAAATTTACTAATGTAGCTGTATCCAAAAGAATATAAACAAAGATTGATATATTTTTAAAAAATAACTGAAATCTTTTGCTTATTTTATCCATTTATGTTCAGAATTTAGTTTTTAATTTTATGTTTTGGTTATATGTGACCTCGGATGCGAAAAGGGACCTATCGTGCGAAAATAACGTGCAGCATAACGGTACATATTGGAAGAGACCTTACGTGCGAAAATATTGTGCAAGATAACGTTACGACAGGTCCCTTTTTGCGTCCGGGCTCACATATATTCAAATATTCCCAGTTGTTTTCATCTTCATCATAAAAAATGACCCTTTCCAACAAAAGAAAAAAACCTCCAGTGATCCGGATACCTCAATAGTCCGGACATGGTCAGGAACAATATATGTCCGGATTAGCAAAGTTATACTGTATTGCCTCTGTTCACAAAGTTTAAACATAATATTAAAAATAGTTTATATATAGAATGTTTTCTTTTTGGTAAAGTATGTTGTTGATTGTACTATTTATTTTCAAGTTTCCTTTTTTAAATGCAATGTTCTTAACACGGTATTGTTTCTAATCATAAAGTTCAAAAAAATATTAAAAATATAGAAAAAATATTTTTCATTTGTATTACTGATCCATTAGAACTTCTTTGGGTTCTATTATGTGCTTCTTCATATTTGAAATTGCTACTGCAGAAGTTATTTATACAGATCTTTTTATCTACAATATTTCTCTACGTCCGTAGACGTCCGTCGTCTACGTCCGGTAGACCAAAACTTTGTTATTTTAAACTGAATGGTATATTTTTTATTACATATTCTAAGTCTCCCTATAAAAATATATTGACTTTGACCAGGACCGCTTTTCTCAGCCAACATTCACGTTCGAAACTTCAAAATTAATCCATTTACTCCTCAGATATTATAAAATGGAACAGTGTTAGCTTTATTGGCTTTATCTTATATACAGGCTGTTCAAAAACTGAATTACCATTTTACTATATTCAATCGCAAAAACGAAAATTCTATATGGAACACCCCATATTTGATTAGTTTATCAGATCCGCCTGAACGGGCGAATGTAGATGGCGCTTTTTACTCCGAATTGTTTAATTCAAATTTCTACCACCAGAGTGGGAGCCTTTCGCTCGTTGAGGCGAATAGCCAATGAAATGCGTCATTCGCCTGAACAAGGGAATGTAGATGGCGCTATTTACTCCAAATTGTTTAATTCAAATTTCTACCACCAGAGCGGAGACTCTTTCGTTCGTTGAGGCGGATAGAGAAGTAATTTTATACAAATAATTAATAAACGTCCCTACACCTATCCATTCAAGTTTCTGAGATATTAGGGAATTTACCAAAATTGTACATAAATAGTAGAATTTGTTTATTGTTTTATTAGTAGACCATGAAATTTTGTCACAGTGACAATTTATGTTTGTACTCTTATTATTATTGGTATAGTCTAAGATCCCGATCTAGATCGACCTTCCCTCATCCTTTTTCCTAATCAAATCTATATTTCATACAATGTAAGGTATAAATGAACACAATGTGCTAGGGTTGCCGCCCCATATCCTGGCAAGGCTATTTTTAATTACAAATTATTTAAGGTAAATTGGTACTAGTAATTTACCCTCATCGTTTTTCCTAATCAATTGTATACCAAAATGTAGGTTGCTTTATTGCGAATATCCTGGTGTAGGGTTGCCTTTGCAAAAATTGGCATATCTTAGGGTTGTCGCGATTTTAAATATGAATAGTTGAGTAAAAGGGTATGTTCACGTGACAAGCGCCTAGCGCGCGTTTACACTATCTCTGTGCGATTGCCTACTATTACGACAGACAATTAAGCAGAATAGCAGTTACCTTCGTACTTACCAGTTACCAATCTTAGTTTGGCGTTTTTTGTAAGTCTTTGGCTCTCGATTGGTACCAAATTTTTCAAGAAAAAGAATGACCGGAACTATTTAAAAAAGTACTTTAAATAATATTAATTTAAAAATAGCCTTGCCAGGATATGGGGCGGCAACCCTAGGACATTGTGTTCATTTATACATTATATTGTATAAAAAATAGATTTTATTAGAAAAAAAGGATGAGGGAAGGTCGATCTAGGTCCGGATCTTGTACTAGTACATTTATGGTAAATTTGACTTCATACAGTCAAGAGCAATTAATTTTCATGACAAATTGTACAAATGCGAATATTTTAAATTTATTATTTATTATCTTTTTTGTAATGGGTTTTATATTTGGATATTTCTCGTTGAATGTTCTACACGGTCTATCTAAAATACAATTACTACAGCCTAATCACAAAAAATAAACATACCTTCACTCTTAGTTCCCTCATAGGCTGCGGCATCAACAACGACCTAATCTGCGTCACAATCGGCCCGTCGGTACCCGCCAGCACCATAGTATCACCCTCCCTCAAAGTACCATTCACTAAAATCACATCTATCGTAGTACCCAACCCCGAAATAGCCTTCACCTCCAAAACCGTCGCCTGGAGCTCGTCGGAATACATCAAACGTTTCGCCAACATGTTCTGCGAATACTCAACAATCAATGCCAACAAATTCCCCATTCCCTCGCCGGTTACGGCGCTGGTCGGAACCAGCGACACATAACTCCTAATATCCGGATTTTCGTAGAAGAGAGCCGCATTCAAACCCTGCTCGGCAAATTGCACAATAACCTGTTTTGTGCGTTGTTCGAATTCCAGCTGAGTGTTTGCCGCTTGCCCCTTGACGATGTCACGGATATCTTTGCGATTCATCGTCTGCCAGTCGTACAATCGATCGATTTTATTGAGCGCGACGACAAACGGCGTTTTCTTGTTTTTTAGGAGATTGATCGATTCGATAGTTTGCGGCTCGAGGCCGTGCATGATGTCGACGACTAGAATTGCGATGTCGCAGAGGGACGAGCCTCTGCTACGGAGATTGCTGAAGGACTCGTGACCGGGTGTGTCGATGATAAGTAGGCCGGGAAGTTTTAATTCCATGTCCGCCGCCTGTGTACAAAGAATGAATTGCTTGTATTTCAACTAGGGTTGTTATGTTTTAAAACATTTGTTTTAAAACATTTGTTTTAAAACATTGTTTTAAACATGTTTTAAAACAAAGTTTTTAAAACATTTCCGAACTACATTCAATAGAATCAATTAGAGACTACTTACCTTAAGTGTTGTTTAAAAATAAAGGTGTTAAAAACCTTTTCAAATAAATAATAGTAAATAATTGTTTTGTATTAAATCCAACTGACTACCCGTGAGGTATTTCCCTAACCGTCAGGGAATCCCATTACAACGCCAAATAGAACAGAGAACCTACTATCAACTCAAGAAGGCCAACATTTGTAAAACGATAGATTTTATTTTATTCTTAAATCTCCATGAGCATCCCTTTATATTCAAAAACAATAATTTATTTTTTTCTCACATTTTGCCTTGAAAAATAAATAAACCAAAAAAAAACATGATTTAAAACATGTTTTTTTTTTTGGAGGTGTTTTAAAACATTCTTCTAGTTTTAAAACACATTTTAACAAAAAAAAAAACTGTTGTTTTTGTTTTAAATAAAAAAAAAAACGTTTTTTATAACAACCCTGACTTCAACAAATCGAATTTCGGATTTGATACTTTGACGAGCGCGCAGCATGGTCATGGACGGAGCGGTGGCTAACTTCGTGGTACTTACCCCTTTTACAATTCTAATGTTCTCCTTGATGTTCTCTATGGGTACGTTGGTAGCGCCGATCTGCTGCGTGATTCCGCCAGCTTCGCCGTCTTGCACATTTGTCCGCCTAAGTTTATCTAAAATCTTCGTCTTTCCGGTATCTACGTGGCCCAGGACGCACACAATCGCCGCTCTAAGGTTATCCAACGTCCTATTCTTCTCAGCCTCTATTCTCCTCTCCTAAAACACAAAAATTACTCATTGTAATAATGTATGCTCGATAAACCAATTGGTCTAGTAAGTCATGGAAAATATTTTAGGTTGCATTTCACGTTATATTATTGTCAACTGTCAAGTAAGTAGACGTTTTTCCCAATCTACCCATTTAACCAGATATTGGTGCTATATTGTAGTGATATCCTGAATGTGTCTGTTCTTAAATAGTGAAAATTTACAAAAAAATTTTTTTTTCAGTCATAGGTGGCTATAATTTCAAATTTGAGTCTAATTATTAATTCTAGGCAACATTCCCAAATACATTCTTGCGATCGTTTCACATTTTTTTAAACACTCAGTATATGGTGCAATATTTTTAAGATCTTATGATGGTATTCTTGATTTCAGACCTACCGCCAACTTTCATGAAGAATAAAATTTTCTGAGAAATTGATAATAAAAGATTTTCCCGTGGACTTTCCTGGACACACTCTATATGTACTATATATTTTATAAAAAAAAAAAAATCTAACCTCGATACGACTAAGAGCTTTAGCTCTACGCTTCTCGGCATCCGTCTTACGGTCGTCCTCCTCAGAATCGTCCCCAGAATCGCTCCCGGATTCGTCGTCATCATCTTCATCCTCACTTCCGCTTTCGTCATCTTCCTCGTCGACTTCTTCCTTGGAAAGGTCCCCTTTCTTCGTGGGATCCTGGGAAGTGGGTTTAGATTCTAAAATTAATAATTAAAAAAAAATTAAAAATTAGAATTTTTTTTCAAGATGGGGTTTCCACCTGAAGTTTCTTCTGATTCTTCCTCCCCTTCTGAGCTGTCGGCGTCCCAGGCATCTTTCACATCGTCAACTGGTTCCGCCGGCTCGGGTTCTTTAGGCACCTCTGTCGCTCCATTTGCCTGCTCGGTTGGTTTTTCCTCCTCCTTTTGTTGTTCTTCTTCGGATATTTTAGTTTCTTTGTCTGCAGGAGAAACGATATTGTTTGAGGGTGGTTCTAAAAACGTTCTTTATACATGTGCAGAAATATTAATTATGTGACAAAATGCTTATAGAAGAAATTTAGTTTGTCCAACTGTCACCAGAGGGTTATAGATGTTGCAAACCAGGGTTGTTTTAATACATTGTTTTAAAACAAAGTTTTTAAAACATGTTTTTCTCTACTGTTACTGTTTATTTCCGAATTACATTCAATAGAATCATTTAGAGACTACCAGGGTTGTTGAAAAATAACAATGTTAAAAACCTTTTAAAATAAATAATAGTAAATACCGAATGGTTTTGTATTAAATCCAACTAACAACCCGTGAGGTATTCCCCTAACCGTCAGGGAATTCTATCACAATGCCAAATGGAACAGAGAACCTACTATCAACTCAAGACAGCCAACATTTGTAAAATGATAGATTTTATATTATTCTTAAATCTCCATGAGCATCCCTTTATATTATAATACAATAAGTTATTTTTTTTTTTTGAAAAGTAAATAAAACAAAAAAAAACATGATTTAAAACATGTTTTTTTTTGAGGTGTTTTAAAACATTGTTTCATGTTTTAAAACACATTTTAACAAAAAAAAAAAAAAAAAAAAAAAACTACTGTTTTAAACAAAAAAAAAAAAACGTTTTTTTATAACAACCCTGTTTCGAACCAAGGAGAGCACAGTTGTGTATGCAACCAAATATACGCGGGTCAATTATAAACCATACGCTGGGTATAATTGGTCGCATATGTCACTGTGCTCTACTTAGTTTAAAACTACTCTAATTTCATATTCAACTCATTGTGAAAGCTTGTCACATTTCCTAGTAAATTTTGAATAACCTTTATTTATAATTAAACAATAATTAACAATGAATTAACAGAAGAATGAATAACAATGGATAGAGTAATAAAACGATTAATAATTGATTTACAAAGAACAGACAACTAACAACTTGTTAAAAGATGAAGAAAAACATAAAAAAAAAACAGGAAACAATTCCACAAACCTTCAGCTGCCTGCTTTTTAGGCTTTATCCTGGTTCCAAGCCTAGGTTTTCTCTCTCCAACATCCGGCAATTCAACACCTTGGGCCTTCAAATTTTCAATCATGGCCAACGCCCTTGCCCTATCTGCCTTCTGCTTGGGTGTGAGCAACTTTCCTTCAGCCTTTAGCCTTTCTTTCCTCTCCTTTTCCTTCTTTTTCTTCTTCTCTTTTCGTTCCTGTTCCAGACGCACTTGCTCCAATCTAGCATTCTCAGCTTCTTCTTCGCGTTTTATCCTCTCTTCTTCTTCCTTCTTTAGGCGTTCTTCTTCTTCTTTCAGCTTTTTCAAGGCCTCCTGCATAGCAGCGATGGTCTTTTTACCAGGACCTAAGAATTAAAACCAAGTAAAATTTAGATATGTGACTAAAATTTAGATAAGCAAGTAGAGCACAGTGACATATGCAACCAATTATACCCAGTGTATGGTTTATAATTGACCCGCGTATATTCGGTTGCATACACAACTGTGCTCTCCTTGGTTTGAAACATCTATACCTTTCTTTGCTTCTTTAGTTTCTTTTTCTTCCACAACCTTTCCTTTTTTCTTCTTTTTCTTGCTCTCCTTCTCAGCATCTTCACCACCAGCATCTTGATCAGGTATTTCGGCATCTTGCTTCTCCTCAGGTTTTCCATCATCGTTAGTTTTTTCTTCAGTCTTTTCGCCTGCACCAGGTTTTTTCCCGGCTAATTTCTTCTGTTTCTCTCGCTCTTTCTTTTCCTTTTTCTTCTGGGCTGCGGTCTTGACAGTGCCGCCAACCTCTGGTTCTGGTTTGTCTTCGGATTCTTGGTCGGGTTGCGTTTCTTCCACGGATGTTTGCTTCTGGGGTTTTTTCTTTGCCTTTTTGTCTTCCTCTGGTTTGGTTTCTTCTTCCACCGCAGCAGGTGTTGCGATTTTTTCTTCCGATGGTTCTTTCTTAGCGCCGGAATACTCGAGTTGCAGTTCAGCTAAAACTTTGTCTAGGTCTTCATCGTCGCTGTCCTGTTTCTTTCTACGGCCTTTCTTGCCAGCTGGTGGTTCTTTACTATTGTAATAAAGCAAAATAAGCATTACTTTGATAAATAAAGAAACTTTATCAATCCAGCAAAGCATTATACTACAAAAATGTTCTCAGGTTGTCACGATTACTTCACTATGTAATGAATCACCTTATTTCGATAACAAACGCAGCTTTGGTATATAATATCCATAATTTCTTTCCCAAGTACTCTAAACAAGGCTTTTGTCATCAATTTTCCTAAATAATAAGCCTACGAACTAGCAAAGCAAAGCATACAGAATTGTTCTCTGTAGGATACATACAGATTTTATAACAATAATAACAACTCACGTATTTTTCTTTGCAGCCTCTTTTTCTATGAGATTATCGGTATCGACTTCCATCTCTGAATCGCTGAAACATTGTTGGATATTATGTAAAATTTATGTAAATAGACTACGGAAAATATGTTGGGGACATATTTGTGCGGAGTTTACTAACCTATCTTCGCCCTTGGACGCCTTGTTTCCCTTTTTAGCCTTACCCATATTAAACAACGGTTTAATGCACTACCACGAACTTTATTTATGAGTATTTGCATAAGTAAGTTAGATCGGAATTGTACAATCTGCTGTTAACCATGCAATCTGTTCCTTTGCTTCGCAGGCATGCTCGTTTTCGGTCTCCACGCATAGGGACATTCGGCGAGTGCTGTCACGTTAGCCAACTGACAGCAAATGTCGCGCTATTATTTGAATATTTGCGGTGCAATTTTAGATTTTCATCCGTTCATGGCTCCGTTTTGATGGATATTTTCTAGCGGTTGTGTTGTAAATTAAACGATATTAATTTCGTCGGTCAACGAATATTTGTTGGACAGATGTTGTTGGTCACCGGTCATTTTGAATGTCAAACCAAAACTGAAAAATTTCATATAAAAATCCAATAAATTATTCTTTTAAACGTATTTACAATTTTTGTAATGGGTATTCAGCCTGATTTATCTATTTGTGACCGACGCGGTACTAGAAACGGTTCATAATTGATTAAAAACTAATTAATTTATTCATTCCCGTGAGTGCATTTAAATTTCGATGCTTGGGTCCGATAGATGGCGCCAACATAATTTGGCGTTATATCGACCGGCCAACAACAAACAGCAAACTGTCAAGTGAAATCTCAAAGACGTAACCTAAAAACCTTTATTCGCGTCACAATATTTTAGTACTCTTTCGCAAATATGACGAATGTTTACAATATTAAAGGCGACATCGACATCCAACGGTTACCTGTCGACTCGGAGGAGCACCAGTTCAACGACTGGACAGTGAAATACAAGAAATCCCATATATTACATTCACAATGTTCTACTGCAGACCATTGTTCGAAAACTTCCGAAAAATGCCAGTTTTGCGTCTATACAAACACATTGGAATTACCACATTTACCTGAAATGGTTTTCCCGAACAATATCTTATATTTAACTCATGCCAGTGGGGCTCAAATTGAATTTAACGCTTTGGAAGCCCTAAGGACGGTTAGCAATGGTCGATTGCCTATAACTGTGGCATGTTCGGAAGCTTGGAAAGAGTCCAGATCACCCTCAAATCTTGAAGAGAAAATCAAACCTTTTGATTGGACATTCTCCAGTGATTATCGAGGTACTATAATGGGGCCCCTTAATATCATCCAAACTGACGAAAGGATCAACATAGAAAGGTTAAAGGAACGTGAGAAAATTTTATTTTATCAAGATTTGATGTTGTATGAGGATGAACTTCACGATAATGGAATCGCATCTTGTACGGTTAAAATTGTAAGTTTTAAATTAATTTTCCAACAAAAAAAGATTGTAAATATTTTTTTTTAGAGAGTAATGCCTAGTTCTTTCTTTGTGCTGCTACGGTATTTTCTTCGGGTTGATAATGTGATGGTACGCGTGAACGATACTAGATTTTTTCATGAGTTTAGTACAAACTTTATCTTGAGAGAGTACACAAATAGGGAAAGTGGTTTTCGTGAATTGGGACTTCCCTTGCCACTGTTTGCTGATCCGAATTTGATTTCTCCACATTTGCCACTGCGCACGTCTATCTATGAGAAAATTATTCTACCAGACTGTTCTAATAAGTCCACCACTTCATCTACAACAACCAGTCGTTCCTTGGCATCGGAGTAAATCCCTTTGTTAATTGTTGATTAATGTTGATTTCACTATTTTTTTTTAAATAAATTATTTTTATCTTAATGCTGTTTTTTTATACCATGTGTTTGTGTTAAATTATTGCCATGAATGAATGTTTGATATGGTGTAACTTATTTTTATTTTGTTTCATTTCAAGATTTGTTTTAAGGTATTTTTAGTTTTCTTCTGCAAAAAATAGAAATAAAATGTGGTTAGTCAGCTATAATAGTGCCATTCTTTTACCTGTGAGTGATCAATAACTGACCTATCATATCACCAAAGAGGCACTACTGAAATTATTATTTTCTATTAATCTTAATGGGACCAAAAAATCCGAATGGGGTATTTATTTTTAAATTCCTCGGAAATTCTCACTAGTAAACTAACATTCTTGATCTAAAATACTACCTATTAAGACTATACATATATTTTTTCTTATTGCTAAGACATTTATTTCTTACTACCATTTACAATATTTTACTGCAATTGTATTTTGGGAATTCAATCCCTTCTACTTATAAAATACAACTTTTCTGACACAACATTAGTTTACTATCCAGACCACCTGCAATTTTATTGCATTGTCATAAAATTCAACTTTCCTGACCATTGTTTACCGAAGACAAGTTTATGGTTAAGACTGCAGTACCTGCTGTTTAAAGGTATGTTGCTGTTTTAGAGAAGTAATTTCTTTCCAGTCATAAAATACAACATTTCTGATCTAAGACACGTTTATTATTGCGAACACAGCAGGTTGTAGTTTTATTGCATCTGTTTTTGCGAACTACATTTCTGACCCAAGACAAAATTATTCAGACTACGTGCTATTTTATTGCTTCTGGTTTTGGCGAATAATCAACAATTGTTCCAATATTATTATTTTATTAAGTGACGAAAACTAATTAGTCACACTGGTCAACAGATACAAAAAAATATTTCTATGAGCAAAATTTTTTTTTTATTTTCCGGTAATTCAGAGATATACATATATTTTTAATTAATCCTGAAAATGGTAGCATGCTGCTTCTTTATACTTAATTATATGATTTATTTACAAAATATAAATACTTCCTCTAAAAATGCAAGACCCGTACACTTCAAACAAAAAGTAAATAAACGATTTCAGTAAACAACTACCAATTCCTGAAACATCCTGAAATACAGTCTGCTGAGCAGAGTATAGGTGCGGACCAAGGCGCGGTGTTTAGTTTCACTGACAAACTGACCGTTTCAGACGCTCTCACAATGTTCAAATCAGATCCTGAAAAGTCCGTAAAAAGTTTGGTAACAGAAGATCCAAAAAGTAGTTTTCGTGTGCGGTTTGAAAAATGGTGGTACTACGTTGAACTGAAGCCATTCCTTCAGCATTTAGGGCTGTTCATCGCCTTAATGGGGTACACTATCGCAGGCGGGTTGGTATGTGATTGATATCTCAATCCCTACGAGAATTTATGATAAATTATCCTTGCTCTGTGTAATATAATTAATTCTTCGTGAAGTATATTAAGTTTGAAGCGAGAGTTTCCACAGTGTTGTTTAGTTGTGGTTATATCGAGATATGTTTATTCCCCAATTCTAATTCTGGAACTGTGCGGAACATGCGTTTATAATCACGTTTTATACACACGTTTGTTTCCGAACATACTACAATATTTCGATTGGTACTCAAGATAGAAATATCTTAAACCTGAAATGTTTTTTTTTCCAGGTTTTCAGGCATTTTGAATCTCCGGTAGAATTAGCAAAACAATCAGCTATAAATGATACATTATACAAATCTCGGTTACGTTTGGTGGAAAACATAGTAAATACAAGAGATAATGTAATGGAAATATACGAACACATTGACAATTACAGTAAAATTTTAAGGCAAGCTTACGAATCGGGTTTTCAAGAGGCTTGGATAACGAGCCAACCCACCGAAGAAACCGAAAAATGGAATATTTTAACAGCAGTATTTTTTTCATCAACTGTATTAACCACAATAGGTAAAATGTTTATTCTATTATTACTATTTCATTAGTAAATTTAGATTCGAAAGGTGCGTTTATTGATTGAGATCAGGTTCTATTGTGAACAGAGTTTCAAATTTCACATCCTTTCCCAATATACATACATACATAATCAATGACATTATTTCTTCCAGGTTATGGTAATATTGCTCCCATGACCATGGGTGGTCGTATATTTTGTATAGTCTTTGCGTTAATTGGAATTCCCTTAACCCTAACCGTCATAGCAGATTGGGGAAGATTATTCGCTTCAACTTTATCAAAAGTAATCAAAAGTGTTCCTTCATTACCCATAAAATGGTAAAGTAGTTTTCTGTTCTGTCAAGTGTCACCTAAGCTTATTGGGTTAATTGGTTAAACGGATCAAAAACCCAAGATGGCGGACAAACGTCATACGTTTCCTAGAAACTAACCTAATATAAACGACAATATACTTTTAGGAAATTTAATGAAGCACAAAAGGCTTCTATATATGCTTTATCAGCAGTAATTTTTCTATTCGTTTACTTGGGAATTGGTGCTGGGTTGTTTCTACTTTTCGAAGAAGACTGGACATTCTTCGACGGGTTTTATTTTTGTTTTGTTACCATGACAACCATAGGATTTGGAGATTTAGTTCCAAGTAAATTCGAACGATAATTTAATTTCAAATAAATATAAAAAACAATTTTAGAGCGACCAAACTATATGTTACTATGCACTTTATACATCTTGATCGGTTTGGCATTAACATCAACGATTATTGAGTTGGTGAGGAGACAATATGCGCAATCTTGGCAAAGGTTGCAAGCATTATCTGGACCGTTTGCAGAGAATTTAAGAAAATTAGCGGAAAATGCACCTGGTTTGGATGTGACTGCTTTTCAACACGACTTGAGAAAAGTTTTAACAGTATTTTCGCCACGAAATTAAACAATATAAAACCAATGTTTATTATAAATAATTTTACAGGTTAGCATGCCAAAACGTCATCCACATGGTACCAAGGAAGACTCGAAAAAAGAACAACAAGAATGGGAGGATGCCATGGAAGCGGTTATTAGAAATATTACAGATGGGGCCAAAACGAAAAAAAGACCACCCGTTGTACAAATTGTTATATACGAATCGTCAGTTTGAATGTATAGTGTATATTTTTATTTAGTAGTTAGTTATCTTACAATGGATTTTAGATGAATATAATTGTTTCATTGTTATCAGACATAAAAAATCTACTATGCGTTAATGTATAGGACCACTTGGCCTAATATTTTTATCTGTTTTATCAGGCTATCATCAACTGTGGACTTACACTGTATTTTAGATAAGCAATGTGTCATATTTTGGGATCACAATCCGGTTTTGAATAAATTGATAACGTAATATTGCCGTAATATTTGAAATACTGTTGAGTTAAATTTGAATAAAATTTCTATTTTATCAAACTGGTATTTTATTAATATCTTATATATGTGACATATAAACATGTACATTTCAGGCAAAAAGTAAATTAATAAAGGAATTCAAATATCCACCATATATTCGACAATAAAACGGCAAAATGCAGGCCTCCAAATTTGGGAGCATAAAATTGTAGTATTTTCTTTCATTTATAAAACATTTGGTTTTTGCGAATTAAATTCGTCTAGCTATAAAATACAATATTCCTCACCCAAGACAAGTTTATTTATTATTGGTACCACCTGTTGTTTTATTATATCTGGTTCTTGCGAATTCAATTCTTTCTAGTCATAAAATACAACATACCTGACCTAAAAAGACAATTATTTATTGACAAATATGGTTGGGAAAGTTGCTGGAAAAGTTACTGGAACAGTTTGCATTTACTTGACGTTAGTTATATCAAATTTGATTTGAAAAGAAGTGTACTCAGATTAGGAACTGCCATTTAGGCTAATGAAAAGACAGCAAATTATAATTTTTGACCCTAGTTTTTGTCAGAAATATATTTTGAATATACTTTGAATACTTTTTTCCACACGGTGGTATTGCTATACTTTTCTTACTTTTAACTTTACATACATACATATTTTACACAATTTCACAATCCGAGTCCGTTTTATTTATAAAGGAGTTCCCAAGCTACGTGTTCAATATTATTACTCATTCAAACCGACCGACAGTCCAAAGTCCAAATGTCTACTTGGACTCTTATTAGCTATGATAAAGGGAATAAAGTATATCAGGGACATAAGTCAAATCCGTATAGATAACGTCCCAAATTATCATTTTTTTCTCTGTTACCGGTACCATTTTTAATACCATATAACTTGTAGCGTCAAACATCAATCTTCACTTTCAATCATTTTCTAGTTTATTGTTGTTTAGGTCAGTTGTTTAGTCATCTGAAAAGGATCAAAACTTTGTACCCAAAGATATATCACGACCATTCGTTCACTGCATCGCGCATAAACTCATCCAAGTTCAAAGTTGTAAGTCATGCTCCCCTCCCCCCGCTACTACACTTTGTACTCACTTTATAAATAGTACGACGCATTCGTCCATTATTTGTAGTAATTCATACATCCGTGGTATAGCAGTGAGATCAATTTTCATATTTCACATCCCAGAACTTCTAGATTTTTCTTTAAATTAGATATTCTCTAAATTGAAGAAACAATAAAACACGTAAGTGAGAAAAAATACGTTTTTTAGTTTTATTACCCATGTTTTTATGAGTTCAATAATTAAAAACAAGTTATTGTTTAATTTGGGGTTTAATAATACTAATTGTGGTAAACTTATTGTTTATTTCATAGGGTTAATTGCATCAGTTTTGATTTCTTGTGGGAATTGAACAAATATAGAAGTGTTAAATAAAAAATAATCTGTCTGCGCCTCAAATATCAACTGACTTGATTACTTCCAATCAAGTTAATAACCGCACTTGACTCAGTAATTGCAACGAACAACCTTGGCTGCATTTGATAAGTGAATTTTAAACTGATTGGGTTATAAATTTCGATGTAACGAATCGAATACAGCCATGCGTTATTTTTTTGCATAGAAATTTTGTTAAAATAATTTTGTAATGTCGAAAATAGTTTAATAATTTTGATTCAACTAGGGTAGTGTTATCTTTTTATTAAAAGAAAAAAAAATGGTTTAAAGATTTTAACAAATTGTACTTTGATGTTCCAGGAATATGTCTGTAGACCACGAACAAAACGGCACAGCCAACCAAGAAGAAAAAACTGGTTCTGAAACTGAAACCACCTTAGGAATGGAATCTGTCCACAGAATTACCAAGCTTCCAGTTGTAGAATCCACAATCAACACTGCTACCAGTATCTATTCCAAAGTAAAAGTAAGTATACTATTGTTAAAAAAAAAAAAAAAATGAGGTGGGCCTCTTCCAACTTTCCGACTACCTCGAATTTCGTGAAGCTACAGTTGCTCTGGATCCCAACCTAGTCAATCATAGAATAATCTGGGGTGGCCCTCAACCAACTTTCCGACTACAACGTTGGTACAATGATGTGTGTAAACACTTCAATTTTGTAAAGTCACAGCCACTCTGGACCCTGCCTAACATCAGTTTCTATGACATAACGACGTTTGTCATGCTGATATTTAATATCATGACGTTTATCAAAGTCACTGACGTTTGTCAAAATTTGATAATTACAGCGACAAAGGCTTTGGTTTCTGTCAAACTTCTTCTATAAAAGCTTATAGCATCTGAACCGTTCATCCCACTGATCTGCAAATTTGTATACATATTTCAAGTCACTGGAGGATGAGTTGGTATGAGTTTGATCTCAATCGGATAAATTCCTCAGAAGATGCATATAACATTTGCCACTTCCGGTTGTCAGATTGTCACCAAAAACAATCCAGTTCGTCCCCCGGTAATTCTAAATATGTATGCAACATTTCAGCCCGATCCGTTGTGCCGTTTGGACACAATCGTGTTCACATACACACACACATATCCACACATGTACACATACACATACATACATTTTCCAGAAATCATTATATTTCCGCTAAAATTTCGAAATTTAATTTTTTTTTCTGTCGATTACAATACTTTCCTTCTAGAGTTCTAGGTTACTAGTCGGAATGTAAACATTGTTGTGATTTTGTAGAAAGCAATGGTTATAATTAGTTGAAAGTATTTATTGTCTACTATGCGTACCTACTGTATTGGAAAAGTATTCCGCCACATCTTACTAATCATAAACACATTTAATTGATTTAACTTTCAAGAATTGATTCTTACACCTAACTGCATTACACTGACTTTATGTCAAAAACGTCCCTAAACAATACGGTGTGTTCAATCTTGAATAACTTATGATATGATTAAACATATAAAACTTCTACTAAACTTACAATTTCAGGATTACAACAGTGTCACGCAATGGACTTTGTCTACTGCCGAAGGTACGGTACACAAGGCTGTAGAAATTGGCAACAGTTTAGCAACCCCTGTGGTATCGCACCTTCAGCAGCCGATAAAAAAAGTTGACGGGCTTCTCTGTACCGGCTTGGATTACGTCGAGGAAAAGATACCAGCTATAAAGTTACCACCGGGCGAGGTATGTCTCAAATCCAGTCAATATTTATAGTCAATACTTTCTCCGATTTCACCCATATCAACTACAAACATAACCCGTGCAAATATCACTTTTCCAACAATCGATTTCTACGTTATTCTATGTGTAAAGCGTAAATACAACTTTCAAAAATCAAATAAATACGTTCTACAATCGTTCGGCGTATTCAATATGGGCGAAACGTCAAGTGGCGCTGTTTTTTACCGTTTGCTTTCTTTTCATCATAATACAAACGAATTATCATTTAATGAAATTAGTTCTTACTTCCTTTGCTTTCACAGATGTACACTGGAGCAAAAACCATCGTTAACAATACTGTTGAAGGCGCTAAACATTATGTAGAACCAGCGGTAGAGACTGCAAAGCACTATGTGGAACCGGCTGTTGAAACTGCTAAACATCTGGTTGAACCAGCTATGGAGAAGGCTTCTGCGTTGAAAGATTATGGTGTTCAGCAAGTGGACAAAATCTTGCACCCAAATGCTAATGGTAAAACGTCTGATTGGCTGTTTAGAGTACAAAATGTTAATTTGTTTGTTTCTTTATAGGATCTCAACAAACTACGGAAAATGAAAACAATGAAACTCCGAAAAAGGATTAGTATTTAGGATTTTTTAAAGAGATCGAGTCCTGTCTAAGTTATTATCTGTCTTTAAGTATTTTAATATGTTTTAAATGTATTGTATATCGTAAGACTGTATTTTATATATTTTTTTAGAATTCCTGGTTAATAAATATTATTGTAATGCGTTTGAAATTTGTTTTATTTGCGAGTCAAACGCCCCACACAAGAAATGACATTAAAATGAAATTAATTGACCATATTTATAGCTACTTTTAAAATAGATATAGCCCAAAATCAAAATTGCTATAAATGTTTATACTACACGTCATAATAAATGTTGCAATAGATTGACATTTCAATCACAAGCCAAGCACAATCCCGTGTCTTATTGTGTAATTACATTCTGATTAAATTATAATTTTCCTGTTTAGCTCTTTTCTGTTGAACAATGACACACAAGCTGTCTAGTACATAATATAAATATACACATCTGATATTTGTTTTTCTTTTCTTAATTAATCAATGATAGGTAGTTTTTGTATTAATACTATAATATTAAAAAAAGAATGCTAAAATATTTATTTACTGTAGAAAAAAATAGCTAAAAAGGTATCTAACCATAGTCTAAATTGTAAACAAAAACAGAACATTCTAGTTTCTAATTTAAACACACATTAAAAATGATCGTGACGCATTTTCCATTTATATTTTTATTATGATTTTGCTTGACAAAAACACGCATATTTTGTAAGCAGATTAATTACGTAGGTATTTTAAATAATATACATTATATGCCAATATTAGCAAACCTTGTTGTCGTTCAAGTTTTCAATGTAACAGCCATTTATGTGTTTTTCCGCTACATAAATATCAAGTTTAATAAAAACAAATAAAAATATAGGTGACAATAATATCACGAACCCACAGTTTTTTCTAGATACTGTTTTCGGTTGAACTATTTAGACTTTAGAGAAATGCTTTAAGATTCAAATATTGCAGCTCGTTTTGGGGGTCTCCTGAATCCATTGCAATGATTTTGGGAAAATATTTGTGAGTATAGACACTTTTTGTCCGTTGAACAAATAATCAAGGTGTAGGTTGGATTTTATTTGGGTAATTGAACTATTGAAAGACGCCTTGTCTAAACGACTGTGTTTATTAGTCCAATATTTCACCCCGTGTTGAGCTTTTTCAAGGAGTCTGCAATGTATAATTAGAGGTTAGAACACTTAAAATATGAAATAATTGTAAAACTACTTACAATAATACTCTTCGGCGAGGTGTGGAAATGATGGTTATACATATGCAATTAGCTGTTATTGTGCCATCAAAGACTAAAACCAATGTTTTAATAAAAGTGTATGAAGGGTGCTTATTAAAGTGCTTTGTTGAATTATTATTATTATTTTATTAGGAAATCTGTGTAGCAAACTTGAAACAAGAACTAACCAAATATGTTTTACGTTACAATAAATACTTTTTATTTTATTAATGCTACAAGAAATACTGAGGTGTAATAAGTTTCGAACAAATTAACGATAGATTTTCTCTCGATCTATTTTTTTTTATTTTTTTTCTTATATTGTAATACACATAATAGATATCTCGTTAATCTGTCCTGTTCAAATTATCCAAATTAAGCAAACTATTGAGGGTCACGTAGTGACCTCCAACTGGATATATACAGTTAGGTACTTATTTCATAATAAACACAATTTTATGTCTTATTTACAGTCGCAAACAAGCTACTACCAAAGGCCAATATCAAGAATGATCTTAATACCCCATACAATGATTTGAGAATAGAAAAAAAAAAAAAACAGACCTACCGTAGAACCTAATTTATGATTCAACACCAACTAGATTCCTTTTGTTTGTGTGTCTTTTTATAACGTTTAACATTAAGAATACAACTATGAATAAGACACTCACGAACGTTTGATGTTTGTTACATATGTCACAATCGTTTGCTTGAATATCGTCCATGAACTTCTTTTGAACCTGTTTTATAATGCCCGGTGCGCTGTACATCATGCAGATTATAGACCTCCTAATTAAGGACATATGTTTCCATTGTATCCCTGCACATCATAGGAAAAATACCGGAGCTAGGAACCAATGATTCTGGTGACGCAAATGTGTTGATACATGTGAGGTATCCTCAAGCAAAAGTGCTGTTTACTATCAGCTAACTTGTTAGCAAACCACATTTGTACGTATCGTATGTTAATTTTTTGTTAAATTCCGCGTAAATATGAAAATCTAAAACTGTTAATACTTACAGATGTATATTTTTACATGTTGAATATAGTTTGCAACACAGCACTGCTTTGCCCGATTATTTAAATCATAAGTACACTTTTTTGGGTAGAGAGAGCGAAATTTTTATTTTTTCAATATTTCACTGGGGTTTATCAAAATCTGTCAATTCTCCACCACAGCGACGAAGGCTATGGATTCTGTCAAACTGCTTCTATAAACGCTTATAGCGCATACATCCAATTGATATGTAAATTAGTATACATATTTAGAGTCACTGGAGGACGAGCTGGTATCAATTTGGTCAAAACTGGATGCATCTCTAAGAAAACGCCTGTAACATTTGCCACTTCCGGTTGTCAGATTGTCACCAAAAATAATCTAGTTCGTCCCCAGGTAATTCTAAATACGTATACCAAATTTCAGCTCGATCCGTTGGGCAGTTTGGACGCTATCGTGTTCACAGACACACACACCCACATATATTTTCCAGAAATCATTGCAATCGATGGTTATAGAGTAAAAATATTTGCATGAACGAGCTGATATAGATGGCCCTACCAAATTCGGATACTGGCAGTGTTAATAAGTGTCTTTTTGAGATTACAACAGGAATAATAATGTCAAATTTAAGGAAACAATATGAGTAATTTAAATTACACTATATCATCATTTTTATTTGAGAGAAAATCATCTGTTTTGAGCACATACTTGGTCATAACTATGCTATGATGGATACAGTTTCATACACAAACTAAATTTAGGATTTTCTTACTTATCAGTATAAAAAAACAAATATCCCAACACGCATAACAGTGGTGAAGGTTGTTTTTAGATAGATTAACTCTAATTGTACAGTTTAACACTAAAATAAAAATAGTTATTACTGATTACCTTGTATTTTTTTAATAAGCGCAAATATTTCCAATCTTGAAAATGCATCTTCCATCGGTGGAAGGTTGAAAACATGGTGCATCATCGGGAAAAATTATAAACACAATTAACGTTCGGCTCTGCACTGAAGTCTGCGTCTTTTGGCTTTTTCCGTTCAATTTTCAGGTGGTCGCCGATGGAAACAAACAAAAAGTTAGTATGACGTCAAAAGGTGCTCCCCATATATATAAAACGAACTCAACAAGTTGGTAAATAAGTAGTTTACGCATCCACTTCTTATGCAGTGCAAGGTGGTGTTCAGTAAAATATTAATCTAGTTCTTGTTCTTATTTAAATAATATAATAGTGTTTGTTTTAATAATAGTTTTACAGGAGATTACGAATATAATACGTAAGTAAATTAATGATTTGTATTATTTCGAAGAAACTCAAATATTTCTTATTCTCGCTGCAAAAATATTTGTGGTATTTTCATAGGTCGTATTTGTGTGATTTTAGTATCAAGATGACTTCTACATTTACACAAAACATCAGCCAAGACAGCTTGTATTCAACAAGCAATGTGTTCTACATGCTGCTAATACCAACACTGATTCTATTCCACTTTTATTGGAAACTATCAAGGAAGCACATGCTGGATTTAGCAAAGAAAATTCCTGGTCCTAAAGGATACCCAATCATAGGCAATGCCCTCAGCTTCATTGGTACATCATCAGGTAATGTATTCACCGCAACATCAATATTCAGAAGAATCCAAGAAGAGAAAATAGCACACCTTAATATTTGCAGATATCTTTTCAAACATCTACAGGATGTCGTTTGATTACTCTTCAGTGGTCAAGATCTGGATTGGTCCAAAACTAATCACTTTCCTGTTGGACCCAAGAGACGTTGAGTTGGTTTTGAGTAGCCACACCCATATCGACAAAGCCTCTGAGTACAGATTCTTCAAACCATGGCTTGGTGATGGGCTGTTGATTAGTACCGGTGCCAAATGGTATAAACACAGGAAGTTGATCGCCCCAACTTTCCATCTCAACGTTCTAAAGTCGTTCATCGGTCTTTTCAACGAGAACAGTAAATTAGTTGTGGACAGATTGAAGAAGTTGGACGGAAAGACCTTTGATTGCCACGACTATATGTCAGAAGCTACTGTTGAAATGCTGCTAGAAACGGCGATGGGCGTGAGCAAGAGCACGCAAGATAAAAGTTGCTATGACTACGCCATGGCTGTTATGAAAATGTGCGATATTTTGCATCTTCGCCACACTAAAGTGTGGCTCCGGCCTGATTTCCTCTTCAATTTATCGAAATACGGCGGACTTCAAGAAAAATTATTAGACACCATCCACAGTCTGACCAGGAAGGTAATCAAGAAGAGAAAGGCTGAGATGAACAGTGGCGAAATAACTTTCCAACAACATCAAACTCACGAGGACGAAAAGACCCAAGCGAAGACTGTAGTTGAAGGATTATCTTTCGGACAATCAGAGGGGTTAAAAGACGATTTAGACGTAGATGATAACGATGTGGGCCAGAAGAAACGATCTGCCTTCTTAGATCTAATGCTGGAGTCTGCCCAAAACGGCGAAACCATCACCGATGAGGAGATCAAGGAACAAGTTGATACTATCATGTTTGAAGGACACGACACCACAGCTGCTGGCAGCAGTTTCTTTTTATCAATGATGGGAATCCATCAGAATATCCAAGACAAGGTTCTGCAGGAGTTGGATGATATCTTTGGAGATTCCGACAGACCAGCGACGTTTGCCGATACCCTGGAGATGAAATATCTAGAGAGATGCCTTATGGAGACCCTACGCATGTATCCACCTGTTCCCATAATCGCTAGACAGTTAAATCAGGATCTAAAGTTGGCCTCAACGGATATTTCCGTACCAGCTGGATGCACCGTGGTCATTGGGACTTTCAAACTACATAGGAATCCTGACATTTACCCAAATCCAGACAAATTTGATCCTGATAACTTTTTACCGGAGAGGACGATGAACAGGCATTACTACGCTTTTATACCTTTCAGCGCAGGACCCAGAAGCTGTGTTGGTATGTCTCAAAATATCAAAGTTTTAAACTTTGCTAGAATAGTTTTGTTTTTAGGGAGGAAATATGCCATGCTCAAACTGAAGATACTCCTGTCGACGATTTTGAGGAACTTCAGAGTTTATTCAGACTTAGGTGAAGAGGATTTCAAACTACAAGCTGATATTATCCTGAAACGGGCTGAAGGATTTCCCGTTCGATTGGTGCCACGAAAGAAAATTAAATAAGAAGACTCTATATCTATACGTATTTATTGTAAGTAATGGTTGTATTTTTATAAAATAAAGATTATGTTAACTACTATTGTGTTTATGATATAATCCAAAGTGCCAACGTGGTGCCAACTGACACCATAACTGACACCGTCGTCAACTGTCAAATCTGACTCAATTATTCTTAAACGCTCATACTTTCAAGAAGCCATTAACGAATATGGCGAATAACATGGCTGATCTTCTAATATCCCCAATTAAGCGCGAAAAGTTAAAAAGGGCTGAAAAGGCGCACAAGAAAAAGGAAATGCGCGAGCAATTACCAGTGTACACTAGAGAAGAAGTGAGGAGGTGTTCTTTTTATCACTGTTGAGTTCATTTCTTCATCACATCATTTCTAGATATCGATTACCATTGCACGAAGCAATATTCATAGAACTCGACGAGCAAAACTTGATAAGCTCAGCGGCGTTTTTAAAACAGCTCGTCGATTACCAGGAATGGATGCGAGAGAGCAGTGGTAGAGAATCAAAAGTTTGGGCAAAACCCAGGATCATCGATCGTGATGATGTCCTTACTATGCTATCAGAAGGGCTTAAATCAGCGGAGAAAGCCCACTATGCCAGTAGATCATCATACTTTGTTCAAATCAACTTTTACCTGTAACTCTCTGCTGTTATAGACGACTTTGCTACGGAAATCGACAATTTCTTACACTTGTGCGCTAATTACGCCTTTGGAACTGATGATTGGTGGTGGCTAGGTGAACAACTGATGATCCAGTGCAACCGCATCGCGAAAAAGTATGAAGGCGATGGCAACAGGCGTTACGCAATATCTGAATATATCTTTGGAAAGTTCCTATTTGAAAATCGTGAGTTTTTCTTTAAAGAACATCAATAAATTTTAACACCATGACAGTTCTTGATCGGGACAACGCCTTGATCCATTTGAACAACGCTAGAAAGTCATCCATGGGCCACTCGTGGACAGCGGCAAAGTATCTCCATTGCGTCCAGAAAACTGTCTTCGTGGAGTGTTGCATCGTTCTGTACAGAACTCTCCTCGACGAAGCCAAGGATATCATGCAATATGATGCAAAAGCGGCTATTAAGTTGTGTATTAAAGCAAAGCGAAGGGCGTATGATGGTCTGGTGTATGTTTAATTTTGCAGTTCGCAAAGTATAATATTTCTTTTCATAGCTTGTGTGCATGATGGCGAAGCGAAAGCTATGCTTTTAGAAGGAAGCTGCCATATGCTTATTGATGAATTTTACGAGGCAGCCCAGTGTTTCTATAAGGTTCTGCTGATGCAAACAAAGGCTAAGAAAATTCAAGAGACGTGCGAGGCAAGAATTTGGCTAGTTCGTGCGTATTTAAAGTTAGGCCATTGGGAGGAATCATATGCCCATCTCCAAAAGCTCCTGGAATGCGCTTTAGAAAACAATTTACCTTACTACGTAGGGCAAGCGTATAGGTATTTGGGTGAATACTATTTGAACCATGGAAATCCGAATTTGGCCACACCATTGTTGCTGAAAGCCATAGGTGCTTTTCACGAAATTGGTGATGTTAACAACAGAGAACAAGTAAAAAATTTTGCAGCGGTATCCGCAGGTAACTGCATAAATGTTTGTCACTTTCGCATACTATTCTTTCTTTAAGGTCAAGAATTGATGCCAAAATACATCAGATATATAGTGAAATCTGGCGAGCCCGGTCAGAAAGGATGGAAGTATCTTGGTAAGTTACTGCAATGGAAAGACACCAGGAAGATAGTTTGGTCGGAATCGGATATCACCTTGCATCGTATGGCGAGCTTTGAGTCCGCTTTAACTCAAGTTGAAGAAAGTGGCGAGAACCTGCTCAGTATTCTAGGAGAAGGTGAATTTGAAACATTGGAAGAAGTCTCTATGGGTACAACCGTATCCACGGAAATGAAAACAGAAGGCCCAGAACTGAAGACGGAGGAGATGGAACTAAAGACTGAGGAGCAAGATATGAGGACAGAGGACCAGACAATTGCCTCGACGACATTCACCAAGGCCACCACTCAACCAACTGAGGAAGGTACCATCACCGAAGAGTTTCCATCAACTTTTGAAGACCAAACGATTACGCAAACCTCCACTATACCGGAATCAATCGCTAAACCACCCAGTCCAGAGGAACAGAAAGTACGCGAAACTCCAGAAATTGAAGACAAACCTCCAGAAGAAACACCTCAAGACCTTCCAGTTGAGGAACCTCCATCTGAAACCCCTCAAGAAGCTGCAATTGAAGAAATTACCCCGGAACCTGCACCTGTCGAAGCACCCATTGATGAAGTAGCCACAGAGGTTTAAATTAATAAATACACTTTTATTTTTCCTAGTTAATCTATTTTTACTCAATAATAATCCAAAATGCAAAAAAGGAAGGCACGTAACAAGAATAAAAAAATATGAGTACGTGAAAAACACAAATATAAACATAAATTGAACATATAAATGGTTCTTTTGAAACTTTTAACACTTCCGTTTAGCTGGTTGTGAAGGATCACTTACGCTGCTGGTTCGAGGTCTCTTCTTTCCAGTCTCAACATCGGAAGAGTTCTCAGCAAGCACATTCAGTAAGTCCTCGCAAGTCATTATTGGCGATTGTCTTGCCCCTGCTGTTTTTGTTTCTGATAGTAGACTGTCACCAAGATCTGGCAATCCTGCGTCTATTTTCTGCTTATTTGCGGGGTTTTCAGAGTTGCCAAATAATTCGGCAAATTCCACATTCTCTAGGAGAATCGGTGATTTGCTAGTAGACTCACCAGATGACAAATTAATGGTTTCATTATCAGGGATTTCATTTACATTTTCCTCATTGGCTGGAGGAATTGGCGATTTTGAATTTGGATCACTGAATGGTGCATTTTTTTCTGTAGGAAATGAAATATTGACAATGTGCATTGATCAGAATTTTTTTTAGACTTACCTTCAGGACCTACGTCCGAAAGATCCAATATTATTTCCGGCGATGCCACATTGATTCTCTCTACTTCTTCTTGACCTCCTACTAGGTTATCTGATGTTTTCACGTTGTCATCTACCATTTCCAATGTGACTGGTTTTCTTCTACGGCTCTTCTTTCCAGGAGAAAATTTATCCGAAGTCGTATGCCCAGATACGGACGGCGTTACGTTTTCATTTTCTACTACCGATTGCTCGTCCGCACCTGCATCGGACTTTTTATCATCTTTACCGACTTCCTCATCATCTGTTAATATTACAGCTTCATCTGCGCAGATAGTTTTTCGCCGCTTCATTTTGGATATTTTAGAAACATTCTCCGATACTGTTGCCTTTGGCAACAGATTTTCTTTCTCATTTTCTGGTTCCTTATTTTCTTGCAACTTCTCAGGACTGACATCAATGGTTTCCTTTTGCAAATCATCTTCAGGGGTTATATTTACGTCACTGGCATCAACATTTTCTCCATCTTTACCAGGTGATACATGCTCGGTGCCATGCTGGCTTTCAGCTTCATCATTCTTTTCATTTGCATCATCCGACTGACTATTTGAGTTGTTTGTAGCGCTTTTCCTCGAAGGAGATGTTTCTGATATCTTATCTTCTTCATTGCCTGCGACGCCATCATCATTTTTCTGCATTTCAGATCTGTCTTTATCCTTATTCTTCAATGGTTTTGATGCCGTATCATCACCATCTTGAGTTTCACTCTCCTTATGATCATTTTCCTCATGGAAAATATCAGATTTCTTCAACTTCTCTGCTAAACTACTGTCATCTTCAGCATTGGATGCATCACGATTACCCTCATCACTGGCAACCTCACTATTCTGTTTCATTGTTTTGGATTTATCTTTATCTAATGCGTCTTCATCTTCCTCATTAGAAGTCACATCTTTATCAGACAGTATCTTTCTGTTTTTCCTGATTTTTTTGGGTGTGTTATCTTCATCTTCTTTAGATTGTGGGGCATCTTTATCATCTTCATCACCGGATATTTTGGATTCCTTTGCCTTTCTTTGCTGTATCTTTGTTTTAGGTTTGCTGTTTTTCGATTGATCTGGTTTTTCTGATGCATCTTCATCACTGGAATTCATGGACTTATTGGACTTTATTCTTTTGCGACCTTTTGCTGTTGTGGCATCATCAGTTTTACATTGTGAGGCATCTTGGTCATTTTCATCACTGGATCCTTCGGATTTCTTCGTCTTTCCTTCTTGTTTCTTTGTTTTAGGTTTGCTGTTTTTTGATTGATCTGGTTTTTCTGATGCATCTTCATCACTGGAATTCATGGACTTATTGGACTTTATTCTTTTGCGACCTTTTGCTGTTGTGGCATCATCAGTTTTACATTGTGAGGCATCTTGGTCATTTTCATCACTGGATCCTTCGGATTTCTTCGTCTTTCTTTCCTGTATCTTTGTTTTATGTTTGCTGTTTTTCGATTGATCTGGTTTTTCTGATGCATCTTCATCACTGGAATTCATGGACTTATCGGACGTTATTCTTTTGCGATCTTTTGCTGTTGATGTGGCATCATCAGTTTTACATTGTGAGGCATCATGGTCATTTTCATCACTGGATCCTTCAGATTTCTTCGTCTTTCTTTCCTGTATCTTTGTTTTATGTTTACTGTTTTTTGATTGATCTGGTTTTTCTGATGCATCTTCATCACTGGAATTCATGGACTTTATTCTTTTGCAATCATTTGCTGTTGTTGTGGCATCATCAGTTTTACATTGTGAGGCATCTTGATTATCTTCATCACTGGATCCTTCGGATTTCTTCGTCTTTCTTTCTTGTTTCTTTGTTTTAGGTTTGCTGTTTTTTGATTGATCTGGTTTTTCTGATGCATCTTCATCACTGGAATTCATGGGCTTATTGGACTTTATTCTTTGGCAATCTTTTGCTGTTGATGTGGCATCATCAGTTTTACATTGTGAGGCATATTGATCATCTTCATCACTGGATCCTTCGGATTTCTTCGTCTTTCTTTCCTGTATCTTTGTTTTATGTTTGCTGTTTTTTGATTGATCTGGTTTTTCTGATGCATCTTCATCACTGGAATTCATGGACTTATCGGACTTTATTCTTTTGCAATCTTTTGCTGTTGTTGTGGCATCATCAGTTTTACATTGTGAGGCATCTTGTTCATCTTCATCACTGGATCCTTCGGATTTCTTCGTCTTTCTTTCTTGTTTCTTTGTTTTATGTTTGCTGTTTTTCGATTGATCTGGTTTTTCTGATGCATCTTCATCACTGGAATTCATGGACTTATTGGACTTTATTCTTTTGCAATCTTTTGCTGTTGTTGTGGCATCATCAGTTTTACATTGTGAGGCATCTTGTTCATCTTCATCACTGGATCCTTCGGATTTCTTCGTCTTTCTTTCTTGTTTCTTTGTTTTAAGTTTGTAGTTTTTTGATTGATCTGGTTTTTCTGATGCATCTTCATCACTGGAATTCATGGACTTATTGGACTTTATTCTTTTGCGGCCTTTTGCTGTTGATGTAGCATCATCAGTTTTACATTGTGAGGCATCTTGATCATCTTCATCACTGGATCCTTCGGATTTCTTCGTCTTTCTTTCTTGTTTCTTTGTTTTATGTTTGCTGTTTTTTGATTGATCTGTTTTTTCTGATGCATTTTCATCACTGGAATTCATGGACTTATTGGACTTTATTCTTTTGCGGCCTTTTGCTGTTGATGTAGTATCATCAGTTTTACATTGTGAGGCATCGTGATCATCTTCATCACTGGATCCTTCGGATTTCTTCGTCTTTCTTTCTTGTTTCTTTGTTTTGGGTTTGCTGTTTTTTGATTGATCTGCTTCATCACTGGAATTTATGGACTTATTGGACTTAATTCTTTTGCGATCTTTTGCTGTTGTTGTTGCATCATCAGTTTTACATTGTGAGGTATCTTGATCATCTTCATCACTGGATCCTTCGGATTTCTTCGTCTTTCTTTCTTGTTTCTTTGTTTTAGGTTTGCTGTTTTTTGATTGATCTGGTTTTTCTGATGCATCTTCATCACTGGAATTCATGGACTTGTTGGACTTTATTCTTTTGCAATGTTTTGCTGTTGATGTATCATCAGTTTTACATTGTGAGGAATCTTGATCATCTTCATCACTAGATATTCTGGATTTCTGCCTTTTTTGTTTCTTTGTTTTGGAGTGTTCTGGAGACTGTGATGTGTCATCTTCACCACTGGAGATTTCAACTGTTTGTGATTCACTCTTCGATTGTGGCGATTCTTTATCCTCCTCATCACTGGATATCTGGACAGGCGACAAATCTTTCTTGGATTTCTTGTCTGTGGAATCATTATCTTGCAATTCTGAGGTATCTTCTTCATCAATGGAAACTGTGACTGTTTTCGTGGCAATTTCATCTTTCTCTTCTACTGATATCGAATGGGATTCTGCTACCTCTTCGTCATCTTTATCACTCACAACCAAAGAAGAGTCACTTATTATTTCTTCAGTAGTTTGAGAAAATAAATCGTCCTCGGTAGTTTGCAAATGTATATCATCATGGGTCGCTATTGGTTCATCTTCATCATCAGAGATAATTCTTCTTCTTTTTCTTGGAGATTCATCATCTGAAGTTTCTTTGATAGCAGACAGCCTTCTTTTTCTGAGAGAATTCTGTTCGTTTTTCGATTTTTTCTTATCCATTCCGCTGTCTTCATCAGTATCATCGATTCTGAGAGACTCGAGCTCACACTGTGAGCTGTCTGATTTTTCTTCATCTATACTCGCCAATATTTTACCACTGATTAATTTATTGACATCATCATCATCAGTCAACTGTTCAAGATCTTCATCTAAGACCTTTTTCTTAAGAGATAATTGTTGTTTTTGAGTTGTTTTTTTGGATTCCTTATCAAAGGTGGATAAAGCAGAAGGAGTGCCTATCCATTTTGTTAAGAGTTTATCTAAAGACTCATCTGGAGTATAAACTTTTGATGTTGTTTTTGTATATTTATCAAAATTCATTCTTTTTACGTTTACAACTAATTGTTGCAATTTGTCATGATGATACAACTTATGCGAAAGGTACTCGCATCTAGTTTCGAACGATCTATCGCATGCATTGCATAGATTTGCATACGATACTCTTTTCAGAGCAGGACTTTGGACTATTTTCGATAACTTGATCGGATTTTCAGCATTACACTCATCAGAAATGATAATTACTTCACTCTTTTGTTGGTTGTTTTTCGAGTCCTTAGGTGAAATAATTTGACTTTCTGCTGTTATATCTACATAAGGGATACGATTAAGTATTGTTTTATCTTTGATATCCCCGATCTTTATATTCAGTTTATTGACAGGTTTAAAATCTTTGGTCCAGTTTTTAATATAATTGGACCATTTGGAACGATTTTTTGTTTGTTTGTTTTCAGTAAATTTAGGTGTTTTGATACTTTCTTTCGCCTCTCCTAGTTCTTCAGGTTCAGGTTCTGGGTCATTTTCAATCACTTCCATGGCGTCTTCCAATTTTTGCGGTGTACTTTTTTCAACTTCAGAACTATTTTCAATCATTTCTATATCTTCCTCACTTTTTTCAGGTGGATTTCCTTCAGGTTTTGAATCATTGTCTTCAGATCTTTCAGGAGTGCTTTTTTCAACTTCTCTTACAATATTTTCTCCAGAATCAGCAGGAATGCCTTCTTCTGTTTTTCTATCATCTTGAAGTATCTCAGCATAATTGCTTGCTGTTTCTTCTTCTTCTATTAATTTTGAATTTTCCTAAAAAAATATTTGGTTATTAACAAATTAGTGACGTGATCATTTGTATTTAATTTACCAGTATTGTTTTGACTTCAACCCATGTTGCTAAATTATGTACGCAAATTACACATATGAAAGAATTATCATCACATTTCTGTTTAACTCCAGAAAAATCCTCAAAAGTCTCAAAGTTATTCTTAAAATTGCTTGGGTTTGAGTTAGTACTTAATAGGATGCATTTTGTTCCAGCGCAGACCAAACATTCCCGCTCAGTTTTGCTGACTCCATCGTTTTTCTTGCAGTCTTCAAAATATTTATGCGCAAACTGAATTTTTACAACACATTTCAGACATATCCTGGTGTTAACATCCTGAAACAGAAAGAAATGCACGAATAACTCAATAAGCACAGCATATCAATGGACGCCTTACATCAGTTTTTTTAATCTTGCTGTAAAATGCTTCTGTAAGCTCAGTGATTATTTGTTTGGGATCTGATACCAGCGCATCTGAATTGCCGCACAACGTACATTTACCATCTATAATATCCATGATTAACACTTATCACAACATGCAAAGTCGGTTAGTTTATTAAAAGCCGCATATTTATATTAATACACAACAAGAACCCGCTTTTGGCGCAGTATTAATTTAGGTTAGCGTTAACTTAGCGTCAATCAAAGCGCCGCTACCAGGGTAAAATACGAACTAAGAAGCCTGAGTTACAATAAAAAAAATTAAATTATTTGTTTTCTACAATAGTTATTTAATTATAAAAGAAAACAATCCGTTAAATTGTGTATGTTTTAAAATGTGTGTGTCAAAAATTATTTGCAAAGCATAAAACCGCCACGATTCTTAATTTTGCTATTGGATAAGCGTTTTTAGCACGTGATTGCGGCTTTCGTATATTAAGGTTATGTAGTTGCTGTGTCTACATTCCTTATCTCAAATCCGTTAATTTACGCCAAAAACCAGCGAAAATAATACAGGAAAAGAATGACCACATCTAGCGAAGATGTACTCCTGCAAGTTCCGCAAGTTAGATATAAAAAGGGGGACGGCACATTATTTTTAATGGACCAAAGATTAGCATGGATGTTGGAAAATAGGGATACAGTATCCATATCACACTTATATGCCGATATAAAGAGTAAACATAACGTGTTAAACAAGAAAATAACCTTTACTATACAAATTGTACCATTTTAGCTCAGAAAATATCACCCGAAGGCAAAGCAAAAGTACAACTTCAAGTTGTCTTACACAATGGAACAACTTCAACATTTCACTTCATTAATAAGAACGGGGCTCAAGCGCAGGCTGCTGATCGAGATCGGGTCAAGGAGAAACTGATTAGTCTACTACCAAAGTTTAAACGACAGGTTAGTTGCATGTTTTTTTTTGTGTGCAAGTGGATTGATGAAATTTTTAGGTTGATCGTGAATTGGAAGAGAAAAACAAGCTGCTGTCATCTAATCCTGCATTGTTACAATTATATAAGGATCTAGTGATGACTGAAGTTGTTACTTCTGAAGAGTTTTGGTCACAGCATGCTACACAATACACAAAATCTCAAACAACACAAACACAAGATATAGGTAGAGTAGTTTTAAATTAAGTAGAGCACAGTGACATATGCAACCAATTATACCCAGTGTATGATTTATAATTGACCCGTGTATATTTGGTAGCGTACACAACTGTGGTCTCCTTGGTTTGAAACATAATTTTAGGTTTTTTTTGTGGTTTTGTTCTGAAATGTTGTTGTAAAAATGAGTTATTTAAGTAAAAGTTGTTATTTTTAGGTGTATCTGGAGCCTTTTTGGCCGACATAAAACCGCAAACCGATGGCTGTAACGGATTAAAATATAATATAACTAACGATATCATAGAATGCATATTTAAGACATATCCGGCTGTTAAAAAGAAGTTTATCGAACATGTCCCGGCAAAATTGACAGAAGCACAGTTTTGGACAAAATTTTTCCAGTCACATTATTTTCATAGGTATGTATAGCAATCATATATTCAATTAAAAAAAAAAGGTGAGGTTAGGGTTGGCCCGTTCTGTTGTTTTTTCTTATAGATGTTTCAAACTGAGGAGAGCACAGTTGTGTATGCAACCAAATATACGCGGGTCAATTATAAACCATACACTGGGTATAATTGGTTGCATATGTCACTGTGCTCTACTTATCTTTTCTGATGTTTTTCTCATCCCATGCTTTCCCTTTTTTTTATTGAACATATAGATTTTTAAACAATAAATTAAATTTTACTTTACTTTTTTTCTAACAGGGATAGGAAATATGCCGAAAGCAAAGATCTATTCACCGAATGCGGTAAAATCGACGACCAAGAAATGAAACGTGACATCCAGGCTGGCGTCAAAGATCCGTTGGTAAACATTATGGAATTTCAGGACAACACTTTGGACGAAGGTTACGGAACGGTAACGGACAAACCGCCAACGTCTAACGGGACTGTAAGTCAGGCGATGATAAAGCGGTTCAATCAGCACTCAATAATGGTGCTAAAAGCCACGAAGAGCAAAGGGGGCGATGCCCCAGCTCAGAATGGCACTGAGGGGACGTCTTTGACCCCGGCGACAGGTGATGAGAGGTTGTCGAACGGTAATAAGGAGAATGGGGAGGGGGAACCTCTTAGCAAGAGGCAGAGGATCTTGGAGAAGATTACTTTCGAAGATTTGGACTCTGAGGTCGATAGTCAGAAGAAGAAATTACCTGAGTTAAATTTGTCGAAGGTATAAAAAAACTGTGTACTTTAAAACTACTTTTAATTACTTTAAAAATAGTTATATTATAGATGTTTCAAAACAAGGAGAGCACAGTTGTGTATGCAAGCGAATATACGCAGGTTAATTATAAACCATACACTGGGTATAATTGGTTGCATATGTCACTGTGCTCAACTTAGTTTAAAACTACTCTAACATATGAAAGACGTATTTTAATTGTTTCTATCCCATGAATAGAAAACATTAATAAAAAAGATAACAATTAATTTAATTGTAAAAATATAAATAAAAAAATCCCAGAGTTAGACAGAGTCCCAAAAGTTCTAGAAAGAATTTGATGTTCTAAAACCAACTGCAATAAAATACCAGGATATCATCTGTATAATAAATCAGTACAGATAGAATACAGAATTCTTTTAGATTGAAAGGTTAACATTAATAAATATCTGGGGTGGCCCTCACCCAACTTTCCGACTACAATGTTGACATTTAAACGAATGTCCGTAAGATAATAATACTACTATTAGATCATAACACAAGGCACCTTTCGATACAAATAACCATAATATTATACTGTCACGTATCTGTATTTTTCTGCGAGATGTTTATTTATTCTTCGATCGCGAGCCGAAAACATGTGGCTGCATAAATGCTGACACATACAGTGAGCCATCCGTGAGCCCTTCATTACGACACAAACCGAAGGCGCCCGATAGGTATAAACTCTTATAGTGCCTAAACCGCTCATCCCATTGATCTGTAAATTTGTATACATATTTAATGTCACTGCAAGATGAGATGGTGTCAGTTTGGTCAAAATCGGATGAATACCGAAGAAAACGTATTTGATAACTGCCACTTCCGGTTGTCAGATTGTCACCAAAAACAATCCAGTTCGTCCCCCGGTAATTCTAAATACGTATGCCAAATTTCAGCCCAATCCGTTGTTCCGTTTGGCCGCTATCGTGTTCACGGACATACGTACACACATACACACATACATTTTCCAGAAATCATTGCAATGGATTCAGGGGACCCCAAAACGCGTATTTCCGCTAAAATCTCAAATTTTTTTTTTTCCGTCGATTACAATACTTTCCTTCTAGGAGTCGGAAAGTAAAAAGGATAACAGTTAATTTAATTGTAAAAGTATAAGTAAAAAAAATCCAGAGTTAGACAAAGAGTCCCAAAAGTTCTAGAAAGAATTTGATGTTCTAAAACCAACTGCAATAAAATACCAGGATATCATCTGTATAATAAATCAGTACAGATAAAATACAGAATTCTTTTAGATTGAAAAGTAAACATTAATAAAAAGGATAACAGTTAATTTAATTGTAAAAATATAAATAAAAAAATCCCAGAGTTAGACAAAGAGTCCCAAAAGTTCTAGAAATAATTTGTTGTTCTAAAACCAACTGCAATAAAATACCAGGATATCATCTGTATAATAAATCAGTACAGATAAAATACAGAATTCTTTTAGATTGAAAAGTAAACATTAATAAAAAGGATAACAGTTAATTTAATTGTAAAAATACAAGTAAAAAAATTCCAGAGTTAGACAAAGAGTCCCAAAAGTTATAGAAAGAATTTGATGTTCTAAAACCAACTGCAATAAAATACCAGGATATCATCTGTATAATAAATCAGTACAGATAAAATACAGAATTCTTTTAGATTGAAAGGTAAACATTAATAAAAGGGATAACAGTTAATTTAATTGTAAAAATATAAATAAAAAAATCCCAGAGTTAGACAAAGAGTCCCAAAAGTTCTAGAAAGAATTTGATGTTCTAAAACCAACTGCAATAAAATACCAGGATATCATCTGTATAATAAATCAGTACAGATAAAATACAGAATTCTTTTAGATTGAAAAGTAAACATTAATAAAAAGGATAACAGTTAATTTAATTGTAAAAATATAAATAAAAAAATCCCAGAGTTAGACAAAGAGTCCCAAAAGTTCTAGAAAGAATTTGATGTTCTAAAACCAACTGCAATAAAATACCAGGATATCATCTGTATAATAAATCAGTACAGATAAAATACAGAATTCTTTTAGATTGAAAGGTAAACATTAATAAAAAGGATAACAGTTAATTTAATTGTAAAAATATAAATAAAAAAATCCCAGAGTTAGACAAAGAGTCCCAAAAGTTCTAGAAAGAATTTGATGTTCTAAAACCAACTGCAATAAAATACCAGGATATCATCTGTATAATAAATCAGTACAGATAAAATACAGAATTCTTTTAGATTGAAAAGTAAACATTAATAAAAAGGATAACAGTTAATTTAATTGTAAAAATATAAATAAAAAAATCCCAGAGTTAGACAAAGAGTCCCAAAAGTTCTAGAAAGAATTTGATGTTCTAAAACCAACTGCAATAAAATACCAGGATATCATCTGTATAATAAATCAGTACAGATAAAATACAGAATTCTTTTAGATTGAAAGGTAACCATTAATAAAAAGGATAACAGTTAATTTAATTGTAAAAATATAAATAAAAAAATCCCAGAGTTAGACAAAGAGTCCCAAAAGTTCTAGAAAGAATTTGATGTTCTAAAACCAACTGCAATAAAATACCAGGATATCATCTGTATAATAAATCAGTACAGATAAAATACAGAATTCTTTTAGATTGAAAAGTAAACATTAATAAAAAGGATAACAGTTAATTTAATTGTAAAAATATAAATAAAAAAATCCCAGAGTTAGACAAAGAGTCCCAAAAGTTCTAGAAAGAATTTGATGTTCTAAAACCAACTGCAATAAAATACCAGGATATCATCTGTATAATAAATCAGTACAGATAAAATACAGAATTCTTTTAGATTGAACGGTAAACATTAATAAAAAGGATAACAGTTAATTTAATTGTAAAAATACAAGTAAAAAAATTCCAGAGTTAGACAAAGAGTCCCAAAAGTTCTAGAAAGAATTTGATGTTCTAAAACCAACTGCAATAAAATACCAGGATATCATCTGTATAATAAATCAGTACAGATAAAATACAGAATTCTTTTAGATTGAAAGGTAAACATTAATAAAAAGGATAACAGTTAATTTAATTGTAAAAATATAAATAAAAAAAATCCCAGAGTTAGACAGAGTCCCAAAAGTTCTAGAAAGAATTTGATGTTCTAAAACCAACTGCAATAAAATACCAGGATATCATCTGTATAATAAATCAGTACAGATAAAATACAGAATTCTTTTAGATTGAAAGGTTAACATTAATAAAAAGGATAACAGTTAATTTAATTGTAAAAATATAAATAAAAAAATCCCAGAGTTAGACAAAGAGTCCCAAAAGTTCTAGAAAGAATTTGATGTTCTAAAACCAACTGCAATAAAATACCAGAATATCATGTGTATAATAAATCAGTACAGATAAAATACAGAATTCTTTTAGATTGAAAAGTAAACATTAATAAAAAAGAAAACATTTAATTTAATTGTAAAAATAAAAAAAATTGAAATACCTGGATATCATCTGTATAATAAATCAGTACAGATAAAATAAAGATTTCTTTTAGATTGAAAGGTACCTCCACGGACCTGTACCGGGGGCTTCCACAGAACAGTTACCTTTCAACGAAGCAGCTGCGGTCAGTCGAAATGTTCTTCAGGAGACCAAGCAGTGGCACTCCCGTCAAGGCTCGTCCGCATTGGTGAGTCCTGCAGCTGCCGTCGGAGTACTTGGGGAGCTCTCACCAGGTGGTGCTCTAATGCGTGGTTTTCAGGAGCAGTCTTTAGCACGTAAGCAACTCAATACAATTTTCTATATATGTATATCTATTCTGGTGTGTTTCTTTTTGGTATGTTTAGAACTGGTTCCGAGTGACATTGAAAAGGATGTCCGGAACTTGTATCTCGCTCTCTGCGAATTGCTTGGGCATTTTTGGAAATGTTTCCCGGCAGCTACGCCCTCCACTGAACAGAAGTTGATTAAAATGCACGAGGCTTTGCATCGATATCATGCTGTGAAGTTGAAACCTTTTGAAGTAAGTCTTTTTCTGTTAGTTTTTGGTCTTTGAGTTAACTTTTGATGTTTTTTTTTTTTTAGGATAAATTGATCAGGGAATTGTCTCCGTTGGCGCATAGTTTAACAAAGCATCTCAATCAGTTGTTGAATGCGGCCTATAGAAAGTTTAACGGGTGGCAGAAAATTAAGACTCACCATAGGTAGTGATGGTTCTAATTTTGTCAAAATTAGGATTAAGTGATTTAATTTATTGTGGAGCTATGCTGTCCTGTGAATTTCTGTATACATGTGTTCCTTTTGTTGATGTTTTTAATTTTTTGTAATAATTGATTATTATAAATAAATATTATAAAATGTATTTTGGTTTTTCCTTAAGGTAACAGTTGCATGAAGCAAACATATGGTGCTTTCTTAAATAAAAAGCAGTGAACATAAAAAGGTTGTGTGCAAATTTTAACTATGTTGATATTATATTACGGCAAAGAGTGTAAAATGAAAGCACAAAAATCCCGCCAAATCTTGTTTACAAAACAACTCCACGTTAAAGATAATGAGATTATGTGACATTTGACTACTAGCGACACCTGGATTGACATCATCTACAATATCCTCATTGTTATTTCACGCAGAATTTTTGCCTGTAAACGCAGAACAAGGCACGGAAATGCGAATGACTGACAAATAATTACCATAACAAAAAACAGCATGATTATTTTCACACTAGATTACAAACTTTTACCACTCGACGCGGAAAAAGGACAACGACTAACCAAGCGTGACCACGCCTTAATAGCGTTAATCACTCGTGCCTTTTCATCACCCAAAAAAAGGCAGAAGAGAAGGATCACCCCAAACCGTAAAATCGGCAATTGGTTTTGTCGCAAAGAAGGTCAACAGATTCATCGACCTAACCAAAATATAAAGAGTCCACTCCCGGAGAAAAATACGTCAGTTATTGAGAAGACCCGAAGACAAGATGTTGCCGATTTTGTTCTTGTGTCAATTCCTAGTGACTTTGTGTGCCACACAACCAATCTTCATCCGTTCTGGTGTCTTAAGTTCGCAAGCGCAAGGTTTGAACGGTGGATTGGTATCCCAAGATTTAAACCGTGGATTATCGAGTTATATCAGTGATGATGGTTTTAATCTAGACAACGAGAGGAACTATATTGGTGCCCAGAACACAGGAAAGTTCGCCAGTGACCTAGCTGACAACAAAAACTACATAAATGAGAAGGACTTTTCTGATAACACCTTCCAAAAGCAAGGTGGTGGCCTGTTAAGCAACATCGGAAGAAATCAAGGACACAAACTCGGTCATCACAATGCCGGGTTTAAGCACACCTACCACAAAGATGAATCAGGCTCTTCTTCGAATTATTATGATGACAGTGATAACAGAGGTAACGAATACCTTCAAAATACACGGCAAGGGCAGTTTGGCCAACTCGGTTATGATAGGAATCGTAATGGCTTCTTGGATAATGGAAGGATCTATAAGGATAACTCCAGACGTGGTGCGTATGGCCAGGAAGGTTTATATGATAAGAATTTTGGTACCCAGCGAAGGTACAACCAAGAAAAATTGTACGGCGATCGTTTGCTACAAGGGCAGAGGCATAGAGGTGATGAACGAGGACAACTTGGGAGATATGAAGAGTTTGTGGAGCCTTATGGTGCATCCCATGGTCATCCAGGATATTTCAGAAGACCACCAATGAGGTCACACATCCCAATCTATGAAAATGAGCATATGGGTGGTGTTATGGGCGATTCTTTTGGAGGGTATTACTAATTTTTCCTGCCACTATATTTAATTTATTTATATTTTGGTAGATTTTAGTATGAGATTTTGTTAATTTACTCCTATAGTTTTAAGTTGTGTATATGTATTTAACATTTATAATAATAAAGTATTATCTATAAATAAAATACGTAAAACTCAATTTAATGTTTGTTTTCTTCCAATACCTAAACCAAAAGTGATTTTGAGTAAGAAATGACAAAATTAAATGTTTTACATTCTAAGCAAACCAACGGATTGGTCTGGATTGCTTTTGGTGACAATTTAACAACTGGAAATGACCATAGTTACGTACATTTTCTTCAGATTTTATCCGTTGTTGACCAAACTGATACCAGCTCATCCTCCAGTGACTTTAAAAAAGTGTATCAATTTACCGATAAATTGGATGAACGATTTATGTGCTATACGCGTTTATAGAAGCAGTCAGACAGTAACTACAGTTTAATGCTTATTGTTCCTAACAAAAATCACAATAGTGGTCAAAATATAGAGCAAGAAAAATATATATATTTAAAGACAATAAATTTCGATTGGTTATTAAGAAAAAATTAAGTAAATGGATAAAAAACTTTATTAAACCATTAAGCTAACACAGAAAATAAATAATATACTTATACAGAAAGATTATTCAAAGGAAATGGCTATAAACAAACATCTTTTCGTATCAATAGTAATCCTGGTCATATAATAATCCTTCCCTATGTCCTCTTCCACCCAAAGGAGGCCTAATTTCTAACCTAACAGGTTCATCATACCTCTCGTAATCTGGATAATCATACCTGGACAACTCTTCATCATACCTGGGGTCCTCATAAACGGTTATAGTCCTCTTAGGTTGAATATGGTGACCATAATCAGGATAATAAGAATCCTCGTGCTGGTAATAAGGTTTCCTGTAGTTTTCCTGGACGAATTTCCTATTTTCGCCAAATCTATTACCCGAGTTAGAGTGGGACTTCAATAACCTGTCATCGTTGTAGTTTTGGTTATTGTAATTTCTTTGATTGCCGTGTCCTTTTTCGTAGAGACCCTTGTTGTCATAGTAACCATTCCTCGCGTTGTCGTTGATGTATCTTGTACCGTCGTGGTGAGATTGTCGATTTTTGTTGGCTGCATCATTGGAGTAGATTCCTTGTCGGGAATTTTGGTAATGTTTGCCTCCCTCGTCATCGCTGTCTTCATAAAAATTCGATTTACTTCCGCTTTCCTCCTTGTGATAGGTGTTTTTAAAACCAGATTTGTGATGTCCCTTTTTATGGCCAGCCTTTTGGTCTATAGATTCCTGCAAACCTCCAGCGTTCTTCTCGAAACTCTGATTGTTAAAGTCCTTCTCGTCCAAGTGCTGTTTCCTATCAGAATTTTCCTGGTTGAACCTCCCAGTGTCTGCAGCGCTGACGTATTTCCCTTCCTTGTCTTTATTGAAGCCCAAATCGGAAACAAAACTACTTATCCCTTTCTTCCCTTGCACTGTGAAGACATCATCCCCTTGCTGTTGGGCGTGGTCTTTCAGGATGCCGGTTTTTATGATTATAGGATCACCTCTACCAATGGTTGTTATTAAGAGAAGTAAGAAGATGTTAAGGTACATCTTTACGGTGTGAAGGTGTTGCGAAGACTGGTCTAAGGTTTTTATAGAATCTTTATATATTTGGGTGTGTCGACCTTTCATGCTTCGAAATTCCCCATTTTCTTCTGATTTCATGGTCTGACTCGATTCGCGGGAAACGACATGGGGGACACAATGGCTTCTTCGCAATTATACCGGATGGTGGAATAAAACCTGTAAAAAGTTGCAAAATGACAAAGAGTATATAATACCACATTATATTATCTATTGGTGTTCTATGAAATGTCAAATGGGAAGTGAAAATTGATCAAAAACTATATGAAGGGTCAAACACCTCCCATAAATTTGCAAGACACCAACAACAACATTCATTTCACAGCGAATTTTGAAGAAATTGAGTTCGTTATACCTCTTAAGCAGTTTTTGCCCATTGACAGATTTAAGCAGACTTCCTGAGGAGCTTCTCGCATGATGGAGAAGACAAGGACGTTCCGGATGATTGCCTGCAGAGGTGTTGTCACCAGTAAAGCAGGTTTCAAGGTTAAAGACACACAAAATTGCAACATTTCTTCACGTCTTAAATTTAAAGACAATAATTGCCCAATCATTATTAGCCGTGCCGAAACATCAACACAAAAGAATGTTACGGTATTTTAAATTAGGATATACGAGAACCATGTGATTATTACGGTGTTTTGTTGGTTTTTGTTATAATTATACAGGTTTTGAGGTCCCCTAAATCAATTGAATCTTAGTGATTCAACCAAATTTTGACAAACTGATGCCAGCTCATTCTCCATTGACTTTAAATATGTATACTAAAATATGTATACTGATTTACGTATCAATGAAATGAGCGGTTTGAAGAATTCTAGAAAAATATTAATTACCTTTCTTTAAAAACATAAATTATCTGTTTTTGTTTTACTTGTGAATCGTCTGATATTCTCACTTCATAAGTATCAAGTCGGGAGATGGCGCTGTTAGACAAGACGGTGACTCCGGAAGTTTATAAAACTTTTACCATTTAAGACTCGACAGAGTGGGGGGCATTAATTTTTATGAGATTGTAAGTCTCACGGAGAATCAGGGAGTAAAGTTTGCGAATAACGGCCTCTAATAAAACTGAGAGGCGCCGAGATTGATCTTACCTTTAATTGTCTGAATACTTTGTCACAGTACGAGAGGAAAACAATCCTTTATGTCGTCAGTTTTTCCAGTAAAACAGAAAAATACGGTTGACATATTAGTTCAATACTTCTCATGAAATGTTCAATTTCTGGTCTTTACTTGAATTCCAAGCAAGAAACTTCGAATTTTGAACTAATAAAAGTATTTCAAACTACCAGACACTGTCAAACATATTTTACAGCTACGTCTGGTATTTCTCTTTACCAGTTTGTTGCATTAATCTATTAAGTATGTCAGTTTGTAGTTTTTTTGTTGAATTCCAAAGCGAGAAACTTTGAATTTTGAACAAATAAAAGTACTTCAGAGCTTTTTTGTCATTTCACCTTACTAGTTCGTTGCACTAGTTCATGTTCAATTTATAGTCTAGTCTAGTTTAATAGAAAGAAATTCGTTTAAATTTCATCCTAATTGTACTTCGTACTTATAAAAGATAAATGTGACACTGTCAAGACAAGAAAGACGTTACGTGGTTGCACACAGGGCGTAGATTCTTTCTCCGAGAGACAGTAAAAGTTAATAAAGATAATGTCGGTGGTAGAAGCGGAACAATGAGCAAATTGTAGTTAGTTACGGGTGTTCGGCGAGAGGTGGCGTCTCCGACTTGAGCGCCGCCTCTCGGTGATTCGCCGCAATTCGTCCCCGGGGAAACACCAGGGCCAACTTTACCAATTAATATTTTTACAATGCTTACGGTACTTTATTATCCTTCTAGAAATTATTCCGGACGAGATAATTGGGGACAGAGAGAGATAAAGGATATTCTTATTGCGAACCGCCGTTTCCCACCCCTTCAACCGTCGTTCATTTATTTCTTAAAGGGCACCCCTTTCCCTTGTTTCTACTATGCTCGGTGAACAACGAGCAATGTAATTTTTCGAAAAAAGTTTTTTCATTTTTCTGGTGGTTCAAAATACTTTTATTGATTCCAATTTTGAGGTTTCTTTCTCTAGGTTTCTAAAGAACAAATTTGTGAAATAAAATGCCAGGAAAAGCTCTAGAATATGTATTACAATCTGTATGTCGCGTATAAAACTGAAATTATTTGTGAAACGTTCGCGTATTACCCTCGAGGTGGACGGCTAACATCCTAAAGACACGTGGAATTTCATTTCATCTCCAGTTGTCCCTCGAAGGCCCTGTTGCCCGGTGACCCGTCCGCTTTCCATTATAATATATCGGCAAGAATTTGTATCGAACACTTGACCGCCCTTTGACAATAGCAGGGACAACTGAATTGAGTTTCTGCGAGTGACTTGTGCGAGCTTGGATCAAACATTCCCTACTGTCTACAGCCTGATTAAATTATCTGTTCGCCGCCCATGGATATGGCTTTACCAAAGCTCAGATTGCACCTATAGGCTACGTATGCAGAACAAAGAATTGAAATGTTAGAGTTTTCTAAAGGAGAATATTTTACCATTGTTTTTACCTTTATTTGTATGGTCAGTAGCTATCACTGCATTATTATTATTATTATTATCTTTACCAGTAATTGCTGGTAATTCCACGTGTCTTTAGGATGTTAGCCGTCCACCTCGAGGGTAATACGCGAACGGTTCACAAATAATTTCAGTTTTATACGCGACATACAGATTGTAATACATATTCTAGAGCTTTTCCTGGCATTTTACCAATTCGTTGCATTAGCCCATTACGCATCTTCAATTTCTAGTCTTTAGTTGAATTCCAAGTAAGAAACTTCAAATTTTGAACGACTCAAGGTGTTTTAAACTTTCAGATAGATTATAAAATATATTCTAGAGCTTTTTCTGGCTTTTTACTTTACAAGTTCGTAGCATTAGCTGATTAGGAATGCTCAATTTCCAATCTTTAAACAATTACAAAAAAAATCGAGTTTTGAATCAGTAAAAGTATTTCCCGGTAAGACGGATTGTAAAACATATACTGGGAGCTTTTTTTGGCATTTCACTTTACCAGTTCGTTGCACTAGCCCATTACGCAAGGCCAGTCTCTAGTATTTAGTTGAATTGTAAGCAAGAAACTTATAAACAAGTAAAAGCATTTCAAACGGCCAAACAGATTGTAAAACATATTGTAGAGCTTGTTCTGGCATTTCACTTTACGATTTTATTGCATTAGCCCATTACGTTCAATTTGTAGGCTTTCATTGAATTCAGACAGAAAAAAACCTCACATTCTGAAGCAATAGAAGTATTTCAAACTTCTCGACAGATTCTAAAACATATTCTGGTGCTTGTTCTTGCGTTTTGCTTTACCAGTTTGTTGTATTAGCCCATTAAGCATGTCCAGTTTTAACTTAATGTCTAGTTTATTTCTTAGGCTTTAATCTAAACATTCCCGTATCCATTGTATCATTTGTTATCTTTACCCCTGAGAATAGTATACTAACCACTGGATGGGTGGCCTACATTATTAACACATTTTCCAAGCCCAGGAGAATATATCCCTGGCCCAAGATGTATAATTTCACGTAAAGCCTCCCATCAAATTGTATCTTAGCACTCTGTTATGACTTGGCCCGTGCCTAGCTCTGGGCGTTTGGAAACTTAAGGGGGTGCCAACTCATGAAGATCTTACGACAACAGGGCTGCAATTATGTGCTGTTTGGGCTCAAGAATTTGCTCTCCTGGATAAGGTGGGTCCTCGCCTCGGGCTGTTTGCAAAGCCGTGGGAATTATACCCGTACAATTGCATTCTGTATCAAGTTAACAATGTCGCTCGACAAAACAATGTTCAGACCAAGACGTTCTCTGCTTTGATTATATTATGGTAATTTTCGTCTTGTGTCGCATTAACCATGGTGATGGATAACCCTCGGCCTTTTATACGACCCACCGAGATTGTATTATAACGCAAAACGTTTCGTTTATTTGATTAATTATCTTTAGATAGGTATTACTTACAATAGTTGCTTTCTTTCAAACATATGAAGGCTATCACTAACTTGTTCCTGAAGCTTTTTCAATCCATTTTAATCGCTATAGTCATTAACTTAAATATACGATATTTCAGTTATTAAGAAGAATATCTGTATGTATTTACACCAAACCAAACTGAAAAGAACTCAGAAAGTGGTTTCAGGCAGACAAAATTCTACTCAGGGTTTAATTCAAATTCAGCTCACAAACGCGGGATTGCGATTCAAAAATCTCTGTTTAAGGGTTTTACTTCTACTATATGCTCGCTTTTTGCATAAGCGAATCTCTGGCGTTCGTGGCGTCCCTAAAGGGTATGAAAGTTCGTATGAAAAGCTCGTACTGCAGTCGAACGTGTATCCCCACACTTCCATACCATAAAAAGAGGAATATGAAACCGGATTCCGAACGAGATCGACATATATGAACCGTAAATATTTATGGCGAGATACTTTATACAATCAGCGCTATCAGATTTTGAACTGTACGAATGCTGAATTTAACATAATGTCGCCATTCGCATTCTCCATGTTCGTGTGTTTGTATATAAGCGTATAAGAAGCTATTGCCTGTTAAGTCATTGTTCTATTTTAGACATGCTTATAAACAGTAAAGGATAATCTACACTTGACGATGTTTAACGTATTTATTTATAGCAAAATCCCCAAATTCGTTATTACTACTTTTATCATGAATTGAAATAAGAAAGTGGGTAGACTTCTACCTTAAACAGCTAAGTTGAAACTGATGACGATCTATCAAGTAATTTCCATATTAATTGCAGATTTGGTGCGCAGCGTGTCACAGTGGTTTTTTCTTTAATGGTGTCGTGACTGTAAATGTTTAAGTTGGCAAGACACGACATCACAAAAAATAGCGATGCTTGTAAGTGTCCCACCGTTTAGGATGTCATCATTAATTCAATCTTAGATCTTTAACTTGCGTACTTATAGCTGAAACAATAATAAGACGTTTTATGATAAGAAAAAATGTTATAAGGGCACATAATTTATTGTGGTTATAAATAGGGGATCATACTGTACGGGGTGATATGAGGGTTGGTGGAAACATCAGCATATATGAGTCGAAGTGTAATATCGGAACACATCTGCCGTCCGATTTCGACAGTACGTGCTGGAGGTTTTAAAACGGCGAAGTAGATTAAATTTGAAATGGATTTTTTTATCCTTCTTACACGCGTGCTTTATGTATATCTGGGATTCTGGGATATTACAACATTGTACAAATCTGCTACAATCGCACGCAAAATTTGGACTAACGCGTTGACAGTTTAAACTAGTGGTTCCCAAACTTATTTGGTCCACACACACCCCCTCTTTAAACATATTTTATGGTGTCGCCCATCTTGACAAGACTTGACTTGACTTGACAAGACAAAAACTTATTCGATTTTAGTTTATACCAATAGAAAAATGTTTTTTGTCTCATAGTTTCACGCCTGAAAGAAACGTTTTTATTTTGAGACTACTTAATGATTTCTAGCAGACAAAAAATGAAAAAAGTAATGGTATCATTATAATTATAAATGCTCGTGCTATATATTTACATGAAATAACCAACTGGAAGACAATTTCATGTTCAACATTAATCTTTCAATGTCAACATTAAATTTGTGTCAATGTTTATTTTAAGCAGTTTTAAAACCAAGCCAACAGAATTCTAAAAAGCAACAATATGAAGTAGTTGGTATGTCTTTTTTTTATAATCTCTTAACATTAAAATAAAAAATTTATTAATATATCTGGGGTGGCCCTCACCCAACTTTCCGACTACATCTTTTGCACAAAGAAGTGTCTAAACACTTTTGTCATTATTCAATTCTGTAAAGCCACTGCCTCAGTGGACCCTACCCAAAGTGAGTTTCTATGACACAATGACATTTGTCATACTGACATTTAATGTCATGTTATGTCAGTGGCACTGATGTTTGTCAAAATCTGACAATTTGCAACACCGCGACGAAGGCTGTGGATTCTGTCAAACTGTTTCTATAAAATCTTCTACCACCCAAACCGTTCATCCCACTGATCTGCAAATTTATATACACATTTAAAGTCACTGGAGGATGAGCTGGTATCAGTATGGTCAAAATCGGATAAATTCCTAAGAAAATTTATGTAACATTTGCCGCCTCCTGTTGTCAGATTGTGGTCAAAAACAATCCAGTTCGTCCCCCGCTAATTTTAAATATGTATACTAAATTTCAGACCGATCCGTTGTACCGTTTGGGCGCTATCGTGTTCACAGACATACTCACATACAAACCCACATAAGTACCTGCACACAAACCCACAGACACACATACCCACATACATTTTCCAGAAATCATCGCAATCGATTCAGGGGACCTCAAAACGCATATTTCCGCGGAAATCTCGAAATGTCATTTTCCGTCGATTACAATACTAAAGTTTACGAAATTAGTACATACTTATTAAGTTGAAATGCCTTAATGAGTAGAGCAAACTTTATTTGAAGCACTTTTTTGAAGGCATTTCCACGATATTATCATATTTATCATATTTATTCGTCAAACGCACGCACATCTCGGTATACCTGAAACCGATAGTAATCGATTGCAATACGACAATTAGTGATTCGAGCGAGCGTTGTCGCGGTATAGGCAAGCCTCTATCTCCTTCTGCCTTACGCCAATAGACGAAGAAATGATACTCAAAATACAGTCCCAAGGAGTGTGTTGATTTTCAGCGCGCACGCTGTTGTTCGCCACCGCCATGTTGGTTTCGAGCTGTGAGTGACGTTCATCTTCCGCGATTTTTGTCGGATTTCTATCAGAAAAACGGTGAGTTATCTCGTAAATTGTTGTTCAAAGTTTGTATTACGTGTACTGCCTTGTTTTCTGCGAATTTGGGCAATATTGAACATAATGCGGACGTACAATGTTTGTTGTAAGTGCAGGTGATCTTTTTGCGGTGTTGTGGTATACATAGGTGTACAGAAATCAATTCTTGAAGAAATTACATATATCGGGCAAAATTTTTGGTTATAACTTGTACTTTTAACCTATATATTAAGAAACTTGAGGCTGGCTAAACGTTATATAAGCGTCCAGGCCAAGAAAATGACAGCCAGATAGACATAACCTATACTCATCTACAAACTACTGTACTGTTCGGAAAGTAAAAATTAACTTTAACATGTTATTTTTAAACAAATTGTTATCGCAGTTGTACAATCTTTATATTCGTGAACAGGGAGTGTGCTATTATACATATTTATTGGGAGTCAATACATCTACGCAGATCTATAACGATCCGTCGTTATGGTTGATCATCAGGCACCAGGAGATGAAATCAAAGGTAAGTCGTTGCATAAAATTTTTCAATGTAAAAGTTGCTTCCGGAACCTCAAATACCGACTGATCTAAAGGGTAAAGATGATTAACATTAAATCATTGGAGAGTGAACAGAGCAACGTACACCAGCTCTGTATAATCTCAACGACAATATTGGGTTTAAGTATTATTGTAGGTCCCATCCCAGTTTAGGTGCGCCTACTAAGGTAACTCTCCTGTTTATTTTCCACGGGCTAGACGTTCCCGGTGTTTACGCAGGGTCACGATCACCTCAACAATGGATTAAATTAATCTTGTATCTTGTTGTACGAACGTACCTCTCTCCAGACCCGGCTGGAGTCGTTGCAAATTCGCGTCGTCTTCGCGATTATGGGTGCTAGACGATCCACAAGTAGGTAAACAAAGGCGCCGTTTGCCGTGCTGATTATAGCTGCTGAACCAACATGGTTGCTATCATAGGTTAAGACGTAGGTTCAACCATGTGTCTGTGTGCATCTAATTTAGGTATTCTGTTTTAGTTAAGATGTGGTTCTCAATTCTATATTCTACTATGTATATTCTATTTTATGCATACATTACTTATGCTTCGGCAATTTATGATATATTTTTAAATCAAACAAACAAACTTAATAATTCACTAAAAAGATCCAGGATCCAGATAACGAAAAGGGTTAATTATTATCTCAGAGTTCCCTTTCTCTCTCTCTTATTTTGTCGCTGAATTACCTTTTAATTCGGGTGTATCGAAATGTAATTAACAAAGTTTGTATTATCTGCGAGGCTGCAAAGGAGCAAGCAACATGGGGCCTTCCTGGTCCTTCCTGAGACAGGGTGGGAGTTATCTGCAGGAATCAGACTTGCATAAATCTAAACTTTTGATCCTGAACTTTAAGCGGACAGAGTTTGGGCGAGAGCGGTAGGACCCAAGGACCGTATAATCGCGTCTTTGTTTCCGTTCATACTCGGATTATTAAATTATTGCCGCTCTGATACCGGCGCGCCTCTGTTTCAAAATTTATCGTCGAAAAGGGGTTATCCTCGCTGTAGCGCCTATCAAACGTGATAAGGTCTATAAAAGTAAATAATAATAATTAGGAAATAGTACTAATTCGTCAATTAATTAGATCTATATACGTTTACAAGTTCTTGGGGAAGATCAATTTGTCGTACACTGAAGATCAATTAATAACTGGGGCGAAACAAAAGACTACCATGGAAGCCTAGTCAGCGGAAAACTCCCAATTACCGAAGCGATAAAAACTTTGTTCCGACGCTCATCTCACATAATTACTATAAAGATGCTATCATCGGCGCTTTTGAGTTGACACCAAGAACGCGTAGGGGGGAGAGCGAAAGACGCAAAAGCAATTTGTAAATCATAGCTCGGGGATAAGAAATTGCGTCAAACAAAACCGCGCGCGGTCCTTAAGAACTATCCTTTATCCTTCATCCAAGCGATCATTAATCTTTCTTTATAGTCTATCCTGAATTTATGCAAAAGTTGCCATTATCCAGGAGAGAGCGGCTGACAGGCTTATCTCGGGACCCTCTCGATTGCCGCGGTAAATCGCGTGTCATTTGTTCGGGAACGCTGGGAACAGCACAGGTGCATGCCGGGTAATTTAACAGGGATTTTCCGACGCCTCAAAGTTCAAATGACGCACGCCCGCACTAACGAATAACGACTTCTAAAATTACAGAGATAACAGCACCTTGTTTAACAGTACTATGAATATTATAGTTTCAGCTTTTGTAAGAGTTTGAAGTTGGTCAAACTTTGATCGCTTGTGTTATTCTTTATATATATTTATTAATTCTGACAATCTTCTTTACATCGTCTTGGAAAAATGGCCACAATAGATAAAAAAATACCCGAGAATGGAAGACGAAAGTTGAAGTTACAAGGTTTTATATAAACCCCTGTATTTTCCTTGAAAATTAACATATATAAATGAAACAAGTACCAGTTTTTTTAAAATTCTTTGATTTTATTTAATTTGTTAACTGATTTTGTTGCAGTTTTCCCATTCCGCTATATCTGTAAATCTAGACCTGTTACAATAAATCCACTTTCACTTTCTAGTTATGTAAGGCAAATATAATCTGGAACACATATTTTTTTTGGTTGTATCAGAAAGTAAAAAATGTGTTCCCTTGTGTTATTGGATATCAAAGTTTGTTAAATTTTTAGTTCATAGTTTTTTTTTTCTGACGACTAGTAAGTAGATCTGTAAGTTCCAAATTTAGTCAGATTGGGGTTGGGTCGCGAAATATTTCTTTTTAAAAGCGCACATGTGGAAATATGTATGACATGAGTTTGCAAAGGCCAAATCAAACGTGAAATCTGTATGATTCAGAGCATACGTGATGGAAATACTTATGTAACACAATGCAGTCAAGGCTCCGGTGTGTCGCATATCCCTTTAGAATATAAATGCCGTTAGTACAAGGGTGTCTACAGGATAACACAGGATTCAGGAAAACCCTGTATCTGTACTGAAACCAAAGATATGAAAATGAAGGTGGTGAGACTCAAAAATACTGATTCGTTCTTTTTACATGTTTTTATTGACTTTTGGACTTATTTCAATAAATATTTTGAATGAAAATGATATGAACAAGCGACCAAAATAAGTCGCTATTTACAGTTTTTGAATATTTAAAATATTGGCACTTTATATTGAGTTCATATGCACCCAAAATAATTATAATAATAATAATAATAATATTAATAATAATAATCCAAGCCTTGACGTCCCCCAACATATATGACCAATCACAGGGGGTTTCGGCAGGCCGGAGTATTATTATTATCACCCGCGCCTGTGGAACGGTTTGATGTTTGTCTGCCAACATTCACCAAAATAAAATAGCAAAATAATAATTATAATATACAGTTCCAAGTATACCATCAAAATTATAACCGGGAATGTACATATAAAGAACATTGTCTTCATTCCATAGCGGAACTTGCAAAATTCGTTTGCATAAATTAACAATTCCGGGTAATTGGTGGGCCCGGTGCACTATCCTGATACGGAGTCCCGCCCGGAACTTCCCGGAACGACTCATCGCGCCTAATTGCCCTTACAAATCCCCGCCCCGAAGTTTTAATAACCCCTAGCGGTACGACCTTTTAACTACACTCCGAAACACGCTTTTTTACGAGTGTTTGTCTTATTCTTCCGGCCATCTACAAAACTTAAAACTCTTAAAACTGTACGCTCTCTATGTCTTGAAATTAGCACCCTTGCGTTCGCTTCTTTTAAAGGACCGTTAATTTGTTTACTGTACCCTCGAGGTTGGTGTCTTAAAAGTTTCTCACACTTTTTTTTGTGTATCCCAAGATGTTGGTTGTATATTATTCGAGTTTTAAAGAACTAATTTAGAAGCAAATTGTTGAATGGACAACAGGGGGTGTTATTTTAATGCATAGCTGTCGACATATCTTCTACAAAAGTAAAGCTTTGTGAAATGAATTACTAAAGATAGTTAAATAATTTGAGAAGATTTCTATCAGAAATTATTTGGGAGAAAAAGAAAACATGTCTTGCGATAATTTTATTTTCCAATACATTCCTATTTGAAGTTCTGCGTACATATAATTATCAGGATTGATTAATTAATTCTGCTTTTACAACTATAGATACTAAAATTAATAGTGGCCAATCTCTAATCAATAATCATAATCACTGTTCTTCTCTGTCAGTCTTCCGCTGATGTCGTTTCGATTATTATCGAGTTCTGCTTAGTTGGAACTGAGCCCAGGGCGGTGATGGTGACACCAATGCCTGAAGCAACGACCACAGTTTTGATTGAAATGATCCCACGGGTTGCATTGATAATGGTGGTGATGTTCATTAACGACTCTACCAATCACTGGCATTGTTAAGCATAGTCCAATTAGCAAAATAACAACCTACAAATTGGGTTTTAGAAATGCTTCTTCTGCAAATAATAAGATGTTTTGGAGAATTGACTTACGTGTATATACTTCATGATCGTTGATCAAGTTTGACTGGTTTATTGCGTATTGCTGGTCGTAAAATAAACAATATACTAATTTATATTCAAGCTGGGCAGTATTTATATTATATTGTAGAGATAGTGAAATGCACTTTGTCCAATCTTTCTGACTGCAGGATTGTGATAAATATTTACTTGCTGTGATAGTATAGTTCACGTTCGGGGTTATGTTTTGAATTATAGTCGTTGAATCTCACAATGCGCCAGAATAATCCTCCTCAACTACTCAAGTTTGAGCTTACATAAAAAACACAAAGGAACAAATTTGCAATTTCCAACCAAAACAATTATTTGTTCCAGATTAATAACTCGCTTTTTTTTCTTTTAATAAATCTTAGTCTTTAACCAAATCATTCAGTTCGCATTGGTTTATAAGGTGAAGTGTTCTTAAAACTTCAAATGGTGAATCTTCACGACTTGCCTCAGTGATTTTAGACACTCTGTCCAATCAGGCAAGTTTCTTCAAACAGGCGAAATTTCTTGTGTGACAAAAATCGAAGATGATGAAGTGGATGGCGCACTTGGGAGAGGATGGTTCTCTCCATGGGGATAGGTCACGATGCTGATGGCAACTTTGGATATTTTATTTTATGCTTATCTTTCTTCGAATATCCGGAGACGCTTATCGCGCAAAAATAGCAATCATCTACATGATTGGAAGGCTCTTGCTACAACATGGGAGCTGCAAACGGCATTTCGTTTTGCTTCCCTTTCATCCACTTTAAAAGTCCGATCTAACAGGAAACACAGTATATATTGGGTGTCTATCGCTTTTCCAGATCGATCTCGAATTCTAAATCCAAAATGCTGCTTTTACCTCTTCCGTATTTTTTTTTTTCAGATGTATCACTACATAATAACAGCACATGTAAAAAAATTTATTTGGTGAATTTTTACAACATCTTCTTTAATTGATTTCAAATAAAATGGATCTTAAGATGTTAGATCAACAAAAATATGTGATCCTTGTTCTGGTTGTAGGACCATTGTTCCTTTGTGAAATTAACCATTTAGAAAGTGGGAAATTGGTTGCGGAGAATGTCTCTTCATAGGTTAGCATTGTGACATCACATCTAATATGATACATAATCCAAAAAACGCCATTTTCTTCCTTCATTTAAATCTATGCGATGCGCGATGTCGCAAACGACTTTTCCTGGTATTCTACATTTTCCACGGATGCATTAAGATAAAGTACTCCCGTGTTCGTATTATTTTTATTCTGGGGTTGATGGCATAACAGGGAGTAACAGAAGGAGGGACGCCCCTGGCGGGGCGTTATCAAACCAATATTTTTAGAGAGAATGAAGACATTCGGCGGGCTTGATGAGGTCGAATGCGAACACCGTGAGCAAAACGGAGAGCAAACGCCGCCAGATAGCGCTAATGTGTGCAGCTGCCTACTCCCATGCAAGGTCCTTTATAAATAACCGTCATTAGCCGTTTCTTGCCTCCCCAACGCCACCTACCGACGTTCTTTCTCACCCACACCATCACATTGTATTTTTCTCCCAACGGCAAATTGTATTTTTCATGCAGGTTGGTCTTTGTCTACATCGATCTACGTTTTTATCTATTGTGATGATTAAAACTTTTATTCTAAACATCATAGATTGACACAATGTATGGCAAATAGCTGGCAAAGGTCGCCTTTTTTGCCTGTCAGCCTGGAAAATAAAATATCCGTGTCTAAACTGATTATAAAACGGGTCATATATCACAGTTAAAACAATACGCGTTTCAGGAACTGAAAGATAAACCCTGTCCGGATGTATATTTCATATTTGATTCAATATATCTGGCCGTAGGGCTTCGTACAAACCCTAGGGTGGCCGTCGGGTAAAAAATGACAGTTCTTCCGGTGATTTTATCATGCTACCGGCATATATCACTGTCTACTCGGCTCTGGTGCGGTCATCACGTGCCGCGAACTCTTCAGCAAAGCGGGGCACGTACGTCAGATTAGTCAAACTGCGGCTACCGCCAACAGAAACTAAATTATAACAGCTCAAAGTATCGGATTTCATTGGACGCCAGCGACGCATACTTATATCGTTTGTCATAGGAAGTTTGACTGGAGAGCAGTTTCGAAACATTCATCTCAATTAGTGTGCGGTTTTTGGAGTTGTTGTGGAACACGTACTGAATGGGAAGTTGATGGGAAGATGTGGTCCATAGATACTCCTCTATGTATAATATAATCGATTCAGGGGACCTCAAAACGCGTATTTCCGCGGAAATTTCGAAACGTCATTTTCCGCCGATTACAATACTTTCCTTCTTACGATTCTTTATTACCCAAGAAGAAAAAGTACTTGAATAGTCTAAGTTTGGAACACCTGTAGAGTAATTAGTACTGCTGTTCTAAAGAGTTTCTTCTTCGATATTTTTTCGAAGAACGTGTCTATAATACTACGCCAAAACAATAATCAAAATCCACCAAACATTACAAAATATATAGGAAATCAAAAATTTGCCAAGACTGATCATAAATAACGCTACAAGAGAGGATAAATATAGCGGGGCAGGTACCAACTGCCCCTGTCAGTCCGAACGAAAATAGTCGTCAATTATTTTCTCGCTCTGCTTTTGTTTTATCTCTGGATGATCGCGGAAAGAGTTATCATCCACTGTCAGTTCATAATTGTTGCGTGAGTAATAATGCCTCTCTGCACATTGTTTCACCGATTCGCCCTACTAAGCGCGTGTAGGTGTCTATATAGGGAACAATTTTCCCCGCAGAAATCCGTTTTCGAGTAAATGACTGAACCGTTAATAGTTGAAAAGCACGCATCATTTCCACCATAACAGAAGTAGGTACAGTTCTGCAAAAAAGGTCTTTGTTTTCTGTACTTTAGTTAGTTAGGTACTTATTATTTTAAATATATATTTGTTGATATTCTACGCTAAATCTGCGGTATAAACCAGAGTTATAAATCGTTTGATTGTATAAACAACGCTCCCTAGCGGCAGTAAACAGAAACGGGCGTCCGGTATGTCGGATAACCGGAGTGCCGGCGTTTAGTGAAAAGTTGAACAAATATGACTGCCAAACAGGCGCTATTTGTCACAGGAAGATCCACGTGCGTTTAAACAAGGTACTGACATCACAGTAAAATATGCCGCGTCATACATTCCCGCGTACGGTTTGTATATCAACCGGGACGTGTGAATAATGTGTTCAATATTTGCCAGGTTTTGACGGTTATGATAACAGACCACCCCAACCGCAAATAAAGTATTAAAATAGTACCGCAAGCATTGCGTACTTTACTCTATATCTAAGCTGAAAGAATAAAAGACAATTAACCTTTTCATAATGGCCGGTAAATATCATATACTTGTCAATCGCTGAAAGGTTCGACCTAACCTTTCCGTCATTTTATCGTCCTTATAATTTAATCAGGTTGTTGAAAGCCCTCGACCTTTTCAATTTCATTGTTCGCCCGGTAATACCAACGTGGCATTATAACGCTGTACTGTAGATTGAAAATGTAACAGGGAGAAAGATAATTATTTTTTAAAGATTTGTTGTCCATTACGAGGAACGTAACAGATTGGCCGAAGAAAACGTTTTGTGTTTTGTAGGGCCGGAGAGTTGTTATATATCTATCTATCCCATGCCGGACGTTGAAACACTGCTGTGGTCAGCTGAAACCAACTGAAACTAACGGCTTAACTGTATCATTTGTCTCAGGGCAGCGGTCTACGTAAATTACTGCGATTTGTAGGTGATTTGTTGCTAAATTACTCGATAAATTGGGTTGTTTTTCTTACACAGATCTCATCCAATCAATGGACTTCAAAACCTTAATTATTCCAACCAAAGCCATAATTATTCCTGAAAACTGTGGAAACGAAGACAAAGTCGATTATTAATCAAATTATCGCAAAATCCTGGAGGTATCAGACTTTGGACTTTGGATTAATCGGGTCGCGGTACGAAAACTTTTAAATATTTAAGTGGGGTGCGCTTGCATAACCCTTCCGCCGAGAGGTGGTCCCCATCAATAGTTAACCAGGACGAAGGATTAGCGAGGCGGCGACCGAAGTGGATATACTTGTTTGGTTAATGCAGCCTTGTAAGGGGCGACACAGAACTTCGATAACTTCGGGACCGTCTTACATGCCAGTCACAGCCCGAAATTGAACTTGTGAGTTGGGCTTGGGCTGCCCGCCCGTTTGCCATATCCCGAACAATATACTCTCACGCCATCTACCCGACACGACACACACACTCCACTCTAACCATATCCTGTGGCATTACGAAGTTCCCTCATTCGATTAGCTTTGTCGCTCATCTAAAATGTACCGCGAATACATAGTCAATTTTCTTCGAGTAGCAGTAAAGTGACTAAAGTCATGTATTCTACAGCGCATGGGCAATTTAAATTTTTAGTTTAGCTACAGTCACTTGATAGTTTGATAAACGAAATAAGTTTGTGTGCCTTTTGTGTAGCCAGAAAATGCTATAAAAATGTGGTTATTGTTCTGTGATATGTTCAGAAGCATGACATCATTGCTGTGTTTCAAAATCTGAAGTCTATAATAGTACTGCTCCAACTGTCCTGTACTCGAGTTGTGCAATAAAGGGTTATTGTTTGCGCCATTATACCACCCTATAGACTGGAGACAATGGCCAGATACGCGACATCCTAGCCATAGAGAGCGTTGTGGCGATATGTAGCAGCGCGCCAGTGTTTGAATGAAGAACTTTGCGACGACGGTATCAAATGACTTGTCATCAAGTTAACCGCGCGGCCGTTTCAATGTTTAAACTAACTTTGTTCGGGATGCCGTTATCTCGTCCAGAGCGCGTACACAGAATTTCATTAATATTGTCGTCCTGTCCCGCGTCAAAGGATATCTCTTGAACCTGCAGGACACTGTCACCGGACTCGCTGTTTACACTTTCTGGCCTGGACGTATGGGGCGGTTTCTGTTTGTTTCCTGGTGAAAGTTTGCGACGGCATTTGTTTGGACGTGTTTCAGATTTTTTTGTTTCGCGATAGCACGAAATTTCGTCAAAACAATGCTTTTCATAAATTTAGGCATTTTTTTGGCTGACCAACATTCAGATAGTTATAGACTTATATTTTATTTTCGAATGTCGTGTTTAACAGTAGGTATATCGACTTCAACGCAGGGGTTGTTTCGCCCCTTTCGTTCCTGCGAATTAGTTATGTGGCCGACAAGTAACCCGGCTGGCGCAGGATTGCCAACAACGAAGTTAAATAATATTTAATTCGAACAGATGTTGGCGACAATGCGCCTGGCCCGACGGACACCGGCCGACCGCAAACTTCTGCACGGTTGTGAATCCGAAACTAACTTACACACCCCCGCAGCCTTCCTACAACCACCACCCCCGCAACTGCCTCTCCAAATCTCGACCAGATGCCGCATGTTTTATATGTGTTGGTTAACTTAACTTCGGTCATTTGTCACCAACATTCTTTTGTGGAATGTGAAATTGATATAGTAACCCCAAACTACTGATATAGTAACTATAAATTACGATTGTTGAAGTCAAACTACAGGAGAGGTCGTCTCTAAATATGAAATATGTGTACCTACATCCGGACATACGTCATCGTTGATTTCAAAAACAATATCTCGACAATGTCTTTGCAGGTCATTTATCACGGAAAACGGGCAAAGAATCAATTTATGCCGGAGGGACGACACGGCGTACATGCATATATGCGCATAAAACGCCATCTAGTGTATAACGGGGGATTTGGGAGCGGTCGCCCAAAGTAAGCCCGGACCTTTATCTTATGTTTTTCCATTTCCGTCTTGTTTTATTCAAGAAGGGGTAGTTGTTCAGAAAGCGGTACCTTTCGGCGTTTATCGCCCGTCGAAAGTTGGGCCTCGGTGGAGCGGTAATTCGCGACTTTGCTCAAGTTTTCGTGAAGTTTAAAGTTTCAGGTTTCAGGCGGAGATTTACACCGGGCTATTTATTTTATTTGATAAGGGACGCTCCGCGCTAAGCGACCAGAATACCGAATAAGCGGTGGATGGATCGTTGTTCTTTGTTACAATTGCATAAGTGAACATAAGGGAATAATGTTTATTATGAGGTATTTATCGTTTATTGTGAATTAGAATCTTTGAATGAAGGAATCTAATTACATTTAGATAACACAATTAACACAATTACTTTTAGACATCTATCCATGCCTATTTATAAAGTTCTTCCTTGATTTTAGCAACTCTAGACGGTAATTAATGCTTTCTGCTCTAATAAATTAAATACCTCAATTATACACCTATGTATAATAAAATCAATCACCGCCTATATTCAAGCAATACCAACACATGTTCACACACACACACACACACACACACATAACATAACGATACCGCGCACATATTAATAGCTCAATAAAAACCCGAAGCCCGCATCAAAATTCCATAATATCCGGACAACCCCGATAACCTGCCACGCCGCGCACGTATAATACCTCGATAAGTACGCCGTTCGGCGTTTTGGCAGCGCCGAATACTACGATGATGATCCCGTGGGTATATCGGGAGACTATATCGCGCCACCATTATAAAAACATCAACCATCATTTATAAAGATAAGCGCTGAGCGGCGTACGGATGTCTGCGGTGGCGGCGAATACCGCCACCGTGATCGATTGCGAATCAATCCGACACAGAGAGCAGTCAATGGGCGTGTGACGTCATTTCCTTTGTGGCGCTATCGTACTTCTGGTTCATAACGCGCGAATAATGGGCAAAATCGAGCACACATTATGCCCACAGGGGCTGAGCGGGGGATCAAGGGGTGGGAAATGATCGGGGTGTTATGTATAAAGACCTAGTGGAATGTATGTATGTGTATATCGTAGGCAAATAGTTAAACAAAAAAGACTAAAATAGTCCTATACTATACTAGAAACTGTATTGACGAATCCATATATTCGCTGCTGTTTGTTATATAATTAGCTATCAAGCTCGTCATCGAACTGTCTTGAAGTGGCTTGCAAGTCTCGAGACAGAGAGGTACCTGATTTATATTAATATGCGTTTGACATGAACATCAGAGGGATATCAGGCAGATATTAGCGGTCTTGCGGATGACATGAGCCGCCGCAGCGATGCCCTCTGGCGGTTGCGGCGAGCTAAACTTCGTGAGCTTTGTCCAAGGAGTCCTCAGGCTGCGAGGTAGCAAACACAGGACTTGCGGTTTTCATTTCATGTCCTTGTATGTGCCCGTATACATACATCAAACAAAAGAGCTTTTTTGATTACATTTATATGAAGAAAATACGTAACTTTCATTAGATGTTGTTCCTTTTATAAGCTCCTGAGGTCTTAATGGAGTAGTCATGTCTTCTGGCCATCCCTGGGATGAATAATTTAGCCGAGGAGTAGTTTTCGACGGCCCCTCAAAGGTCGAAATAATTAACGTGGAATTATTTATTGACGGACCGGCGACCACGGACTACTAGCCGAATGTGGATGCGGTCTGGGTTGATTTACGTGGCCTGTCGAAAGAGAGAGGAAATCATAGTTCAAGATTAACCGGTTAACTACCGGAAACTGATTAAATTTGCATGAGCTAGCCGTGCGGCACCGGGAAAACCCTTATAACGTATGTCTTAACTTAGAAGGAATGAGAAATGCAATATTGCAGTACTGCTGGATGAATTTATGGACGCTTATTTTTGACAACGTATTTGATAATTAGGTACACAACTCCTGTTCCTCTTGCTGCATAAGAAAGTCTACAATATCTTTTTTTTACCACAACGTTCATTTTGACAACTCTGTTTATAACTTAATTCTGTCACACAACGTGTTGAAAAAATTGTTACAATCGGTCAACAAAACACCCGAGTTATGATATACAGTATACAAAATACTAAGACGAAAATCTAAATTCAGAAGCATAGATATGACGAACACAAAAAAAATCTCTATCCGAGTAGCCCCATTGTTGACGCAGCTAGTTCTTAGGGAAAGGAAACTTTGTTAGCATCCGGCTATATCGTCGGAAATCTTTTCATTCATCTGCAAAGGAGCAGAACGGAAAGCCATCGAGAGGCGGCAGTAAACTCGGTCCGCGGCGGCGACAATAATCTTTATCTGTTGTGATGTCTCCATCGGCACCATGCCTTTTTGGTCGCACCCCAGAAATTCGCATTTTGCTCCGCAGTGGTATCTCTCTCAACGGTATTTTACGCGGTTCTATTCGGATTCGGTTAGTTTTATCGTTTATGGTTTCCGATACGACCTTTTGTCCGAACTAGATGCCATCTTTATACTGGGGAACCATAACCGACACTAAAAGACCACGACGTCACATTAAACTTCCAGTTGTGCACATAAAAGAAGATGCAACATTCAAAGATTCAGCAAAAGTCACGTTTCTTAGTATTTTTTTTGAATGGTTTTTGCTAGAAATAACTCCTTTTGAAGAAAAATTTTCCGTGCTATACAGATGAATATTCAATTAGATAGAGTAGTATTTAGTATTTCGGAAAAGAAAATTACTGAATTACTGTATTTATCCACCATAATATTCACACTAATATCGCATATAACTTCAAACAACTATATTATATGCATGAATCGTATATGAGGCAACTTCAAACATAACAATTCCAACAAACAAAAAAACACCCGTTCAAACTAAAAACCACATATAACAACTCTAGACTGTTATGTATGCAATCCTGTGAGATTGTCGCATGAATAAATTAACAATTATCTTAATCCAGCACGAAATGTACATCCAACTAGCACCCCCGCTCCGAAAATAAACAAAACAACAACCCAACACTAAAAGCGCATCCGTTCCAACCATAATTTCAAATTGTTTTATGGGATTTTTTCAACCCCCATGAAGTTTAATCGAGTTTAGAAGAAGTTTTTTGCGCTTTAGCTGGCGTATCAGTCAGTTTATTACACGAACGTGGCCTCACACAACACTCCCCGCCAGTTTATTGCAGTTTCTATGTTTGATACACACTTTAAGCACACATTTGTAGGCGTTTTGTTTAGTAAGCTATTGATTTGGAGGCCGAAAGAGTTAATGTTAGTTGGGGTTAATACACAACAACCTATAATATCTATTGAACAATTTGATAGTCTCAGAAATAATTCAATTATTCCGGTTTCTGCAAGACTAACATAATTTCCATATCGTGCGGTGCAGGGCACATCTTAACTTAACACATGACGTACTGTGGGCATAGCTTCGTTAAGGCTATCTATTAAGTTGGGCCGGGAGGCTAGATTGGGGTTGGTAGTTATGGCAGAACTACTTACGTCTAGGTATTGCATGTGATTTTAGAGGTAAGGAAGTCATCCCCGTGAAATGTGGTTAGTTATGCTTGGAAGCACTTGGTTGGTTACTTACTGCTATCATAAGTTTGACAAATTTTGTTCTCCAATATCTTTTGTAATCTTTGGTGTACATATTTTGGTGATTCTTTCAGTAAATGATAGATAAATTCTTCAAAATTCTGCTTAAATAACAAGAATTTTTAAAACATTTACTTCTAGAACTCAATGTTACGTATAAGAAGAAATAATTTTATCACCTCATAAAAGATACCTGAGTTCACACGTAGGGGCAACCAGTGAACATCATCAAACTAAGCTGAATTCAGATACGTTCAGAATTCAGCTTACTCTACACGATTTCCAGTACATTACGCGCGTTATACACACGTCCGTATATTAAATTAACCGCGGCGTCGGGCGGCGTCGTTGACGCAGTGAATTTTCAAAGGGAAGTGACAAGTTCGGCGGGCCGGAAGTAAACCGCCCCGAATCGTACACGTCTGATGATAAATCGCGCAACCCTTGCGTGTATACGTCGGATGCTGTAGCCGTGGAATACGGGGGAGGGTTGTTTTTTGTTCCTTCGATTATGACACCCCGTCTGAACGGGTTGGACAGGGCAAAGGGTTTTGTGTACGTTAGATTTCCAGTTAAGTTGAGCGTCATATCTGATTAGGGTTGATTATGGTGTAGTATCAGTGAGGGTAGTGATATGGTGCAACGTTTTTAAGTTAATTTGTAGTAAAATTGCGGATTTATCAGATTTTTACACTAAAAATATAGGGTAGATATCTGAAACCGCGGGAATAGAAAAAAAAACTCTAACAAAAGTAACAAAACATTCGAAAGAGTGTGGGTATAGATGGCTGTAGTAGCAGGGTGGCGTAACATTGATAACGCGAAAGTTGCCACTGTCCCAGTCGCATAAATCAAAACTTACAAGCTAAGCCAGCGCGTTGCGGTTCGGCTTTGAATCGCGGTGAATACCATTATTTGGGGCCCCCTTTCTTTTCGAACGATAAAAAGAACTTTTGCCGAGTGTTATCTACGTGTCGGCTATGTATGTATGAACATACATAAATCTGGACTCCCGATCCACAACGGTTTAATATCCTGTGGTATGTATGGATTTTGGTATGATTTATCATTCACTTTGGACGATTTTGCGCTCCCAATAGAAGGTGACCTTTGGATAATGAAAGTTTTTTTTGAGGATGGAGTATGGGAATTAGTTAAACACAATACCGTGGGTCACGACATAGGTACTGGCCTTTATTTTTTTGTAAAGATAATCGAATGAAGTTTGGAGAAATTAAATTAGAAAAAAACTGCTTTTCTAATATGAATTTTGATCAACTAAACAGTTATTTTGCGTTTTCTATAGGTGGAAATGTGGAAATGTATAGTAGAGATGGGCTTATTAGTTCTTTTTAATGAACTAGTTCTTCCGAATTAGTTCACAAAAAGGAACTAGTTCAAAGAACTAGTTCTGAAGAACTACTTTGATCCTGAGACATACTACTTCGATAAACGTGTCTTTGTGTGTTCTAGCACGTTTATATCTCGTTCCAAACGAAACTAGGATCTAGTTTGGACAGAATCGATGTCTGCCTTCCCACTTTGTCTTTTTCTTGAAGAATCGTTATTTTGTTTTGAAAATAAATAATTATTTATAATTATATTAACCAAAGAATCGTTGTCTTATTTTATTTAGGTATATTTCTTAAATATTTATTTAATAAGGCATAAAAGACATATTGCTGCACGTATTTTAGCCTTATTCATATACTGGCGAAACTACTATTAACAGTGTAATCCATTATCCAATAGGAAAAAAACTATACTCTAATTATATTTTTGACATCCGCCGTTAGGTAAAGAAACAACTGGCGGGCAGGGTGCTATGTCGCTCGTTTGATGTCGCCACAACTCGTTCACTGAATGGGATATGTTCCACCAAAGCAGGACTTTCGAACTAGATTTCATGTCCCTACAAGTCGTTCACTGAATGAGATATGCATAGAGATATGTTTTAGCAAAGCAGGTCTTTTGCGAACTAGTTCTTTTTATTTTAAAGAACTAGTTCTTTTGTTCTAAGCCGGGAGCCATTCTCTCGGACTAGTTCGTTCACGAACTACCCACCTCTAATGTATAGGTGGAAAAAACCGGAAGTCATCCTAACATCAATGATACGTTACAATATGGCATTTTTGGTCTAATATAACTTCTCCAAATTTCATTTCTATGCCGTGGGTCACCCGGTATGTTGTCTATTAGGAAAAAAATAAAATTAAATTTCAGTTTTTAAGATGTAACACTGTAATATAGCAAAGACTAATGCCAAATTATCAAATTTCCGCATTTGTCTGACTAATAGAACCTATGTTTTATGGTAGAACGACTTGGTAGAGCGGCCAAACGTTAGTCTTAAAGCATCACGCCGACACAGTTAATGACCCAGAACAAAACAAATTACCAATTTAACCCTTTCCCACCAGTTTACCGATGACTAATTGCCCTTTGTGTTTATAGAGCTCGCAAAATAAATTGATTGATGAGTCATCGCGATCGAAGCTCGCGCGATCGCAGATACCATACAAAATATGTACCATGGAGCGAAATGAATTGATTGCACGCAATTAAGGATTTTTCCCTGCGGTATTAGCTAGAGTTAGGTGAAGAGCTAAGCGGGTTATGAAATTGAAGGTACGGCGCTGTTTGTTTGCTTTAAACTCATTAGCCGGCTCCACGTATTCGATTTGTTGTAACGCGGTATTTGCATTTCAAATTAACAATAATTAATTGGACGATTAGCGTGATGTATACGTTCGTTCGATTTGGGATCAGCGGGCCGATCGGGAGCCGTTGGTAACTGGCTACCGTGGGTGGATGCGGTGCTGTGTTGGCCGTCGGGAATCGGTTATTATAAATAAATATTTAGCGAGAGGGGCCGATTTTGCGCCATATCGAACCCCCTCGACGGTAATTGGCAACAATAAAACTCTACAAGTTATTGTTTGCCCACCGAATTAAAGCGATTTCCGACACGTTTGTTATCGAATACGCCCCAGTGATTATTTCGAAATTACCACCTCGAATTACCTATATATGGTTTATTTGTACGACTTTTACATCTTTTTTCAGAAGTCTGTAAACAAAGATCTGACAGTTTTTTTCTTATTTTGATCAGTTTAACAGAAAACAGTGATCTAACTTTGTTAAGTTTTGTTAATAAGCCTGCCGGCCTCACAGGTATAGTGAGTTGTGGATATTATTATAGGAAATTGATCATTATAGGAGGTTTTTAAATCGATTCAGTACGTATTTGAGTGAAAACTGCAAGGAAGGATTTTGCTGGCTTAGTTTAGCAAAATAGTTTTTCAATGGATTGGGAAAGAACAATAAATTCTCTATATCATTCCGTATGTAATCTACAGCATGATTTACAAGACCGAATTGAAAACAGAAAGAACGGAAATCTCCCGCTAAATAATGGTAATTTTTCAAACGCCACCCCAAAGGGGCTTCCACTCCCCTCGGGGGTAAATGCGGTGTAATAGGGAATGAGGGGGTTGACCACAACGTCCGGCTGCATCGATATTCTCGAGACCTGAAAGTAATGGCTGCCAACTTAATCCGCAAATCCCGCGGGATCCCCCGGATGACCATCGTAGCCTCACAATGCCCGCACTACATTATTTAACCTGCGCTAACTACTAAATCGTGGACAGAAACGGGCTCCAACAAACTCCCCCCGTCCCCCAACTAGATGGGGGGCCGCTGCCCGATCCGCAAAATAAAGTGTTTAGCTATCCGATAACTCGGAACGCAAAGATTAACGACCGTCATTTCTTTTCCCTTTTGCTACCCTCAATACTAGGATATTTTGTATGTGTGTATGTGTGTGTATATCCGATTAGAACGACCTGTCATTATTTTATATCACATAGATTGGAACACTGAGAGATTCATTGAATAAAACAAGAAATTACTTCAGAGATATAGTAATATTTTCTCCTTGTAATTTATTAATAACGAAAATATATATTTGTAGCCATTGCACTCCTAAACTCAAAAATCGTATTGAAAAACTCTTATAGATACGTTTCGAGAACATTTATTACATAAAAAAATGTGATGACATCGAATAGTGTAATTTTCAATAGCTTCAGTCTTCTTACTAGTATAAACTTTACTAGCATTGTTGATATGATTGAGCAAGAATTGTATTTCCTTCCAGTCATTAAATATTATTAAGTAAAGCATTTTATAAAATCAGAAAAATATCAGAAAACGAATGCAAGAATATCATTCGTCAAGTCAGTCAAAAGTGCTTTCAAAATTGAATATCCTATACCATGCGCTGTGCGCACGTGTTGCAACATCGGCCAGAAAACCCGGTTTTCGAACTAACACATTTCACAAAAAATCGAACAGCTTAGAAATTCCAGTGTAGATTGCAACGCTCGTGCTGGACATGTGCGTTTTAAATAGTGGGTGTATTTGAACTATTGCGTCGCGAGACGTGTTTATTCTTTATAATTTTCCGTTCTTCGGTATGAAACAGATGGATGACATTTTCCTGTACGGATTTGATGTTCCCTTTGAGATGGTGGTAAGTCCAAGCTAAATACCTGATGATATCTTATTAATTTATTAGTTTTATTACCCATCAACAACTAATTTCACACTTTAATCTTTAAAATGTTTACTAAATATGTGAAAATAATGTGCCTTATATCGTGTAAGTGAATGATTTGAGTAGCAAGGAGCAACATCTAGACGAGAAGGTAGCATTAGGATAAACAGATTTACTTCTTGAGCAAATTGTTTTTACCGGGGTCGTCTTTGGTTCCTATAGTTTTATTTTCAGCCATCAGCCTCATGGGTTCGTTTTGCGTAGTTAGTAAAATTTCCATTTTAGTTTGTGTACTATGTAGGCCAAACCATTTGACAATCGTTTTATTTCTTGATAAACGGATTTAAATTCTGCGCTATGTTATTATGTAAATACAGTATTTAATATACATACTAGGTAGTAGAGAAACAGACCATTTTTCGTTGTTTTATATTAGATTTGAGCTAAAAGATATGTTGTACGAAAAACATTAATCGCAAGATTTAGAGAGTTTTCCTCCTTCTAATTTATTAATAAATTTTAAATTCTGGGGAGCGGAAAGGAAAGGAATACGCTCAGGGAAAAAATATGAAAATAAGTCACAGGAAATAAGTCTTTTTAACAATTTAAATCTCGGGACGTCATTAGAGGATGTAGTCTTCAATAATTGAGGAGATGACGTCCACGAATAGCTTGTCGTCGGGGAGGCAATGACGGGGGATGGAACAGATTCCTCTGCTGCCAAACCCACCCCTTGCTCTAGACTAATTTCCGGAGCAAGACAAGGTTTTTATATTTGCAGGATTCGGTCTTAATTTGCAATTTGCAACAACTGAAAATATTTCGCTACCATATTACTTCTTAGCATTCTTGCTCATATTATGTTTTCATTTTCATTCAATAGTAACTATATCCATCCTTCTAAGCTACAAAACGGTTGAGTCTTCCCTCTATTATTATTATTATTACGGTTACTATAGCCGTAAATTATGACAAAGTGAACTTTATGTTGTAACGGACGACGTGGGATTTCGGGTAAATGTGGACAGATTGGGCATTATATTTGTATTACACGTGTTTCGTTCCCGGCAATATGTTACAATACATCGCCTTGGAATGGCCGACGTACGAGGCACAAATCTTTTTTTAACGCCCTGCCGGAACACAATAAACTTACAATTTACACTCCATAAGTCGCGCCCCGTCTATGATTTACATCCCATAAAATTAAAGTGTGATTTATCTCGAGAGATGGCGTTCCGGTCGCCATGCGAAAGGTGGGACACAGCCTGCGGGAAATGCGACTTTTATTACGCTTTTATTTCAGTGGCCGGGATCGTTTTTGATCTCTGGTACGAAATTTTTGGATAAAAATTGTGTGAAAATTTACTTACATTCAATATATCACATTGTCCAAGTAATTACTTGGAGTAATTATTATAGAGACTCTAGCTTTGTTACAAGTACTAGGAGATACAATACGTAGGTACTAGATTGTTCATTCTATCTGAGTACCCTTATGAGGGGTATGGAAGGGCTAAGGGATGTTTTGGCTGGCACCTAGGGGAGAGTATATTCTCCGGATTCGGAGGCAGCAGCCAGATAACGGAAACTTATACGACAGGGTTAAGGGTGATGAAAATGATAGCAGTCAAGTTTCGTGTTCCCTCCGTTTGGAGTTGGCTGCCCACCATAATATAGTAATCGAGAGATATACTCGACTCTGACCGAGCGGACGTCACACTCCGCGCTATCGCTTCCGATTTTTATTTTCTTCTGACCGCAGGATGATGAACGACCCATTGTGGGACGCCCCACAACCAGTAAATCACGATAGAACGACGAATTGTATCGCATCTCAGTTATTCTATTTTGTTTATTCATAGATAAATGAATAAAATTGACTAGTAAGAAGAAAATATTACTACAGACAGTATTGTGATTCATTACCATTCATGAGCCTTCACCCAATATTTAAACCTAATTTTTAGACTTCAGTCTGTACTGTTGTTAAGTGTAATTGATTTGTAGACCACTGAGATCATTTCTATACAGGATATTTTTAAAGGATCACCTATAGGTATTATTCTATCTCACCTATTGAAAAAGTTATATACGATTATATAGATTGCTTATCAATAAAAACTTTTTGCAAAAATGTCGCATATTTAAGTACTTAAAAAGGAGCTTCTAATTTCTGAAATATGTGTACGATTTTTGAGACATAGCTTATTCCATTAAATACATTGCTAATAAATAACGCCCTTTGCAGTCTTTGTACCCTTTTTGCCCTTCACAAACTTTACCGAACGGTTTGCAAAACTTTTGGAGCAATTCACTTCCGGGAAGTTTCTAGTTAGAAAGGTGAACGGTGGTCAGTGGCTCTTCAGCCAAAGAGATTTACAGTTCAGTTACGCTAACTACTCCCAAGGCGACACCTGGGAGGGTGTCCTCGACCACCGTCCACCGGGAAGTGTTACGTCGCCCTGATTCATGCAGGGCTCTGCCCCCTAATGGAATGATTACCGCTCGGTCAGCATCCGTAACACTTTTTCGCAACGGAAAAGGAAAAGAAAATAAATCGCTCGAAAAACCGCATGATTTAGTACTGTCCAGGGATGTCTGGACAGTACTAAATTGCAGCATACCTATTTTAAAAAACTTTATTTAGGGGTGGAAATCGACAAAAATTTTGTCTCGACTGGTTTGAAACTACCAGTAATGCGTTCATCTAGGTATACAATATAATATCCACATCCGTGAGGTGGAAAGGAAAACATCCTTTAGTCGCCACCATCTAGATGTTCACGATCTGTGTGCACAATACGTCCCTTGAGCGGCGGTTAGAGTGGTGGGGTGTCTTTGTTTGACTAAATGTTACAATTTAGAAGTTGGCAACTCCACGAAGAGGGTGAGGTTTCCATTATTGTCCTTATTAAATTGAAGTTGCCATTTGCGCCGCGCCATTGTTTGGGAAATCTTATAAACTATTGAATAATAACCGTCGCTTGTTCATCGAATTTGCACCGCGCCGAGCCGGGGAGACATTTTGCGACCCTTCTCACCACCCCTTGGACTCTTGCGAGAGACCTTAACAACGTTATTTTGTTGCTTAATGTCGTCGGGTACTGCGCGAGGCCCTTGCAAGAGAAATTGAATTATGAATGGGGAAAATATAAATTTGTTTTTCCTTTTATTCTCGCGGTGAAGCCATATATAAGTTTTTCAGAGAAAGCAGGGGATTTTTTTGTTGCGTGGTTATGAGTCTCGCTTTTAAAGAAATTCACAAAATGGGGTTCGTAATTGAATATACCTACATTAAATAAATTTTTTTTTGAGTTTTGCCCTAATTTTTCATTCTAAAGTTTATATTTTATAAAATTTATAATTTATACAACTAGAATTCATATAAAACCGATTTTTCCTTTAATATTGATTCAAATATTTCAATATAATGTGACATTATTAAATATCGTTGACATTTCTTTTAAAATCTCCACACGAAATACAATTTCGATCATCTAGTTAAAGACTCTGATTTATGGGTTTCCGGTAATTTTGCGTAAGGAGGTGTCGCAGAGGGGTTGAAAGGGGTCGAAAGGGGTCGCTAGTAGCGCGAGTCGCGAACACATTGCATGAATATTAATGTAAATATTAGATTCATTAGATTAGGTGATTTGTGAGCTGGGTCGATACGTTCTCGTTAAACGTTGAGTCGCGAAGGTATCACGAAATGGGACGACGGGGCTTTCGTTAGGGCTTAAAATAATTAAAATTTTAATAGTGTTCCTGTATAGGACGACACGGCTCTCCTGCCGAAATCGGCGTCTGACAGCGCGTGATATACGCGACCCAATAAAAGGGTTAAAACATGCGATGCTGATTCATAATTACCATGGTCACCCTTCGGGTGTATACGAGCCATCAACTAACAGGGACGGACTCAGCATTATCACCCTACAATAAAGAACACAAATTCTTTCGACAGAAATAACGTTTACAGTCTTTGACGCATTCTAGAGAATATAGTAGATCTGCAGGCAGTAAATATATGAGCATTAATAAATAATTTTTAACCGACAACTCTTCACACCATTACACAAGATTATAATCCTTCAAAAAAATGTTTTTGGTGTAAAATGATAATTTTTTTATGGGCTAAGTCCGATCCTGTGGATGTTTCGGATTGTGTGTTGGTAACGGAACGCGGCCGTGCGATCCTGTGAAAAATACTGCCTGCCGGTCCCGGTTTAGGTTTATGCAGCACGTGCGCTGATAAAAATCAGTAATTAGCAACAGTAATTATGGCAACTAACGAGCTTTTTGGAAGCGCGCCGTTTATTCAGGGCTTAAATCCCCGGGATCAGGACGGTCGCGGCGATGGTCATTTGTTTTAACTGATTTGTGTTCGCTGGACGCTCCGCTTCTATCCACCTACCCCCACCCCCTACCGACGGCGCAGGGGGTTGCCCTATAACGGCCTACTCGCTCTTTTTTATTATTATGCCCGGATTTACTTAAATTGGGTGCTTTATATCTGTACACGTAGGCCGGACTCCATACGTGTTTGGAAAAGAGGGAAAAATGGAAATTGCCTTCTCTCCCGAGCGAGGTTCGGGATGAAAATTAGCCGTGGGTGTTTTTATTTAAATGTAGAGTTTGTATGAAAATCGGTGATTTATGAAAATTTATATTGGGTGAATTAGGAATAGTGGTGATTAAAATAAAGCTATTTGATGATTTTGTTAGTAGATTTTAAAATAAAATTCTAAGTTGACATAATGCTGCCTAGTGTATATATATATATATATATATATATATATATATATATATATATATATATATATATATATACAGCGTGCCATAGAACAAACTACCATGCATAGCACCACGTGATAGAGGGTCGCAAAATAATAAAAAAGTTCCTATACACTAATGTCCGATCGCTTTTTGTTTTCAAGTTATGGCTGTTGAGTTCAGGCTGTTGAAGTTTTTTTGATAAATGTTATTTAGTATTACTTTAATTAGGCAGTAGAGGTAACAGGCTTTGATTTCATGAAACTGAACCTATGGTACTATCAAAGAAAGCTAAAGTCAAGTAGTTTAAGTAGTGTTTTTAAGTAGCTTTTAAATAATGATAAAGTTTGGAAAAAAATCATAATATCTTTATTTAATGTTTTCAAGAAAATCGTTCGGACACGTCAATTTTAATTATTAAATAGCCACCTTATGACGTAAACATTTTAACTATGAGGTCATTTATTTCGGAGCGATGAGGTCATCCTTATTTGTTTTAATCACAACCCCATTTTTTTGCTGTTTTTTCAGTAGAACTCGTTACTCCTTAAATGACGATGTAAAATAATTGGTACCTTACATAACCTTTTTTTTTGGAAACTTTTTATGTTTTTTTTTAACAAATAAAGTCTTAATTTTAATGGAAAAAATTATTATTAAACCCAAACAGACACTAAATTTAGCGCAAATGCTCAAATTGTTCTCTTTTCTCAACATTTGTTGACAGGTGCAGGCGTTTGGAACAGAAAAATTAAATAACTTCAACAGCAGGTAACTTAAAAACAAAAAGCGATCGGACATTAGTGTATAGGAACTTTTCTTATTATTTTTTGGCCCTCTATCGCGTGGTGCTATGCATTGTAGTTTGTTCTATGTCACCCTGTATATATATATATATATATATATATATATATATATATATATATATATATATATGCATGCAACCAGTGCTTGCATCCGGTTTTCTATTACACAAAGCTTCACCGTTCCAAACTAGATGAAATTTCCGAGATACCCTTGCCGCGTGCGGGTTCAAAATTGGCTCTAGAACGCCGCCGGTCGCGTCCCAGGTGCAAAATGCCAATTAAATCGGTCCGAAGTGCCTCTTGAATCTCCGGCCGTTGTACGGCATTAATTGTCTCAAATTAGCGGTATGGGCGCAGACCCGGCTTTCAGCTTTATACCGGCAACAACAAGTAACCGAACACGGGCTATGCAAATTAACTCCATCGACGGAATTTGACTCCCCGTTGAGCCTTTCAGATTTCAGGGTGTGAGAGAACTGGCGAGGGGGTGGCGGTGGAATGGTGCGGTTACACTCGCAGGGGTCGAGTTATTGGAAACACGATTAAACGGCCTTTGATCACCAACTCTACGTTTGACAGCCGATATGCCTGAGCTGTGTATTATTGTTATTGTTATTACACTTTATTAGTGGTACAATGGCACCGGTGGTTGCGCGCAGACGTCCCCGTAACTCTATACTAATAATGTGCTTGACGTGACTTGCTTTGTTAGCATAACTTAACCAATGTTATGTATAATATATAGTATATAGTATACACTGTATACAGTCTACACTGTACAGGTTGTTGACTAAAGGAAAATGCAACTCAGCCTACATTTGATTGAAATGTTACGTGTCATAGCATTAGTGAATATATAATTTTGGTTCTTTTACATACAGGTGTCGAAACTTTTTTTATCTACGTTCTGGCAAAAATAAAAGTAGTAAAAACAATCTCTATCACTTAGTTGAGTAATAATTGGCATTTTTTCAAAAAAGTAGAAAATCGACATCTTTAGTTACTGTGGCAACAAATTTCCTAATTCTCTTGCGGTTTTTTGCTAATATCGATAAAAAATGTGACATTGATAAAAATAATTTGATTCTTTATTACAGAAAACATATAATGTACTACCCTCGTTAAGTTATTTAAAAAAAATGGGCCATTTAGTTAGGATTTCAAAAAGGTACAACACTTTTCTGCCCCAAAAAAATGTTAAGAATTTTTCTTTGAAATTATTGCAAGAAACTCAACTTAGTTAATCAATTGAGGAAATAAATTTAAAAATAAAACGGAAAGTATGAGAGTAAAAAAGGTCCTTTTATTTTAAAAATTAAAATACTCGAATTCTTTGCCTTTAGCACGAATACGGGCTCGTCGTCATCGTCTTCATCTTTTTAATGCCTCGTCCACGAAATTGGACGCATGGGCGTTTTAACTCATAGCGTCAAGGTCGAGCGGGTGAGAGCCTGTTCCAAATGTACCCGTAGGATACTACGCTTGTAGCGTTTAGTCAGGAGCGAGCATTCCGTGGCCGAGGCATAGAAATGATCGTTTGATAAACCGTGCGTAGCTAGTTGCAGTGATCTGTTCTGCTGCTTGAGTGCCGCAGCTCGGCGATATTTTGAATAGCGTTGAAATAAACTTTTTCCTTCCTGCAATCTCAGTAAAAAAATATCAATTTGGTTTAGGTCCAGAGCCCGAGGGATACTCCAGAGCCCCTAGCTACAAAATTGCATCCTGACGCCCAATCCACCTTCCAGTTCTCTGCTCACAACGTTGGTATTTTTCTATAGATTTGAATAAATTTTTCTCCTTGTAAAAGTGCAAACTCTACAAAAAAAAACGAGAAAGTTTTTTTTCCAACTCTACTCTGCGTTTCAGTGACAACTTGTTTGTCATTTTTTTTAAAATACCTGTTTGGTTTTGATCAGACTAAATGTTGAAATCAACAAGTACCCAACAAAGAGCCCAACCCATAAGACGTGGAAAATGAATGAAGAAAATGAATGAAGAAAATGAATGTAAAAGGTAATATAGATTATTCAGCACTATAAACATAATTGTACCGATACAAATACTGATAGACATTCTCCGGCGACTCCACCAAAATGACAAAACTAAATAAACTCATTCTTAGTCGAAAACAAAGCCGTTAACGTTGATATCCACACCAAAACAAACAAATATCAAAAGCGATAATTTCAAATATCCCTCGGCTCCCTTTCGTATCTCGAAGAAGACATTCCCATCAATGTTAACGTTCTATGGACCCATAGGAATTAAAAAGCACGAGGAAAACATCTCTATAGCGACGTATTTGCTATAAAATGCATTGCCTCTTTTGAATGTGGGGTGAAAAACAAGCGTTTCCGTTCGGAATATCAGCGTTACGGCGCGTGAGATAGAGTTAGGGTCAGCCGAGGTGTCAGGATGAACATTTTCAACACCAGATAGCGGCCCGCGGCTCGTATTTATGGCCGTGTTTGTCTCATCCTGGCATTTTTCCAAGTGAGGCGCGGATAACGTTTTGCGGAACGCGGTTTCCGAATCGACGCCGCAAAAAGCAACGGTTTTTTCGCTATCGAATAATTTATTTTTGTGGGGGCGGTTGGTTTGCTTTATTATTTGTGTTCTCGAGAATTATTTTGTTCTCACTCGAACAATCATCAAAATCTACCAAAGACCAAAGAATTTTGTCAAATATTTAGACAGCAGCTTCTTTTCTACAAATTTTATCTTCGTTGCCCCTCTATAATTTCACCACAAAAGCTCGAATTTAATCTAGTTAAACGTCTCCGATTTGAGCAGCGGGGGTTTTGGCGAATAAAGACCAACCCCTACCTGAGGCAATTCCCGTCTGATTACCGGTAATTAAATTTGGCGAAAGCGGCCGTTTTTGCGGCAGGCGGTCGGTAGGGAACGCGTTGAGCGCGTTTGCCAGGAATAATGCATCACGACTGTGTAGAGGGCGCGGCGCGCGGGAACCGTAATAAGCCCTTATAAAACAAAAGGGTGTCGTTATACGGGCCGAAGTTAACGCGGAATAATGAATAGCCCACATTAGTCCGGGTAAGTCCGGGCTCCGGGCGGTTAAGTCCGGATTAGCGGCTACTAATCGGCCGGTTAATCGATGTCGTCCCGAAGAGAAATTGCACACGACCGCGTGCTTCATCCCCCCCCCCCCAAACCCCCTTTGTACCGCCGTGGTGGATTTTACCTCTCAAAATTTGAGTATGATAAAAATTAACAAGAATAAATTCTTATTAAATATGTGAGAATGTGAGTGTAAGTCCAAAAAGAATGGTTCAGAGAAATTAAGGAAGGTAGATTCTTTCTTTTGACGTGATTGAAAGTTCACTACTTAAAGTAATTTCATATTTAATTAATTAAGTTAAGATCCTTTCTAACAATGTTTACTGCCTTGACATCTGTATTTATCGTATTTATTTTTGTTTCAGTGATTTGTGTTGATACTTTTCGCTGTTTCAACTGTCAAAATTTTGGATTTTCTTTGCCAATTGGTCACCGCTTTCGGTTTAAAACTGGCGGACGACTTTTTCCCGACCTATGTGAAGTTAGCCCCCAGCCCCCCTCTTGTGGGAACTTACGTGTATCGAAAAACACTAATCACTCCACTGTCCGAAGAGATACCGCAATGAAACTAACACTGTTCGAAAGGACGTTCTTTGGCCAAATCAAAAGTGGAAATGCCCGGTCTCAAATATGTAAATTAGTATATGTAATTAATAAATACCTTCCGAGATGTCACAAAAATTTCGTAAAAATCGGGATGTTTGAGAGCCTGTATCTCGCTGACCCATTGTTCAATTTTAACAAGATAAACGCCATTCGATTCCTTATTCTTTATACTGTTGATAACTGGAAATGCCCGGTCGCAAATTTGAAGGACTGAGGTAGTACAGGTGACGAACCGTCATCGTGCTGCGCGAGAGCCTGTGTTTAACTTCCAGCCCCCCTCTTATGGGAACTTACGTGTATCGAAAAACACTAATTACTCCACTGTCCGAAGAGATACCGCAATGAAACTAACACTGTTCGAAAGGACGTTCTTTGGCCAAGTCAAAAGTGGAAATGCCCGGTCTCAAATATGTAAATTAGTATATGTAATTAATAAATGCCTTCCGAGATGTCACAAAAATTTCGTAAAAATCGGGATGTTTGAGAGCCTGTATCTCGTTGACCCATTGTTCAATTTTAACAAAATAAACGCCAATCGATTCCCTATTCTTTTTACTGTTGATATCTGGAAATGCCCGGTCGCAAATTTGAAGAACTCAGGTAGTACAGGTGACGAACCGTCGCCGTGCTCGCGAGAGCCTGTGTTTAACTTCCAGCCCCCCTCTTATGGGAACTTACGTGTATCGAAAAACACTAATTACTCCACTGTCTTAAGAGATAATAATAATAATAATAATAATGCTCTTTATTTCGCCGAGTAGAAAGTACAGGGAAAACGTCAACATAATATAGTAATAAAATACTTCATTTCATTTAATATTTCTTAAATATTTGGTGGCTTCGTTCATGTCGTACAGTGGTTCTTCCGTTAGTGCATTTCGGATATCGTTTTTGAACTTTTTCCACGGTTTGTCTGTCCATCTTGTAGGTAAGTTGTTCAGCAGGTGGAGGTGTTGATGCTGATTGGTCGTTGTTTCGATTCTGTGGAACGGGATGTTGATGTTGCCTGCATTGCGCAGTTTTCTTGATGTAACTTCTTCTCTGATCGGCAGATTGGGCATCTCTCGCTTTGCGCGCAGCAGCAGCTGGTAGGTATAGGCTGATGGTAGCGTCATAATTCGCAGCCGTTTAAAAAGAGGTTTGCAGTGGGTGGTCTGGCAGACCTGTAGAATCGCCCTGACTGCTGTTTTTTGCAGGACAAATATCTTCCTTGCATTGGGCGATGCTCCCCATAGTTCCAATCCATAACTTAGCCTTGAATGAAATAGAGCATGATAGCATATAAGGGCGGCCTCCTGGCCGACAATTTGTCGCACTCTTCTTATAGCGTAAGTTGCTCTGGAAAGGGATGTGGTCAGTGCTTCGATATGGGCTACCCAAGTGATTCGTGTGTCGATCGTGAGTCCTAACAGCTTTGTGGATGATTTTTCCAAGCCGGTTACATTGCGCTTGCTAGTAAAGCTGACCGTTGCTGTCTTATTTTCGTTCAGCTTCAAGCCATTGGCATCAAACCATGACTTAGCTTCTGTCATCATTTGTTCACATTTTGTGTTTAACGAGTCCGTCTCTTGGTCGCTGGCAAGCAGCGTGGTGTCGTCCGCAAACAGCACCACTTCTCCTGAGATGTATTCTGGCAGATCGTTTATGAACAAGCAGAAGAGCAAAGGGGCCATCAGGGATCCCTGTGGTACCCCACTCTCAACCGTCTGTAGTGTGCTAAGGTGTCCTCCGCTGTACACTGCTTGTTTTCGATTTTGCAGGTATGATCGAAATAGTTCCAGTGGCAGCCCCCTAATACCAATGTTCTCCATCCTCTCAAGAAGTCGGCCATGATGGATGCAGTCGAAGGCCTTGGATAGGTCGCACATGATTGCTTGGATCTCTTCTCCTCTTTCCATAGCCTCCCACACATAATTCATGAGGGATCTTACAGCATCTATTGTGTTTCTCCCACTCCTGAAACCGAACTGGCAGTCGCTCAGGATGTCCTGGGATAGTACGAAGTTAGACAGGCGTGTCAACAGCGCTGATTCGAAGACCTTGGAGAATACAGGCAGTATCGCAATTGGACGGTAGTTAGAGCAATCGTTGGGATCTCCTTTTTTTAGTATTGGTACGATCTTCGCGATTTTCAGACGATCAGGGACCTTCCCTTGCTCGAAGCACGCATTGCAAATATCGGCCAGTGGTTCGGCTATGTAGTCACCACTGACTTTTAGAAGTTTCGTATTTAGGTGGTGTATATCCATGGCTGTCTTCGTTTTGAGTCTGTTTGTGATTTGTCGGATTTCGGCAGGAGTAACTGGGTTTAGGAAGAAGGTTTTGCTTTTCGAGGGAAGTTGCCGGGCAGGAGGTAGTGTTTTTGGTGTCTGTTTGGATACTGAGGTGAAAAAAGTATTTAGGTCTTCAGGTGATGGTATGGGATTGGATTTTTGTTGTTGTGAGGTTTCTCTTCTTATTATTTTCCATAGGTCGGATTGGCGATTGGTTGAGGAATTTAGTTCGTTTTGATAGGTGGTTTTCTTTTCTGTCTGTATGTATTTTAAATAGAACTCTTTGTATCTATTTAGGATGCCTTTAAGGTCGTCGCCGCCTTTTTGGTGATAGGATTCTTGTAGAAGCGCCAGAGTTTCCTTTATTTGCATATGCTCGCGGGAAGGAGTTTGACTTTTTTTGCGAGATTTGTGTTGGATCTGTTTCAAAGGAAAGGCAGTGTCCACTATGGTCATGTAGGTTTGTAGGAATGCATTATATTTCTCTTCGGCTCCTTGATGATTTTTCACTTGGTTCCAGTCTTCACGTTGGAGGAGGTCTAAGAATAGCGTGTAGCCTTGTTGATTTAGTAGTCTTCCTGTTTGACTTTTGGTTTGGTGGTGGTGTTGTTTCTTTATTGATAGTAGTATGCCGTGATGATCCGATATGCCATGTTTGACAATTTTACTGCGGTAGTCTTGGATATTTACAAAGAAATTGTCTATGGTTGTATTGGATGCTGCAGTAACTCTAGTGTAGTCCATCGTTGTTTTATTAAGGCCAAAGCTCGCCATTAAGCTTATTAGTTCTTGGGTATCAGGACCTTGTTTAGACATGTCGATATTGAAATCGCCAGACAATATCAGCTTTGTTTGTGGATCATATTTTACCAGAAGTTCGGATAGCATTGTTGACATAGTCTGTAGGAATTTTTGTACATTTCTGTCAGGAGATCTGTATATAGACATCACAATGAGGTTTTGCTTTTGTAGGTAGATTCCTGCTACTTCGCATTCCTTCTCGACAGACATAGCATTTAGCCAAGAGATTTCGGAGAATTGTAGGTCTGAGCGTATGAGGACACATGCTCCCCCATGTTTGTGATTGGTTCGGACATAGATACTCCCTTGCACATAGGGGCTTATGTTGTAGCAGAGTTTGTTATTGTGGTTCAGCCAGTGCTCCACCATGCATATTATATCAGCGTTGAGATCTTGAGCCATGAGTTCCACTGCATCGACTTTGTTAGTTAGACATTGCACGTTTAGGTGTAGGAGATTTAGAGTTTCTTTTGTTGTTTGTTTGTGAAATTCGGTCTTGGTTTTTATTTTTATTGTGTTTTCTGACCAATGCGGTGTAAAAAACGATTGATTCTGGTGCCTTGGGGCCAGAAGTTTGGTTCTTGCAGTGTCTGTAGTTGCGCAAGGTTGATCGTTATTTTAAAGGAAGAGTACTCCTCTAGGTGTTTTGGTATAAGTTTGGTGCATTTGGGGTCTGTAATATTTTTTGATTTCAGAAATGATATCAAATTTTCTTCGGTTGTCTCGGGTCTTAGTCGGTAGACATGCAGATATGCATGCGATGGAACAGCCTTTAGTATGGAGTCTTTATCCGATGCAGCGCCATGCACTGTTTTTAATGGTCGTCTTTGCCGTTTGTTTTGGATCATCCTAAATTCACTATCGTTATTCTGTTGGATATCTGGACTACGTGTTGTTGCTAGGGAGGGCATTTTACCTAGGTTCATTACAGAGTTCATAATATGTTGTTGTTTCGCTTTCATTTTCTCCATGTTTGTGTTTGGTAGGTTGTGTTGAAGAGCCCCACTATACGATGCACCATTTGGTGTTGCTGTGGTGGGACGTTCGGCTATTTCCTTATAGATGTCGTTTGCAATGTGCTCGGACTCTGTTGGGGCTTGTTTTTTCGGAGGTACTACTGTTTTATCTAATGGCCCATAGATGTCGTCCTTGTTTTTGTTCTTCGGGCGGTTTTGGAGATGATTAATTTTCTCTTTTAAGAGTATATTGTTTTCTAGAAGGATACTGTTTTTTTCTGCTTGCTCTTTCACCAAGGATCTTAATAGTGTTACTTCTAACCTGAGGAGTTCGACTTCTTGTTCTGCTTTCGACTTTCTAACCTCACTTTCTGCTGACGGTGCTTCTGTTTTCTTCTCGCCGGTGCATACTTTTGCGTGCCTACCCAAGCAGCTAGGATGGAATTGTAGCTTACACTTGGTACACTCGGCGTCCGATGACGTTGTTTTCTTGCAGCCACCACATAAATTTATATTGTTAGGTGGCTCAATAACATTGACTTCACTTTCGGCCATATTGCACATCTATCGCAGTGAAAATAGCATTATTCGAAATAACGTGCTTTTGCCAAATTAAAAGTGGAAATGCCCGGTCTCAAATATGTCAATTAGTATATGGAATTAATAAATACCTTCCGAGATGTCACGAAAATTTCGTAAAAATCGGGATGTTTGAGAGCCTGTATCTCGCTGATCCATTGTTCAATTTTAACAAAATAAACGCCATTCGATTCTTTATTCTTTTCACTGACAAACGGAAATGCCCGGTCGCAAATTTGAAGGGCTGAGGTAGTACAGGCGAGCGACCTTCGCCGTGCTGCACGAGAACCTGTTTGAATTCCAGCCCCCCGCTTATGGAAACTTACGTAATTAATAAATGTAATTAATAAATGCCTTCCGAGATGTCACAAAAATTTCGTAAAAATCGGGATGTTTGAGAGCCTGTATCTCGCTGACCCATTGTTCAATTTTAACAAAATAAACGCCAATCGATTCCCTATTCTTTTTACTGTTGATATCTGGAAATGCCCGGTCGCAAATTTGAAGAACTGAGGTAGTACAGGTCTCAAATATGTCAATTAGTATATGCAATTAATAAATACCTTCTGAAATGCCACAAAGATTTCCTAAAAATCAAGATATTTGTGAGTCTGTATCTCGTTGACCCATTGTTCAATTTTAACAAAATAAATGTCATTCCATTCCCTAATGCCTCTACTATTGATATCTGGAAATGCCCCGTCGCAAATTTGAAGGGGATGAGGTAGTATAAGTGGGCGACCGTCGCCGTGCTACGCGATGGCCTGTGTTTGACTTCCAGCCCCCCCTCTTATGGGAACTTACGTGTATCGAAAAACACTAATTACTCCACTGTCTTCAGAGATATTGCAATAAAAATAGCGCTCTTCGAAAGAACGTTCTTTGGCCAAGTTAAAAGTGAACATGCCCGGTTCCAGTATTGTAAATTTGTGTATGTAATTAATGAATACCTGACGATATAACCCACACATCTTGCAAAAAATCAGGATCTTTGAGAGACTATATCTCTGTGACCCGTTGTTCAATTTTAACAAAACTGATTTGATTCCCCATTCTCTGCACTATAGAAGTTTGGAAATGCCCTTTCTAATTTGAAGGGCTGAGGTAGTACAGGAGAGCGACCGTCGCCGTGTTTCAAGAACGTCGAATTTACGTGTATTGAAAAAGGTTAATTACGTGTTAACAGATGCCGTAATGAAAGTAACAGTACGAGTATTAAAAAGAACGTTCTTTAGTCAAATAAAAAATGGAAATGCCTGGTCTCAAATCCATAATTAGCATTCGTAAATAATGAATTTCTTATTATCCTTATTATCAAATTTCGATATTACTCCACAAACTACCGATTTTCCTTCAAGTTATACATTTTTATAGTTTAGAATGAGATACATTAATGAAACTGTTAAAATAGAACAAATAATGTTACAGCCAATCAAATACGTCGATTTTTGCTGACTCTTTTAAACAGTGTTACCTTTATTATAGTACCTTTACAGTGGAGTAATTAGTGTTATTCAATATAAGTAAATTCCCATAAGAGGGCGACTGAAACTTCAACACATGACGACGGTCGCTCAGCTGTGCCACTTAAGCCCTTCAGATTTACGACCGGGCATTTCCAAATTTCTATAATGGAGGATATGGGGAATCGATTGGTGTTAGTTTTGTTAAAATTCAACAATGAGTCAACAAGACAGTGTTTTAAAAATCGCGATTTTTGACAAATTTGTAGGTCACCACATTAGGTATTCATTACATATACTAATTTAGATATTTTGGGCAGAGCATTTCCATTTTTAACTCGACCAAGGAAAGTTCTTTGGAAGAGTGTTGTTTTCATTAAGGTACCTCTTAAGGCAGTGGAGTAATTAGTATTTTTCAATACACATAAATTCACATAGTATGGGAGCAAGAAGTCATACACAAGCGCTCTCGCAACACGGCGACGGTCACTCACCTGTCCTACTCGAGTCCTTCAAATTTGCGACCGGGCATTTCCAGGTATCAACAGTAAAAGGAATAGGGAATCGAATGGTGTTTATTTTGTTAAAATTGAACAATGGGTCAACGAGATACAGACTCTCAAACATTCCAATTTTTACGAAATTTTCGTGACATATCGGAAGGTATTCATTAATTACATATACTAATTTAAATATTTGAGACGGGGCATTTCCACTTTTGGTTTGGCCAAAGAACGTTCTTTCGAACCGTGTTAGTTTCATTGCGGTATCTCTTAAGACAGTGGAGTAATTAGTGTTTTTCGATACACGTAAGTTTCCATAAGCGGGGGGCTGGAATTCAAACAGGTTCTCGTGCAGCACGGCGAAGGTCGCTCGCCTGTACTACCTCAGCCCTTCAAATTTGCGACCGGGTATTTCCGTTTGTCAGTGAAAAGAATAAGGAATCGAATGGCGTTTATTTTGTTAAAATTGAACAATGGATCAGCGAGATACAGGCTCTCAAACATCCCGATTTTTACGAAATTTTCGTGACATCTCGGAAGGTATTTATTAATTCCATATACTAATTGACATATTTGAGACCGGGCATTTCCACTTTTAATTTGGCAAAAGCACGTTATTTCGAATAATGCTATTTTCACTGCGATATCTCTTAAGACAGTGGAGTAATTAGTGTTTTTCGATACACGTAAGTTCCCATAAGAGGGGGGCTGGAAGTTAAACACAGGCTCTCGCGCAGCACGGCGACGGTTCGTCACCTGTACTACCTGAGTTCTTCAAATTTGCGACCGGGCATTTCCAGATATCAACAGTAAAAAGAATAGGGAATCGATTGGCGTTTATTTTGTTAAAATTGAACAATGGGTCAACGAGATACAGACTCTCGAACAATCCTATTTTTACGAAATTTTCGTGACATCTCGGAAGGTATTCATTAATTACATATACTAATTTAAATATTTGAGACGGGGCATTTCCACTTTTGGTTTGGCCAAAGAACGTTCTTTCGAACAGTGTTGGTTTCATTGCGGTATCTCTTAAGACAGTGGAGTAATTAGTGTTTTTCGATACACGTAAGTTCCCATAAGAGGGGGGCTGGGGGCTAGCTTCACATAGGTTTTTTCCCGCACGAATGTGCGACAGCGCTCTCCATGAGAGAGCCAGTATCCATCCTAGCATGTGCCTAAGACGGGGTTACAATGCTCTGCGATCTCATGTACTACGATTGGGGTGAGGTATGCCAGCATATTCGTCTGTTTTCCTTAGCAGGTTAGGGGAATTCGTCACCTTTCGTTATAGAAGTGCTGCCTATGGCCCCGCGTGTAATTTTTAATTGAAACTTTTGACGGTTGAAACTATGAAGGTACTATCGGAAATCGTGTGCCAATACTTGGGACTTCGAGGATCTGGAGAAGAAGGAACTAGGAGTCGAAGGTAAGTTTAAAAGTTAGATTTTGTTGTACTAACTCGGCTAATTTATTCATTATTTTAGTGTATGTGTCCGCTGGGATGTTGGAGGAGAAATTGGGAAGTAATAATAAGGTATGTCCGAAAGTTACATTTAATTAAGGTATTACAAGATTCTTGATGGGGCCCAAACAAATATATTATTGTTAGTCACTGTATTTTAAATAAAATATGGAGATAAGTCTGTCTCAGGCATATAATGAAAATGAATTACGGGGAAAAACCGCGTCAACGACGATAAAGTAGTCAACGTTTCGCACTCTGTTGCAAGAGGCATCTTCAGGACGTAACGGTAAGACAGCTACGAAGAGAAATTGTCTTGTTGACGCGGTTTTATCCCGGAAATCTAGAACTTATTATTTAGTTATTTATTTTCTCTCTTCTATTTAGTTATAAAATTACATCATTTGCAAACAAATCGCGCAAGCTTCATAAAAATGTCGTTATAATGTTGTATTTATGTGTGAATATGCACATTCGCAATTATTGACTTTGGCTAGAAACAGTGTAACATCCTGGGTCTGGAAAATACAAGCGGTTAGAAAAATGTTTTATAAGGTTTTTGTCATATTTTGACTTGAAGGCTGGCATCTTTTTATTGCTAACCCTTATATGTGTCGGTGAGTTAAACACATCAGTAAATTACAGGATAAATTGGCCATAGGAAGGGTTAGAATTATGCACAATTCTTGCAGGTTTCAAACAACCCTTTTCGCATTCATGCCCTTCAACCAACAAAAAACAAAAAGTCCTTCTCATCTTTTTCGTTCAAACCCTCGAAATCCTTTGATATGAGCTGTATGTCGTGCTTTTGTCCTGTTTGTCCTTCGTCCTTTTTCCAACGAGAAATTCCTTCTCCTCACATCCCATCCCCGCAGCAATTCTCTCGTGTTTAAATAGTCCAAGTGGACGCATTAGTCACTTGTCCAAAACGGGAGCATCCTCAATTTACTGTCCGAGTGGATCCATCCTTGTCTCTCTCTGTCTAACCTCTTGTACTGGCAGGATCGTGAAAAGGCGGCCCGTATATTGCCGGACGTCCCTGCTGGGGGTAATTTGGGTCCTGCTGTAAACAATCTACCGTAATTGGCCTGTCACTCAACGTATGACTGATATGAGTGCACATGAACGCTGCTTGCTTGCCTGAGTTGCCCCCCAACTGTACAAATTTGCTGGCGTCGGTGCGGCTGGCTACGCAGGAACAGGATCAGGCTGCTGAATATTAATTGTATTTGCGGTTTAAATTAACGTAAATAAATCATTTCCGCTTGGATTGATTGCACAGGTTTAATTAAAAATGATTACTTAGTTCGATGAAGTTTAGTTGGTGGTTCAACGTCGTACCATATTTTAAATATTCGTATGTAGAATCATACCGTTCTTATTAAAACGTGTTAAATTTAATGTGCTAAATTTACAGGGTGATTGTTTCTCCATAGTTGCACAAATACACCGTTGCATTTGCAATAGGTTTAACCAATCTTATTAGTGAAGAAAAATCTATCTGTGACAGATTGACACCTCAAAATTAATAACCCCGCTTGAATCTGTCTAGTTAGATATTCTCTCGGCTTATGAAAGTTCTCTCGACTCAGTCCTAAAACTGACAAATTGATGCTTCGGGGGCCCGCCCTGTTCAATTATGCTCGTTACCAAATGAAACATATAAACTCACTAATTGTATTCCCCGTAGTTTAAGCTGTTAGTGTCACATCTTGACGTATTTGCGTCTTCCCTGCCGGAATGGCGGAGTCGGAGGGGTTGATTTTGCCAAAGGGGTTAGGAAATCCCGTCGGGTGTTTGGTGTTTCAAACTCTCGAGTTTCCCGCGTGAAACTCAGTTAGTTCTGACCAGATGAGACTCATGAGCGATAAGGGAGGTCGGATAGTTGGACAGGTGTAACAGTTTAATTAATGTTGTTAGATTGGTATGATCAAATTTTGGATCGAAGGATTATAGATATGATGATAAAATTGTGGCTGCGCTATAGTTTTAAGCAAGCCAAAAATAAAATCGATTTTATCACGGAAATACACGAATATATTTACCAAATTTTGTTTAGTTTCGGTATGCATTGGGGTAATTTGTAATATAATAATCCATTTCCATTAATGGCCTGTGTGTGTATTATTTACGGAAATCCGGTCAATTATTAACAATTGCACTTTCGCACTTATTATTTATTTATATAAACGCATTATCGTATTTGATTTCAAATACTGGCTTTATACAGTGTGATGATAAAGTGTCGAACATAATTCATAATTGCGTTATTTAATGTTTTCACGAAAAATGCTCGGACAAGTAAATTTTAACTTTTAAATAGCCAACATATGATAAAAAAAAATTGTTCGTATGCCAAGTTTGGCATGTATAAGTAACCACATGCCAAACTTGTCATGTGGTTACTTATACACCATAACCTTTAATGCGTCAGTGTAGGGTACAGTAGTAGCAGCAGCATCATCGAATTTGTATGTATTTGGACATCAATTAGATAGTTAATGTTACACTTTGAGACCGTATGTTTAATATGCGTCATATCGGTAATCCTAGTCTATACTGTATATGTATATGATAGCGCTTGTTGAATGAAGCTTGTTGAAGAAAGTCATATAAGTGTGGAATAAACAACGGGTAGTTCCACGAACATACAGACAGATGAATTTTTCTTATCTTTAATAAATTGTTAAAATTGTTTCATAGACGTTTTGTTTATTTCATTGTTGGTATTAACATAGACTAGTTAAATGATTTCTTTAATTATAGGAATATTACAAAGATTTTCAATTTTAATGCCTGCTAACAATAGAGATGCATACAATATGTACATAAGTACAATATAACGTCGTTTTTTTAATTTTTTAACTTCACAAATTTTCCCAATATCTGACACCAGATCACTCACATTTATTTGTGAACGTATTTCACCAGAACTTGTATAAGAATTATCACCAATTTTCGCCAAAATTATTAATTGTTGGGCCGTTAAAATTTTATTAACCGTAGATCGTGAAAATGATGGACGATCGCGATGTACTTCATTAAAATGAGCGTCATACGCATTTCAATCCTATTTTTATTCCATAAAGAGGCATATTTGAGGTGGCTTCTTTAGATAGCAGTGAGATAGCAAAAATGCATTGAAAGTAACTTTGATTTAGCTAACGCCAAATAAATTTAAACTATTTTGATCCAGAGCAAGTAACTTCTCCAACTGAAATATTTATCGATAAATATGGTAACGGTTGTTGTTAGATACTTTCCCAACTTCAATATGGTAAAATACAAAATTTGTTTTAAAATACTCCAAAAGTGTCTTCTTCCATATTATCAAATAAAAAATAGAAGTTATCATTTCAAAAAGTGGAGTTCCGTGGACACTGCCCACCAATAACACTGAAAAAGGGTTATGTCAATGAGAACACAGCAAATTTATAATATTTTTTGATCTCTACAAGAGGTTTTGCTAGTAATAACCTCTTTTAAAGATATTTTCAGTGTTCCAAATTGATGAACGTATTTTTCTTCTTTTCTTTCTGAATTGATTATCTAGAATAAATAAGTGAATAAACGATATCAAAGCAGTTGCTCAAGTTCTTTTTAATACCATTTTGAATAGCAGTTTTTAAGAAAGAAATCGCTCAATTTTATCAAATGAGTTAGGAATAAATATATAAAATCATCAGATTGATTACTAAGTATATTAACAAATTTTCATTTCTGACCAAGTTCCGTGAAAATTCTTGTTCTTTATATCACTTGATATCTTGATCGTACATTAAAACTATACAAATTTAATTAAAACAATGACAAATATAGCAAAAAAATGTTGTCTTTTCCAAGAACAAAAATACTTACTACTATTGACCAATTTATGTGTACTATTTAGCTGAATTTGATCAATCCATTAGCAATTTTATCGTACCTACGTCTTGAGCTTGTTTTTAAATATTTTGTGACAAATCTCTTCATTCTCTCTTTACAAATTTATTTCAACAAGTATGTTTTTGATCATTTAAAACAATAAACAAAATCTAACTCTCTATCTCTCGCGTCAAATAAAATCTCCATCCTCTCGTCCTGGGAACTCCTCGTACCCAACGCGACGCAAGCCACCCCCCAGGGCACCACCTAGCTCTATCAAGGACCTCGCGGAGATCCTGCGCTCTCACCGGGTCTCGTCTTCCCAAAGAAAATAACCGCAAAAAGACCCGCCGGGTCCAGCCTCCTGGAGGTAGGTACCAGACTCCAAACACGTGGCCCAGGATCACGTGTCCTGGTGGCATCGCGACGCCCTGGCGTCGGCCGGACACGACGACGAGCCGATTGGATGGAGAGGCGGTGCCTAGGCGGAGTCTGCACTGCCTTCGGAGGCGGACACCTGGGTTTGGATCGTCGAGAGGACTCCTCCAGGTCTGCTGAAGGCGGTGGATAAGTGGCGGTCTCTAGCGGAGATGTTTTGTAAGTTTGTTTTTGGCGAATTTTTGTTGGAGATTGTGTGTGTAGGAGGAGGTAGTTAATGGGGTAGTTTGGGCGATTTGGGGGCTGAAATATGGATGCTTTCAGGGTGGTTTTATTTTGGTGGGTATTAGTTGTAAGGTGGGGTTTGTGTGATTTTTTTTTGGGGTGGTGGAAGGTTAGATTTAGGGCTTTAACTATCTCTTGCAATAAAATGTTAGGTCCAAGAGATTAGGGTACATGTAGAAATTTAAATAATTACTTTATCGGAAGTGAATTTACTATAAATAATGATCATAGGTGAAATATGAGTTGTTATCAAAACTTTCATTTAGTTGCTGCCTTTTAGTCTTTTAGAAATTCGCTGTTTAAAAATAGTTACATATCAGTTGAACAATAAAGTAAATCATGAATTGAAATGATATGTCAAGTAGACCTACAATAAAATTGCAGTTTTTGATTGTCGAAAATTAGATCAATTTCACATTGGGCAAAACGTTTGTCTCTCTTTTTATCGTCGGTAACTTTTCATTTTGAATTTATATTGTTTATGTATTGTTTTCTGTTTGAGTTAATACTTTTTCTACGTTATGGGCTTTTTATTACAAATATTTCTAATAGTGTGATTTTTAATAGCGTTTATTAAATATTGAAACTATAAACCGTCTCGTTAAATATTGTTTTTTTTTTAAGACGGAATTGCTAAATTGCTAATATTTGTTATCTTTCATATGTATTAAGGTACTAAATTTAAATGTTGGCAAACTGCTACTATCTCTACTAAATATTTATTAAATAACGGCATTTTTATCACATATACATTCAATAATGTTTCAATAACTTCCCATATTTCCCATTAAATTTATTATTTAGTACGAAACTGCTGACATATCGAGAGCATCATCTTGATTAATGACTTTCGGCATAATTACAGTTTGTTGAAGGGCTCCAATTTAGTCCATAGTCGGCAAAACAATATTAATAATACTTACAACACAGCATACCATATCTGACATCTTAAGCGTACATATTAAAAAATATCGAGGTCTATTAGTGCCGGTTATTATTAGCTATTATCTGTGTTTGAACAGGATAAATCAATATTTATCGTTTGTGGGCATTTCGAGTGGCTGAGCCGGCCCCAGAGGCATTTCTAGCCGCCCGTTCTGCCGGTAAAACGACTTGGCGCGCGGACAAACAGTTAAATATAGGTAATTGCTCGGCAAACATCGCACAAGACATTCATATTGTAGCCAAAGAAATCAATATTTGTTGTGCAATTATACGCACTCGTATCGGGACTTTGCCAACAAGCGTTTTCCATAACCTGAGTCAATACTAACGTACAACTTTCCCTCTAACTCTCATACGTGTTGATTCTACTATTCTTATCGGAGACTGGACTTTACAAACGGATATAAAATGTATATCGTCTTACATAAGATTCGGTTATATTGCATTTTGTACCTAGTTATTATATTTTTGCAGTATTCCATGGACCATGACCCAAAGTTATATACAGTATAACTTCGCTAATCCGGACATATATCGTTCCTGACCATGTCCGGACTATTGAGGTATTCGGATCACTGGAGGTTTTTTTCTTTTGTTGGAAAGGGTCATTTTTTATGATGAAGATGAAAACAACTGGGAATATTTGAATATATGTGAGCCCGGACGCAAAAAGGGACCTGCCGTAACGTTATCTTGCACAATATTTTCGCACGTAAGGTCTCTTCCAATATGTACCGTTATGCTGCACGTTATTTTCGCACGATAGGTCCCTTTTCGCATCCGAGGTCACATATAACCAAAACATAAAATTAAAAACTAAATTCTGAACATAAATGGATAAAATAAGCAAAAGATTTCAGTTATTTTTTAAAAATATATCAATCTTTGTTTATATTCTTTTGGATACAGCTACATTAGTACATTTTTCTCTGGGCCTTTTGAGAAGCAGGATTTCCATGGGAAAATTGTTTTCTGCAGACCACCTGATGCCCAAAGAAAACGCGTTGGCAGCTTCGACATTAGAGCTTTTTGGGGCCTGTTAACCCCTGTTAAAAATGTCTTAACCTCAGGCTTAAAATATTTTTCGAAACATTCAGTAAGCAATGTTCTACTCATCCGTCCTTTATCAGACGCCCTGTACACAACGGGTATTGAGCTCATTCTGCATTTAAAAGCATCTAGATTTGCCGCTATTGCTAAAATTAAGTGGCAATTTATGTGATCCGGTTGCTTCACAGTAAGACATTAATGTTAAACAATACTTTGGTATTTTCTACCTGGTTTTAAATGCAAATTATATTTTGTGTCCGAACTAGGGAGGTAAAATTTCTAAAATGTCCGGTTGACAAGAGCGTTCGGATTACTGGAGTGTCCGTACTAGAGAGTGTCCGATCTATCGAAGTTGTACTGTATATGTTAACTTATAAAAATAACCATCATCAACCAAATCTACAAAGTTTGAAGACATTATAATAATCTTTGCTATAATCTTTACATAATAGCTACAGTTAGGAAATGAAAATCCAAAATACACGTGGAGCGATTGAGGGGATAGCTACCTACTAAATTTATTAAAAACTTATTTATAGAAGGTGAAATTGAAAAGTTTAAAATTGAAATTTAAAAAGGACCTTGTAAATCATTTCTTTCTTTTATGTTTTTCTATTTCATATTCCTCAAGAAAATTCATTTTGATTTTCTTTTGCGATTTGTGCAGCAATTTCGGGTTACTTTATACCGAGGGACGAACTGGATTGTTTTTGGTGACAATCTGACAACCGTAAGTGGTAAATGTTGAGATGTTCTCTTAAGGGATTGAACCGATTTTGACCAAACTGATGTCAGCAACCACAACTTACCTTAATTTAAAAATACTTATTTGTTTCAAACATATATTCTTTCCTTGAAAGAAATATGTTAAAAGAAATACATTTATTTGAATCTTCATTTTTTTTTCTCTCAGTGTATGAATTTTAGTTTATTCAATGCAATTAACGATGTTGAAAATAACTAAGTATGAGAATAATTATAGAAACAATATCACCTTCAACTTTTGTACAACTAAAATTTTCGTAGAAAGAGAAGTTTTTTTTTAGAAATTTACAGAAATTTACATGATTAGTTCCAGACTTTTTATGAAACAGTACAGACTATCGAAAGATCTCGTGATAAATTTAATAGAAGAAAGAGAGGGTTTGTTGCAGCCAATATCCGAAGAATAAAAATTCCACTCTACCTAAAGGTTTCTTGTAAGTTTATAGTTATATGTATTTACTAGAGATACCGCGAATATTCGGCCACTATTCGGTATTCGGCCTATTCGACCACTTTTTCTAATATTCGCTATCCGAATAGTGAAAAATATAATTAATCTCTATTAATGTATTAATTTTACCCAATAATAAGTATTTACATATTACAGTAATACTTAAAATCAACAAGTGGTAAGTTGTGATGAATAAAGACAATTTTTTTAGCATTTACTGATAGCAAATGATTACGATTTTTCTCATATATTGACAATAGCCTCTCACCTGTATACGGTGTACCAGGTCTGAGTAGGCAAAATTTGATGGATAATAGATTTTGAGCTACTGATATAAAAAAAATTCTTATAAAATATCTGGGGTGGCCCTCGCGCAACTTTTTGACTATACCGTTTGCACAATGGAGTATCTAAACCAGTGTTTCCCAACCTTTTTTGAGCTATGCCCCACCGAAGCTGGTCTAAAAATCTCATGCCCCACTTCATATTGTTTTTTTTTATACCTATAACAGAGTTGGAAATACACCTTACTCGGAACGGTGTACGTTTCTCATTTCGTCATTGGTACACATTCTGCCCAACAAACTTTGACTAATTTCCTCTCTGTCACGTAATGAAAAACTTGCGCCATTGGGGGTATAAAAATAATAACATAAAACAATAATTTATTTGATTATTGAAATAAATACTAAACATTTTAGCAGAAAAAAAGTTTGCTACATATTCTATTATAACAAAATAGAAATAAACATTCACTTAAAAACTAATACAACACAAATCTGCCATATTTTATTATAACAACACAAAGTTAAACATTTACTCTAAAACTGAAATTGTCACTGCAAGTGTTAATCGTACCCTTGAGTCTAGTTATCAAATATTCGTGCTCATTGCTAAATCTGGAAAAAGCACAAAATAGGGGAGCATTTAATTAAACTGTGAATATCAACATTTGTAAAAACGGTTTTAGAAAAAGATGACAAAGATGTGATAGCTGTGCCCCTTAGTAACAACACTGTCAGAAAAAGAATGGTTAAAATGAGCAAGAGTGAGAGGCACTGAGGCCTTGTTGATAACTTATGTAAGGTACATTAATAAGGAACATTTTTTTGAGGAAATGTTATTCTGCAAATCATAAGAAAGCACCACGACCTCCAGAGATATTTTTTCTAAGCTAAAAAACTATGTTATTAATTATGTCGATAATATTCCAATACAGAACATAACATCTTGTGCTGCCAATCGTTCTCCTAACATGATGGGCAAGAAAAGTGGCTGTTTAAAGATGAAAATCCAGAAATGCTTCTTGTGCATTGTGTAATCCACAGGAAAAACTTGGTAGCCAAAAAATTTGTTCAATGAAGTATTAAATTTAGGTATAAAAAGTATGAATTATTTTGTACTTCACAAATTAACTTGAAATGTCACATTCGGCATTAGCTTTGATACAATTGACATATTTTATAACCGAATTTAATCTTCATTGAGAACTGGACAAACATTTTTGGTTACCAAGTTTTCCCTATGGAGCTATATTAGACAATGCACAAGAAGCATTTCTGGATTCTTATCTTTAAACAGCCGCTTTTCTTGTCCATCATGTTAGGAGCACAGTCTGCACTACAGGATGTTATGTTCTGTATTGGAATATTAAAGACATTGAAGTCATTTTGTTGCTTATGAAGAATATCTCCGGAGGTTGTGATGCTTTCTAATTTACAGAATAACATTCCTTCAACAAAATGTTCCTCAACAATGTATCTTAAGTGGCATAGCTATCACATCTTTGACATATTTTTCTAAAAACGTTTTTACAAATATTGATGGCTTAATTAAATTTTTCCCTATTGTGTGTTTTTTTTTAGATTTAGAATTGTGTAGGGATATTTAATAATTAGCCTCAAGGATATGATTAACGGTTGCAGTATGAACGGTACAAAAAGACTTTAAGGTAGGTTTTTTTTTTCAACATTTTTCTATATTCCAATTGCCCCCCCTCAACAATCATATTGCCCCACAGTGGGGCGTACGCCCCAAGTTGGGAAACACTGATCTAAACACTTCACCATGTAGTCAGTTTTGTGAAGCCATACCCACTCTGGATCCTACCTAACTGAGGATGAGGTTGTCTCAGTTTGGTCAAAATTTGCCATTTCCGTTTATCAGATTGTCACCAAAAACAATCCAGTTCGTCGCTTGGTAATTCTAAATAAGTATACCAAATTTCAGGTCAATCCTCTATACCTACCTTTTTGGCGCTGTTGTGTTCACACACATACATACATACATACATTTTCTATAAATCATTGCAATGGATTGAGGGGACCCCAAAACGCGCATTTACGCTGAAATATCGAAATTTGTTTATTCGTCGATTACAAATACATTTCTTCTAGGAAGGTAAAGTCGGAAAGTCGGAAAGTAGGAAGTAAAGTCGGAAAGTAAAAATTGCAATTTTTTCTAACATATATCATAGGAGAAAGATACGTATAGGGCTAGTTAACTTCGTGTCAGATAAATGAGCAGTTTCTTCAAGTTTCTTTATAAGTTACATAACAAGAAAATATAAAAATATAGTAATTAATAACGAATGAAATATATTTCATGAAAATTTTATAGTTTTTTTTTTTCGATCTATATGGTTTTCCCCATATGAAATTGTGTTTTCTTTCTATACTGGTTGTCGGATTTGTTCAAAGGTATGCAGATTTTATTACTAACTGTCCCAAAAGCATTTTCAATCCATTTTAATCCGTATAATAATCAGAACATTCGGCCGCCGAATATTCGGCGCTTTGGCCGAGAGCTTGGCCGAATATTTGGTTTTCGATATTCGGCCAAATCACTGTTCGTGGCATCTCTAGTATTAACTATCGGCGATTATTATCAATCCAGCATAAGACAAGATATTTCTTTGTCTCTAAGCCAACCGACAGTGAGCAGAATTATCAAAGAAATAAGTATTGCTATTTCGGATCATTTACTGACTAGATATATTAAACTTCCAACTGTACAAGATGTGTTAAAAATGAAGTTGCATACTTCACTCAATTTTTTACCAATTTGATTGTATACAAGATACCATTTTTTTACTTTCCGAGTAGTACCCTAGAAGGAAAGTATTGTAATCGACGGAAAAAAATCGAAATTTCAGCGGAATTGCGCGTTTTGAGGTTTTGAGGACGAACTGGTTTGTTTTTGGTGACAATCTGACAACCGGAAGTGGCAAATGTTACAAGCGTCTACTTAGGGATTTATCCGACTGATATCAGCTCTCCATCCAGTGACTTTAAAAATGTATACGGTTGTACGGTTTAGCTGCTATAGGGGTTTATTTATAAGAGCAGTATTGCAAATTGTCCGCTTTTGACAAACGTCAATGCCACTGACATGACATGACATTAAATATCAGGATGACAAATTTATTTCTGTCTTAGAAACTGACGTTATATATCGCCCAGAGATGGCTCTGGCCTTACTAAATTGAAAATTGCAAAAGTGACAATTCATTGTGCCAACGATGTAGTCGGAAAGTTGGGTGAGGGCCACCCCAGATATTTAGGTTTCTGGACAAGCGAATCTTCCCCAATGAAATTCAGATTACAACTCAAACATAGCAAATAAATAGTGTTATGAAAGTTACTATCTCTTAACCTTTAATAACTTCATTTAGCTAGCAACTGAATAGTAACTTTCATACAGAATTGGACTGATTAGGTTGATATCCAGAGTGGATGTCAACGAGCTGGCTGGAAAGTTGGGTGGGGCCACCCCAGATTTTAAAACGTAGAATATAAAACTTTATTCGAGTCACACCCTTTATTCCCACTATACAAGAAACAACATTTATTAGCAACCATTATTAACTATAATAAACTTTTCACAAAGCATGTTGTGCACCAGTAATTTGTTGATAATTATAAAAAGCTTATCTTGATAAATTTTGCCACAATAGCTTCTCATTTTCACAGTTCATAATATTCAAAGATAAAATGTTAATTACTATTAATTTCAATTTTACAATATAATTTATAAAAGCCAATAATATCAAATAATAAAATAGGTTTATTCCGCTGAAATTGTATTGTGTTCAATGTGTTGTGCATTCTGTCATATTTATAGCATCCGCTCGAAAGTTCCATAAATTTTGGTTATTTCCTATATAAAATATCAGATGCCAAAAAATCATCTGTCAAAAACAGCCGCGCGTGTAATATTCGAAATTTACGATATTCGCGCAAATGTTGAAAACTACACGCGCGATTTGCTATCAAAACCCTGTTTCCGACTGGCAGCCGTTTGTTTTACGGCAATCTCGTTGAACTTATAAACCAAAAATAAAAAACACATTTTGATATTACTGTTTAGTCGGCATTTTTTATATAATGTTACAAAAAGTGTACTCATTGAAAATCCATAAACTTTAAAAATGAATTAAGTAACCGTTTAGGAGATGTACAAGATTACACTTGCAGGTAACACTAACACTCTGTATCTTGTAAATTTAAGAGGCATAAGTTGCAGAACACCTTGTATAATAATCGCACAAAATAATTTCAAACATTCGAAACTTCTATGACCCAAAAAATACACATCAAACGAGGTTATGACCGCTCTGGTAAATCCCGTCCTCCAAATCAAGGGTTAAAATGTGGCCTCCGTGGCATAGGTGGCGCCGGCATCGCAGTCGCGGAGATAAAAGTAAACAATATCGAGGAAAATTCAACGGCAAGCAGCCTTTTGATGTTTGATGTCGCATAGTTTTGCAAAGGTCCCTTGGCTTGGCATGGCGTGCCTGAGCCCTCAGCGGTCGCCGGTAACGCTTTGAGCTTACCTGGTTCTTGTCGCGGGCGAAATATTCCCTTAATTAAAACATAGTATGACGAATACTTAACCTAGCATGCAAACGGCACTCAAACGGCAGCTGGAATTTATATGTCGCATGGCTTGCAAGGGGTGTAGGAATCGCTGAAACTGTTGAGTTTTTGAACCGTTTACGGGAAGGGCTGTGTGCGAATTAATATAATGTAAGATAGAATTATATTTTTTTTATTTTCCGACTAGTGCTCTAGCAGGAAAGTACTGTAATCGATTCAATAAATGGGATTTCAGCGGAAATGCGAGTTTTGAGCTCTCCTTATTTGACGTTGTATATTAAACCACAAGTTTCATAAGAAAAGGAACGTCCACCGCTCACCTATTGTCATTTCCGCTCAATATAAAACCAAGCCAAATGGCGCATAAACAATTTCGAACGCATTGTGCGCATATTAATCGGCGTACAGTCGACAGGCTCGCCTGAAAAACTCAAAATCGGTCGACTGATGCAGAATAGCCAATTAGTGCACCCCCAACCCCCTAAATCGGCGAGAGGGTTGCGTGGTGATGCAATATGGCGCAACCATGATTGATTTCATAAAGAGAGCCGTGGTGCGTTGGCCAGAGGCCGGTGTATTTGCTAATATATCAATGATGGGACCGTAATTTGTATATTAGCGGTGCCGGGCCGCTTGTGTCGCGCCATCTGACGCCACGCCGCGGAATTACCGCTCGTCGGAGAGCCGGACACCGTCCAGGGTCGTTTAGCTGAAAACTTTGCCCTAGAACGGTATTCACGAACCGATTACTAGAAATCCGTAAACAAAATCTAGCAATCCTTCTCTTTCTATCTAGGCTAGTAGACGAAGAGGGACAGATGGTTTCGTATGCGGATTAATTCGCGTGGTTTTGGAAATACGGATACAGGCAGCACGCGCTGCCCTGTTGCCCAGTGAACGTCCGACTTGGTCGTCCTAGGTCCGTTATTAATGGACGAGGTGTTATTAAATTTCCTGACCGGCTCGTTATTATAAATGTAGTTTAATTAAACGAATTTTGATATTTATACCACCGCTACGGTCACTCACGTGCGCTGTAATCGTGTCAAAATTATCATATTTTATTAAGTAAATTATCATTGCGTGTATTCAGTTCAATTCTGTGTGAAAGTAACTATTCAGCTGCTAGCAAAGTGAAGTTGTTAAAATTATGTTTTAGTAATGATGATAACTAAAACACATCTGTCAATTTTGTAAATCTGCATGAAAGTTCCTATTCTACTTGCTGAAAAAAGTTAAGTTTTAGTATCTTTGATAGTAAACTTGCCAATTTGTAAATTCTGCATGTGTGAATTACTCAAACGTTACTTTCTTACAGGAGTTGTCAACAAAATTACAAATTCCAACCTATTGCTAACTTGATTTCTATTTCTTTGCTATGTGTATTTGTAACTGAAGTTGGAGCTGTTTACGGATTAACTAAAGGACTAAATTATTTCGTCGGATAGGTAGCCAGTCTTTATGCAACCCAATAGTGGACTGTTATTATTCTTTTTTGTAAAATATTTTTACTTCCTGTTCATTTCTATTTACGTATGCAATTCCTCGAGAATTTACATCTAGCTTAGGCGGTAAAATAATTATATTGTGAAAACAGTCTACTACAGCAATTGTATCAGGAAAAGAACAGTACATTTTCTTTATTTTTCTTTTAATAATTCTGCTCTCTGCAGACTGCAGGATAGTTGACACACAGAGAAATATCTTGTCCAATGCTGGTTTGACGACATAAAAGCTGAGAGTAACAAGGACTCACAACAACGATTTACTTCAAGGACTTACAATAAGAGTTACAACTTACTTTACTAAAGTAGTACACATATAAAAATATATTTACAAAACAACTTGTGGTTTAGGTATTGCGTTCAGCAAGCTCTCTAATTTCGTCCATTAGATTAATCAGGAGAGTTTTTGATAGCCTGTATTGCTTTATAAAAATTAAAGTCTTCAATTACATAATCCAACCTTTAATTAATCCATAAAAATAATTCTATAACTTCTTTAATAACTATCAAATTGATAGTTGTTACATATCCACTGAGATGTAAAATATTTCAAATATCCCAGAAGTACTCATTTAGGAACCGTCACTGTCAGCTAACAAATTTTGTGGTTGATAACATTGGTAACTTTGACATAGAATTGGACTGATTATCAGTTTTATTGAACTCAAGCCGGCACTAACTTTTTTTTCCAAAGTTGGTTTTATTTTCTACTAGCGAGCGTACTATTGTGTACTTCAATCACCATATTACAATATATGGTCAGCGCAAAAAGAACGCCCACCTAAAATGTTGATGTCCTACAACTTTTGTAATCTTTGATGGATTTTGACGATTCTTTCAGAAAATTAGAGATAAATTATGCAAAATTCTTCGTAGCTGGTGCAAATTTTTAAATAATTACGTATTACAATTCATTTGATCTGTATTTCCTACATGATGTTTTTGTGGTCTAAATTTGAAACACCCTACGAAAAAATTAAGAAATTCAAAATTACACCACCTCAGTCTTAAAGCCAGATTAATTAACATTCTTTGATTCGATATTTTAGTTGTGGAAGAACATACAGTGTTTTAAGTTAAACCTTGGACAAAAAAGCTTTCTTTATAATGTTACTTGCATTTCTTTTCCATCTATCTATAAATCTATGATTTCTCATATCATATGTATGTATCTATGTATTTCCAATGTGCTACACATATTATGAATATACATATTATTAATTTTAAGGACACAACCCCTAAACGCCTTCCGAGCGTGTCAAATTAATAAGTCACCCCCGATTAGTCGATCGAAGTATGCATGATCGGATTAGATTCCGATCTAGTAAACATATTAATTTTATAATAAGATCGATACTTAATAAAATATTCAGATCACCTACGTTCAGTGAATAGTTAACACGTATCGGCGGCTCACCCTGTGCTCAGGGGTAGTCACCCCTTCGCCCTACAGCAGCCCCTTTGCAATGCCTATCGCCGGCCATTGAGAGTTCAGTAATTTGTCAAAGCCAGTCGCGAATTACTAATTAAGGATATCAAGTTACCAATAATGGACGGCTTTGCCCATGGCAGAAGACATTAGGCATGAACATCACGTCGGAAACAATGACGTTTCAAAGCCAATGGACTATTCAAGCTGTCGTATGTGTCAAATCGCTTAAAAAGTAAATGGAAAATTATAAGATTAATTTTTTGGAGAATTATTTTTGTACATTGTTTGATATTTTTTCATTTGGGTAATATATGACAGCTTGACATCATCACACTATGGTCGACATACAGTGGCGTACTAAGGAAATTTCTAAACCTACTTTAAAATAACTCTAATAAAGTAAAATTTGGTATTATTTAGTTATTAACCCTTTATAATACATGAGTATATTATAGGGCATAGAATTCTTATTTTCAAATTGCACTGAACTGTACAGTTGAACAGCAAGAAACGTTGTAACGAAGCACGCAATATTTGAATTATTTTGCATTTACCAGAAAGGAAAAAATAAGAACGAAATGCAGCGGTTCGCTTAAATCGAAACGCACGCGTTTAGCCGTGGGGTGGGTGGGGGTTTGAGATCGTTTAGGGGTGGCGATCGTGCCAGGATCGTTCATAAATATGCAAAAATTAAAATAAAGCCGCAATTAAGATTCCGAACCGCAAATCTTTTCACGTGCTTTTTGTTCGAACACGTGATTAATATTTCTGCCCGGGAAAGCCGGAAAAAAGTCTCTAGCGCGCGCTTTCCTCTACCGCAGGGGTGGGTTTGAGAAGAAAAGAAAAAACGCCCCGCGAAAGAGAAATAAATCACCCGCGATAATTAAAAACTAATCACGGATCCCGCAAATTGCTTCTTAAGCATTCTCGCATTTGAATTTTTCAACGATAAATCGGGAGCTTATTATTACACAATCAAGGGATCCAACGGCATTATTATTCCTAAGGATAATGCCAAAGCTCTATAAATCAATAAACTGAATTGGCCAATGAAAGAAAGAACAGAAAAAATTCATTTGGTCTTTGTCCCTTTTCACCCTAGAGCATGTAATCATTAAATAATTATCAGTTAATTAAAACATAGTACTAGACAATATCCGATGTCATAGTATTAGAAACAAAGCAGTCGAGCTTTGAGGGCTTCAGCGACGTAAGAAAACCGATCAGGAAAAGCGAAGCCGACGTCCTTATTGCGACATTCCGAGCGTTGTCGTCGTCGTCGTCGATGGGCGTCTCGCTTTTTCAAGGGTTCGCCGCGTCAACTGTACGGCTGGCTTGTTAAGAATGCGTCACTCTGGTGCTAATTAAGAGAAAGAGTTAATTATGCTTAACAAGTTATTCCGCCGGGTTTGCGAACGAGCCAGCGATTCTGTCGCCCTCTGTCTCGCCCCTTAGAGATATCAACTTTCCCGTGACGCTGAGTGGACGGACTGAAATTAAACAGAGACGTCAAGCGTCGCTTTTGACTGTTTTTCCGGATGTTGTCGTTCTTAAATCGGGAGTTAAAATATTTTAGAAAAGGTTTAGTTATATTAATGTTAAATATCTTTTAATGTTAACACTTAACATTAGTTATTTGACACAAGTTTTCAGAATTCTCGAGTAAAATATCTGGGAGCTCACCCTACTTTCCGACTAAATCGTTGGCACAATGAATTGCCAACGACTTGCAATTATTTAATCTAGTAAAGCCAGAGCCATCTTTGGACGCTACCTAACGTCTATTTCAGCGACAGAATTACATTTGTCATCCTGACATTTAATGTCATGTCAGTGGCACTGACGTTTGTCAAAATCTGACAATTTGCAACACGGCGACGAAGGTTGTGGATTCTGTCAAACTGCATCTGTAAAAGCTTATAGCGCCTAAACCGTTCATCCCATTGATCTGTAAATTGGTATACTTATTTAAAGTCACTGGATGGTAAGTAGATATTAGTTTGGTCTAAATCGGATAAATCCCTAAGAAGACGCATTTAACATTTGCCACTTCAGGTTGTCAGATAGTCACCAAAAACACTCCAGTTCGTCCTCCGGTAATTCTAAATACGTATACGAAATTTCAGCCCGATCTGTTATTCCGTTTGGGCGCAATCGTGTTCACGGACATACATACACACATACAGACACACATACAGATACACATACACACCCACAGACATTTTCCAGAAATCATTGCAATGGATTCAGGAGACCCCAAAACAGGTATTCCCGCTGAAATCCCGAATTTTTTTTCCGTCGATTACAATACTTTCTTTCTAGGGTATTAGTCGGAAAGTAAAAATTGTTCAGTACCTACAGTTATTTTTGTTGTCACTGTTGAGTTTTTTTTAATTATAAACTTGACTATATTATTGGCAAAACATGGCAAAGTTTGACCTAATCTATGGCCTAATGAGATTTAATGTTCAGCATTTTATACAGTGGTGGTAATAACACATAGAAATTTTCATTATAATTCGTGAAAAAATTGACATATACTCGGGGTAGGTACTACCCTACTTCCTGCACACCCCCACCACTAGGCCACTCGCCAACCATAAAATTAAATCCCCCAACTTTTTAATTAAACCTAATTGGGCCGTCCAGTCTCATCGGTACGATCCATCCGGCAAATCTGATAAGTGATTTTCAATTTGCGCGCATCATATGTCGGTTAGATCGCGCGCGATTTGACCGCCCGACCGGCTGGGAAGGAGTATGAGGACGGTTTCCGGTTCGGCTACCGCAAGGGGAACGACAGACCAGGGCCGACATTCTAGAATCGGTGGCTGTTGATCCGGGGACGGAATCTAGCAATCTATCTCTTTCTGCCTTTGGCTAATAGAAGAAGAGGGATAGATGATTCCGTGTGTGGATTAATCCGCGTAGTTTTAGGAATACGGACCAGGGCCGCAATCTCACGTTATTTTCGATATGCAGATTGTTAATTAAATCTAGCACGGCCGGGGTACATATTTACATGACAGCAATCTGTCTGCAACAGCAGAGGAACCCGCGCCCGAGCAGCGGACCAACTGTGACACTGCCGACGACAACGCAATTGTACGTTGTCCTGCTAGAATCACGAATACACTAATTTAATTTTGTCTATCTGTGATAGCTTATTTTACTTTTTATAGAATATACCCAGCGTCAAGCAATATACTTACAAGAATGTGTCTAACTTTGATGTTGAATAATTAAATGAATTAATCAGTTTTAAGATAATTTCGAAATTTTCTCAGGGCATATAGCACTTGATAACCCCTTATAAGAAGAATACCCAAGGTTATTAATCACGTATTATCTAGAACGGGACTCGTGCGCGTCGCAAAGTAAGAAGAGGGATGAGACAGATCCTGCGAAAGAATGGGGAAATAAAGAGAATCCGCTGTGTCTTTCTCTCTCAGGAGGGACGTGATAAATGACAAATCCGGGAACCGGCTCACGTACCTATCGTAGTTAACCGGTCTTAAGAGAGTCCTGATAAATTTAAAAAAGCACCTTAAGGTCGTTAAGGCGATGAGCCGCCGGCAAATTGAGCCGAAAATATGCACCCGAGTTTTTTCGTCGCTAGGGTTATCCAACTTATTTCCCTAACCCCATTTTAATTCCGAGTTGAGACAGACGCTTAGTGCCGCGATTAGACCACGTCGATTACGCGCATATTGATGATTCCGTCACTCGAATTTGTCAATCCGTTAAAGCGGTTATCGGTAAAAATTATTATCCGGCACCTCCACCATTATCTACAACATTTTAAACTTTTTTCTAACCATTCTTAAACATAAATTTGGTAAATTTGGTTTCCGCTAACTTTTCTAAGAATTTCGAAGAATTTGGATATAATTTGCTGAAAGAATGCTCAAAGTTGGTAACGTAAAAACTTTTTTCCTATCCACCCTAGAATTCATATTTGACCAAATAATACCTACCCTTTGCACATAATGATTCATTTAATGCGACATATCGCTTTCGGGAAAGATTTAATATGAAATAATGCAATCTGCATGAGCCGTTGGGACAATGGTCCGCCGTCACATGTACAGCGCAGCGTGGCAACCCTGTAGAGGGCGCTATCTCCGCTTTGCACACGGCCGGAAAGTGCGTAGCGTGAAATTGAGACTGAACAAGTGCACAGTAGCGTACTAATTGCCATTGGTACATTGTTTCAATGTATTCTGCGCTCGCCTACCCATATTAGATACTACGTCAAATTATCCGTTTGTTGCAGTACAGTATAACTTTGATAATCCGGACATATATCGTTCCGGACCATGTTCTGACTATCGAGGTATCCGGATTACTGGAGGTTTGATTTTGCTTTTATTGGGAGGGGTAATTTTTACTCTCCGACTCGTAATACTATCCTAGAAGGATAGTATTGTAATCGGCGGAAAAATTCGGGATTTCAGCGGAAATATCCGTTTTGGGGTCGGCTGAATCCACTGCAATGATTAAGTACTACTGGAAAATGTATGTATGTATGTAATATGTATGTGTATGTTCGTGAAAACGATTGCGCCCAAACGGAACAACGGATCGAGGTGAAATTTGTTATACATACTTAGAATTACCGGAGAACGAACTGGATTATTTTTTGTGACAATCTGACAACCGGAAGTGGCAGGTGATAGATGAGTCTTCTGAGAGATTCATCCGATTTTGACCTAACTGATACCTGTTCATCCTACAGTGACTTTAAACATCTACACCAATTTACAGATCAGGGAGATGGATGGTTTAGGCGCAATAAGCGTTTATAGAAGCAGTTTGATAGAATTCACTGCATTCGTCGCTGTTATTAAAACTAAGCTAAAATTAAAACTAAATTCTGTCTATAAATGAACAAAATAAGCAAAACATTTTAGTTATTTTTTAAAAATGTATCAATGTTTGTTTATATTCTTTTGGATACATCTACATTAGTAGATTTTTCTCTGAGCCATTTGAGAATCTTCCATGGGAAAATTATATTCTTCAGACCTGATACCCAAAGAAAGCGCATTGGCACCATCTACACTAGAGCTTTCTATGGTCTGTTAACCCCAGTTAAAAATGTCTTAATCTCAGGCTTAAAACATTTCTTCGAACATTCAGTACATAATGGTGTACTCATTCATCCTTTATCATACGCTTTGTATACAACTAGTATTGAGCTCATTCCACATTTAAAAGCTTGCGGATTTACCGCTTTTGCTAATATTAAAAGTGCCAATTTATGTGATCCGATTGCTTTACAGCAATGCATGAAAGTTAAGTAACCCTTTGATATTTTTCGACTGGTTTTAACTGCGGAATATATTTTGCGTCCGAACTCCGGAGGTAAAATTTCAAAAATGTCCGGTTAACAACAGCGTTCGGATTGGTGGAGTGTCCGTAATAGAGAGTGTCCGATCTATCGAAGTTGTGCTGTATTTTAATATCATTATTTGTGGTGGTGTATTGCTGGAAGCACCTTCAACATATACTAAGACAGAAACAAAAATTTTTCTTCGATATAACCATGGTCAAAAATGCTTCAAACACCAAACTAGGTCCAGAAGTTCTTTTTCCATAGCTTTGTATAATATACGGTCATATCAGTAGCATTGAATCAATCGATAGCATTATGAAGTACATCCAATTAGTTCCAGTACAGTGACGTATTACACAGCAAGTAATGCGGGACGGGCAGTACCAATTACGCAAGGTTTACATTACTCACTAGCTAACTCTGCGGGCGAATAGCCCTAATACACCAAGTATACTGAAACTCCGTCGTGTTTCAGCCTACCAACGAAATATTCGTTAAAAACTCCTATAGGCGAAGTGTTGATTGTTTAGCTGGTCCGCTACATGCAGGGGAGCTCCCCAATTAGCGGTATTAATTAGCAAACACTTGAAATTCCCAAACGGAGACCCGCTAGATGTCGCTACGAACTGCGTTTCTAGTCGACATACGTAGGCTACGAAATTATTTCAGGGCCCTGTTTGTTTTTTTTTGTTGAGGTAATTTTGCCGTTAATGGAGTTGAAGTGGTTAATTTGCTTTGGCAAAAGCGTTGTTTGGTCATGCGATTGAATAAATAAAGAACGGGTGAGTATATTAGGATAATTCCGCCACGTTTTACACCTAGGCTAAGAAAGGCAAGGCAAAATTACTTACTTATTCCAATATTATTTTATGGTTTTGGCAGCCAAAGACCTATAATATCATGAAAAACTAGCTACAGTAAATTAAAGCTAGTACCAGACATTTTACGATTAAAATAAAATGTTTAATTTATTCCTTGCGTACTTAAATTGTACGAAAACAGTTCTGTTCAGTCCCTAAATTGAATACAAATCGGCTAAATAAGGCCCAATAAACGGAGTAACTTTCTTAATCAGATTCAAGATAAATCGTAACTGGTTTTACCCGAGCGATTTACAATTTAAAACGTGTCCGATCAAGTTTTAAAACTACCCCCGGTTCGATCGGGGAAATTGCTCCTCAAGGGTTAATTCTCCGTTCTGTCTAGCGCTATTCGAATTTGAGGCACTTAAAGTTCGTCCCCGTTCTTTGTTAATTAATTATTAAGAAACAAAGAAAAGCTAAGGATGTTTCAATTTCCATTCTAATTGCCGCTGAATGCGGAAAAGCTGGAGTCCGCTGCTGGATGGAGCTCGAAGTCGTTGTTGAGAATCGTTGTTGAGAGTCTCTCCCGTTGAAAACGGATAAAGGAGTCCTAATTTAAACCTTGGCCGACAATGGAGTGGTAAATCAGTTTGATTTTGCATACACGTCGTGCCCAGCTAGGTTCATCCGATTTAATCCAAGTTTGGTTCAAATCTGCAAGCAACCGTCTTTATTCGGGTTTCTGTCTGTCGTATTTCTTAACGCAGTTATCAAGAAGTCAATGTTGCCAATTTTCGATTATATTTGGACGCCTGGTCTGAGTGCACAAGAACTGATCGATGTAAAGTTTCTTTAATAGTTACACAGTTAAAAAAATACAAAAAATAAAGTAATTAGTGACATATAATACAGTACGTTCTAGATTTACGGGAGAAAACCGCGTCAACGACGATAAAGTAGTCAACGTTTCGCACTCTCGCACTCCATGAACGATTTGGACGCTATAAAAGTTTTCAGCCTTAGACGCTACGATTTTGAAATTGCAAATTTTGTTGAACTTCAGTGACCACTGACGTGATTATAGACAACCACTGACATAATTATAGAGAAATTTGTATATAGATTAAGAGGGTATATATATATATATTATAGAGGGTATATAATTACCAATTTTCTTCATTGTTTCATAGAGTTTTCCAAACTGAAACTACAAACAGCATCACTGTAAACGTTTAGGTAAAGCAAGTTGACGATATTACACGTGCTTTCCATTTCGTTTCTCTCAAATGCGCATTACCCTTACGCGATGTAGCTAATCTGGGTAAAGCTCCGATAAACATAATGCACTCGAGTACTAAATGTTGTCGATGCGTCCAAGGCATCGTTTTCTTTTTCTCTCTGTTTCCTTCGAGTGGCGCGGGACGCGGATCGGATTATCGATTCCCGTGTTCAACGGGCATGCCTCCGGATCGGGCACGCACGCAATCGTTTCACTTACAATTAATTAAGCAAATATTTACATCCGATAGCGCGGTATCTAAACCACGTCGCCATTACCATCTTACCTTCACGACCATACTTAGCAAATCCTTCTCGCACACAATGTTACGACTTTAAACCCAGATCTTTACTATGGAACTTCTAGAAGAGTTGAGAGCAAAGTTGTGCCGCTATCGTCCACTGTAAATAGTGGATCAAGGTATGCGTAATTTATAAGCAAGTATTTGATCAGGTGGTATGTGAAGAAAAAAAGTTGAGATTGCTATAATATATGATAATAAATATATGATAATGCATTTCTGCGCTGGCTGAACAGAAAGATTAATTTTCTGCCCTTATTTTGGGCATTTAATTTTCAAATACGTACTTATAAAACTTCTAAGGCTTTTCTGGTCTTTTTTTAATTTTAAGTGCTTCGAACACTGATCCTTTATGTCCTGCTCTGAAACTTTTTAGTGCTGAAAATTGTCGATGTCGAGAACATCTATAGTTACAAAAAAATGTCGATAACCATAAGACCCTTTTAAACTCTTCAACTAAAGACTCGTCAACCTACACTTCAATATACAGTTTGCATAACTTAAGAAGTAATTCCAAGTAACAGGCATACCTTCATCTCGAAAATTTGCTTATAATTTTGCGCATCAGAGGTGCGATCTGGTGTCAAACTCAGAAAGAAGGTACCCTTTTTCGTCGCAAAGTCCTCCGCCAGTCTCTCGACCCTTAATTAAGGGGAGACCTAATGAACTGCTCAATCGATATAATCCCAGTGGCGTGGCGAATCTGATACCGACCGAGTTAATTTATTCAATAGTTAATTATGCCACTCTTATAAACGACTCTTGTCGGTTTTTAAGGGCGACCCGGCGACTGCAAGGGCGGCCGTGGCGAGGCAAGGGGACGCGGCGGATTTACGTAGAGGTGACAATGTCCGCTAGACACCGCTGACGACAATCTTCGCGTTAATTTACCTCAGTTTTCTGTATCGTGACTTTTCGTAATCTGACCGAGTCACGATATAACAGCGAACCTTGCTTGTTTCTTGCTTAAAATTTGAGATCAGTTTTAATATAAGAACTAAACTGTTGTTTTCTTTGTGGACGTTAGATGCCCCGACCATGTACAAGCTCTTTAAAGTAAACCTAGACAGATCAAACCGTACTTATAACAAGTCAAAAGTAGTAAGATTTGTCCTTAAATGTTTATAAGTATCGTTAAGATTATCAGATTTCCTCGTCGCCATAACATAATCTCCCCATTTAACAATCTTTCACAGCGAAGAAAGTGTGAGTCAAATCGGATCTGTTGGTTTTAAAACGCTCTCGGGTTTCCAGGACGTAACGCACTGTTGTGACGATAAATTAACCAATAAACAAACGCGTTAACAAACTAGACATAAATCAGGACCGGAATCGGCTTACACTCGGTTATTCCGCGGCCACCTGCGTTTGATTCGGCCGGGCACGAAACAAAAAAAAAATATCGAAAATTTTTAAAAGCCTGGCACAGGTAAAAATCCCACAATTGATAGTTCGTCGGGATTAAGAGATGGCGCTGCGCGCGTTTGATCCCCGTCATAAATTATCAGCCTAACGAAATCCGTTTATGATCCGGACATGTGTGTCTGTCTCTCTCTGACCTGGTAAGCGCTACCGGTGTGTTTACAGCGCTCGCTACTCAAATATTCCGTGGACCGATGCTTATTTACACTGCTAGCGTTTTGGATGATTCAATAGTGACGCGGTCCCAAATGTGCAACGCGCGTTTGTTGGCATTGATTTTGCCCTGTTTAGATAAATATTGTTCATGCACAATCTGGCCGAGACAAATATTATGCGGGTTTATTGGCGAATCATGACGTTGCATCATTCAAACTGGACTTGATAGCTCATAGCAAGAGGTAGAAAACTAGTAAAAATAGTGGCAAAATAACCATTTTTTGGTTTCCAAGTAAAGTGTGTCTCATCTAATAGCGTGATGTGGATGATTTTTTAAGATCCGTTGCTCACTATTACAATTTAAATTATGAAGTAATGTATTTGTGTCATTTTGATTTGTTACTTTTTAAAGAAGAGGATTATAAATTTAACTAGACCAGAGAAATCTGGTCAAACGTTTTTGGTAATCAAAATTTGTCAATTTTTTTACAATTCCTTGAACCTCATCTAACTATTCTCCTCAAATGTGCGAAGGGTATATTTAGCATGTAGAATAGGAAGAGGGATACAGAGGACAACCGATATCATCGGAATTTGTAAGGACCGGTGCTCCTTCGTCGTCGTCGTGCGGCGTGTGTCCTTATTTCCTTTACACTTCTAGTGGGAGGACGGAGATGTGCAAGTAATCTGACGAGGAGTCTGTTAATGTTTCCCTCGGTGGTCGTTACGCGGCGCTCTTATCGCCGGCTGAGCCACTGATTGCTTCATTTCAGACAATTGCCTGTTTATATTCGGCGGACCACAACCGCCGCACTTCCTCCCCAACCCCCATATTCTCAACCCCTCTATAGCGTGCCGCATCCTCGATAAAACAACAAACATACATATACTTGTGAATGTGTGTATTCGTGGATCGTACACATGTTAATAATCATGTTTAAATATTAAAGGAAGCGAAATAAATACCAAATAAAGATGTTGAAATGCTAATAACGATAATTCTACCTTCTCCAAAGTATGGCTTGCACGTGAAACACGAAAATATTTAATTATGTGCGTTTAAAGTTTCGTCAAATTAATTTCAACGTAATTCCGAGAGGGGGTGGGTAGCCGCCAGGTATCAAAAGGCATTTTATGGGAATTAATATCGCTGGGAGAAAAGAAACAAAGAAGTGCTTGCTGCTCGACTCAAGGCAGAGATAAATTACTTCGCTCAACAACAACAGCGATGATTAAATAATTAATTAAATTCTTTAAGTTTTGCGTTGACGGGCGAACTCCACCACCACCACCAACCACCCCCAAAGACCTCTTCTTAATGTACGGCACCTTGCGGTGCAGTTACAAACCCTCCCGACGAATCCGAAACCCTCGCTAAACTAATAATCACCGGCAAAACGGCCGCTCAAAAGTACTATAAAATGTGAATTCATGATTGTGTATTTTACAATTGGGGGTTGGCACGCCTGGAATTACTGCGCGGAATTGGCTTTTCTAATTTAACCCGTCCAATAAAGGGTTGCGATATTGTGCCCGCGTCTCACCCCCCACGCGTTCCGGCGACTCCGCACGCTGCTTATTGCTTGTTTTACGATATTTAATCTGCGCCCCTAACCTAACGGTTTCGAATGTTACCCCCGTCTTATAATGGGAACGCTTTAATTAAGAATTGCGAGCGATATCACTATACCGAAAACGATTCGTCGAATCTGGCGCAGTCGATGAGAATTCCACTTTTCATTTATGTCAACGTTTAGTCTGTATTGTCCCATAAAGTAGAAGTGTTGTTGTGGCTTTTTTACTTAATCAAAATTTTTATTACACGATTACATTAGCTCCCAAGAATTCCGAATAGTTTGGCCATAATTTGTTTTTGTTTGACGCATTCCTTCCAAATAACAAACAAACCACACCAATCTTATAATACTACAGTGCAAGGACGAAGGGGTAGAAAGGGGTAAGTTATTAGATCGTGGAGGTGATAGCGTCGTCCTGGGAGAGTAATGGTCCCGATTTGCATGTAATTCTCGTCCTGGCCACCGCGCGTCGCCACCGTCGATTTTAATTGCGCCCCCCGCCAGAGCGACGGACGTCTGGGGTTTGTCGCGGGCGCCGAACGCGACAAACTGCTTGACCGGAAACGGAGCACCGTACTGTTTTACGCCGAGATCACGCAAACGTTCGCCTGTATAAGTTTGCATCAAACGATAACCAAGCGTTTGAATGAATGAATGAATTTCGTTTGGTATTTTCGCGTTTGTTTTTCTCTTGTTTGCTGTTCGGGGTGAATATTTACGATGGGCGATAAATATTTATGTCGGCCGGGTGAAACTGATTCTAATTGAAATTGATTAGGGGTTGTTGTTGTAGGTACTTGAGATTAGGGTAATTTTGTGTGCGATTTAAAGAGTCACGAATATACAGAAGTGTTTTCTCAAACCGGCGAGAAGTTGTTAATAAATATTAACCCAAAATTTTCTATTTATCATCGGAAATTGGCATAGGTTATGTATCTCAACTAGCAGAATAGCCATGACACAGAGAGTCTATTTGCAAATAGCCATAAATTCGACCGTGTTGGGGGTAGATTATTACACGTACTTCATTAAATCCGGCCGTCCGCGTCATGCCGCTTGACGCTGCGGCACCGTAGGCAACCGCCAGTGCGGACCATCATGCCGATTTCGGTGATTTGATTTGAAACATTGGCCCATTACGTTGTAGGTGGTCAGAATCAATTACCGCGACCATACCACTCCGTATTGCCGTTGCGGACGCGGACGTCCTTTCATATATACGTACACTGTCCACCGGTTTTACCCATAAAACGGATCATTGATCTGAATACTACCACCCTCTCTACGTAGCTACGTACGTTTAGTTTCCAGATGAATACAGGGTGATAATTAATAAGTTAGTCAAAATACTGGAGTACTGGATGGAAAGTCGTCTCAGGAATCATTTTTTAAAGATCTCGTTGTGCTAAGATGGAGGATTTGCGCATAGAAAGAATATCTGGGGTTGCTCTCATCCAACTTTCAATTGTATGAAGCCATGGTCACTCTAAAGCTCTGGACCCAACGTAGTCAGTTTGTATGACACAATGACATTTGTCAAACTGACATTTAATGTCATGACATGTCTGTGTCTGCGACGTTTATCAAAATCTGACAATTTGCAACACAGCGACGAAGGCTGTGGATTCTGTCATACTGCTTCTATAAACTTCTATAGCCCCTAAATCGTTTATCCCACTGATCTGCAAGTTTGTATACATTTTTTAAATCACTCAAAAATAACTAAAATGCCTTAGATTTTCTTCCTTAGGTTTTCTGGTTAAGTGGAGCCATCGTATTTAATTTCAAATGGCTCATTTTCTTAAAATGAAACATTGTTTGACATTATTGTATCCACAAGATTATATAAACTAATGTACTATATAATAAAACAGACATTGAAGAGTGCTATAACACACAATTACAAATTCTGGAACCTCCCCTGTCGAGTCCGGTGTAGCGAACATTTTGAATCGCCCTGTAGGGTATCGTCAGTGCAGTTTAAATCTGCAACACACATACAGTCGTTCCGTAATGGCGCTAATAGCCGTTTCGGAAGCGTTATGCGGTGGTATCTCGTTAAACCAACGACCGCAGCGCCTGGTTTACGTGTCATTTGCGGCCGCGGTCAGAATTAAAAGTTAGGGACTTCCCCGCCCGCCACCGGCCGCGTACGCCACTTTTATCCATCGCCAATAATAACTGATCGGCGGCCGCTGTGCATGTCCTCCGGTACCCCAGCGGAGATTAACATAAAAACGACCGTGTTTGCTTTCCCACAAAAGATATGGGCGCTTTTGTTATGCGAACCTGAGCGATTTTAGGGATTTTTTTTAATCGTATAAAGCTATAACAAAGTTACTAGTATTAAGTTACAAAGTATTTATTATCAACCTCTAGAAGTTTAGAGCTTTTCATCTGCTCAATCGCCTTAATTTTATAAATCCGTTTGATTTTATAATAAACCTACAACATACATAAATAATTCAAAATATCTGCATATATTATTTGTGATTTTTAAAATTGTAATTCATATTTTATGAATCCACAATACCTCGAAAAACAAATACACGGGCGTTAAAAATAGAAGGCCACATTTATTTATATATAACATCAACGTTTCGCCAGTTTATACTAAAAATGCGATTAAACATCCGCCAAGTGCACGTCAACAATATTGCATTACAGCGTCCGTTTGTTTGCAACGTGCACAATACAAATTTAGGCTCATTTTTTAATCTCGTATTTCGCGTTTTGCGTGTACGATATTTAGGTATATATAATATTTCATATTATATTTTAAACACGGCCGGCCGCCAGTCAGCCTGTCTATTTGAATTATGCCCTACATTAAAAATATTTTAATACTTACAGAATACACAGGGCCTTTATTTTGCACAACCGGGCGCCGCGCCGCATGCATGAAAAGTTAATTTGTATAATACGCTTTTGAATAAATAATAATTTGTTGGTTGTGTTTAATGTGTCGACCGCACACACTCAAAAATACACAATATACAAAAACATTTTTTATCCAGACAGACCATAGTTTTTATTATGCAGTTTATAACTTCCTACAATTTTTCTTGTAAATTGTTTCAAGAGATTGTATTGAACACTTGGAAATTTGATCATTTAGAAACTCTTGAACGTTGCTTCAAATTACTTCTTCAACAATTCTTTATTAAGTTTCCTCAATTTCAATATTGTTCTACCAAATCTTAGTCATTACGATACTGCATCGTATCAAAGCTTATAGCACAATTACGAATAACGCAAATGGGTCAAATGGGGATCCTCACAGATCTCGTAAGTATCCAAGATGCTCAAGAACGACACCAGTGCCGCGCCGTTTTCGCGCGGATAAATGCGAAGCTCAGTAATTACGATGAGTGGTACAGGTGTCTCTGAGAGCGGCGTACAAAATTACAGCGCGGGGAGTCGTTTACATAAAGCAATTTTCCTGCCAAGACCCTCCCCCATATATTGATATTGAAAACATTGTTATGGAATTACGTAGGTACTCTTGCTTGTGATATACTGGGCCACGCATCTCACATACGTAATGGACGCAAACGATACTACTACGCTGTTGTGGGTTTTAGGGCATACTTCCATCGAAGAAAAATCTTAATAATCTCAGAAAATGTTTGTCTCTTATTTCTATGTATTATTCTTTCAATTAAAAACTGTAGAATCTTTCCAACAGAGGCCCCAACCATCAATCAATTATTTTTAATTGCCAAACGCATTATACACCCCCATAAATTAATTAACGAATTTTAACTCTCTCCCACTGCTGCCAACCAATTATGCAGTATGCTTCGTACTTTTGTATCATCAGGGCCAATTGGAGCCATCATCCATTCACGTGTTAATTACCAACTCGACAACAAAAGAAACAAAAAGTTAATTACGCAACGAACTGTCTGGCAGCGAAACAGATAGATACAGGACGAGAGAGAGGAGACGACTAGAACCGTTGCCCTATGCAAATGCGGTCGTTGGGACCTTTTGTCTCACATCGATTAATTAATTAAAAAAGCTTTTACATCGCAATTACGCGCACCAAGCGACATCAATCATAATAAGGTTAAATATTTTATGGTTAGTTAGTGGAAGGTTACCGAAAAGAGTGCTGAAAGAGAGGAAAAAACGGGATCGAATAAGAAAATTAGCGACGACCCTTACAAATTGATGAATGTGCCTAACGGCCGTTTAAATTGACGAATAGAATGGATGGGACTATTAAATAGCTAATTGAATGATGGATGTAATTGTGATAGTGGTATTAAGGACTGAGAGTTTTTACTTATAGACTAGATGCATTTGAAGTTCAAGACAAGTTCTAGAAAATGCAAGAAAACCCGCTGCACAGAGGAAAAAATATTTTATACAACACGAATATCTTTGAGTCAAGAATATCACTTGCTTCTATATCCGTAGAAAGATCATTTTGTTGGTTCAAGTAAAATACAAAATTTTCAGAGTAAGAATATGATTTTATTGATGGTTCAAGTATTACGTATATTTAGATTGGTGACTTTCTTGTTTTAAGTATTGTTGTTTTAAGGAACTGCTTGAAAAGAATTACGTCTGTTTTAAACGATACGTACATATACTTGGGTCAAGAAATTGTTTGTTCGTTGAAGCATGTACCTAATATTTTTTCCCAACGAAATATTTTTATTGTTGTAAGATGAAGTAGACGTTTTTTTATATGTAGAATAATAATATTTTCTTTGTCAGAGCAAAATATACTCAATATAAACATACTGAATGCTTAAACCGTAAGAATAACTAACCGTTGAAATAACTACATATATTGCAAGACTACCACAAGACTACTACAAGATCTACCGCCAACTTTCATAAAGAATAAAATTTTCTGATAAATGGATAATAAAAGATTTTCCCATATGGTGCGGACTTTCCTGGACACACTGTATATGCAAGAATATGTTTCCTTGATATCCAAGAATGGAGTTCTCTGTGTGTGGAATGAAATAAAATTTGAACACCGAGTTTTGTCCTTGCAGAGTTTGTATCTGCAAAATTATGACTGACTGTTGTAATGCCCATGAGGGTGTCATGTAATCTATCGGTGTCAGTTTCATAATCTGCCTCGTTACCGGGACAGAGTATTAAATTGTCACAATATAAATTTCAGTTGGAAATGGAGTATGGACCCAATTCAACATCTGGGACACGTCACACGCAAAGTACGGATCAACCCATGCCACGTAGACAGATATTTCACCTGTTCCAATACTCGGTAAGTTACAATATTCTTATATCCCACGATATTATTAGATTAGATAAACATAGTTAACTAAATATTAATTAAAAACATCTAATAACCCGAAATGTACGTAATACCCACTTATATCATGGCAGTTATTATTGTAATTCCTGAAAATGCAAAGAAAGCAGTAGCCAATTGTCGGTATGTATTGTCGGAATAGAGAGCATTGCAAATAGTGCGTGCGAGTAATAAGCGTGATAACAAGCACAAATTGCCTTTTTTATCATCGCCATCTAGTGGTATAATTCTGGATTACCGCGGCGTATCGACGCCCATATTAATAATTAGATTACGCCAATTTGTTCTGGGAAACATTATCCCTTACACCAGGCTCGACAGTTACTAATAATGAATTATTCGATCGCCCACAGGTTGTCTCCGTCACAACACCTTAATTGCCTTTGTAATCTATAATCGATTTTAATTGTTTTAATTATGTTGTGATGACGAACGTAAGTCATTTTCAAGTGTTTAGAGTCAGAAATATATGTTTTCCAAGTATCTGAATATAAACTAGTTCAAAACTAACAAATCGTGCACAATATGCTCTGAAATTAGTTACATTCCGCATTAGAACGCTCAATTTTCGCCTTGAGAACTGGACAATGCGAAATTACGAACTCTATTGCTATTTAGACGGTCTGAATAGGTGACTGAGGCTTTGGCTGAGGCGACGCCGCCGTCTGCAGCGCCACTCACCGACCGACGGCGTGTCCGTGTACTTACTTGGCGAGCCTTTTCATAGTAGCCAACTAACTCCATTATAATTACAAGAAACCGCCATTAGCATGCCCACGTTGGTTTTACTTCGCACAGGTGATCGTTTGTTATCGGAAACGTGCTAGAGCCTGTTTGCTAGGGTTTGAAAGGGGTTTGGGGAGAAAACAGGGACTTTCCAGTCGTGGCATTAAATATTCGAGAGACGAAATTTGAATGCTGTGTTCTCGAGTTTGACTTATTGATGTTAATTTCGTGTTCTTGTTTTGTTGAATCAAATGCAAGAATAGTGTAAACCTACCCAAAAACTATTGAACAATTATTGTTAGGAAACACAAACCTAAAAGCAATCACAGATAAGTCAAGCTCTGTTCAGACCGTAACAAATTTATCGTAGGCAACTTAATTGTCTAGTAACGATTCAATGCTTAACTGAGTAGTCAACCCCTCGAAGCGATTAGGGTGCTTGCGGTGATTCAAAGCACATAAACTGCCCCCGCCTCCCCAAAAGCTTCGAGTTTTCAAAGTACGCTAAGCCAATCAAAGACTCGACTTGTCCACGGGAATCGCAAAAACTAATAAAGGGACCATATCCGGGATGTCGTAAAAGCGTCTTGTCAAAAGTTCTTGCCGTAAAAACGTTTGTCGTCTTTCGATTTTCGTGGAACGGGGGCTGTAAGCTGTAAAATCCTCTGTTCGGTTACTGGCGTCTTATACTCTGTCGCTAAAGTGGTTAGTGCCTGTTTTATGTTTGTTTGAAAGGCTTAATAATAAAGTAGCTTCGTTTGCTTAATGCTTGATGACCCAAGGAATAATGGCTGTAATGAATACTATAGCTTCCATTTTTATTGGTTAAGAACGTCAAAATATATGCCCAAACTTCATATGTTGGACTATTTAATTGGACTATTTAATAATGTGATTTTAACATTGACCAGTTGAAACCCTTCTTCGCTTCTGACGCTTCACCACGTCATTATCACCTCGCTGGGACCTGAATCTTGTGTGGGTGCGGTGGTTGATGTTGCGGGTCCGTTTGATCATAGTCTGGTGCGCTGCGATGTTCCTCAGTCGCACGGGTCTTCTTACCCTTTTATTAAAACTTTTAGAGACTACTCCAGTTTTGATTCTGTTGCTTTCAAAAGGGACCTTGAAAGATTCCCGTGGCTTGACATCATTTACACACATGGTATCGATGAAAAGGTAGTTATGTTGCTTCAATTATTCGACCACCATGTGCCTGAGAGGGAGGTGAGGATTACGCGGCCTCGTTCTCCTTGGCTGACTCCCGCCTTGCGTGGGCTCATGCGGGAGCGCAATAAGGCCTTTACAAAATTCAAGAGAACAATGTAACCGACCGACAGGGCATACTATGTGCAGCTTCGGAATGTGGTCAATGCAGCAATACATCGGGAAAAGAAGGCATTCTATACTTCACAATTTGCGAATTGCGAATCGCGTGGCAGACCTTTAATCGTGTGCGTGGCCGGAGCCGTGCTCCCGTTCTTCCTCCGTTCTTATCCGATCCAAACACAGTCAATAATCATTTTGTTGACTCCATTCCCAGTTGTACAATAGATAATAATCTACTGGAATTTTATTCCGCTGGGAGACTCAATCGGGGTGTTGAACTCTTTGGTTTCAGACCAGCCACAGACGATGAGGTGGACAGGGCCATCAAGTGTATCCGTTCGACGGCGGTCGGCGTTGACGGCGGTCTGTTGTCCAACCATTCTCCCAATAGTGGTGCATATTGTCAACACTTGTCTTGTGGACGGCGTTTTTCCTGAGAGATGGAAGGAAGCATTGTGACTCCTTTGCCCAAGGTCGCCAATCCGACTAGTCTGGGGAATCTGCGTCCTGTGAGCGTGTTGCCTGCTCTGTCTAAGGTTTTGGAGAGGGTGGTGGATTGGCAGCTGAAGGAGCATCTGCATGCTAATAATGTGCTTCCTAGTCGACAGTCGGGTTTTAGAGCTGGACATAGCTGTGACACTGTTATGTTGGATATGGTTGATGACATTCTCACTGCAACTGATCGGGGCGAGTTGACAATCTTAGTGCTTCTTGATTTTTCAAGAGCATTTGACACCGTTAACCATGAGCTTCTCTTGGCCATTCTAGGATATATCGGACTTGACGCTGGTGCTGTTGGTTTCTTCGCGGAATACTTAAGAGATCGAGTGCAGTCAGTTCGAATAGCGGGAGTGACCTCTGACCCACGTCATCTTTGTTCCGGTGTGGCTCAGGGAAGCATTTGCGGCCCCCTACTTTATGTTTTGTACACCATGTTTCTCTCCAATTACATCACCAACTGCAGTCACCATTTCTACGCTGATGATTGCCAGCGCTACTACGCGTTCCCCCCTGCTGAGATTGTTCGGGCTTGTGAGTGGATCAGGGCTGATCTGGACCGTGTCTCGGGTGCTTCGCTTGGCCACGCACTGGCACTGAATCTGGGAAAGTCCTGTGCCATGCTCTTTGGTAGGGCGGAGGCGTGTGCGAGGGTTGGGAGTTTGGTGGATTTGAACATTGGGGGACAGGTTGTTCCGCTTGTTCGTGAGGCTCGAGATTTAGGATTACACCTGGATCGTGAATTGCGGTTTACTCGACACATCAACCTGAAGATCCGTGCGGCATTCTTGAGTCTCAGGGCACTATACGCATTTCGTGATTTCCTTACACCGAGGATAAGGCGTACGCTATGTGATGCATTGGTGCTGTCGCACTTCAATTTCTGCGATACGGTTTACGGCCAGTGTTTGTTGTCCAGGGATGCGGCGCGCATACAGAGAGTGCAGAATGCTTGCATAAGATTCGTGTATGGCCTGCCGAGACGTTCTCATGTGTCTGCTAAGATTTTGGAGTGTGGGTGGCTGACCATGTCCAACAGACGACGTTTCAATCGATGCAAGCTCCTTTACAACATAGTGGCTAAAAAGGCACCCCAATACCTTCACTCTAAAATCAGATTCAGAACTGATGTTCGCCATTTGAGTCTGAGATATCCGGCAACAATGGAGGCCCCACTCTGTAGGACGGCTGCTCGAACCAGGTCTTTCCGGTACGTTTATGCACAAACGTGGAACGGCATGCCGGCAGACCTCTGGTCTGACGGGATATTCCGGTTTGCTTCTCGTTGCGGTGCTGTTCTTATGTCCGAGCAGGTGGGTGAACAGTAGATGTTGAGGTGAGGTGCTTGTGGGCTATCATGGCACACAACCGTTAGTTGTTCGCATTGTTTGGCAAGTTATTTGGTTTCTTTGGATTTGCGTGAATTGTTTATGTTTATATTTAGTTGTATATTATTTTTGTTTTTTGTCAAGTTTTGCTGGGTTTGGGTGGAAGAGCAGGATAATATCCTGAACCCACGCCTATTAAGCTCATTATCTTTGCTTTTTTTGTTTTTTTTTGTATCTAAATTGTATTATTTATTTTAGAGGTTAATAAAGGCTATTTATTATTATTATTATTATTTGAACGATATTTAGATTTTTTATTACAAACCACTTTTTAGAGTTGTCGTAAAAGAATGTTTTGCAACTAATAAGTGATATACTAATAACTATCCTAGCAGTAATTGTCCAGATACAAATATTGAAAAGTAAAGTAAGTATTGAACTAAGTACGAATTGATACTTCTTGCACATTTTCTGAAACATAAGGTTAGAAATTGCAAGGCCTTTATAATAGTAGGCATTATAATAGTTTCTGGGACAGTTTCTGGTAATGTAGTGCATAGAACACATCTGCAAATAAATCCCTGACTACCCCGCCTAGCTAATTTCTGAGTAATTTCACGTACTACAGCTTGCAGGGCATTACTGCATGGAGATACGAGATAAGGGGCACAGAATTATGTGTAGTGGGGATATGGTAGACTTCACAGATATGAGCGGCTAATATGGGAGAGAGGTAAAGCCGCCAATTATCCCTGCAAATTGCCAGGAACTCCTAAGTTTTCCTCCAGAGTGAAGCGGCAGGTTCCTCTGCCATTCACTACAGGATAAGCGGACTGCAACCGTCCCAGGGTTGCTAACATGCACCCTAATTGATCTAATATAGGTCTGCACAGCAATTCCTGTATTACCCGCACACCACCATGACTCTCTCTTTGCCAATTATCCAGGAATTAATCACAGCAGGAATCATACCTTAATTAAAGAATAGGTATTTTGTTGGGTTCAATCAGACTGGATGGATTGTTCTGGGTTTTTAAGGCCTTTGTCAAATATTTGCTATATCCTTATGCTTATTAGGTAGCCTAAATTTCAGGCGAGACGCTCATCCCCACTTTAAATGCTTACGAGCATACCTCACCTCGTTCACCATGGTGGTTAACGACATTTTTTTGCTTTTTTGAATATTTTACACGCATGTGTACGTTTTTCTACACCTAATGACTGTAGAATATAAAAGAGCGGATATGAAACTTAACTTATGACGTAATCGTGCACTTAGATAGGTGATTACAGATAACTTTGTCGTCCGGTAAGTGTCGTATATAAGGTGGACGGTTGATAGTAGGTTTAGCGCGTACTAGCGGCAAACTGGCGAACTAAAGTAATAATCCTCATTCGGTGGGCCGGCAGGAGTGAGTCGACCATTAACATTGGCCCGCAGCATCAGACGACTGGGCTATCTGCATCACGCAGCCCTCTAATGGAATAGCAATGAAATTAGCCAAAATAATGTCCTTAGTTTAATTGCTAGTCGGACCCCGTCCGACCGGACGCCAGCGCCGCCAACGGTCAACGCCGGAAATTAGTTTTGATTAAGGGGGATTTTAGGTCTAAGATCTACTAGACGGAGATGCGTTAAAATCGAATTTATGTAGGCTTATTAAATGACGTAATTGATAATCGTTGTTCACCACATTTTGATTTACGATTTATTTACACAAATAATGTGTTATTTATGAAATATAGTATACATAGAAAAGGTTTTTTACGAAACTTATTTAAGCAAAGACCATAAACAAAATTTTACTTTTAAACACCATCTGCGTCCCAATGCATTCCCCCACCAGATAATCCAAACATCTCATAAAATATTAAACTAACTAATCAATTTTTACACCCATCGTAAGTCATCATGTAATATTTTCTTTTTTTTTTTTATTATAGAGTTAGAGAGAGACGTAAAACGGTGAAATATTACGTCATATCTCTGGTATAAACGTCGCGGAGCACGTGTTGTCCAAACATAACATAAAGTAGGCTTTGCTCCGGTGACAGTTCTAAACTTTTATACGGAAGCTTGTTTTATGAAGGTTAGAGAGCGCTGCTGGCAATAACGCACATGCTACTACAGCTCCCCCTTCCACGCGTCGACAAACGCGCGAACTGAATTTATTGGTAACGGACCCGGCTGAAAGACGGTCCATTTCAGGATTTTATGAAGTGTATAACTTGAAAAGGGAGTTTTTGATTCAATGTTATGGGTCTAGTTTTTTTTTTTTTTTTGGGTGTTATATATTATGTTGAAAATAACATCAAAGCTTATTATCAAATCTAATTTAAGCCTGAAACCTCCATGCTTGTTGTTGGTGTTGATTTTTCGTCTTGTAGGATTAATTTCGGTGCTTTGTGGTCGACTGAAATTGTAATTAAACCTTACTTGTCAACAATGGTGTGCACAATATGTCTGCTAATAATGGATACGGGAAATTAGCGGTGTGTGTTGCAATGATTGTGTGCAACGCCGCGTGTGGATAGAGGGTATAGGTTGGTAGTAGCACTGTGCCGGTGTAATGGCTTTCTGTTACCTAATCATTTACAAATGGCTATGACAGGGGCGTGTAACGGACAGTTCATTTAGCCGAACAAATTGCTTAATATATAAATCCGATACTAATTACTAATTAAACGTGATTGTATAAATCTAAACAATGCCGTATACGCGAAACAATATCGGATTACGGTGTATGTGACTGTCACTCAACCGTTTTCAGTTTGTCGAATGTTCTATTCTGTACATACGCCTGGTTTCAATATAGCGGTATGGTAATAATATTTTAATACGATATTCTAATACGCCACGCGATTTGAGAGGAATATTATTGCTTTATAATTATTAGCAGTAGGTAATATGAAATTTAAAGTTGAAAGTTACAGTGCAAATAATTTCCTTAATGGCTTTTTTACGCAAATATCCACACAAGCATTATTGTTCACTTGAAGACGAGTTGTAAGCATTTTGCTTGGACTGTTTTGTTGTAAGCTGCGTAAATTCAAACAAAAATAGCACAAGTTATATTAAAGAACGTAGGCTACTTTACGTTATGCAAAATTCCGTCTGTCTTCGGAGGCGAGCTTTTGCAATAAGATATTAATATTAACCTGCCTCATTTTAAACTTGGACCTATTACCAAACGTTGGGACGAGCCTTCCAATTTATGAAGACATATTAGGTATTCAATGAAAAGCATGACTTTAATTTAGGCAATTTTGAACAACATATAATTGTAAATTGTTTTCATGAACAAGAATCTCACAATGTCGTCGAAAATCAATGTTCTTAACACGATGTTACTTCTGTTCATAAAGTTTAAACAGAATATTAAAAATAATTTATATAGAGAATATTTTTCGCTTTTGTAAACATACGTTAAGAAAAACGAAAAATATCTTGTTGTTCATCGCAATATTTATTTTTATATTGCTTCTTCCCACGAAATTCAAACAGAATATAATAACATATAGAGAATGTTTTTTTAATTTTTTTAGAGTATGTTTATTACTTTCCGAGTAGTACCCTAGAAGGAAAGTATTGTAATCGACGGATTTTTTTTCGGTATTTCAGTGGAAATACGCGTTTTGAAGTCCCCTACATCGATTGAAATGATTTCTGGAAAATGTATTTATATATGTATGTATGTGTGTGTGTATGTGTGTGTATATATGTATGTCTGTGAACACGATAGCGTCCATGCGGGACAACGGATCGGGTTGAAATTTTGCATACTTATTTAGAATTACCGGGGGACGAACTGGATTGTTTTTTTGCCACAATATGACAACCGTAAGTGGCAAATGTTACATGCGTCTTCTTCGGGATTTATCTGATTTTGGCCAAACTAATATCAGCCCATCCTCCAGTGATTTTAAATAAGAATACTAATTTAGAGATCAATGGGATGAACGGTTTAGGCGCTATTAGCTTTTATAGAAGCGGTTTGACAGAATCCACAGCCTTCGTCGCTGTGTTGCAAATTGTCAGATTTTGCTAAACGTGAGTGCCACATTTCATGACATGACATGACATTAAATGTCAGTGTGACAAATGTTATTATGTCAGAGAGACTGACGTTAGGTAGGGCACAAAATGCCTTCACAAAATTGAATAATTGCAAAAGTGTTCAAACATTTCACTATGCAAAATATGTAGTCGGAAAGTTGGGTGAGGGCCACCCCAGATATTTTTTTTTTGGTTTATATATAGAAATAATGCAAATGTATAAAACATGCCTTTTTTCCGCAGTTATTGTTTCAAATAGCACTTATTTTATCAAATAAACTACTTTCTCTAAATAAATTTTATAAAATTCATTTTAAAATTAAGTGCGATGGTACTGACTCTGCGTCAAACATAATCGCCCACCTAAAAATTCGATCAATTTCGACGATTCTTTTCATGATTGATGGATAAATTCTTCAAAATTATTCTTAACTTAGTTTACACCCTGTGTGTCAATTAAGAACCGTCTGTTAAGGCTCAGATGACTCAAATGACTCACATATTTTCGTATTGTTACTTTCCGGCTAGTACCCTAGAAGAAAAGTATTGTAATCGACGGAAAATGACGTTACGAGATTTTCGCAGAAATACGCGTTTTGAGGTCCCCTGAATCGATTGCAATGATTTCTAGAAAATGTCTGTATGTACGTATGTGTGTATGTGTGTATGTGTGTGTGTGTGTGTGTGTGTGTGTGTGTATGTATGTCTGTGAACACGATAGCGCCCAAACGAAACAACGGTTCGCGCTGAAATTTTGCATACGCATTTAGAATTATCGGGGGACAAACTGGATTGTTTTTTGTAACAATTTGACACCGGAAGTAGCAACTGTTACATGTATCTTCTTAGCGATTAATCCGATTGGTATGGATGGATGGTTTACGCGCTATAAGAGTTTATAAAAGCACTTTGACAGAATCCACAGCCTTCGTCACTGTGTTGCAAATTTTGACAAACGTCAGGGCCACTGGCATGCCATTACATTAAATGTCAGTAGGACGAATGTCATTATGTCATAGAAACGTGACGTTAGATAGGGTCCAGAGTTGCTCTGTTTTAAACAAAGTTGAATAATTACAAAACTGTTCAGAAATCCCGGATATTTTGTATATGTGTTCAAGTTCACTTTAAGTAAATATCCATTTCATAATTAAAACAACTCGGTTAGATTTTTAATTATGTACATTTTCTACATAATTTTCTAATATCTATGTTCAAACTATGTACTTTTCCTATACTTAACGTTCCCTTATTATTCAATGAAACACTTATATGAGCAATTGCACAAAGCATGTGCCATTTGTATTATGATTAATCAAGAATTAATTAAAATTTATTACACTAAAACGTGACACTACGAACACTAAACATTACTTAAACTATCTTTCTGTCTGTTATTCATGTTTACACGTATTTATATTGACGACTATGTCGTTACGTTATAGATGCTGTGACGCATCCTCGCAAATCACCTGACCTTGCTTGTATGACATTTGCAACACTATACTTAAGAATTAAAATACAGTGCTACTATCCTGTATAATAAACTTTTTGACATGTCCCGGTATACTCAGAAGGCTACTGTATGCCGAATACACAGGAAACGTTGCAGGCGGATAGCGGGAGAGATGTTGCAGGAAGAGGAGCAGCGGGCCGATGGGTCCGCGCTCCGGAGCGAGTCCGGCAACCCGGATAAATCACGGAGGCTTGCGCGCCGGTCATTAGTTGTTGTACCCGCTCACATTATCTAGTTAGCCCGGAACCGCTGTCCACCAATATCACGCGTGATTTAGGACTGTTTATTTACATCCCACCACCGTTTAAATTAATATACGACCGCTCACGCCGCCATCCAGCAACCACCCACACCATCCCCTCGTCCCCCATAATGTCACCCTATCCGTTCCCATGCGATTCACATCCACCTGGATTATATACAGTTTGGAAAAAAGGCTGAAACATCGAAAGGAGTTATTTCTGGCAAAATTATTTATTTCATAAAATTAAATGCAGACATTATAACGAAGAAATACTAGACTCTTGTGACTCTGGCGTTTCCTGTACGATATATTTTTCCGGATATTTTAACTTGAAGAATTCCGTTCTCAGCGCGTCCTCTTTCTTGATTGCATCAGCCAAGATTTCGCTGTTGATCAAGCACTTGTGATAGCAGATCATCTTGTGGGCCTGGTACTTAGTTTCTGTCCTAGGATTGAAAAACTTTCTGTAAAGCCTCTCGTCGACTTCGGGCGGACCCCATTTCGGATGCGGTTGAAAGACACCCAGCAAGTTCCTCTTTTTCAAACTGGTGAATATCTCGATAAAAATGAAAATGAAGAACGGCAGTAAAGTACATCCCGTAATAGACACATTCATAAGCATATAATAAAAGTCCCAGTGCCCCAGCACATATAAGTATATACAAATTAAGAAGAGAAATCCGATAGGAAGCGTGTACCAGAGGATCTTCCAGAATTTGGTCGGTTGAACACCTTTGGTGAACTGTATATCATCTGATAGTCTGCCTACTCCATATACCCAATAAATGGTTATCGCCCATAGTGATACACAGAAACACATCAGGTTGTCAACGATATTTTCTAAAGCATATTGGCTGATCATGTGCATTCCTCTAGGGAGCAAGCAAGCTCCTATGGCGCAACTACATAGACAACAACCTCCTATCAGGTATGTCTTATACTTGTCAAAGTTTGGGTACATATCAACGATGGTCATCTGGATGCTGAGCAAGTGCAAAATCTGATTAGACACCACCAAGCAAATACACGACCAAAAGAAGACAGCGCACCAGCCTTGAGGCAAGGTCAGGTAACTCAATCCTTGCGGTATTACCACCAGGATATGCCCAACGCCAATGCCTAGTTCATGAGGAGTAGTAATGTCGATTAGCAGCCCTGTATGCCGACGTATGATGAAGTAACAGATGTTGGTCAGTGTGGAAGCAAGAAAATTGCAGAATCCTATTACGAAAATACAACATACTGACAACGTCGCGGATGGAGCGCTAGAACGAAGATGTGCCCCAGCATACATATTATAAAGTTCTGCTAGAGACAAATCAGCGATGATGGCTCTCAAAGTCCGAAGCCATTTATGTATATCCGCTAGCTGATGAAACTGAGAAAAAAGTAGCTCATAGATGCCAGCATGATTACCAATGGAGCTGTACGCGGACACCACTAACATCAATAGACCCGTTAAATGGATATAGAATAGCAGCCGGCTTATTTTCCTGTGGTTTGCATATGATATAGCCGTCAATACAAACATGATCCCCCATTGTAGACAAAAGCTGATTATCTGCGACATTTCAGGCGGTGTAAAGTCAAAGTTCATATCCATCGTTGGGTTTCCTGCGTATATATACTTCCAAAAGACAAACGCGCTGTGCGGTTGATCTGTCGTCCCGTTATTGGCTTCACAAATATGTTTATAATCCTCCGGACACACTTTCCATGGCAAGGTGTTTTGGAAACACATCAGGAAATACAATATAGAGTCAGTCAAAACGTACCCAGTCCGAATAGTCTTCATGACAACGCACGCTAAGAAAATATACATCAGACCTCTGCACATAGGCATCAGGTAGCGGAAATTAAGCATTCCCATCTGACAGAACTGCCCTAGGAACGTCTGGGTATATAAGATAGGCAGACCTACTAAAATACTGCCTAGCATGTACTGCCAAATGCAGTTTTTATCGTTGATCGAAGAACCAAACGTGTTGTAACTGTTGTAGGTCACGGTGTAGCACACCGTGCCCATTATAAATTGCCAATTTGATGGCCATCTGAAGCGTCCAGTTTGGCCGGAACCTGTTGATGATTTACTTTTGTTTAAATCGAAGGAACCGCCAGATGCGGACATGGACCGATTTATACTGCTTGTCATTGCTTAAATTCTTCTTAAAATTCTTCCATCTAACGTTGACACTGACAAGTTTAGACTTTGTCGCACATTGTCATTTCTGGTCGTTGCTGTCGAGTGTCGATAAATATTGTCGATATATCATCTAAATTTTAGATAATAAAACTAGAATTCGTGGCAAAAAAATATGTAACTAAATAAAATTATTAAAGACTTTTATACATATATAGTTTGGATTTTTTCAGTAACAGACAGTCTATAGGATGGAATATTAATCATCACGTTCTTGTGCTGTAGATGTTATTGTCGTTAAACGAACAAACAACAGTTTATGTTTGTGTACAACAGACACTCCAGTATGGAAATTCCGTAGATAGTCAATAATTTCTGTTCTCTAAATTCCCCTCTACCACTTTAGTTGAAAATTATACTGTGTCTCAAAAGAAATTCAAAGTTGACAAAGTATAGAGTTTTTTTTTGACATCCTGTTTGAGAAAGCAACTTATGATTCGCATCGCATATCAAATTTTATTAAGTTTTGCGGATGATTCATCCGCAGTGAAAGGTAAACATTGCTGTCATTCGTACTTCATGAAAATTCAAAGGGAAACAGTGTATATTCGCGTTTACATAAAATATAAAACGATGCCATTTGACATTTGACTTTAGATCATCGCTAATGATTAATCTGAAGTGAATGTTTACACCTTTCATTGCGGTTGAATCACTCGCGATGATATTTGTGTGACCTGCCATAAATGAAATGAAATTATGGCATAAAATATTATTTAAATCAACCGTAAATATAAATCTAAGAGCCGTTCTGTTAAATCCACATGCGCTGATGGTAAAATGCATTCTTCCGAGCTGATCTTCTCTTCCAGTGTTCGGTTGAATTTATTTCAGTGGACGGTATGGATTGCCGTAGTCGTCAGAAGCGGTTGGTGTCCTCCATTACCGTCTGATGCTTAAATAATTGGGCCGTTTTGCCCCCGCGGTCAGTCCGAACGTTTCTAATTGAGTTAACACTGGACCTAAGTAGCCAGGTATATATCAACCAGACCAAACAAGACCTTACTTCACTACAAGATTTATACTGCTGTAACTACAGGGATGTACAGGGTCTAACCTAAAGTTGGTGTTGTTGAATTTGCTTCTTCTGCTTTTAACTTCAGTCTTAGGCCTGAATAATTGAAAATAATACTATCAGAGATATTTTTTATGTCTATTTATTTGTGAAATTTAGAACGACACTATTTTTATAGACAGTACCATTGTTTTGCTGTTCGTGCTTTCATTTCTTTGTGAAGCAGCTTTTCAAGCATATTTTATGTTATTGTAAGCACTGAATGGGGACAATTATCAATCATAAATATCTGGGGTGGACCTCATCCAACTTTCCGACTATATGATTGGCACAATGAATTGTCTAAACACGTTTGTACTTATTCAATTTTGCCACTCAATTTTGTCACACTGACATTTGACGTCATGGCAAGTCAGTGGCACTGACGTTTGTCAAAATCTGACAATTTGCAACACGGCGACGAAGGCTGTGAATTCTGTCAAACAGCATCTGTAAAAGCTTATAGCACTTAAACCGTTCATCTCATTGGTCTGTAAATTGGTATACATATTTAAAGTCACTGGATGATGAGTTGATACCAGTTTGGTCTTACAAGCGACCAAACTGCCACTTCCGGCTGTCAGATTGTCACCAAAAACACTCCAGTTCGTCCCCCGGTAATTCTAAATACGTATGCGAAATTTCAGGCCGATCCGTTGTTCCGTTTGGTCGCTATCGTGTTCACGGACATACACACATACATACATTTTCCAGAAATCATTGCAATCGATTCAGAGGACCTCAAAACGCGTATTTCCGCTGAAATCTCGAAATGTCGTTTCCGTCGATTACAATACTTTCCTTTTAGGATACTAGTCGGAAAGTAACAAGCAAAAGAAAAGTCGATACATTAAGCGCGATCACGTAATCGTTATAACTCATTGCTTTTGCGTGAAAAAACGAACGAAAAAACATACAACGGGAAATATTTTACAGCCGGTGCGTATTGCCGTGCTTTTGGTGTTGCATCCACGATTTGTGCACAATTGAATTTAATTGCTCCGAAATTGGTTATATATGAATGCAAGCATACCGTAAAGTGTCCCCCTCTAGCGTAATAAATGTGCCGATACTAACTCATAAAACGTTCATACGCCCTATGCGCAAATACGAATAATATCGGCGTGTGTTGATAGTACATACTGCAGGTTTTACCAAAATATTCCACTAACTGCTGTTATTTTTCAATCTAAAATTAAGTGGGTATTCTATAGTTTATTTACTGGTTAATCTTGTGATGTTTTTACGTAAACGTGTGGTGATAATTACTCGGAAAGCTTGTAGAGAAAGGTAAGATAATAAGTAATGTTTACAAGAAAATTATTCGTACCGGTTTATATTGTGCAAATAAAACCCGACGGTGTACATTATAAATAAGGGTTGGGTGGCTTGCTTTCAGTACTGCGCCATTGTTTACCTGCAGTTTCCCTTCCTGCTGAAAGTAATATAAATAAGACGACTTCCTCTTAGCTCTTTTGTCGCCCGCTGTTATCTACGATTCTGTTCTTAACTAATTGTTCATATTTCTAACAGAAAATAATCTCCGTTAAATCTCAAACTTTTCATTCTAAAGAATAATGTTACATTGCTGCAATTGGTTTAAATTTGCATAATTTAAAATCATTTTACTGTTGTACGTATAATTGAAAGCAATCGTTGGAACTTTTTTTCACTTTTTCTTGTCGCTGAAAGTTTATTTAAATAACGGTCAATGCACAGAAACAAATAATGATTCAAGATCTATTACATCTACTTTCCCCCCAGAGATATTTCCACCTATAATATTCATATTACATCCTCTATATTTCATCCCAGACCCGAAAAAAAACTCATAAACACATTAAAGTTATTACAAGAAGTCCCCGCACGTCTCTCGTCTATAATCGGCTCCTACATCTTAGCGAATATGCTAAAACGGGCTCGGCTCGTCGACGAGGGACTCGGTAACCAAAGTGGCGGAGGCGACGGTAGCGCGGTAGCTTTGCAAATCACGGATTACCGAACTTATGGGCGGCCGAAGTTCGATTCCCGACGGTGTAATCTGTCGGCGCTGAGGCCCTCCTTGAGGCGTCCCGACGACCATTAGGCGACGCCCCGGCCCGAACTCCAGGGATTGACCCGGAACGTAACTCATTGCGCGTCATTTATCATCGAATTATGATTAGCCGAAATCAGAATTTACTTACTTTGAACGTGAATTAAATTATTAGGGACGTGGAGAATTCGGGATCGGTTGAAATTGGGACCGTGGGACTGTAACTTGCCCACAGTTGGTCCCTTGGTTTGTAATTTATGGCGGTTATTAGAGATAAGTTCGTGTTAGGGGCAATTATGACTATATCTGGTGTTATTGTTGTCCCGATTCTAGCGCTTCTTAGCTGCTTAGTTACGAGCACTCTTGTCTTGCGAGGTTTGTGTTGCTTCGTGGTTGTAAACAATGAAGATTGTATCGTATTTCTACTGTTGATAATGCCTTTGTATACCGAAACGAAATATTATTATTATTATTGGGAAAGCAACCAGTTTCAAAGAAATTTACTCATTTTTCCTCGACATAACAATTATTAACGTGCTTTGAGAACACATACATCAATTAAATAGACCAATTTTACGCTGAAGTTTAATTATGGCAAATAGTTCAATTTAATATTTTTCGAATTCAAACAAAATAGATAGATTAATCTGACAGTTGGTCCGTTTGAAATATGCAGATGACGGTCTATTATTTCCATGAAATTTGATAAATTAACAGTGCCCATCGCGTTCACTGTACACGAATAATGCATACTTTGCATTTGGCAAATAATAACGACTTGCCGGAATTATATAATTTGTATAATTATTTTCATTAATTATTCAATAACAATCCGCGGCAAATTAACATTATTGTGAATACCCAACAGGACAACCACGCCAAAAATCGAAAATTGTTCATCGCTCATTTAATATGCGGCCATTATATCGAATATTCGAATTTGTTAAGCGTATATAATTAACCGTATATAATTAACAGTATATAAATGACAGCATACATCGTATATATTTTAAGTTGAGTTTTGTTTAAATTTAAAGGAAATACGCGCATATTATCATTAATATTTATGAGAGATCCTCCCTCCTCTTTAAGGATAATTTCCACCCAAGAAGTTCCATATTAATTTCGTATAGAACAAACAAAGGACGGTGCGGCGGGGGAATTTAGGTAGCAGATGTTTCACTATTAAACGCCCAGCATCCGAAATGTTTCGTAAAACTTCATAAACTGTCGCAGATATTTCTCCAGAGATGAGATGTTTATATACGCCCGCTTATGAAAGTTACTGGCATTCCATTTCAAATTTTCATGTTGGATTTGCCTATGCATGAAGGGAGATAGAAACTCGTTTAGTGGTACATATTTTAGTTCTATATATCAAGCTTATCTTGACAGGCTTACATCTTCAACAGATTTTCAATGTACGGTGTAGACAGAAAGTCTGGAACACCTACAATCTATATCTTTTAAAATAATTAGTTAACAGAACTAATTATTATGGACCTTATGATAGGGTGTGGGGCGAGTGCCTCTTCTGCTAGAAAGTTTGGAGTTCAAATCCAGACATCAGCAGAAGATTCTCGCCTTGTCATCTTTCGGAAGAGACGTAAAGCGGTGCGGTCCTGGCAACCAGTTGAACACCTCAGGTTGGGGTTATCAGACAGTATGAAACAATTACTACTATTATCAGTTTACATTTTACCTAAAAATAATAACGAACACAGAAGCAAACAAAGTATTTTCTAGCATAGGTATATGTATCTACACGAATATTTATCTCTGTAGGCACGACGGATGATAAATAGCTTCATTCCGTTCTGTACAGAATTTAATGCCTGTAATGAACGGTGAACTATTTCAATTATTTTCAATTTTGATGCGGGCCCCTCTCTAGTCCACCGGGCTTTGTACTTTCGCCACGAGTCCTGCACACCTATAAACTACACCGCGTTGTTGTTTTGATATTTCGTTTTCCATTTGCCCTGATATAATTAAATGTTTTGTCGATTTTGTCGGAATCCACCGTTATTCGGATTGCTTACTGCCTTTGTGTGAACCCCACATAGGTCCATAGCTACGCACACACCCTTTTATTATTTCACATCAACCCCCTCTCTTCGCCTGCAGTATTTTGCAACATCTTATTCGATGTAAAAGAAAGTTGAACATGTTTGTTACAAATTAATGTTAAAATGAATGAAAATTAAGCAAAACGAGTTTCAAGGAACATTTAAAACACCTTTCTTTTACGGTTATCGAAGGGCAAGTTCTGGCTCAAGTTCTAGCAGGGAAAAATCTCAATTACAATGATTTCCAAACGATCAGTCACGTATGGTGATTGCTTTAAGTCGACCCTACTTCGCCAGGTCTTTGTTCGCTTATCAGTCGACTGAACTGCCGAAAAAGAAAGACCAGCCACAGCAGCCTTTGTGGGAGCCGTCTATAACTCTCGACTTGCCTATTCAATTGTTGAAGTGTCGGAAATTAAACTGATACGTTTAAACTTTAGTAAATTGAACGATATATTCCATTGTATGGGATGTTATAGATGGAACATTGATGTAAACGTAGTAGATCTTTGTATACGTGCCATACTATTATTCTCTATTCGCTAATCAATTACTGATATGGAGAATGCCAACCCTAATTAGACGTACGGTAGATGTCAGTGTCAACCTGTACAATTACGAGTGAATGTTTAGATTTGGTTACCTAGCTATTGTTGTCTCGATCTATCGTGGTCTCTGTTGACTGTATCTATGTGTGGGTTTGTGCGTGTGTGTGTGTGTGTGCGTTGCAGTGTACGTCAATCTGAATATATTTGCGGGGTAAAATTTAATATGGTGCGAAGGGTAGCCGGCTGACATACCGTCTCAAATCAGGGGTGCCACTTAATTTTAGTATACCGTTTTAATTAATGAAATTAATTTTCGCAAGTTTCCTAATACTCGAGTGTTACGTTCCTAATATTTCCATATATATAGTCAATATTAGGGAACGTTTATTACATTGTTTAAGTAACTTTCCGACATTCTCATTGACACTTTTAAGCTCACTCTAAACCTTCTGTAATTCTTCAATTTCGTGAAACCATATCCACTCTACATCCCAACCTAATATCAGATAGTGCTCACTGATAGTTATCAAAGATTATAAAACCTAAACAGAGAAAATCCCTGGGAAAATAGATGTAACGTTTACCGTCAGCTCGATAATGTAACATTTCCCGGTTTGTGGTTGTCAGATTATCATAAAAACTCACAGTTCTGTTCGTCCTGTGGTAATCCTAAAAATGTATGTATAGCTAAACCACTAAAAAGGAGATCTACTCGCACGTGTAAATAACTGGTTTTCTTATGGGAGAATTGTTCGTATTTAAAATGGTTAGACCGTATGTATACCGAATTTCAGCCTGCTTTCCAAAAATCATTGCACCCATCGATTACAATAGTTTCCTTCTAAAGAGCTAGTCGAAGTAATAGGAAATAAGAGGAAGGTTAATGTTAGTATTTTAGTTTAAATGTAAAGTTTATTGTACATATTATAAACACATACAAAATAGACCATAAAATTTATCCTTTTGTATCAAATATTGTCTTTCCAATTGGAAAGACAATAATCTACACCGTACATTAAAAATCTTTTGAAGATGTAAGCCTGTCAAGATAAGCTTGATATATAGAACTAATATATGTACCACTAAAAGAGTTTCTATCTCCCTTCATGCATAGGCAAATCCAACATGAAAATTTGAAACGGAATGCCAGTAACTTTCATAAGCGGGCGTATATAAACATCTCATCTCTGGATTCTTCAATTTCGTGAAGCCATATCCACTCTACATCCACACCTAATATCAGATAGTGCTCACTGATAGTTATCAAAGATTATAAAACCTAAACAGAGAAAATCCCTGGAAAAATAGATGTAACGTTTACCGTCAGCTCGATAATGTAACATTTCCCGGTTTGTGGTTGTCAGATTATCATAAAAACTCACAGTTCTGTTCGTCCTGTGGTAATCCTAAAAATGTATGTATCGCTAAACCACTGTAAAGGAGATCTACTCGCACGTGTAAATAACTGGTTTTCTTATGGGAGAATTGGTCGTATTTAAAATGGTTAGACCGTATGTATACCGAATTTCAGCCTGCTTTCCAAAAATCATTGCACCCATCGATTACAATAGTTTCCTTCTAAAGAGCTAGTCGAAGTAATAGGAAATAAGAGGAAGGTTAATGTTAGTATTTTAGTTTAAATGTAAAGTTTATTGTACATATTATAAACACATACAAAATAGACCATAAAATTTATCCTTTTGTATCGAATATTGTCTTTCCAATTGGATGACCGAATGCGTTTATAAAAGCATATCAAGCACATGGGCGATTGGGTCGCTGTTGTTTTACCGGCAGGCAAATATAATATTCTATTACCGATAACGTAAAATTAATATGGTTTTAGATATCATAAATAATCTACAATTTATTGTAATGCCCACCACTTCGGGTCCATAATGCGTTCGGCCGCTGTAAAATGTAAATAGTGAACGCCAGTCCATTGTTGCAAGCCGCCGGCTGAACGTTTTATGCAATTCATATTTAAATTATTAGAATTTAATGTGCGTAGATTTGGATGATCGATAACTGTGCAAAATTTTCATTTGCCCTGTTTCTCTCTGTCGCTCGAGTTTTATGGATTTTTTGTTGATTTTAAAGTTTTATTCCTATTTTTGTTTTTACTATAAATTTGACAGTTCAGTACTAATGATAAAAAAATACGGGGGTAACTCTGGTTATCAGTCTTAATTTATTTTCAGTTTATTTGCGACCCAAGTAGGAAATTTTGTTTGTACCTACTTACTTACTTAAGTGCTTAATTTTTAACGAAGCTATATTTCATCGTCAAGCAGATACCGTAATATCCCATAAGTCTCCCTTTATTAATAACTGGGCGTAATATTTGCGTGCTTTTTTAGCTGATATCAATTGTGGGGCAAAAATAAGAAGCGCTCTCTGACAAAAGGCGGATTACGTACGGGTACCGAGCGAACGATTGTGGAGGGTAAAAGGCAACCGTGGGAATCGCTTTCACCCCTCTCGGGGCCGCCGAAAGTGCCGTTCACCACCTCATTATGAGGGGATGCGGTCCGGCAATTGTCGCATTATGCGACTGACTACGACACGACTTTTCACGCATCACCGAAACAATAATGGAATTATATTTTAATCAAATTACACACTGATTTATGAAACCGGACCTAAATATTTTCCCATGTCATCAGAACAAAAAAAAATGCTATATTATGCACTATTCTCTAGTTTCAAATGTGCCCGATATAATTATGCGAGACATGGGTCCAAACAACCGATTTTATAGTTAAAGTTAATCCTTTTTACTTTCCGACTAGTACCCTAGAAGGAAAGTTTTGTAATCGATGGAAAAAGAATTTCGAAATTGAAATTGAAATTTGGTATACGTATTTAGAATTACCGGGGGACAAACTGAATTGTTTTTGGTGTCAATCTGACAACCGGAAGTGGTCATTTTGAATATGTATACAAATTTACATATCAATGGGATGAGCGGTTTAGGTTCTATAAGTATTTGTACCCATTGGTTTGTGACGTAATGAAGAAGTGACGTCATACACGTCAGCTCAGTATCGTAAGCTCGCGATTGAAGAACGAATAATCAACATAGAGTAATAAACAACCTCGCAGGAAAACACACGTATACACAGTTACAGACGTACTGTTATAATCACAATATAGTTGTTATTATCTTACGTCATTGGTTTAATTGGTATTTCATCCTGTATACGTTTAGAGTTTATAAATGTGTCAACAGTGTAGTCGGAAAGTAGGGTGGGGGCTATACCAGTATTTAATGATGTTTCCAATAAAATAAAAGCACTAGGACAACAGGGAACGTAAAAATGTCACCTCTGTGTCGTATCTTCTAGGGCGATCTTCTGGCTGGCGCTCACGATGCACATTGTTTTTATCGGTAAATTAAACGTCATCTGTTTACATTTTTCTGATTTTCCAATTAACACCCTGCGATCGCAGCTCGCGCTGACAGACCATCACCGGACAGGGAGCAACTTTTAATTAAAATATCGCCACGTTTGCTACGCGAGATATCAGACGACAGAAACAAATAAATTTTACATCTCTCATGCGCTACAAAAATGGAATAAACTCCAACCAATCTTTGTTCAGTTTCTACCAATATTTAACAATACTTTTAGGTGTACTCAATATAAAAGTTATACACGTTCAAAATGCGTGGAAGAGGGTTGAACTTGTGTATACAGATCTGTAGGTCTGGTGGTGCATATCACTAATCGGATCTCAATGGGCTATATGAAAGCCACGTGACCTGTCCGTATCAGTGGCCGCAGAAGTCACGTGTTGGCTATCGCATCCAGATCTGCATCCATAATCCTCGCTCGCCTGCGTTTGCGTTTCTCTCTGCATTCGGGCCCCGCCATGTTCAGGCGCTGTTCGCGTTTCAGACCCTGTCGGTTGCCGTTCGCAAAATACACAAACCGTCATAATCTTTACTAATGTGCCGGACGTAACGCTAACGGTGTGACAGAACCGGTTGTACGCCAGACAATTTATTGCGCAAATAATCGCGCTGTCATCGTAGGCTTTGTTGGTTTTTAGTATCGACGGATATGTAGTATTGATTTTTGGATTAACCTTTACGATATTATTATTATTTACTTATTTATTTCGGTGACAGAATTTTTATGGAAGAGACTATTTCATTTATAATATTTAATCTTAGGAAATACACAGGAGTTACACCCTTTTGAGTGCACACAATACATTTCATATGTTGTTTATTACTTTATTTTTTTATTTGCTTGCTATGTTAGGTTTGACGATTTGTCCGTAACTTTGTTCTTTGATATATCAGTTATTATTTAAAAAAAATGGTTACTTTTTTATACAGTGTGTCCAGGAAAGTGCGCACCATATGGGAAAATCTTTATAGATATTTAAAGTCACTAGAGGCTGAATCAGTTTGGTCTAAATCAGAATCAATTTATTCAAAATCAGATGAAACCCTAAGAAATAATATGTAACATTTGCCACTTCCGGTTGGTCAGATTATGGTCAAAAACAATCCAGTTCGTCCCTTGGTAATTCTAAATAAGTATACCAAATTTCAGATCCGTTGTTCCGTTTGGGCGCTATCGTGTTCACAGACATACATTTTCACATACCATACATACCCACAGACAACATTTTCTTCTAAAGAACTTCTTCTAAAGAAAACTGAAGTGTTTATAGACTATTTTTTTTTATTTTCCCCACTATTTAACAATACTTTTAAACAGATTAAAAAAATCTTCAAAATAATACAAATGTACACTGGAATCTTTTTTGTTTTTCCCAATTATTTAACATAACGTTTAGACAGACCCAAAAAAATCTCCAAAATTATAGAAATGCCTCAACAAAATCACTCAGTGTCAATATGCCGCATATATCGAATATCGGTAAAACAGCGTAATCGATGTCTGACTGTTGTGCTTACAGGCATATACGAGGGGTGCCAAATTTATGGGAAAAGCTCTCCATGAGGGGAGGTTAATTCTTTTCCGATGAAAAACGATCGCATTAAAGCCGAATTAACTTTATGGGGTTATGAATAAATGTTTTACCATAACGCAATACAAGTTCGCTTCGAAATTGCCCGTAATATACATAGCTAACGTCCTATGTTACATCTGCTACTTTCAAGAATTACACCAATAAATTTTCTGGATGAAATTGCGTTTTCTTTACTCGAAAGCACCTCTAATAACTTAATAATAACACTTATATTGGAGTGTAGGTATTTTTATGTTAAATATAAACAGTCGTATAGGCCTATAATTAATTCGAAATCAGGCACAAGCATAATACAAATTATAAACATCCGTATGTTTTGCGCTATATTGTCTCACGAAGAACGGATGTTACTGCCAGCGGATAAAACATCCATAACTCTGGAGACGACTTCTCAATTAACGTTGTTATACAGTGTGGAAGAAAATAGCTCCTTTTGAAGACATTTCAAATGTTCCAGGTATTTTACACAGTTTTTAGTATGTATATTTTGTTTATGTAATATGTACACAACATTATAATAAAAGTTAGATAAAGCACACATTTTACATCCTTTTGTTGTTCTGCAAACAATTTTATACATAATTAACGATTGTGGTAATGGAGTTAAAATTAGAAGTTGACTAATTGGTATTTTCAGTAATTAAATATTAATGTAAAACTGTTTACCATAAAGAATTAATGCAGGTATTATATAGCATAATCGTGTTAGAATAAATGTGATAATGCAATAAAAGTCTTAACATCTATCTAATAATCTTGCGACCATATGGTGTCAATATATGCTCATATAATAAAATTGTAATTTACCATTACTTGTATGTTGTGGGTTTATCTTGAATATCATAAACTAGATTGCTCATTTTGATAAAATATACTTTCTCTTCCGCCTCCCTCATATTTTTCTACCTGCAGAAACCAAAAGAATAAAACTTTTTTCGTATACCTGTTTATACAGTTAATTGAGCAAACAATTAGAAAACAATAACAAAACATATGTTACCTCGAATTCTTTAACGATAACAATTGAATTATATTTTGACCTGTGTAACGGTTAGTTATAAAGGTTTAAATGGCCAAAAAATCTCTTCAGTTTAGTACAAGGTTTAGCCTTGGTCATATCGTCTTACCGAACAGTGTCACAAGTGTCTTAGTGCTCCAAAATAGCGTTAAAAATGTCTGGACTTACTGCAAGAATATATCGTGATCGCAAACGTGATAGACAGTACTTACCTCCTCATCTACCAGATTATATGATCGAAAAGACGGTTAACACTGAAGAGACTCAATGTTCAATTTGCTTGGATAACATAAAAACAGGACTGACAATCAAGGCGTTGAAGTGCAAGCATAATTTCCACAATAAGTGCCTGAGGATTTGGTTGGATACTGTAAGTATTGGTTAAATTATTGTTGAAAAAAAATTGTTGTTGAGGATTTTATTAGGGTTATATTGTTTACTTTATTTAATTTATATTGTTTACTCTATTAAATTTATATTGTTTGATTTTCTTGTTATAGAGAAGTACCTGTCCGTTCTGTAGAGACATCATTTGGGTTCACAGGCAATATGTTAGAAGAAAACCTGATAGATCAAGATCTGCGTAAATAAGTATACATAAGAATTTATTTATATCTCTACTATATATATCTATTATGTCAAAGTGAAGTATAAAGTTGTAAATATGGACTGAAAATATGTAATACAATTATGTATGAAAGTGATCGGTGTTTTATTCAAAAGTTTGAGAGAACACTCAATCGGACAAAATAGAAACCAGATGATATGGAACAACAACAAATATTAGATAACGGTATGTACAACTACACACTCCTGTTAGCAAAAATATTATACCTGTGTTTATATTTTTGAGTATTTGTTAAGAAATTGGGACGTCTCATTGTAGGCACTTCCAAGAACGCTTACAATGAAAAAGAACAACCTTTAAATTCATTGTGCTCGTTAATTGTTACTTTATTGTCGATTCTAGCAATATATTATTAGCTTTGTTTGCGGTAACAGTTTCCAACGGTGGGGTGTCAGATTTATATTGGACCAGACGTGTCAGATTTTAGCCTGATCCGTTGTTTACAATGCTTTCCTTCTGAGCTACTAGTAGAAAAGTAAAAACAATATTATAAAAATACCGATGTCACACCTTCCCTTCCCTTGTCAATAACCCTACATCGATGACAGATAAATGTACAAAAATATAGCAAACAAGGGTTATTATAAATAAACGATTTCCTAAAATTTTATATGAAATAAACATGTTTGTTTCAATTTCTTTAACAAAACAATGTTTTTCTTTAAATAAAATTATCCTTACTTTATACATCTCTGTTATTTGACAACACTAAATGCAAAATCTGATAATAATCAGGCATATTTACTCTTAAAATCACATCAAACTCATTTGATTTATTTTACGTACATTTGTATCTTGTAGGGCCATGGATAATCACATTTAAGAACGTGTGCTTTATACATAAATTGATTTAAAATAAAATATTTTCAAAACACACGTTTTAAAACATATTTAAAACGATGATTTAAAAAATAATCAGATAAATAATTTCAATAAAACCCAATAAGCAACACCCATTTTCACAATAACCTCACAATAACCTCAAACACTCCCAAAAATTGAAGATGACCTCCTTTTCAATTTTTTCGACCGCCCCCCAAGCATTTTATTGCTGTACGTCGACTGAAACCCCCCGACTCATTCAATAAACAACATTTTATACGCTCTTTCAGACAATCTGACACGACGCACCTAGAGCCTGAGAGCGGCAGCGCCGGAACTGCCCCACCACGTTCCGCCGCCACCAGTTTCGCCGCCTCTCGGAGCTTTGCGCCTCTCAAAGCTGCCTACGATCGCGAGCCTACCGCCACCAGCTTACACAGCACACTCCGAGTTCGCTCACCGAACATAGCAGTCCTTCAGGTGCACCAGTCTTTGGGAAAACTCGCGATTTTCACGATTTCCTGTTAGAAAATTTTCTTGAAGTGAATTTTTTAGTTTGAGGGATCTGTGGGAAATTTGTTTTGCGATCTTTCTGAATAGTTTTGTGCGGTTTTTGGTTTTTGTTTTCGAACTGTCTCGAGCAAGATTTCAGAAGATTTGAAGAGATCTGCTGTTCTACCACGGCTACAAGATTAAACCGGTAAGTCCTACCTTTTTTTATAAATTAGCGATAATATAAAATTTTAACGCAACTTAAATACTACAAACATGATAAATATCGGTAATATAATGATAAGTTTCGATTGGATTATCGCAAATTTGCGTCAAATGGGTTAGGTTTGAACATAGTTGGCTGTGTTTGTATACAGTCGAACACGTGGCGCTAACCAGAGCGCACTACGATTTGAATTTTCTTATCGCTGAAACGCGGAAGCTTGTTAGGTTCATTGTTCCTAAGCCCCCATAGATAAGTAATTGTTGGAAAATGTAGAATAAATGTGTAAATTAACTATTTCCTTTAGGTGAGATAACACGAATTTTACGAAAACATAAAAATACGAAAATATAATACGAAAACGTCATAACCTATTTCTCAACATCGTAATAAAAACTCAAGGTAAAACTAAAGTGGTTCCTAACAAGAACTAAATTAATTGTTAATATCTTTTTCCAAGAAATCCTTCAATTGTACACTTTTAAATTAAATTAGTTTCTATTTCGAACGATCCATTTTATTTCTAAAGATCGAATTAATTTCGCGATCTGGGAATGAAGTACTTTCGAATTTGTCGTGTTTTGTTTTGTTCTGGCAAGAATCAATTATAAAAATCCGTTTATACTTTTTTTTCCTAAATTGGTAAAATTATTAGCCGGATTTAATGTCATTGGAAAATGTGTCATTGAAATCTAGTAAAGTTAATCTTTACATATTTCACACAAACGTAAAAATTTACTTGATGTTATGTAATTATGGAAAATTGGTGATAAATGTTTTATTATAAAAACGTCGAAGGTCAAATTGACTAAACTAACAGGTGTTTCTAAAAATGGAAAACTTAATATTTACCGCTAGAAAACGTTAATTGAATATTTACCATTATAACAACAAAAAATATAAAGAAAATATGCTGTAGAATACTATTCTAGCCTCTTAAAATATGGCCTATAATAACAAATATGTGCTCAAAATCTTCAAAATTCAATATACCTACAGTAAACATTTTGCAGTCTAAGCAAAATGGTTGTTTATTAGTTATTTTAGAGCAACCAAAAATTGGCCCTAAAACGTGAAAAAAGTACCAATAATTTTACGCAATACACGTAAAAAATTTGTAGTAGCCCTTACCCAATTTTCCGAATTTTTAAATCTGCAGTATTCCATGTCCAAAGGTTTTTATTATAAAATAAAATAAATCTTGATGCCTCTTTTCCTTTGTAATATTTGTATTGCTAGTTTCGGCCGTTAGGTCGATTCAATTTTGTGAAGCCACAGCCACTCAGGACCCTAGCCTAAAGTCAGTAATAAAATAATATTTAATGTCATGTCACGTCAGTGGACTCTGACGTTTATTAAAATCTGTCAATTTGCAATCAGAGTGACGAAGGCTGTGAATTCTGTCAAACTGCTTCTATAAATGCTTATAGCACCTAAACCGCTCATCCCATTGAACTGTAAATTCGTAAATATGTTTAAAGTCACCGGAGGATGAGCTGATGTCAGTTTTGTCAAAATCGGAAAAAACGCATGTAAATTTGCCCCTTCCGGTTGTCAGACTGTGGTCAAAAATAATCTAGATCGTCCCCTGATAATTCTAAATATGTATACACAATTTCAGCTCCATCCGTTGTAGTACCGTTTGGGGGCTATCGTGTTCACAGACATAAGTACATATTAAATTCATACACGATACACACATATATACATACGCACATACATAGACACATACATACACAGACACATACACACCCATATAGATTTTCCTGAAATCATTGCAATGGATTCAGAGGCCCCCAAAACGTGTATTTCCGCTGAGATCCCAAATTTTGTTTCCGTCGATTAGAATATTTTCCTTCTAGGGTAATTAATCGGAAAATAAAAATTCAACATACCATGGAACCTCAGAACAGCATGTGTAAATTCTATTCAATTTGAAATTGATTGGAAATTTAGAAATATAAAAACGTAAATAGATATCTGTGATAATAAGTTTATATAAAAATATCGGGTTACGAGGGATCGAAGTGAAGTAGATGATTTCGAATTCCTCACCGAATTAAAAAGCAATTTTGGCCGTCGTGCCCAATCAGTGGCGTTCGCTTCTGTCGATATATATCCGCTCCAATCAACTCCACAAATTATCTTCAATGTTTTTTTTTGTGTTGTGTATCGGTAGCGATGTCGGAACAGACCAACTGGTCCGTAAAATTACTTATTTCTAATCAATTTACAAGTATATTGAAAAGTAAGGCAATATCCAGTGCCACGCAATCCAATTGTTTCTCCAATCTTTTCGAACAAACCGAGCTTTTTTTTCATTCTCTTGACGGCTGCTGAGAAATGAACGTACATAATACATATATCATTCAATACTTAATATAAAATAAAGAATATTTTCAAAGAATTCTAACTAAGAATCTACAAACCAAATTAGGTACACCGTATCTAAAAGATTTAAAATTCAAATGCATGAAGCGACCAAACAATTACGAAGGTTTATCTACACTATCAGTGTGTGCGCGCCTTGAGAGATAAAGAAACCTTGTTTGGGGGGATAACAGCGTCATTATTCACGATCTGCCCGCTTTATTAGCGTTGGCGATATGCCGCGAAGGCATTACAGCCGCATAAGTATTTAATTATCAATTTATTTTTCGACCGCTTCAAGAATCAAACTAATTATTTTGCTGTGTGAACCATGAGACAAACCGGTAATTATAATTCCTCCATCATTCTAAGTTCTTTTATACCTTGTTTAATTGATTATCTATTTGCCATTCAAGTCCGCGGATTAATTAGCTTGGTAATAGGTTTTGTGGCTAGCATAAAAGCTATTTTGGATCTGCCAGGAACCTGAAAAATTATCAACAGATGCTGTCTTTTTGTTCCGCCGACTGACTGTAGATTTCTACCTTATTTCTGATCGATATTATTAAGGCAACAAATTTCCAACTTTTAGATACAACAAAAAATATTTGTTTCAGATTATATTTACCTAACATAACTAGAAACTGAAAGTGGATTTACTGTAACAGGTCTAGATTTACAGATACACCGATACTTTAAAAAACTGCAACAAAATCAGTTAACAAATTATATAAATTCAAAGAATATGCAAAAGTACTGCTTTCAAGCTGTATTTTGATGAATCTATAAAAAGCCACCATTCAGAAGGATCGTGGGGAATATCAAACTTGTTCATAAGACCCTCAACATCGTTATATACACGTAAAGATCCTTCCATTTTAAAATATGCTTTAAAAGTTACGCTTTGTAAATGTAGAAACTGTCACACCTCGTGCGAAAAGATTCCATTCCTGTAGCGTAGAACCCAATAACGCGGCTTTTTCTTTTTATAAACCTAAGTCTTTAAGCAAATCATTCAGTTCGCACTGGTTTATAAGGTGAGGTGTTCCTAAAACTTCAAATGGTGAATCTTCACGACTTGCCTTATTTGACAGAGTGATTTCAGACTATCCAGCACTGTGTCAAATCAAGTTTCTTCAAACAGGCGAAATTTCTTCTGTGTCAAAAATTGAAGATGGTGGTAAATTTGGATATTTTATACTTATCCTTCTTCGAATATCCGGAGACGATTATCGTGCAAAAATAGCAATCATCTACATGATTGGAAGGCTCTCGCCACAACACGGGAACTACAAATGGCATTTTCTTTCGCTTCTCTTTCATCCACTTTAAAGGTCCGATCTAACAGGAAATACAGCATATATTAGATCCATGTCTTTTCCAGATCTCCAATTCTAAATCCAAAATAGCAGCAATAAGCTGCTTTTACTTCTTCCGTATTTTTTTTTTCAGATGTGTCACTACATAACAACCGCACATGTAACAAAACTTATTTGGTGAATTTTTACATCTTCTTTGATCACTTCCCATATTTTAACGCGCAGAATGTATGTATTATTTAATTTGATAAAATAACACAAAGAAAACTTGATGATTCGAAATATTTTGAATAATCTGTTATGAGAACGTATGCACAGAAGGCTGATTCAAGCGAAATATATGACTTCAAATAAAATGGATCTTAGACTTGTCACAACACTTTTATGACTTGATCTATGAAAAGTGTTAGGTCAACAAAAATATGTGATCACTGTTCTGGTTGTAGGGCAATTGTGCCCTTGTTTTATTTAGGTTTTTTTTGTTAATTTTTTTTGTTAATAATTTTTAACAAGCTGATGTAATAGGATTTCCATCACAACGAGGAAAATTTATAGCATAACTGACTCTTCAACGCAAATGCAATTATCGAACAATGCAAAACTAATTAAATTATCTTCTGCTGTATACACACACGCGCGTGTCGTTAATAATTTTTCCGCCAGGGTTTTAATAATCACTCTGTTTGTGGAAGAGGGGAAAAGTGATGTGGGGGGAGACAACAACAACAAACGGACGTAAATTATAATTGAAATCGTTTCGCGAAATAAAATAACGCTAGAAGTAAATTACTGACAAATTAAAATCGACTAATTAAAATATATATAAAATTTAATTACTGGACACAAAAAACATAACGATGCAATTAATTTCCACATATTGGAAACGTCATATTGGGCGAGCTGCGCTCCACACTCGAACGCTCTGATATTTCAAGAATGGTCAATAATTATTTCAATTCCGTACCCCCTGCCCCTGACCTGTCCCCCGCAAAGCCCTATACGGTACAACGCGCCGCGGTACTCTTGATTAAAAATTTTATAATTGCGCGTTTGGTTATTTAAAATGGACCCAATGACCGCTCTGATGCCAGAATGCCTGTTATTGTTTTCTGCTGCCGACATCAATATTACAAATTTAATTAATTTTCAATTACAAATTCCTTTTGCTCTTATCAAGCATATCTATCACCATCTCATAGAAGACAATCTTTGATTTTCGCGATAAAAAAAGTATTCACCGTTTTTCAATTGACATAATAATATCATTTTAATCAAACTCGACGCGGCAGTTTGTTTTTTAGGTAGAGAAAAAGCATGGGCGTTTGCTCGCCGGTTTAGCGGCGATAAAAGGCTTTAATTAGATGAGATATGGGCGTGCATAATTGCCGAATGTCAGGAGATATCGGATCGCTTCGTCCCGGTTATTAAAAATAACAGCGCGTGCAGAGAGATAGGTCATGGAGGCGTGATGGGGTTTATCGTGTGGCATTTGTTTCGCATTTTCGGCTGTCGGTGGCGGCCGCCATATGACGATTATAGCGGCCGCCACCCCGACATATCTGATCAACTGCCTCTATATATACTAGTTCTAAATTCGAAACGCCAATTTGAACATAGAATAGAATGTAATACTAAAATAGCGGTAATTTGTTCAGGGAATGATTGCGTATTTACATTTAATGCAACCGATAATAAAATTATAAAAGTTAACCAGCAAAAATTATGTCTCGTTTGTTAATTTAAAGGAAAACAACCAATTTTGCCAATTAGTATTTGCGTAAATGTAATTAAAAACTTACAGCCTAACGACTTACGACAAGATATGTAATAAATTTGGCGTTTGGTATTATCAAAGTGTACAAATTGAGATATTTATATGCTTTGATTAGTAGAATCAGCTATTTAACCTTTAACTTTTTCTAACCACAGTTTAACTTTTAACAACCAATTACTGGATTGTTTGAAGATGAGAGAAAGTTAAGTTACAATCAGAGACAAATCATATTTATTCGAAGAGAAAGAATAAGTATTTTGGGAATTAATTTGAATAACACAGGGGAACATTTATTGGCCAGTCTTAGGTAATTCTTGTCTACTAAAAATAAAAATAAGAAAATATTTTTTAAATTGGCTCCACTTTTTGAGATAAAGGCAATCCATTCATATTTTAAATAACATTAAATAAAACTGCCCAATATATTTAAAAGCTTTTATTCAAAGTGTTAACCTGCTAAGTCCATATTCAACATAATTTAATTTTTTTACCATTCGAAAGCATGAGGCTTATTACACAATTCTGAAATTAACAATAAAAGAATTAAAAAAAAAACACAAATTTAAATTAGGAAAATGTTTTTTGTATGGTTGTCTATTGTATTTATGTTCAGGACAGTCCCTTTCCAAGGTCCAGCCGTAATCTGCCATTGCATGGCAATACCATCGGCCTTCATGTCTTTCCTCCGTTATCTTGATATACTGCTGAAACTGTTGCTTTTGTTCTTCATTATAATCACTTAGATTGTCAGAAAATTTATCTAAATTACTATGAAAATAACTTGGTACTCATATTAGTTTTTCAAAATTTAAGCCTGAGTGTGGCCTAGCGGTAAGACGTTGGCGTTGCACTCAGGGGATCTCCGGTTCGAGCCCGGGGACCTGCTTCCAGGGTGAGGTTTTTCTGTGGTTTTCCTCACTCCTTGGCGAATGCTGGGAGCCAAACATCTTAAGACGTTCCACAGGCGCGGGCGATAATAATAATACTCTGGCCTGCCGATGCCCCCTGTAATTGGCGAAAGCTGTTGGGGGATGTTAAGGCTTGGATTATTATTATTATTATTAAAATTTTGACGCATTTTGTCAACGATTTGTATTGTAAATATTGTTCAGCTTGGCGATTTCCCAATTTTTTTTTTTCGATAATTGATTCAAAGCTTGTACATGCTTCCAGTTCAACCTAAGTCATGTAATTTGTGGTCCATCAAAGATACCGGCTTCTAATTTTCCTGTATTGAGGCCAGGAAATGATTAAAAAATATATTTGGAATAAACAACATTCTTATATAAAGCTTTCACAAACTGTTTAATAATCCCAACCGCACGAAAAGCAAAAAATATTTTTTATTGAGGTTTAAATTAAATTAATTTAACTTATACTATACTTGCATGGTTTATCATATAATCATAGTCTATCAACATTGATTACGCAAACTGATACCGCAGAAAAAAAATTTTTTTTTGCCCTGTGTAATGAATCGTGAATAAGCTTCATTTTTAAATCAGCCTGAATTTTTTTTGGAATCCAAAACTTTTAATAAAAACTCAAATTGTATATCTATATTTATTTATTAAAACCAACGGGTCATCGTAAAATCATCTCAACAATTTGCTTTTGGAATACAAACACCGCCTTCAACGTCCCGGATGTAGTCTTCAGCACATTTGCAATACTGAGCACAGAGTCCAATGCATATTGGATCAGGGTCTTCACAAGTTGGTTCGCAATATGGGGCGCAAGTGTTGTACTCCTCATACTCTCCAGTGCAAGTTGGAGTTTCTTGAAGAACAATATGAAATGGGAACAAGTTAGGAAAATATAAAACAGAAACAAATTAGAAAAAAACATCGGAATCACAAAAAATGCAGTTTATTCATTAATTTTACATAAGCAAGGTATAATAAAGCATTGGGCAATCGTGTTAGCGGTTCGTCTCAACAATCGGTTTTTGGTATACAGACTCCTCCTTCAACATCCCTAACATATCCGTCCACACAAGTACATCCCGACACACAGATTGAAATGCAGAATGGATCTGGAGTTTCGCATGTTTTCGGGCAGTGGGCATAGCAGGAAATTTCTTCGTTTTCGGGGCATTCTAAAAGGATAGGAATTATGAAAAGCGATACTAAATAAGTAGATATTTTAGTGAACTCACCGTCAGCGTATGCAGCTGCGAAGATGATGGCGAACATCAGGACGAAGGCTAGTTTCATTTTGATTTGATTGCTTGGTACTTGTTCGGATACAAACCTAAACTGACTATTGACTTTTTTCGGGCTGTATTTATATTAAAAAAATAAGATGATATATGGTGGAATTAAGATATAGAATCAAATCCAGTCTTTTATGTTTTTTATCGGGACGATTAATTTTTTATGGGTAGTTGTCAAGTGTGTGGTATTGAGATATCTGTATAGGAAATTTTCGAACATCAACCTTTGGTCGCTAACCTGATCGCAATTTTAAAATATGTAATATATTGATTTTTAGGAAAATATAATTTATATAAATTATTATAAGCAGTCTACGCATCTTTAGGCATTTATTTTTGGAAAATAAGCCTTTTAAATAAGCACTAAACATTAGAAAATACACAAAAAGAGTTTATTTGAAATTCTTACTTAGAAACTGAGAATAAAATGAAAATAAGTAGTACATTACTTACCAAAAAATATAAAAAAGTTTTGAATTCTATTGGATAATATATATTTATAATATTTAGATTGGGGACTTCATTATTGATATCTTGTTGCAAAAAAAAAACGCTCATGAAGGCAGACTCAATTGTGCATAATATGTAACCGACGTTCTTTGATAAACCTTGTTTTATTTTTGTTTTGACTAATTGGCCAACAATTCGAATTGGGCGGCTTGTTTTTATAAAGACTCGTCCGACAAACAGGCGCCAGCCAAAAACTACCCCCAGAAGTAAAAATATCTGGGGTGGCACAGTGAGTGTCTGAACACTTGCAATTATTCAATTCTGAAGCTAGTGCCCACTCTGGACCCTACCTAACGTCAGTTTATCAAAATCTGCCAATTCGCAACCACATTCCATGATCTGTAAATTAGTATACATATTTAAATTTGACTTTGAGCTGGTGTCAATTTGGTCAAAATTGGATGAATCTCTAAGAAAACACATGTAACATTTGCCACTTCCGGTTGTCAGATTGTGGCCAAATCCAGTTCATCCTCTGGTAGTTTTAAATATGTATATCAAATTTCAGCCCGATCCGTTGTACCGTTTGTGCGTTATCGTGTTCACAGACATACATACACACATGCATGCACACATTTACACACACACATACGTACCCACAAACATTTTCCAGAAATCATTGCGATGGATTCAGGGGACCTTAAAACGTATATTCCGGTTAAAATCCCATTTGTTGTCTATTACAATACTTTCGTTTTAAGGTACTAGCCGGAAAGTAAAAAACATCTTCTATAAAAGTCACCGAAAATGGCAGAAGAACATTTATCTGAAAAATAATAAGTCTCTTGCTTTAATTCGTATAATTCGCAAAATTCTTAGAGTTTGCAGTCAAATTATAAGTAATAAGAATGGTGACTGTCGTAAAAACTTTAGCCTTTTTTTAAGTTTAGACGTATTTTGAGCAATACTTTTTGTCAAATTTCGTGAACAATCAGCTTATTTTTTTTAATAGATGTAACACAATGATATGAAGATTGATATGAACTACAAGATCCATTGTCAAAAACTCATTTAAACTCTATTTGTTCCAAGAATCAGTGAAAAATGGTGCAAAACTAGTAAATAAAATAATTACTGATGTGAATAAAATTGGTAACCTACTTGGCAATTTAATCCAATCGTTGAATGAAATACGTACATAGGTAATAAACTAATTTAAACTTCAACGATAAAATAAATTATTTATTAACTTTATTACATGTACCTATTTACAAAGATCAAGGTTTAATAATGTGATTTATTATATGTTTTCGTTATCGCCATATAAATTGGTATTTTTTTTTTTAGATTAAAGGGATTATAATAATAATAGTAGTATATTCTAATCGGCTAGTTTGGAGTACTTTGTCCACTCAAGTATCAAATAATCCCCATATTATCAATTCATTTTGCAAAGTAAGTTCTGGTTTAGTTTCCATCAAGACACCATCAAGTCGTGTAGTGCATTACATTGGTTAAAGTGTTATAAATCTAATCGTATTTTCTCTTAAAAATAATGAAAAAAAAACCTATTTCCTAAATAAGTTTACTCGAGCGTGTAAGCATTAACAGTCGCAGGAACATCAAAGCTAATAAAATGAGCGACCACTAGATTATCGGGGTTTTGGTTTGCCTGAGTTTACCACCCAGGAAATCTACACTGAACCTGAGCACACTAATAACCGCGAGCTCACTGCATTACAAGACACTTAAACAATAGTGAAAGACCGAAAATCGTTAATTTAGTTAGCTGAGTTCGGTAGCAGTTTTATTACCGTGCGAGATTTGGCCGATTAGGGGAACTTAACGGTGTAAGCGCGCCTTAAGGAAACCAATTCAAATTCCGAGATCAGTTTTGTGGGTGTGTTAATTTTTTTCAGTTTTTCAGTTTTGTGAAACAATCGTGTAGACAGGATTGTATTAATGCAAAATACTTTTTCGTTCATTTCGTTGAAATATAACAGAATATATTTGTACAAAACAATTATATTTATTGAAAATATATTAAAACCTGATTTTTTCCTGATTTCAATTAGCATTAAAAGAGATAAAAGTTTTTCAACCATTTTGATCTAGAAACAATATAAAAACTAGAAAAAAACCCTAATCAAAATTTTCTACGTCCAGTTCGCTTCAAAAACTCTTAAGGAAAAAAGTCTGTTGAGGTATATTTTTAGAAAGCATGCCAAATATGCTGAATCGGTCAGTATGGGCCGATGCCGGTCCTGTGTTTAAACACAGAGGGCGGTGCGGTCAAGTAGGATCTTTGGCAGTATGTAAACAGATCAGAAGTGATTGACAATATCCTCGGGAACTTTTCGCTTTCTCAACTTCTCTAAATTTAAGTAGATAATCATCCTACATCAACATTTGCACAGAGGAAGTTAAATAGATTGAATCCTGTACAATTTCCTTTCCTTAGAAATCAACCTAACCAATATGAATAACCCATTATAATCTGTTATTTATAATTATCACATTATACTTGACGAATTCATGAGAGGACTTTAAGCGGAAATTCATGTAACATTCATTGAGAACTTTCCATTCCTGGCGAAGTACTTAATTGAAAATTTGTGTTTTTTGGCATTGTATGGGACCGACCATCTGCTTGTAGATAAGTATCACGTCAAAATGTCAATTATGCTGATGAATAATGCGCTTTTTGCATAGACCAAGGTGGATAATTTGCGTCAATGGAAGCTTTATTATGTCGCTAAGTCATAATGTTTTTCATTTAAAAGTAGACAGCAGGATGAGATAGAACCACGTGATCGCCTTGGCCGTTCCCCACGATTACAATTTCCTTTTCAATTTTGTTTCTCTGTTTGGGCGTGAAAAGCAAATTTGTTTTTTTCTTTCCCATTATAGACCGGCATCGACCCTTCCACTCTGATCAACAGGACGTACGCGAGAGATACCAGGGTATCTCACCCCTTGAATCCCAACCCCTAATCTATACTCGACTTACACACCACTCACGAATCGTTTCTTTCCATCCTCGCTGAAAAGCATCCCTAAAAACTAATTAAATTTCATAAAACATTAACCCGAATGGGGTAATAAGTTATAAGAAGGGGTGAATTTTTCATATAAGCCGCGCTTTCGAGTTGCATTCAGATGCAGATCTGGACCGCCGCGCGCGAGAGGGCGCTGTTTTTAATAACGTACGGCACGGTCCGCGCTGTCATTTATATTACGCGGGCCTGCCAGTTTTTAATTTCGCGTATCTTAAAGACGTCATCACTGTGAGAGAGACGCTCGACGACGTCGCGATGCTCGAATTAAATTCACCCAGGCCAGGAAGGGATGATATTGCGCGAATAAATCAAGTGAGCAATGTCACCACTCGTTCACTTGCCTTTAATATCAATAATCTCCTCAGAAAATTTTGTAATAATGTTACATGGTGATGTTACAAGATTAGCAACCTGATCGCATAAATTTTCCGTTGCAATAATTTTAGCGATGCCTGCTCGTCAGCATCCATGTCGGCGTCTATATATATGTCCGCAGGTCATTGATAAACGGTTGATTAAGGATCTGCGGCTTAACGCGAGCACACCGAGTCCACTTCCGGTCCGAAGCGACGGTTTATCACACTTGAAATTGTTGTTCCGGACAGCTTCTGGCTTCATTTCCTGCCCTGAATTGATTCCAGACCAGTACGACTGTCCACAATACTCGACCAGACCCCGCACAACCGACTAATATAATACACCAACCGTATAATGTTCAGAATATTTCAGTGAGGGACTGAATTTTTCACGTTAGCATTTGCTAAGATACTAAACTCAGCGAAAGAAAATGTTGACGTCAACCTTATAAATTTAACTCTAAAAAACACAATAAAAACAGCAAAATCTTTTTGTGTATGAAACCTAACGAAATAAAGAGACCAATTTCCCGTCATCCCTTTTCAGATACACACAGGAGGGATTAATTCAAATTTTTGCCCCGAGTAAAAAAAGCATATGTGTAGTCGTACAATTGAAATTGAATTGAAAGCAATTAAGCCCACCAGCAAGCCTTCGCTTGAAAATAAATCTTAACTGGGTAACTCAAGATTGGGTTTTGTATTAGCCGACTCTCCCCCTTCCGTTCGAATATGATACGCACCCCTACGGCGAATCAAGCTCCATTCACATCACAGCGTAACGAACACTTCATATTCAACACTCAACTTTGCCATATTTGATATTCCTCCACTTATGTCATGAGTCATGACTAATACTTAGAAAATATTACATAATTATTATAGGGATAATCATATACCTACACGATTTATTTCTGATATATTTCTTTCTGCACCACATATCATGGAGTATCTTTGCGCACAATCATTGTGAAGTGGGCTTGACGAAATTATAGCGTCGAATTGAACATGGGTAGCATATGTGTCAGAGCCCTATTTTAGGGGTTCACCCTGTCAGTATAAATACGCACTTAATTGGATTTGTTTATGCGTACGTTGTGTTTGAATATAATTCTGAGTGGTCTGAAATTGAATAAGCTTGTATGGGATATTGTCGTACACCCTTCCTCCTTTTGCTGTTATTGTGTGAGATCAATTCTAAAAATTAATATGGCTATTGATCAGGCGTACTTTTCTGTATAGAGATTTTTTTAGCAAATCCTAATCGGCTGCGCCAGTTTACCTTGGCGAGAAAAACATATAGTCTTTACTTGAAAGAAATATGTTGAAAGAAGTCTTTTACGGTGATTCTTCTGCTCAATTGTAAAACATTTACCATCTACTAGTATTTGAAGTGAATAACCATCGTATATTTAATCTCGTCAATTCAAAAGTAATAAGATTATTACGAGGAGACGTCAGAGGGGTGTAGTAATGATTCCTGTACATTTTAGTAAAATTGGCCTTGCACATTAACTTGGAAGATTCGCGTTAGGAAGCACTCCGCAAAATGAAATTGGGTCCATCATAAGACCGTTATTCATAATTACTCGGCATAAATCCGGGGAAGCTACAGGAAGATAACCCCACTCGAGGGAGAGACTATCCGGCAGGATGTGTCTTCCTTCTTTAGAACAATGTTATATACCTTATATAGCTTATAAGACAGAGTCCTGGGGAGGTTGGTGGTTCTACGTACTCCTCGGAGTCTGTAATCTTCGGAACGAATCTGCGATATTTGATCGTAGTTCCCGGGTTCGCCGCAATGGTGCTATTCCAATAATTGAATCGCTCTCCAATAGCCGTAATGCGCTAATAATACGTCATAATGTGCGATGGTATCGCCTGATGGGATTGCTTTGTTTCGAAGAAAGGGAGAGACGAGCACCCCCTCTCTCTCTTATATATATATATATATATATATATATATATATATATATATATATATATATACTGTGCAGCTTCTTAGCTCTCAGATAGATTGGGGAGATGTAATACAATTTAGTGTAGATATGGAGTCTCCAGTCTACACTACATGTGTGCGCTAGACGGAGACAGATTCGCCCAAATAATGGATTAGGTTATAGATCGGCAACCTTACGCGACACTGTTGGACCAACTTTACCTCCCCTCTTACCTCCACAACCCCGATGGTCCTGGTTAATAGAAAGATAAATTAATGTAAAAGTTTTTGGAGTGGATACTCACAAAATCAGTCAATCGATGCGTTCATGTGCAGTTTTCCTGCAACTGTAATGATTTACGGATCTGTTTTTCATTTATCTAATTGAAACATAAGGTGTTTTCGAATATTTTGCACCGTCAACACTTTTTTACACCAGGTGATAAATATTTTTGATTTTCATAATGCATCAATCGGATAAAAAAACATTCCTAAGAATATTAAGTAGCCTACATATCAGGCGTATAGTACGCGTACGCTCATCCCCACTCCAAATGCTTACGAGCATACCTTCCGTTCTTGTTCCATGGTCAATTTTTTTGTCTCAGCCGACTAAGGTATTAATTTTTTATGCTTCACCCTTCTGTTACCTTCGTTGAATCGAATAAATTATACACAATTACCTCCACTGTGTATAAAATTTTATTTGCAGTACTTTCGTACTACCGTTTGCCCAATTACCATTTATATTAGTTATTAAGATTTCACTAGAGGTAATGATTGGTTACCTGCCGATGTATCCGCTATGGCGAGAGACAGGAGAACCCTCCGGCCACCTAATTATCATAACGAGTGACAAGTTATTCCGAATAAAAAGCACACCCGACCGACGCAATTAACTTTTTCGATTTTCAATTAACGATAATGAAGACTTAATTCAGGCTAGCTCTCCGACGGACGGACCCTGTCGTTATAAAATTTACTTAATTGTATTTCATTATTGTTTGAGATAGACAGGACGACGTAAAGAAGTCGCAATGAATATTTTAAATTAAATTTTTGTTGTTTTACTTAAAATAAGTGGCAAGCATTGATATTTTATATATAATGCAAAGAATGGTGTTTAAATCTCTTCTATCACAGATAGAACAACAACATCGATGTAATATTTTTGCGAATCTACCAGAAAATATTGCAATTCCCATTCGGAAAACGTTCAAAAACAATTACCGAGCGAAACGGAATCGATTAAATTCTGTCGTTGCCGTATAATGCGTCTGAAAATAGCTCGAAAAAAAAAGGCGCTCGTTTATATATATTTTTTCGATACGGGAACCTGGACACCGTGTTGGGGTAGTAGGCCCGGAAAAGAAACGTATTACGGTAATAACTCGATAGGGTCGACTTGGAGGATTGAAAACCAATTTCGGGCAGACACTGGCGTCCGAGAAGGGGGACTCTAATACAATTTACATATATCATGATAAATTCGTCCTCTCATACCCCTTACCGCCACCCACCCCTCACCGACTTCCCGCAAGGCCATTACCGCGGACGCGAGATGTTTAGATTGAATCCCCCCCTTTAAATTCTGTGTATCAATAGCTGCTCGCTTTTATTACATGTTTATTATAAATTTATTACTGAGAAATATATTATTAATTTCACCAGTTCATAATAATGTGTTTCGTAATTTCGATCTAGTAATTTGCCTAGACACAAACTGTTATATCTCGTTTAGTACCTACTGGAGCATGTCAGGCCATAGTACTAAAATTTGGCCACTTTGCAATTTCAATAATTAGCGCATGTGAATTTCTCCCCCTACCCCTTCTATACCACCATCCCATACCACTTTGCAACGGTAACGAGCCCTCTAGCTCGGACTGAACGTAGCCCACGATCGTTGTCGATCGGGAATTACGGGAGCAAAGCGGGAGAGGCGGCCTCCTGGTCCGAAACTGCGACGCTAATTGAATTCCCTGTTTGTGGATGCTTATTACCAAATTAGCGACGCTTAATTACCGATGTGTTTTATTAGTAAATAGCCTCGGTTGCTGCCGTGTAGCGAATGGGAGAGAACTGGACGGCTATGCCACGCTCTGTGGTCCCATGAATTAACAGTCAAAGCTTTGTGGACCTCCCCAGTCGTGCCAAATTACAACCCCCATATCTACCTGCAAGGGGACATTTTTTTATGGGTTGAGGTATTTCTCTTTTTATATATTTTTTTGTTTTATAGTGAAAAGCAACCAGAATTTTGTCTGGAAAAGAAACAGTCACACTAGGCTGTTTTTCTAACGTGCTATTTGCTACTGGCTGCTAAGCCAGCCCACCAGCGCTTATTTTTTGTATGTTTAATTTAAAAAATTCATTACTTTTGTTAAATATATCACTAATAATGTAATATTATAAATATGTGATTTATAATTTTTATTTTAAATAATATATTCAAATATTTCTTCAAAATTGAATAACCTGGATTATTCTTATTTATGCATTTTATGCATACAGTACAAGTATTATGTAATATTTATAAATTGCTGTGGCGTGTTGAGCTTTATTTGAAGTAGAAATGCATATACATATATGTACTATGTACTAATACCAATATTTTGTAAAATATATCAATAAATTTTATAATTATATAATTGTATATTATATTTTAATTAATGAATTGGGCGGAAAACTGATTGAATTACATTTGTGTTTAAAGTTAACATAAATAAAACATTAAATATAAAGTAGAAACTAAATTACGGATGAAAGCAGTAACTTTCGAACAATTTATTATTTAGAAATATACCTACTGGGAAACAATTGAAGACCTGAAAGAATTTTTTTATGAAAACATATAATTTAATTAATAATAATTGAAATAATGATTTAATTAATAATTAAAATAATTTTGTAAATAACTAATTGTAGTAGAGCCATCGACCTTTCAACTAAATACTTCAACTAAAATAGAATTTCTAATTTTATTGTCATCGTGGCCTTGCTTATGCAACTTATGTTATTTACACTCGTGTACAGTGCTTTCAAAATTTATGTCGGTTCAAGGCAGGTAGTCAATAAAACCTCACAAATTGGTATCAGATATCAAATATTTTATGGTTGCGACGCCTTCACCTGACAAAAGACAATGCATTGTTTCACTGTTGTACCTTGTACAACAGTTGACAGTTGACCTTGTAGTTTGAACTGAGGCTTGCTGATAGTAGCCACCAGCGACAGCAGTACTTTTGCTGGTAAACAGCGTAGTGTGACCACAAAATAGCCGCTGACTGCTGTTGCTGCTAGCAGTACGAACAACTAGCGGCTAATAAAACAGCCTAGCGTGACCGTGGCATTACTGACTTTAATTTTAAATAACTTGGATCATGCAGTGCCTTCCACACAACTTCCGACTACCTCGTTGTCACATTAAAGAGAAATATTCGCAAAGAGCTGATTTGTATTCAGGTAAAACCTATTGTATTTGGAAAAACTTTGATTGTATTATGTATTTATTAAATATTCATAGACAACGACGAACCGAGAAAGTGTTACTCATCACTCCTCAAAACTAAACCCACAAATTAAACTTATCAAACGGCACTAATAACGTCACCAGCGCGCAGTAACACAAATTACAGTCATCCGTTTATTTTATAACAGCGGACGGACATAAAGACCGCAAAACTTAACGACCGCATATGCATACATATACGCGATCATGCCGTTCATACGATAAACACATAAAGCAAATTAGCGGGCCAATTGCGACCAATTAAAATAATTCTCGGAAACTACGCGTATCTGTCTTGTCGGCCAGATTTACAGGGATCTTCCTGTCGCTTTTATACGCGAACACTCTCGCATATAACGTACGCCAACCGTGAGAAATCGCCCATACCAACCAAACAAATCATTAACACCACCTGTCCCCCGCCGTCGTTATGATTAGGATGTTTTCGTTAAACGTAAACGTTAATCTTTGCGTTCTTGCTCTCTCCGTTTGTTTTTGTTTTGATTTGGGGGAGGGTCTGTCGACTGCTCAGAAGGATGTGAATGTATCCTGTTCGGGAATAAGGACCGGCTTAGCTCGGTCTGGTAAATTTTTATAGAATTTAATGGCAAAGATGAGACTAAATGAACCTTAACTAATTAAGATATTTAGTAGTCGATCAATGCTCGTTTATCTATAGTGTTTCAATTTAAAATAATGATTCAGAATGGGATATATACAGGGCGTGTGTGTGTGCTAGAGAAGGAGGGTCGATTAAATGCTGAGTGAGAATGGTGATGCGCGGCAATTTTGTAAATATCCACCCGATATACGGAGAATGTGGTACGTAATTAGCTTTATCTAATCGAGTTTGTGACGGTCATGGAAAGTGCATTAATATACAACGATTCGGACGCCGAGCACCCGCCAGAGCGTTTCCGTCGCCCACACTGCTGATGAAGTCCATGGTGATGAGTGGTAATTGTTCAGAAGTGTTCGTACTAAAAAGTCATACAAATTTCCCTAAGTCGACGAAAGCAGGTTTCCTTGCGTTATCAAATATTCTGTGTACTGGATGTTCCTCCTACAATTTCAATAATAGACCTGCGAAATTTCGAAAAATATCTCTCATATCCTTACATACATGTACCGGAATAATTTATCGCCATCATAAATCCAGCGATCTTAATCCAGCTGCCTCATTAATCGCAAGTACAGAGCGAGATTGTTTTGGATTAACTCCAGTATTCGCTGGCTTGTGCGGGTGCGGCAAGACGCCCGCCACGATGCGTCGCGATGCGCTCGACTTGGGCATTTGCGGTAAATACGCAACGTAATTTACGATGATCGTCGGACCTCCGGGCCATTTGCAGCTATTTGTCCGCGAATTATTTTTCAGGAGATCAAACGGATCGCTTATGTTATTTTCGAATATATTTTCAGCGATGCTTTTTAGAGAGATGTCAGGGAGAGAAGGCAGTTTAGAACAGCTGAAATAACTCACGACTGTGATCTGCAGAGACTGAAAATGCAGGTAACATTTACCACTTTTGGTGGTCAGATTGTCACCAAAAACAATCATGTTTGTCTCCTGGCAATTCTAAATATATGGCTTATATGAACTATAGCCTTTGAAAGATCAACAAATAAGGTACATAATCTTGATATATCTTATTTTAAGCGATACAAAAGTCAAGCAGTTTGTGACGTAAACCGCGTTTACAGATAGATAAATGAATTAATGGAGATTATCATCATAATTCTTGCAATTAAAAAAAACGCATTGTACTTTTTGTGCAAACACTTTTTGATTATTGTACCAACTAAAATCTTTAGCCTTGACGTTAGTTACATTGTTGCAAAGGCTATTTGTTTTCAGTCTAGCTGACGTCAAATGGTGCGCTTTGAATGCCATTGGCGTCGGCGACGCTGCGAACAGCGGCCTCTACAGGCAGTCGGCTCAAATGTGGCACGCAAATGTAATTGGCAAATGGTAAATTAGATCATTACGAAGATAATCCGTGCATTCAGAATTTGGCGTGCGGACAAAGAGCGACACGAACGGCCCTTGCCGCCGCTGCCGCCGATGCCTCCGCCTTCAGCGCGGCGAAAAATGCAAATGCAATTAGTTTGGCAATTAGTACGGACCGGAGTTTAGCGTTTCGGCTAAGTTCAGAGAGAGGTAAAGCCAATTAACGCCAACAGTGGTAGTTGTGTCCCTAAATTTAGAACAAATAGATTAGACGGTAGAAGCGAATTAATTGAAACACTTCGCAGATGAGAATGCTTACTATCTAATTTGGATCGTCAATATACAAAATAGACAAAATTTGCTAGGGCCTGCCTCAGACCGGCTCTGTTTTCCTCCAAACACGCAGTGTAGGAGTTGTAAACAGACCCCCAACGTTCGCGGTGTTGAAATTTGTAACGAGATAATTAGTGACATCCTGCGACAAGGTTTTAACATGTGCGACACAAAATAAACATTAATGGTGAATAGGTTCAACATATTGGTCAACAATCAAAGTCTAACACCAAGAAATTATATTTTTATCCGATAATATGGAAGAACAAATATTTCCTTTTGAATATTTTACCTTTCTATTTTATCCTTTTGAAGTTTATTATAGTCATTGACAGCTTCAAAAGTTTTTATCAGAATTAACCCATTTTGAAGATAATTCCGATGTTTCAGTATTTTTTCCAAACTGAACTAACTACTAAAACTTTTCAATTTAAAACGATCGTTTCATGAAAGTAAACATTTATGTTGCTTCGTTAAATGTTTTTAAGAATGTAAATTTTCTTAAAATTAGTAGTGCAGAGTGCAGTTTGTTTTTATAATTATCTCAAAACGAAATGAAGCTAGTTATTTTTGATACTAGGTGACTAAATGAATCAATGAATTGATCACCATTCAAAATTAAATTTGATCTTAAATACTGATCATAATCGGTCATCTCTCTTTTCATACACCAACTAAATATACTACCTACAACCAAATATACATACAGTGTTTACATTTTTATTCCCCATTATTTATTAAAAACTACGGAATTAAAAATCAAGTATGCAGTACGTTTTCATAGCTATCTCAAAGCCAAGATAAACGAAGTTGATTGTTTTTAATAATGTGCGCCTAAATCAATCAATGAAGTGATCAATTCATTCAGAATTAAACTTTATCTTAAATACTGATAATCTTGCATTTCCCTTGCAATACTATATAAACACTCCAAAGTACATAAATGGTTCAGTTCATACACAAACTTTAGAATCAAGAATCAAGCATTACAAAGAGTAATCAAAATGAAACTTGCTTTTATACTTTTATTCGCCATTTTCGCTACTTTTTGTGTGACTGCGGATGACCCAGAACAAAGTAAGAATATTTCCATATCAATAATTTTATTTTATGTAAGGTCATATCTGGATATTGTGCTTTTAAAGTAGGTACTTGTAATTCTATATTAAAGAATAAAATGTACTTTTACTACAATATGGTTTCTAAGGGACTTAAAGAACTGGTGTTAAATGAGACTTAATACATAATCTTAGATGTCATCATTTTTTTTTTAATAACAAAACTGTATTTTCATCAGTTATTATGTTGTGGTTTAATAATATATTATTATTAACTTTGTGTATTTCTAGCATGTCCCGAGAACGAATCAATCCGTTGTGTTTGCGCTGAGCAAAGATGTCCAAATCCAGGTATTTTTACTTGCCAGTGGTGCAGATTTAAATGTACCTGTGATTTTAGCAGACCGAGGAATGCCACTGGTTCCTGCGTTACTTGGAATGAGTGTTAAAATGTCCATTCAATTCCAGTCAAGATGATTATAACATGTACTTATAAAATAAAACATTGGCTTGATTTATGGTATTTTGTTCCTCAGCACAATACAAGAAAACGAGATAATCTAAAGTATCAGTTCCTTCTACTTTATTTTAAATTGATTAAATCGTATCAAACTACGATCTAAAGCAAACATTGACCAGGTTCAGCTATAACTACGTATATTATCAACATGGCATAAACGGCCATAATTGCGCATGTATGTAACGTTGATTACCTAAACGAAATATTTAGAGTACTAATAGCACTAATCGGGCATTTCGCATTAAACTTGACTGCCACCGACCACGTTTATTAATATAGTAATTTCGCAAAACGCATTTCATTCACGTTTATGTTTACAGCCAGATTTATTTTGAACCGTTAGTTACAACTAAAGGCAAATGTCCTAATGTTACGACAATAAATAAGCCTCAAATAAAATTAAAATAGGTTCATTAACCCGTTCAATCAGCATTAATAAGTGACAAAATTAACGGATTACATTCTACAATAATTGCGACATCAGCTAAGTGGCAAGGCAAAAGAATGCAAAAAAAGCGAAATGATCGCAAGCGAGTGATTATAAATAAAAGATAATTATTGCGGTCCTACGGAGGCGATAATGATATACAATTACGCGATTTAAACTCGGTCTAATTAATAGCTAATTAATGAGCCAACCAACGTTCAACGTTCAGATAGAACCGACCCTGTCGTGAGTAAATCTAAACTCGCTATTGACGCAATTTGTGTGGATACAGCGGTCAGCGAGTAACATTTCATATCCCGTCAAATACGCATTCTCTTCTCGAAATCGGAATTAATTATTTATTAATGAGATAAGTAAGTGTACGAGTGAATGAATTGTTGATAATTAGGGTCAGAGCAAGTCGCCTTTAGTTCGATAACTCGACCATCTGAGTGGAGACTTCACAACATGGCATTTAGTGAGAAACGTAAACAAGATTTCGCAGAAGAAAAAAAAACACGAATTGTAAATATTGCTTAATTCCATACTTAATAGTATTTTAGCTTACGTCATGCGTAACACACGGAATCTGTATATTTTTTAATCAATTGCAAGAACAAATAAGAGTACAACTGCGAACAAGAAAGCATCTATTAGCGAACAATCAACATGTTTGTCTGCAGGAAGTTTCGATTAGATTTTCACCGAAAACTTTTAAATTACCGAACAACTTCTTCGTTGTCAGTAGCTCTAATCGACAAATGCAATTATTTAAATTGCGCAAACGTTGTTTACCAGCGAAATCTCGAATTTAATTCAAAAAATTTCTACAAGCCAAATCCATTAAAACGAAAACTTCCACGAGAGTAAGAAGAACAACCTCAACTATTCGGAGGCAATCAAGTTAATAGCTAAAAATCGATGGATCCATCCAGAATTCCAGCGCAGAAAAATAGTTTAGCGAACTCAACTTAATTACTCGACCGTTTTTTTCCTTAATTATAGCTACCAACAAACTTGTTTTTAATTAAGTCTTCCTCTCTAATTAAAATAACGCGATAAATACTCAGTCCGCCTGCAACTAAAAGAACCAAACAAAAAACTACGAAACTGCCAAACTTGTGTTTTATCTTATGCGCTACGTTTTGTCTACGATCGTTCCGAGAGATTCCAATAAATCTTTCAATACGTCCCGTCTTAAATATCGCGTAGGGCCCCTCTTCCTTCGGTTTGTTTAAAATGTAAATAGTACTCGATGCGGTTACATAAACCAGATGCTACTATTCGTAAACCCCCCTTAGTAATACGCCTATGGATACCACACGCAACGAGAAACACTTCAAACTGTTTAGTTCTCACTAATTGGGATCTCGGTTATTAGATAACGCAAACAAACCACTGAGTGATCGCCTAAGGTTAAGTAATATTTTCAGAATAGATCGAAACCTTTCTCAATTTCAGGATAACTGACCTTGAGATAAGATTATATTCATGTTTTTTTACTATTTATGGTTCATTTGTCCTAATTTTTATGTTTCCTTTCAGAGTTAGAGCAAATAACTCCTGGGCATGCATATTTATAGGGATTTTCTATTCATTTAGCATTATGTATGGAGGACTTGTCACATGTTTTAGAAATTAGGATATGCTATTTCTCATATTTCACCCTGTATAAGTGATTTTTGTTATACCCCTTTTGAATTCTCTTGTATGCTGGCACCATATGTCATAGTAGAGCTAACGTTGTTTGGATTTCTAAATTATGTCAGATGGTACAACACCCACTCATCTGTCATTTTATAAATATGAAGTGAGAAGCACGCTCATTTTAGTTTGAGACCACCACGAGGTCACTCACTGTAGGTGGTTTCCTACAAGTGATGCAGAAGGGGCAATTCTGGCACGCAGATGGCAACCATTAGCAGACAAGTGTGAATATTGCCAGCGGAATTGTTTATATAGCATCCATTAAGGTAATTAGTAACTGGATATTGCAATATTACGGGACATCTGTGCCCTAGCACACTCGAAAGAATCGTATTGTCTAAGAACTATTTTAAGTTTAGTTGCGGTCGGGATTTTTGTTCTTTGAAAGGCTTAATAACACTTACTGGAAGGATGCATACTTAATTAACAACTTGCTGCTGGTAATATATACATCATTATGCTTCATAAAAAGCAATTTCCGCTCGGACTGGTAGTGCATATGTTTTGTCACTTGGCTTCGAGCGTAATGAATACAAAATTACTTTACACCAAGACGGAATTCGTTCAAAAATATCCCCAGGACATATTATAAGACCAATTTATTGACGATTTAAATGATATTAAAGTATATTAAAAATCATTAACAAACCATAAAGTATCATGCTAAAAAACGTGCTTATAACCCCTTTGACATAGAGACCTGTTGCCTACCACCCGCTTGAAGGGGGTGCTTTTCGCCATCCCTTCGATCTCTCGGAGTATCCTGGTGGGTTTGTTTGTTCTTTTTTATCTCTGGTGTTCAGCCTAAGTTGTCAAACGTTTCTCTCTTTTCGTCTCGTATTTGCTAAATGAGTTCTGCAGCTGTCTAAATATAAGGCATATTTCTTGGGATGTTTCTTGGTTAGGGGTGTGGTAGGGAGGGGGAAAAGGCACGCCAACCGTGCATGAATGCGTGGTGACAGCGATACCCAGGAGACTTTAAGGATTTATCTGTGTTTATGTTGGGTAGTTTAAGTATTTACTGGTATTTAGACAGCACGTACGAAAGACGAAAACGGACCGGATATAAAAATTACTCACGTTTTTTTTTCTTAGAGCGAGGGTTGTGATTTATATTGGTTTAATAATAGAAGACATCAATTTTAACTTCATAATAACAGAATTGATCGTATTGGATGCATAGCTTCTAAAGAACTAGTACAATTCAATCCATATACGAATAATGGATTATGAGCACTTTATGAGAGAATGTAAGACTAGATCGGACGCTATAAAATAATATAATTTTATGGGTCACGGTACTAAATTTTCGATAAAAGTAATTTCGAAGAGTGGGGTGGTGCTCTGTTTTGTGTCGGGCCGAGTTCTTCCTTTACCATCGACATTTGTAACTTATCCAACCAATTCCAATTTAGTTAAAAGGCTCTGGCTACTGTACAGCCATCATTTTTACAAGAATCGACACTTATAACTTTAAATTATAGCCTCTGTCCGCCTCTTTATTATCCTGGTTAAAGATGATCATCCACTAAAACGCTAAATATACGCAGCGCCAAAAAAGGAACAGCTTAAAATTGTGATAAATTTTGATCTTCACTATCAATATCTTTTAAACTTTTAGGTAGTAGGCAGTTTTGTTTGCACTCTCGAAGAAGGAAATTATGGCGAGACCACGAGCACAGAGGCTATGAGCGATTGCAGCGATGTTAAGCACATAATGCAGGCCACACATGTTCAGAATCAATATGCAGGGATTTACTAATTGAACTAAGAATTGTATAGTTGAACCTCCACACACGCAATGATCGGTTAAACCATTCAGTTTAAACAATTGATATTTCATTCGTCTCAGTTTAACTGTTCAGTTGTGTTCAACTGAGACTGAAATACCCACACACGTAGAGGTTAAACTGTACATTTGAACTGAACAATTCAAATGTACAGTTTCAAATTTGAAGTCAGTTGAAAGTGAACGTGTGTGGTCGGCCTATCGCGTCTATCGGCCTATCTGATTTTAATTTAACTTACCCTGAAATTTGCTTAAGAAAATTTTCTCGTAACAATATTTGGCGACGAGGGGTCGAAAACGTGGCGTCGGGCATTAATCAATGTTGTATAAAATATAGGAGAGGTGGCGCTGTAAGCAGTAACCCTTTCGTCGGTAATTTTCGGCGGCACGGCCAACACAATGTATTTAGGCGACGCGATGTTTGTAATTATTTTCGGGGGCGGTTCGCCTCGCGATGTTAATTGCATTTGCATCTTGACAGTTTCTTGTTTGGCGCCTCGCGTTTATAGGTTAGGTTAGGTAAGAAAAGCCGTCGCCATGAATAATTCACCGACCCGCTTAGATACCAGTTGACAACGTTAATTGGATATAGAGGGCCCCGATTTCCAGATAATATAGATTATTCACGACTTACCCCTGTCTATAATCAGTTAAGTCGGCTTTTATTTTACTAATTACGTATTTTTTTATTGATTTCTCATTGTGTATCTTTTTTGTTTCAGAATCAAGTGAGTACCGACCAATTGCTACCTATTAAATCGACGTAAGTAAGAAGTAAAAATTATTACTTAATTAAAATTGGCAAAGTTCAAAATAGTGGTCCCATATTGGACCCTTGCGGAACACTATACAAAACCTGAAAAATTTTATGTTGTTTTACACATTGTTGTGATTCAGGAGTACACAGAAACTATTTTTTGTACAACAACAATTTCATCATTATAAAATACTTGCACTTAACGTAATCAGCAAATCAAGTGACATAATCCATCCAATATCAATTCCCTAAATGAATCTACTAACACAATATGAGCAAAATCAATATCCGTTCATATTACGCCCATTAAAAGCAATACTGAATCAGTTGCGATTCAGTGTGGCAACAAAGACACGATCAATCGGTTCAATTAGGCTTAATGGGTTCGATTGTGGATCACGCATAGACGGGAGGCCTGATGAATTCTGGTGGTAAAGAGAACGAACCAATAAGTGGATAGATATTGGGCGTAGGTAATTTCCTGGATTGGTTATAAGAACAACACGAATTGCAATAATAAAATGGATTGGCGGATCCCGCCACCATCAATGGGGCTGAGAACGACACCGCAGCGCCGTCGGTCGTATCGCTATCTGTAATACACTTACCGGCCTCCCTGCATATATCAAACATCTGACCATTATCCAAATTGACTGTCGGTAATCAACTAAAAAGAATTCAATCCACTTACTATGTTCCACTAACCATACATATTTTGGAACGAACTCCAACAGAAACACTCTCTTAAGATGACGGCATGCTATATACAGTGCATTTTAAGCAGAAGTTTACACTTGAACATGCAATACTAGAGTATGATTATAAAACCAACGTAATGTCCATGAATGTCATCCAGAATCACCAAACATATTGGTTGAAATAGGTTTAGTAATAAACATTTACATGGTGTACCACAGGGTTCAATATTGAGACCATTGCTCTTTGAAATGTTTTGAAAACTATTCCGGTTTTCATATATTGAGACTAAGTATTGTCAAAGGTACATAATATGTACAATACCGACAAATTTGACACCTTATTAAAACCAATCTTTGAACTAACTTTTTGAAATGTAACATGTTACTCTACAACTTGCTGCTGGTTTTTTATTGGGTCAGTAAAATGGATACACTAAATATCCCTGGTTTCTTTGTCTGTGGGACAGTCGTGCAAAAAGTGAAAATTGGGATAGGAAAAACTGGCCGTCGCGTCAAGATTAAATATGACCGTAGGAAAAGCTAACATCGTTAACGAACCATTGATAAGTCAAGAACAAATAACTTTTGTACACTACATATTAAATTTGGGCTTATTAAACAGTTTGTGAAATATTTATATAAAAATGGTGTTCGAAATATATACGTTAATCATTTCCTGGCCTCGATACAGGAAAATTAGAACCCGGTATCTTTGGTGGACCACAAATCATATAACTTAGGTTGAACTGGAAACATGTACAAGCTTTGTATCAATTATCGAATTTTTTTTGGGAAATCACCAAGGTGAACAATATTAACAATACAAATCGTTGACAAAATGCTTCAGCATTTTGAAAAACTAATATGAGTACTAAGTTACATTATTATCATAGTCATTTAGGTAAATTTCCTGACAATCTGAGTGATTACAATAAAGACCAAGAGCAACGGTTTCAGTAGTATATCAAGATAACGAAGGAAAAGTATGAAGGCCGATGGTATTGACCATAGAAAGGAACTGTCCTGAACAAAAATACAATAGAAAACCACACACAAAACGTTTTCTTAATTTAAATTTGTGTTTTTTAATTCTTTTATTATTAATTTCAGAATTGTGTAATACGCCTCATGCTTTCAGTTGATACAAAATTTCAAATTACGTTGAATATGGACTTAGCAGGAAGTCCATAATTTGAAATCTTTGAATAAATGAATGAAGCATAGCAATCGTAACTATATAGAAGTACAAAACACTTTTCACATTTATGGTAAACCTTTAAAAAATCCCTCACCAACAAAAAATTGCAAACCCATTTCAAAGCCCATTAACCGCGCTTCAATAGCAACTAATCAAGCCAAACTATACACCAGCATGCATCCATCCATCCAACACAATCAACACACAATCATCCCTTATAATCCCTCATAATTGTTCGAGCCTAACGCCATCAGAACCGACCGAAAGAAATACACGAAGACCTCGATATAACACAATCCATCCCTGATTACTAGAAAATTGTTCAACAATCATTGAAATTAGGCCACTATCCGCGCTTACAGAGAGTCTCAAAGTCGAACCTTTTCGCCCCTTTAGTACAATCGGGCGGAATTAACCGGAGTACCGGAGTCCGGAGTAAAATTTTCGACGTGGTCTCGCCTGGCTCCGGAGTAAAGTGGTAGGGGAAAGCGACGCACACTGACTGCCTCTGTTTACGTTCCATTCTAGATTCTAACTCAGTTACCCTTCGACCACGAAGTGCGAAGCTCGTGGTGCACAAGAAGAAGATTCTGTGTACGTTTTTCTGCGAGAGCTCGAGTGTGTTGTACTGTTTCCTTGAGAGAGGTGGTTTTGAGAGTGTTTATTGTTGTTATTTCCGGTTGTTTTGACTTTATGAAAGAAGCGGGATTGGGTGGGATAATGTTCAACGAGGGCAAGAATGGTTTTCGACTGCAGAAGAACAACTCTGATGACAGTCCGGATACTTATAAAGTAAGGGTTTGTTTATATGTTGATTTGTTTTGTAGAAAAATTGAAGGAAAAGATGTTTTGTTGGTGTATTGAACGGAAATTATGGTTTGTCGTAACCAATGTGGTCAGTTACGTTTGCATATTTTTTTCTGAAACTAAACTCTAATTAGATATCAAGAAGTGAACTGAAACCGCATCTGGTATTTCCAGGATTTATTTAATATTATGGGAATTTGCGGATTGCATAAATTTTGATCACCAATAACTCTTGTAATCTTTATTGAATTTTCATGATTCCTTTAGCAAATTATACACGAATTTTTCGTAATTCTTTTTATCTAATACAATTTTTTAAATAATTATACCTACAACTTATTTGATCTGAAAAACAGATGATATTTTTGTGGCCCAAGTTTGGAACACCCTGTGGAACATTTAAGGATATTGGTCAAGTTTTTGTCTATTCAGTTTTTACCAAAATCACTTAGCAAAATAATGTCGTGTAATTCATTTCGATATGTTTACTGTCGAAGAAGATACAGTGTTTTAAATTAAACCTTACACATTTAACTTTCAAATAGGTAAATCATGTAAATTTAACTTACCCATAATACATCAAACAGTAGTGCACTTGGAATTGGCTGGATTTTATTATCATCTAAAAGCCAATCAAGTGATAGACACCTTATTAGTCTACAGGGTGTTTTAAACCTAGACTGAAGTCTTCGTTCTTCTCGTGCAATACGAAGTGGTAACAATTTTCTTTATATAATATCGAAAAAATCGTCGCAATCGCTAAAAACATACGGAAAGGGAAAAAGAAAGTATTATTTTTAGGTGGGCTTTATTGACGATTGAAATTTTGAAAACGTTTCACCGTCTGAGTCAGTCTTGACACGCGTTTAAATTTGCTGATTAATTTTTGCATCAACCAATCATAAAGTGAGAGTGTTACAACATAAACAGGTATTACTTGAGAACTAATATCAGTACAAATTCCCATTATATGTCATCAAATAACTATTAAATCATTCTATAACTTCTATAACAGTGAAACATATCTGGCTTATCCCGTCAAGTTAATTTCAAACTTGTTTTTTTAACAGCTCGAACAAACATATAATAGCACTTTTGACAGGAGGTTTTAGGAAACAATTGTAATGATTTTCCGAACCCATCTTTGAACGATAGCTACAAACGATGACTTTGAAAAAAATCTTAAGCAAATCATTTTTTCTTGCTAGAAACTTTAAAACCACTGCAGACTTTTTTTCTATTTGATTCGAGGTCATGAGAAGAACAGTTGGTAGCGATCGAAAATCTTCCAATTAAACCTTCCAGAGGCGTCCGGAGAGAGGGGCAGGGTCGGTTCGAACGGTGAAAATTAATTAGTAGCAAAAATCATAATCAATCTAAAGTACGGCAATTATCTGTTAAGATCATCAAAGAGCGTCTGGGAGCGAGTAATCAACGGCCTCCAATTAAGTAGCTTCTGGGTATAGCCGGTGCGGCGGTCTGGGCCGAGCCGAAATCAATCAAAAAACTAATTGAAAGCCTACCGTGATCCGGCGGGAATCCGGCGCGAGAGATTGCGGCGCTATCTCTCTCTCTCTCGATCGCCCCGACAAACTAACTAACCTAACCTCGCTCAAATTCGATCCCGATAACCGTTCGAACTCGTTGTCTCTGCGTTTCGTTGTCTCAACGTTCGTTGGTTCGTTGTCTGAACGTCCGTTGTCCCTACGTATCTCGGTTTCATTAATAATTTTCCCGATTCAATTTGGCATTTGACTTTATGTGATTGTACCGCACCATTCGATCGAGGGGTTTCTTATTGTGCGCCCCAGTTATTACGCGGTTTATTGAGTTTTACTTACGTTGTTTTTATTGGTCCGATCGGGTTGCGCGAGAACAGAGGAGAAAGACCGATCTCCTTCGGTCTTTATTTTTCATTATTTTCCCATTGTCTACACGTAATTGTTTTAGGATTACGTTTATTTCGCCGGAAAATATCGGTATTATAGCCCGTTGAGCTTCTATCCAGTCATCGATTCAATTTCTGCTATCTTTTCTACCGTTTGTTTTACTCCCCTCGCAATATTAAATGCCAAAGAAAAAACTATGTTTGTTACGATAATACACATTACTAATAATAATAATAACAATAAAATATATAATATAATAATTTTGTCTCCACTGGGAATTTGTACGATAGTTTAGTGTTAACAGTTCCTCAAGTGAACTAGCTCTACCATCAAAACCAGTGCCAGTGCAATATTATATTATATATCATCGGATAGCTAATAAAGCAAGTTACAAGCTGTAAAATATTCAGCATAGTTGATTAACTTGTTCAATTTTGAGACGCATTCGAAGTTAGCCATAAGCTTTTATAACAACCAATTATAATGGTAGCGTCCACACACAAACATGTATTACTTGAGAGCTAATATCAATATAAAACTGATTTTACGTAATCGGATAGCTGATATTTCAGGCTATAACTTCAGAAAATTTCCTAATGTTTCATCAACTAGATCAGTCTTGAGACCTGGTCAAATTTACCGAATTATGTTTGCATCTGCCAATAATGAAGTTAGTACGTCCGGACAAACACAGTTATTACTTGAGAGCTAAGATGAATAAAAAATTGCATTATACATAATCGGATAGCTGATATGTCAAGCTATAACTTCAGATATTTTCTTAATATTTCACCAACTTGGTCAGTCTTTAGACGCGTTCAAATTTGCCGAGTAAAGTTTGCATCTACCAATAATAAAGTTAGCACGTCCGGACAAACACAGTTATTACTTGAGAGCTAATATGAGTACAAAATTAAATTATACATAATGGGATAGCTGATATTTCATACTATAACTTCAAAAAAATTCATAATGTTTTACCTACTAAATCATTCTTCAGACACGTTCAAATTTGCCGAATAATGTTTGCATCTACCAATAATAAGGTTAGGACGTTGGGACAAAAGATGTTATTACTTGAGAGCTAATATGATTACAAAATTGAGTTATGCATAATCGGATTGCCAACAATTCAGGTTATAATTTCAGAAAAGTTCATAATGTTTCACCAACTAGATCAGGCTTGAGACACGTTCAAATTTACCACATAAGGTTGCAAATACCAATAATAAAATTAGCACGTTCGGACAAAAACAGTTATTACTTGAGAGTTAGTATCAGTACAAAATTGAATTCTACATAATCGTATAGTTGATATTTCATACTATAACTTCTGTAAATTTCATAACGTTTGATCGACTGAGTCAGTCTTGAAGCGCATTTAAATTTAACGAATAATTTTTTCACCCACCGATCATAATGTTAGCATGTTTACACATAAATAGGTATTACTTGAAAACTAGTATTAGTACAGGATAGCTAGTAAAACACTTTATGGCTACATAAAAGTTCAAGAATTTCTAGTAACCCTTTCACCTTTGGGAAACATACAAAGTTCCCAAAAAAATTATCCAGTACACAGAAGCAATTGACTTCGATTACCGCTACCCAAAGTGTCTACGATTCGGTAAGTGGTAGAGAAAAGGAGGCAGAAAAGTGAGTGAGCGTGCGGCGTGATGAATTGGGGGCGACGGCACGCTTCGCCGTGGAGCGGGAGAGAGAAAGAGAGGGCGAGAGTCCTGCAGGAGGGTTCGGGAGTGGGTCCTGTTCGTCGGGACAATATTACCGTGAAATTGATCGGTGAGTGCCTTCGGAACCGCTATTCGAGAAGTTCAGATGTTAAGCAAATCCCAATAATGCCACGCCGCCTCCGAAACAATTCAAAGCCCGCCGCCAGAGCTCGCTGCGACGCTGCTGCTATACGCTGATTATGGATATTGTAGTTTTCGCCCATTCGATTTTATCCAGCTATAGGGATTTAATCGCTTGTTCTATTCTAGATCCCCTGTTGGAAAATGTAGTTTAATCGTAGTTTTTCAATTATCGTTTTTGAACCAATTGCAGCACTTCGACTGTAAAGGTGAATTTTAAGAGAAAAGAAATATACGCTTGAATATTATCTTTAGGTACTTTAAACATTTCTCAAGATCAAAGCAATGTATTCATAAATTTCATTTTATGAGAAGTCATAATCTGTTTTATGGTCAATATGTCAAGATGTATAATTAAAATTTCTATTATTCCTGGTTTTCAAGTTATAGTTGTTAGAATACAAGATGTACGGTTTTGACCAAAAAATCTTCGGTAAATTTAATTGCTCACAAAAAGCGAATAAACTGCTATACAACTTTCAAACTTGGTGTAATTGTAGCCACTTATGTCAGCTACCTGATGACATATGATTGTCTTTCCTAGCAACGTTAGTTCTGAAAATATGGATATTTTAGTATACAGCTGTAATGATACGATTGGAGTTAATACAAAAAAAAATTGTGACTTTGAATGTTTCCAAAGCCGTCGCTAAGCAATATAAACTTTTCAAATTTACTAAAGTTTTAGCATGGTGTGTCTTCTATCAGACGGTATATAATTGGAGTTCCTACTAAAATTGATTCTCAAGTTACAGCGGTTTCAGTGAGAGCATAACTGTTGCTATATGTATAACTCTGTTCGGTTTAGTTGTTAGATGTGTCTCCCAGGGAGAAAAACATCGCACAATATTTAATAATTTAAAATGGTTTATGGAAAGGGGAATAGATTTTGGGCGGAATCAGGCGTCGCTACACGATATCTTAAATGAAATCTCCATGGTTTTATGAGGCACGTCGAACGGGCACCCCGTTGCAATTTATAACTAACTGCTATCCCAACGCCGCCACCGAACTCACCCCAAACCACCCTCAACACACACCACCCCCATCCACCTCTAGTCGCAATAAAAACTCAAATAAATCCGGCTGGGAAGTTTTTAAAACTCCACAACTGTAGTGACCGAAACTGTTTAATTTCCTCCTAATTACTGAGAGAAGGCCGAACAAAACACGAACGACCATCTCACTTCAACTCTACCGGGAAACGCCATCTACCGGGCCTTGTCGCGTGCCCTGACCCACGAACTACAACGTCAATAGAACAAAGAGGCACTTTTCACAAGTTTTTTAATTAAAATTGTTAATGCCAGCCCAGATGGAAGAAATACTTTACGAGTTAAGTGCATTGCCTTCGGTTTATACGACAAGCGCACTTGTCGTGGCGTCGGTTCAAATCTAGGTACGGCCAATTTTTTTTTAATACTCATATACTTAAAACAATCTAGAAAATGGTACAAATGTATTGCTCTAATTGGTGTTATACGGGTTAGTTTTTATTTCCAACAAAATCGTCGTCGTTTTTTATTCGTTTTTGTTCTTGACATGGAGGGCGTTCTGTAAATAATTCAGGAACCCTTTTCCAGTGAAACCAAACACGAATCCGGCTTTTCTAATTAAGCATTACCTCCCCTTACGCTAATCTTTCCCGGGTCCAAATACAATCGATATTTTTAATTATACGGCGACACGACGCTGCTTGCCTGCTGCTGTTCCTGCTACCACTTTGAACCCTTTTATTTGTTAGTATAGTAGCTGAACGTCAGAACCATAGGCGTACATGTGTGTAGAGAATATCACCAACATTACGTCTTTTTCAATTTCCTATACACATAGTATTTATATATAGCGTTGGAAAAGTGGTTCCAGTTGTCCTGGCTGTGCAGCAGGACTCCCTATAGAGCTCCCCATTCGCTGTCCGTCTGGTCTGGTCCGGTTGACGTTTTTATTAAACTATAGAACCGGAGGTATGTTACACACCGGACTGCCTGGCAATATTTTATTATTGCCTTACATTATTTATCCTGCGGACCTTCCGTGATACATGGCGCAGTCGATATAGAGGATATCTCGCTAGATTTGCCAGAGTGAGACGGTCGACTGGACGACCAACGCGAAGGAGCAACTATAGGTGTCACTATGGTCGCCTTTCGTACGAAAATCTGACAGCTAGCCGTGCGGAAAATAATAAACGAAAACTGCCGGTTTGCAAGGATCAAGCTAAATGGGAGGCGCAGTAGTCGCTTTTTGCTAAGTAAAGTTTTGAAATTATTGTTGTGATACAAGTTTTTAAAAAGTTGTGCAGATTAATGGACTTTACCGTCCATTTTTACTTTCTGACTAGATCTTTTAGCTTGTAAGTGTTGCAATTGACGAGAAAAAGAGGATTTCAGCGGAAATATGCGTTTTGAGATCCCTTGAATCCATTGCAATGATTTCTGGAAATTGTCCTTCATAAAGTACTGCCTGTAAGCGTTTGAAACTGTTACCGCAAACAGAGCTATTAATTTTACTTTAAATGTGATCTAATTTCACATAATATCTAATGATCTGAAGATTATTAGAACAGCTAGCCAGTTTTTTTTAAGAAATACGTTGATACAAGATGAAATGATACAACCACTTCAAGAATGCATGTTAAAAACAGTTGCTGAAAAAGAATGGAGAATGTCCTTTAAACAAAGATCGGGCTATACGTCGTTTAACTTTCTGTGCACGTTCGTCAATTCTGAGCGGTACAAACGGGCACAAGCGGGCCGTCCGGTCTTGCTGCCTTGGCCTGCGGACCGGAAAAAACTTTATACTTGATTAGTAGCGTTAAATTAGGGGCCCCGCCGCGCCCCGCTCCGCCAAACTTAATTAAATTTTATATAATGAACTAACTGAGGAAATGCTGAACAAAAATAATTAAAAACCTAAATTCACCCTGGACGGCGGGCGGGGCGGCGGGGGACCCGCCTGTGTACAGTTTTAAGTGACAAACTTAATTAACGGGTTTATTCTTCGGTTACTTTGTTCCCCGAGAGGGGGCGCCCGCTCGCCCCTTATCATTAAATCATTCGCTTTGCTTTTATTCGGTGCGGAAAAGTGGGAGAAACCCTTTTCGAGCCAGACTCTTAAGGAAGACCTGTTTAGGCCCGTAATTTTTGCGAACGACGATGGCCCAAAGTCATGACAAGGAGGGGAAAATACGTCTTGTCGAAACGCCGAATTATTTATTTCGATCCGAAGGGCTTTTACGGTTATTTTGGGGTTATTTTTATTTTCACGCAGTCTAAACCGCAGTAAAATGATCCGAACCCAACGCAAATCTACAGTTATTGCCCTTCCAAAATCAAGTAACGATCTGTTGGTATGTTTCTTCTAAATTTTTATGATTTAGAACGAGTTTATTCACCTACCCATAAAGTTCTGCATTGCAATCTGCCAAATACGTCACCAAAAACAATCCAGTTCGTCCTCTACATATACTACGACTCTTCAATATTACTGCCTACCTCTTCTACTTACTGAGATTAAGCTCTGAATCGTGTACGAAATTTATACGACAAAACTTCTGAAATTGAAATTAAATCGCCCCAATAACATTAACCATCGAAAGGATATATTCCCCAGTTAAGGATCTTCTCAAGCTATTGAGATAACTTTAAATTATTTTATTTGGCTTACATGGAGCGCATAACTAACAATACTGAGGCACGGAAACGGTTCGAATCCGTCGACTTTACGAGCATGCAGTTGAATTATTGTCCATTTTACTACTGCACTATTGGAACAACGACTTTATTTACCAGCAGTTTGGTTAAGGTTTGATTCCATACACACCACCATTACTGTTTTATACCATTTTATCCACTTAAGAATTACATATATGTCAACTGAGAATTCAAGATATGATATTTTATGCTCCAAAACTGTGATGTCGAAATTTTCAATACTAGTTTGTTTTTTTTTTTTTTTCAGATAAAACGTAGGGCTAACGGCCCAATGATGACCATGGACGTATCAAAGAATGAGTCATCAAAACCGAATTCGGGAGGGCCGCAGGAATGCGCTGGTTGCTGTAAGCCAATCACAGATCGCTTTCTGCTGAAGGCGCTGGACTTGTACTGGCATGAAGACTGCCTGAAGTGCGGTTGCTGCGACTGCAGGTTGGGCGAAGTGGGGTCCACGTTGTACACCAAGGCTAACCTTATCTTGTGCAAACGGGACTACCTAAGATTATTCGGGAATACCGGTTATTGCGCTGCCTGTACAAAAATTATACCGGCGTTCGAAATGGTCATGAGAGCCAGAAGTAATGTTTACCATCTGGAGTGTTTTGCCTGTCAGCAGTGCAATCATAGGTGAGTTGAAATATGTTTTTTTTTTTTTTTTAATGAAAACTAAGATTTTATTCGAATTCAAGTTAATCTATACTGTAACAAGTAATGAGAGGTAAAATGATCCTGAAACACATGACTCACGTGATAAACACGCCTCGCATCGAGTTTTCCGGGATTTGGTCACCTCTCTCATATCGAGTTTATGAAAATCCGTTTTACGGGCGAACTTGATCCAGCTGGGACGTAAATCATAGCACATGGGGAACACATAGGCGTGCACAATCCGTATCGGCGGCCAGTGGCGTGCACAAAAGCTATTTAGCTGGGCAGTCCGTTCGGTGGCATAATAAATCAAGGTGTTAAACATTGCCAATGAAAAACTAACCGATGTACGCCATATTTCTCGCTTTGAAAGGCACTAATGTCGCGAATGGGACGCGTAAATTGGCCGCCGCCACCGATGGCAGCGAACTCTACCGGGTAATAATTGAATAACGTTTCGGGCTTTCGGAATTTATCGACTGATTTGATATAATATAAACGGTTATTTTAAAAAGTCCGAACAGGGTTTTGATTCCATTGTTGTGGTGGAGATTTATTTTTAATAGGAAATCAAATAATCGAAATTAATGGTCAGATAATGGCCTCTCGACTGCGCCAGTTAATCCTTTCATTGTTCAATCGATTCTGATAAATTATTGCCACGTTCGATTGTCAAATAACAAATTTCTCCGACGATTTTATTGGCAAGAATAAAATGACAAAAATCAAACTTGTTTTTGGATATAGTGGAGATTTTTAAAGACTCAAAAGCGCTTTTTTCTCATTATAAAACCTATAATTATCAATAAAGCGTTTGTAATCACAAAACAATCTATCAGACATTTTGAGTCACCATATTTGACGAACACTTCTTGCAAAAACATAACACTTGTTGTTTTCTCTAATGCACTTCGGAGATGTGTGGAAAAGGCGGAAAGTTATCTGCAAGTAACCATTTTGGGGTTTTCGCTATAAATGAACACGTTAAACATTGCACGTGTATATTTTTGTCTGAAATCGGGTGAGAGAACAACAATGCCTTTTAGCTCCAGACACATTCATATACATGTATATATTTCGTGGTACTCAACATTTACCCAAACTAAATTCTGTCAAATCACAAAAAGCACAAAGAATATTTTAAATACTAAACTGAAATGCGGGAGAACAATATTATCTAACGCAAGTAGACGTTTCAAATAATACCAATTGCAAAGGAGTTTTGGTTCTGATCTTATCTAGTGACATCAGCGCCTAACTAGCGGCAGCAGAAGGTATTAATTGAGGGTAGACTTCCCCGTTAAGGTTAAAATATACGTAGTCTAGCCATACAATGCGACTCTCGCGTAATGACTATGATTTACAGCGCCAATTAAAATGTTTATAAAAGGTCCTATATCTGCAGCAGGTCGACGGTACTATGCGGCCCTTTTAGCTGAACCCACGCGTGTGTCTCTTTGTTTTCCGTAAAGCGAGCGTCCGTTTCGAGTTACAATGACGAGAATTACTGGCCCTTGTGTCCCGGCATTCTGCGTAGGCTGTAATGTCCGTATTTTCAACGTTCAATAGGCCCGGAATATTAAATATCAATTTTCGATTGTACCCTGTTTTGTTACCTTCGAAACAATGGTGACGATATATCGTATTGTCGCGATGTTTACTGCAGCCAATCTAGGTTGCATTTGGTTATGGGATTTTTTTTGTTTAGTGTAGAATTACTTCCAAATGGGTAACAACGAATTTGGGAACTCAAATTTAGCTAACAGAGCGAATGCGGAAAACAATTCAATTGTCGGAGTTTGGGACATAAAAAATAAAAATTGGAAAACAAAGCGCAGCGCTGCTAACTAGGTCTGCATTGTTTTTTCGGGGTTTGTTAATTTTTAAACAGTTAGCGGGTAATGCGCGCACAATTACTGTATGACATTGTTTGGATGCTAGTACTGTTCCAGTCCAAAAAAATAGCGAAATTTAATAAATGACCTAACAGTGGAAAGGACCCTTTCACACAGCGCGGATTGATCACTACGGAAAATAATACTGTCTGTCTGAAAGGGTACAGTCAATACCTTGTTAATTTAATCATATTATTAAAGCATTATTCTGTTCTCGCTCATGGAGCAGCACATAATGATTGCGGAGTGTGGTTTTATACGGTAGATATGCAAAGTCGGGGAGGGATGATGGTGGTGGTTTTTATGACCAACCATGCATCGTTATTATCTCAAAATTGTGAACGCAGAGCGAAGGGAAATCCTAATAATTGTCGAAAGCGATGCAATACAGCACAGGTACCGCACGGGTACAAAAGCATTCAATAACATTTCTATTCATTCGCGTTTATTAGCGGCGATTTGCGCGTAAATGCCCGCCATAAAGCGCGAATCTGAGCATCCGATAGCGACCGCAGAGCGCCCTCTGCCGCGGTGCGCGAGCACTAGCCGCCATTGTTTCCCTGATTGTTAAATTTATGTCTGTACAAATTAAATCTGCACCCGGCCATGGCGTTATCTGCGGTACCCCCGACAAAAGTTGACAATCGGCCACCGCGGCCAGCACGGGGATGACGCACCACACCCCAAACTACACCACCCCCACGAACCCCGCAGACCAAAAACGCCGAAATACCCCGCGTCGTTACTGTTTGTCCGGTTGGTGAATACGGCTTTGTTCTTTGTTCTGTTGTTCTCTTGTTTTAGATGCGTAATTACGTCAATTTGGCGAGTGCAGCTAGCCACAATAACGACCCCTTTATTAAGGAGTGGTTACCAAAAGAACTAAAATTTTGATTAAAATTTTCAATGCAATTCCGTACGTATAATTTGAAGATTGGGGGACAAATAACTGAAATGCAATATGTGGACCCTTTCACACAATGCGGGTTGGTCCGTACGAAAAACGGGTTGTCTACCGTCCGGATTCAATTCACACGAGGTGCGGTTCAACCGCAGTGTTGAAGCAGCAATGTAATAGCCATATGGTGTTTCCACTGAGATCGTGAATAATCCAGGTTATTCAATTTTGAAGAAATATTTGAATATATTATTTAAAATAAAAATTATAAATCACATGTTTATAATTTTATATTATTAGTTATACATTTAACAAAAGTAATGAATTTTTGTTTTTTAAATTATTTATTATAATCGATGGTTAGTATTTTCTACATTACCCACATTTGTCCTGAGCCAGCAGCGCAAGCTATAAATAGCGGCTAATGAAAATTCGACATGTTCAACATTACAAGCAACACTATCATGGTTAACTGCGGCTAATAATCCACCCCACATTTTGCATTCCAATCAACGTTGCAGCATAACTTTTCATTATGTGATCGGTATAAAGATTGTATGGCTTAAAGCCCTCTTTATATATTGGGTGAATGTTACCTCACATAATATTTATAAAACACATTTCAAAAATACATAATTTCCTGAGTTAACAGCGCTGGTGGGCTGGCAGCTGCTAAACTCACTCGCCTGCTGGTCAAACAGCCGCTGCTGAGTGGTCACACTATGCTGTTAGCAGCCAGGAGCAAACAGCACCCTAATAAACCCTAATAAAATAAAAAAGGGTCCTTAATTTGTTGATTTTGCAGAAGATATTGTAAACGTAGAAAAGCTGTTATGCTCTTTTTATTTTTATCCAAAAATCTTAGCAAACCCTTTTTTATTCAACTCATTATCGAAAGCAGAACTACCAGCTCTTCGCGAGCAAATGGTATACCATTTTGACAAGTTAATTCAATATTATGCGACGGGAGGGGGGAGGGAGTATGTGGCGTACTCCGCACAACACGCTGTGAGTAATTGCATATTGGTGCCATTTGTCATCTAAACGGATTAACTCACTTCGCATTATGAGTAGGTACCAAAGCTGTTTTCTGCGTAGATAGGTACAGACTAAAGCCTGAAGGAAGTGATTTGTCTAGGAATTTTTGTGTTACCTCTGTGTGGGTAATCAATTGCTTAGTTGCGAGAGCTATGATAGGTGTGTGCATAGCGGTCGCTCGAACTATTGAAAATTAACATATAAATAAGATTGTATGATTAGTTTCTTAGAATTTGTTTGCCTAGATGAATGTTTAATTTTTTTGTGGGTGTGTGTAGTAATTGTTTGCAAGTAATAGGTTTGCAAGAAAAGAAATTGCCAAACAAATCAAATAAGAGTCTTAACACCAAAGTTTGGAGTGGTCCTCACCTAGCTTTGATACATTGAAACATCTAAAGCTTCTGGCATTCTTCAATTTTGTGAAACCATAGCCACAAGTCAAATGTACGTCAAATATAGGTTGCATTACGTTTCCGGGCATGAAAAAAAAGATACAACAACTTTACGAATTAGAGCCAGAGAATCGTATATCACTGGTGTCTTTCCGGGACAATCTGATTTAATATTGACAGCATGACCGCTCCGGTCTCCGTTTCCGGTCTCGGTCCAATCGCGAGTCCAAACTCAATATTAACCAAGTGCCTCGCAGTGTCCCCATCTGTAGGACAATAAGCAAAAGGAGAGAGTCGGCAGCAGTGTCGCCGGATAGGCCACATATCTATCTAACTCAAATAGGCTGCTCCAGGAACGGTTCCCGGATGATTTCCCAATTGGCTACTAAAATGTTTAAAAAGATACTGGGCGGCACTGGCTCCTTTGATTCGAAAAAATATCGCTTCCTGCTCGTCAAATATTCAGAGACGGTTGCTCCCCTGTCGCTAGGAGGACGACACCGTTGCTGCTGCACCGTTGAGACCGGCGACACATTGCCACAACCAGGTTACTACATTCTATAACCAAAAGCATATGTACATTTTAGATCAAATTATTTTGATCATAACAGTTAAGAATGACTATTTATTATTGATACGTCTTCTTATGCAACCGAACAATCTTGCGAGTTCGGTTGCATAAGCAGCGGTAATAGTTTATCCTTACACAAATATATGGAATGTTATGTGTACATTATCATTATTAAATCTCTTTCTTTCTAATTGTTGCAGGTTTTGTGTAGGAGATAGATTCTACCTATGCGAAAATAAAATCCTTTGCGAGTATGACTACGAAGAAAGGCTAGTTTTTGCAAATATGGCGTATAATCCACCACCATTAGCTCATCTCAAGAGACAGACTTCTATTCCTCCGGTAAGTAAATTATTCAACATGATAACAACACATCCTACAGTATATCTCATCAAACACCCATGAGATATTTGGCGGAAATTTTGAATTGCCTTCAAATTTTATTTTGTAAGAAAATGAAGAAACATATCAATCAAGATTATACAAACTATTGTAATAATATTATTAATAATAATAATAATAATGATAACATAATGCCTCTGTTAGTAAAAAAATCTATTCCAATCAATAAAAGCGAACTAGATTTTGGTGTACAATCCACAAATACGAAACTAATCGTAAATACTGAAATTACAAAATTTGTAACGCTTCTTTCAAATGGTGCCGCGTGACAAATCGTCCTAGAGAAAAACTGATTATGTTCTATCCGACAATGATACCGATAATTTCCGCTGTTTAATGTAAAAATTAACCGAACTTCCTTTTAAATAAAATCAAAACGGACAAATACATGAACAACAAGACACAATAAAAACGGAAGTTCGCTATTTTTGCGGTTTACTTTCACCAAAATATTATTGTCACTTGTTATTCCCATTTCTTCTTGTAATATTACGATAACACAACTTTAAGGATATAACTTCTTATACAGTGTGGAAAGAAATAAAACAGATTCCTACCAATACATTGCTAACTAACTTAGGTTAAAATTGACTAGAAAAAACTTGAACCAAGGTACTAATTGTTCCACAGGTTTTCCAAATTTAGACCACTAAAACACCATGTCATTTACATGGTGTTCAATTGAGTTATAGGAATAATTATTTAAAAAATTGTATTAACTAGAAGCAATTTTAAAGAATTTCTCTACAATTTTCTGAAAGAATCATCAAACTCCATCAAAAATTACAACGAAAATCAATAACAAACCCAAGTATGAGTCCAAAATACATTTTTTCCTCTGTCTGTTACAGAGTTCCATACCAAGCCAGATGATGAACGGCCACAGGCCTACTGTTCCATCGTCAAACGGAGACCTGAACAATAACATGTCCGGTTCCGGCCAGCCACCGCCGAATTCAATAGCGGCGCAGTCGTTTCAGACGGCGGGACATTTGAAATCGTCTGCTATGTCTTTAGGAGCGACCAGCTGAAATTGACAGTAAATTCTGTGAGTGAACTTCACGGAATTTCCAGCAAAATAAAATAGCGTTTGTACATACATAACTTAGGAGTGGGCATGAAGTCCCAACGATTGTGAAAAGATGCTCAAAAGGAAGCGTTTTGTGCAATATGTAAGAGTTGGAATGGTGGAATTAATTTTTGATTTGACTGTATGATATGTATTATATGTATCGGTTGTGATAATTGAACCAGATTAAAAAATACGGTATGTTTCATGTAATAAATTGAAGAAATCCCAGTGTAAGTATGTATTTAAACTCATTCATACAAATTACTTACATTTATCTACATTTTTAAGGTTTATGTTGTCGAATAGTATTTGCTGAAAAAGGAAAAATGTACATACATTGTTAGTAATAGTAATTCCTTAACGTTGATAAAAATTAGAATTACTGTAAGGGTTATAAATTCACAAACTACAACAATCAAAGTTTACTAATGTGAGTTTTGCCCCAAAATGTTACTGTGTAAATATTTAATCTGCGATTAAGAGTGTTGCCATTTTGTTATTCTACCTTATATTGTCTGACGATTTATCGAAATTTGCTCGCCATATTTATTCAAATTTTGTCTTATCTTTGTTATATCTGTATCTTTTCTTTCAATCTATAAAATGTATGAAGATTAGGTGCCAACCTTCGAGAAGAAATTATATTTCAAGTGTTTTGTTTTATTTGTTTGTTATTACATCGATCATATGCCAATGACTTTGACCAAAGAAATAAACTAGTACGAAAATTATTACTTGTATTTATTATTACTTGTACTCTACCTATACCCATAACCTATACTTCATTAAAAAAAACATCAGTATCAACATGTGAGAAAGTGAACAACAAAAAAGGTAAGTGATGAAAAAATGAGTAACAAACTCTAACTTAAGAAGTAAAGTCTATGAAAACAAACATAATGTGGTATAGGATGTTACTAGGTTTCATAAGATGTTACTTATCTTCATTAGGTGCCCCTCTGCAAATTTTCAAAGCGTGTAACACGAAGTGGAAGCAAGTAACACGAAAAAGTGTGATATGATTTCACACGTCCCTTATGGTATAGGATGTTACTGGGTTTCATAAGATGTTACTTACCTCCATTACGTGCCACTCTGCAAAATTTCAAAGCAAATAACACGAAGTGGAAACAAGTGACACAAAAAGGTATGGCATGATTTCACACGTCGCTCATGGTATAGGATGCTACTAGGTTTCATAAGATGTTACTTACCTTTATCACCTGCCATTCAGCAAACCCACGTCTATACGTCTCTTCCGAAAGGCGGCGGGACGAGGATCTTCAGCTGATATCTATATTTGAACGCAAGACCTGCTAGCAGGAGATCAACGCTCTACCGCTAGAGCCACTCGCCCTACATAAATGGAAGCAGTAATCTGTAGTGTGGTAGCGTAAGAATTCTTGATATGACTCAGTATAGAGGTCGAACCATCTCATAGTTGAATGGAGATATTATAGGAACCATAACGTATATACATAAACTGAAGCAGTAACGAAGTTCTGCCATGTAAACATTTTGTCCCTCAGTACAAAAGCCGGATCATCTCATTGATGAACTGAGATGACGTGTATAATGTCAGTTCTCCATTACATTACAAACCGATGGGTACAAACCCTTATAGCACAAAAAAACGCTCCTCCTATTGATCTGTAAAGTTGTATATATATTTGAAATTACTGCAGGGTGAGCTGGTGTTAGTTTGGTCAAAATCGAATTAATCCCTTAGGAATCGTATGTGATATTTGCCACTTCCGGTTGTCAGATTGTCATAAAAAACAACCGTCGATTACAATACTTTCCTTCTACAGTACTTGTCGGAAAGTAAAAAGAAGCAGTAACAAAGTACTGTAACAACTGTTGATGTCCCTCAGTACAAAACACGTATCATCTCATATGGACAGAGGCATTGCATGAATCATAGGATACATACATATATAAAACTAAGCAGTAACATAAAGTTTTGCCATGTAACATGTTCTGGCTTTCACTCAGTACAAAGGCCGAACTATTTCATAAATGGATAGAGGCCTTTTTTGCAGGTATATTAGGAAGCCGTCACATAAAATGTTGTCGCGTAACAATTCTCGATGTCACTCAGTATAAAACTCGAAACATCTAATAAGTGGATGGACTAGTCTTCAATATATTGGCAATCATACACAACAAGTTCAAACAATGACAAGAGGTGATATTTGGTGACATTTCGGTGTCATTCGCTTGTAGTTGTCAAGAGAGGGAGAGAATGTACCATTCAAAAAGTCTAAGGTAATTCCGCCAGTGAGAAACTCAATAAAATTACCGTTGGCAAACATTTGCGTAGAGTCGGTGCAACAAATGATTCCATTTTATCTGTTTACACTGGCGGTCGAGCGTGGCGGAGTTGAGGGAGCCACCGGCGCGGCGTCGGTCGGGCCAGAAGGAGACCGAAAACGGAAAAGTGGAGAGAAAAGCGGGGGTGGAAAGCAGCAAATCTTTTCGACGGCGGCGTCTCATAACATTAATACCCTTCGGCCAAGTCCATTTACCACACATAACCCACCTTATTATATTGAGCAATTTCAGATTTGCGGCGCAAGAAAAATTGCACCTCGCCCCCTGTCGAGTTTCGTCTCTTTCCGACGCCGCCTCCCGTCCCGCCGCTCTCTCACTCACACCTGATGAGAGCCGCTATCTCGCCGATCTTTAATTTCGTAGCTTGTAAACTCAAACTTACAACAATAACCGGGATATTGAAGGGGATTTTCTTTACAATATATTTAACGCTGCCAGACCATATACAGTGTCGGCCAGTTTCAGACGCCGTATAGCCCATAAGAGAGAGCAAGAGACCAATATAAAGGCGGTCACTGCATGCCCCCACCAAGCGACATGAACCAACCACGAGGCCGTGCTAGCGCGGTGCCTGCATTGGTGGGGATGTGTTTCAAACGTTCTCTCTCGCACTCGCACAAAACTAATGCGGCGGCTGGAATTGACCCGAGCTGTATATTACCGTCAAGCATTTTACATTCTCGTTTACGCTAAAATACCTTATCCAAGGAAATTTATTCATTATTTAATATATAAAAATAAAAAAACAAACGAAAGTTCATTCCACCAAGGTGTTAAAATGCGGATTCAGTCTATTCCAGTAAGGTTTCCTCTCGAAATCTTTTTCCACCAAAAACTTTTCCTACAAACACGATTTAAATACCACGCGACGGAGTCGGCTGCGGCGTCGTCGTATTCAATGGGGCGTCCATGACAGCGCAAAGACGCGATTTATTCAGCGACGCCGTGTCTCACACACATACAGGGAGACAACGACGCGTACTTAAATATGTATTTGTATGCAGTATCGGTGTCGGTTTAACGCGAAAAGATAAAGTATTCGGTCGCGGATTTTCGTTTATTGTAGCGGGAGTGGATGTGCTTTATGATCGGGAAATTTTATGATACCGAGGAGGATTTTCACACCATTCAACTTGAAGAGTTTTGAGGAAAATGTTCACGTAACGGTTAGGTTGTGAATGTATGAGTATCATGTTCGTGTTAAATGGGGTTTTAATAATATAAAAGGATTTGTTCTCGGTGAGAATTGTGAATATTTGGGGTAGCCCCCACTCAGTTTTTTGACTACCCCTTTGGTACATTTAACTAAACATTTAACTAAACACTTTGCAATTCTTCAATCAGCCGGTATTTAAAAATCAGTGATTCTTCTAACAATTTTAACTTTAAGATAAATTCGCCTCTAAATTTAAGGATGAATCTTCCCCTAATTTGAAGCGATCGAGTTAAGTGAGATTAAAATGACAACGAAATCCGGCTATCAAATATGCGCAACTTTATACTGAAGACAAGTTCCCAGGGCGATTCAGAATTCCGTTTAGTATCCCAAAGTAGGTTTTAAAGTTGAAGGCTGCAGTTTGCGAAATAATCTTATGTAAATCTGGCGAGGCTTACCGGGCGAGCGCCCTGAGAATACGTCTTGAGGTGCGACGAGGCACGACTAGGAGATATCTTCATGTTGAGGAAGCGAGATGGGAATAGGGAAACCCGGGAGTTGGGTAGGAGTGGATGAAGAATAGAGGCATTTAGTGAGTAAAGTTGTTCTCCACCTGGTTGTTCCCAGATTATTTAAACGTTTCTTAATACAGGCCCATTATTTAAGATCGCAACATGCTAATTAGGAAAGACTCTACGCAGACTGTTTCCACCCCTTCGTAGCACCCTCTTCTCACCCTTAGTTCCTTGCTTATATAGAAAACGCTCCCGCCTGATAACTTAATTAAGTCTCTTTAATGTATTATACAAATATCCTCGGACAGATTTCGGTTTACTTTGCGACCTTGTTGTCTCCCCTTAACACCAATATCTCCACCACTCGCCTACGGCTCATTCCGCAAACTATATTATTACGATTTCTAAATTAGTCCTCAACTAAATTAAAGTAAAAACAAAACGGACAAAAATGGCGAAGTCGCCGGTAAAATTGTAAAATACCTTCCCGTCAATTCATGACATGCACATCCCGCTTTATTTCCATCAGAAAGCACACCAACAATGAATCCCAAACAATTGAAATGCATCAATTAATTTCGCAGTCCAACGGATTTTTTGTATAGATCTGTAGCTGCTGGAAACTGTTCGCTATACCTGATCTGGCTCCGCATAGGGGTGTTACGAATATAGGCTTGGTAGGGATTGCTGTACACATTTTTGCTTTTTATGACGGCCAGTGCGGACGTGTCTTTGTCGCCTGAACGTCCACGTGTTAAAATATTTAGGGGCGGTAAGTGCTGGCCCTCGTAGTCGGATGATCGGAAGAGCAATCTCTGTCAATCAGACGAGAGGATAATGGACTGTCAGTTTTGGCGTTAGAATCAATAAAAAATTAATTCGCTTTTAGCAAAAGATTAAACAAAACTATTTTGGTTGTAGATGATGTACAGTGTCCTCCTTTGACAAATGTCATTGCCTCTGACACGACATAAATGTCAATACGACAAATATCATTATGTCATAGAAACTGACGTTAGATAGGGGACAGAGAGGTTATGGCTTCACAAAATTGAATAATTGTGTTTAGACACATCATGGTGCAAAAGATATACTCGGAAAGTTGGGTGAGGGCCACCCCAGATATTTACATAAAGAATTAGAATATGTATGTAATGAAAAATATTTTAGATAAGTATATCGATATAACAACCTCCACATTAAAAGTTAACATTTTACAGCTAGAATCAATAACAATCAGCTTTGGTTTCATTTTTATTTTAAAAAAATATGTTAAACAAAACTATATTGTTAAAAGATGTTTCGGCAGATTCCCCTAACAGCAGATTTTCGAGAAAATGAACAGACTCACAGGTCTCAGAAGTCTTCACAGGCCTCCGTTTCCAAAACTGCTCTGTATCAAGTCTCCAGTGATAGCAATATAACAGAAAGCGCCTTCAGTTGGTATGGGTTGTGCAGCTAAAAATTCAGTAGCATCAGGTCCAGTCGGATCAGTTATTGGTTTTGTTTCAGCTGAAACCTTCGCGGCTTCGGCGAGAGGTGGTAGTGTCCTCCAAGGTGGATATTCAGCAAAAGGACCAATCAGTCTCAAATCATGGAGATATCTAATAAATACCATACATATATTGGAAGATCGATCAATCAAAAACCTATTATAGTTGCACGCGATTTAAATTTACAAAGTCGTTCAAATTACCCTAATAAGGCCATGATGTAGTCATTTCTGATGCCTCGCATGCTCGAGCATGAATCTCCATGAATCGTGCATAAAGTTTGTATCCAAGTAGCAACTCTTGTGCTCTCATATCGTCCTTGTAATAACGCAGCGTATGGTTTAGTTAAATACAGCAAGAATTGGAACTCTTGATCTAAAATCTGCGGAATCTATTAAATTTACTGCACTAACGTTTCACCGAAACTAACCTCATTCAAGTGATGGTCCTCCTCACATTCTTCCTTTGAGTTATGCACGGAACATTCCAACTTCTTGAAATCCTCTGGTAGATTTTGTAGTGTCTCTGTCCACATGTTATCTAGTTCCCACTCAGCAGCTGGGGTTTTGTCGTATTCGATATCGCCTAATTCAGGTAGGGCACCCTCTGGAGGTGGAATGGTGAATATTCCGTAAATTTCGTCATTTAGCAAGGTTAACGTCAAAGTAAGTAAATATCTAAAACCCATTTTTTGTTTGTTTTCTATGATTATGAACGGAAACTTGAGCATACTTATTTCTTTTCTCCCGGAAAGGGGAACTGTGATATTCAGGTCTGAATAATTTTTGAATCCATGGGAGAATTTTCTGTCTTTCTATGCCTGAAGATATCGCGGGGGCCACAACTTTTAAGACTGCGCTGTAGTACATAAACTCTGAGTTCAACAGGTCCGGTTTTGTGAAGGAGCGGCTAAAAATTCGAAGTTTAGAAGCTGTGGTAGGCATATTATGCTAAACTTACTTGTTCAATGCGGAATTTTCTAGTACTGTATTAATTTCCTCCATCACGTAAAAAATGTAAAATGGTGCAGTGTAAAAGTCAAAATTATGGTGACGTTTATTATGTGCTATAATTTTGTTTTTAGTGTGTTTAAACAAGCCAGTCCATCTCACAACACAAAATTTCTCTGTGCACACTATTTATGGAAGAATTATTTTCTGACTTGGTCGCGTAATTGATGATGGGCAGTTATCTACTAAAGAAAAATGTCGTATTTTTATCTGGAATAGTGCTCATACAAACGTGCTGGAAAATGTCGTGGTCGTGCGGCAAATTTTCCATGGGGGGGTAAATCGTACCCCGTATTATTTACATGTTTGAGTTTGTCGTAGATGGAAGGGAGAACTCGTGTATAAGTGGTACGATTCGGGGGAACGCTCTTGAATATTTATTAGAAGTGGAATTGTAGCTGATATTTCTTTTGCCGCATGAACGGAGTTGCGAAACTTTCTCTCGGACATTTGTTATAAATTATGCATTATATTGTGGTCCAACAACTAGAATTTATTTTCCTAACGTTTTATGAGTTTCTTATTCGCATGTGAGGAAATATACTCCGTCACAAATTTCCCAGTAGGGTTTTCCGATGATCCAAAGGGCATTGCCCCGATTTGTTTGGTTAATATAGTGTTTAATATTGAACAGACAACAGATATGCGGTTTTTACTTCATACTAAGGAAATTACATTTGATAAAGACGATTGTTGTTTGTACACCGAGTATATAACACCAACACCACAACACTTGTTTGGAGCTGTTTGCTTTTATTGCTTTACGAATTTACATAACAACTTCGTGGGATAGCTTTCAAAATACGCACTAGCCTTCAGGGTGATGTTCAGGCTAATAGGCTCTCTCTACAGTCTATATATAGGGGTAGAAACTTGAGCATAGCCACGGAGCACACATTCTATCTCCTGTAATAGCAGTTAAGGGGCAGATAATAGCAACAGCGGTGGTCGAGACCCTCAACCAGTAATTGAGTTGATGAGGATAACAACCGCGAAATTAGTAAGAATCTCGTTTTTGGCCGCCTTAACGGCTCAGTTAACACTCCTTTTTTCCTCGTGTTGCGAGCAACGTGGTAATTAAGTGTCGGGCTATAGTTTGCTATGGTTATGGGCCACCCTTTTGTTATAGCTTCTTTCCTCCCATGCCTTGTAAAGGACTATTATAAATCGTAATATAACATAACATAAATCACAGAGACACCTCTCAATTTAGCGTTATTCCAGACGAAGTTTTAAATGACTACGATATGAAGTGATAATGGATTTTGCTTATTTTGTATGATGGTGCTTTTCCGTCGTCCATTTGGCGGAGTGGCTGGGTGTGTACGATTTTAAAAGTGCATTAAAGTTGAGAATAGTTTCAAATTGTGGAAAACTGACAGTAAATTTCTATTTAGCGCGGAAAAGCGGCGCACGTCGCCCCGTCAAGGGATCTAGGCAAATTATAATAAAGAGCGTTGCTTCCAAAACTGTACATTTACAGCTATGTTGTATAAATTATTAGAAAACTCTGGAAAAACATGACACGAAAAAAATTCTCACTTATAGAGGAATGTTTGTCGACAAATTATGTTGCTAAATAACGCCGTTTGGCTTAGCTGTAAGAATAATACTGAAAATACATACGCACAAAATATCTGAAGTTGTCTTCACCTACAGTCTCAACGTCACGCAACGCACGTTTTATCAAACGATTATTTTTATGCCTCGGCCACGAAATGCTCGCTCCTGGCGAAACGCTACAAGCATAGAGTTCCTTTTTCTCTCCTACTCGTGCATTTGGAACAGGCTCTCACGCGTTCGACCTTGACGCTATGAGCGAAAACGCCCATGCGTCCGATTTCGTGGCCAAGGCATTAAAAAGATACAGGCGATGCCGACGAACCTATATTTGTGCTGAAGGCAAACAATTCGAACGTTTGTATTTGTAAAATAAAAGCACCTTTTTTTACTCTCATATTTTCGTTTTATTTTTCAATTCATTTCTCCATTTGATTAATTAGGCTACGTTGAGTTTCTTGCACATATTTTTGAATTCGCATATTTTTTTCTAACCACAACTCAAACAAACTTCCTAATTTTTATCAATGTCACATTTTTTTTTTTGATCGATATGCGACTGCGATTAATGGTTCGGTTATTTAAGATCATACTAGCAAACAGTAACTAAGGATGTGGTAAAGAATGTCGATTTTCTACTTTTTTGAAAAAATGCCATTAGCACTCAACTAAGTGATAGAGATTTTTTTACTATTTTTGCCAGAACGTACATAAACCACACTCTCTCCTGGCGTCCGCTTGACGTTAAGTTTCGGGACACCTGTATAGGGACACCTGTAAGGAATTATAAAGAAACTAGAATCTGTCAATATCCAAATAAAGATAAAAACTGTAGGTGATTCTATGGTTCACTTATTCAGGCTGAATAAGTGAAAAGTGCTGGTCTCGCTAGGGACAAGCCCGAACACTGTTCTTCCATTTTTCCGAACTGAAATAACCAACAGTCGGCGGTGTCGTGCTAATGGAGAGGCCAGGTCCTACGATAGCGTTAGCCGTCAGCATCAATACCTGTAAGGGCATTTGTGTAAGTGTGAAATGGGACAGGACAAACGGCACCATATCGGCACTCTAATTCATTTCCATGGTCACGGATCAATCAACCAATTTTATTCGATGAAATACACACATCATGATGCATGAATATAACTTCTGGACAGTTTTTTTCAATTGTATTGTTAGATCCACAAACAAAAACAACCACAGCAAAATTAAATAAAAATGAGAAACGTCTTTGCGTTGACATGTCGGTTTTGGGTTTCCCCGCGAACTAGGAACCCCCGCTGTTGGTAAGGGTGAATTTGTGGTTTGCCGCTGAGTCCGGTGATCCTTATGGGTATTGCCCTTTCATGGAAATAACTGTCATCTATTTTGTAGATAAGATCGTAATTGAATCGGTCTGACGGCAGATTTGCACACCACGGTCTCTCCGCGTGTTCCACCCGTTGTGGAACGGCGACTATACTCACGAATGGATCGCATTTTGCTGCAAGTTGACACACTGCGCGTGTCATTTCGATGAGGGGGCTGCTCTGAAATTACTTCGGACGATTTTAGGGTGGCTGCTATGGTTGTTTTTCAATTAAATGTGAGTGTATGTTGTTTGGTTTACATTTTTTTGGGTATATTTTTATATAATTCTTTTTACATAATAACTATTGCATAAAACTCAGGTGAAATTTAAGCATTTATCTTATCTCTGTTTAATAATAATAATGTCTTTATTTCACACAAAAAACTTGCAGGCTAAAGACGAGCTCTGTTTACATAAATCACAGTAAAATGTTCAGTTATACAAGTATTAATTTATTCCATTAGCCACACCGTACTTGACACAATCAATTTCGCTATCAACAAAATCGATATACTCGAAAGTGGTGTTTAATATTTTCTGTAGGTCTCTTTGGTCACTTAAAAACTCTTCTCTGGCAACTAAAGCTACTTGCAAACGGCCGCCGTATGTACCAACGCACATAAATAATCCTGAAATAAAAAAATTACAAATAAAAATTGTTAAAATTTCCAAATTTGATAATTAGAATATTCTTACCTTGTTTTGTGTACAGTGACGCATAAGCAAACACATTGGAAATCTTGTGATTTAGGATACTTTCTTCGTCAACAGCAGCCAGATTTGTCACAGCCAAGTTGATAATTTTGTAGAATTTCTTTGAGATGTAATTGAGTATAGATAACGGGACATATTCGCCTATATATTTTACCATGTAATAACTTAACTAGCAAGAAAAAGAAACAATATAAAAGAATAACAATAAAAAAATAAGTCTTATCTAAGGCATACCAGCATATCAATTGACCCTTTCGCTTTGTCACTTTCCTCTCCAAATTTCCTCAAAGCTTCTATCAACTTATACTTTTCAAAGTGCAGCGACGTTTGAAACTGCAACATCGAGAATCCATTAGACACCGTATTTGCATTAAAAGTACCACTCATCAATTCAATTATTTCCTCGATTTTAACTCGCCCGGAAAGTACCAAATTCAGTTGTCTTGGGGTTTTACCTACGGTCTAAATCTTTTAAATTTCAACTTTTTTTCACCAAACCACAACATACCTCTTTCATAAACTGGGTTAAACTAGCAGCTAGGCAACCCAGGAGAACATCAGTGAAAGAAATACCTAATATATTCTTTATTCTTTTGATCTTCTCTATATAGTTCGGTGTTGTCTCTAAGAACGCGCTTAGATGTGATTTACTGCCTCCTTTGAATATCGAGTTCTTAATAAACATCTTAGCTGGGTTTGTTTGGATATAGACATCCTCCAAGTTCAAATTTGGCGTTTTTATTTCAATTTTTCTCTTGGCGTTTGTGATTATCGGTTTGTAGTCGAATAAAAATCGACGGAGAAGAGGTATCATAAAATACCCATCTGTTACACAATGATTTATTCTTAGTGCTATAGCATGACGTTTCTTGTTATCATCATTTTTGAGACTTTGAGGGAACAGTTTGACTTCCCATAAGGCTTGATCTCTTGGTGTCACTTTGCAATTCTGTTGATATCTCAACAAATCTTCTAAAGACATTTCTTCTTCATCGCTAACAAATACCTTTCTGATAACCTGTTCGAATTTTATTTGGTTTTTTAAATAGTAATGGTACCCGAAAGTCGTTTTGACAATGCTTGATAACTGGTAGACGGATTCGTGCATCTTTTTGATCCTCTTGAAGAATTGCAGGTGGAATTCTTTGGTGTTCTCGATGTCATCTATAAGAAATACCGCAAAAATTGCGTTTTTTTCCTCGGATGCTTCCATGGGTCGGCTGATACCATCCAGGAAGCCACCAAATTTATCTCTGTACCAATACATCAATAGATACTCTAGAATTTTCTTGAAAATCACAAATGGTAATAGCATCTGTGATGCTGTTATTGTCACAAAGACAGCCCATGGAATCGAGATATATGTTATAATTTTCCTACCAAGTTTAACCTGTGATATTCTTCCTACTCCTGGTATATCACATAAACTCTACAAGTATAATAAGAAACTTTACTACAAATAATTATAAATATTTAAGTACTCACTTTTTTAATCAATGCAAATATGCACAGGAACGATACATAAAGTGGATGCATATTTGAAAATGTGACAAATTTAATGATCACTCTCGCATATTGGAATCGCGCGAACTATTAAACAAAATAGATAATTTCCGTGACCCCATTCTCGAACTACGAAAACCGTGCGAGTATTATTTATTAAAGTTCAATGTTATTACTGATAAGACTTAATATCTATGACGGCATATTGTTTTTCAGATTCACTCTTTGCGTATGTATGTATAACGACCAGGGGCTCTTGACCCTTCACTAAATTCAAGGTTCGTTTCATTTTCTACATTCATAATACGTATTTTTGATACCAAAAACTAATTATTCTAATTCATTCAGATAAAATGTACAATTAATCTTCCGAATTAGAAAATTAAATTTTCCGATCTGACCAGTTTTCATCAATCAACCAGACAGAGCGGCCGCAGACAATCATCGCTCTTTCCTGCAGTGCGCGACAGCGCCCTCTGCACAGTCAGTATTAACACAAAGCCGTCCTGCTCCATATTTTATCTGCACGATTTATCTAGAACGCATTTCGACTCGGCGTCGCGACGGCCATCCCAAAATCGTTCCGTCATACGCTCGGGGGGTACGGAGCAAGTCATTCGCAATATATGCAAGTGTGCGGATGTAACAGGGGATGAAAATGGCACCCCGTAATGGGGCAAGCCGCGTTGTTACTCGCCGATTTCACGCTGATCTGATAGCGCACCCTCGTGGTCGCCCAGCGAACCGACACCTAAAATGGAAACGTCCTTAACACCGTTTGTGTTATTATATTCAGTTATGATCTGTTTCCAAAGCAGTTTCGAAAGCTTTTATGGGAATGTGGTGATTCAATGCAGCAAAAACAACGTATAGAATTATTTTGTAGCTACCGTGTTTCCCTGCAGTACCTATACTCTGTAAACTGACTAAATTAATTAGTTGGTTGATCAAGGAAACTTGTACTCAAGCAGTACGCTACTTTGTAATAACCCTCCGAAATTCTCTGAGGTAAAATTTCCAAACGAAGCGTGTAAAACTAAACTTAATAATACCTTTAGCAGCTTCTGGTTCATTGAAAATTCATTACTATGTTCAAGGGGATATAGGAGGAAACTGTAAACAAAATCCCGAACAATGGCGTCTGGAAATGCGAAACCACTGCAGCGAAAAGTTTAGTCACCGTACTGTCTGTTAATAAAGACTTTGAACTTCTAGAGTGTATACCTGTGCTTTCAAGGCAATAATTTAGAAATTTTCATTTGTTTGGCTAAAGTTAACTTGTTAATTAAGGAACCGTACACAAAAAAAGAATTTTGACGGCAATTTTGTTCAATTTTTTAATCAATGTGATCAATGTGATATCTCCCATCCTTTCGTGCATCTTGTGTACCTACACAATTAATTACGAAAAAATATTAAAAGCGTAGTCATTCCACCCCCAAGAATAATTGGCTTTTTGCCGGTTCAGCCCCTCTCTATATACAAAACCTAACGTTCTTGTTGTTCGGCTAATTCCATTTCACAATTATCTGCGATTACATCCCCCTGAACCAGCCTTGAGGGTTGGGCGCGCTCTTATTACGTTAAGGGTGGCCTGTGGTTCCTCTCTTAATTTTATATGATTCAAATCGCATTATCTTTTGATGCGCTGAATAATGATTCGTTCTTCTAAATTGGCAATTTAGCTGGAAGAAATCGCTGGTACTACGTCTCTTTGTGTAATTTCTTTTATAACGAGGCATTAGCTACAGATACTTTAGATCTTAGTGAAAATAAATTAAGGGTAGTCTAAATGCATAAAAAAACTGCGTATAATTGAATAAATAGGTTGACCACGAAAGTTTGAATTCAAACTGTGTACAGCTAGCGCCGGAACGTGATGTGCTCGTACTACACCCTGTTGCATTTTGATCTCCTTATATGTAGGCAACTAATAATACGCAGTTGTTACGGAAGCGCGCTTAAGGCCAATTGAAAAATATGGAAACTTTATGGATGTTACGTTCAGACTTTACAGCACAGAGAAGATGCAAATGACCAATATTTCCATTAGGGTGCTAATAATTATTTATTTACCAAGAGTATATAATAAATACATGCCAATGACCTCGTGGGCGACGTGTTTTAAACGCCCGAGAGCATTAAATAAACGTGAATTATGGCCGTGGTACATACAAAACTTTATGCTCTAGAGTAGTTTTAAGCTAAGTAGAGCACAGTGACATATGCAACCAATTATACCCGGTGTATGGTTTATAATTGACCAGCGTATATTTGGTTGCATACACAACTATGCTCTCCTTGGTTTGAAACATCTATACTCATGATTTGTTTTTCAAGAATGTCCATGACACTGACAGTTCACATATGACACAACATGACAGGTTTTTTCCACCTTTTTCTTTTCTTTGAACTTTCTTTTCTTTTCTTTGAAGTTAGAAGAAGAGCACAGTGACATATGCAACCAATTATACCCGGTGTATGGTTTATAATTGACCATCATTTATTTGGTTGCATATACAACTGTGCTCTACTTAGTTTAAAACAACGGACAAATTTCGTAAAAGTTTGTTTTAAGGCCGAAAAGTTTGTTAACAATAACACCTCCGCTATTAATAACTAAAAATCAACTAGTTTTTTAATCAATTGAAAAATTAAAAGAGGTATACAATTTATTAACAATACTTACCCTCATTCACCACTTACAAGAAAGAAACGAATAAACACAAAGGAAAACAAATAAACCACAAATTCCAGTTAAATTAAATACTTTTATTTCCAAATAAAATAAACTGAGTATTGCAAAAAATAACAGAAAATCAAAGTTGCACGTGTCGAAAATTTTGAAGCGCGGGTTGCCGGTAGAACTTTCGTCACTAGTCAACACAAACGGAACGCAAACTGTTCCCTCGTAACGAGAAATTCCCCGACATTCCGCACAGTTTATACACCAACATTTGGTTTTATTACACAGACAGATCGATGACATACAATCCAAAAATTTAGTCATCCCGAAAAAATTCGCGTAATTTCCACCGAAACGGTACAAAAAAAATAAATACATCGAAATACGTTCAACTAAAGGCACCGCTCGGCCGGCCCCCGCATCCACGATACCCAACTTCACGTCGAAATGCATCAACGCAAAGAAAGGAAACGGAGACATGCCAAATGGTGCCTCTCTTACAACCCCTGAACCCCCTCTTCTTCAAACATACATGAATTTTGATATGTTCAAGTTAGAAGAAGAGCACAGTGACATATGCAACCAATTATACCCGGTGTATGGTTCATAATTGACCATCATATATTTGGTTGCATATACAACTGTGCTCTACTTAGTTTAAAACAACGGACAAATTTCGTAAAAGTTTGTTTTAAGGCCGAAAAGTTTGTTAACAATAACACCTCCGCTATTAATTTTAATTTTAGCACGATAAACCCCAAAAAATGCGGAGGAGGGTGCCCCCAAAATGCCGACACAATCAATCCTCCGTTACAAAAATAACTCCTCTATATATCATAGCATACAGACGTCGAGATTTCGAACATTTTGAGGGACAAAAGACACCGTTTTTGTTCGTCTAGACGGTACAAATTTTACTAGACGTGAATCTCCGATAAAAAAAAAAAAATAATAATAACATAATCTCTCTTCTCTACGCCACAGTCTTCGATATCACCGCCCACGATGGGAGTCCAATATCTCCGCTCACATCTCACCGGAATCATAAACAAAGTCACTATCGCATTGCAAACGTCACTTTTTTCCTCATTAAACGATAAACTTAAGATTACATTTTGCGTGTGCGAAAAAAACAATAATTATAAACGGAGCGAGGTCAGGCCTTTCGTGCGGGTATAAACCCCCACCTTTTTTTTTTTTTCGCTTCCGACCCACCAACGGAGATTCTGATATAATTGTTATTCTGACTTGACGAATCGGAAGATAATAACGGGAGGGCCAAGTTTTCTAAACCCACGGAAAACCGCGTAGAAAAATACGGGTACCTGTAGATATCTAACGCCGAGTCCCGTGAGCCCCCGCATAAACGGGCAGACCTCGCCATACAAAAATGCCTACGAAAATATAAGTCTCCTTTTTACAATTTTAACAAACCTCGACAAAATTTTGACAAAAATAACCAAAAAAAAAACAAAATTCTCAATTTTTTTCTCTCAGACGGTCGACTTATCTCTTCATACGCAAACACCTCGCTTCCTTCATTTTTTGTTTTCGTTTAAGTTATATACTATAATATATATATATTATGTACAGAAATTAGGGTACTTCCGTTTTTTTTTTAAACGTTTAAGTTTTGTTCTTTTCATCCGAAATTGCACTGAAACGGGCGCTTACTGGTGCTCGATGTCGTTGTCGTCGTCGATCTTCGGGACGTAGAGGGCAGGATCTATCACTTTAGGGATTGGCTTGATCTCGGTACCCAACTCCTGCTCGATGCGATGGAGGGCGTACCTGTCTTCGTAGGTTATCAAGTTGATCGCAATGCCGAGGTGGCCGAACCTGCCCGACCTGCCGATACGATGCAGGTACGTCTCGGCCATCTTGGGGAAGTCAAAGTTTATCACCACGTTGACGGCCTGCACATCAATACCTACCAAGAAAAAAAAAATGTTTCAAATACCTATCAAGAAATGTTTTTATTACACCAAGTTTTATGTATGCAATATTGTCAAACAATAAAATCGGAAATGACTTTATTGAGTTATAATAATAACAATAATTGCAGGTATGTTTTTGCATACATGTCCCCCAATTTTGAATTTTAGACATCAAATTAGGTCTACTTATTGTATGCTACCTGTTTTCGAATAATAATAATAATAATAATAATATATTCAAATTGAAAGCGTACAATTTATGTCAGAAAATGTACATTTCTGTATACTTTTTGTGTCTTTTTGAAGTGTTTTCCTTTTGGAACTAAATAAATAATATATATTTATCTATAAGGGTACAAAAGACAAATCGGACTCACCTCTTGTGAATAGATCGGAACAGACGAGATTCCTGCAGAGTCCCGCTCTGAAATCGTGGAAGACCCTGTTGCGGTGGGCCTGCGCCATCTTCGCGTGTATGTAGTAGCAGCAGTAGCCGAGTTCGGTGATCTTCTTGGCGAGCAGTTCGACGCGTTGCGTCGAGTTGCAGAATATGATGCTCTGATTGATCTGGAGCTTCGAGAACAACGTGTTCAGGCAATGGACCTTCTGGCGTTCCTGCACAAAAGCGTAATACTGCGTGACCCCCTTCAACGTCAGCTCCTCCATCAAATTGATCTCGTACGGATCACGGAGGTGCTTCTCCATAAACTGCTTTACGGTTAGGGGGAACGTCGCCGAGAACAGGAGGATTTGGCGCTCTTTCGGCAACCTGGAGATCACGTGGTCCAGCATTCCTTATTCGACGAGAAATTACAATTAGAAAGAAGCCCTCTACTAATATTGATAAAAATTGTGATTTTTGATAGTTAGGAGAAGCCTGTTTTGTAACATTTGTGGGTGAACAAAATCTGGGATGATTTCTTATTCATGATAAACAAAATCACAATATTTCTTTAGCACACACGTCCTCCGTACCAAGATTAACCCAAAGTACGGTTTAAAATGTATGCAGAACATAAACTTGACAACTCTTTACATCGTGTCAAACAAATTCACACAACTAATCAACAAATACCCGAGCTATAAGAAGATAAAAGTGCAATTTAGAATGTTTTATTCAAAACACTGTATCTTCTTTAAAAATTGTCATATCAAAATGAAGCTAATTAATTTGGCTTTAAAATTGAGTAAACAAAAACTTGACCAAGGTTCTCAATTGTTCTAGAGATGTTAGTTTTAAACTAAGTAGAGCACAGTGACATATGCAACCAAATATACCCAGTGTATGGTTTATAATTGACCCGGGTATATTTGGTTGCATACACAACTGTGCTCTTCATGGTTTGAAACATCTATACAAAACGTAGACCACAAGAATATCATGTCGATTACACACATCAAAAATGTTGTAGAAATAATTACTTTAAAAGTGGTATTGTCTAAGAAGAATTTTGAAGAATTTTACTATAATTTGCAGAAAGAATCATCAAAATCCAAGATAACAAAAAAATATTCAAGGTTCATCAACTTTAGGTGAGGCCTTTTTATTTATTTTTTTTTGTACTGTTATTCAAAGAAATAAAAGAAAACTACTAAAATCTCACCTTTGAAATCTTGTGAGAGTAGTTTGTCGGCTTCGTCGAGTACAAGCATGCGGCACTGGTCCATGTTTGCGACCTGCTTGTCCATGAGATCGAGGATACGGCCCGGAGTCGCTATGATCACCTGCACCTTCTGGTAGATGCGCATTATGTCGTCGCGGAGGTTCGTCCCCCCCGTCGTGACCATAACCCGGACGCTCATGTGCTTCGCCAGCTCTATACAGATCTGCGACGTCTGCAAGGCAAGCTCCCTGGTCGGGACTATTATCAACGCTTGGATGCAATCTTTCTTCGGGTCGATTTGCTCCAAGACAGGAATGCAGTAAGCTCCGGTTTTACCTAACAGGAAACCAGGGTTGTTATGTTTTAAAACATTGTTTTAAAACAATGTTTTTAAAACATGTTTTTTTCTACTGTTACTGTTTATTTCCGAACTGCATTCAATAGAATCATTTAGAGACTACCAGGGTTGTTTAAAAATAACAGTGTTAAAAACCTTTTAAAATAAATAATAGTAAATAATTGTTTTGTATTAAATCCAACTAACTACCCGTGAGGTATTCCCCTAACCGTCTGGGAATCCCATTACAACGCCAAATGGAACAGAGAACCTACTATCAACTCAAGAGAGCCAACATTTGTAAAAGGATAGATTTTATATTAATCTTAAATCTCCATTAGCATCCCTTTATATTCAAAAACAATATTTTATTTCTTTCTGACAATGTGCCTTGAAAAAAAAAAAAAAACAAACAAACTCATGATTTGAAACATGTTTTTTTTTTGAGGTGTTTTAAAACATTGTTTCATGTTTTAAAACACATTTTAACAAAAAAAACTGTTGTTTTTGTTTTAAATAAAAAAACAACATTGCTGGATGTTTAAATTTGACAAAAATTTGGTTTAAAATGTCTGCAATTTTGTTAATAAAATAAGACGAATAAATCTCATTTATATTAAGCAAAATCTCAATAATATTTTTGCATATATGTCCCCCAATTCTGGATTCTAGTCATCAGGTTAGGTCTACTTATATATGCATGCTGAAATAGAATCAGAAGTAAATGTCATATTCTCTTTACCTGTGCCGTTTTTGGCTCTTGCTAATATGTCTTTGCCTGAAAGGGCAATGGGAATTGATGCCTCTTGAATCGGTGAGGGCTTTTCCCATCCTTTCTCAAAGATGCCCATAAGCAGCTCACGTTTTAAACAGAACTCCTCGAATTCGTTGCCTCTTGTGTCGGTGACATCCTAGTATCGAAAAAAGTGATTATTTGACATTGGAATGCTACTTTATGAAACGATTTCTTAAAAATTAGCAAGATCAGAACAGGATTTATCATTTATTTGTAAGAAATGAAGGGGAATCCAAGAAATCATCACCAAAATTTGTTAAAAGAACTAAACCACCAAATACTAGCTACTAGGGTCAATCTCTGATTTAGTCTATCTCCCTTTTCAGTTTATTTATTATAAAAGTATAAAAAAAATAGTTTCTAGAAAAGTTAGGTTATTATTACAATTGAGAGTACTCAAATTAAAAGTCAAATTGCATATTACCAACTTCCTAATAAAAATCATAGAAATATACGGTATTTTATCAAATATTGACCCACATGTTAGCCCCAGATCTATAAAACTGGTTATCGGTAACAAAAAACTTCACTTACACTAGTTTTTATCCTTTTGTCCTTTGGGGGAATTTTTAGTTTTGCCTTCCATCCTATGTCATCAACTTTCTCAATGTCCCTGTAAAATATATTCATCCTCGTTACTTTTGTTACGGCATATAGACATTTACGATTACTTACAGTTTTGTCTGTACGGGAAGGACGTGGTTATTTGTAGCTATCGATTCAGTCATCATCTTACGTGTTTTTTTTATATAATAATCCTCTTAAGGTTTAAAAATAATAGGGTTTATAAAACCCACAATTCTGGGTTTCTACAATATGTAGGTTATATTTAAAACGAAACGAAAAGTGTTCTAAACTCTCTTCACGGATTATTTCTGAAACGAGAAACAACGTATAAGTCTCCGACAACAATGCACAAAGATAAGATTAGGCTATTTATAACGAGAAGTATAAATATTGAGGGCACTGATAGATACGCCATATGAACAATATAGGTCTAACTAATGGTTACTACTACTACCAAAAATACAATTTCACGATGAACATATGAAGTACATCTACCAGGTATAAAAATTTGCAAAAATACTCAACGGAAATTACTAAAGCGAAACGGCGAAAACGAACCGAGCACATGAAAATAGGGTTCCTATCGCTCTAAACACGGATGTTCAAGGATAAATTTGTACCCCGACCGAAATTAAGATGGCTTCAAACGGCGCACATAAAAAGAAAGCCAACAACGTAGATATATACCCGTAATAAAGAAAGACATATTTACCTCGCTCTTAATCTGACCTATAAATACACGCTGAATATCAGTACAAAATGTTCATGCATCTCTTCTTTATCAGTTCAAATTCGCAGTAGTCGCTAGTATGTATTTTAATAGTTTATCACGGATTGAACAAGTATCACACACCTATTCGTCGCCAGGAACAAAATGATTTTTGTCGTCCGCGAACACCACTCAAAGTCGCGTACTCTAGCGTTCGTTTGCACAACAATTGCAGATACCCGCCATATTTTAAATTCTCGTTTCGTTTTGTTGAAATTCTAACTCCAAATTATTATACACACCCCCAATAAAACAAACCGAAATATAAGAAATTTCTTAATAAGTACACTCACATTTAAGAAATATAACACAATAATCTCTCATTAGCACCATGATTAACACAATCTAATTAGATCTTTTCAATCATAGATGTCGCTGGAACCATTAGACACCTTCCAAACTTTCAAATACAAATTAATTTATTACTTAATTTTGGGAAGAAGATGAGTTTCTTGCGTCATTTTGAAAAGTACTACATTATCCAAGTTATAAGGGAAATTAATGACTGGTTACTTAAGTCTGTAGCGTTGTTTGTATATTATACTAGGTATTTAAACATGATTGCAGTAAAATCAACCATTATAATTTTGCAATTTGCTTGCAATTTAAAGTAATAAAAACAGGATCAATTCTGTTATAAAAAAGCTGATCAAAAGTCCGTTCACATTTATTTATTTGATATTGGTAGTTCTGTGGCAATGCAAATGTTTAAATTTTGACACTGAAAAATTGTATTTTACTAGGTAAAACATAGATGTCGCTGTGTGGCCAATTGTCGTTACCTTTCTGACATTTTGAATACCGACCAAGCGTTGGGTGTTCGTTAATAAATTTGTCTGTATTCATACGTGGTGAAAATAGTATTTCAAAAATGACGAGTACATCTCAAAAACATAGGAATTTCGTCGCGGAGCCTATGGGCGATAAGCCGGTCACTGATTTGGCAGGAATAGGCGAGGTTTTAGGTAAAAGACTTGTCGCCGCTGGATTCGATAAGGTTAGTTTTCATCTTTTTTGCATTTCATCGAGTAAATGATATCATTTCTTTATTTTTAGGCCTACGTCGTTCTCGGACAGTACCTAGTACTGAAGAAGAACCAAGAATTATTCCAGGAGTGGATGAAGGACACTTGTCAAGCGAACTCGAAACAGTCTGCCGATTGCTATACGTGTTTGAAAGATTGGTGCGAAGAGTTCTTGTAAATGATGCAATGTTGGCTAGCTATAAGTGAAATTATCAAATATAACAAAGCATTTATTGGTAAGATTAACAATGTTAACGTGTAAAGCGATGAATTCTGGTTTCAAAAATTGTATAATTTATTCTAACATAATATTTTAATAATAATATGTAACATATATGTATATGAATAATGTTAATTTTTTATGTGTAGCTAAGTGATATGAATAAAATATCATTTTAGTAACTAAAGCATGTTTTAATTCTCCTAGAGTATGTGATAATCGAATAATAATCCTTATTTATCATCACAATAAATTAAATAACTTTTATTTAAACTATTTTATGATGAATTTCAATAAAACAAATCTCAAGAATTAAAAAAAAAATGTTATCTAATCTGCGGACAACGTTTATTATATTTGTACCCTAATGCAATGGCACTTATAGTATCGTCATATTTGTGTTGATAGCCGCGCCCCAAAATGAACACTTCTAAAAAGCATAGGAATTTTGTAGGGGAAGGAATGGGAAATAAGCCTGTCAGGGACATGCCCGGTATTGGTCCTGTTTTGGCAAGAAACCTCGAAAGAAGAGGCTATCATATGGTTTGTTTCAAAATAATTTATTTTTGTTTCCACTAATATGGCTTTTATCTTATTGATAATAGGCGATTCAAGTACATGGAAAATTTCTAGAATCAAGGAATGACCAAGAATTCAGCACCTGGTTGTCTGGGGAATCCAAAGGCAATGCAAAACATGTTAGAGATTGTTTACAAGCAGTGAAGGAGTATAGAGAACATTATCCTTGAATTTATACTTCCTAAAGTTTGGTACTTTTTTCTCATAAAGAGTACTCAGAAGTATTATGTTGTTTTTATCACAGCCCATAAAAATTTAAATAAACAAATTACAGCCAAACTTATGGATAACCATTTTCTCAAACAAATTGTTGTGTGAAAACGAAAATGTGAAATTAAAAATAGTTTATGCATTTATAGTTTAATATAATTTATTATTATAAAAGTAGTAAAAAAAACTAGATGTTATGCACTTCAGTTTATTAAATTTTGTGTATTATTGCTATGCAAGATTTGTTTTGATCTCCTCCAAAGCTGAAGAACACTCCAGGACACTTCTGCGCGTGATTGTCGACGAGGATCCAATCAAGTCCATCAACCATGTCTCAAATTCCTCCTTGTTATTCAATACCAAATACCTTCCATAAATTTGTCTTGCCTAAAAATCAATTACGTTCAAAATGCTAAACATTAAGAAGTTAAAACCAACTAATTTAAATCCTTTCCTCTCCAGTCTGGTACCAATTTTGTCTCCGATGCCTGGCAATTCTTTCACAGATTTTTCACCAATGCCCTCTTCGAATAAAATGTTAAGTTTGTTAGAAACACCCATTTTGCGGTATTAATTCAATCACTTATCACAAACTCCATTGAATTGTGTACGTTGTTATATCTGATAAGCTAACGTTATATCTACATAGCCGTTCATATTCTTTGATAAGGAATAAGGAATGCGAAAAATAACTATACATATATGCACTTTTAGTACCGGAAAACCCCGCTTTTGGCGCCGTGGTAAATTTGCAAAATGAAGGTGTCTCTCACTGATGATAAAAATTTGAATAACTGTTAGTCAGGCATGAACTAATTACGTTTTGGTCGAAATCGGCCTACAAAGGGAATGAGCAATGAGCAAAATAAACAACTTTTTTACCTTCAACTATTTTATTTTAGCAATGTCAAAATTCTGCGCCATACTCGACATTATATGTCTCGTCACTGTCTCGTCTTGGCCGATTTGAAGCGATCGAGAAATGAAAAAGGCGATTAGTGATGGCCACAACAAATTTGCAAATTATAGTGAATTTATGGTAAAAACGATATTTGATTGAACGTCAGAGTCAAGAAATACGTCTATGTATTGTACGATAATTTTGCTGGCACCTGTATAGGAAAGCCACCATCAACTTTTCTTTTTCGGTGTGTACAAATTTGGCTTTGCCGCAAACAGTAAATTGAACGACCGGAACGGAATAGAATCGCCGGCAATTGTTCAATTAATTCGGTCGGTTTTTAATTAATCCAAACGGAGTAATAAAATTGGTCCTATCGTTGAACGCACTCATTTTAGATGCCGGACCGGTGGTGGGAGTTGCCTCGGGCTAGACAAAGAGGCGAAATGCGGGACCGCGCGCGCTGAAAAAAGACACCGCTATTCCAGATGTTGAATCGGTTTGTCGGACGTGAAAATTCGCAAAAATTTATGTTTTCCATGTTTCGGTTATCACAGGTCGTTGCGAACAGGGCCCAATAATTGTTTTTCTAGTGCGATTGTAGCGCGAAGGATGTACGCAAAGTGCTGTTGATGGTGCGGTTCTGAACTCGCTCTACAATTTAAAATGGCGATTGCCTGAACAGAGAGCAATGGTGGACATATGAAGACACACGGCGATTTCACTACTATGGAAGACAATACTTCAATTCGAGAGAATGGAGGCCAGAATCAAATGGCCCCACAAACCAACACCACTAACAGCAAACCGAACGACCAATCTCAACAGCAAGTCCAATATTCCATGCCAGGCATTCTACATTTCATACAACACGAATGGGCGAGATTTGAAATGGAAAAATCACAATGGGAAGTCGATCGTGTTGAATTACAGGTACGAACAATGAAAACGTCAACTTAAAACGTTAAAATTGACGTTTTACAACCGTCAGATTACATTTTTTGTTTGCTAACAATGACAACCACAAAACAAATACGACGTACCCCATTAAAAAAACAACACTCCTCCACACAATAAACAATTAGAAAACTAATAAATAATTAATAAATACAATTTTTCATTAAATAAATTAGAAATTTCACCTATACACAATGAAAAATCATCACAATATCATTGTTTTATCGTTAGGCACGCATCACCTTCCTCCAAGGCGAACGCAAAGGTCAAGAAAACCTTAAAAACGACTTGGTCCGAAGGATCAAGATGCTCGAATACGCATTGAAACAGGAACGCGCCAAATATCACAAACTAAAATACGGCGTCGAGTTAAATCAGGGTGACATGAAACCCCCATCTCTAGAAGATGGGGAAATCGTCGATTCCCAAGCTGATACCGACGTGTCCCATCCGACAGCCCATCCCTCCTGGAGACAGGGACGACAACTTTTACGTCAGTACCTCCAAGAGATTGGCTATACGGATCGCATCATTGATGTCAGAAATACCAGAGTTCGTGCTTTATTGGGCCTCAATAATAACCAAGAACAAGAAGAGAATGTCAATGGGGCACCGGTCAATGGGAATGAGTCGAATAAACGGGCCAGCGAGAGTCAAGGTTTGTGAAATTTTATTTATTTTGATCTTGTTATTTTCCAATAGAAATAAAGAAAAAAAAATCAGAAAATTGTTTAAAACCAAGAAGAGCACAATTGTGTATGCAACCAAATATACGCGGGTCATTTATAAAGCATACACTGGGTATAATTGGTTGCATATGTCACTGTGCTCTACTTAGTTTAAAACTACTCTACCAATAATTTACTGGGCAAACAGTTGTTGTTAAAATATTTGACATTTACCGTTTAATTAATATCTTAATATATAATATTATAAGTATTATTTGTTTATGTGAGAAGCAGGGTTGTTATAAAAAACTTTTATTTAAAACATGAAACAATGTTTTAAAAACACCTTAAAAAAAACATCTTTTAAATAATGTTTTTTTGTTTTTTTTTTATTTTTCAAGGCAAAGTGTCAGAAAAAAATAAATTATTGTTTTCGAATATAGAGGGATGCTCATGGAGATTTAAGAATAATATAAAATCTATCTTATTCCAAATGTTGGCTCTCTTGAGTTGATAGTAGGTTCTCTGTTCCATTTGGCGTTGTAATGGGATTCCCTGATGGTTAGGGGAATGCCTCACGGGTAGTTAGTTGGATTTAATACTAAACAATTATTTACTATTATTTATTTTAAAAGGTTTTTAACACTGTTATTTTTAAACAACCCTGGCAGTCTCTAAATGATTCTATTGAATGTAATTCGGAAATAAACAGTTACAGTAGAAAAAAAACATGTTTTAAAAACTTTGTTTTAAAACATTTTTGAAACAATATTTTAAAACAAATGTTTTAAAACAACAACCCTTGTGAGAAGTTCCTTTTATTCAAATTTAATCGATTAATTTTTGTGTGATTTGAATAAAGGTCGTAGAACACCTGCTAAGAAAACACAGTTAAGTACCTTAGCTGAAGAGATGATGTTAGAAACGGAGAATGCGATTATGGTTAACTTTGATTATCTGGAACCGAACGACGTCGATATGGACGACGACGACGACATGAATGATGACGTCGATATTGAAGTTAGATCAGATATGGATGATGATGTGAAGGCAGTGAAGCGAAAAGGTAAGAAATAAATTCAAGGGTATTGGACCACCCTGTATGTAATATTTATCTGAATGAAACAATTGCTTGGTTTTGAGGAAAATCGTAAATTAATAATAATTGCTGTGTTAGCCAAGCGCGACTTGCACAATAGTTTTATTATTGTAATTAACGTAACGGATGAGCAATTTAATTTATTGCCTAATTGTGCTAACTTTCTTCTCTGGGTATAATGTTTCCTCAACTGTAAGTTTTCCTGGAGTTATTAGTTGATTTCCTCGATAGATAAAAATAAAACATTTCAAAGGTTGCACATCTGTGTTTGTTGGTTTTTGTTTAAACTGCCAATGTTTGTTGGATGATGTAATTTTTATGTAAACAATTCTTGTACATTATAAACTACACTATACTTTCCAGCAGTTTAAGCTTTCAAATATATAAAATGCTCCATATTTTTTATGTTTATTTTTTTCCATTTTAAAACCACAATGGAACGTGACACCTATGGACTGCCTCATATTTAGCTATTGAAGGTCATATTTTGTTTTCTAGGCGTCAGGGTTGTTAGAAAAAACATTTTTTTATTTAAAACAAAAAACAACAGTTTTTTTTGTTACAATGTGTTTTAAAACATGAAACAATGTTTTAAAACACCTTTTTTTTATTTTTCAAGGCAGTGTCAGAAAAAAAATTATTGTTTTTGAATATAAAGGAATTCTCATAGAGATTTAAGAATAATATAAATCTATCCTTTTGCAAATGTTGGCTCTCTTGAGTTGATAGTAGGTTCTCTGTTCCATTTGGCATTAGTGGTATGAAAGTATTAAGCTAAGTTTGAACCAATTTTTAGATTTTTCATGCATATTTGATATCTTAGTTTTGTTCTGTGTTAGGAAAACTTGATACACTAGCCGATGATGTCGACGCTGAAGCAATGGAGGTGCTCAATGAACTTAACCTCCTCTCCGAAGTTGGCGACCACCAGCGACAAGACAATAACATCAAGGATGAGAATAACGAATGGAAGAAAAGTATGTCAGTCGCCTAACAAAAAAAAAACACCAAAATACATAAATATTGGATATCGAATACACAATAACCTAATAAAAACTAAACTCATACTTATCAGACAATGTTGTTTATTATTCTATTTATAATATTTTTTATAATTTACATCAAATATTTTACATCGATATCCAATATCGAAAAATATTTCCCACCTAAAAATTCCCTCCATTAGATTTTTGCTTAATTTCTTTAAATTTCACTTAATCATACTGAAATAATTAAATAAATCTTTGTTAGGCATGGCTTTTCAAACGTCGAAAACATGCCGACAATTGGGTATAAATGAGGAAGAGAACGTCGACACCAGCCTAGGCTTGGGCGAGTTGGCTCAATTGACGGTCAATAATGAAGCAGAGTCGACATATGACATAGCTAGCAGCAAGGAGGCGTTCAGGAAGACCTGGAACGCCAAGTACACACTCAGGAGTCACTTCGACTGCGTCAGAGCACTGGCCTTCCATCCCTCGGAGCCTGTGCTTATCACAGCCAGCGAAGACCATACTTTGAAGCTGTGGAACTTGCAAAAATCCGTTCCGGCCAAGAAATCTGCCTCTATGGACGTCGAGCCATTATATACATTTAGGTATGTTGGTTTTGAGATTTGTTATTGAGTAAATATTGCAGATTTGTTCAAGTTTTGTATCCAGATGAGATCAACATTACTTTTGTTTGTTATAAAATAAAGAAATTTTGCTGAAATTTACTGCTTTAGTGTCCAAAAGTTCTAGTTTTTAATCTAAATGACTGCTGATGTTATTTTTGAGATTAATATGAAGAAATTTGATGAAGAAAAATGAACATTTTTTTTTTTTTTTTTAGATGTCACAATGGGCCAGTGCTTTGCTTGGCCATCTCAGGGACCGGAGAGCACTGCTACTCTGGCGGGCTTGACGGCAACATCCACTGTTGGAATGTGCCCAACTCCAATATCGACCCATATGACCTCTTTGAACCAGACGTGCTAAACTGCACCCTGTCCGGCCATACGGACGCCGTGTGGGGCCTCTCTGTTCTAAATACCAGACAGCATCTCGTGTCTTGCGCTGCTGACGGCACAGTCAAGTTATGGGCCCCCCACTGCAAGGTATGACCTTTTGTTTTTTTATCTTATTTCTTTTGTGTTTGGTCTTTTCCTAACTATTACCTTAGCAGGAAAGTATTGTAACTTGTTCTCTGTTGTTTTTCTGTCTCCTTGACCGTTTTTTTTTTTTTTTTTTTTTTTTTTCACTTTGTATGAACTGTTTTGTATGTACTGTTTCTTTTACTGTTCTTTTTATAGATGTTTCAATCTAAAAAGAGCAGTTGTATATGCAACCAAATATACATGGTCAATTTATAAACCATACACTGGGTATAATTGGTTGCATATGTTACGGTGCTCTTTTTAGTTCAAAACTACTCTACCATCTTGTTATTTTCCTGTTACTTTTACTATTTTCTTTTCTGTTCTTTGTTTCACTTTTTATGTTTTTCTAGGGATCATTGTTGAACACATTCTCCTCCGAGGTTGACGGAATCCCATCCAGTGTGGACTTTGTCAAGGACGAGCCGAATCGCATTGTAGCCGCATTCGGCAGTTCCCAGATGGTGATGTTCGATACGGAAACGGGGAAAGTTGTCGTGAGGATGGAGCCGGGCCAAGACAACGCGGGGGCCCCAAATAAACAAATAAACCGTGTCGTGTGCCACCCGACGCTCCCGATGACCATTAGCGCCCACGACGACCGTCACATCCGTTTCTGGGACAATAACACCGGCAAGATGGTCCATTCTATGGTCGCTCATCTGGACGCTGTTACCAGTTTGGCCGTCGACCCTAACGGGTTATATTTGCTATCCGGTAAGTATTCTTTTACATAAGTTAGAGGAGTTTTAAATTAAGTAGAGCATAGTGACATATGCAACCAATTTTACCCAGTGTATGGTTTATAAATGACACGTGTATATTTGGTTGCATACACAACAGTGCCCTCCTTGGTTTGGAACTTTTTTTTAATGTTTTATTTAAAATGTGGGTTATTTTTGTCATTTTTGGGTGGTTAGGTTCACATGATTGCTCGATAAGGCTGTGGAATTTGGAGAATAAGACGTGCGTTCAGGAGATAACGGCGCACAGGAAGAAGTTTGACGAGAGTATTCTGGATGTAGCGTTCCACCCGTCTCGGCCGTACATTGCGAGCGCTGGCGCTGACGGATTGGCCAAAGTATTCGTATAAAATATAAGTGAGTGTTACTAGTTTTTAGTTAAAAAGAAGAAAGGGAGACGGTCATCTTATCGTCTGAAGAGCGCAGATTTATTAAGTGTAGGATAGCTGTACATATTTATGCTGGATATTTTTTTTGATCCCACAACCCCTATGGAAACACTTCCCTTTGTAAATACATACATACATCTTTATAATTGATAATCCGTGTTTAGAAAGAAAAAGACGAAAACCGTGTAATAAGCAAAATGTAATTTACCGAGAATTTTTTTTTTAGTCTTTCTACGATTTTTGTAGGATTCGCTGATATGATGTCTATCTCGTAACTGTATGTTTTGCGTGCACCAAGATTGTGAAGCTTTTTAGTTGTAAATAAATACCCTCATGATTTTTCTTTTTTGTTTATATTAAAGGCCGGATGTAAAACGGAACTACTCTCGCTTGTTTAGCTGTATGTGCGATTTTCGTGTTGAATTATCATGTGTACCGTCAGGGAATAAGCTTCAAATATAGTCTTTTTTGTCTAGTTAATTTATTTATTCTTGATTGATCTTTTATCTGTCTGAAAAAAATTCCCAGAATTATTTTATATTTTGTTATGCATTATTCTTTAATTTATTAACACCTTACTGCCGTATAATAATTAAAAAAAAATTGTCAGAACTATCGGATAGTTTTGATGATTTTTCTAGTCATTTGTTTGTATCTTGATTCTTCAAATAATACTGAAATATCAAGGTACAAGTTTCTAGAAAAAACATCAAAATTATTAGTGGACAACCTATATAAAATATAGCATGTTGTGATATATATTAAATGGCAGTATGGTGTTTTTTTTTTTTTTTAATACAAAAAGAAAAACAGTAAATTATTTGATATCTCTGGACAGAATCTTTTTCTCTTGTTACTTTAATAATAGCCTAAGTTTGTTTTTTATAATTGATTTTAGCAAGTAATATCATTTACAATCATAAGGAAAAAAAGTGTTTTTTTTTTCTTTTCTATTGCTGAACCCAGTAGTGTTATTTATTTGTCGATATTACCCCTAACCTATATAGACGTGACGTGCAGAACAATGTTCAATAAGGATTTCTCTCGATGTATAAAAAGAAGAAAGTATACATATAATACTTATAGTTACTATACCTATAAATATATATTATATATACACACAAACACATGGATATATTATTATTATTATTATTACGATTATTATTAATACTATGGACAATTGACAGCTGTTTTGCAGTGACAGCGTTAGTAGTGCGACCGAATCTAGTACGTTTTAAGGTCTTGTAAGTCTCACGGTATTTAAGACATATGTGTTTTTATTTACTTGAGTTACATTTCGTAGGGAGAGGCTGTACTGTTTTTGAAAAAAAAAAAGAAGAAGATGAATATAATATATACGTGTACTTGGTATGCCAGAAAGTTTTCAAACAATAACATCACAGTCGTCATGTATAGTGTAGAAATGAATTAAATAAATGCATTAAATTAATATACCAGTGTTTTAATTCGCAAATTTTAGGATAGAAGATGTATACAAGTTTAGTTTGTGCGACTGCCACTAGAGGGCATATTGGTGAAACCTAGTCAGGCTATATCCGCCTCAACGAACGAAAGAGTCGCCGCCCTGGTGGTAGAAATTTGAATTAAACAATTCGTGGTAAGTAGCCAATGAAATGCGCCGTTCGCCTGAACAAGCGAGAGATGCACTCTGGGGGTAGAAATTTGAATTAAACAACTCGGGGTAAAAAGCGCCATCTACATTCGCTCGTTCAGGCGGATTGCAACCAGGATTGTTATAAAAAACGTTTTTTTTTTAAACAAAAACAACCTCCAAAAGAACATGTTTTAAATCATGTTTTTTTATTTTTCAAGGCAAAGTGTGAGAAAAAAAATAAATTATTGTTTTCGAATATAAAGGGATGCTCATAGAGATTCATGGAGTTTTTACTGTTATTTTTAAACAACCCTGGTCAATGTACAAAACACTTAAGGAAATAAACAGTCACAGTAGAAAAAAACATGTTTTAAAAACTTTGTTTTAAAACATAACAACCCTGATTGCAACACCAACTTTGCTGTACATCTGACTACTAGCGACATCTTTATTAACATCATCTATACATTAGTGTTAACAAAAAACAATAAAAAGAAAAACATATCTTTTTACATTCTTTATTTTTAGTATACATGTTAGCCAAGCTCAACTGAAAATTTACATCCTTATAACAAATAATACAATAAATACATCACAAAAGGAAAGTTATGTAGCTTGTCGTGCCTCGTGCTGCAATTTAATAACTTTAATTGGCAAAAGTTGCAACATTTCAGTGATAACGCTAAGCTCCGGTTGTATGAGCTCTGCCGCCTTCGGATTTTCCTTGCAATACTCATCAACTTTTTGATACGCAGCTAAACTAGCCTGTGTATTTTGCAACTGTCGACATTTATCCAACGAAATAAACCGTCCGTTGAGAGCCCCAATGTGAAAATAAGCCTGCAAAAATGGTTTTTGCATGTCTTCATCCACCGTTTTCGGCATTTCGCCTTTTGTGTTCTTAAAAGAATCGATGAAGCTTTGAAAATTGTGGATACTCTTCTCAGTTAAGCTGTTTATCTTGGCTAAGGCGTGAGGGTTAGGCCTGCCGGGGATTTGTTTCAATTTATCGGACTTAATATCAATCATATCCGAGTAAATTTGACCCAAACGAAACCAGATCTGCTTGCAGTATAACATGTAATACGTCGGATTCACCTGCTTTATGACGTTTTCTAATAAATCGGCGGAACGTTTGTAGAGTTTTGCTTGATTATCCGGGTTATCCTCATAGAAGGCAAGGATATCATACAACTGACTGTGGTCTTGGACAATTTCTATATAATCAGAAGCTAGGGTATCAATTCTATAATAAGAAAGCGCCTTTGTGAGCCAAGCTAAGACATTTGCAAAAACCGGTTTAGCATCTTCAAAAGTTAACAGGTATTTATCAGTTATTTTTTCTTCATATTCGCGCAAATCCAAACTTGGGAAGAACAAATCTTTAATATCCTCGGGTTTTAATTTTAAATCCTCATCCAAAACCAAATTAGACAAATCAGTTACTGAATCACAACGGTGATCTATATTTTCGGCATGTCTTAACAACCGTTCTTTAGAGCTTGTCAACAACATTAACCCGTATTTTGACCAACACCGAGCAATATCCGCGCTTCTATGATTATAAGTTTCTAATTTAGCTTGGAATTCTTCGGTTTCGTGGTTTTCAACGGCGTTTAATTCACGTTCATACTCATCTAAGATACGCGAACTAGCTGATAGGTGATGCCTAGCTTGTTTAAAACCATGCTTTTCCATAAAAAACTGCGATAAAGTCGCGCAATTCAACGCCCAGTCGATCGGTTCGTAATCCTTACATTCCAACTGACGTTTTAATGTAATATGACAATAAACGGAACTAAGCAAAGCGTTAGCTAAAGCGGCGTGAACCTGCGCTAAATAATACAAAGTTAATGTATATAATTTCTCGAATTTTTCTTTTGCGGACGTCTCGTTATAAACCTCTAGATTATTCGTGAATAAGTCGTGTGGGTCTATTGGTATATACTGTGAGGCTTTGAAATCGAAATAGAACTTTTGGGCGCGTTCTAAATGTTGCTGCGCGATTTCCGGATCGCGTTTTGCCCAGAGAATTCCCAACTGGTTGTGCATGTTTAAAGTGACATACGCAACTTCTGGTTTGTTCTCATAATCCTGGATTAACTCCTTACATTTTGTTAAATGTTTGTCGCCTGTTGTGAATTCTTCGGTGTCCATGGCAACTATCCCAAGCAATAATTGTACAACTCCGCTCATACCTGTCAAGATAATTATATAAAATAAAGATTGTATAAATTGGGAAACTTACCGATTAATTTGGTTTTATCGGGCGAATCTTGGTTTGTTTGTCGCAGCAAATTTTCTAAGTTAGCATTCATGGAAATCAAAATATTTCGCGCTGCGTATTTTGAAAGGAACGGTTCATTCTCGGGATCGAGTTTGCTGTCTTCCTCGATCAATTTCTTCACTTTTTCATACTTCTCTTGCAGATCCACTAAAGCTTCTTTGGAAATAATCATATTTGAAATTTATTATTTGCTTTTCGGCGTAGCTCGCAGGTTATGTTGTGATTGACATTGACAACTACGACGCAATATTGCAAAGTATGTAGTAGAGATGGCGCCACAGACTGTACTTTATCAATAATATTTTATTCAATCAATTTTTATTACACTATTTTGATACAATAATACTGTAATGAAATATAATAATTTCAATTGTCATGTTATCTTAAAATTGGTTTCGATAAAACCGTACTTTATGACAATACTTCATTTACAAAATAAAATAAAAATAAAAGTTTGGGAAACATTTCATTCTAGGTCAACTATAAGCGATGGGACATAGATGCCGCAACAATCGGTATTATTTTTGCCCAAGTTGGCAATAAATAGATAAATAAAGCGATATTTTTTATTTAATTGGTTTCAATTATTATTGTTTGTTTTGTTTATAATAATAATAATAATAATTAAGAAATTTGCATCGTCTAAATTATTTAATTCCTTATTTATTCGTATATTGCCTAGTTACGATGTGATATGTGTATATTTTGGTAGTTTTGTTGTTTTGCGTTAATTAATGACTGTAACGGGTTGTGCTGGCACAAACTGGAATCATTCGTCGTCTCTAAGCTCATAAATAAATATCAAAATGCAGCAAGGATCGGATCGTTGACCCGAAATTGCATAATTTCGCGGATCGCTCGTGTAGATTCGTGCGCGGCCGCGCGGCGCCGGCACTTGTTTTGAAACATAACCTGAACTTGGCTAGTACGCAGGCGACTGTAGGGAGGTCTGTAACCGTTCGGTGCTCACAATGGAAGACGAGCTTCGATGTTTTGCTTGCAAACAATTCTTCGTGAACCCGGTCTTGCTGCCTTGCTACCACGGGGTATGTTTGAATTGCGCGGTCAACTTGCAACAACCTGCACAGAATGCAACCGCGGCAAACTCGATCACAACCTCGGAAAACGCAGAAAGTATCGCTTCCAGTAGTTCCGGGGATTACCAAGAAAGTGACAAGTTGTCGATCTTAAGCGAAACAGACAGTGGTGTTGTTTGTACCTCAAGGCCAAATAGTTACGTTGGAACCCCTAATGGTTTACTATACCCGACAGCTTTGAGCTTGTCTTGTCCTGTTTGCAACAAGTTGGTGTATTTTGACGAGAATGGCGCTCATAATCTGCCCAAATACAGAGTGATGCAACACATCGTCGATAAGTTCGGGGAGATCAAAAACTTGACTTTCAAATGCCAAATGTGTGAGACAGAACCGGCTAGAGATGCCACAGTTATGTGCGAACAATGTGAGGTGTTATACTGTGAACCGTGCAAAGAAGTCTGTCACCCTTCAAGAGGGCCTTTGGTCAAACACACTCTGAGCGAACCCAAAAGAAACACATCAAATTCAGGCAAAGGAAAAGACACAAAATGTCCAGAACACACAGACGAGATCTTGTCTATGTACTGTTTAGTGTGCAAAGTTGGTGTTTGTCCAGTTTGCTTGATGGACAGCAGACATACTTCTCATGATGTCCAGCCACTTGCTCACATGTGCAAAGCACAAAAGGTAAGATGAATTCCTTGTTCTTTCAATACAAATTAATTCTTAAGAAATGAGAATGTTATAGAAATTGTTATGGAGCTAATTAAGACTTATTCTGAGTGATTACTTGAACTAAGTAATTACTTATGTTTCCACACCATACAATCAATAATACCAAATTGACGACGGAAGAAATTACTGCGCCTTCAATTCGTTAATTCACGCTGTTCTCTAGAGGCAGATAATGTATTACCCAAATTGTGACTAATATGTGACTCGTTGATCGATTGTTGCCATTTCAAGCTCGGTTTTATAATAAATGGAGTACAAACACATGCCTCTATAGCGATAGTACTCAATAATTTACCCTGATAAGCTCAACTAAAGGCACAAAATACCTCATATGGGCTGTGCGAAATATTCCACATTATGTGTGTTTTGTTTTTGAAGCTGTGGTACCTTTTCGTTGATTGTCGTGGACAGATCAAGCTGGATCTTTAGGGACAATAGGGACAGATGTTAATATCTATTGGAATAAGTAGTGGAACAGTGAAATAATCAGTGGTGTTAGATTGAAGTTACGGTTGAACGTTTTGTATGGTCTATTGGGGGTAGAAAAGTAGGGTAGGACATTGTCCTTTCCTCCTTAGGAGGGGTAAGGGGGAAATTCAGGAAATTGAGGGCAGAAAACTTCTGCTGAATGTAGAGGAAGAAGTTTTCGGGTATAGAAGTTCTCGTACACTTTGTCCATTTTGATGCGATTTTTGGGAAGGTTTGGAGTGTAGTTTTAATGGATTTTGGGCTATTTTTGTTCCATATGCGATGTGAATTTTGCAAGAAAGACTTATGCTTATCCCTGATGTCAGGGCATACGGACGTAAACCGCCTCCCCTTTGTAAAAGACATTCCCTTTTGTAAACTTTCCCACTTGAGATTTATATCTTATTTAACTTTTCGCAACAAAATGTCCGACAAATCTCTTACTGACTTTGAGGAAAATATATAGGGTTTGATATTTTTCATATTAAAAAGTTTATTTACGTATTTTGTGCAATTCGTTACCAAATTTGTTTGTAGATTGAAAACATAAACTGTTTGGTATGTTATACCTATGATCGTACTTTATTTTCTAAGTTATTTTTTTGAAGAATTTTTTTTGATCTCAATCGGATGAATCCCTCAGAAGACGTATGTAACATTTGCCACTTCCGGTTGTCAGATTGGTACCAAAAACAATCCAGTTGGTCCCCCAGTAATTAAAGTAAAATGTATTAAACCTTATGTTTTAAACTTATTAGGTATATATTATTATAGTATTATTTTTCAATAAAACTATTTTCTACGTTTTTTATGTCTTTTCATTAAAATCATGCATGAGAGGGTTAAACTAAATATGTGTACCAAATTTCAGCCCGATCCGTTGTTCCGTTTGGGCGCAATCGTGTTTAAGGATATACACAATTACACACATACATACATTTTCCAGAAATCATTGTAATCGATTCAGGGGACCTCAAAGCGCGTATTTTCGCGGAAATTTCGAAATGTCGTTTTCCGTCGATTACAATACTTTCCTTCTAGGGTACTAGTCGGAAAGTAAAAATGAAACGTAGGCCATTTATTTCCTAATATATATATACAGTGCCACCCTAATATATTATATACAGTGCGTGTCCTTCTGATTAAATGAGAAACATAATTTCTCAATTAAGTCGTTCACAGTATTGACTTTTAGTTGGGTTCCTCGTCCCATAGAGGGCACACTACAAAACATGAGTGTTTTCTGTTATTACGATATATTGTGAACTATGCTTTACAATAATAATTAATATGCAGTGTGCAAAAAGGTATGGAACACTTGAAATATCTTCAAAAGTAGTTATTTCTGGTAAAAACTTCTGAAGGAATGAAAAAGACGAAACTTTAACTAGAAAGAGACATTTTTGAGGAAATTGTCTAAGTTAGATAGCAGAATTAAAAGTTTTGAAAGTAAGTTTTACGTTGTATAATTATTATGATTGATTTCAAAACAAAAAATAACAAAATTACTGAAGCAATTAATCACTTTGTATCAGTGCAAAAAAACACGAGCGATTAAACAAAAATTCTTCATCCCTTTGCACAAATTAGTCGGGAAGTTTTTGAAGCTTATAGATAGCATAATGAAAATCCATTAGGGTGGTCCATCGGAACGGAATAACCAAATAAGCGCCCCCCTCGAATCACCGACCATACGGCCAATTACGGGGGCCGTTATTTAATTTTGACGGCATTTATGTAGGGGTTAAAAGTTGCAGAGTTCGGATGCATCACCGCATTCTGATTGCCAAAAGGATTTAATCAAATTTAATTTTCACCCTTCAATTTTCGATTCACCAAGCACAACATCAAAACACAAACTCAATACGAATCATTGCCAAAACTAACATTGAAAGAGAGAAAAAAACTGTCAAATACAGGTGCATGACTCAGTCGAGAATCCATATTTTTAGCTGTATTATTTATAGTTCGTAGTTCCTATCTATACGTAAGTTTGGTGCATATTCTTCAGACATTGCTGCACTCGGATGTTGTGCTGAGACCTCAAGACCGGTTCTCGCGTTCGCTAAAGAAAAAAATGCCTTCTATAATCCGAAGGCCTTCCAGGCTACCTGAATGATTTTTGTGAACCACAAGCCAGCGTCCATCTTTCTCTTTGATACATAACGGCATCTTAGAATCTATTTTATAGGTTTGTGAATGGTTACTACACTACAGCTCTACAAACAAAGACTCCGTAAATATCGTAATATAGTTGTATTAAAACCCACTTTGTTGATGAGTTTATTCATCCTTAATATAAATAATACCTAAAATAAGTAAAATGCTGGCGCATGATGTGCATGAAAAAAATATTATGTAATCTAAAAGAGCACAGTTCTCAAAATGAAATAAATCATTACTTATTTCAGTTCCCAAAACCGGTTTGCCTGATTCAAAAACTGGTTTTGAAACCGGTTTCAGAACATCCGAATTATTTTAGAATTGATGTTTATTTGTTTTTGGAAAGACTTTTGTAAAGGTTATTAAATAACAATCAAGTCTTATACCAATACTGTCTATTGGACATCATCCAATCGTATATTTAGAGAAGTTTTTTTTGGCAAGATTAGTAGTAACTATTGTTATTTCAAAATATACCGCCTCTGATATGAAAATAGACCGCTGATTTATCGGCTTGTTTACAGTATTTAGTGGGTCTTACTAGGATTTATATACTTTAAATCAAACCTACTGACACATTAAACATGAAATCGATAATATCCTTGTTTCGTATCGGTTTTTCGCTTTCCTTGAGGAAACCTTATACCTAATATCCTGAGTGTTTTTTCTTCTGTGAGCTGGAACGTTATCCAGATAGCAGGAAGGGAAAACCTATTACCTTTATTTGCTCTTGTCGATACTTTTTTGTCTGTCGTTGCGAGACATCTTCCAGAGAACGCGCTCTGGCACGATTTCCTCTTTCAGTGGACCGTTTCCGCACCCTTTTCAGTACTGAAAATAGCCGTAAGCGGAAAGACGCCGAGTTGCATGGCATCCAATATTTCAGCAATCTTCCTAGTCCGCGATTTTTATTTTTAACCGTTCGATAAATAGGTTAATAGCAGTTCGAATGAACCTAGTTTTTTACCATGGTAATGATTTAGTAGAGTTTATCGTTTCTTAATCTTATCGTAATATTTTGATAAGTATTCTGTAGTAAGTATGTAGTACGAAATGTTCTCAAAAGTAGTAATTTTTATCATATTATGATAGTTTATGTATTATTCCGAGACGCCACAAAGCTTTAAGGTTTCTCTGTAATTTTGGGTTTTACTGTATTTATTGTATCTTTTTCAAGTTAATTTAATTCATTTTTATGAGAAAACAAGAAACATATGTTTTGAATAAACATCCTATTTCTACAAAACATGTGTTTCTTGTCACAATATTTACCTTGCCAAACTGTTGTATAATCTAAAAACCTAATTCATTATCAGTGTTTAATTTGACATTGCTGCAAGATTGATTCGTAAAACAAAAAATAAACAAAATATATTATCCCAGAGTGACCTCATAGTGACTTTACTCTAAATCAGTGTTTCCCAACCTTTTTTGAGCTATGCCCCACCGAAGCTGGTCTAAAAATCTCATGCCCCACTTCATATTGTCTTTTTTTATACCTATAACAGAATTGGAAATGAACCTTACTCGGAACGGTGTACGTTTCTCATTTCGTCATTGGTACACATTCTGCCCAACAAACTTTGACTAATTTCCTCTCTGTGACGTAATGAAAAACTTGTGCCATTGGGGGTATAAAAATAATAACATAAAACAATAATTTATTTGATTATTGAAATAAATACTAAGCATTTTAGCAGAAACAAAATTTGCTACATATTCTATTATAACAAAATAGACATTCACTTAAAAACTAATACAACACAAATCTGCCATATTTTATTATAACAACACAAAGTTAAACATTTACTCTAAAAGTGAAATTGTCACTGCAAGTGTTAATTGTACCCTTGAGTCTAGTTATCAAATATTCGTGCTCATTACTAAATCTAGAAAAAGCAAAAAATAGGGGAACATTTAATTAAACTGTCAATATCAACATTTGTAAAAACGGTTTTAGAAAAAGATGACAAAGATGTGATAGCTGTGCCCCTTAGTAACAACGCTGTCAGAAAAAGAATGGTTAAAATGAGCAAGAGTGAGAGGCACTGAGGCCTTGTTGATAACTTATGTAAGGTACATTAATAAGGAACATTTTTTTGAGGAAATGTTATTCTGCAAATCATAAGAAAGCACCACGACCTCCAGAGATATTTTTTCTAAGCTAAAAAACTATATTATTAATTATGTCGATAATATTCCAATACTGAACATAACATCTTGTGCTATCAATCGTGCTCCTAACATGATGGGCAAGAAAAGTGGCTGTTTAAAGATGAAAATCCAGAAATGCTTCTTGTGCATTGTGTAATCCACGGGGAAAACTTGGTAGCCAAAAATATTTGTTCAATGAAGTATTAAATTTAGTTATAAAAAGTATGAATTATTTTGTACTTCACAAATTAACTTGAAATGTCACATTCGGCATTAGCTTTGATACAATTGACATATTTTATAACCGAATTTTATCTTCATTGAGAACTGGACAAACATTTTTGGTTACCAAATTTTCCCTATGGAGCTATATTAGACAATACACAAGAAGCATATCTCTGGATTCTTATCTTTAAACAGCCGCTTTTCTTGTCCATCATGTTAGGAGCACAGTCTGCAGTACAGGATGTTATGTTCTGTATTGGAATATTAAAGACATTGAAGTAATTTTTTTGCTTATGTTATATAATTTACAGAATAGCATACCTTCAACAAAATTTTCCTCAACAATGTATCTTAAGTGGCATAGCTATCACATCTTTGACATATTTTTCTAAAAACGTTTTTACAAATATTGATGGCTTAATTAAATTTTTCCCTATTGTGTGTTTTTTTTTCAGATTTAGAATTGTGTAGGGATATTTAATAATTAGCCTCAAGGATATGATTAACGGTTGCAGTATGAACGGTACAAAGAGACTTTAAGGTAGTTTTTTTTTTTTTTCAAAATTTTTCTATATTCCAATTGCCCCCCTCAACAATCGTATTGCCCCCCAGTGGGGCGTACGCTCCACGTTGGGAAACACTGCTCTAAATTGAAGACAGAAATAACTTTTCATAACAATTTTTAAGAACGAAACATTATAAAAAAAATTATAAAATGGCGAAATAAAGCATTTTACTAATTTTTAAATACTCGCAACCAACGATTAGTAATTCAGTATACAATATCTAAAACAAATAAGCTAAAAATATATTTGAAGCATGGGTTGCAGCAAAAGAAGTTAAAGTGAAACGTAGGCCATTTATTTCCCCCCTAATATTTATACAGTGCGTGTCATTCTGATTAGATGAGAAACATAATTTTTCAATTAAGTCACTTACAGTATTGACTTTTAGTTGTGTTTTTCGTTCCATAGTAGAAAGGCTCAGATAAAACATGAGTATTTGCCATTATTTTGTCATATTGTCAACTATGCATCAGTTCATAATAGTGTGGAAAAAAGTCTTCTTATTAGGTTGCATAAGAAAAATTTTGTTGTTAATTAATCATATTTGCTTTATATTTATTTAATGTTTAGATTCTCTAAAAATTGCACATATCTTGCGTCAGTCAGGATTCCATAACAAATATGGACCCAAACTATCTGAATATAACATCAGCCCATTCGTTGATTTTTCTTGTGTATCTATTGCAGTTTTGTCGGTCTTCCGTTCTATTCAAGGAAAGACTGAATTGCAGTTGACGATCAAAATCATCTTTTGAGAGTTTATTGGTTAATTTGTCAGTGAAATATTTTTGAGATAAATAGACATTACATATGTCGGGAGATGTTGGACGTCGTGTGGATTAAATTACTTTACTTTCTTGTTAAAATGCATCCAATTGTTCCTAAACTAAAAACCAATCAGCCTAAAGTAAATTTTATACTGCTGTAGGAAGTCAAAATGGCGGGAACCACCACGACTCCCTAACATGGTAGCATTTTGGCCAAGCGCGGTTTAAGGGCTTTAATTACTGGTCAAAATTCTAATTCATCAAATCTTTTCCAATTTATTCGAAGGCAAAACTAACTGGGTTCTTTTTCTTGAACCTTGTGAACACATTTTCTGACTACTAACTGACGCGTTTAAGTATTTAACATTTAATAAGGGCTGATAAAGCAAGACTACTCAAATGAAACGAAACACTTATCATAACAATAACATCTATTAACAATAATAATCAACAATCCCGTTTGATAGGTTACATAGAAAAATGAATGAAGCTTTGAACATATTGACGTTTAAACTAAACCTAGGAGTTGATTTAGACAGACACACTTTTAGCAGAAATATGAATAATTTAATTTACAATGAAATGCGAGACGAGTTGAAAAGACTTACCGGGGATAAACTTAAGCGGCTAAGAACGCTCCACAAAAACGTGTACTTTACATGACGGTGGTTGAAATGAGAAGAGCGAGCGTCTGTTCGTTTGCATCCCTCGACCCCAAAGGAAGCCGGAACCATTTCTTCTTAACCAATGACAACTCTTCAATTTTAAACTTATAACACGCGGTCAAATCCTAAACCAGATGTTCAACCCTAGCAAAAACCTTTGACATTCCCGAATGTTCTTACAAATAACTCGCTTAATTTGATCATATCTTAATAAATAAATAATGGGTTTCCGACCCATTACACTGCGCATAGCTGCTCGAACCAACCTAAGGTGAAACTTGCAAACCCAATCTACACATAGAAATTCCTCCTGGACTTCAAGTCTTCTTCCACTTGGCACAGTTCCAGAATTGGCATTTGACACTTGCGACCGCAACAAAAGAAACCCTTTAAATCGTTTTTCACAATTGAACATCCAAGGACTCATTCCGCGACTGAAAAGAATTTCAGCACATCCGGGACAATCGTCACTCCCAGAATCACAAAAGACGAAATGAACGATCTATTTCAAATGACTGCATATTTTATATATTTATATATATTTATATATTATATATTTATATATATTTTATCTTGCCCAGTTAGGGTACGACCAGACGATCGACTTTTGTTGTTGACAGTTTGACTTTTTTGTTTTAAATCCTGCTAAATCTACCAACAATGCTATAATCTTTGGTATAAAGCTATAATAATATAAAGCCCATAATTCATCGATATATGTGTACGATTTATTACATCTTGGTAAGCATCGAAGCATAGCGCTATTATTCCCTTGTCTGTTCGTTTTTTTTTCTCGTCTCTCTTGATTATACAACTGCATTCCATTGTGGTCACGACTCAGTCTCGACTTGAATGATGCGTTTCTCCAGGGTAAAATCAAATTATACGTTCGCTAGCTGGTTACCGGCTACAGGAGATCACAAACGACCTTTGTGTTACCATTTCGTCGAACACATTCTACGATACACTTTCTTTATGAGAACTCTTTGACATCTGTTCCTTTTCTCTCAGAGTTCGGGTGTGTAGAAATTACAGCGCGCCTGTTCTGTGGCAGTAATTACTGTAATTGAGTTCTGCACGAAGTTATCGATACATCAGTTGAAATTTAACTTATTGAACAGCCCGTATAAGAACAACCCAGGCCGCTGCATGAATTTCACGCAATCCTTGTAAGGCAGATGGTTGGACTTTTTGTGTATTTTGAGATAAAAAGTAGACCAGGTGTTCATAATTATTCGTTTTTATGTCGTACTAAATAAGTCATATATACTAAATATTAACTAATTCTCACTTTAACTAATTCAAAGCATCTAACTTTATAAAAACAACACCAATAACATGGACGTTTATTATATAGAACATGAGTTATCGACCTGTTTGTAACGCTGTTGATAAGGTGAATTTATTACACTATCTCCATATAAGCAACGCTTGAATAATTGAAACATTTGTACCCGTAATCAGTACCTAGATAAGGCTTAACGAAGCCGATCAGGATTTCATAATTTGACGTCCAATTAACGTAGTAAAGCAGTTACAGTAATGCGCATTGCATTAGAACTAGGTCTCCGCTAGCTTTTACAGAATTTTATGCGTTAATTTCGTTATGTCAGAGCTCTGTGAGATGTGGAATAATTGATTTTATTATCTTAGAGACGACTGGTTTAATTGCTTCCTTTCAGTGCATAATTGGATTTATTCCCAAGAAAGACACGCTCTGTATTTTATCCTATAGATAAGATTTTAATGGACGTCAGTAGTTTTATTATTTGCTGGAGGGTTTAGTTTTCGGAGAATCTTGGTTTACCTAATAACATAAGGGAACAAATTTCCAACTTTCTGATACAACCAAACAGATTATTTGTTCCAGAGAAGATTGGTATAAATATTGTCTATCTCCTACACTGAAAGAAAACACATGTAAAATCGAATAAATGTATTTCTTTGCACATATTTCTTTCAAGAAAAGAATATATGTTTGAAACAAATAAGTATTTTTAAATTTAAAAAGTCAGCTGCAAGGGCTGAAAGAAATATTGTATTACGATATCTGTACTATGTAGTGTAGTATGTATTACGATATCTATATCTATATACGATATCTTTGAATTTAATAAATTTTACCAGAGAAATATTTTTTTCGATCAGAATTCTTGATATCTGGACCTTTTTGTTTTCATGTTATTTTAATTTAAAAGCAAATTGCCTTTTTTCTTCGATATTTGAAAATGAATTAGTTGAATTATTGTTTTGAACAATTTTTATTATCAAATGTCGCCAAAAACGATCAAGAAAAAGACAAACAATTCGTTTAAATATACATATTTTATTTCGTAACAATTAACACATTATAAAATTACATCTAATTATTTATATACAATATAAAATTAAATCATTAGTATCGCCACTACCAATGCAGCTTTTAGCATAACTTGTAGATCTTTGTAAAAGTACAAATTGTCTCAAATTATGTCTTTAATATTCTTCCTTCGTAAAAAAAACATTACTGGCAACTCTAAAAGCGTGAAGCTTAGATCCAAAATATAATAAACACACCTTAAAAAAAACAATCTCTATATGCAATAAATAAGTCACAACACCTCTATACCCATATTAAATCAACTTGCCTCAAGCAAGTTAACAAATACAAAATAAATCATTTATAAATCATCAATACCCACAAACATATCTTAAACGCTTGCTTGAATAGGAAAATAACAATTTTGCACATTCTGGCAGATATTCGCCATGATCTGCTTAGGCCTACGTTTCAATCTCATGAGTTTAAATTCAAAATTAAAAGAATTATCATCGTTTTTGAAGTTTTCAACTATACTCTTCGATATAAAGATGTGGTTTCTTCCTTCTTCGCAAGTGGAGTAGTAAACCATCTTGATTTTAGTTTCTACAGGGTGCGTCAGAATGATAATTTGTTGATATCTATGCGCCTCTCCAGTTGGCCCAAAATATTCTGTTGCTATCCAAGCGGAACCATCCTCAGCATTACCCTGGACACTCCAGAAGATGTCATTGTTGATTTGTGTTCTCCAAAAGGTATAAGAAAATATCTTCCCAGTTCTGACTATGGTGTTATTATATTTGGTGACGTAAGCGTCACTATTTGGATCTCTTGGAGTGGTCATATCGTCTTTTCTTTTCCTGTGACGCGCGTGTCTTCTGCGCCTTTTTGTTATTTTTAGGTTAATTTTGGTAGATTTGTGATGGTAATTAGCCTTGTTATACTATCTAAAATCAGTATACACGAATTAATTTGGTATCTAATGTTGCTGCATCACTATTTCTTCAGTCTTTCTGTATTTTTAAGTTGCTGGAATGTTGTGTGGAGTATACTGCAAATAAAAGAGAATTATCGTTATTTTATCCGTGATAAAAATGGTTTGCTATGCGGAGATATAGAACGTGTAAACATTGACTGTCAAAGCTAGGGAACAACTGTTTTCAAACAGTGCGATGTGTTTGATTTTTTTTTCGTGTCGTGTGATTTGCGTCACAATGGATGGGTTTGGTTAAAAATAGTGTGTTGTTAGAATGGGAAGGCTGTGTCAATACTTATTTGGAGCGATTGATAATATATATATATATATATATTTGAGTTGAATTATAATTGATATTTTTTGATATAATTGATATAATGAAACATTGTTTTATGTTTTAACTGAAAAATTGTAAAGTGAACTTAATACGAATTTAGAATTACCGGGGGACGAACTGGAAAATGCTAGGAGGAGAATGCACGTGTCTTCTGCGATCACAACATCGGGAATCCGTACAATGTTTTCTCCAAATTGAAAATGGGACTCGTATTGTTTTGACATATAAAAATGGGCCAAAAGCTAGGATCACTGCGGACCCTAGTTTGGATCACCAGAAACAAGAATTTCTTTACAAAGTGTTGAGAAAATAATTAAAATCGGTCTAGAATTTCAGAACCAAATTCCCACAGCTATGTGCTGACTGTGCTAATACAAACCTTGAATCTAAAGAATTACCACATCTTTATACCGTGTGTACAAACAGAAATCATCGATATGCAGCACCCATATGTTAATACCGAACAATGTAAACATAACCTGATTTAAATATCAATGTCAAGTAAGCGTAACGACCAACGGCGGCCATTTAAACGCACCCATAAAAATTTGAATTGCAAAATATTACCTGGGATTTGTGATGTAGTGTAGACTGCGTTTAGTTATTATAGCAATACACCGTCACTGTACGCGTCAGACGTTACACTGAGTTTAGTTCACTTTTATTTTTAAACCGTCGACATGTGCCCAACAGAAGCAAGGTTAGAACAAATGCCGGCGCTGTTAACTTTCTATCGAAATCGAGAGCGAACATTCAAAAGATAATCTACCGAGCGAAATTTCACTTTTATGTCGCAAATCCATATTGTGTACCAATCTTATCTACGATATTTACCTCTTTAAAAACCCAAAACTAATGTCGATTCTCTGAGTATGCTTGTTTGGAACTTTTATCAGTCTTATTGTTTGCGATGACACACTATTTCGTCGTATCGCTTTTAGTTTGGGTGTTTCCCTGGGTTGTTGAGTGGAGATATCGTCACTTGAGGTGTGTAATGGCTGCACTATACGATAGATTGGAACTGAATTGGCCTGATTTTGGTGTGGAGTGAATGCCGCAGTTTTGGGACGCAAGCCAACCGTTACTACGCGAATGCTACGTTTTTTTCACTGATTCGGGTCTTAAAAATAGTCCGTTACGAAGGGTTTGACGGTTTCCTATCTAGGCACATACATCGAACTCATGATTAAAAAGTTTTATTTTTATACAAAACTTGTTCTCGGGATTATGCTTTTAATGGATGTATTGACCCTTTTATTTTTTTATTGACCCAAATTATCAATAAATAAAGTGCAATTCTTCAATTTCGTGAAGCCACAGCCACAATAAATTGGTATGTATATATCTGAAGTCACTGGAGGATGAACTGGTATCAGTTTGGTAATTCTAAATATTATGTATGTATACCAAATTTCAGCCTGATCCGTTGTATCGTTTGGGCACTATTGTGTTCACATCGTTGGTACAATGAAATGTCTAAATACTTCTGTAATTATTCAATTTTGTAAAACCACAGCCAATCTGGACCCTACCTAACGTCAGTTACTATGACATAATGACATTTGTCAGCCTGACATTTAATATCATGTCATGTCAGTAGCACTGACGTTTGCCAAAATCTGACAATTCGCAACACAGCTACAAAAGCTGTGGATTTTGTCAAACCGCCTCTATAAAAGCTTATATCATCTAAAGTTCTAAAACGTTCATCCCATTGATCTGTAAATTAGTATATATATTTAAAATCGCTGGATAATGTGTTGATATTAGTTTGGCCGAAATCGAATCAATCCTGAAGAAGACGCATGTAACATTTGCCACTTCCGGTTGTCAAATTGTCACAGTTTAAGTTGATTACGTACACACTAAGTTTTCAGTTTAATTAAAGCTCTTTTGTTCATATTCAGTATTAATTATGATATATTTACACACCTATCTCCACCAAATGAATGGCATAAAATTAATATCTAGAAAACGATTTATGAAATCAATCATATTATTGTATTATATTAGTTAGCATTATATTTACCTGCCAAGATAGGGCATGTCACCGGCATATCTGCTGATATACCTATGTTCTTTATTTGTAATAAATAAATAAAATAAATAAATTAAAACTGGTGGATTACCTACCATTAAAAAAAATCTGATGTGGCCAGACACATGACTTTATCATACGATACAGCCGTGTTCAGGGGGGCAATTTGGAAGTTTAAGGGGCATCCGCTTACTATGATTTAATTTTTTTTCCAAAAAATGGAATGGACATAAATTATACAACATTTTCTCTACTATTGTTTATTATTTAACTATTTTGACGAAATTACAGAAATGGCGGCTAATTTGCAAAATCGTTGAAAAATGATAAGAGTAAACCTCGAGTTCCTTTGGGCCCTTTTGGACAAAACTTCTTTCTGCTCTAAGTTTAGTCACGAAACTTCTAAATATGAAGTTTCTTCTCGATACCTTCAGTAGTTTCTCCGGAATCGTCGCCACAAAAAAACGGGTACACACACACATACACACACACAGACATTTTTTTGTACCTTGGTCAAAAATGTTCAGGGGGTCCAAAAAGACCTATTTCCGCTAAAATCTCAATTTTTTTTCGACACGATTACAATACTTTGTCATACTACGTATGATAAAGTAAAAAGTCACTAAAATATATCATCCTATCTAAAATATTCTAGTTTAAGGCCCAGTATTATAAAAAAAATCATCTACAGATTTTAGTGTACTTACTAAAGAAGTATTTTGTTAGGTTGCCATGGTTACCCCGTATTTGTTGTATATGTAATAATCGACGAACAACTATTCGGACATGATTTTTACTTTCCTACTAGTACCCTAGAAGGAAAGTATTGTAATCGACAGAAAAGAATCGAGATTTCAGTGGAAATACGCGTTTTGGGGTCCCCTGAATCGATTACAATGTTTTTTGGAAAATGTATGTATGTGTGTATGTGTATATGTTGTGTGTATATCCGTGAACACGATTGCGCCCTAACGGAACAACGGATCGGGTTGAAATTTGGTGTGTGTATTTAGAATTACTGGAGGACGAACTGGATTGTTTTTGGTGACAATCTGACAACCTGAAGTGGCAAATGTTACATACATCTTCTTTGGGATTTATCCGATTTTAACCAAATATGATAGCGGCAATCTATATAATTCGACATTCTATGAAATACCTAGGCATTCTATACAATTCCTAAATGCATTCTGTGTTTCATATCCCTTTCATATCGTTCCAAATTTGTAACTTTCAACAAATTTACAAAAATATATGTTATTCCCTAGTTGTATTAACAGCTAGTTGTAAAATATTAACAATTTAGGTCAATTTCTTTTTTTTTTATTCAAACAGAATCTTTTTACTCAAATATATTATCTTTTTTTTTTCAAATAGAATATTTACTTACTTTAAGGCCGACCTTTTATTTCAAATAAAACCAGATTTCATTCAAACGTATTTTTGCAATTAAACCCAAACAATTTCTACATTACGGAAATCTCGGAAAACCGATTGGTGTAAGAGAATCATTTTTTCAGTGAAAACTATTTCTTTTTACATACTTCAAATAAAATATTTCTCTCAGCCCATGCAGTTCACTTTTTTAAATTTAAAAATACTTATATGTTTCAAACATACATTTTTTCCTCGAAAGAAATATGTTCAAAGAAATACATTTATTTGATTTTACATTTCTTTTCTCTCAGTGTATATCTTTCTGTCTTTTTCAAGTTTTGAAAAGCTGTTTATTATATACTCTGCCTAGTTCTCACAACTCATTGTATAAAATGCCTAGGCATTTTACACAATGCCACACAATGCCAATCATCACATAGGCAATGTATTCAAAACCGTAAACATTTTATACTTTGCCAAATTCCTTGCGGTATTGTATAGAGTGCCTAGGCGTTGTATACAATGCGGAATTATACACATTGCCGCTAACATATACAAATTTGTAGATCAGTGGAATGAACGGTTTAGGAGCTATAATCGTTTATAAAAGCAAGTTGACAGAATCCACAGCCTTCGTCGCTGTGTTGAAAAGTGTCACATTTTGACAAACGTCAGTGCCACTGACATGACATGACATTAAATGTCATTATGTCATAGAAACTGACGTTAGGTAGGTGCCAGAGTGGGTATGGCTTCACAAAATTGAATAATTGTGTTTAGACACTTCATTGCGCAAAAGATATAGTCGGAAAGTTGGGTGAGGGCCACCCCAGATATTTTGTTTATAATACTGGGCCTAACCGAAAGAGAAACGTTCCCTTATATATCCAATATACGACCACACCATACGACAGCTGTATGTGTATGGGCAGTACCGATTCGGGCACAGTATTCGCTACTCATTCACATTTCGATACTTGATGGGTCAATACTTGATATTTGATACTCATTTTGATACTTAATATTTGATAGAAATGTTAATACATACTTAATTCTAGATTCTCGTTTCGGTATTTAATATTTCATACGCGTTTCGATATTAGACTGGTATTGGATGCATGCTTTATGATATTTAACACCACCTGTAAATTCCTGCATAGAATTCCCGGTGTCTCGTGTCTTCGTTTGCTGATCGTGTGGCTCGTACACACATTATTTTCCCACCAGAGGTATTTCTGACAGTTTGGCGGCTCGAGTTTGTTTTTCCTACGTGTCATTTCATTCTCTCGTACGATTCTATTCTGGTAACCTGGCTCGTAATTCAATACAAGAAACGTTTATTTGATTGTTATTCTTAGTTCGCCGATGACAAATAAGACTATTCTGACAGAAATAGATAATAAAACAAGTAACATGAAACACACAAAATGGTATTTCTAGGAAAATAAAACGAGCCGTATTGAATCTTACACACTTAATTGATGATAATTATATGACTAATGCATTTTTACTAATGTTATTTACAGGTAAGAGTAATCGAAACTACGTTTTATTAAGATATGCAGTTAAAACTGGAGATAAGTAAGTAAACCAAGCAAAACTAACATCTTATTTTTCCTTATATATATTTACGGCCAAAATAAATTAACTCGAATTGCATCTAGGACTGTTGTAATTGACCAAGCAACTTGACTAAGTAATAATTTTCAGTAGATTTGCGACCTAATTACACGAAACGACCGCCAGAGGGATTATGTGTAGATTAATGGTAACTGCAATACCGACACAGCACGCTCTCTTGATAAATTCTACATCGAAATAGGCAATAAACTAATGTGATTAGGCGCCATAAGAGAAAGTGGATATACCTAAAGAGATTGGAAAAAAAATCGGTGAAAATGTTTCTGTGATTGTGTCGAAGGGGGGCGCTTTTCTGAAGGATTAGTCCTTCCTGCGAGAGGATGGAAATGATGACAAAGCGTATTCGGGAGGTCTGATCTCGCGCTCGATTTCGACGGACAAATAAAATAGCGGGAAATTCCCAGATTTGTCAAGTTAAATCCTATCTGCCTTGTGAATTTCCTTTTGGTGTTTTTCTTTGTGCGGCGAAGCTGTCTGCCATGCGTCGAGAGACATTGAATTTTCCTTATTTTGACAATACGGAAAATATCTAGGTAGCTAACATGCTGGAGTTATTTTTTTGATAATTTAATGTTTGTCCAACCACAATCCACATGTTTCACAGTGTGGTGTTGCAACCCCTATTTCTAATGCATTTTTTGACGCTCATTACAATTGTGCAATTTGATTTTCTTCTTTCTCTACTTAGAACTATTCGGACATTATGCCGTTCTAAACTTGTTTGGTCAGATTGTTAAATATTTCTCAATGTACACGTTGGAATAGCACCCCCCCTCCATTCTTTGACTGTTATTATTCCTCGTATTCCTGTAATGCCTCGTCGGTCAGCACTCGTGGTGATTTATAGTCGACGTTTGTCCATTGTTCGCGTGGACAAAGCGAGAAGTCGGATCTTTCCGACCACCTTTCCCCAATCTCTCTATGGAGTTGCGTTTTATGAGGATGTCGCCAGAAATGCAGCAGTATATCGCAAGTACGTCGACAGATGTAGCGGATAAGGGCACGCAATCACGCTCTGCTGCCGCCCCCGAGTCCCAAGAGGCAGAACTAACCGCACTGTCAGCCCCACCGCTATACCAGAATTCACGATAAGCCACCACCAACAAAAATTTATTTCCTCGGAATTTTTAGCTTATGGTTTTTGGGTGAAAATAGTAGTTATATATTTCGTATTTTTAGCATGTTTTACTTGTGCTGTGCTAGGAAAAGCTATTGTACGATGTTAGATTATTGTATGTCATGTTGAAGAAATGCAGTTTTTAGCCTTGACATACTCGAGTAATTACGTGTGAGAACTGGCCTCAATTTATAGTTTTATAAGTCTAAGAAAAATAAGTAGGTATAATAATAATAATTCGATTTTTGAAATCATTCGGTTATGCTTAACATTATCTACACCCTATCGGACAAAAACTGTCAATGCGGATGACACGGAAGTGGTGCAAAAAGAGGGGTTGGGATTTCATCCGCCAAATTACGAACAGTCCTAACAGCTACTAACCGGAAGCGGAAAAGCCGCAAGCCCTGTCCGAGCTTACCATGCCGACACTCGACGAAACCCACAACAGAAGCCATTATCCTTTCCCTTCAGTCAGATTAACCACCCCCGAAATGGTAATTAGTGCAGAATTCCTTAAAAAGGTACCCTTAAAATGACACCGTTACTTTTATTACTGTAATTAGCGATGATGTTTATTAAATGGATGTGATTACTTTTTATTGTTATCCAGTTTATGGCTACTGTGGTATTTGTTCGTGTAGTGAAGTATACTGCAGTAAAAAAAGGAAAATATCGGGGAAAAAACACCGGAAAGGTAAACTGTAGATTTACTTCCCCGATGACAAATTCAGAGAGAATTATATCACGATCTCCTGAAAAATTGATGGGGTCTGTGAGTGAGATATACTACCCTCCGATATATCACTAAGAGAACGATTTATAGCATGCCCTTTCCACCCTGTTCGAATTTGCTTGTTTCTGTTGGATCGACCAGAATGTTATTACGGATTTTTTCTCTACACAAAATATTTTTATTGGAAACAAAAAACCTCCTCAAACTTTTGTAAATAGATACCTTACATTCAGAGTATCTCACTGATACATTACAGCTTCTAACTACTATAAACCATCTGAATTTCTTCAATTTTGTGAAGCCACAGCCACTCCTGAATCCCAGCTTTATGTCAGTGGCCAATGGCGTTGATCAAGTAGCGCTCAAACGGTACAACGGATCGGGCTGAAGTTTAGCACATATACATATTAAGAATTACCTGAGGACGAACTGGATTCTTTTTGGTGACATTATAACAAACGGAAGTGGCAAATGTTACATATCTCTTCTTAAACATGTCACTGATAATTTACAGATCATTGGGGTGAACAGTTTAGGCGCTATAAGCGTTTATAGAAGCAGTTTGACAGAATCCACAGCCTCGTCGCTGTATTGAGATGACATTGTGTTATTCTATGACTGACGTTAGGTTGTGGTCCAGAGTGCTTGTGGCTTCACGAAATTGAATAATAGTAAAAGTGTTTAGACACACTTGTGTCAACAATTTAGTCGGAATGTTGGGTGGAGGCTACCCCGGTAAACTATCTGTAGTTTTACAGTTGTATTGTATAAACAATCTAGTTTCAACCATCGTTCTGATGGCCCAACTTTATCTTGCGCAATTAACTTGAAGGATTCCCCACACTTCGATGTTCGCTATATTGGATTTCTCAGCGATCTTAGAGAAAAAACTTCGTAAATTTCAGGATAGCATGGTCACGTACCAACACAAACTTTCTTGGGGTTACACATATCTATTTCTCTGTCAGTATTGCTTCAGAAAACCATTTCAAAACGATTTCATATCTAAAAACGTTTTGAGAACGAACTCAAACCCTTATAGTTTAGAGGATGATTTCAAAACTAAAAACGTTTTGAGAACGATTTTAATCCCAAAGTAGTTTAAAAAACGATTTTAATACTAAAAACGTTTTGACAACGATTTTAAACCCAACACAGTTTAGACAACGATTTCAAAACTAAAAACGTTTTGGAAACGATTTCAAACCCAAAATCGTTTTGAGAACGATTTCAAAGCCGAAACCGTTTTGAAAACGAGTTCAAAACCAAAATTGTTGTCAAAACCATTTTAAACCAAGAATCGTTTTGAGAACGATATATATTAAATGTGCGTCCAGCCCACTTTGCATGAGTAAGATTAGATTTCAAGTGCTTCTTAACACCGTCATTTTCCGTCCCATTATCCAAGCTCCCAGTCATCGAAATAACGAAGGTACCACCAATTCACCCTCCCTGTATGTATTCCACTGTAATTGTGCATGGATCCGACCTGCATCTCGCACTGAATCGGCACTTTTGGACCTATGAGTCCGTAGGGGACACATGGGAAATTCTTAATTGGATTGGCTAGAATTGCGCGGGGTGCACAATTCCTTTGCCGTCGTCGTCGCGGCGACCCCTAAGCATTGAATGCCAACGAGGCGAGTGCACGCATCTTTCTACCCCCGCCGTGTTCAAATGGGGCGCAGTTTGTTTTATGTTAAGACCGCCGTTGCGTTTGTGGAAGTTCACAAAAGAAAAACATCGGTGTGTGTCGTGTTATAGGGGAGGTAGAGTATTAAGGGTATTCTCTTTTGGAGCTGCGTTTTGAGGGACTTAAAATATTAGCAAGTCGTTTCTGAATTTTTTATTTTGCCCCGTTTCGTTTTCAAAACGGTTTCTAAACGACATTGGGTTTGAAATCGTTTTGAAAACGATCTTAGTTTCAAAATCGTTTTGGAAACGTTTTTAGTTGTGAAATCGTTTCTAAAACGTTTTTAGTTTAGAAATCGTTAAAGGATGTTGGGTTTGAAATCGTTTTAGAAACGTTTTTAGTTTTGAAATCGTTTTAGAAACGTTTGTAGTTGTGAAATCGTTTCCAAAACGTTTTTAGTTTAGAAATCGTCTAAACGATATTGGGTTTGAAATCGTTTTAGAAACATTTATAGTTTTGACATCGTTTCAGAAACGTTTTTAGTTTTGACATCGTTTCAGAAACGTTTTTAGTTTTGATATCGTTTTAGAAACGTTTTTAGTTTTGATATCGTTTTAGAAACGTTTTTAGTTTTAAAACTGATCTACAAACGTAATTCAACAAATATGCCTCGTAATATTCTATAGAAAATTGAGTTCACCGTTTGGTTAATTCGTCTAACCCTCTTCGTAAAAAAAACTCTACCGATAAAAATCTATTCGATGCTCATTTTTAGGGGCTATAGAGGGGAAATAGTGAGAAAAATCCATACAGGACGTGGACGGTAGGGGCTGTTTTCCACTTTTCACCAGCCACTGGGAATTTTATTGCTGCGGGCTTGCGTTTATGTCACTTTTATGACATGGTTAAGAGGGCCCGGGCATACAACAACTGACCGCATCAAAAGATAAAAGCGTTTTATTGCGTTATATACCTAATAGGGCACCAGACTGCGCGGTTTTAGCTGAAAATATAACAGGATAACGTCCCAGGCAGACTTTGAATTACAAATTATTGGCCTGACTTCAGTTAGGAGACAGTGGCGTTCTTAGAGTAAAGGATTTGTCTTGGCAACGAAAGGGCCAGGCGATAAACAAAATTATCTCGGATAATTGAGTCCACTCTCTTCAGAGGTCCTTTCGACGTCTTATCTCCATTTATTTCCACGAACACTAACACCGGATGTTACTACTAGAACAAGATATTTATTACGCGAGCTTAATGGTTCAGATTTTGACTCAAGTGCAAATTAATCTCAGAAGTCGTAATGCTTTCTGGTTTTCTATTATTTCATTTTTTGTAGATGTATGTGGCTGATATTAGTGACTATAGCTAAGCTTTTTTCTCTATATTTCACCAATTTTGTTTATTAAAGCCGACGTTTTGACTATTTTAGCCAATTTTGATTGTTTTTGCACAAATTGTGGGACACATTGAATAATTTGGTTTATTGCTTGCAATGTTTGACAATTTTAGATCGCTTTCGGTATTTTTTTGACAGATTTGTGTCATTTAAATTATTTGTTTGTGTTATTTTTATTTGATTTAGTATATTGAAATTTTTATTGAAAAGTTTATTGAAAACACCCAGCAAACAGCAGAACGATATTCGAACGTCGTTGCATTGTATTTGGCAGGCACAAACTGTGTTCGATTTCTGCCATGTCATCGTTCCTGAAACCTGAAACTGCTTCTCTCAATCCTCTTTCTGCAACTCATGAATTTTAAGCAGTGCACCATAAACCGATATATGCTGTTAGCTTATTCCTTTTTTCGATATTCTTCTCGCGAAATGTGAATATCTGGAACGTGACTTTCCTTTCCCCTCCCCAAAAAAGAAGAAAGCTATGGTGATATAGAACCTGAAAATGCGGGATTTTAGTGTGGTTTGTATTGCTGAAAGTAAATTGCGGAAATTATCAATTAAACTTTCGGTTATTTTTGAAATTTTATGGGTTTTGGAATCGTAAAACTTGTTATAGTCAACTAGTGTTGTTGGAAGTATCTTTTTTGGTGAATAACGTATACATACTTCTGTACAAACTTCCCAACCCTCTTTGTTTGACTTGGATATAGGTACTTTTAATCTATTAGCTTCGTTGTCTTACCGTTTGGAGTCGCTGCTGTTGTCAGCTTAGGGGGTTGGACATGGTGGTTGCCCGGACAAAAATATTTGTCCGGGTAACCACCATGCCACTTAAGAAAATTAAATTAGCATTCAACCAACTCTAAGTCTACAAAGCGTGTATTTTCTAACTTCGGTACCTCAAATATTTGATTTATTTCGGTTTGCTGTGTTTGATCGTTTCAAATATTTTACTTGACTCACCGGATGTTTGTGTTATCTGTTGGTTATTTTCCAATGTTTATTTTGGTTTAGAAACATTTTAACCATATTCATCACAAAAAAAAAACTGATGGAAATTTGATAAAATTTAAATCTCGAATAACTTTTAAAGCTTTGATAGATTTTGATAAATCTTTGGACACATTTTAGGTAAATACTTCAAAATTGTACTTTTGCAAATAATTCTTTCTATAACTCACATTACCTCTTAATATTTTGATTGTTTGTACCACCTCGTGTGACAATTATATGCTTGCATCTTCGATTTTTGTTTGTCAAATTTATCTCTTGAATATTTCACAATGTTTGTATTGGTTTTATTGGGATTTGGGCTGTAAAATGAACATTTTTGGTATACTTGACGCATGTCCTTCGGTGTGGGTGTTAAGCACAAAGCCCAAGTCAATAAATATATCGTTTAGCCAATGCAAATGAAGCGTATTCACACTTTCCTAGTCGAGCGCTCAAGCACGCGATGTAATGAAATACATCCATTGAATCAAATAGCAATCCTCTATTACACGGCACTAGAGTTAGTGAGCAGTGGTGCGAGTGGTTGTTGACCCCCTACCCCGTCCAGCTAATTTATTATCGCCAGTCAGGGAATCCGCGAATTTATTATTCCAGCCAAATTTCTCATTTTACGTACGTACGCCTGAATTCGTGAGAATTCATTATTTTGTTCCATGCGGAGAACTTGAATAATTATGGCATATTTAATGTAGGCTCCGTACATTGGCCATTATACGGTTATTTCGTACCATTTAATGCGACTTTTTGTGTGTAGATTGAAAGGAACGACATAGCTATAATTGATCTTGCTGCTACAATTGATCAGAAGAACAGCTATAGACCTTATTATAAACCTAATACTTCATTAATTATATTATATTTGCAGTAGAACATTCTATAAAGATTATATTATAAAAAAGAACTTAAACGTTTCGGTTTTATCTTGTCGTAACGTGATCGTTTCTCGTCATCAAAGGGCCGTAGTTCCAATCTAGAAGGTGTAAAACCGAGGCGGAGTATAACGAAATTAAAATTGAGCGTCTGGCCGCGGCTATAAGACGTGTCTAGCTCGCCACGGGGGGTGAGCCTGGAAAAACGTTTCGAAAGGTAGGGAAATTACACGGTCGTCCGCGTACGGCGCCACCTACCTCTTCGCCAAACCAACATAACCTGGTTATCTTGACGCCCGCCATTCGCTGATGGAAATTGCCCCATTAGCGAGGAAAATTGTCGTCTCGACAGGTATTTTTGGCGGCATTGCATCTTTAGGATAACGGCGAATATAGACGATAACTTTTTATGTCGAGAAATTAAGTACTTTCTCATTTATAAGGCAGAAAGGTTTGTTCCGCAGTTTCTAAGGTCGATGGTTCGAATATCGCACGGGGTATTTTTTTTATATTTTTTTTATTTCTTTAATTCAAGAATTAATTCGTTTTTAACAACCCCACAAAACTTGTACTTGAATTAGTTTAACATCGACAATACCGATCAATATATATGTTAATCGTGACTACGAAAGACTTATTCGCTGATAAATTACCCTGGGGTGGTTTAGGCAATACCAACAACCCCCCTGAACGTGTATTTAGTCACCCGGCCTATACCATGTTCCCTCAAACATCAAAGGCAGGCAGGGTTTTATTAAAATACGGCACAGAATCCCACAGTAACGTATGACGGTAACTGATTCGGTCGCGGGTATTGAAAATTTAGTAGGCAGCTGTACACCTGTTACATTTAATATCTGTAGGCTTCTAGAACGCGGTTTCTATGATGAGATACAGCACCAGGTGTGTGCGTATGTCTGTGTAATACGCTTCCCGCAATTTTGAGATTTTGCCTTGTTTGGTTGTTAGGTACATAGTGTACATACCAAATCTTTCCTCTTCATTCCTTCCTATATTTACTTTGAATAGAATATCGTTTATATATGCAACCAAGTTTACACGTATATTTGGTTGCTTACTCACCCGATTATCAAAAAAATGCGCCAAGTAGTAAAATATACATAGCTACCTACGTTTTGGATTCAGTAATTAACGGGGGTGATTACCTGAGTTCGAGGGTGGGGTGTGGGGGTGGTGTTTTGCACTCCCGCTTGCTGGTAACGTATTGCAACAAATGACCACCCGACACATACAAACGGTGAGAATAACTGCGAATAAATACGCGGGGGTGGGGGGACACGCCGGGGGGCGTTTTGGCTCGGGGGCGGTTGGCACGGGGGGCGGCTATTTCATCCTGGACGTAATTCACCGTGAAATGAACAGCCATCGCGATGCCATAAATCGAGGATGACGGTTGCCGCCACCAACCGCCATGTAGGAGTACCGCCACCACGGGAAAACGTGCTTTGAACAGAAAGTTACAATTTTCGATGATTTTATTTTGTTTTTAATTTAATTGAGTGGAAGTTTGAATTAAATTAAGCAATGTTTTAGTTTAATATTCATTTTGGAATCAGTTGGTGATTCGTTTGTGCTAAAAAATATATAAATATATAGAAGTTCACAACTTAAACTCATTTACGGAGCATTCAAAACATCTTTCAATAGTTTGGTCATTAGTTTTCAGGAAAAAAATGAAGTTGAAAATCTTTATTTTTGTTTTTGTAAAAAGTTTCTGTAAATCGCGAAATGAATTGACCATTTTAAAAGCGTGGTGGTGGCATCTGGTGGATAATAAAAGACACTAGTTGTCCAAGCGCTTTGAGCCACGCCAAGCCAATGTTACATGATTTCTTATTGTCGGACTGTGAACGATAAAAAAGGAGTTATTGCATAGTATAAAGCGGAGAAGATGGACAAGCACAGGCGAATATCGCGTAGGGTAGAGTCATAAACGGAACATTCGGAATAAAACGACCCTGAAGCCGAAACGGCGCTGCTGTGTCGTCGCCTAACATAGCCTCGTAATAAATTATATCATTGTCGAGTGTCTCAGATGTCGTCTTCCAAAAGACATAAAGCGAGTGCGCTGTATAGTTCCATTTTCAAACAGCCACAGTTCTTACTTTACCATGAGGCTATACTAAATTTCAAATATCTGGCTCCTACCCAACTTCCCGACTACCTTGAGAACTCATATGCGCCCAAGCATAGGGCGCATTTTATTGTAAAAGACCGGGGAGAAGATAACCATAACTTTTTTTGTTAGAATTTCTTAATGAAACATATATCAATCGATAGAGCTATTCAAGTAGTATATCACAGAGTTTTGCCCACAAAAAATATCGAACGGTTTAGCAAAAAAATTGATTTAATTACCAGCGCGTCATCTAGAACAGCTCACGGCGTCCTCAAATATAATTGCAAATAACGCCATGCGACGATACCGTAGAACATCGGGGATAACAAATTTGGAATCTACATGAAATTCTGCATCTAGTAATGGTATCAATACGACACTACCCTTATGGTTACAACCCCTCTTACATAAGTAAAGGTGTAAATTGGTGTGCGGCTTATCAAGTGGTTTATATAAATGATTATAACAATTGCGTAAGTTGATGCATAACTTTGATTTTTTAAGAAATTCGAACAAAAAAGTTATGGATATCTTTTATGGCTATCTTCTCCCCGGTAAGGCTATCGTTCATTCCATTGATCTGTAAATTGTTCTAGATATTTAAAGTCATTGGAGGATGAGCTGGTATCAGTTTGATCACAATCAAAATGTTTTTATTTGGTCTTTTATCAACATTTGTCATTTGGTATTAAATTCAATTATTCGCCATAATCTCTACGAAAAAAAATCGACATCTCTTCGCTCTGTTCGTTGAAGATTACAAATTCCATTTGGAGAATATCCGTAAGAGAGCTCTGGGTGTCATTATGAAATTCGTTTCTACCCCATTTGGGGCTGAGACCCCCAAGGCGACAAATTCACCCTTCATTATTACCGCCACAGATATTCAGGCCGCGAGAGACTGAAATTTTCCGTTCGTACATTCTTTCACCGCTTCTTTTCTTTTTCTCTCTGGTCGGCCTAGCACTTAATTTAATCATTTCTTTCCGAGCAATGCCAAAAACCGAATTTTCACCACAGAAAAGTTACACAAAAGGAGACGAGAAACGAGTTCGGGTACAAGTTTTACCGATAAAATTGATTCTCTGATTCTTTCGTGACGTCAAATTGAGGAGGTGGATATGAAAATTTAAACTAATCGATTCGAAATGGTCAAGGACAAGGTTTATTTATTCTTGGGGAAAAACACTGACAATCGCGGACAATCATAATTTATTTAATCTATCGGTATCTATATTATAAATTTTTATCAATAAATATCTCTCTGTTGAAAATTGTTTATATTAAGCTGTGTGAAGTTAGCAACAAAAGCCAGAAACAATTTTTTTTTCATCCAATTGCAATGAACTATACACCATTGGAAAGCCCATGACGAGCTGAGTCTATCATAGTTATTGCAACGGGATCAATTAATAACTACTACCTAAAAAATTAAAAAGAATGTCAAAATTTCAATGAATTTCCATATCTTTAGAACCGCATATCTTCGCCAATACTTCATTATACTTATTAAGTGTAACACCAATCGAAAGCGCAAGCTTCGGTTATACTACCGTAGTTATTGCAACCCAAAATTTTGCTAATTAGTGCCTCAAATAAATTAATCAAGTATGAGTATTTTTAACATCCGGGTACCATATGTAGTCCCACCTAAATGAAGTTAAACAAACGTATTTGCTTTGTGTGATCATATCGATAAATACATCAAAAGATAGCTGAGACCTGCCTCTACCCATCATAGTTAGTGCAGAACAAAATTATAACAATTAGCGGGTGAAATAAATTAGTGAATTCCAGACACTGTCCGTCGGCTATTGGTCGACGGCGAACAGCCCTATGTGCATCCTTTTGTGCAAACTTTTTGCAAGATTAAATCTTATCGATATATACATCAAAAGATAGCTGAGACTTCCACCTACCTACCATAGTTATTGCAACGCAAATTTTTAACAATTAGTGGATGAACTGAATTAATGAATTACAGTCACTTTTTCCATCGGCTATTGGTCAACGCGAACAGTGCTATGTAAATCCTTTTGTGCAAACTTTTTGCAAGATTAAATCATATCGGTATATACATCAAAAGATAGCTGAGACTTTCCACCTACCCACCATAGTTATTGCAACTCAAATTTTTAACAATTAGTGGATGAAATGAATTAATGAAGTCCAAGCAATGATTCGATCGGCTATCGGTCGGCGGCGAACGGTGCTATCTAAATCCTTTTGTGCAAACTTTTTGCGTGATTAAATGATATCAGTATACACATCAAATGATAGCTGAAAGTTCCATCTACCCACCATAGTTATTGCAACTCAAATTTTTAACAATTAGTGGATGAAATGAATGAATGAAGTCCAAGCAATGATTCGATCGGCTCGTCATGGGCTTTCCAACGGTGTATAGTTCATTGCAATCGGGTGAAAAAAAATTTTGTTGCTGGCTTTTGTTGCTAACTTCACACAGCTTTTATATTACGCATTTTAAACTCATGACATTTTGGACTGTCGCTCGAACAATGCTAATATATCACCAACAATATCAAGAAAACTGTTCAACCCTACCGCATTTACAACACAATGGGCTATTGAGACAGCACTCGCCGAGATAAGAGGTCAATCCTGGCGTTCCAGGCCGTCGCGAAAGGCGCAAATTAGCGCCGCCTGGACGATCCCGACAATAACTATCCTTTGGCGTGGCCTCCTCAGACATCTCGACAAACAAAAGCGACGCTAGACGCGCCGCAGCTCCGTCTCCACTGCACGGCCCCTAGCACGTGACGGGGGTAACTAAAAGTGCACGATTGGGGGTTGGAAAGCCACCCCTGCTGCGGACTTTATGCGGCAGACATGTTAATAGACTCGCACGCAATACGAATGGGGGTTAGACAGGGTAGCGGGGGAAGAACAGGTGGACCTGAGTTACGACCGGAAGCGTCCCCCGCCGTGCCATAAAGATTCCGATTCAATTTGGATTTTGCCGACTCGGTTAAGACTCTATTGGGCGATCAGGTTATGATTGCCTGCATGAGCAATTTCCGCACGTTTGGCAGCAAATCCGCGGAATTATTTACAGGGAAAGTAAACTTTACGTTAAAATTGCATGTTTTACAGGGTAATATTCATATTTAACAGCAAAATAACATCCCTTACGTATATGTGCGTATATGTTTGGTGAGCGATTGATTCGAGAATAAGAACCCATGAGTAAAAATGTGTGATAACGTAAAATTTCTTGTGTTGCTTATTTTAGTAATAATGTTCTGATAACCATATAGACAGTGTGGGTGTTCTTATCAGGCTATATAGTATGCCTGGTAAGGATCGATATTAATATGGCGACACTCTAATCGAACATTAGCCGAAGCGCCAACCGCTTAGTGCCCGTATTGCATGTTAAGACCGAAGATTGACGTTAAGTGATTTACTGGGATATAAGGATTTGTAATCCTTTCCGCCCTTAAGTGATGTTTAACGAGTTCAAATTGTCCCAGTAATTGGCTTAGATCGATGTTTCAGACGGGCACTGTTTCATAAAACAACTTTCCAACTTTTAACGTTGCATTTTTACAAAGTGCAAAGTTTTTGTGTTTCATTAAAATTTTTGATAAACTAAACAATTTCATAAAGTTCATCTTGAAAATATCTACAATAATGCTTCGACAATAAAATGAACAATAAATTTAACAAATAAAGAATGCAATCCATTTGGTCCACTGGTAATTCCAAATACAGTGCGACCTCGATAATCCGGACTAATTAAAACAGGGGTGATCCGGATTAGTAAATAATTCGGATTACTGAAGCGAGATAACTTTTGTATTGAAAAACAAAACTTTTAATGCTAAACAACTAAAAATAGTGTTTACATAAAGATTGTTTACATCAGAAGTATACCTTATTACTATTTATATTATTTAGTAAAATAATTTGTAATTTTAGTTTGCTTCATTTTTTTCTGGTTCATAACCCAAATATTATACTCGGCCGAATTTAGGAAGTTAGGGGAATCCCTCACTATCAATTTCAGTTTTCCTATATGTATAATATGTAGTTTGAATGAAGTAGATGTGTAAAAATGCAGATCCGGATTACTGAGTACTATCAAATCCGGATTATAAAGTACACAATGCATTTGAAATACTTGTCCGGATTATTGAAGAATCCGGTATAATGAGATCCGGATTATCGAAGTCGCACTGTATATGCACCAAATATTAGCCCCAAACGGTACATTCACATAGTTTTAAAATATTGCAATGTCGGCCTTTCTGGACATAAACCCAACACACAATTCATTGTCTAAAAATTCCATCCAATAATTCTCACACATCGCTGGTCAGCAACCGCTAAACGTTCCTAATGGCATCTTGTACGATGATAAATTCTACCGGTAATCGTTCAGACATGTCCGACGGCCATGTTGCCTTTTAAAAGCACAGTTATCACGTGGCTTACGTGCGGTTACCGCGATTCCCATACACGTGCACTCCTATCGGTATTTTTGCGCCATCACTATGGCGAAAGAGTGGGACGTTAGCTAGGATTTCCGTATTCTTAGCTGCAATCCGAACACCGCGCCGCCAACGTGCTGAATTTTAAGTAAAGACCGCTCACGACTAGATTTTTAGAATGTTCAGAGGCCAGCCAGCTTGTCTGGCATACTCAGATACGTTCACTACTAAGATCCGTATTACACGACCTAGAATAACAATGAATATACAGTAATATACGTTTTTTAGGTCCCCTGAATCAATTGAAATGATTTTTACATCCAAACGTGAATAGAGACCACACTTATAAAGAGAATTCAACACTCAAATTGCAGAGAAAGTGCAATACCATGTTATAATATTACTCTGTGCCACAGAATTTTTGCAGTAACCGATATTGCATTAAATAAATGTCAGTTTAGTCGTACCTATCATATGCAATTGAATACAATATGCTGCGGTCAACCTCAATATAAAATGAAACCCTGCATATTTATGAAGCAAAATGCTCCCATACAAGAGTTCCCTTCGAAAATGTACCCATTGTCACAAATTTAAAACACAAAAGCGCATTACGAACGACACGCGAATTGAATTCTAAATGGACGGCTTTGCAAATTGACTTTTTTTGAGCGCCGAAATTGCGCACCTGAACAGAACGCAGCGTCACCTGACAGCAAGTCCGCCAATTAAGCCGAACTTGGGAATAGTTGCCCGTGCACTTCACAAAAGACAACTGACTTGATGGGTGTTTGCCTAACTTACTCCCTTCATAATAACAAAGTTTTAATTGAATTCTTATTTGAGGGATCGATATTTCTAATTAATTTGATGGCTACAGCGAAGCCAGAGGCCAAACGTTAGGTTCTGACAGAATACGGATCCAAATGTAAAAAATTTTGGGGTGTACCACACCTAACTTTCTAACCACCCAATGTCCACTGTCGTTTATAAAAATTCGCAATTATAGGCTGCTTTCAGACTGCTTGTATGAACGCTTATAGTGCCTAAATTTTTCATCCCATTGATCTGATTTCTATTGAGCTGGTATCAGTTTGGTCAAAGTCTATTGACACCCCTAAGAAAATGTAACATTTGCCACTTCCGGCTGTCAGATTGTCATCAAAAACTACCCAGTTCGTCCTGTGGTAATCCTAAATAAGTATATCAAATTTCAGCCCGATCCGTTGTGCCGTTTGGACGCTATCATCTTTACTACAGAAGAAACCTTACTGCTGTTAGTCATTGGTTGTTTGGATATTGTCACTGCAAGTACAGTCTATTTTAATTACACTTTCCGCCTATTAGAAACGGACAAAGGATCAGTGTAATAGAAATAATAGGATTAGGCCCTTTCGTCTGGGTTGGAATCCTCTCTAATTTGAATTACTGATGGGACATTTCCGTGAATGTTAAAGTGTTTACTTGGTTAACTCAAAATGGACAATTTGAAAAAAAAAGATATAGAATAATTTGTATGTACTTATTCTTTATAATGAATCTACGTAAAACAGAAAACCTTGTCACTTCCAATTACATAGAAAAGTGCCTTTGGGGCGTTGTGTTCTTAGCGAATAGGGTTTATTTACCGGTCCATAACCCCCGCGGCACAGAATTCCCCGTTAATACCTCGCAAAACAACCCCTAACAGACAACGGGGGCGGCCGCGCTGTTTTCATACTAAAATGCACTACCCACGCCAAATCCCGAACAGATTATTAATTATTACCGAATTTATAATCCTCTTATCTGGGGAAATGCAGCCGGCGGCCAACGGTGCGTAATTACTACACGAGCCCTGTAGAGGGCATCCGTCGCAGCCAGAAGTAAACATGGAAACGCCCTCTGGTTTCAAACTTAGTAGCTTAGAGAATTTTTTTAAAGTGCCTTTTTTATTGAATATAAATATTTTAGAGACATGGATGATTATTTTATGAATAATTTTATGGATTATTTATAGATAATGTTACCAGCATTTGTGCGTCTAAAATTGCATCAACACTGCAACTTATGACAGTTTTAGGCGTCATTTGTAATCTGCAATATTGATTATCTGTAATGATGGATTGTTGAAAGCCCTTCGGTAACTCAGATCAGAATTCTACTTATCTTGGAACCGATGGAACAGTTCGCGGGCATTAGTTTGAGGAGAACCCCCTTTTCTTGCTGTCGGCGTTTTGGTGGATCGATTGACGTCTGACATGTCTTAGAAGGGGGCCCTTTATTAAAACAATACATCACTTCCGGTCTGGTCTTCCGATACCACGACCTCCTTCGCATTCTCAGAAAATTCTGTCTTTATTGACAGGAGATTTTTGTTTTTATATTTGATATAATATATACATATAATATCAAAAATATATAATATCTAAAAAATTACAGTAGAAATATTGTTTATTTCTGTTAGGTAAAGTTATTAAGTTGTTAGGTTGGCATTCTCATGGTATGTATAAACTCGCGTGTTTGGCTCTATATGTTGCCATAGAAACGCCCCTCGATTTCATGAAATTATGTACAAGTTAGTAAAATCACATTTCCAGGCCATGTTTTATTAAAAATACTGGAGCGACGCGATAATTATTTATTCATACGACTAATCTGACTGAATGGAACGTTAATAATCGTAAAAGTGTTTTATAAAGCGATTTTTGCGTTTTTGTATATCAAAAATTGTGGTTATTTTACTATTTCCTCGATGAAATAATTATCCCTAAATAACAGTAATTATTTACAAGTTATATGCCTTCAAATTTGTATTATTAAATTCTCTTATTAGTCCCGGTAGCGATTGATTATTTATTATTACACAAGAGAACAAGGGTCCTACAACCAAAACAGGGATCACATATTTTTGTTGACCTAACATCACTTTTCATAGATCAAGTCATCAAAGTGTTGTGACAGGTCTAAGATCCATTTTATTTCAAGTCATATATTTCGCATTTAAAGCATATTTGAAAATGGAAGGATCTTTATGTGTATGTCACGATCTTGAGGGTCTCATCAACGAGTTTGATAGTCCCCACGATCCTTCTGAATGGTGGCTTTTTATCGATTCATCAAAATACAGCTTGAGAGCAGTACTTTTCAATATTCTTTGAATTTATATAATTTGTTAACTGTATCTGTGAATCTAGACCTGTTACATGAAATCCACTTTCAGTTTCTAGTTATGTGAGGCAAATATAATCTGGAACAAATCATTTTTTTGGTTGTATCAGAGAGGAAATTTGTTCCCTTTTGTTATTATTCGGCCAACCTGTCGACGAAAATGGTCACACGTGCATCCTAACACATAATAGGGACCTCTCAACCAGTTTAAAATAAAAAAAGACCTCTCGGTAAATTCTTCTTGGTCATACGCTCAGATGCACAACTGAAAGATCCTAATATAAGATTAAATCTACAACCCATTCATTGAATTACAAAACCTCCACGTTCTTTTAATAAGAGATTCGTGTGGTGGTTGGTGCTTCCGTTTCTCGATAACACGCCCCAAGGGCACTTCTAGAGATCTCGTTAAACCCTCTTTAATGTATAAGTTTGATCGCCCTACGGGCAATTGAACTTGGGCGCGATTGAAATTCAACGAGTGAGATTTTTAGTTTTACCGGCTTTCGATATTGCTTTGGAAACTTGCGAGATTGAGATTCGTCAGTTAATTTGGCGAGGGTAAATTTTGGTCCGCGTGGAAAGTCTTCTCGAGCTCTGAAATTGGTTCTCCCAAAGACTTAAGTGTTTGGAGTTAATTGTAATCCGTTAGTGGTCTTTGCGAGGTGGAGTTTCAACAATGACGGCGAAATCTCACCGAAGGCTGAGTAAAGTGATCATTGTTAGAAGTTCTTCATTTTAATTGTATAATAATGGGATTACTTGCTTGAAGTTTATTTGCAGTAAACGATTTAATGTTAATTTTTGTTGCTTTTTTTCTAGTAATTGTAATTATTATTTACACAGTTTACATGTCAGTCGCTTACATGTTTCACTATGTATCGTGAAAAAATTGAATATACTCGAGAACCCAGCATTTTTCTCCACCAACACCACATCTCTCACAGTTATTTCAATAAAAGACATTTCTACTGTACTCCGAACCCGCTTCCAGTTCCATTTTTCCTTGTTTTGCCGTCCAACCAGATCGAGAGAAAGAATATTTGAATTCCGCCACTTTTTAATCCCACCTCTGACTTTTCTGAGTCGGCGAGGGAATGTTAAACATTCGCAGATTAAAGCTTTATCCGCGAGAGGTCTCCGAGGTCAGCGGGCGCTTCAACAGGGGCGCCACTTTATTTTTACGTCTCCTGGAATAACGAGCATTAAATTTCGCAGGATTGGCAGCAGCGAGGCAAACACCAAAGATGCCATCTGACGTCGTTACAATAAATTAAACGCCGTATCTCTTGAAGTCCCATCTCAGTATCGTCCAGTATAAGTTGGTCGTTTAGTGTTTGTTGTATTAAGTTTTTTTGTTTGCAAAAACATGGCCAAGACATAAAATTTTGTATGTACCATACATAAATTGGTTGGTAAAACAGAAATTCTCGACAAATTCTGGAGACAGAACATAAAAGCGAAAGCTCTGCTCAGGAAATAACATTATCGTTAGAAGCTTTAGAGTCCACGTCGGTGCTGAATACTGAGAGCTTTAATAAGGTTCGGTTTCCATCGATTCTGTCTACTCCGGAGCGTTGGCGATGGAAGGAGACCGACTACAAATTCTACACGTTGACGTCGAGTGAGCTTTTGCGACATATTCACCTGACAAACTAAAACTAAAGTCTGAGCGGTGCGAATGAAGGCACCTCACTAATGCCACTTCTTAATGAGGTTACCGGCGGCCATTGTCACCGCTCCGCAAGCTTACGAAACCACCACCGTCTGCAAATTAACCGGATGCTGTTCAATTTGCTTTGTGTCGTCTGTGATGATACGCAAACTTGAGTGTTTTGTATACAGACTATGGTTTTAGTGTGTTATAGAAGGAAATTTCGACTAAGTACAGAACACACAGTGCAACAAGGATAAAAACGATACAACCACGATATTAAAAAAATATTACAACTCTATTGTTTTAAAATATTCAAACTTCATTGAAAAAAGTAAATAAAATCATCACCGATCTACGGAAAATTCAATACGAATAAAACACACGAGCTCGGAAAATTGGCGGATTTTTTTGCGCCAGATTGAAAATCATAAGGGTTACACACACGTAGGTTGTCAGGGCGCATGGAGAGCCGCCGTAATCCGCTCGAGTGCCTAAAAACGAAATGCGACGATAACAACAACGATGGCACATCGCTGTTCGTTTGTTTTCCCGATGTCCCTTTTGGACGTTTTTCATCGGCTGGCCGCCTGTTGCCCGGGAAAACACGCTCCGAATTTTCCGCGTTGCGAAAAACAATGGCCACGCCGTGTATGAATTGATTTCAGCTACCAAATCATGCATTGTCTGCAATGGAAAATGTTTGTTGCACGATACAAAAACAAGATTGAATGCGGACCTAACTAATAATAACGTTATTTTTACTTTTGTTTGTCGAAAATACACACCAAATATTAGATGTTTCATATTTGTATTTATACCTATATTTGACCGTCTTAAATTTAATAATTTCTACAAATTTGAAAAGAGCACACCCATTGTGTAGTAGCAGTGAGCTACAAAATGCTTCCATTCATTCAGATAGACCATCCCCTACTTAATTGTGTTAATTCACTTAAATATTTGGGGGAGAATTTAGGGAAAAAGAGACGCTTAGTCAGGTGTACAGCTCTGCACAAAAGTCCTTAATTTTGAGACCTGAGCGGTGCTTTTTGTGAATAAATTTTCAGATTTACCAAAACTGTTTGTCATTATTTCCAAAAATTTATCTTGTTTATAATTAAATATAACACACATTTTATTTATTTTCAGACTGAACTATCACATAATCTGCAGCAATTATCAGAAAGAGCCAGATCGACAACAGAATTCATCCAACGTCTGAAAGGGATGAGCGATAAAGTAAACGTAAGTATATCTTCAATTCATCCAAATTAATTAATTTCATGTTTAATACGAAAATTAATTAATATAAATCTGGCGCGCTTTGTCCGAACATCTGTTGGGAAAATTAAATTCTAGTTTCCGCGTTTCAGTTGCGCCGCCGGATCCTATTTACATAGTGCCCTGCGAATGGCCTTTCACCGAGTGCACTTCCCCGTTTCAGTAGCTGAAACACAAATACGATTTTTTAATAAAAATGTCAGACTCCGAATGCTGAAGGGATATTATTACACTAAAAATTTCCGATACAGAGTTTATTAAATTTTTGTTCAGTAGACTCTCAAATAAGATATACCATACAGGAAAATCAATGCAACATTGCAAAGGTTTTCTGATGACTAAAATTATGATTCTTTGCAGGAAAATTGCGTTGAGTTTGAGAGTATAGTGGCAGCTCAATGCGAAAACCTTATCCAGGCGATCCAGAACCGAAGGGCACAACTCATGGAGTGTATTCGGCAGGATAAAGAATTAAGAATTCGAGCTCTAAAGGATCAAGTTGCTACTTGCACAGCAAGACTACAACATACAACAGCTTTACTACAGTTTTGCATAGAAGCTTTGAAAGAGACAGACAGTGCAGCCTTTCTGCAGGTAATATTTGAAGATTTTCATAAGACGGTCTACAGGCGCGGGCAATAATAATAAATCTGGCCTACCGGTACCCATATAATTGGCGAACACTATTGGATTTTATTATTAGCAATTGCTACAACTTATTGTTAACACTAGCTACAACATGTTTTAATTATAGGTTGGATCTATGCTCATAAGCAGGGTGGCCAACACAGACCACTCATGGCATAAAGATTGGTCCGCTCCTAGAGTTTCACCTCACTTTGATCTCACCTTAGATGATAAATCAGTACTTCGAGCAATTGACCAGCTAAATTTCATCCAAATGAAACGTGAGTATTCCATTTCTATACTAATTCTGATTACTTCTCTTATTTCTGGGGTTGTATGGGGATATTTCTGCAAATAACATTCTAATAAAGGATAACATTGTACGAATATTAACTTTGTACTAATATTAACTTGTAAAACTCCTCTAACTCTTCTAAGCATGGATTTGCAACGCTTACTTACTGAGAAAATTCATTATCCTGGCTTCTAATTACCCTCCCTCTAGCGGAGGTCATATTGAATTACTGACTTAGACAAAGAGCGACCCTCGTAAAAATGTAATTCGCAATTAACACGAGCGGGTGAAAAGACTTCCTTCGACGACGAGGGGGGGTTGAATTTACCGGGTACCACGCGAATGGAAAACTCCAAGATCAATTTATAATTTTATATCTTAATAGGATTAAGATTGTCGCTGAGTGGTCCTTGGTCCTTTTTAAAGGACGCTTCTTTTCGTTTTCTCAAGGATAACGGATAGCTTTAATTTAAGGGCGAATTCTGCGTTTTAATATAAGTTTTAAGGGATGTAGAAGTATGTATTTTTAATGTTATAACATCAGATGGTAAAAATGGCAAAACAAGAAAAAAAGAAATGCATGTCCTAGGATTTGAACCTGGATCTCATCATTGCCGGTTGGCAATATATTTGAATTTTGCGCCAAGATGTCGCACAAAAATGTCAACTTAACGTTCAAATGTCACACATCGCAAGTATCTAAATAAATTCCGGAAACTAAAAATATTTCTGTGTTTCCACCCAAAAAAAGGAGCGATTATGAAAGCATGGCAACTGCATTGGGTTCCGAGATACTTGGTGAAGCTTTAATCTTTTTTGTTGGTGCTAGTTGCATTATTAATATAAGTTTTAAGGGATGTAGAAGTATGTATTTTTAATGTTATAACATTAGATGGTAAAAATGGCAAAGCAAGAAAAAAAGAAAAAGAAATGCATGTCCTAGGATTTGAACCTGGATCTCATCATTGCCGGTTGGCAATATATTTAAATTTCGCGCCAAGATGTCGCACAAAAATGTCAACTTAACGTTCAAATGTCACACATCGCAAGTGTCTAAATAAATTCCGAAAACTAAAAATATTTCTGTGTTCCCACCCAAAAAAAAAGGAGCGATTATGAAAGGATTGGTCAACAATGGTCATTGTAACATTTCCAGCCGTAAGCTTGATCAGGATAGTTATCTCACAAATCAGCGTACCAATTGCTAACGCGGTCAAGAGACATGCTAAGAAGTCACCCATGTTCAGGAAATACGTCTGCAAGCCACCGGCGTATATTTATAATTGGTTGGATATCAAACTGAAGATGTGGGTGTTACACAAAGCAGGCAGACCTGTTCAAGTGCCAGTTCTTAACGAAAGAATGGCAATTGAACTAGGTGCGCACTTGCTTGGTGAAGGGTTCCTCTTTGTGGTTGGTGCTTGCATGCTTGCTGCCGAATATCGCCGGGAACAACGAAAGGATGCAGCCAAGCAAAACCAAATTCGAGCTCAGAAGGACCTTATCAGGTATTTTAGTTCTTAGTATGCGCCAGGAGACAGAGAATGGGCCCAAAATTTCTTTAGATTAAATTTCTCAAGATGGCGGACTAGTAAAACTGACATAACCTTCAAATGGTTATGTCAAAACAACGAATTTAAATCCGTGCAAAAAAATAACATAAAAAAGGGGTGAAAATGAGTAGTTAACCATTGGGATGGTTAAGGATGGGTATTGTAACATTCCCGGCTATAAATTTATTGGCTATAGTGGTCAGGCAAATTAGTGTACCAATAGCAAACGCGGTCAAGAGGCAAGCGAAGCAGTCTCCTGTCTTCAGGAAGTACGTTTGTATGCCCCCTGCTCAACTTTATAACTGGGTAGAGGTAAAACTGAAGATGTGGATATTGCAGTCTTCTGGTAAACCTATCCAAGTGCCAGTCCTTAACGAGCGCATGGCCATCGACCTCGGTGCTCATATACTCGGTGAAGGCTTCCTGTTCGTCGTTGGTGCTTGCCTTCTCACTGCCGAGTATAATCGACAAATACGCAAGGAGGCAGCAAAGCAAAGACAAATCAGAGCCGAAAAGGAGTTGATTAGGTATTATTATCTCTTTGACTATGTACCAGGAGGCAGAAAATTGTAAGCTTGATTAAATTATATGTGGTGATTGTGCAATGTAAAATTTCCCAAGATGGCTGGTGAATATGCAATGACATAACCTTCACAATGCGATAGGTTGCAAGACATTTGACGTGATTTGGGTTCACCAAATTTATTTCGGCCATGATAAGAGAAAGGGTGCGGAGAAAATGCGGTACCTAATGGTTGCAGAGCTAGTGATGGTCACAGGTGCCTCGTTTCCAACTATTACTTTACTGGGCCTACTCATCCGGCAGATCAGTGTGCCGATTTCTAAGGCTATAAAGCAAGAGGCCAAGAGGTCCGTTATCTTCAGAACATACATTTGTATGCCCCCTGCCCAACTTTATAATTGGATAGAGGTGAAAGTGAAGATGAGGATCTTATACGCGGGCAAGGCTGTTCAAGTGCCAGTCCTCAACGAGGCCATGGCAATTGAATTAGGTTCTGAGATGCTTGGCGAAGGGTTCCTCATTTTTGTAGCCGCTAGTTTCATTATCGCTGAGTATAAACGGCAAGTGCGGAATAGAGAGGCCAGAGAAAGTAAAGTTGAGGCTAACTTGGAGTACATCAGGTATTTCTCTCTTTTCCGCTATGGACCAGGTCATCTGAAGATGTGTCCAAACACCACCACAATCCAGAACTACATTAACATAACTGTATGCTACTTTTGTGTCATATTTTTGCGCCTCCTGGTCCATAGTGCCTCCAATTGGGCCTCCAATTTACATGTATATTGTTCATGCAGGAATACTCTGCAGGAATTGTACTTTGGCATTGAGAAACAAGCAGTGGCCATCGAGGAGTTGAGCAATGCCATCAGGTTATTGGAAGGTAGCGATTTTGACGTGACAAAAATCGTTGATTTTCCAAAACCCCAAAGGAAATTGGAGATAGTACAGCCGGACAAAAAAGGGGACAAACAGGAAGAAGGCACAACAGGAGAGAAACCGGAAGTAAATCATCAATCATTGGCACCTGGTTCCCACTTCACTCTCGGTCCTATCATCACCATAGAAGAATTGCTTGTTCAAGGTCCAGATGATGAATACACTAACTAAATGGTGAATGTTATCCTGAATTGTGTCTCAAAAAAACGAAAATTTGTGGTCGAAATCTGTTTTTATACTTTAAGTGCAAATATATTTTAATGGTGAACGTAACAAATAGATTCTTTTATTTACCGCATCTTCAGGAGATTTGTTTGCATCCTGCACAAGTCTATAACAGGTTAGAGGTTAACTTAAAGATGTGGGGACAGTACAGTCTGCTGAAAAACCTCGACCTAGGTTCTTATATCTACTCTCTCTTTCACTATGTAGGTTTTTTTTGCTCATTCTGCTCAATTTCTTGTTCCATTGGTGGAGGCTTTTGTGTTCTTTTTGTCTGTCAATGTTGTACTGCACGGCACTGGTGCAACTTGTACATTTTAATGTACATTTTATATTTCCCAAGATGGCTGATGGATACGCAGTCGCACGACATAACCTTCAAAATGCCAAACGTTACAAATCGTTTGACGTGATTTGAGTTCACCAAATTAATTTCGGCCATGATACCAACAAAAAGTCCGGCAAAAATCCGATAAGTACTAGTTTTAGTGGGAGCGATGATAATCTCAACTACAGTTGTTACTGTATTGGCCCTAATTATCCGGAAAATCAGTGTGCCCATCGCTGGGATGGTCAAAGACGAAGCCAAGAGGTCGACGATCTTCAGGACATACATATGTATACCCCCCGCTCAACTCTATAATTCCCTAGAGATGAAACTGAAGTTGTGGATCTTACAAATGGGTCAGCCTGTTCACGTGCCAGTCCTTAACGAGCGCATGGCAACTGCATTGGGTTCCGAGATACTTGGTGAAGCTTTAATCTTTTTTGTTGGTGCTAGTTGCATTATTACTCAGTATAAACGACAAGTACGGAATACAGAAGCCAAAGAAATTCAAGCTGACGCTAAAATGGAGTACATTAGGTATTTCTCCCTTTACCGCTATGGACCAGGTGAACTGAAGATGTGGTCACGTTTTTGGTCCTCCTGATCGATAGTGCGTTGGGTTGGGCCTCCTCGTTACATAACATTATCAATGCAGGAGAGCTGTGAAGGAATTGTACTATGGCGTTGAGGAACAAGCTCTGGCCATCGAAGAGTTGAACAATGCCATCAGGTCATTGGAAGTTAGCTATTTTAACGAAACAGAAAGCGTTGATCTTCCACAACCCGAGAGGAAACTGGATATAGTACAGCCGGACGAAAACGGGGAGAAACGTAAAGAAGGATCAACACGAGAGGTAAAGGAAGCGAATCGTCCACGTTTGGGACCTCGTTCCCACTTCGCCCGCAGTCCTATCATTACGTTGGAGGAATTGCTTGTCCAAGGTCCAGAGGACAAAATTAGATGACGAATATAATCCTTAATTGTGCACCAAAGAAGAATTTGTGGCCGAAGTCGATTTCTATACTTTAAGTGCAATTATATTTTAAGGGTGAACGTAACAAATAGATTCTTTTAGTTATCAAATTGAAGATATGGATATTACAGTCCGTTGGAAAACCAAGTACCAGTAATTAACGCTTGCATGACCATAGATCTAGGTGCTCGTCTTCTCGATTGATGCTTCCTTTTCCTCGTGGGTACTTGCCTTCTCACTGCTGAGTATAATGGACAAGTACGGATCAACAGTTCTCTCTTTCACTATGTACCAGGAGGCAGAAAATTATTTTCAAAATTTCTAACTTACTCAGATCGTTGATTTAACTTGAAATTAGTTGTGGTGGTTTTACATTTTAAATTTCCCAAGATGGCTAATGAACAAGGTGCTGAACCTTCGCAATGGCGCGTACGGTAATCTCAACGGTTGTGTAGTCAACAAGGTTCTCAGGTTTTGATTACTATCCAGCAGGTGAGTGTTAGCTGAGCGACTCTGATAAGCAATGCTACCAACCAACGTATTAAAGTAATAAACCAACATCAAAAATGGTTTGTTTTTGTTGACATTATTTATTCACTATTTGTTGATCTTCCACAACTTTGGACTTTATCAACTTCTTTTTATTCATTCTTGTTCCAATTTAAAAGCTTTTTGAGCACAGATTATATTTCTGACTTTAAAAATTTGACTTTCTGTCAAAATTGGTTTCATGAATGCTAGGGATATTTATCTGTACTAATGCCGCAGAAAAACAAAAATTTCTGTTGCCCTGTGTAATCTGACTTTTTGGCCATATTTTTATGCTCCTCCTGGTCCATACTGCCTTGTATTGATCCGCCTCCTTACATACATATTCCCCATACAGGAATGCTATGGAGGAATTGTACTTTGGCATTGAGAAACGAGCCGTGGCCATCGATGAGTTGTGCAAGAGCATCAGGTTATTGGAAGGTAACGATTTTGATTTCACGAAAATCGTTGACTCTCCACAATCCGAGCAAAAATTCGAGATAGTACAGCCGGAGAAAAACGGGGACAACGGGAAAGAAAGCATAACAGGAGGGAAAACGGGGGCACATCATCCACTTTTGGGACCTAGTTCCCATTTAACCCTCGATCCTATCATAACGTTGGAGGAATTGCTTGTCCAAAGTCCGGATGATGAATACTAGGTGTTGAATATTATCCTTAATTGTACCTCGCAAAAAATTGTGGCCGAAATCTGTCTTTAATTTAAGTGCAAATATATTTTAATGGTGAACGTAATCTTTGTGTTATTTAACAATATTATTTATCATTGGTAAACATAATGTAATTATTATATTTCGATACCCAACTGACATATCCAAAATTTACCAAGTATCCCTTTTTTTGGTTAATTAGCTTACAAAGACGGAGAGGAGCGTGTCCCAGCAGGTAAACCTTTGAAATGGAGAAACATCGCCCGGAGCATGTTATTAACCGCATCTACGTATACATAACTCTGTTAAACCACCCCTTATTTTCGCAACCCTTTTCAGAGATCCTGGCATGCTGCCATCCCCTTTACAGCGTGTATTATATATTTCATAAAGATGCTTCGCTCCTGTAATATGAATTTAGGTTCAGCTTTGAAAGCATGGTTTGCCCTGAGGGAGTAGGTCGTATTTCCTTTGTTTTTTTTTTTTTTTTTTAGAAACGGGGGTTGATAGATTTGTCCCCCAACGCACGTGATCTTTTTGGGAAATTCTTTGTGTTTATTATTATGCATGGCTATTATATTTAAATCCCTTACGATTGCTTTATGTTTAAGTTTTGGAGATATTTTTTGTCATGTTGTATTTGTGTGCTTATTTCGTTAATTAATCATATCAATGACAAGAAAGAATTATGGGTATTTAGATTGTTTATCGTTTGGCAATAACAAATGTGACAAGGAATGATGAATTATTTTTTTATGATGTCAATGAATTCTTTTCTAAACATTTTAATTGCATTCCTGCACGTATCGAGTTGCTATACTGCAACAAATATTTACAATTTAGTCATTTAAGCATTAGTAAATAATTAATAATAATTATATTGTCCGATTTGTATAATAATAATAATAATACAATTTTTAAACGTTTGGCTTTATGTTAAGTAAATATTAAATAAATAAGATAGTTTATTTTGTATAGAATTGTCTGTTTCTGGTGTTAATAATTAATAATTACCGTTGGTCGATAACTCATCAAGAATTAGTTGCGAACAGTGTAGAATTAGTTTTTTAGATGACACAAATTAATCTCTCATTTATAGCAGTTGCCCTTAAAAAATGTCAGACTTAGGCCGGTTTTATTCACCTACCCATAAAGTCCTGAATAGCTATCTGTCAGATAAGCTGATTTTGTTGCCCAACTTTTAGACTTAATAGATAAGATGTAGGGCAGTGTGCATAACCCGAAAGAAAGAGTAAAGAGATCTGTTTTGTACACTTCCATCGGAAATATATTGCTTGTACGAGTTGTAATAGGGCAACAAAATTTGACGTACTGACAGATTGTAATACAGAACTGTATGGCTAGATGAATAAACCCGCCCTTATCCTGTCAAATTACTTGTCAGCTAGTTTTTTATTACTGGCCGAACAAGCCTATTGTGTTATAAAGTGACATTTTTAATTATTTGGTTTTTCAGTACCTATATTTTTAGGTTACTCGTTAATAACCTTACTTGATCTTGCATATTTTAATTTACCCTTAACTGCATGTAGTTCTATTCCAATAACATAACTACTACTTTATAACTATTGCTTACTTTAGCCACTTTATTGACTAACCCTTTATTTTTATATCCTCAACAAAAAATAACTGCCCACCTATCTATAGTGGATTTTGATTATTCTTTCCGTAAATTATAAACAAATTCTTTAACATCAAAGCTGACTAGGTGAAACCTTGACTTAGGTCCTTAATTTTTCTACCGGTGTCCCTAACTTAGACCTCAAAACCGGTTACACAAATCAAATTACCAAATTTTTAAGTGGGAGTTCTTTTTGTGCTGAGTACGTTATGTATTATTTACTTACCTCTAATTATTTGATATCTTTTTATTCTTTTTCAATTTTTAAGTATTCTTTTCTACGTATGTATATATAGCTCCGGCATCACCTACAATCATCCCTGAAGAGTGCAGTGCTGAAAACAATTCTGTTACTGTCGCTTGGCAACCGCCTCCTCACAGTCACGTGGAGGGGTACGTCTTGGAGTTGGATGACGGCAATGGGGGTGAATTTAGGGTAAGTGCACACCACACCACCACTCTAGACTTTCAAGGGCCGCATACTTTTTCGAGTGTCGCATAATTGGGTACAAATTGGTCTTTATTGCGAATACGTCGATTTACATAGTCGACTTTAGCATGCTTTAGCTGACGGTTTATTTCGGAATATTTGGCGGATTTTGAGAAGAGGGTGCTTGACAGTTGTTTATTGTTGAAGTGGTCTAGCGTAGGGCTATTGAAAACTGAAACTGGGGATTCTTTTCGTGGAAATAAAATTACTATTATGGGTTTCAAATATGACATTTTATCTACGACGTAAGTTTAAACATTCAATAATGTAAGTACTAAAACCAATGTACAAAGAGGCGTAGATCAGGGTAAGTTGCCCTCTCACAAAAAAAGAAAACACGTATCTACATATTCATAAGGACTGAAAGCAAGTAGCTTGGTCCGTCGCATATTAAAATTTAATCAATTTCAATTAGTCGGGCCGAGGAGTTTCCCCGTAGTGTTGCCTTTATGTAAAAATCACGCCGACGAGTCGCAAACCCCTCCGCAAGAGAAGGGGACAGAGTTTCCTTTACCTTCGGGCGGGACTCTGATCTTTTCAGGACACGCAGGACCTAATCTGAATTTGATTGGAGACACGAATATTAATTTTTTTCGACGTTTTTTTTACTTGCGCGACGAGAAAATAGTACCTATGTAATGGGTCGGAAACCCATTATTTATTTATTAAGATATGATCAAATTAAGCGCGATGTACACAGGGTAGAATGTTCGAGAATATCGAAGTTTTGGTGTTCAGTTGAACATCTGGTTTAGGATTTGACCGCGTGTTATAAGTTTAAAATTGAGTTGTCATTGGCTAAGAAGAAATGCTTCCGGCTTCCTTTGGGGTCGAGGGATGCAAACGAACAGATCTCGCTCTTCTCATTTCAACCACCGTCATGTAAAGTACACGTTTTTGTGTAGCGTTCTTAGGCGCTTAAGTTTATCCCTGGTAAGTCTTTTCAACTCGTCTCGCATTTCATTGTAAATTAAATTATTCATATTTCTGCTATAAGTGTGTCTGTCTAAATCAACTCCTAGGTTTAATTTAAACGTCAATATGTTCAAGGCTTCATTCATTTTTCTATGTAACCTATCAAACGGGATTGTTGATTATTATTGTTAATAGATGTTATTGTTTTGATAAGTGTTTCGTTTCATTTGAGTAGTCTTGCTTTATCAGCCCTTATTAAATGTTAAATACTTAAACGCGTCAGTTAGTAGTCAGAAAATGTGTTCACAAGGTTCAAGAAAAAGAACCCAGTTAGTTTTGCTTTCGAATAAATTGGAAGAGATTTGATGAATTAGAATTTTGACCAGTAATTAAAGCCCGTAAACCGCGCTTGGCCAAAATGCTACCATGTTAGGGAGACGTGGTGGTTCCCGCCATTTTGACCTCCTACACCTAAAGGTTCTTTCAGTAAATTATAGACAGATTCTTCAAAATTCTTCTTGATATCGTATTATTTCTTGTTGTAATAATACTAATAATATTACTGTATATACAGCGGCAAGGTCATGTCATGTCAGGCACTGACGTTTGTCAAAATCTGACAATTTGCAGTCACAGCGACGAAGGCCGTGGATTCTGTCAAACTGCTTCTATAAAAGCTTTTAGTGCCTAAACCGTTCATCTCATTCATCTGTAAGTTGGTACACATATTTAAAGTCACTGGAGGATGAGCTTATATCAGTTTGACAAAAATCGGATTAATCCCTAAGAAGATGCATGTAACAGTTGCCACTTCCGGTTATCAAATTGTTACCAAAAACAATCCAGTTCGTCCCCCGGTAATTCTAAATGCGTATGCAAGCGCCATTCGTTGTTCCGTTTGGGCGCTATCGTGCTCACAGACATACATACACACACACATACATACATACAGATTTTGCAGAAATCATCGGAATCAATTCAAGGGGCCTCGAAACGCGTATTTCCGCCAAAATCTCGAAACGTCATTTTCCGTCGATTACAATACTTTCCTTGTAGGGTACTAGTCGGAAAGTAAAAATACATAATTATTAAATGGTATATTTACATTAAAATTAAATAATTGTGGTAATTGCTGTTATTGTTGTGTGATATGTATCTTCTTTGGAAATTAACATATCGAAATAAAACAAATAGCGAAACATTGATAATAAATCTGGGTTTAAGACACATGGGCAAAAACATTGTCCAAGGCCAAGGTCCATTTGTGAAATTGTTAGACCTGAAAATAGTTAATTCATTACGAACATCATGTATCTGCAGCCAATATCTACACGTCACCCATAGAGACGTCCATTTACCCACTCCAAATAATGTAGACGCGTCCAGTAACAATATTATCGCTAACCGGTAGACAAATTTGTTTTAGCTACCCCGCCCTCTCAAAGGGTTGCATCCACTGTTAATGCGAGACCCGTTTGTTTACCGTGGGTTCTCCCATACGCTTGCCGGTGCTTATCTCGGTTGTCAGCGTTGACCATCTCCTGAAAATTACACGCTCATAATCCCCGGGATGTGTGATCGGCGCCGTAGGTGCCTATTCCGACAAAACGTGTATTTGCTAGCCGTATGTGTGCAAAGCTATAGTCGGCAACAAGGGAGCGCTGCATATTGCAGCTCGGCATTTGCATATAAAGCGTCCTGCGACTTGTTGCGATAGCATCTATCAAATTAACGCTGAACTGGACACATGTGCGTGTTTATACGAATGTACGTACGTGCGCTGTATGTATGGTCTGTATCAGCGATTTCGCTATTTGGTCTGGCTGAATACATATGTGGATTTCATAGATTATTTAATTCCCTATCGTAATACATAGCACAATAAACATTCTATGGTAGTTCTTTGACTTTTTATGAAACAACAATGGTTATATTGAAAAATAGGATGGAGTCTTTGGAATATATACTGTACTCTCTAAAAAATCATTGAGCAAATCCTGGTGAAACCGTCAACTGCGGTTTCGCCACTGATTTTGTCTCAGATCTTCACTGCCCGCTTCCAATTTCCACTGATTAAACACACAGCCAAGTCAATGTTTGGCACCATCGTAACTGTTCCTAGTTCGCCGATTTGCCACCGCGACAATGGCGGCGCTGTCGTCGGCGTCTCTTAACAATTCCACATCTCGAATGACAACGAGTCTATCTAAGTCGGCGAAATGATTCTCACCGTTTCGTCTTACTAATTAAAAACAAGTCTACGGATGGAAATAGTGTCTGGCTGTATAATTATTAGGGCGGTGCGGCAGTCATGAATGTTTTATGCGCAACGGCGCTGCAACGGGGGTAGGTAGTTTGCGATCAGACGGGGTCTAATGAACGAAATGTTTGCTTAATCTGATCTAGGAATTGGCAAGTAGCTAGTTCTGGGGAAGGGGTGCCACTGCTGTGAATAAAAATGCGTCATTTAATTATTGGTTGGAATCCCAAGGGGTGGGTTGCGCTATATCTTTTGTTTGGGGGTAGGTCGTGCGCTCGTCCATTCAGTGTCCTTTTTTATGGGGTTGACACATTATTGTCGGTTCTTTTGTGAATAGGTACTGAATAGTAATGAAAAGAAAAAGTCGACAAAGCAGTTATACACAAGAATTTCGCAGAATTTGTTAGCTGTGTGAAGTTAGCAACAAAAGCCAGCAACAAAATTCATTTCATCCACTAATTGTTAAAAATTTGCGTTGCAATAACTATGGTAGGTAGGTGGAAGTCTCAGCTATCTTTTGATGTATATGCCGATATGATTTAATCTTGCAAAAAGTTTGCACAAAAGGATTTACATAGCACTGTTCGCGTTGACCAATAGCCGATGGAAAAACTGACCGGAATTCATTAATTCATTTCATCCACTAATTGTTAAAAGTTTGCGTTGCAATAACGATGGTAGTTAGGTGGAAGTCTCAGCTATCTTTTGATGTATATATCGATAAGATTTAATCTTGCAAAAAGTTTGCACAAAAGGATTTACATAGCGCTGTTCGCCGTCGACCAATAGCCGATGGAAAAAGTGTCTGGAATTCACTAATTTATTTCACCCGCTAATTGTTATAATTTTGTTCTGCACTAACTATGATGGGTAGAGGCAGGTCTCAGCTATCTTTTGATGTATTTATGGATATGATCGCACAAAGCGAATACGTTTGTTTAACTTAATTTAGGTGGGACTACATATGGTACCCGGATGTTAAAAATACTCATATTTGATTAATTTATTTGAGGCACTAATCAGCAAAATTTTGGGTTGCAATAACTATGGTAGTATAACCGAAGGTTGCGCTTTCGATTGGTGTTACACTTAATAAGTATAATGAAGTATTGGCGAAGATATGCGGTTTTAAAGATATGGAAATTCATTGAAATTTTGACTTTCTTTTTAATTTTTCAGGTAGTAGTTATTAATTGATCCCGTTGCAATAACTATGGTAGACTCAGCTCGTCATGGGCTTTGCAACGGTGTATAGTTCATTGCAATCGGATGAAAAAAAATTTTGTTGCTGGCTTTTGTTGCTAACTTCACACAGCTGAATTTGTTTATAATTTCGTGAAAGAATCGATCAAAATTTGTAAATAAATTAAATCGGTATCTAAAAAACAATACACAGATGCTTTAATAATCTTAATGACGAATTAAAAGTCGGATACAAAAAAAAACTGAATAAATTGCGACTTAAGTAAGTACCTGTGCTTTTTTGCAGACGTACGAACAAGGCAAGGTACGATTCATTATCAAATTTATTCGGTGTCACGCGATCTAAAGCCGGTCTCGCGTCGCAGGGGTCCGGAATCCAATTAAAAAGTCCGACGCAATTTTCACTGCGATCATATTTATTTCGTAAGCCGAAAGTGTAATTATACAGTTGCAGACTCCTGTTACGGAGTGGGGTGGTATATATGTGAAGTGGGCATGGGCGGCGTTAAAATTTGGTTTTACCCCCACTTTATTTTTAGAAACATTGTCAAGAATATTATTTCTATTTGATATATGTAATATAATTAGATAGATAGATAGCTCGAATATGCGAGGTTTCAATTTTTACAAATAAATGATTTTCCCCCCTAGAAAACAATCTAACGGCGTCCATGTGCTTGGGGGGTTGAAAGACCAAAACATTCCACATATATGAACTGGGAAACAAGATTAATGATCGTAGACAGCGGCGAAAATGCAGACAAGACTGACTCATTTCAATGCGTATATTAACGATAATAAATCTCTATTTTATCGACAGTTTTCAGTTCAACCTATGTCAAGATCTGCAAAAAATACCATTTTGCAATCTACAGTATTCCATGTCCAATTTTAACTGCAATTATAAAGTCCAATTCAATTTAATATAGGTATAAAACGTTATATCAAACTTTATTCTATGTATGGCGATTATGGCGAATTTTCGTCACCAATAATAACCAGATACATCGTTTGTGAGAGGGGTTGGATATTGAAAAGCCATTACCACTGTTCGATTGGCAATTGTTCGAAAGGGGATCAGACGGTGACGTGTTGAATCACCGGTGAATGTCACATGTCGAAATACCGCCATTGTGCGGGAGCGAGGAGGGGGCTGAACGGGCCCATATAACGGTGACCAGTAACCGGGGTGTGTTGCTCATCTCATATAGTAATCTAATCCGGGCGTGGAATGGAATTACAACATCAATCACGACGGTTTAGCGCGAGTAAGTGCCCCACACTACGCCTCATTTGCATATCCGATTGTTGTTTGGACCAAATTGTACAGCGGGAACGTGCGGATAGAGCTGGTTGGAACAAGTTAGCATAAGTCTTTAGAGCTTGTAACCTTTTCTTGCAGCAAATCTTAGAAATTCTTCATAGCTAATAAACGAATACAATTTTTAAAATGACTATTTGATCTGCGTAACAGACATAATGGCGCGTTCACGAACAGCCAACGTTTGCAAACGTTGGGTAAACGCTTGCAACAGTTCTGGTGAACGCGCAACAAACTATAAATGCGTTTGCCAATGCAAACTTGTTTCACAAACTTCAAAACGACAAAAACGGGGTTGTTTTGATTTAGTGTTACCATGGTAAAACATGGGTAAAACTAAAAGTTTTTTGGTTATGTATCAATCAAACAACGTTTAGTGTCAAAGGCCGTTCACCAGAGTACCAACTGCAAACATAAACCGATTGCGTTTGCAAACGTAAACAGTTTTCTCTGGTGAACGGGATCAATGTTTTAGTGGCTTGGAACACCCTTAAAATAAAGGGTATACCTCTTACAATCCAATGAATTTTATCTAGTTTTGTATCTAACCAAAATGTTACGTTTTGTAATAGGAGGTGTATTGTGGTACAGAGACCATATGCACCGTTGATGGGTTACATTTCCATTGCATGTACAATGCACGTGTGAAGGCGTTCAACAGCTCCGGGGAGGGGGAGTACAGCGACTTGATCGGTCTTCAAACTGCCGAAGGTAAGTTCACATTACTCCAACACTACACGTTACACGTCTGTGGAAATTCCATGGTGTAAGATGCACAAAGATTTTACTCTATTTATATGTGCTGCCCCGTTACAGCATATTTTCAGTTTTCGAGCATATTTTCAGTTTTTAGAGCACATTTCAGTTCTATGTGGCATGTTTTAAGCGCCTAAAAAAAGATTTCAATGAGTATATTTTTGGATGCCCTAATATTTACACCGTTTTAGGGCATATTTTCAGTTTTTTTGAGCATATTTTTGGTTGCCATACTCATATTACTCATAACTAACCGCACATGACTCAGACATAACTCATCTCTTGCAAGGTTATGCAATAGAAATACAAAAAGAAGGCTGTTTCTTTCTAACACACGTGATCTGTCAAATAATAATCTGTCACATACGTCAATATTATAACAGCAGAAATCGCTTAGTCATGCGTACTAACGAGTGACTCTTGTACAGTATCGAGAGAATCGTAGGTGTGACCTTTCTGGCCGTTATTGTTTGGCGGAATAATTGCATCTCGTTTCACGGTGTTCGAGAGAGATTATGCCCTCAGATCTGGGTACTCTGGATAGAGAAAGCGAACGGACCAAACAAGTTCAACAGTGGCGTACGCTAGGAATAAGTTTTTCGTTCATTTGAGTCTTTCATAACACCATTTATTAATTCGAAATAAATCTAATGTCCTTTCTGAGATAATGTTTTGTAATATAATGTTCTGATTAGTAATTTATCAATGGGTGTAGAAAGAATAACAACACACACGAGTCAAAAGAATCTTCATACACTCTTCGTTTTATGTTTGCGTAAAGTAAAAATTCTGTTGAGTGCTACTTGGTTTGTTCAAGTATTGCTTAAACATAATTAATACATTAGTGCTTAATAATACTTTTTAAAATTTTAAATTTATAATGCCTGATAAAATATGGTACACCACTGGAATTCATTGAGAATAAACCCCTTTTTTCTACTTTGCATTCACAATGCACACATTGTAACACTGTTTTCGGTGTTACAATTAGCAAATTGTAACACCGTTTTTAGTAACTTTTTTCTAAGATTGGTGACATTGATTTCAAATGCATGTCAAACGAAAATACACATAACCACAAAAGTAAGCACAAACTGATTTTTTAGAATCGCACAAACTGCGAAGTATGTATATTTTTATACATATTTAAACATGCGTGTTGCATCCTAGGTTTCGTACTACCAATATATGATGGTATATAATAATTATCAATCATTACTTTTTCACAGATATTTGAATTTAAGTGACAGATGACAGTGTTACCAACGGTTGCACCCATAAATACTCTAGATTGGAATTTTACCTAATATACTTCTAAATTTTTATAAAATTAATGACGCAAAGTAAAAAAAATAGTATATTACCCTCGTTTTATAAGACATATTGGCGCATTCGTTCATTTGGGTCAAAAAACAACTCATGCGCCAATTTGACGTCTTATAAAACTTGTATAATAATATACTATTTCGATCTCATCTGAATTTGTATAAACGTTATATGCCTACGTAACCAAGCAACGAAGCTGGCAAGCGAAGCAACCAACGGTGAAAAAGGCCCTAGGCCACTTTGGTCCTAATGCAAATCGAGCATTGTGGAATCCTAGCTAACTGGAATTCTCCGTTCGCGAGAGATAATCGTGCGGATTTGTACATTTTCGCCACTTGGCAAATTACGAGCTCGAATTCCTTTGAATAATTTCCGTAAAGGATGTGGCCCTCCGAAGCTACGTTCAGCTTTAAACTTTTGCTCGCTCTTTAAGGACAATGAACGAGTTAAAATGAATTCGGCTATATGGCCGAATAAAATTTTAAGATTATTTTTAACAAATAATGTTTAAAAATGCCTCGAGGAGAGCCGCACACAAATTCCTCAAGGCTTGGATTGTTCGGGCCAGACCTTGAGGAAAACCCCTTCGTGTAGGGAAACCTTTAGTCAACCAGACTTTTTAATAATGTGTTAGGACTCGCGGACACTAAATTGCAATTTGGAGCACGTTTGCTGCACACGCTTGGCGCAAACGATTCTCGCGTTAGCCGTCGCGGTGGCGGGCGGCGTGCGGCTGGCGGCGGCGTTGGCGGCAAACGGTTAACATTTAATGAAGTCGCGCTTTCGGGGCGGTTATTTTTTGGGGCCGGAGCGCGCGTTCCGTTGCAGCTGTGCGGGAAAATCGTTACGAACGTCGCTCCTCTCCTTTTTTATTCACTCCAAGAGCAAAATATGCTTCCGGACGGTTCGGATCGTGGAGCGTAGGGAGGAAAATCGAACCCTAATGGGGATGTGATGGAGGTTAACTGACGAGAGCCAGAGGCGATCAAAGCAGGCCGTGGAGGGATTTCGTATCGGCGGCGTAGAGGCTTATTCACAGTTGGCCGCCCCTAACCACCCTCCGGTTATTTTGCTACGATTTTTGATCTCTTGTGATGTTTTGTGTACACGCCGGGTTTTGTGTTTTGCGTGTGTATGTCTGTGAACAAGATAGCGTCCAAACTGTACAACGGATAGGGCTCAAATTTGGTACACATATTTAGAATTACCGGGGACACACTGGATTGTTTTTGGTGATAATCTGACAACCGGAAATGGCAAATGTTACGTTTGGGCGCAATCGTGTTCACGCCTATACACACATACATACATACATACATACATACATACATACATACATACATACATACATACCATACATACATTTTCCTGAAATCATCGCAGAAATCTCGAATTTGTTTTCCATCGATTACAATACTTTCCTTCTAAGGTACTAGTCGGAAAGTAAAAATAGACTATTAGTATTATCCTTTAGCCAGTTTGGTAGAATCAATGTCAGAAACGGTGTCCACGCTCTGCAGGACACAACAGGACATCGAAATTCTTTAAAATAAAAATTAACATACTTGATTATTAATATAATTCTTGTGGTCACTTACGTTTTGAATATATTCTTGTGTCACTACTGTTACTACTACCGGAGCTGTTACTGATATTTCGGGAATCTGGTTGCGAGAGGTCATTGTGATGACTTCACAGGGCACAAACGACACAAACTTCACGAAACGATACCAAACTACGTAAGGTGAAACCAACTACCAAACCACCTAAAAGGCAATTCTAATAGTCTATTTTTTTCTAAATAATGTTTTAATTTGTTTTATTGTTGTCGTTCGTTAATTCAATATATAGTTATGTCGCAGATTTTATAATCAAATACATATAATCAAATACAACTGTACTCAAAATACAACCGCAAACAGACCTAACACTAGGTTACTAATCGGAAAGTAAAAAGAGATATTATTTCAGAAATGGTCAACAACATGAACACTTCATTGAGTTGAATGCAGAATATTACAACTTTATTTTCAAAAAAGAACGGAAGAATTTAGTCTGTTATAATACAAACGTACAAAGGATATGCAGTTAAAAAATTCATACATTTCCATGTGCTGAATACCTTCATCGAATATTTTTATAACACAACACATCAAGAAAAACATATTCTTATTATCAAACTGAATCATCACGTTCTGCATGGGCAATAACGTAAATAAACACACTGCGAATATCTTGTCTCCTTTTCCTACTCAGTTTATAAAATAACTTTTGGATGGGTGAAGGTACTCTGCGTTATTATCCCATCACGGAACGTCGTGATTTATCGGCCCAAGTCTTTAGGAAGTACGAACGCGAAGGCTCAAGAAAACCCCCGACCCATCAACTTCCCTTATCGTCCACATTCAACGGAGGGCGGCGAAGTTTATACGGGTTACATGCTACGTACCTGTCTACGCTTGATACCATCATATTATTCTCGCATTTTGCTCATTTTGCCCAAAAATAATATCTTGTATAAGTGAGTAAACTTGTAAGTTTAGAAACAAATTGTATTTCGGGTTATTACTTTTGAATTTATCGTGAATACACATGACGATAGAGGGTAGTAATTTATTTGAAAGTTCGATTGAGATTCTAATAAAGAATTGATGGAAAATATGTCCTAGGACTTATATTAAGTTTGGTGTAACCAATTACACATCTAAAACAAAAAAACTTTAAACTAAAATCCCATACAAAAGCTGAGTCAACAAACGTTCAACAGATAAAACAGCAGAACGCAAACAAATTCCTTGTGTGTACCATCGAACTTTTTTATTACTTCTCGCCGTTTATAGTCGGCCCCTTTGTGTCCTCCCCGTTCAAACGCGAGCAAACAGACCTCTCTGTCCCTCCGGGAACACCAACTGATCCCATAGTGGAGATCCGGTGTCAAACATTGTCTTATTTGTTTTGCTTCCGTTTCAGTGGCCTGGTTCACCTTTGATCCGATATTGTCCGGACCTGGATTGCAGTACTCCGAGGACAGCACCAGGGTGACCGGGGAGGGCTGGGAATACAGGGTGGCCCTCGGCAGCGTTGGGTTCAGCAGGGGTGTCCACTATTGGGAGTTTACGGTTGACAAATTCGACGCAGACACGGACCCCGCATTTGGTATTGCAAGAATTGATGTTTGCAGGGACAAGATGTTAGGTAAGGACGAGTTTATGCCTTTAATTGTGTTTATTTTTGGTGGAGGGGATAAAGGTTGCAAGCTGAGAGGCGTCGCGCTACAAAAAATCGCTCGTGTGGCCGTACCCTAAAAGTTACTTCTATTTCTTTATAAGATACGCTAATTTTTACTGTTTATTACAAAGTTTTGTGTAAAACGAACGAAAGAATCTCCTCTCTGGTGGTAGAAATTTGAATTAAAACAGTCAGGCTAAATAGCCCCATCTACATTCGCTCGTTCGGGCGAATATGATTCGTTTTACTGTACAGCTTGCTTAAATACGAATTCGTTTACAGGTAAAGATGATAAAGGTTGGGCCATGTACATCGACAGACAACGGTCATGGTTTCAACATGCTGGTGGACATGAGCAGAGAGTGGAGGGGGGTATTTCAGCAGGGGGTACTGTAGGGGTACTCTTGGATCTGAACAGGCACACATTAGCATTTTACGTTAACGATGAACCGCAAGGCACCATAGCTTTTCGAGATCTGTATGGGGTGTTCTACCCGGCGGTCAGCATCAACCGTGGTGTCAGTGTAACCCTTCATACAGCACTTGATACACCGTCCGATGTTGATGATACATAGGATCAGGAGTAAATTTTTATTTGTTTGATTTGAGAAACGTTGGGCACAATATTTCTATGCCGTCTGTATTGTATTATTTTTTTTATTTATAGGTTATGAATGGGAGTGGCGACTGTCAAATGTGACAGGTGTCAAATTTGTTTGGTTAGGTTTATTAGTAATGATGTTTTGATTACTGTTTTTAACCAATCTAAAATGTAAGCATAGAACATATCTATAATATCGAATTTATTGTATTCCAAGCACATTTTTTTTTTTTTTTTGGTTGGTTTAATTTAATTTATTGATTGTGTACATAGGATAGAAAAAGTGAGTTCCTTATAATTTGTATTATTGCCGATTGTGTTTATTTATTTATAATCCGATTATTCTTGTGTTCTGTTTCTTAAAACAAAAGGTTGACTGCATACAGAAAAGACTGAGCACGAAAATTAACAGGTAAAAAAAAATCTTTGGCCGTTAAATCTGTGTAAATATGCTTCGATTTAAAAATTGTCTAGTCGTTTTTTGGGAATATAAAAATTCTTTTGATCGATACGACCAAATGCATTTCCTTGTAGTTTTTAATAAATATTAGGCTTCTCTATGTAGTATCAAGTGAGTGTAATTTTTCGATTTGCGTCCGATATAGTTAGAAATATTTGGTTATTCGGCCGTGGTTGTTGAGTTGACTCCTTTATTGTATACTTACCATGTTATTTATCTGGATAAAAATATTTTATAACTGCCATAAGGGGTTTAGATTAGTAACAGCTATACACTAATAGAACTTTCATGCAAGAATAACCGTCGTCTTTAACTAGCTATTGTTGGTACCTTATAATTATTATGGGGATTTTTGACTTAATATAAAAAATAAATAAATCCTCGCTTCAGAGCAGAAGTAGCTTAACTCTAAAAATTTACTTTTACAGGAGAGTTTTTTTATAAGTATATAAACCAAATTTTCGCCACATTTGGAGATAGGATAGTTCTGCTCTGAAGCGAGGAATTATGAACCATCATCTTGTACATACATGAAACATTTTGTATAATAAAATTATCAACAAAACATTTACGGACTTTTATTTTCCATCACAATGTTGAGATGAATTTCAAAGTTATATAATTTTGTAGAGTGGCACTTAATGAAGATAAGTAACATCTTATGAAACCTAGTAGAGTAGTTTCAAACTAAGAAGAGCACAGTTGTATATGCAACCAATCATACCCAGTGTATGGTTTATAAATTGCCTGTGTATATTTGGTTGCATATACAACTGTGCTCTTCTTAGTTTGAAACATCTATAACATCCTATACCATGAGCGACATACCTTTTTGTGTCACTTGCTTCCAGTTAGTGTTATAGATGTTTCAAACCAAGAAGAGCACAGTTGTGTATGCAACCAAATATACGCGGGTCAATTATAAACCATACACTGGGTATAATTGGTTGCATATGTCATTGTGCTCTGCTTAGTTTAAAACTACTCTACTAGCTTTGAAATTTTGCAGAGTGGCATGTAATGAAGGTATGTAAGTAACATGAATCCTAGTAGCATCCTATACCATGAGCAATGTGTTAAATCATATTATACCTTTTTGTCACTTGTTTCCACTTGATTTTTGCACAGTGGCACAAAATGAAGGTAAGTAACATCTTATGAAATCTAGTAACATTCTATACCATGAGCTGTGTGTGAAATGATATCATACATTTTTGTGTCACTTACTTCCACTTTGTGTTACTCACGTTAAAATTTTGCAGAGTGGCACAAAATGAAGGTAAGTAATTTTTATACAATAAACCAAAACCCCAGACAAAGATAAAAACTCATTTATTTTATTTAATTATCACCCTAACTGTACAAATATTACACATTATATACAAGTCACAATTAATACTGACAAAGATCTAAATGTGGCAAACATTAGAATGGACATAAATAATAACTTCTAACTAAATCACCATTTTGCCCGTTTCCCCCAATCTTTAGGCGTCCAATGCAAGCATTTTGGGTCAATTCTGATTGTTCTACTCTCCATTGCCTTCATATGACTGTCGATGATTTCCCGATTTAAAGTGATGATGTACTGACCCTTGTAGTAATTGATCAGATTGAGATTTTGTAACGTTGATATGACATCCTCCTTTTTTATGCTGGTCATTTCACAAATATCACTGAAACATATAACATTTTTTACTAGAAAATAGAAATAGAAAATTCTAAAAAACTGTCTAAAAATAACAAATTTTATTAAACTCACTTGATGGTGATCATAGGTTTATCATTATCTCCGACAGGTTTCATAGCCAACAAAATCTCTAATATGGTCTGTGCCCAATAACTTCGATAGGACAATAATCCCAAATCCGACAGTGGTTTTTCCGGAGACCCTGTTTTGCCCTCAAACTTCGATAACTCATAACTAAATTCTATCAGCAATTTTCCGTATCCTTTTCTCTGGTACGGAGGCATCGTCAAAATACAAGCGACATTGTAGTCTTCGGTTGATTCCTTCTCCTTAGAGAAATAACCGACAATGTGGAATCCGCGATTATCGAAGACGGTCATGACGTAAAACAGGAAGGGGTCCGTATCGTAATACAAAGTCTTATGGTCGAGGAATAGTTTTGCCAATAGGCACAAATTCTGAGCGTAGCATTTGTTTTTCCTGCCGTCAATCTCAAAAAAGGAGATGTTCTCTTTACGGTAGATTTCGTTCCCCGGAGGGTGCCGTAGATTGCATTTGACCATGTGACGTTCCAAACACTTACGACTCTTTCTGTACTTGAGACAAAACTCGCAAATGTAGATACATGGAAGACCAACCATTTCCTGGAAAAATTTAGGAAATCCTGAGTTTTACTAGTTAAAATCAACTTTTTTCTATGTAAAATCAACATATTTTGGATTTTTGCAGTTCAAAATATGTTGCAAAAGCTCAGAATTACTTTTTTCTAGGTAAAATCAACGTATTTTAGATGTTAGCAGTCCAAAATATGTTGCAAAAGTATGGAATTACTTTTTTCTAGTAAAAATCAATGCATTTTGGAACTTAGCAGTCCAAAATATGTTGCAAAAGGATAGAACTACTTTTTTCTAGGTAAAATCAACGTATTTTGGACCTTAGCAGTCCAAAATATGTTGCAAAAGCATAGAATTACTTTTTTCTAGGTAAAATCAACGTATTTTAGATCTTAGCAGTCCAAAATACGTTACAAAAGTATGGAATTACTTTTTTCTAGGTAAAATCAACGTATTTTGGACATTAGCAGTCCAAAATATGTTGCAAAAGTATAGAATTACTTTTTTCTAGTAAAAATCAATGTATTTTGGAACTTAGCAGTCCAAAATATGTTGCAAAAGGATAGGATTACATTTTTCTAGGTAAAATCAACATATTTTGGACCTTAGCAGTCCAAAATACGTTGCAAAAGCACAGAATTACTTTTATCTAATTAATATCAACGTATTTTGAACCTTAGCAGTCCAAAATACGTTGCAAAAGCACAGAATTACTTTTTTCTAGATAAAATCAACGTATTTTGGACCTTAGCAGTCCAAAATTATAGAATTCAGAGAAACTTACCTGTGGATAGGGTGCAAAGTACCAGGGCTTCAACCTGTGCCTCCCCAACTCAATCATATCGACATTCTTCATCCTAGTGACAACATCGTCATGATGCGAGACCATACTTCCAGATTGTCGGGGCCCCGGTTGTTGATTCCCCTGAAGAGCAGCAGGCGTCGTGGCAACCTGCTCTCGAGGTTGCGGCGTCTGCGGGGCATGTTGCGGGGTAATAATCTGCGGAGGAGCATCCAAGGAGTCTTCGCTTTCAAGAGACGGAACTTTGCGTTTTCTATTGATACGTTTCTGCAGTGCTGCAGCAAGGACGGCACTTCCATTTACCAGTTCTCCACTGTTTGATATCGGGCTTGAAGGACGGGAGACGGACTGGCCCCCTCCAGCTCCAATTTGGAGTTTTTTCGGGGTGTTTACGCCAGTGTTGCTTCCGGCACCATCTCGACGTGGAAAATGGACTTTTCGAGTGTCTAGGGATTCTTCTGTTACCCATTCGTCCAAACGTTTGTTAACTAGATAATTAGGAGTGATGTAATTGCGAAAATAAAGTTTTAAACTACTTACAATCAACATAATGAACATAATACTGCCTTTTTCCTATGTTTTCTTTAATACTTATAATTTCCGCAAGCGCTAAAACGTAAGACGGTATAATTTAAGACAAAAACTAAGGTGTAGTTTGTTAAAAACATACGCCAATCGTCTGTTCCTTTCATATGAACAGGCAAACGACATCCTTCCACCAAAGAGGACTGTCAAAAACAAAAAAGTGAGGTTAGATCACCCCAAATAAATCGTTGGCTTTATACTTACGACGGATTCGCAGATGGTGGTGTCGTCGATGTCTTCCATTTCGACTTTCATCGATGATAATTTAAATTACGATTATGTCTAATAAAAATATCGAAGATTTTGCACAAATAGCGTCTTTTCGGAACTTTAACCTCAGCCTGTAGCTAACTTCAGGTATGTCAAATAAATTCTATAATTTTTGACATGGGCGTCCACGGAACTTTTTATATAGGGGAGAACGTTGGTAGAGGGCTCTCTCAAAAATTGTATGAAGTAATTTTTTCCTTCGGATATTAAATATTTATACTTCGTCAAGGATTGATTATTTCTGATTGATTATCAACAAAACTAGCTAGTTATACAATCAAAATATAAAAATTTGACCCCGCCGCCCGGACGCTTATGTATATTTCATTTGATGTATTTATGATTAGTTTTATTTTACTTAACTTATGATATAATTTGTATTATTGTCCATATATCAGTATTATTAATTCGGCAATTATGATTTTCAATAGAATTATAAAGAAGTTATTTTGAAGGTTGACAGTTGCGCAACATAACCTTACATATTTGCATATCTTTCAGTCAAAACATACATAAAAATTTCATCATTATTTAAGTTCCTACGCAACTGTGAGTGTTGTTACACTGCACTTTCACTGTTTTGTAAGTATTTATTATATTACCTATTATGTTTGGGATTTAAAATATTCATTTTTGGTTGTTATTGAACTTTTTGGCAGATTATAGTAATCTGTAATTAAAAAATGATTCTTTTGTTTCTTTATAAGGCGCAATATTGACACGTGTTGTAATTTAATTATATCTACAACTTCTACAAAGTAATCACTTCATGTTTTCTACGTCTTGGAACGATATTTGTAACTTTCCTTTATTAGAAGTTAGAACACAAATTGTAGATTTCCTCTGTTGATCACTATTTGGTACCATTTTTACTTTCAGTTATTGATCTATTGCTTGTTTATAGTACAAACTGGTACTTTCCTCCATATACATCAACATATTTATTTTATTTTATTCTGTCCAAATATAAACTGGCTTTTATTAGAAATTAAATGTCATTTGAATAAATGAATGACCAAAGGTCATGATAATTTTTATCTTAACTGGTATGAACATCTATTCATTGCATGCTTGATTCTCAGTTTAGTTTGTTCCTGCTATCAGTCAACATGGAGGAAGATTCATCGGACAATTTCAATTCGGAAAGTGATAGTTTGCCGTCTGTTCTAAACCTTAACAGGCTGGAATTGACTACGGTTAGTTTTGCAAAAAATCTAGAAGAACTTAAAGAAGAAGACCCAGATCACATACAAGACATTGAAGTTATGAAAGTATTGCATAATGTTATAACAGAAATACCAAAGAATTTATACACTTTTACAAACTTACGAAAATTGAACCTAACTAATAATAGAATTACTCACCTCCCGGATATTTTCAAACACCTGCAACTTACATCTCTAGTGCTGTCACATAATCACCTAACAAATGAATCGTTTCCGAAAAAATTCACACCTTGTAAATGGCTTCGAGAAATTAATTTTACCTCTAATAGACTAACGGTATTTCCGGAACAATTATTGGAATTTAAAAGTCTTCGATATTTATATCTTGGGTCCAATAAGATTAAGAACATTCCGAAAAATATCTCAAAATTAACAAAGTAAGTTTGAGTTGTTGTTTCTTGTGTTCCTTTGTTTATTTGTGTGTTTTTTGTTTTAGTTTACGATTGTTGCACATTTATAAGAATGAGGTTGAAATCATTCCGGAAAGTATTGCTGATTTGAGACATTTGAAAGCCATACGTCTTCACGAAAATAAGATCAAGGTGTTGCCAACGCAAATTGTTACGTTGAAGAATTTAACTGTGGTAAGTCCAAAATTTCACATTAAGTTAAGGACTTTATAATTTCTAATTCTTTCAGTTAAGTCTTCGAGAAAATCCTCTAATCAACAGATTTATTTCGGACATGACTCATCAACCTGCAAGTTTATTAGAATTATCAGCCAGAACTGTTAAGTTACATAGCATTCCTGTTAACCATGGCGACGTACCGGAAAGTTTATTAGAATATATGAACACTGCGCATAGATGTGTGAATCCCCGTTGTCGAGGTATTGTATTTATTGCAGGAAATAATTAATTGAATAATTTGTAATTTCTACAATGTTGTTTGTTTTAGGCGTATTTTTTGATACGAGAGTGGAACACGTGAAATTTGTCGATTTCTGTGGAAAATATAAACTGCCATTGCTCAGGTATTTGTGTTCTTCCAAATGCGTAGGAGGAGAAGATGGATTTGAAGAGGATTTGCAAAGAAATGCGGAAATGATGAAAAAAGTACTTTTGGGATGATTTTTTTTTGGAGTTATTTCTTTTTTTATATGTATTATATTCTTGTAAATATGGTGGATTTTAATAAAATATATCTAATTGTTATGTAATTTTGTCTTTTATTGAATCACAGTGAAACATAGGATACCAAAATCCCCAGAAAAATGCTGAATGAATTGATATCTTTAAAAAAAATCTGATGTGGCCAGGCACATGACTTTATCATACGATACAGCTGTGTCCAGGAGGGCAATTTGGAAGTTCAAGGGGCATCCACTTACTATGATTTAATTTTTTTTTCCAAAAAATGGAATGGACATAAATTATACAAAATTTTCTCTACTATAGTTTATTATTTAACTATTTTGACGAAATTACAGAAATGGCGGCTTATTTGCAAAATCGTTGAAAAATGATAAGAGTAAACCTCGAGTTCCTTTGGGCCCTGTTGGACAAAACTTCAAGTTTAGTCACGAAACTTCTAAATATGAAGTTTCGTCTCGATATCTTCAGTAGTTTCTCCGGAATCGTCGCCACAAAAAACGGGTACACACACACACACAAGACATTTTTTTGTACCTTGGTCAAAAATGTTCAGGGGGCCCAAAAAGACCTATTTCCGCTAAAATCTCATTTTTTTTTCGACACGAATACAATACTTTGTCATACTACGTATAATAAAGTAAAAATCTACTAAAAACTATTTTTTTTCTTGCCATTAAAACTACCTGCTGTTTTATTCGCCTGAACAAACAAATGTAGATGGCGCTATTTATTCCAAATTATTTAATTCAAATATCTACCACCAGAGTGGGACTCTTTCGCTCGTTGAGGAAAATAGCCAATGAAATGCGTCATTCGCCTGAACAAGCGATTGTAGATGGCACTATTTATCTCGAATTGTTTAATTCAAATTTCTACCACCAGAGTGGAGACTCTTTCGATCGTTGAGCAAATTGCATCTGGATTTTGCGAATTAATTCCTTTTTAGTCATAAAATACTTCTTGCATTGTGAATCACACTGTATGATACGATGGTTCATGTCTATGCTTGTAGTTGATCGAGTCGTAAAGAGATGGCGGTAGGTGTATTGGCTTCTTTGGCCGCGATCGACCCAGATCGAGCGATGCGGCCAAGGGCGGAGGCGACGTTACCGGCGGCGCAGCTAGTATCGGCTAGTTACAGAACTCGCCGAGTGGGTCAATGTCTGAGGCGAGCATCCGAAAATTAATGGTGTGGTGAGAAAACTGGTCGCGCCGTAACGAAATAAACCGAAATGGTTTAACGTGTCGCTGGTTACGCGAAACGGGAATGAAGTGAGGCGACACGACTGTGTAAATAATCGTAGTGTGTGCGAAATACGCGGTGTAAAGTGTGTGGCCGAGAAAGAGGACACACCAACCAACCAACCACACATGTAATAGTCTTACGAGAAATGTAATAGTTTCATGTGGATAACTGAGGATAGAGTTCAATTCACGTAGAGACATGAGTGGTGGACGACCAAGGACCACGTCCTTTGCAGAAGGGAACAAACAGGCGCTCAATCCTCCCCTCGTCGGTGGAGTAAAAATCAGCAGTAAGTTTAGACAGTGAATAGGTCTCCTCTACAGTGACGTAGTACAATTCAACATGGCTGCACTCACTACACTGCCTTTATATCAACTCTCTACTTTACCCACTTCTGAACAGCCTACTAATTATTCCATAAAAGAATGAATCTTATTTCCACACCCTTGAAACTTACAATAGCCGTACGAACAAAAAGATTATCGACAAAAACCTGGTAATACACTTGTCTCTTGTCAAGAACCCCTAAAAAACACCTGCCCTTTTTATAATATTAATCACCCGAAATCGTATTCTATATTATATTCTATACCCAATTTGACAAGTAGGTAAAGTTCAAAGCAATCTACGCCCACCATTTTCTTACTGGGTCATTGCTTTGATTTCGTTTGTCATTGGCATCAAACGAAAATCGAATCCGATACAACAAAAAGCCGTTTATCACGCGAATTACATAAATTGCCTAATTATCGAATCGTGACGAAAAAAGCATAAAATAGTGTATGTAGGTACTACGTGCTGATCAAGTCCGTCATTCGTGACGTCAAGAATCTATATTTTGTGGTCTTGTCGCATTTGCCAAGTTGTAGAGTAGGCTAAGCTTTGATTGCCTTTGTGACATTTGCCGTGTCGTGTCGAATTTCGACGAAATCGCATGAATTTCTGGGGGGCACCTGGAAATCAATAAGCGGAGCTACTATTTCTACTGTTACTGGGTGATGTCGATATGAAGCGAAAGTGGGTATACCCGAAAGTGTTTTCTTCCCTTTCATAAATAACCCTCACCCTCTAATATACGAAAATATATTAATAAATCGATGAAATATTTTAAGAAAGTCTGTTGAAAAAATGAAATGATATTGGTTTTTAGGTGCATTTAGACCGTTATTAATATGTGTAGGTATTTGTGTAAGGAATTACAACACAAAAGCGATTGTTGGGTTGAGTAGAGCGATTTAATCGATATGAAAACCCTTTTAGGTTTCGCCCCTGGCAAGAAACCACCCCAGTTATACTGACAACCGACCCTTCATGTTAATTTAGTTGAAGCGTAGGTCTATTAAAAACATTCTTTAGGGATACACACCTTAATTTCTCCTTTGAAATAATTCTTGATACAGTGCGACCTCTGTAATCCGGATCTCATTATACCGGATTCTTCAATAATCCGGACAAGTATTTCAAATGCATTGTGTACTTTATAATCCGGATTTGATAGTACTCAGTAATCCGGATCTGCATTTTTACACATCTACTTCATTCAAACTACATATTATACATATAGGAAAACTGAAATTGATAGTGAGGGATTCCCCTAACTTCCTAAATTCGGCCGAGTATAATATCTGGGTTATGAACCAGAAAATAATGAAGCAAACTAAAATCACAAATTATTTTACAAAATAATATAAACAGTAATAAGGTATACTTCTGATGTAAACAATCTTTATGTAAACACTATTTTTAGTTGTTTAGCATTAAAAGTTTTGTTTTTCAATACAAAAGTTGTCTCGCTTCAGTAATCCGAATTATTTACTAATCCGGATCACCCCTGTTTTAATTAGTCCGGATTATCGAGGTCGCACTGTACTTTAGTTTTGACTAATTGACCAACAGTTTGAGCTAGTAACCCCAAAAGTTGAGAAAGGGCATTAGAAAGTCGAGCATTATAAAAAAGAAGCATAAACAACGTACACATAAAATTGTACAAAAAAATGGCAAAAAGACTTTTAGCAGAAAACGCACGGTAATAAATCTTGTATATAATTACAATTAAAGTATGTTTGTTGTATCTATGTGTTGAGTAAATATTTTGATAGATACCATAAACAAAGATTCGAATTTGTCCATACAAATACCACATTTGTTATGCTGTGTAAATAGAGATTAATATGATTGTGTTTAGAGTAGTTATTTTGATGAAATATCTGTGTTGTGAATGGGATACTAGAACAAATAGATTTTGAATCACGTGTTGTTCTGTACAACTAAAACAAAGACTTGGAGGTAGTTTGCATAGAACAAAGTTCATTGTTTGCAACGAAAATAGTGTCGTCTTTAATTATTTGTTCTCTTTATGTTGCTTGGAATATAGGTTACTAGTACAGAAAAGTGTTTTTTTTTTAGTAGTTTCTTTTTCGGAATAAATATAGAAAAGTTACCAAGAAAAATCAATTATATTGTATTATACATAATTTTAAACAAAAGTGTGAAAATAATCACTAATTTCGGAACATATTAGTAATCAAGACAAAGCATGTTATCAGAAAAATAACCACACGCCAAACCATATCAATCAATTATTTATAACTTTCATGCAGTACCAGCAAACGACTCCAATTTTTAATCGTAAAAATGCATTATTAATTAATTTAATCGTGGCAACACCTCATCTTGGTGATTCATTGAATAAATCATTCAGCAGCTCACACCAAAAGCTTGAAAGAAATTGTTTAGTCTGTTGCTGGTGAGATTTCGCAAATGTAGATTTCTACAATTTCGAATGTGCATTGAGAAAATGCAGATAGCGTCCTTATCGTCCGATACCATTTACTTTGTTGTCTAATGAGGAATAAATACCTCGTCAAAGGTAGATAACCTTACAGTGTTTCCATGTGCATTACATTTTCTCAGTTCCTGGGTGTGCGCGATCGAAAATATAAATTGGATAACAAATTTGGATGCGATGCATATATCCGGTAAGTTTTACCATGTTATGATGTTACTGAACCACGATGTCTTGATTCCTTGATTGATTGACTTGTCGGGTCATTCAGCAGAGGTCAAACGTACGAACTACTTAATTGAATAAATTACACTTTTGACCCCTACATTCAATGAAAACTTATTATTGTTCTATAAATATTTGCATCTAAATTCAGCACGCACGTTCTCGCTCACGACTTTCGAATTTAAAATCTAACCTACAAAATCATCTGTTCTAATCTAATCGCGAAATTTTGACGTAAGATCAACACGGGTACAGCACAATCGCCGTAAGGATTTATAGATAAAGTGGTTATAACAACAAAATTATTTGATAAAATCATACAGGTCAACATGTTATCACTTGTGTCTTGTCGCTATATTTTGTCATTATATACGCCGTAAAACTAACATTCAAATATATCGTTAATCTCTCATGGTCACGTGACATCGGGTAAATATGTATCATAATTGATATGACATTGAACTACGCTAATTATAGTCCATATCCTGTAATCGAATTTTGCTAGATTGATACATAATGTAGTTAGGCGACCAGTATTGTAGCTCTGCGAAATGTGTTGTCTACATTTTAGGAATTACTTCTTTGTATATTTACTTGCCAACCGTAGTACTTTAGTAGGAAAGTAGATAGCGCCCAAACGGAACAACGGATTGGACCGAAATTTGGTATAATTATTTAGCGAGGGGACGAACTTTCTTTCTGGTGACAATCTTACAATCCGGAAGTAGCAAATGTTACAACAAGATATTTTAAGTACATATTCCAGATTTGTCCACACTCTATATATTACTGTACTATTCGACTGACTATAAACACAAAACAAACATTTATTAATACATAAATGGATGGAAATATGTAAATAAAGTAAATAAATTCTTGCTTTATTCGTCGCTCAATACACACTATTGTTGTAATCCACTTTTAGTCGAAGTGAAAAGGCTAAAGACCGCGAACTTAAAAAAGTACGACTAGCGGTCTTAAAATAGCACACGGCCAGCAGTCGAGTGGCACTTTTGCAAAGCGGAGAGTGCCCATAAAACCAAGAAGAACGCGCTTCGAAATTATATTCAAATAACTCACGATCATCGACTACAAACAAGAGAATCGACAATCGCACTGCCTACATTACAATTTCACTTTTCAATTTCTTTGTCATTATCACAGTAAAATTGTATGGTAAACGACAAAAGTTGTCGATTTACAGTAATAGAAAGTGGGCTCTCTGATGTACAATGGGTTTTCGAAAGGAGGATCAAGTACGCGTATGGAAAGTGACGTTATATAGCACAGCTGTCAAAAGAGATAACGTAGGAATCGTAAAACGTCAATTCCCTCTGTATATTTTACCACAGTTTCTGGTTTCAACTAATTTACAATTTGCAGCTTATATTGTAAAAATAGTCTTAATATGCTTCCTATTTGTAGATGTTTATGTATCAGACTCTATATTTGTAAACATAACGTATACAGAGAAGTTAATTGACCTTAACAATTTGCAGTGATATGAATACAGCAACTAGAACATGCTGCAAACAATAATACATATTGTTGTTGTGTTTTGTGACTGTTTTTTTTTTTATTCAATTTTGTCACAAACGTCTTTAAAAAAGTCTGTTTCTATAACTTATGGTTATAGCATATATATACTAATTACGAACTTTCAAGTGTAGGGCGCGTTCAGCGGAATCGCCCATTTTCGCCGACATTTGCGATCGAGTAGCTGCAAAATTGGGCTTTTCGATATTACTTTTGACGCTCGAATTGAAAAAAGGACACAATTCCGCGTGGACTGCGCGATATTTTGTAAATTAAATGCGTCAATTTTGAAAAAAAATCACGTTTTTGCACCTCTTCGGCGAACCTCGAGAAAATGTCACGTGACGTCTAGAAATTCCGACAAGCGGATCGATGAACGTCAAAAATTTACATTTTTTATCCGTTCCTGCCGACCTTATAAAAGCCGCTCGCTCTCATGTCTTACGATAAGATCCCTCTAAATACCCTTCGCAAAGAGTTTTGAGCGAAAAAACGGCCTTAAAAACAATTTTCGATCCAAAAAATCGATTTTTGTCGACCCGTGTTTTGCTGCTATTACCACAGTAACGTCAAACCCGAAACGCCCCCTGCCGGACATTCGTAACAACAGTAACAGATAGCAGATAACCTAAAATGTATCCTAAAATGTCCATATTGCGAATGTGCACAGGTGGGAAGCCTTAACCACATATTTCTCGAATGCCCAATAACTAAAGTCGAAAATTTTGACATATACACAGAGCTAGTAGCATACTAATATCGCTTTTAAAATGACTTATTATACAAGCAATATCTTTTGTTTAGCAAACACGGCGGTTGATAACTGCTTATATTCCCATTGTAGTGCTTAATACAACAATCTGCACGTTGTGACAACAATACCAACAATAGATATGCTGGAACAATAGACAAATATCTGGCTAAACCCATATTCATAGTTTTTGGAAAATCCTACATCGATACCAAAAGTAAACACAGAACAAGTTCTGTTTATCAGAATAATTACGAATGTAGAACAAGTGGACTGGTTTTCTGTCACTGTTTTGTCTTTCCCGCGACAAATAGCTCCAGGGCAGGCTTATCCTTTCTGTTCTGCATTTATGAGTGAGTGTTGGAAAGCTGTTTTCAATTTCTTCAGTTTATGCTGTGACATCGTGACGATTGAGCGTACTCACGTGTGTAAATCGGTTATAATATCGGTTAATTACAATAATGTGTTGTTTGGTGAATATTTAAACAAAGTAAACGGACTTTTTACTTGTGACTTGTTTGTTATAGAAGTGTCAATATTTAAAGTTGCAAAAATTGTTTCTGATTGTATTGTGAAGCACATATCAGCATTATGCAAATGCTAATATATTCTGGATGTAAACATTACGCCATTTAATTAGTAGGGAAATAGCAAAACGCAAAACTTTATTTTGAAATGCGAAAGCTGACACATCATAGCGAAAAACAAATACCGAATCACGGGATTGTGTTTTCATCTAAATTGCTATCTCAAATATTCCAATTAAAAAATGGCGGCGGGGCAAACAGAACATCACTTTATCGAATTATCACGGCCTTGTTTGATGTATCAGTTAAATAATCCGTTCCAGACAAACGTTGCGCGACAAAGTTGTATTTTAAAATCGTGGAAAATTCCGTAAAAATGCCTACTCGAGTACTACCAATTCAGTTTATTCGCTTATTATTAAAAATCTACTATATTATTTGCTTAACCTTTCTGATAAGATTACGATTGGGTTCCGTCATGTTGAATAACGTTTAGTTACTAGTTCGAAACCAGATTCGGCGTTAATGTTGATAATCTTTGACATAAGCAAGTCATTAGATATTGATAAAAGCTGTTTTTATTTAGCGAGGAAATATTTTGTGTTAAATAATATATTGCTTTACGGGCCAATAACAAATTTTGTTTTGTTGAATATATGCTCTAAGAACTAAATTTATATCAGTTCTTATTTTTTAACCCTGCAATATACAGGGTGTAATAGTTTTGAGTGCGAAAATTTTGATAGATAATAGGTTCTGGCTAGCTGATAATAAAGTTCCTATATCAATTTTTTCTATTCTTCTTAATAACTGAAATTTCGAAGGTTAAAGTTAAGGACAATATTGTTTGACTATCGCATGTGGTTAATAGCTATAGCGATTAAAATGTTTTTTAATAATTTTGGAGCAGTTATTGATAACCTGCATACCTCTGAACCTATGCCACAGCCAGCAGTAGGAAGAAAACGCTGCTTGTATTTCATAAGAGGGAAACACGTTGACCAAAAAAAATATCTGGGGTGGCCCTCACCCAACTTTCCGACTACAATGTTGACATTTAAACGAATGTCCGTAAGATAATAATACTACTATTAGATCATAACACAAGGCACCTTTCGATACAAATAATCATAATATTATACTGTCACGTATCTGTATTTTTCTGCGAGATGTTTATTTATTCTTCGATCGCGAGCCGAAAACATGTGGCTGCATAAATGCTGACACATACAGTGAGCCATCCGTGAGCCCTTCATTACGACACAAACCGAAGGCGCCCGATAGGTATAAACTCTTATAGTGCCTAAACCGCTCATCCCATTGATCTGTAAATTTGTATACATATTTAATGTCACTGCAGAATGAGATGGTGTCACTTTGGTCAAAATCGGATGAATACCTAAGAAAACGTATTTGACAACTGCCACTTCCGGTTGTCAGATTGTCACCAAAAACAATCCAGTTCGTCCCCCGGTAATTCTAAATACGTATGCCAAATTTCAGCCCGATCCGTTGTTTCGTTTGGGCGCGATCGTGTTCACGGACATACGTACACACATACACATACACACATACACACATACATTTTCCAGAAATCATTGCAATGGATTCAGGGGACCCCAAAACGCGTATTTCCGCTAAAATCTTTTTTTTTCCGTCGATTACAATACTTTCCTTCTAGGAGTCGGAAAGTAAAAACGTAAGATCTTTATGAAATACGTTTGATATGTCATTTATTACTTTGGTTTTGTATTTTCTTGCTATGTAACTTTATAAGAAACTTCAGTTCATTTATATGACACGAAGTTGACCATTGTAGTCCGTATCTTTGTCCTTTGATATTACTATAAAGAATTGAATAATTTTTTATAAGAATATAATTTTCAGTAGCTCAAAATCTTTTGCTCCTCAATGTTTGAATACTCAAACCTGTTACACCCTGTATATTTTTTGTATATTTGTTTGTTACATATTTTTTCCTCTATACAAAATCTGTTGATTTTAATTTTCGAATTATTTTAATTTTAAAATTTTTCTAATAATTATTACTATGGCCTTCAATATTGATTTTCTTTGTCACCGATCAAGTTAGAAAATTAAAAATTGTTTTTCAAAGAGGAAATCAATCAGTTTATCAATTAAAAAGTTATTCATTACACATTTAATAATCATTGCAAACTGAAAACGCAGTTAGTCAACACAGCCTGTATACATAAAAGTAGTGATTTGGCGTAAAATAAACGAGAACATTCAGCTATCTTCGTGACTTATCTGGCATCGCAACTTATTGATATAAGCGACTTATCTACTTCATACTCGCATTTCAAGCCAATATACATTACAGTCAGCCCACTCCAGTGATGAACATAACCAGTCGAGCCGTGTTAGTGTTCGTATCGTGTTTATAACCAATATAAATAAAATCCAAGAACAGTTCAATCACGTGGTATTAAGTGTTTTTTTTTTTTTTCACTAATCAGTTCGTAAATCGTTACACAATACAAATGTGATATGGCACCGAAGATAGAAGCCAAAGACCACGTGGAAGAGACTACGAATTTAGAAGAAAATGTAGTCGTTACCGCGCCTTGTTGTTGTGAAAAACTCGCGGAAAAACCGGTAGTGAAAAAGGAAAATTTGAGACCACGATTCAGATCTATTTCCGCATGTGATATCGATGTAAAACCGATAAATAAAGTTACCAATGTCCCTTTGGGATTGACTGAGACACCGCCGACTTCACTAGCGAACCTGAAGGAAAGGAAAGAAGCGACTTTCAAACAGAGGAGTTCGATACCGAACTTGGGATATACGAAAAAAGAGAAAGCCAAGAAGAAACCGGTCTACACGAAATTGTGCGATTTTTGGAAACGAATACACAAAAGTATCAGTAGTAAGTTTGTATTTAGTTAGTACTTTAATTTCTGCAACGGCATACCGTCTGGTTATCTATCAATGTTAATAATGGTCGATAAACCTTATCTAGAGATACAGATAAACCATAAATTTTATATACTGCGCTTATTCAGTCATATAAATGATTTTCTGTATGATTTTATTTATTTAATCTGCCAATTCCGCACGATAATCAAATTTAACTACTCATACATTCGTGGAACATATCTTTATCATTTCAACAGTGATAACTTGTTATCTAAGAAAAAAAATAACAAAAAACAAAAATACTACGTCACACACATAGTTCACATTATGAAAATATTTACGAGGCAATTTTGTTAATGTGTCTCATTAAACTTAACAATACTGGGTGATGTCATGAACAATATTTGCGTTCACGTCGAACTTTTACGGAGTAAAATCATGTTGCGTAAGCCAAGGTTGATATGTCCCACTGTTTTCGACCATGTGGGCGTTATTTTATATTCTCCTTACAATGTTAATCTATGGAAGAACGGGTTTTATCATTCAAGTTGATAAATCAGAATTTCAAATTAACTGCTAACGTAAAGTATAAATAAACTATTTAATTCGCGTGTTGTAGAAAAAGAAAAAGCAAAAATCACAAGGACGAAAAATGTGTTCTTGTATTACTTAATTCGTGTGTATAATTTCCTTATTATATTGATGGAGTTTTACATTAATGAATATATATTAGTAAATATTATTATTATCATAAATTTGTTACATACACACACACATACATACACGCATACATACTCCATGCCACAGACTCCATGCAATCGATTCAGGGGACCACAAGACGCGTATTTCCACTGAAATCTCGATTTTTTTCCTTCGATTACAATACTTTCCTTCTAGGGTACTAGTCGGAAAGTAAAATATCTGGGGTGTCCCTCACCCAACTTTCCGACTATATCTTTTGCACAATGAAGTGTCTAAACAGAATTATTCAATTTTGTGAAGCCATACCCACTCTGGCACCTACCTAACGTCAGTTTCTATGACATAATGACATTTGTCGTAATGACATTTAATGTCATGTTATGTCAGTACCACTGACGTTTGTCAAAATGTGACAGTTTGCAACACAGCGACGAAAGCTGTGGATTCTGTCAACTTGCTTTTATAAACGATTATAGCTCCTAAATCGTTCATCTGACTGGTCTACAAATTTGTATACAAATTTAGGGTCACTGGATGGTGAACTGGTATCAATTTGGTTAAAATCGGATAAATCTCAAAGAAGATGCATGTAACATTTGCCACTTCCGGTTGTCAGATTGTCACCAAAAACAATCCAGCTCGTCCCCCGGTAATTCTGAAATATGCATACCAAATTTCAACCCGATCCGTTGTTCCGTTTGGGCGCAATCGTGTTCACAGCCATACACACATATCTACATATACGTGTACATACGTACATTTTCCAGAAATTATTGCAATCGGTTCAGGGGATCCCAAAACACGTAAAACTCGATTTTTTTTTCCGTTGATTACAATACTTTCCTTCTAGGCTACTATGTAGTCGGAAAGTAAAAAGGGCTCACTCTTCTGCATAATCCAGTTCGATTAAAAAAATCCGACCCAACCTAACCTGAAACTATGAATAGAGAAACGTCAGAGTTGTCTAATAATATTTTTGGCAGATGACGACTTGATTACGTTCGGACAATTCTGTCATCTGTCAACGTGTACGTCAGGCGTGGTAAATGTCAGAGTTTTGAGAGTTAACTTAAAAAAAAGCCGCTAACCAGTTCGGTTCTCGTAGTTTTTCAATCCCGCCATCCGGTCCCTGGTGTGTCAAAGTTTGTAGTTGGTGGGAGATACGTGAAAATGGACGCTAACGGCCGCACTCACCGCCACGTCAAGGCATTCTGACCGCTCCATTCTTGACACCCAGTTAGGTCGCAAGAAACAATAACCCCCAAATTACCGTGATCGACCCCGAAGTAGAACAGAGAACCGAAAAACTTTGCTTTTCCCGACCGTTTTTTTCAGATCTCGGTGTGCACTTTTATAGTAACTTCGCAAAAACCGAACCCTACCCCTTTTTACAAGAGTACCCTCCTCGATTATGGCGGTCCACAATCCACACGTTTCAGGAAGTAGGGGCAGGCAGACACAGCAACCTCTTCAGGACTCATTCGATACCCATAATATCGTCCTATCTGTTGAAACGGAAAAGAGAGGTTTGATCCCAATATTTATTTTCCTTTTGTCCAAATATCCACACCACAGACACTGACCTTTTACAGCATTTATTTACCTTAAAATTGAACGTAAAGCGTTTAAAAGGTTTAAGTAAACAAGAAATTATTGTGGCTGCAAGATAACTATAGTTGTACCTAGACAAAACTAATTGTGATTTAAAACGTGTGTTTTTAAACATAGTTTTGTTGAAAATACATACTTATTGCAAAGTAAACACTTTTGTTTTGTATAAAATATATAAGGTATGTATGTATTTCGGTGAACACGATAACGCTCAAACGGTACAACGGATCGGGCTGAAATTTGGTCACAAGGAGTGTTTTTGGTCATAATCTGATAACAAGTGACAAACATTGGGTGGGACCACCCTAGACATTGTTTTGTGGTGCTTAAGCCAAACAAATCACAAAAATACAGTTTGAAATTTATTGGTATACATTTTTCTTTCTCTAGCTAGGACGACCACAGTCCCAATTAAAAATTGGCGTGTGTGTTACATTTCCTTAAGTAATTAAAGCTTTCTTAGAGGTAAAAATATTCTAGAGACACTATTAATTCTTCAAATTGGTAGTTGATGAAAAAACATTTTAATTAAATAAAAAAAAAAAGAAATAAATTGTACACATGTTTAAATTAATGACATTTATTTTAGCACGATCACGTGGATAAAGCTTAGTCTGTTTTTCTCTTGACAGAAATCATTTTAATGCGTTTACAAAACGTATATTATGTACAATGGTTCTACTATTGTTGACAAAAGTTGCTTTTGTAGTGAAAAGTATATTTGGAAATATTTTTTTAAATATAGATACTGTCGTGGTTAACAGATTAGAACTAAAATATGCACGGAATCCCAAATTAATTTCGTCCACAAAATGTTACTAATCGCCTATAACAGTAGACAAAAAATTACTACAGCATACATAAGCATTTTAGCACATTCACGTGAGATAGTCATTAGTTTCATTAACAATATATCGTAATAAATCGTATTATGTATACATTACAAAATAATAATAATAAATAATCATCACTCGTGACAACAGTAAGAACGACCTTTAGTTACCCAATACCAAATTACTTGGTACTTATACTATTTAACTACTTATCCTATATAACTACTTATCCTATATAAATCCAGTCAATCGTTGACAATGACCGGATTGACGTACGTTTCCAAGACCCACGTAATTTTTTAGAGTCTAAAATTTAGACCGTTCCGTTTAAAATTCCTAAATCAGGATGCAGGCGATTTGCTTATGAAAGACGCGCGCAAAGTTCAAGGCGTAATGTTGTAACTCTTATCTTCGTTCTACGACACACACGTAAAAATTCTTATAGTGATTTGCTGGGGGGTCAAAAAGTAATGTAAACTTTGTTTTTGCTGATGTTTTATGTACATTGTGGATGTGCAGAATCGATACTTTTGTTTAAATATAGTGTTAGATAAAAACATGTTAAAATGCGTTGTGTTTTTGGTGCAGTTTTCAACCATATTAATCAATTCATAGGTATTTTTAGTCAGTAGCACAAATATAGCTATAATAATAATAATAATTCGTCCTTTGATAAATCTGTCAGTTATTGTAAAAAATTGGAACATCTCTAAAGTATATAGTACCCCTTTTATAAGGACATTCTTTCTATGCATTGTTGGGTTATAAAGGACAAAGCATTTTGCTTGCTATTTGTGTACTAGCCTTGAGTGCATTGAACGAATTTGCTTTTATGGTTTCTTACGAGTAAAAAATACGTCAGCAAAGCGAGAATTTGGAAATAGGAAATGTATAAATTACTCAGTTGAATGTCACCTGGCTTTTTCTGAGAAAATGTAATACTAGATAATTTATATAAAACTATCTTTTTTTGTTTGACAAGAAACAAGCAAACATGTCTAGAACCGAGCACATATGAACACAATCCAAACACAACAATGTCCTCAGTTTACTAATAACTATAGGCACTGTTTTTTTTTTCATCACCTATATTTATAACATTGCCAAACGGAATTTTCTTTTATTGCAATGTAGTGTTGCTTGCCCTGCTTACGAACCATTGATTTTCCGATTTGACTCTCTTGTCACGTATACATTTACCCCTATATATTCTACTAAGGCTTGCCCACGCCTTAGTCGATAATAGCGGTACACATATGCCCGACAAAACACTAAAAATATACTCGCGTCCGCATATCGTTTAAATATTAAATCCCTCTGCCCTAAAAATAGTGAAATTTGTCGCGCCATTTCACGATACTTATTCAATACTCGCATTTTTTTTCCTTTAAAGACAACTTTGCGGAGAGATAACCTAAAAGATATTAATCGCTTATTTTTAGATTGACTTTTTGAAGCGAGTCGCCGACGATTTATTGAGCCTTACGTAATCCTTAGCTGCTTGCTCGTTTTAAATTGGTTTGATCATTTGATTAACAACGACAAGGTCTGCTCAATGTTAATTGCACCACAAATGCTGTATACATAGACTAATGATGCCGCTGTGACAAGAATTATGTTAGAACTGTACCGTTTTCTTATTGCAGCGACTATTTGTTTATGTCAAAAACTTTATATAGTCGAATGTAAATAATTTTTTAATGCAATAAGATGTAGATCCTATAAAATTTGTGTGACTATATAGTCTAAGATCCCGATCTAGATCGACCTTCCCTCATCCTTTTTCCTAATCAAATCTATATTTCATACAATGTAAGGTATAAATGAACACAATGTGCTAGGGTTGCCGCCCCATATCCTGGCAAGGCTATTTTTAATTACAAATTATTTAAGGTAAATTGGTACTAGTAATTTACCCTCATCGTTTTTCCTAATCAATTGTATACCAAAATGTAGGTTGCTTTATTGCGAATATCGTGGTGTAGGGTTGCCTTTGCAAAAGTTGGCATATCTTAGGGTTGTCGCGATTTTAAATATGAATAGTTGAGTAAAAGGGCACGTTCACATGACAAGTGCATAGCGCGCGTTTACACTATCGCTGTGCTATCGCCTACTATTACGACAGACAATGAAGCAGAATAGCAGTTAGAGATGATTTCAACTAAGAACGTCACGTCACGTGACTTCCCGCCAAGTGCGCAGTAAACCACTTTCCATTTAGCACTGTAGATATATGGAGCTGTTTATCAACGTCTTTATTTTCCCGCCGCGCAGGTGTACTGGTGGGGGAGTGACGTTCTTAGTTGAAATCATCTCTACCTTCGTACTTACCAGTTACCAATCTTAGTTTGGCGTTTTTTTTTGTAAGTCTTTGGCTCTCGATTGGTACCAAATTTTTCAAGAAAAAGAATGACCGGAACTATTTAAAAAAATACCTTAAATAATATTAATTTAAAAATAGTCTTGCCAGGATATGGGGCGGCAACCCTAGGACATTGTGTTCATTTATACATTATATTGTATAAAAAATAGATTTGATTAGAAAAAAGGATGAGGGAAGGTCGATCTAGGTCCGGATCTTGTACTAATACAAGGTATTCTGAAACTTGTGGGCACAAATTTGACAGCTTAAATGACAGCAAGATACAGGGTGTTCAAGCGTTATCAGTTATATTAGAATAACTTTTGTTTTTGTAGACAGAAAGCTGGTATTTTGCAAACAGTCATTTATTGCTAGTGTGCATATTCACACTTAAATACAATCTTGTAAGTAAGCCCAGTGGTGTAGAGACAGGAGTAATGTAATAGTTATTGTATCATAAATATCTGGTGTGCACTGTTGACACATTTATAAACTCTCTAAATTGTATGGAGAATAAAACACCAATTAGACGAATAACGTAAGATAATAAAACATATATGTATTGGGATTATAACAAAACAAGACATCTCTCGATACAAATAACTATCGTCACGTATACGTGTGTTTTTCTGCGAGGTTGTTTATTAGTTTACGTTGTTTATTTGTTGAGCCGACGATACTGAGCTGGCTCGTATAAGGTCAGTCTTCCATTACATCATAGACCGATGGGTAAAACCCTTACAGCACCTAAACCGCTCATCCCATTGATCTGCCACAAAGGGAAAATGAACAAATGCAGATGCACTCTTGCGTAATATGCCAGATTACTTATGTAATGCACCGAAGTAAATTATTGCATACATTGAGTCTGTATAAAATTACTTGACAGTACACTTTTTTCAAAATACGTCTTATATTGAAGAATCGATAATATATTCATCTGCAATATTCTTTCTCTTGCTACTCTAATTTTAATTATGGTAGAGACAAATTTTGTGTAGTTTTATTACATTATCGATGTTAGAAAACATATTTTAAAATCATAGAAAATTGATTTCAAAATTATTCTGATTTGTTATCATTTTTGGTGTAAATACTAGGTTATGCACAAAAGACAATCTGTCAATAATTAAACAAATTCGTTTTGTTTACTTACAAACGCTGTTGATAAATAATAAATAAGTGTAGTATTTATCTATTAATATACATACATTCAACACATGACAATCACTAACGAAGTTAATATAAAACAATATCGATTTAGGTTTTTCTTTCAACAACATAAAGTAAAACTATTAGTTAATTGTGTAAGATTATGTGTAAGATTATATCAATAATAAAACTAAGCAAACAGCTATTGAAGAATTCCCTTGTTGTATTAAAGTAAATTATTTAACATTAACGTTCATTTCTATTGTGAAATAATAAGATTATTAAAAAATTATCGAAATTATCTGATGTCATCGCTGGATGTGCTTGCCATACTTAACAAACCATTGTTGCTATTGTATTGTGCAGTTGCATTCTTCTGCCGTGGATCATAAGTTTGCCAACATGTTAGGTAGAAGTAAATTATAGTAATAATTCCAAGTAAATCACGCATTTCATTTTAAGTAAAAAAAAACGTGTTTAAATGCTTTTGTATCATTTAATGTGATTATCTGAGAACTGGTACAATTGCCCAACTATCATGATCTAAATAAACATTTTTGTAACATAATAATCGATGAATACAGAAATGGCAACCAATTTGTTTGTGATACAACAACCTCTTCACGCCCCCCTGTTACTACGCCACTGGGTGTAATTATAAGATTATGTGTATGTGTTTTAGTAATTAATGCCTGTATGCAAAATATCAGCTTTCTAGACCTACTGTAACTTCTGTTACAGAAGTTATTATAATACAACTGATTTTGCAAGTAAGTCAACCTGTATATGTGTTTAAAAAACAGTGCGTTTAAAATTGCCAGGGCTTTATTATAATATAAAAGCCAATCTAGTGATAGACCTCTAATTACGCTACTGGGTGTTTCAAACATTCTGATAAAAGAAACTAAAACTCTGTAAAAAAAAGTATAGATCATATTAATCAGCATCGAAACATTATTTCTATGTAGAATATGCCCATTTTGGTGGTATGTTTTCTTATGTTGTTTTATTTTGCGTTTACAGGTAAAGATGGTGGTAAAGTGACCACGGTAGTAGCAACACCTGGCCAAGGACCTGACCGGCCGCAGGAGGTATCATACACAGACACCAAAGTGATTGGAAACGGCAGTTTCGGCGTGGTCTACCAGGCCAAGCTCTGTGATTCTGGCGAGATGGTCGCCATCAAAAAAGTCCTACAGGATAAAAGGTTTAAGGTATGTATTTAAAAAACTTACATTAAAAAACGTAAAAAAAACTTTTTATTTCGGGTACAAACTAAAACGCTAAGTTTATAGCCAAATCGATAAAGTTTTAGTTACTTTCAAATGTTGAACATGTTTACAGAGCAGTGAGAAACGATTTAGTATGCAAGTGTGTTGTATTTTTCTTTGTACTACACTTTGTACTACAGCTACAGCGATGTCATATTGCTGTAGCTGTAGTACTATCCACTGTTCGTAATTGTTGTTTCATTCGATCGGCTTTGCTTTCTTTCGCATTATTACTATAATTATTATAATATAATTTGACACTAGCATATTTATTTACATAGTATGTTAATGGATTTATTAAAAATACAAATTGGCATTTGAAAAATTGTTTACAATAAAACTCGACCAACATGCTAAGAATCCACACTCTAATATTGTTTATTGTTGACTTTGCCAAAGTTCAGATTACTCTGTAACGGTGTCACTTGTTAAATTTAGGTTAGATTATGCCAAATTGATACCGTGCCTCGTGACAGTAATAAATTATTTATTTGTTCTTAGATCATCACTTCGCCGTTGATTTTCATTTAATCGACTTATCGTACCACTTATGTTGTTCGCCAGATTATGAAGCTGTACAATTTGTAGTATTTATAACCTTAAGATAATTTTTTTGTATCGAAACAGTTTCTTGTTTTGTTCATAACTCGATAACTAATTTGATGTACCTATCTTTTCTTTGCAGAACCGAGAATTACAAATAATGAGGCGGCTAGAACATTGTAACATAGTAAAACTTAAGTATTTCTTCTATTCAAGTGGAGATAAGGTAAGAAAATTATTTATTACATTTTTTTTCTGAGGTTTTGCGTTACTTTATTGAAGACTTCAAATATGGAACATTATAATTATATAGTAAAGCGGGAATAGAAGCTGTTTGTTCGTGCGTTGGTGCATTTTCTGTGACTTACAAGTGTTTGTATGTTTAGAGAGCAGAAATGCCACTCGACTTGGGTATATTCTTGGCTTCAAAAGAAGAGGTACGATGACAGTAACACAGAAGGGGCGTAAATATAACAAGACACGTATAGAACAGCTAACATCTTTCTCTATTTTTTTTGTTTTCATACTTTCCCCTTTTTCAAGCATTTTTACCCCTTCAAAAACTATTAGAGTATATTTTTTTACCGATAAATTTCATTATTACTATTACAGACTCCGTTTTTTGCTTCTATATTCATTGACTATGAAAATTGTCCATTATTATTTGTTTTCCTGTATTGCGCTTGTGTATGTGGGGGCTTTTAGAATATTCCCTACTCCCCTGAAAAGAACGCTTCTTCCATCTTACTTAACTGTTTTAACATTCAAGCACTTGTAAGTTGCTAATATACATTTTTATTTTTGTTGAAAATAGAGCATAGGCCGGTTTTTTTTTACCCAAAATAAATTTAGTGCATTTTTTCGCTCCCGTAATATCGATCGATATATGCCAACTGCGGTCATTTAATTTTAGCCTTGCCACAGAGAGAACTTGAAATATGTAGCCGATTCTTGAATACATACTTGCTGAGAACTTTTGTTGAAATGTTGTTATTTATGGCTCTTGGGATTGTGGATTAGTTTTTGGACTGTTGTTAATTTTGCTTTTCTTTTCTGCGTTTGGTTTCAGAAAGACGAGGTGTATCTTAATTTGGTGCTAGAATATATCCCAGAGACAGTATACAAGGTAGCGCGACATTACAGCAAATCAAAACAGACTATTCCGATCAGTTTCATTAAGGTAAGTGTTTTTGTAATATTATACGTATTTTGTAATAATTTCTTGGTATCGTCGGTTGCAGTTATACATGTACCAACTGTTCCGATCTCTGGCATACATCCACTCGTTAGGCATATGCCATAGGGACATAAAGCCTCAGAATCTTCTGCTCGACCCGGACACCGGAGTCTTGAAGTTGTGCGACTTTGGTAGCGCCAAGCATTTGGTGAAGGGCGAGCCGAACGTGTCGTACATCTGCAGTCGGTACTATAGGGCGCCTGAGCTGATCTTTGGCGCCATCGACTACACCACAAAGATCGACGTGTGGAGCGCGGGCTGCGTCCTCGCCGAGCTCCTTCTCGGCCAGCCGATCTTTCCCGGCGACTCGGGCGTCGACCAACTGGTCGAGATCATCAAGGTACTTGGTACGCCGACGCGCGAACAGATCAAGGAGATGAATCCCAATTACACGGAATTCAAGTTCCCGCAGATCAAGTCGCATCCCTGGCAACAGGTACGTTTTTTTTTACCCTTTCTTCTATTTGTTGTTTTTTATGTTTTCTCTAATGGGTTCTTTAACTGAGGTGCACAAGATTTAGCATGATAATACCAGTGACACTAGGTTTAACTTCCCGTATTTACCTCTAGTTTATCCTTTATTTTTCTCCAGTTTTTCCTTAAGCCAGTTCTTCCTTATTCCTCTTTCTTTTCCTTGAGTTCTTTCGTTATTTTGCTCTAGTTTCCTTTATTTCCTTTAGTTCTAAAGAATGAACTAGAGAAATTTAAAGGATGAACTATTTAAATGAAAAATAAAAGAATTAGAGAAACATAAAGGTTCTTTATACTAGTTCTTTATTTTTCTGTACTTCTGCCTTTATTTTCCTGTAATTCTTCCTATATTTTCTTCTAGTTGTTTTTTTTGTTTTTGTCCCGTTTTTTTTCTGTAGTTTTTCTTTCTATATATCTAGTTCTTATCTTATTTTGCTGGTATTTCTTCAGTTTACCTCTAGAGTTTCATTATTTTCACCTAGTTCTTCATTTATTTTCATTTCTGTTAGTTCTGCCTTTATTTTGCTCTAGTTTTTCCTTTATCTAGTGCTTCATTTATTTTTCTCTAGTTCTTCCTCTATTTTCTTCTAGTTCATCATTTGTTATCCTTGAGAAGAAACTATCTTTATTTTCCTTTATTTTCTTTATTTTGCCCTACAAAATAAATGTAGAATTACAGGAAATTTTCTTTATCTAGTTCTTCTTTGTTTTTCTGTGGGTTTCTTTAGTTTTGCCTTTATCTAGTTCTTCCTCTATTTTCTTTATTTTTTGCTATTTCTACCTTTATTCTCCCTTATCTAGTTCTATCTTTATTTCCCTCTAAGTTTTCTTCATATCTTTATTTTCTTCTAGTTTATCCTTTCATCTAGTTCTTTCTTTATTTTTCTCTAATTTTTTCTTTTCATTACAGAAACAACTAGAGAAAATTTCCTTTATTTAGTTCTTTCTTTATATTCCACTAGTTCTTCCTTTGGTTTTTCCTTTCCTCCAGTTCTTCCTTTCTTTTCCATTAGTGTTTCCTTTATACGGTTCTTCGTTTAATTTTCTCGAGTTGCTTTTTTCTCCTTTTTTTAGTTTTTCCTTTATTTTGGTCTTTTAATTTTCTCGAGTGCTATTTTTCTTAATAATTCTTTTTTTATTTTTTCCTATTGCTATCGTTATTTTCCTCTAAATCTGTATTTTCGTCTATTTCTGCCTTTCCTTTGCTTATTGGTCATTCATTTCCTCTAGTTTTAAAGGATGAACTAGAAGAAAATCAAGGAAGAACTAGAGAAAAATAAAAGAAAAACTCTTTCTTTATTTTTTTTTCTATAGTTCTGCCTTTATTTTTCTGTAGTTGTTTCGTTATTTCCCTCTAATCCTTTTCTTTGTAACAATATAAAAACCAATATTTAAGTTTTGTAATTACGGTACTGACCATATTAATGTTGTAATTCCTGGTTCAGTTTTTGCTTACCTTCACATGTTAGACCTCCTTTATGCTTGCTATCATTGGTTGGTGTTTTTCATTTTCTTCTGCCGGCTAGATTTGTTTATCAGAAACAAGAACACCAAATTTCTTGTTATAATTGTATACATATACTAAAACATCATGTAAGGTTCAGGAATGTTTTCTCTTTTGTTATTGGAGTCAGTAGATGTTTATTAGCCAATTAGTTCGTTAACAACTGCATGGTCACGCGTCACCTCACAGCAATTCAATTGTTTCGGTGCAATTACGAAGTAACCTCAAAATATGATCGTACACAGCTCGTCTTGATCTAGCCAACACCTAGTATAAAGTACATAGGCAACCAACGCGACAGTCTTGCGATGATGCAACCAAAACAGTGACCATACGAACTATTTTTACTTGCCAATTATCATTTACAGTTTATTGCTTTTTTACTTCAGCGTAACGCAAAGTAAATATTGCTTGGTCAATTATCTAAATATGGTCACCGTAGACATTGCATACTAACGTCATTTTGTATCGTCCGTTTTTCTTTTCAATCTGATTATGTAATTAACAAAACGAAGTTATCTTAACACGATAGACCTAAATAAGAATTATCGACTAGATATTGGACGTTTGTTTACAGTTGTTGCTCAGTAGAATGTCACTGCCGAAATGCACGACAGAGCATCAAAGAATTCGCGTAAGTTGGAGTCCGTCAGTGTGAGCGTTTTTTTCCAAACAAAACGTTTTGAGTTTGCTGCGTACTGTGCGTCGTTCATTTTCTTACTGCCACCTGTGAAACGTTAGCTTTTCCCGCTGTGAGCGCTCACTAATGTCATTTCAAATGATCTACTACACGTAACCGTTTTATAATTAGTTAGAAACTTCTTTCCTAGTGTAAACCTGGCTTCTTGATTTTGTCCGCATAGTTCCAAAAAACGACCATTACCAACTTGCGCATTTTCTTTGCCCTATATGAATTTTTCACATTGTTTTACAGGTGTTCAGGGCTCGTACACCGCCAGAGGCAATAGAACTCGTTGCACGATTGTTGGAATACACGCCGTCTTCGCGCATAAGTCCGCTTCAAGCTTGCGCACACTCGTTCTTCAACGAGTTAAGGGAACCCAACACCCGCTTACCGAATGGCAACGAGCTGCCTCCATTGTTTAACTTCACTGAACAGGGTAAGAGTTGTTTTTCTTTACTTGTTTCTTAGAGTCAGGGTTGTTATGTTTTAAAACATTTGTTTTAAAAAATGTTTTAAAACAAAGTTTTTAAAACATGTTTTTTTCTACTATTACTGTTTATTTCTGAACTACATTCAATAGAATCATTTAGAGACTACTTACTACTACTTAAATTTTGCTCAATTTAGAAACACCCTGTATAGTCAAGGCACAAAGCAAGAAATGTGCATTTTTTAGATAGATATTTGTAATTGTTAATTAAAATATCGTCCAAAGTTTTTTATCATACTTTTACGTTTACAAAAATAACATTTAAAATATTGCTGTCGTCAAAATAAATGCCTTACAAACAGTGCAAAAACAAACGCAATAAAATAGACGAGGAACTTTAAAGTCCAATGTAAAACCCACTGAATGTGCAATTATACGTTGGGCCTATTCCATAGACATACGGACTAGCCTTCAGTCGCCGAGGGAGAACGGGGCGAGGGGGCTTTTGGCTTCGAAATTCGAATGTAGCATGGAGAAGCACCGCCTTTGCTTGTTTCCCCCGGCCACCCGACTGGATCACGACTCCGTACCAAACGAAAGTGCTAAACTATTTTGTACATAAGATTGATAGATATGCAACCAAATATACAAATAATATATTTGCTCTTGCCTAATACCTATGCTGCCACCTAGTAGCACATTCGGTACGTTCCGTTGAATAACTATATACTAGAGGTGGGTAGTTCGTGAACGAACTAGTCCGAGAGAATGGCTCCCGGCTTAGAACAAAAGAACTAGTTCTTTAAAATAAAAAGAACTAGTTCGCAAAAGACCTGCTTTGCTAAAACATATCTCTATGCATATCTCATTCAGTGAACGACTTGTAGGGACATGAAATCTAGTTCGAAAGTCCTGCTTTGGTGAAACATATCCCATTCAGTGAACGAGTTGTGGCGACATCAAACGAGCGACAAAGCACCCCGCCCGCCAGTTGTTTCTTTACCTAACGGTGGATGTCAAAAATATAATTAGAGTATAGTTTTTTTCCTATTGGATAATGGATTACACTGTTAATAGTAGTTTCGCCAGTATATGTTATACTATAATTTATAAATAATACCCCAATTCCACCTAAAATTGCAGTATGAATAAGGCTAAAATACGTGCAGCAATATGTCTTTTATGCCTTATTAAATAAATATTTAAAAAATATACCTAAATAAAATACGACAACGATTCTTCGATCAATATAATTATAAATAATTATTTATTTTCAAAACAAAATAACGATTCTTCAAGAAAAAGACAAAGTGGGAAGGCAGACATCGATTCTGACCAAACTAGATCCTAGTTTCGTTTGGAACGAGATATACACGTGCTAGAACACACGAAGACACGTTTATCGAAGTAGTATGTCTCAGGATCAAAGTAGTTCTTCAGAACTAGTTCTTTGAACTAGTTCCTTTTTGTGAACTAATCCGGAAGAACTAGTTCATTAAAAAGAACTAATAAGCCCATCTCTACTATATACATATATAAACAAAAATAAGTGTTGTTTAAAAACAACTGTGTGAAAAACCTTTTAAAATAAATAATAGTAAATAATTGTTTTCTTTCAAATCCAACTAACTACACGTGAGGTATTCCCCTAACAGTCGGGAAATCCCATTACAACGCCAAATGGAACAGAGAACCTACTATCAACTCAAGAGAGGCAACATTTGTAAAGGGATAGATTTTATATTATTCTTAAATCTCTATGAGCAATACCTTTATATTCGAAAACAATAATTTATTTTTTCTGACACTTTGGCTTGAAAAGTAAAAAAAGAAACAAAAAAAAACATGTTTTGAAACTTTTTTTTTTTTTTTTTTAACAAAAAAACTGTTTTTGTTTTAAATAAAAAAAAAACGTTTTTGATAACAACCTTGGTTTGATGCGTAATATAACAGTTTTAATTCAGTGTTGTGACATTTGTATTTTTTCTTTTATAGAGTTGAATATCCAGCCGGCGTTGAATAGCATCCTGATCCCGCGCGGGGCGCAGGACGCGTCAAACAGTCCGCAAGATGGCGGCGCGGGCGCGTCAGCCGCCGCCGACGTCAGTGACGCCCCCCCTCCAGTCCAAGCGGCGGCGTCGGGGATAGCTTAGGTAGTCCAATCCCCTCCACCTCCCACAACAATCCACTAACCCTCCCCCCCGCTCCCCAAAGTTCACCACAAACAATTATAATTATATAATACCAACACAGCAATTATAAGATAAATAAACAGAAAGAAAAACACACAAGATGACGAATGGACAACCGCAGCGATCTTTAGACCCTCTTTGGTGTATTTTACTATATCACCGAAGTTAGCCCTTAATTTACTACTAGCCCCCTTTTACTTACCCCTTAGTACAAGATTGACGTAGGCGCCCTCTGTGTTTGTGTTTTTTTCTTTGATGATGATGGTGATGATCGGAAAGAGCTGTACCATAGGTTAATTAAAATGCGAGATCCGCCGGATGTACAGAATTTAAAATTTGTGTATTAATGCCATTCGCATATATATACGGTTGATATGAGATATGCTGACATAGAAAGAGAGCGTAATTTTAATTAATTGTCGTTATTATTATGTCGAACGCGATTTTTTTTTTGAGGTTATTCCCTAACCTAAAAGCAAAAGAGCTTTTGAAATTTTAAAGCGTAAATTATTATATTATTATTATTATTATTACTACTGTGTTACGGTTACGTTTTTTTTTTTTTTTATTACACTTGATGAATGTGTCTCCTCGTTTTTAGTAGTATAATTTTGGTGTTTTATTAATCTTTTTTCACGGCGTTTTGAGATTTTTGAGACAATGTCCGAATGTACGGAACTTATATAGACGAAACAGGCCAACAGAAGAGACGTGTAAACTCTATAGCTTGCGCTTTAGTGAGTACGAGACAAAAAAATGGGTGAAAATTTTAAGGAAAAAAAAACTGTAGTTTAATGATGTTCGTAAAAGTAGCTTATAAGAAATGCAGACGCGAGTTTATAATGATTATATGAAGTCACCGAACTACTTGGGAGGTAAAAACGTGTATCACGCCTGTATTATTACTACATACATACTACAAGAAACAAAAAGTGACTAGATAAAAATTTAAAATATATGAAATGAAATATATATGAGAAACTATAAATATATATATTGTTAAGTTACTACATGTAGATGTGCACTCCTGTGTTATTAATGGGACTCTTTTTTAGTGAAGACCGCAAGTGGTCATTTTTTATTTTGCTGTCCCCTGCCCAAAAAAATAAACCGTATATGTACCAATTAACAATTTTGACAACTATGAGGACTATGAGAATCGCTAAAATTAAAAGAAAAACCTGTCATTTTAATTATGTTAGAGATGTTATTTAAAAGAAAATAAATATTCGATTAAATTAGTTGGAATTTGTTTATTTTTGTAACATTATTTCGGCATTCCACGAGCATCACTCACGAGTCTTTCGTTACGTTGTTATTACATACTAAAAATATGCGACTACATGGCGCCTGTGTCCCAACTTCATAATGACACGATTGTTGACAGTTTTTCGCCACCGTTTTGTAAACCTATTTTCTTGAATAATTTCAATGATCTGTCATTATACAGTTGCTAATTTATCTATATTTATATTTGAATATAAGCAGAGATTTGCGCGCTTTGGGCAATCTAGTGAAGTTAGGCGTGGAGTGACCGATTCTCTCGGTAAAAATATCGATATTTGTGTTAGTGCTGTAGCTAATAGCTATAAAAACTAGACGGTTTAGGAATTTAGCTAATAGCTATATTTTGAAAAAAAAAAACACTACTACTTCTATATTATGACCCTTTTACACCTATCTGACTCAAATGTCACGATTTGAAAATAAAAAATATGTTTGCATAATTGAGTCATATAGTTATAAAAGGGACATTATACTTTGTGCAATCTATGTTTAATTTACAATTTTTCGATTAATCAAAAGAGAGAATTTAATTGTGTACCCCTTATTTATATGTTGTATAAATATTAATGAACGATGTCCGTGACAATGTATGTATTAAAAAAAAAACCTGATAAAGATAAAATGAAACAAAACAGAATAATGAGAAGTGATACGTCGAGGATTAATCATGTTTTTTAAAAAATTACACAAAACGTTGCATTCTATGAATGCCGGGTTTATTTCTTGAAAAAAAAAAAAAGCATTGAATAAAATAAATTGTGATGTGTGTCCCGCTTGCTCATGTTTCCTTTTTCTAACACCCGAAATATGTGTAAATATGTTTCTTGATCAATGTTTGGCGTACATATAATAGACTAGAGAACACATGGCTACGCTATTTAGTTGTTTTAAAAGTGGATGTACATAATAGTTAGCCATGGGTGGCAAGCTTAACCTGTCATCGCGTTTGACATCTTGACAAAATGTAACTTATATAGCAAAACAGACGAATATTATTACTTATTGTAGTAGATTATTATTAGTGAGGAATATTGCACGTCTTTTTACTTCTTAATTTTTAAAGAACACCCTCTTCTCGACCAATCGCCTACAAAACTAGCCCACAAAACAATTATTAATTAATTAATTAATATATCAAGATTGACAAGCTAAATGTGCGTAGAGTGTGTCGGTTTTGGATCACACTGTATTTAGTTGTATTTCCGTAGGCGCAGAGTTTTTGATGTTCTCGATTTTTGTGAGGTAACTTTCTAAAAATAACACTCCACTTACTCTCCTGGATAAATTATAAATTAAACAAAAGAAAACTTTAATTATAAATTAATTATATACTAATTTGAGATATACTAGATTGTTTTTTTTTCTTCTTTTTTCCAGATCAATGTTTTTACGCTGTACATACCTGTCGCTTATTGTATGTTTACTGAAAATGCAATATAATAAATAATATAAACTACAATTAAAATATTTGAAAAAAATCGATATTACCTGTTTTATTTATCTGCTGAATGATGCAAGTGTACAAAGAAATGTAGTTAAGAAAGACAGGTAAGTGAGATTTATTTTATCGGTAAGTACTTATTGTCTAAGGAAATCTTGAAAATATTTGTTCTCATAAGGGATTAGACAAGATGTTGGTATCCATGTTACTGTGAACTGAAACATGTCGCTTGACTCAACTTCGAGTCACTCTGATTGATTAATATCTAACAAAACTATTAAGCGACACATTTTGACCGTGTCTAACATTCTGCGAAGAATTTGCCAAGATTGATGTTTCAAACCAAGGAGAGCACAGTTGTGTATGCAACCGAATATACGCGGGTCAATTATAAACCATACACTGCGTATAATTGGTTGCATATGTCACTGTGCTCTACTTAGTTTAAAACTACTCTACCTGTTTCTATCTTGTGAAAGATATCACTTAGCTGCGCTTTGCTACTAAATCTACTAATACTACTACTAAATCAAAAGAGGGTTTTAAGTAAAACAGCGTAATGGTACTTCCACACATTTATTCAATAGAAAGACAAAATTAATAGGATTGATAATTGAGGAAAAAATAATTGAAGCACAATCACGAGTATAGCATTTGGAAGGCACCTAGAAGGCGGCAATACCTAAACTTAGAGATTATATATTGGAACAAAATTCTTCACGCATCTCTTCATCGCTCTAACGAAAAACGTCTACAATGTGGGTGGACAAAGTTTCCGGAACTACGATTCGGGTTTATTTTATTCTGCTAAAACGCTGTAGTTTGTAATGTAGTAGTAAATATGAAAATACGCAATCCTTACGTAATAAAACAACGAAAATTAACACTAATTAAAGATTAATTAATAATAAAAAGATAATATATGCAGTTAAAACGTAATAAATAAAAATAATGTAACTTTGGCTACGATAATTTAATAACATAGAGCTCAAAAGAGCAAAAAACAGAAATATATTATTCATTTTTCTTCTTCTTCTTCAATGTTTTTTCATTTTATAATAATAAAAATAATAATAGTCGACTTACAATTAATAGTAGAAATAAAATTACAAGAGAGATTAAAATTCATAGGAAATTAATAAAATATTCAATCATTGATATAAACAGTTCAGGAATCCATAACAAAAAAGTCACCATGAGGTTAGGCAGAATGCCTCTTTGATATTATAGAAGATTTAGTTGGTCGGACTACCATCGCTTGTAACTGAATAACATACGGAAAGAATTTGTTTACAATAACTCCACTTTGAAAATAGTTAGGTTATGTTGTAATACCAATGTCACCGCCCATCTGACTACTAGCGACACCTGGACTGTCACATCTATACGACAACACGGAATTTTTTGTCATGGCCTCCCAGACTAACATTTCATTAAAATTTGATAATCGCAAAAATGATCATTCATTTTTGCGATTAAAACAAAAATACATTAAAAGGCAATGTTTTTAGAATTACATCATACATATTATGTAATAATTGAAGTGTGTTCTCTTTTCAGACGCATTTTGCATTCAACAATCGCAACTTTTGAGAATTCTATGATAAATGCATTGTTTTTATTTTGTTTAGGGAATGTCTAATGTTTTTATACAAAATGTACGCATTTTTGTTTTTGGATGGTGCAATTGTTGAATGTGTGGTTCTGTAGACATGTAGAAATTTTAGAAAATGTTTTTATTTTCATCTTAGGGGACTACTGACGAAAAAAGATATATCGATTTTTTTACTTTTTACAACATTGACTTGTCCTATTTTGTCTCTATAAGCGCACACCATGTACACCAGCAAAACTACTCACTAAACTTATAAATATGATCTGTTTTCTTGTATGTTAAATATATATTTCTATACAATGTTATCTTTTTTTTTTTAGTTTTAGTAAAACTAATATAATACAAATGTTCCCATTTAAATATTTTTTCTTTTCTCATATTTCTCACAACAATATGTACTTTTATTTTATCTTTCTATGATTTCCGTATCAAATAATATACATCTCGCGTTTTTCTCTTTTACCTAAGTATCTCTGATTTGATTTCAATTATCCTCGAATAAAATTAATAATATGGTATGCGTTACAAGCATAAAATTCACCTCTCTAACAACATAACTCAAACGTCAACAATATATTACAGGGGGGAGATGGGGTCAGTTGCATAAATAAAAAATAAAACGCCGCAAAATTAACTCGGATTTTTGACAATCCTCTTCTGCCGGAAATCATAAACCCTCCGACAAAAGAAAACCATGTCCGGTGACGTCACTACGTTTGACGGCGGCTGACGATCTGTTCTTGGGTAGGCGTCAATCATTGGTATCTTCTGCAGTTCTTCATCAAATCCCATTTCCAATCTCTTCATGTTTTTACGATATCTGACAATTGGTAAGTAAGAAATTGACGGTTACATTAATAAATAAATGATCTGATTAATAAAAATTACCTGCAATACTCATGGAAAGTTAACACAAAGCATTTATCTTCAATACAAGCGACGCTATTTGAATCTTTGTGGCGTGAAGCAAAAACTTCATCAGGTTCGTCGGTCGGTTGGCGACCTTGTTCCGTGTGTTCTGGCCTGTAGTACCACAGGAGGCTCATCATCATTTCGCCTGAAACGACCACAAAAAGAATGTTTAATATCAAAGTCATCATTTGAGAAAAAGTCTAGTAAGAAATTTAAAAAGTGAAAATACGTACCGTCTTCTGGATTTTCCCAGAGGGAAGCTATCTTGGCAACAAAAGGTAGGTCATTCTTGCGTTGGCCAGCCTTAAGAAGCACACAATCCCTGGGCTCGATTGTATCACCTTCTTCGTGTCTCATGGCCGGGTAACATTTTCTTATGACGTTTGCCTCGTCGCTCTGAAAGAAAAACAATTTTAAGAAAAGTTATCTTCATCAAAATCAAGTTAAAGTCGGTAAGTCAAATGCCAGACTATCACCTCCTAAAAGGAAGCAAATTAAATCTTCTTGCCATACATGAAAAATTCCTTGGACTATTCTGTGGACAACATGTCTAGCAAAACAAAACAAAGACTGAAATTGTTCTGGCCATAATAAAAAGTCTATTGTGATCTACGGCTGATACTCTATGCAAAATGAAGTAAAGAAAGACTAAAATTCTTATCGGCATAATTGAAAAGTTCTTCTTGTGATCTTTGATCAATACGTTGGATAATTTGGAAGTCTGGAAAATACAGTGGGTGACAATTAGTCCAGCAAAATTTGAGATTATGAACTCTCTGTCCATAAATCAATTATCTACCCGTAAGTGCTATCTTTGGCCAATACTGCTATAAGCCACATGTCCAGCAAAATGTGAGATTTTCAAACAGTGACAACAGGTGTAGAAAAAGGTGTCCAGTAAACTTTCAGAATATGAACATCTTTAAGTTCTAGATTTCCGGGAGAAAACCGCATCAACGACGATAAAGTAATTAATGTCATGTCCTGTGGCATTGACGTTTGTCAAAATCTGACATTTTGCAATACAGCGATGAAGGCTTTGGATTCTGTCAAACTGCTTCTAGAAACCCATATAGCGCCTAAACCGTTCATCCCATTGATCTGTAAATTGGTATACATATTTAAAGTCACTGGATGGTGACAAAATCGAATAAATTCTTAAGAAGACTTCCGACTGTCAGATTGTCACCAAAAACACTCCAGTTTGTCCCCCGGTAATCCTAAATATGCATATCAAATTTCAACCCGATCCGTTGTTGCGTTTGGGCGCAATCGTGATCACGGCCATACACATATACACACATACATACATACATTTTCCAGAAATCATCGGAATCGATTCAGGGGACCTCAAAACGCGTATTTCCGCGGAAATCTCGATTTTTTCCCCTCGATTACAATACTTTTTTTCTAGTCCGAAAGTAAAAAATATCCTTAGCTATCTTTGGCCAAAATTGCCATAAAACATATCTCCAGTAAAATATGAAATCTTCAATCAATGACAATTGTAGAAAATGGTTAAACTTCCTGTGTACGGCAAAATTAAAAAACTTCTCTGTCGTTAATTAAAGAAATAATCTTTTGCTATCGTTGGCCAATGCTATGATCCATACGCCGATGTCCAGCAATATTTGAGAATATGCCTTTTCTGTCCATAAGTGATAAACAAATCCTTTGCTATGTTTGGGCAATGTTGTTATAAGTTATAAGACACATATTCAACTAAATTTGAGATTGTCAACCAATGACAACAGTGTGTAGAGAAAGGCTAAACTTCTCGTGTCTAGCAAAATTTTAAAATGTGAATTCCCTGTCCATAATTGAGAACAATCCATTCCTATCATTGTTCAATGCTACTACCAGCCACATGACCAACAAAATTTGAGATTGCCAATCAATGAGGACATTATGTAACGCAAAAATTCGTGTGTCCAGCGAAATAGGAGAAAATGAATTCTCTGTTAATAACTGAAAAAATGTCTTTGTTATATTTATCCATATGAGTCACATGTCCAGCAAAATTTGTCAAGTAATGTGTATGGAAATAGAAATAGATTAAACAAACAATGCTATGGCCACATGTCCAACAAAATTTGAGATTGTCAATCGATTACAACAGTGTGTAGCGATTAGAGAAACGATAAAATGCTTGTGTCCAGCAAAATTTGAGAATATATCTCTGTTCATAACTGAAAATAATTTTTTCGCTATATTTGTCCAATACTACTACCAGCCACAAGTCGATCAAAATTCGAACGTGGTCCCAAGCAATAAACAAAAATTTTACAAAGAAAAGGAGGCGCTTTTATTTTATAATAAAACCTTTGGATATGGCATACTACAGCAATTTGACATTGTCAATCAACGACAATAGTGTGTAGAGAAAGGCTAAAAGATTCTTGTGTCCAGCAAAATTTGAGAATAAGAATTTCTGTACGTAAAAAAATTGCTCTGCGTCCATAACAATTTTTGGGCAAAAAATCACAAAATTTCAGGTCACCTTTCAATACAATTCTTGGTTTGACGATGATCAAAACATAAAATTATTAAAAATCTCTAAAACAGACATTTCAGGAAAATTATGGGCACAATTGATCAATAATCTTGAAAGTCCCAAAAATTCCTCAGTGATCTTTGGCCAATACTCTGGGAAAACATTATAAAAATCTCCAACATTTTCAGGAGCAATAGTCAACGCTTATAATTGAAGCAGTACAAAAAACTACTTACATTCAGGAAAACCTTCCCCTCGAACGGCTCTCCAACCCAAGTCCAACCATTCGACCATCTGGGCAGCACCAAACTCTTCCTGGGTTTAACAATAGGCGCGGGAACAACAGCTTCAATTGACTTTGCCTTGGTCTTCCGTTTTGCCGGAACTTTCTTGGCTTCCACAACAGGCTTCACAACCTTCTGCGCGACCTTGGCCACCTTTTTGACCACTTCCTTTTTCACCTCCTTCTTGATCTCACACTTAACCTTCGACACCACTTTATCACTAACGGTCCTAGCTTTGTCCTCACTTAACACTTTTCCACCTGTCCTAGCCTCATTTATTACACTATCGATGGTTTTATCTATGTTTGACTTGACGACTTTAACGCGAGTGTTGGATTTTTTGCCTTTGGGCTCTGTAAGGTCTGCGTCCAAGATAACTGTTTGCTCGAGCTTAGTGACCGTGGAGATGTTGTTGTTTGTTGTTTTTATCTTCTTGGTTTCTTCTCTGGAAGTGCTTCTTTTCCGTTTGGTCGTAGGTTTTTTGACACGTGCTTTTGGAGATGTTTCCTCATCTATCGAGTCACTGCTTGTTGATAGGAGTTTCTTTTTCCCGTTGTGGATTTGGATGGTGGCGTTTTTCTTGATCAGATCTTTGTAACTTCCGTTGATTTTCTCAGATTTGATCTTCTTGCTCAGAGGGACGTTCTCGACCTTACTAATCGACGATCTTCTCTTCATGTTCTTTACCTTAACATTTTCCGCGACTGTTGCAACGCAAGGCAAGTTTTTCTCAGGTTTCTCGACTTCTGTCTCCTCCTCGACCTTCAAACTCGCTTCAGGTTGAACCTCGACTGGTTCTTTGATCTCCTCCGTTGGTGGTTTAATTTCTTCAACCAGAACCTCAGGGATAACCTCAATTTTCTTTTGGTCTTCCTTGGGGCTCTCTACCTCCCTTTTAACTGTCTCCAAGAAGGTCGGTTGTGGTTCTTGGCACATCAAAAGCATCGTATTAGTCTGCTGATGTAAATTATCTCGTACCACCGCCTTTCCAAGTCGGGCTTTCCTCCGTTTCTCGGGATTTTTCAAGTCCATTGGTTCTGGGGTTTCCCGCTTTGGAGTCGGTGGCGCTTGGTACGTCCCTGCCACTGCTGGAGACGTTGGAGCTGGCATTCCAGCTGACCCCCTCGCTGGGCTGGGAGGTCCCGTAGCGCTCACAGGCTCCTTCGGGAGCTGGAGCACGATGGGAGGTGGCAGAGCGTCTTTGGTAAGTTGTGAGATGTCAGACCTCTTATTACCAATAAGAGGCCCAGTATGTACGTTTTTTGAACAGGAAGTCATTGGACACGGACAACCCTGGTATGCTCCGTCTAAAATATAATACAAGAATTCTCAAATTTTGGAAAAGCTGGCCACTTAAATCAGTCAAACTTTTGAATTTCTGCGTTAATATTTAATTCAGTTCTTACCATCACGATTCGGATTATTCGTTACCACTCCAATCATTTTAAAAGTACTTCAAAACATGCAAAAAACTAGAGTAAATCGCAACGGTAAAAACTGGTATTAGAGAGTACCGCAAGGATACGTCTGTGGACCAAAGCTGTATTGCTTCGAATGATGCGATGTCGAAGAAAAGAACAATGAGCACGTGCTTAGAAAGCTTGCTATAGGTCGGTCTACCCTTGGTAGCAAACGGTCTAAAACCCAGGTAGAAGCCTAGTGTGTTTATCTACTGTTATTGGACGAAACATCTGTTCATGAATTTTTCGGAACAGTGAATATACCGGTATATGTAGGTATTCCATAGTAACAGCTGAACATATCTCTCTTTCTGTCGCAAATGATATGTAAAGAAAAAAATCCATAAATGAAAAATATGTTGCTATTTTTGGTCAATACTACCATGAGCCACACGTCTAGCAAAATTTGAGGTTGTCAATCAATGACAATAGCGTTTAGAGAATTGCTAAACTTTTTGTGTCCGACAAAATTGGATATATGACTGTCTATAGTCAAAAATATCCTTTGCTATCTTTAGCCAATACTGCTACGAGCGAGGAAAATGTGAAATTGTCAATCACTAACAACAGTTTGTAGAGAAATGCTGAAATTCTTGTGTCGAGCAAAAGTTGAGATGATTTCATGTGTCAATAATTGAAGAAAAATCGTTATAACACATGTTGAACTAAATTTGAGATTGTCAATCAGTGACATCAGTGTGTAAAGAAAGGCTAAAATTCTTCTGTCCAGCAAAAGTTGAGAATATGACTTATCTGTCCATAATTGAAGAAAAAATCCTTTGCTATCATTGGATAATGTTGTTATAAGACACATATTCAACTAAATTTGAGATTGTCAATCAGCGACAACACCGTGTGAAAGACAGAAATTCTTGTGCCCAGCAAAATTTGAGAATATGATTTATCTGGCCATAAATGAAAAAAAAAATCCTTTGCTATCTTTAGAGCAATGTTATAAGCCACATGTTCAACTAAATTTGAGATTGTCAATCAGTGACATCAGTGTGTAAAGAAAGGCTAAAATTCTTCTGTCCAGCAAAAGTTGAGAATATGACTTATCTGTCCATAATTGAAGAAAAAATCCTTTGCTATCATTGGATAATGTTGTTATAAGACACATATTCAACTAAATTTGAGATTGTCAATCAGCGACAACACCGTGTAAAATGCAGAAATTCTTGTGCCCAGCAAAATTTGAGAATATGATTTATCTGGCCATAAATGAAAAAAAAAAATCCTTTGCTATCTTTAGAGCAATGTTATAAGCCACATGTTCAACTAAATTTGAGATTGTCAATCAGTGACATCAGTGTGTAAAGAAAGGCTAAAATTCTTCTGTCCAGCAAAAGTTGAGAATATGACTTATCTGTCCATAATTGAAGAAAAAATCCTTTGCTATCATTGGATAATGTTGTTATAAGACACATATTCAACTAAATTTGAGATTGTCAATCAGCGACAACACCGTGTGAAAGACAGAAATTCTTGTGCCCAGCAAAATTTGAGAATATGATTTATCTGGCCATAAATGAAAAAAAAAATCCTTTACTATCTTTAGAGCAATGTTATAAGCCACATGTTCAACTAAATTTGAGATTGTCAATCAGTGACATCAGTGTGTAAAGAAAGGCTAAAATTCTTCTGTCCAGCAAAAGTTGAGAATATGACTTATCTGTCCATAATTGAAGAAAAAATCCTTTGCTATCATTGGATAATGTTGTTATAAGACACATATTCAACTAAATTTGAGATTGTCAATCAGCGACAACACCGTGTGAAAGACAGAAATTCTTGTGCCCAGCAAAATTTGAGAATATGATTTATCTGGCCATAAATGAAAAAAAAAAATCCTTTGCTATCTTTAGAGCAATGTTATAAGCCACATGTTCAACTAAATTTGAGATTGTCAATCAGTGACATCAGTGTGTAAAGAAAGGCTAAAATTCTTCTGTCCAGCAAAAGTTGAGAATATGACTTATCTGTCCATAATTGAAGAAAAAATCCTTTGCTATCATTGGATAATGTTGTTATAAGACACATATTCAACTAAATTTGAGATTGTCAATCAGCGACAACACCGTGTGAAAGACAGAAATTCTTGAGCCCAGCAAAATTTGAGAATATGATTTATCTGGCCATAAATGAAAAAAAAATCCTTTGCTATCTTTAGAGCAATGTTATAAGCCACATGTTCAACTAAATTTGAGATTGTCAATCAGTGACATCAGTGTGTAAAGAAAGGCTAAAATTCTTCTGTCCAGCAAAAGTTGAGAATATGACTTATCTGTCCATAATTGAAGAAAAAATCCTTTGCTATCATTGGATAATGTTGTTATAAGACACATATTCAACTAAATTTGAGATTGTCAATCAGCGACAACACCGTGTGAAAGACAGAAATTCTTGTGCCCAGCAAAATTTGAGAATATGATTTATCTGGCCATAAATGAAAAAAAAATCCTTTGCTATCTTTAGAGCAATGTTATAAGCCACATGTTCAACTAAATTTGAGATTGTCAATCAGTGACATCAGTGTGTAAAGAAAGGCTAAAATTCTTCTGTCCAGCAAAAGTTGAGAATATGACTTATCTGTCCATAATTGAAGAAAAAATCCTTTGCTATCATTGGATAATGTTGTTATAAGACACATATTCAACTAAATTTGAGATTGTCAATCAGCGACAACACCGTGTAAAATGCAGAAATTCTTGTGCCCAGCAAAATTTGAGAATATGATTTATCTGGCCATAAATGAAAAAAAAAATCCTTTGCTATCTTTAGAGCAATGTTATAAGCCACATGTTCAACTAAATTTGAGATTGTCAATCAGTGACATCAGTGTGTAAAGAAAGGCTAAAATTCTTCTGTCCAGCAAAAGTTGAGAATATGACTTATCTGTCCATAATTGAAGAAAAAATCCTTTGCTATCATTGGATAATGTTGTTATAAGACACATATTCAACTAAATTTGAGATTGTCAATCAGCGACAACACCGTGTGAAAGACAGAAATTCTTGTGCCCAGCAAAATTTGAGAATATGATTTATCTGGCCATAAATGAAAAAAAAAATCCTTTGCTATCTTTAGAGCAATGTTATAAGCCACATGTTCAACTAAATTTGAGATTGTCAATCAGTGACATCAGTGTGTAAAGAAAGGCTAAAATTCTTCTGTCCAGCAAAAGTTGAGAATATGACTTATCTGTCCATAATTGAAGAAAAAATCCTTTGCTATCATTGGATAATGTTGTTATAAGACACATATTCAACTAAATTTGAGATTGTCAATCAGCGACAACACCGTGTAAAATGCAGAAATTCTTGTGCCCAGCAAAATTTGAGAATATGATTTATCTGGCCATAAATGAAAAAAAAAATCCTTTGCTATCTTTAGAGCAATGTTATAAGCCACATGTTCAACTAAATTTGAGATTGTCAATCAGTGACATCAGTGTGTAAAGAAAGGCTAAAATTCTTCTGTCCAGCAAAAGTTGAGAATATGACTTATCTGTCCATAATTGAAGAAAAAATCCTTTGCTATCATTGGATAATGTTGTTATAAGACACATATTCAACTAAATTTGAGATTGTCAATCAGCGACAACACCGTGTGAAAGACAGAAATTCTTGTGCCCAGCAAAATTTGAGAATATGATTTATCTGGCCATAAATGAAAAAAAAAAATCCTTTACTATCTTTAGAGCAATGTTATAAGCCACATGTTCAACTAAATTTGAGATTGTCAATCAGTGACATCAGTGTGTAAAGAAAGGCTAAAATTCTTCTGTCCAGCAAAAGTTGAGAATATGACTTATCTGTCCATAATTGAAGAAAAAATCCTTTGCTATCATTGGATAATGTTGTTATAAGACACATATTCAACTAAATTTGAGATTGTCAATCAGCGACAACACCGTGTGAAAGACAGAAATTCTTGTGCCCAGCAAAATTTGAGAATATGATTTATCTGGCCATAAATGAAAAAAAAAATCCTTTGCTATCTTTAGAGCAATGTTATAAGCCACATGTTCAACTAAATTTGAGATTGTCAATCAGTGACATCAGTGTGTAAAGAAAGGCTAAAATTCTTCTGTCCAGCAAAAGTTGAGAATATGACTTATCTGTCCATAATTGAAGAAAAAATCCTTTGCTATCATTGGATAATGTTGTTATAAGACACATATTCAACTAAATTTGAGATTGTCAATCAGCGACAACACCGTGTGAAAGACAGAAATTCTTGTGCCCAGCAAAATTTGAGAATATGATTTATCTGGCCATAAATGAAAAAAAAAATCCTTTGCTATCTTTAGAGCAATGTTATAAGCCACATGTTCAACTAAATTTGAGATTGTCAATCAGTGACATCAGTGTGTAAAGAAAGGCTAAAATTCTTCTGTCCAGCAAAAGTTGAGAATATGACTTATCTGTCCATAATTGAAGAAAAAATCCTTTGCTATCATTGGATAATGTTGTTATAAGACACATATTCAACTAAATTTGAGATTGTCAATCAGCGACAACACCGTGTGAAAGACAGAAATTCTTGTGCCCAGCAAAATTTGAGAATATGATTTATCTGGCCATAAATGAAAAAAAAAATCCTTTGCTATCTTTAGAGCAATGTTATAAGCCACATGTTCAACTAAATTTGAGATTGTCAATCAGTGACATCAGTGTGTAAAGAAAGGCTAAAATTCTTCTGTCCAGCAAAAGTTGAGAATATGACTTATCTGTCCATAATTGAAGAAAAAATCCTTTGCTATCATTGGATAATGTTGTTATAAGACACATATTCAACTAAATTTGAGATTGTCAATCAGCGACAACACCGTGTAAAATGCAGAAATTCTTGTGCCCAGCAAAATTTGAGAATATGATTTATCTGGCCATAAATGAAAAAAAAAATCCTTTGCTATCTTTAGAGGAATGTTATAAGCCACATGTTCAACTAAATTTGAGATTGTCAATCAGTGACATCAGTGTGTAAAGAAAGGCTAAAATTCTTCTGTCCAGCAAAAGTTGAGAATATGACTTATCTGTCCATAATTGAAGAAAAAATCCTTTGCTATCATTGGATAATGTTGTTATAAGACACATATTCAACTAAATTTGAGATTGTCAATCAGCGACAACACCGTGTGAAAGACAGAAATTCTTGTGCCCAGCAAAATTTGAGAATATGATTTATCTGGCCATAAATGAAAAAAAAAATCCTTTGCTATCTTTAGAGCAATGTTATAAGCCACATGTTCAACTAAATTTGAGATTGTCAATCAGTGACATCAGTGTGTAAAGAAAGGCTAAAATTCTTCTGTCCAGCAAAAGTTGAGAATATGACTTATCTGTCCATAATTGAAGAAAAAATCCTTTGCTATCATTGGATAATGTTGTTATAAGACACATATTCAACTAAATTTGAGATTGTCAATCAGCGACAACACCGTGTGAAAGACAGAAATTCTTGTGCCCAGCAAAATTTGAGAATATGATTTATCTGGCCATAAATGAAAAAAAAAATCCTTTGCTATCTTTAGAGCAATGTTATAAGCCACATGTTCAACTAAATTTGAGATTGTCAATCAGTGACATCAGTGTGTAAAGAAAGGCTAAAATTCTTCTGTCCAGCAAAAGTTGAGAATATGACTTATCTGTCCATAATTGAAGAAAAAATCCTTTGCTATCATTGGATAATGTTGTTATAAGACACATATTCAACTAAATTTGAGATTGTCAATCAGCGACAACACCGTGTGAAAGACAGAAATTCTTGTGCCCAGCAAAATTTGAGAATATGATTTATCTGGCCATAAATGAAAAAAAAAATCCTTTGCTATCTTTAGAGGAATGTTATAAGCCACATGTTCAACTAAATTTGAGATTGTCAATCAGTGACATCAGTGTGTAAAGAAAGGCTAAAATTCTTCTGTCCAGCAAAAGTTGAGAATATGACTTATCTGTCCATAATTGAAGAAAAAATCCTTTGCTATCATTGGATAATGTTGTTATAAGACACATATTCAACTAAATTTGAGATTGTCAATCAGCGACAACACCGTGTGAAAGACAGAAATTCTTGTGCCCAGCAAAATTTGAGAATATGATTTATCTGGCCATAAATGAAAAAAAAAAAATCCTTTACTATCTTTAGAGCAATGTTATAAGCCACATGTTCAACTAAATTTGAGATTGTCAATCAGTGACATCAGTGTGTAAAGAAAGGCTAAAATTCTTCTGTCCAGCAAAAGTTGAGAATATGACTTATCTGTCCATAATTGAAGAAAAAATCCTTTGCTATCATTGGATAATGTTGTTATAAGACACATATTCAACTAAATTTGAGATTGTCAATCAGCGACAACACCGTGTGAAAGACAGAAATTCTTGTGCCCAGCAAAATTTGAGAATATGATTTATCTGGCCATAAATGAAAAAAAAAATCCTTTGCTATCTTTAGAGCAATGTTATAAGCCACATGTTCAACTAAATTTGAGATTGTCAATCAGTGACATCAGTGTGTAAAGAAAGGCTAAAATTCTTCTGTCCAGCAAAAGTTGAGAATATGACTTATCTGTCCATAATTGAAGAAAAAATCCTTTGCTATCATTGGATAATGTTGTTATAAGACACATATTCAACTAAATTTGAGATTGTCAATCAGCGACAACACCGTGTGAAAGACAGAAATTCTTGTGCCCAGCAAAATTTGAGAATATGATTTATCTGGCCATAAATGAAAAAAAAAATCCTTTGCTATCTTTAGAGCAATGTTATAAACCACATGTTCAACTAAATTTGAGATTGTCAATCAGTGACATCAGTGTGTAAAGAAAGGCTAAAATTCTTCTGTCCAGCAAAAGTTGAGAATATGACTTATCTGTCCATAATTGAAGAAAAAATCCTTTGCTATCATTGGATAATGTTGTTATAAGACACATATTCAACTAAATTTGAGATTGTCAATCAGCGACAACACCGTGTGAAAGACAGAAATTCTTGTGCCCAGCAAAATTTGAGAATATGATTTATCTGGCCATAAATGAAAAAAAAAATCCTTTGCTATCTTTAGAGGAATGTTATAAGCCACATGTTCAACTAAATTTGAGATTGTCAATCAGTGACATCAGTGTGTAAAGAAAGGCTAAAATTCTTCTGTCCAGCAAAAGTTGAGAATATGACTTATCTGTCCATAATTGAAGAAAAAATCCTTTGCTATCATTGGATAATGTTGTTATAAGACACATATTCAACTAAATTTGAGATTGTCAATCAGCGACAACACCGTGTAAAATGCAGAAATTCTTGTGCCCAGCAAAATTTGAGAATATGATTTATCTGGCCATAAATGAAAAAAAAAAATCCTTTGCTATCTTTAGAGGAATGTTATAAGCCACATGTTCAACTAAATTTGAGATTGTCAATCAGTGACATCAGTGTGTAAAGAAAGGCTAAAATTCTTCTGTCCAGCAAAAGTTGAGAATATGACTTATCTGTCCATAATTGAAGAAAAAATCCTTTGCTATCATTGGATAATGTTGTTATAAGACACATATTCAACTAAATTTGAGATTGTCAATCAGCGACAACACCGTGTAAAATGCAGAAATTCTTGTGCCCAGCAAAATTTGAGAATATGATTTATCTGGCCATAAATGAAAAAAAAAAATCCTTTGCTATCTTTAGAGCAATGTTATAAGCCACATGTTCAACTAAATTTGAGATTGTCAATCAGTGACATCAGTGTGTAAAGAAAGGCTAAAATTCTTCTGTCCAGCAAAAGTTGAGAATATGACTTATCTGTCCATAATTGAAGAAAAAATCCTTTGCTATCATTGGATAATGTTGTTATAAGACACATATTCAACTAAATTTGAGATTGTCAATCAGCGACAACACCGTGTGAAAGACAGAAATTCTTGTGCCCAGCAAAATTTGAGAATATGATTTATCTGGCCATAAATGAAAAAAAAAATCCTTTGCTATCTTTAGAGCAATGTTATAAGCCACATGTTCAACTAAATTTGAGATTGTCAATCAGTGACATCAGTGTGTAAAGAAAGGCTAAAATTCTTCTGTCCAGCAAAAGTTGAGAATATGACTTATCTGTCCATAATTGAAGAAAAAATCCTTTGCTATCATTGGATAATGTTGTTATAAGACACATATTCAACTAAATTTGAGATTGTCAATCAGCGACAACACCGTGTAAAATGCAGAAATTCTTGTGCCCAGCAAAATTTGAGAATATGATTTATCTGGCCATAAATGAAAAAAAAAATCCTTTGCTATCTTTAGAGCAATGTTATAAGCCACATGTTCAACTAAATTTGAGATTGTCAATCAGTGACATCAGTGTGTAAAGAAAGGCTAAAATTCTTCTGTCCAGCAAAAGTTGAGAATATGACTTATCTGTCCATAATTGAAGAAAAAATCCTTTGCTATCATTGGATAATGTTGTTATAAGACACATATTCAACTAAATTTGAGATTGTCAATCAGCGACAACACCGTGTGAAAGACAGAAATTCTTGTGCCCAGCAAAATTTGAGAATATGATTTATCTGGCCATAAATGAAAAAAAAAAAATCCTTTACTATCTTTAGAGCAATGTTATAAGCCACATGTTCAACTAAATTTGAGATTGTCAATCAGTGACATCAGTGTGTAAAGAAAGGCTAAAATTCTTCTGTCCAGCAAAAGTTGAGAATATGACTTATCTGTCCATAATTGAAGAAAAAATCCTTTGCTATCATTGGATAATGTTGTTATAAGACACATATTCAACTAAATTTGAGATTGTCAATCAGCGACAACACCGTGTGAAAGACAGAAATTCTTGTGCCCAGCAAAATTTGAGAATATGATTTATCTGGCCATAAATGAAAAAAAAAATCCTTTGCTATCTTTAGAGCAATGTTATAAGCCACATGTTCAACTAAATTTGAGATTGTCAATCAGTGACATCAGTGTGTAAAGAAAGGCTAAAATTCTTCTGTCCAGCAAAAGTTGAGAATATGACTTATCTGTCCATAATTGAAGAAAAAATCCTTTGCTATCATTGGATAATGTTGTTATAAGACACATATTCAACTAAATTTGAGATTGTCAATCAGCGACAACACCGTGTGAAAGACAGAAATTCTTGTGCCCAGCAAAATTTGAGAATATGATTTATCTGGCCATAAATGAAAAAAAAAATCCTTTGCTATCTTTAGAGCAATGTTATAAACCACATGTTCAACTAAATTTGAGATTGTCAATCAGTGACATCAGTGTGTAAAGAAAGGCTAAAATTCTTCTGTCCAGCAAAAGTTGAGAATATGACTTATCTGTCCATAATTGAAGAAAAAATCCTTTGCTATCATTGGATAATGTTGTTATAAGACACATATTCAACTAAATTTGAGATTGTCAATCAGCGACAACACCGTGTAAAATGCAGAAATTCTTGTGCCCAGCAAAATTTGAGAATATGATTTATCTGGCCATAAATGAAAAAAAAAATCCTTTGCTATCTTTAGAGGAATGTTATAAGCCACATGTTCAACTAAATTTGAGATTGTCAATCAGTGACATCAGTGTGTAAAGAAAGGCTAAAATTCTTCTGTCCAGCAAAAGTTGAGAATATGACTTATCTGTCCATAATTGAAGAAAAAATCCTTTGCTATCATTGGATAATGTTGTTATAAGACACATATTCAACTAAATTTGAGATTGTCAATCAGCGACAACACCGTGTGAAAGACAGAAATTCTTGTGCCCAGCAAAATTTGAGAATATGATTTATCTGGCCATAAATGAAAAAAAAAAAATCCTTTACTATCTTTAGAGCAATGTTATAAGCCACATGTTCAACTAAATTTGAGATTGTCAATCAGTGACATCAGTGTGTAAAGAAAGGCTAAAATTCTTCTGTCCAGCAAAAGTTGAGAATATGACTTATCTGTCCATAATTGAAGAAAAAATCCTTTGCTATCATTGGATAATGTTGTTATAAGACACATATTCAACTAAATTTGAGATTGTCAATCAGCGACAACACCGTGTGAAAGACAGAAATTCTTGTGCCCAGCAAAATTTGAGAATATGATTTATCTGGCCATAAATGAAAAAAAAAATCCTTTGCTATCTTTAGAGCAATGTTATAAGCCACATGTTCAACTAAATTTGAGATTGTCAATCAGTGACATCAGTGTGTAAAGAAAGGCTAAAATTCTTCTGTCCAGCAAAAGTTGAGAATATGACTTATCTGTCCATAATTGAAGAAAAAATCCTTTGCTATCATTGGATAATGTTGTTATAAGACACATATTCAACTAAATTTGAGATTGTCAATCAGCGACAACACCGTGTGAAAGACAGAAATTCTTGTGCCCAGCAAAATTTGAGAATATGATTTATCTGGCCATAAATGAAAAAAAAAATCCTTTGCTATCTTTAGAGGAATGTTATAAGCCACATGTTCAACTAAATTTGAGATTGTCAATCAGTGACATCAGTGTGTAAAGAAAGGCTAAAATTCTTCTGTCCAGCAAAAGTTGAGAATATGACTTATCTGTCCATAATTGAAGAAAAAATCCTTTGCTATCATTGGATAATGTTGTTATAAGACACATATTCAACTAAATTTGAGATTGTCAATCAGCGACAACACCGTGTGAAAGACAGAAATTCTTGTGCCCAGCAAAATTTGAGAATATGATTTATCTGGCCATAAATGAAAAAAAAAAAATCCTTTACTATCTTTAGAGCAATGTTATAAGCCACATGTTCAACTAAATTTGAGATTGTCAATCAGTGACATCAGTGTGTAAAGAAAGGCTAAAATTCTTCTGTCCAGCAAAAGTTGAGAATATGACTTATCTGTCCATAATTGAAGAAAAAATCCTTTGCTATCATTGGATAATGTTGTTATAAGACACATATTCAACTAAATTTGAGATTGTCAATCAGCGACAACACCGTGTGAAAGACAGAAATTCTTGTGCCCAGCAAAATTTGAGAATATGATTTATCTGGCCATAAATGAAAAAAAAAATCCTTTGCTATCTTTAGAGCAATGTTATAAGCCACATGTTCAACTAAATTTGAGATTGTCAATCAGTGACATCAGTGTGTAAAGAAAGGCTAAAATTCTTCTGTCCAGCAAAAGTTGAGAATATGACTTATCTGTCCATAATTGAAGAAAAAATCCTTTGCTATCATTGGATAATGTTGTTATAAGACACATATTCAACTAAATTTGAGATTGTCAATCAGCGACAACACCGTGTGAAAGACAGAAATTCTTGTGCCCAGCAAAATTTGAGAATATGATTTATCTGGCCATAAATGAAAAAAAAAATCCTTTGCTATCTTTAGAGCAATGTTATAAACCACATGTTCAACTAAATTTGAGATTGTCAATCAGTGACATCAGTGTGTAAAGAAAGGCTAAAATTCTTCTGTCCAGCAAAAGTTGAGAATATGACTTATCTGTCCATAATTGAAGAAAAAATCCTTTGCTATCATTGGATAATGTTGTTATAAGACACATATTCAACTAAATTTGAGATTGTCAATCAGCGACAACACCGTGTGAAAGACAGAAATTCTTGTGCCCAGCAAAATTTGAGAATATGATTTATCTGGCCATAAATGAAAAAAAAAATCCTTTGCTATCTTTAGAGGAATGTTATAAGCCACATGTTCAACTAAATTTGAGATTGTCAATCAGTGACATCAGTGTGTAAAGAAAGGCTAAAATTCTTCTGTCCAGCAAAAGTTGAGAATATGACTTATCTGTCCATAATTGAAGAAAAAATCCTTTGCTATCATTGGATAATGTTGTTATAAGACACATATTCAACTAAATTTGAGATTGTCAATCAGCGACAACACCGTGTAAAATGCAGAAATTCTTGTGCCCAGCAAAATTTGAGAATATGATTTATCTGGCCATAAATGAAAAAAAAAATCCTTTGCTATCTTTAGAGGAATGTTATAAGCCACATGTTCAACTAAATTTGAGATTGTCAATCAGTGACATCAGTGTGTAAAGAAAGGCTAAAATTCTTCTGTCCAGCAAAAGTTGAGAATATGACTTATCTGTCCATAATTGAAGAAAAAATCCTTTGCTATCATTGGATAATGTTGTTATAAGACACATATTCAACTAAATTTGAGATTGTCAATCAGCGACAACACCGTGTAAAATGCAGAAATTCTTGTGCCCAGCAAAATTTGAGAATATGATTTATCTGGCCATAAATGAAAAAAAAAATCCTTTGCTATCTTTAGAGGAATGTTATAAGCCACATGTTCAACTAAATTTGAGATTGTCAATCAGTGACATCAGTGTGTAAAGAAAGGCTAAAATTCTTCTGTCCAGCAAAAGTTGAGAATATGACTTATCTGTCCATAATTGAAGAAAAAATCCTTTGCTATCATTGGATAATGTTGTTATAAGACACATATTCAACTAAATTTGAGATTGTCAATCAGCGACAACACCGTGTAAAATGCAGAAATTCTTGTGCCCAGCAAAATTTGAGAATATGATTTATCTGGCCATAAATGAAAAAAAAAATCCTTTGCTATCTTTAGAGGAATGTTATAAGCCACATGTTCAACTAAATTTGAGATTGTCAATCAGTGACATCAGTGTGTAAAGAAAGGCTAAAATTCTTCTGTCCAGCAAAAGTTGAGAATATGACTTATCTGTCCATAATTGAAGAAAAAATCCTTTGCTATCATTGGATAATGTTGTTATAAGACACATATTCAACTAAATTTGAGATTGTCAATCAGCGACAACACCGTGTAAAATGCAGAAATTCTTGTGCCCAGCAAAATTTGAGAATATGATTTATCTGGCCATAAATGAAAAAAAAAATCCTTTGCTATCTTTAGAGGAATGTTATAAGCCACATGTTCAACTAAATTTGAGATTGTCAATCAGTGACATCAGTGTGTAAAGAAAGGCTAAAATTCTTCTGTCCAGCAAAAGTTGAGAATATGACTTATCTGTCCATAATTGAAGAAAAAATCCTTTGCTATCATTGGATAATGTTGTTATAAGACACATATTCAACTAAATTTGAGATTGTCAATCAGCGACAACACCGTGTGAAATGCAGAAATTCTTGTGCCCAGCAAAATTTGAGAATATGATTTATCTGGCCATAAATGAAAAAAAAATCCTTTGCTATCTTTAGAACAATGTTATAAGCCACATGTTCAACTAAATTTGAGATTGTCAATCAGTGACAACAGCGTGTAGAGAAAGGATAAAATTCTTGCGTCCAGCAAAAATTGAGAATATGACTTCCTATCGGTCCATAATTGAAGGAAAAATCTTTTGGCATCTTTGGCAAATGTTGTTATAAGACACATGTACAACTAAATTTGAGATTGTCAATCAGTGACAACAGGGTGTAGAGAAAGGTTGAAATTCTTGTGTCTAGCAGAGGTTGTGAATATGACTTATCTGGCCATAAATGAAGAAAACATCCTTTGTTACCTTTAGAACAATGTTGTTATAAGCCACATGTTCAACTAAATTTGAGATTGTCAATCAGTGACAACAGTGTTTAGAGAAAGGCTAAAATTCTTCTGTCCAGCAAAAGTTGAGAATATCACTTTTCTGTCCATAATTAAAGAAAAACTCCTTTGCCATCATTGGACAATGTTGTTATAAGACATGTTCAACTAAATTTGAGATTGTCAATCACTGACAACAGCGTGTAGAGAAAGGCTGAAATTCTTCTGTCCAGCAAAAGTTGAGAATATGACTTTTCTGTCCATAATTAAAGAAAAACTCCTTTGCTATCATTGGACAATGTTGTTATATGACATGTTCAACTAAATTTGAGATTGTCAATCAGTGACAACAGCGTGTAGAGAAAGGATACAATTCTTGTGTCCAGCAAAAGTTGAGAATATGACTTCTTATCGGTCCATAATTGAAGGAAAAATCTTTTGCCATCTGTGGCAAATGTTGTTATAAGACACATGAACAACTAAATTTGTGATTGTCAATCAGTGACAACAGGGTGTAGAGAAAGGTTGAAATTCTTGTGTCCAGCAGAGGTTGAGAATATGACTTATCTGGCCATAAATGAAGAAAACATCCTTTGTTACCTTTAGAACAATGTTGTTATAAGCCACATGTTCAACTAAATTTGAGATTATCAATCAGTGACAACAGTGTTTAGAGAAAGGCTAAAATTCTTCTGTACACCAAAAAGTTGAGAATATGACTTTTCTGCCCATAATTGAAGAAAAAATCTCTTTGGCCAATATTGCTATGAGCCACATGTCCAGCAGTCCAGCTACAGCTACATTGTGTAGAATAAGGTTAAAATTATTGTGTCCAGTCAAATTTGAGAATATGACATCTCCGTCTATAAACAAAAAATAGCCTTTGCTATCTTTATCCAATACTGCTATGGACCACATGTTCAACTAAATTTGAGATTGTCAATCAGTTACAACAGGTGTGGAGAAAGGTTAAAACTCTTATGCTCAACAAATGTTGAGGAAAATCTGTCCAATACTGCTATGAGCCAAATTTGATATTGCACGACGATAGACATAATTTTTCAAAAAATAAAACACTGAATGTTAATTTTGAATCTATAAATCATACAAAGATAAAAGAAGACCCAGTGAAAATGAAATCTCGGAGCACAAGTTAATTTTTTGGTCGGACTGCTGTAGATTTAATTTTTAATGATGGTATTAAGTGCGTTGATTACAATTTTCGGGGGTTGGATGAAAATTCAGCTGCGTAATTGGGGATTTCGCGTCCCCCAAATAAGAAAATTCGGAGAAGCGAATAATAATACCGCCCCTGGTGGTGGCGGTAACTTTAATTAAATCAATAATGATGATTAGACTTTGATGGAATCAATTTGTTTTCCCCCAAAATATCTTTTTTGCATAAAAAAATTCAATTTATATATGTATCCCTAATGTGTCACTTACAAGGTAATGGTCTACTCGCAGAATGAGAATAGCATGGTGGAGGCGGCGCCACATATCCAGGGTAGTAATGCGGCGGAGGCGGTGGATAACCGTCTACCATCGTCGGAGGCGGCTGAGATTGAGGATACGGCTCCAGAAGCGTAGGTGGACCACTTGGAGGCGGCTGATAGCCACCCCCGCTTGGTCCCGTAGCCGTTGCTTGCGAAGCAGACACCACCTTTAAAAAAAAAACACAAAAAATATACACGTTGACGTAAGCTCTAATTTTCCGAATTTATGACGTTCCAAAGTTGGAAAAAGTGCCAAAATTGCTACTTGTAATTGTTTTTCAAACATTTATGTTCCCTAATGCAAAGTTTCACGTTGATTCCTACGGTGTTATTGAATTTACCCTATCTCAAACGGTTCCGAAGTTATGAGGTTCCAAAGTTGGAAAATAGTGCCAAAATTATTATTTTACTAAATTTCTACTTTAAAATCAAACAGATATAGATAATTCCAACAGTACCGGATGTTAAATTGTCTCAGCAATCTATTTCTGATAACCTCTTTGGTCTGAGAATTACAGTTTGCGAGTAAAACGCAAAAAAATATCAATTATTCTCTTACCTGTTGACTGGGTTGCGTTGACGTCTGTTGACTTGGAGGCGGCGGGGCGTTGTACAGGTCAGGAGGGTTGGCTGGAAAATAGGGGTTGCTACTCGGGGGTGCCAAGTATCGCCTATAGGGGTAACCCTTGTGGAGATATGCGCTAGATGGATAGCAGAGGTCATGGTGCGAGTACGATGCCGGATGTAAGGGTGGAGGTGCATGGTAATAGTGCGAGGGGTACGCGTAAGGGTACGAGTGGGCCGGGGGTGGGTACTGGCTTAGGACTGGCCTGTACGGCGGCTGCTGCTGGGGCGAGGTATCTTTCGTCATCACTGACGTTATTATCACCTGAAATTGAACAAAATATTTTTTGTTTGATATTTTCTAATAAATTAAGAGCAGAATAAAGAATAAATAGCAGTTAAAGCTGTTATTGGAGTGTTAGAAATGCAAATTTGAGATAAATTATTTTTAAAAAAGGTATGGTCCGACCAGGATTTGAACCGGTAACTCCACGTTTTCGGATTTACCAATTAAGCCACTTCCTTTGATATTATTAAAATTAGTTTACTTACATCATTATCAGAGGAGTCTCCTGCAGAACTGGGCGCTGGGGGCGGCTGAGACGGTGGCGGAGATATCGATGGGGATGCTTCCGACAAAGGGGCGGTTTTCCCTAAAGTTTGTTGCGAGTGCCCGTGCGGTGGTACAGAGATCAGAGGACCGGCTGGTTGATAATACCCTGAAAAAAAAATACACAAAAAGAGATATATTGTATACGTTCAAATTTGAATTGTGGTTCTAGAAAATGGTAGATTTCCGGTGAGAGAGACTGTAGAAAAACTGCCCGGACCAATCCGCACTGTATGAAAGGCCCGATTGTAAAACTATTATTGATATCACCAAAGACTCGAAAATACGGGATCAACAGGTTGTTGCTATCGCGACTGCCTGTTATCGTTTGCTGACAACTTTTCACCCGGAACGTTTATCTTTATTGGCAGCCTCACTTCGTTTATCTTTTGTTTTTCAGCCGGAAGGTTTCCAGACAGGGGTTGCCATTCAAATTTAATAAGCCACCCTTTTTCTACCCTTCCAACAAGGGGAGACCGGAAAATATTCGAACATACGATCTGATGTAATAGACACCATTCTTGCTGTTATAGATAGTGATTTCGATAAAAAAGCTTTATCTAAAAATTCAACAAATTTCGATCTGCAATAACAAATTAATTTATCTTAAAACTGAGTAGACAAAACTTTACTAATTTGATTATAATTAGCTGAATGAATGATCAAAATTCACCAAAGATTGCAAACGTTATTTGAGTACAAAATTTGAGTAGGTACCTATATAGGTAGGTATATAAAAAAACTTCTTAAGTGGTATAGTGAATAGTTTCGCCTTGGAATGAATTAATTAGTAGATACTATTTTATAAGTGTGCTGCGTATAACCACATCCCATTGGCGTAGAGTGTCCAAGGTAAACGTATTAGTAATTTATTGCCGCTCGTAGTATGGAATTATGCGTTCCACATAACTGGTAATAGGAGGCCAATTTAAAATCGCTGGAACTGTGTTTTCTATGCGCGGATGTAATACATACTTCTACGGCATCAGCGGTAGGTATACAAGTCACACGTGTACACCAGGTGGCGTTATTTCTCTAAAATAAATTACGATCTATTTAGTCTCTCTATCTAACGCAAAGTTGTTATGATTTTTTTACATCCGTGTTTTTATATAGCAATTAAAAAGTTATTAGCCTAGTTTTTTTTGTTTGTTTGTGATTTACCAACATTGGTTGGAGATGCTATGTATGTCTCTGGACACGATAGCGCCCAAACGGTACAAAGAATCACGCTGAAATTTGGAATATGTATTTAGAATTTCCAGGGGTCGACTTGGATTGTTTTTGGTACCGGTGAGAAGTTAGCCACAACAGTTATCCACAACTTTTTTTTCTGAACCGATTTTAATGAGTTATACATCATTGGAAAGCACATAACGCCCTGAATCTCCCCTAGTTTTGCCCGATCGAAAAAATCATAATTAGGGCCCAAAAAATTAAAATGAAAGTTGGATTTCTCGCAATTTTACCGAAATTCCCGGGATCATATCTCAGGTATTACACAACCTATCTCAACGATCTTTGCACCACTGGAAAGGGCAGGTCTTCAACTACACACCATAGTTTTGCCCGATCAAAATTGTGACCTTGTGAACTTCTGTCAAAAAAAAATTATTGAAACAGTGTTCTGAATGATCACCATATGCCAGCCACAACAGTTATCCACAACTTTTTTTTCTGAACCGATTTTAATGAGTTATACACCATTGCCAGCCACAACACTTATCCACAACTCTTATTTCTCAACGGATTTTAATGAGTTATACATCAAAGCGCATAACGCCCTGAATATCTCACAACCTATCTCAACGATCTTTTCTTCAAGTACACCCCATAGCTTTGCCCGATCAAAATATTAATTAGAGCCAGCAAAATGAAATTGAACGTTAATTTTCTTGCTAATTTACCCCATTTCTCGGGAATATATCCTAATGCCATTAATTCTTACTTCAATAGAAAATATAAATTGTCATCTGCTTCCCCTTTTGCCAGATCAACATTATGGCAATTACTGTCCTAGACGTGGAACAAGAGAAAAAGCTCACGTTTATTAAAATGTGACAATTCGCAACCACAGCGACGAAGGCTTTGGATTCTGTCAGATAGCCTCTAACAAAGTTTATAGCGCCCAAACCGTTTACGTCATTGATTTAAAAATTGTCATACATGTTTAAAGTCCCTGGAGTATGAGCTGGTATGAGTTTGGACCAATACTTATCTGTTCTTTGTGCAATACATAAGAGGGATATGTTGGCATTACCAATACCACTTCATTGATAAATATTAATAGCAAAATGTTACTAAGTAAATCATCGATTTTAATGCAATTTAACCACAATACATGCCGATGGACATGTCTATATTTGACATGTCTTTCTACCAATGCAAGGATCGTTGAGATAGGTGGTCTAATAACTGAGATACGTCACTGGTAATTTCGACAAAATAAATCAATATGTATTTATTTTCATTTTGGGACCCTAATTCTGAAATTTCGGCAAAATTGCGAGAAATTCAACTTTCAATTTAATTTTTTTTACCCCAATTCTTTCGATCGGGCAAAACTAGGGGAGATTCAGGGTGTCATGCGCTTTCCAATGATGTATAACTCATTAAAATCGGTTGAGAAATAAGAGTTGTGGATAACTGTTGTGGCTGGCATATGGTGGTCATTCAGAACACTAATATTTCAATAATTTTTTTGGACAGAAGTTGTCACAATTTTGATCGGGCAAAACTATGGGGTGTAGTTGAAGACCTGCCCTTTCCAGTGGTGCAAAGATCGTTGAGATAGGTTGTGTAATAACTGAGATATGATCCCGGGAATTTCGGCAAAATTGCGAGAAATCCAACTTTCATTTTAATTTTTTGGGCCCTAATTATGATTTTTTCGATCGGGCAAAACTAGGGGAGATTCAGGGCGTTATGCGCTTTCCAATGATGTATAACTCATTAAAATCGGTTCAGAAAAAAAAGTTGTGGATAACTGTTGTGGCTAACTTCTCACCGGTGTTTTTGGTGACAATCTAACAACACAAAGTGGCAATGTCAACTGTTAAATGTATTTTTGAAGATTCAATAGATTTTGACTAAACTGATACCAACACATCTTACACTGAATGCTGTTTAGGCGTTATAACGGTTCATAGAAGCAGTCTGGCATAGGACATAGCTATAGGTATACAGAGAGAGAAAAAAATTGAATGAAACGAATTTGCTTCAAGTCAAATTATCTCTTAGGTAAAATTTATTAAATTCAATAACATAATATTTTTAAACGAAATGAACATTTTCTTTCAAGAACTCTACGTTCTTTTTAAGCAAAAAACTCATTTCTACTGTTTGACAATTTGACTTAATAAATCGAATGTTGATTGTGGTGGCTACTAACACTAGTAACCTGCGACATTAGTAGGTATCCAGAGCATTCCAGAGTGGCTGTAGTTTCACGAAAGCAGAAGCAACAAACATTTTAATTCAAAATCCTGTCAGCACATTATGCACTTTTAACCGTAGTAGGTCACGCGGAGCGACATTCAGGCTAATTTGTCCTCGTAATCAGTCTTTTGTTTGCCTTCATCTATATGAGTGCGCAGAAATGTAGGTCCCACAAGTGGAGACCCCATTCGGGACAGATTCCAAACGTTCGTCGCGCTCCCATTGGTCGCGTCGATGACCTGAATGACGTTTACCACATTAAGAAGAGGCCAACAGAGTCCATCTCTCTCCGCGGTTACCGCAAATGCATTGTTCCTTTCTCTGTTTGCGCCTCGCTCCAAATCCTCTACTTAACTTACCTCCGTCAGCATTCTTAAAGTTCGTTTATATAGAAGATAATAACTGGTAAGTCGCTAACAAGATGCTGGAAGAATGCTAAATCTTATATAGTGCCAGAAATAGTCACAATTTCGTGAAACCACAAACCACTCTGGAAACTGCTTCAAACTGGAAATCGGGTGGATGGAAACTACCAACTCGTTTGGGTGCTATCGTGTTCACAGACATATTTGCTGAAAAGTTCATTTGGCAAGTTTTTTCGCCCCTGACCTATATATCTCTGAAATTGGATCGAATCCACGAGGTGGCGTTCGTGGCTTCGTGAAAACGTGAGTGAAACGTGCTTGGTTGACAAGGTAACGGATATTTACTCGCCCTAACCTTATCGTGTCGCATTTCAACTGTTTGCGAAAGAGGAAAAGGGGATAACAGATGGAGCTCCAATCCGTTTTAACTTGACATATTGGAATGTCATCGACACTCATGGTAACCGCATTTCTGTTTGTAATGTTTATTCGATTATGATAGTCTAAGATCCCGATCTAGATCGACCTTCCCTCATCCTTTTTCCTAATCAAATCTATATTTCATACAATGTAAGGTATAAATGAACACAATGTGCTAGGGTTGCCGCCCCATATCCTGGCAAGGCTATTTTTAATTACAAATTATTTAAGGCAAATTGGAACTAGTAATTTACCCTCATCGTTTTTCCTAATCAATTGTATACCAAAGTGTACGTTGCTTTGTTGCGAACATCGTGGTGTAGGGTTGCCTTTGCAAAAGTTGGCATATCTTAGGGTTGTCGCGATTTCAAATATGAATAGTTGAGTAAAAGGGTACGTTCACATGACAGGTGCCTAGCGCGCGTTTACACTATCGCTGTGCTATCGCCTACTATTACGACAGACAATGAAGCAGAATAGCAGTTACCTTCGTACTTACCAGTTACCAATCGTATTAGTTTGGCGTTTTTGGTAAGTCTTTGGCTCTCGATTAGTAACAAATTTGTCAAGAAAAAGAATGACCGGAACTATTTAAAAAAATACCTTAAATAATATTAAATTAAAAATAGCCTTGCCAGGATATGGGGCGACAACTCTAGGACATTGTGTTCATTTATACATTATATTGTATAAAAAATAGATTTGATTAGAAAAAAGGACGAGGGAAGGTCGATCTAGGTCCGGATCTTGTACTATGATGATTGTTTGTTATTATTTTATACTTATTATGTATTTTTTATATTATTTTCAACAAATTATGACTAAACTTGACGCAATATGTCAACGACAAGAGAAAATACAAGATGAAAATACTTACATATATGTAAGTAGGTATACACCGATGCATCATAATACACTCCGACAAAGAAACAGCATTAAACTTTCACCATTCTGTAGGAAAATGTAAATATTATGTCGCGAAAATGTATTTCGGACGCTGTAGCTTGAGTCTGGGTGACATTCATCATAAAGCTCGAGAGCAATATGCAATTTAACAACTGTAACAGGACGATTTTACAACTCAACCATACACAACACTCCTGTTACCCGAAAATGTATGCTATACCTACCGCTTGTCAGTGACTTGCTGAAACATATGTCCAAAACTCCACACTGCGAAGTAACTTTTATGCATGACTTAGGTACCTATACGGGCCTCACCACGTATACCTAAGTCATGCATAAAAATACAGAGAGATAAGCAATGTAAAATCAAATATGTACCTAGATGTAAATAATTAGCTACTTTTAAATTAAAAACATAAGCTGCATAGGTTAAAAGAAATATTTCAATAAAAAGAGATAGTTTTCACTGAAAAAAAGATTCCTTTACTTACACCAAATGGTTTTCCATAATTTTCGTAAAGTAGAAATTGTTTGGGTTTCATTGCAGAAAGACGTTTGAATGAAATAAAACTGGTTCTATTTGAAACAAAAGGTCAGCCTTGGGGTAAATAAATATTCTATTTGAAATTATTTGCAAGAGTAAGACATATGTACCTACTTAGATACAGATCTGAGTGAAAAGAGTACCTACCTATGTGTCAAAAACGTGCAGTTTCATTAAACATTATCGCTATGTCTACCTACTGGCGGAGAGATGGCGCTGACGCTCTAGTCACACGTTGGCTTAGTTTGAGGTTATATAAGCTGAGCTATAGAAAGCACCTAGTATAATTTACTTAATTACATAGTAGGTATAACACAGAAGGTGTTGAACCAAGCCTAAACATCTTTTTCTGAAACATTTGCTTTTTCAAGCAAAATAACCAATTCCTTATTCTAAATTATTATTCTCTTTAATCCATACAATGGTAGAAATAAAGCAATATTAGGTAATTTGGTCGAAAGTACCTAATAGGTACCTACCTATTACAAAATTTTATTCAAAATTACATAGTATAATTTATTCATTGCAAGTAAATTTATCTTAACCTGCTTCTACTGCGAAAATTTTGTCTTGGCTGAAGTGGATAGTTATTTCGTGCATACCTATGGAAATCAACCGTTGTTTTGATTCAAAGTAATTTGACTTGAACTGAGCATTTGTTTCTGTGTGTATTTTACGGCAACTTGGTAGTTATTACAAAATAACATATTTATTTAAGACTGAATTAAAGAATAGAATAAAATTTCATATAGGTATAATTTCGATCGCGGTGTGCCTTGATCGGACTACGGTCGGCCATTTTATTCAAAGGCATGTAGTCGCGCGAGAGGGGAGAGGGGTATAGCTAGCATAGCCCCCACTCCATCTACCGGCTAGTGTACTTGCTTTGCTTCGCCACGCCGAGGCCTGCTCTACACAATTTACTCAACCGAGACGGGACAGCAGCGGCATATTGCCTACTTTACTCGTCGTGGCGCTGTTTGACTTGACACCGCTCCGTCTGCCAACTATACGACTGCAAATTACCCTAATTAAATTTTTATCGCAACGCTCAGCGCGAACCGAATAAATTTTGAAACGTTTTTACGTTAATTTAATACTGTAGCGGGTATAATGTATTATTCCGCTCGATGATAATGATTTATTACGTTATACTCCGTTTTGGGATTAATCACACCCAAATTTTCGACTATCTAGTTGACAGATTGAAGTCTAAACCTTCTGCAATTAAAATAAATTTATAAATTAGTACCTATAAATTGGTATCAGTTTGGTCAAAATCGTTTACATTTCTTAGAAAATCCATGTAATATTTTCCACCTCCGGTTGAGAGATTGTCATCAAAAACAATCCAGTTAGTCTCCTGATAATTCTAAATAAGTATACCAAATTTCAGTCCGATCTGTTGTACCGTTTAGGCGCTATCGTGTTTAAAGACACACACAGACTGTAAAAAATCATCGCAATGGATTCAGGGGACCTACTCAGAAAGTAAAAAAGTAACATATCGTGAGACATTAACGAAGACTCCTAACATAATGCCTTTTAATGTTGGCATGTCCGCAGTATGGACTGCAACCCGTTGTTTCTTCATGGCTGTTGGTCACAGGCCAAGTAATACATTTCTATACTCGGTTCCAAGTTCCGTTTCTATACACAACACATGTCCCCACCACTTTAATTTATTGTTCCTGTATTCACGTGAGAAAATATAATATATAATTAAAAAGAAGCAGCCAGCCCGCTTTTGTTTCATTACTTAACAGAGTTTACATGACCTGGCTCAATAAAAAGTTTATTAGGTGTTATAATAGGAAGAAAATCTTCAAATTGGGGTGAAATATCAGATCGGAGTGTACTGTGTAAATAAATATAGTATGAGGGTGTGTTTGGCACATCTGCACACCCTCAGATTATTGGAATACCAAATCAGATTACCCCTATTGTATATTATCTGTGGTGTATAGGAGGGTATCTTCAGCAACATGAGAGAAAATATTTTCTTGTTATGCCACTGCTTTATATTGTCTGTGTTTAGGTATAATGTGTATCTATGTATGTATGTTTGTTTACAAATATACACATTTATGCATTTATGTATTCATACAAGATTGGAGGTAAATTTTGCGTTAAGTGTTTGCATCGTGTAAGTTTTTCACCTGATTTATAAACTATGTATTTAAATAATGTCACATCCGTCTCAGTAACAAGATGTACCTTTCTGATGGGAATATTTCCAAAGCTGAAGTTGAATTGCTCCTATCTCAAAGCAAATTATCATCTTATATGATACCTGTATCTTCTTATACGATTACAGACCTGAATGCTGCTGCAAGGAAACGAAAAAAAATCAAAAAATAAACAATTCGACGACAAAATCTCAAGAAATATTGTGAAAAGTGCACGTTTTTTAAGAAAACAATAAGGAAAGGGACTGGAACAGAAGTGCAGCATTGAAAGAGAAAATGCTAAAAAAAGCTTGTTGGAAATAAATCACACATGTCTGTTACTATTTCTAATAAGATTTTTTAACAGGAGATTCTGGCTGCTAGATGGAACAAACTTCAAGTAAGCAAGGAAATTAAAAAAAAAAAAAACAGCATTACATACTTCAATAATGACAATAATAATATGCATACGTTAAAAAAATAGATCTTGCCATAACCAGATTCTTAAAAGCACAAACACTGACTTTAAATAATGTGTAAATTACGTGTTCTTATACAGAGTGGTGATAAAGTTCGGAACAAAATTCATAATATCGTTATTTAATGTTTCAAGAAAAACGCTCGGACACGTCAATTTTAACTTAAATAGCCACCTTACGGAGTAAAAATTTCATTTGTGACGTCACCTAATTCGGAGCAATGAGTTGGTGGATCCACCAACACCAAACCGGTGATTAAAATTACGCTTAAGCGATGACATCGACTGATGGCATCAGGATGAAAATGACCGTTTTGACGTTATCAGTGCCCATCACTGATGCCCATCGGTGAATAAACGGACTCGCGAATGTTATCCATATTTTTTACTTTATCATACGTAGTATGACAAAGTATTGTAATCGTGCCGAAAAAAAATTGAGATTTTAGCGGAAATAGGTCTTTTTGGGCCCCTGAACATTTTTGACCAAGGTACAAAAAAATGTCTGTGTGTGTGTGTACCCGTTTTTTGTGGCGACGAATCCGGAGAAACTACTGAAGGTGTAATGGGTCGGAAACCCATTATTTATTTATTAAGATATGATCAAATTAAGCGAGATATTTGTAAGAACATTCGGGAATGTCAAAGGTTTTTGCTAGGGTTGAACATCTGGTTTAGGATTTGACCGCGTGTTATAAGTTTAAAATTGAAGAGTTGTCATTGGCTAAGAAGGCATGCTTCCGGCTTCCTTTGGGGTCGAGGGATGCAAACGAACAGATCTCGCTCTTCTCATTTCAACCACCGTCATGTAAAGTACACGTTTTTGCGGAGCGTTCTTAGGCGCTTAAGTTTATCCCTGGTAAGTCTTTTCAACTCGTCTCGCATTTCATTGTAAATTAAATTATTCATATTTCTGCTAAAAGTGTGTCTGTCTAAATCAACTCCTAGGTTTAATTTAAACGTCAATATGTTCAAAGCTTCATTCATTTTTCTATGTAACCTATCAAACGGGATTGTTGATTATTATTGTTAATAGATGTTATTGTTTTGATAAGTGTTTCGTTTCATTTGAGTAGTCTTGCTTTATCAGCCCTTATTAAATGTTAAATACTTAAACGCGTCAGTTAGTAGTCAGAAAATGTGTTCACAAGGTTCAAGAAAAAGAACCCAGTTAGTTTTGCCTTCGAATAAATTGGAAGAGATTTGATGAATTAGAATTTTGACCAGTAATTAAAGCCCTTAAACCGCGCTTGGCCAAAATGCTACCATGTTAGGGAGTCGCGGTTGTTCCCGCCATTTTGACCTCCTACAAAGGTATCGAGACGAAACTTCATATTTAGAAGTTTCGTGACTAAACTTAGAGCTGAAAGAAGTTTTGTCCAAAAGGGCCCAAAGGAACTCGAGGTTTACTCTTATCATTTTTCAACGATTTTGCAAATTAGCCGCCATTTCTGTAATTTCGTCAAAATAGTTAAATAATAAACTATAGTAGAGAAAATTTTGTATAATTTATGTCCATTCCATTTTTTTGGAAAAAAAATTAAATCATAGTAAGCGGATGCCCCTTGAACTTCCAAATTGTCCCCCTAAACACGGCTGTATAAGCATTTTATTTACATTAAAACGATTCGTTCTATCGTATGATAAACTCATCTGCCTGGCCACATCAGATTTTTTTAAATGGCAACCCCAATCTTTTTGCTGTTTTCAGTAGAACTCGTTTATTGACTAAATGACGACGTAAAATAAATGGTACCTTACATAACCTTTTTTGAAAGAAAAATAGCAATTGTTTAAAAAATAAAAACTTTTAGTCGAAAAAATTATTCTTGAACCCAAAAAATCACAAATTTTTACGCAAGTGTTTAAATTGTTCTCTCCAGAATCTACAGCAAAGAATTCGCGCAGAATTGGCGCAAATGAATCTTGATAGTTGGAGCGCGCTGTAGACTCGTATCGGTCAATGCTAAATGGTTGGTGAAGAACAGTTTGAACATTTGCGCTGAATTTTGTGTTTTTTTGGGTTCAAATTTTGTTTTTATTTGTTAAACTAAATGTGATATTTGTACTTTCCGACTAGTACCCTAGAAGGGAAGTACATATTGTAATCGACGAAAAAAAAATTTGAGATTTCAGCGGAAATACGCGTTTTGGGGTCCCCTGAATCGATTGCAATGATTTCAGGAAAATGTATGTATGTAGGTATGTATGGCCGTGAACACGATTGCGTCCAAACGGAATAACGGATTGGATTGAAATTTGATATACTTACATCTTTAGAATTACCGGGGGACACACTGGAGTGCTTTTGGTAACAATCTGACAGCCGGAAGTGGCAAAAGATATTGTTGGAAAGTTGGGTGAGGACCACACCAGATATTTTCAAAAAAAAAAAAAAAAAAACTATTTTACATCGTCATTTAAGCAATAACGAGTTCTACTGAAAAACAGCAAAAAATGGCGTTGCCATTTTAAAAAATTAGGGATGACGTCATCGCTCCAAAGTGCGTGACGTCACCGATGAAATGTTTACTCCATAAGGCGGCTATTTAAAAGTTAAAATTGACGCATAATAAAGGAATTATCAATTTTAGCTATTGAAAAGCTAAAATTGATAATTCCTTTATTAAAAAAATAAATAAAAATGCTTTAAATTGTTCCGTCTAGTAGTTTTCTTGACATAATTCAATGTTTTGTCGTCACCGAAAGATTTCTACAACCACGATAACTGAATCTCTAAATAACAAAAGATATACACAACCAAAAAGTGTTTAATGTAGTGAATATTTAATAGTTGTATCCACAGCTTCAAAATATAATATGCATCTTGTGTTATTTCACTAGTTGATCGATTGCACTCAACTCTACTCATCAGATAATGGAATGGGCAAAAAACATGTACGTATACGTCTTTGTTAGATGTTGATGGTAAAGGTACACTCATTTCAACACACAATGGATAATTATCTCCTACTGTTAATTAATTCAATACCCCGAGTGGTGTTTCCATTTCACATAGTCGTGTGATAAGCAGATAAAATATTTTCATTTACCGCTAGTAGTTAAATGTACCCACTACAAAAGGTGTTCGTTCTATCACCTACAGTTTTTAGGATAATTTTGATTAATTTTTAAGTGAAATATTTAGTGACGATTGTCTCTTTACTGTAAATTTAAAATATAACGAACTTATACAACAAGAACTCCCAAACAAATCCAAAACCAAATTAACAATAAAATATGAAATATCGTTTTCTTTCATGTTTCTATAGGCAGCAGATTGAAGTTGTCTAAAATGATGATGTCAGGTTTCTTTATAGAGGCCCTGAGCAGTACTGGTAATGCGATTGGAAATCGGCAAGCGATATACAGCGAGTCGGAGCCACTCTCTTCTGTGAAAGCGACTTTCTTACGCAAAGTTCGAACCAAGTCGCAACAGCCTCTCTCCGCAATCAATTACGGGCAATCGGTAGCACGTAATCTCTCCCTCTCTCTCTCTCTCTATCTCTCCGGTCTGTAGTGGATTACATTTCAACCAGCTTTTAGCGGTTCACTTGATAATATTCGTAACGTTTACAATTCCAAGAAAAGCCAGTTTTCTTTGTAAGTACTTACGTTCTTTTGTCGGATCAATTTTCAATGATTTCAGTTTTCATAAGCAATATTTTACATTTCTTTTCTCTCTGTGACAAATAAGTATAAAAAAACACGAATTAAACTGTTTAAACACAAAAACTGACTGCTAGTTTTTCTTTTAGCGTTTTGCGGTTACCGCACGGATATCCGCACTGTCCGAAAGGGTCCAAAGCGTAATACCAACCGCGGTTGGTGCAGTTAAAATGTCAAGAGTAAGCTCTCGTCTATGGAACGGACATACGGCCGCTTGCACCGTGACGGCGAACACAATAAAGAATTACGGACGGTTTCCCATGCCGCTGGTCACAAATTGGACGTTGTTTACCCCTCGCCCCGCGACATCCCTTGCCGTATCCAAACGACCGACGAACGCATGCCCGCAGAAAGAGAAACACGTCAATCGGGGGACTTCATCTTCATTTTAATTGTGATTTGCATACAAAGGAGACCCGATGTATGTATTCTCGGAGCCCTCTCTTCGATAGCATCGCTGATCGTGTATGTATCGTCCTTTTGACGGAATACGAGATTGAGGTTATGTTGAACAGGTGTTTTAGCAGGGGTTTCTCTGCTAAAACACTTGAATGATGGAACTAAAGAATAAATGAATAACGAAACTTATACATATTTATACATATTTACAAAACTTAGCTGATGAAACCACAATATTGCTTTTTGTGTATTAAATCTAATATTTAGTATTAATACACAATATCCCACATTAATAAATCATCGGCAAACCAAATACCCTGACCGCAGAGTGTCCAGGACCGGGGACACCTACCTCTAACGCTGCGGCACCGCTAATACAGCGGGGTCCGCCAGTTAATCATCTGTTCCGACAGTGGCGACGCCTGCAACACCCGGTGATAATAAATCCTCCTTAATAACGGCAATTAGCGCGTTGCTCGGCCGCTATCTGTACGTTAAACGTCAACACACGGTGCGTCAACGGGAAACCACCTAGATGGCGCGACGATCGTCGTCATCGTCTCGCAACAGGACCGACCGACGACGGCGACGCCTTCGGAACGGCATCCGCGCGCCCGCATACAGAAATAGAAAATTCCGCGCGATTTTATGATGGTTTGCGAGGACTCCATTCATCATCTGGGAAGAGAGAGATTCACAGATTTATTCTGACCGCATTATTTGAGACAAATACCGTAAACAAGTGTTTGGTTTATGTTCTTCAATAAAAGAACAAAACATATCTTGTTGCAATTTGTAGTACATAACCTCTAATACGATTATTATCAACCGCGAATACTCCGTGGGCGCACACAACCTCCACAGGTGTCGAAAGAACCACAGCACGTTCTCGAACAAAAAACCTAATAATTGATATCCGCGTCGTGACTCGCGATACACATCTACGGCGCACCGCGTGTATTTTCGGCGTTTTTACCGAACACGGACGGCCGCGCCGGCTGCAAGAAAGGAGGAACTCTTTCGCGCACACACACACAGGCCGCAAACGACAAGACGCCGATGACAAAGGCCTTCTTTCTTCTCTCTTCTGTACACCGGTAGCCAGGTGTTCCGCAACGGCGTGACCTTGGTCCGTAACCGTTTATCCGAGAGCTCTTGATCGGATGAATCGTGTCGATGTTACCGGGTGGAAGAAGTAAGCTCCTAACAAGATAAAGGTATATAACGGCGAGGAAACTGTGGTCCCCGAATGATTTTATGGCTTGTTATTGCGTTTTGTACCGTAACAAACAAGCCTAAAACCATTTCGTGGGAGGTTTAGGCCGAGGTGACGTCATTATGTAATTTGGAGATCAGGTATTAAATCTGACAGATGGAAGTGGGTGTTGAATGGTTACTTCTTGGGATTTTATTGGCGTTAGTTGTCCAACAGATTTTTTGTGGTTTTTCTTAATGTATTTTTCAGGTTATCACTAGTCAACAGTCAAAATGTACATTGGATGCGATTATTTTTTTTATATATACTAAGGCCCTCTAAACTCAAAAATCGCATAAAAAAATTTTTTAATGGATACGTTTTCGAGTTACAATTTTTTTTCTTTTTTTTTTGTTTTTTTGCGGAGGTAGTTCGACTATTTGGAGCATATCTCGAGTTAGGAACGTCCGATCTGGTCGCCCGGTACATAAAATTGAAGCTAATTGTATCACCAACAATTGTCACTGATATAGTTTTTCAATCGCTTCAGTGGTTTTAGCGCAATAGGCCACGATATTATAAAAATTTGGCCAAAATGAAAATGGAACATTTACTCTATCACCTGTGAAAAGTAGAAATCGTGGAAATATAGTTAGTTTAATATTTTTTGCGTAGAGTTTGAACTTTTACGAAGAGAACAAGGTATTTACGATTAAAATCTATGCAAAAATAGCGAAGTTATGGTCATTTAAGATTGATAGGTACCAAACTACCAGAATTCTACTTTTTCTCTGTTTACAAGTTTAATTCATTGTGCTTAGTTTTAATGTGATGTTTTCAATATAAAGGAGATTAGAAGTGAGTTTGATTGCTGCTTCGCCTTATATTCTTGTCGAAATCTGTTTTTCTTATGAGGAACCAGATATAGTTGCCCATCATTTTTTCAATCCAAAATCCCTGGTAGCGCCGCTCAATAGTCTTCATTTCCTAGTGAAACCTCTCACCATGCTCGTCACTGACGTCACCAAGATTCTCAGGATGAAATCTTCTCAACTGCTAGCTCCAGGTGTATACCGTATCCCATGTGCTTGTGGCAGTGTCTACATTGATGAGATAAAGCGCTCTGTCAGTGTTGGGGTTTCAGAACATGAACGTTGTACAAGGCTGCGCCAGATCACCAGTTCAGCGCTTGCTGAGCACAGACACAACAATTCTTCTCGACCAAACAAAAATCATCTCCCGGGAATCACGTTATTATCCTCGTAGAATCCGCGAAGCGATCGAAATCTTTAAAGATCCCTCCAATCTCAATCGAGATGACGGTTGGCATTTGCATCATAGCTGGAAACCACTTTTACGACCACCACAGCCAATCACAGCTACCCCAAACCGCCCTCCCAACCAATAGTTGTTTGACTACCTGCGCAGGCATCTGCGCCAGGTACATATAACGTCGATAGAAACACGTACTGACATATCTGAATATCATTTTTTGGTGAGATACGCCACTACGTGTTTTGAGCGACGATAAATACCCTCACCCTTCCACACACGTTCATTCTCTCCGTCCTGAAGATGCCTCTTGCAACAGAGTGCGAAACGTTGACTAAAAGATGCGCACGTTGGTGTGAATCACGTGACGTACTCGTCTTCCGAATGGATCCGACCTCTACCATGCATTTAAACTGCTATAAATGACGAAAAATACAAAATAGAGAAAAGGCCGAATTTTGGTAGTTTCGTACCCATTGGTCATAATTGATCATAACTTCGGTATTTTTTCATAGATTTTCATCGTAAATACCTTGTTCTCTTCGTAAAAGGGCAAACTCTACGTAAAAAATAAGAAACTGAGCATATTTTTACTATTTCTACCTTTCCCTGGCGGTTACATGAATGTTCGATTTTCATTTATACTAAAAAAATTTCAAATTATGGTCAATTGCACTGAAACCACTGAAGCGATTGTAAAACAATATTAATAACATTTATTGGTGATTCAATTGGCTTTAATTTGATGTACCGAACGACAAGATTTGATGTTCCGAACTCGAGATATGCTCCAAATAGTCGAACTACCTCCAAAAAAATTAACAAAAAAAAAGAAAAATTCATAACTCGAAAGCGTATCCATTCAAAAAATTTTTAATGCGATTTTTGAGTTTAGCGGGCCATGGTATCTAAGAAAAAAATAGTGGCATCTAATGTACATTTTTTTTATTATTTTGTTGACTAGTGTTATCAATGCACTTTTTATTGCCTTGTTCGTTGTTATGCTTGATACAACACTGAGAAAGGCACACCACAACATTTATAACTATTTTAATTAAATTAAATGTTTAAGTGCTTTTTTTCACGCCGAGAATAGTTAATCCTGAAAATTGTAACCTTTGTATGCTCTGTCGAGAAGACGATACGATGCCGATAAAAAATATGATCGCGTGACTGGTTGTAAGTCATCGTTTTAATGGGCACAAAACATTAGATTTATCGCGCGAAAGTTACAAAACGGACCGTCCGTCTGCCACCATCAGGAGGAGCGTTCAGTTCCAATGCAGGAAATTAGCAATTATATACAGGGAATTTATTACCTAATAGCCCTATCGCATAATCCCAACAAACTGCCACTTATCTTACACCAAATCATTTAGCGTTCACGCTTACACAGTTTTACTTATTAGAAATTACGCGCCCAATAATACATATATGTACAAATAAATTTTCCATTTTTTGTTTGGTATCTTGAATATATGTGATATTAGAATAATTGTAAATAAAATACGTCATAACGTTTTATATGAAGATCAAAAAGACCTACTCAGTGGTATGATATGTATAACTGATATGCATGAGTCTGTAGAAACACATCGTATGTTGATCAAACTGCGCTTAATCACGAGAGGACGCCATTAGGGCGCTTAGCAAAAGCTGCCGACAAAGCTGCTCTCTCTGTAGTCGAGTTCGTATCCCGAATCAATACGCTCTGGACACCGTGAATTAATTGAAACAGCCAACAGTTGTCACGTGACGGGATGCCTGAAGGATATACAGAGAGAAAAGAAATGTAAAACCAAATACATATGCATTTCTTTGTAGGTACATATTTTATTTGAAATATTTCTTAAGTAAAAAGAAATAGTTTTCACTGAACAAAAAAAAATATCTGGGGTGGCCCTCACCCAACTTTCCGACTACATTGTTGGCACAATTACATACATATTTAAAGTCACTGGAGGATGAGCTGTTATCAGTTTGGTCAAAATTGGATAAATTCCTAACAAAATGTATGTAACATTTGCCACCTCCGGTTGTCAGATTGTGGCAAAAACAATCCAGTTCATTCTATGGCAATTCAAAATGCGTATACCAAATTTCAGCCTGATCCGTTGTACCGTTTGGACGCTATCGTGTTCACAGACATACCCACATATAACAAGAAAAAGACAATTATCACGCACATATTCGACACAGCTAAATTAGGTAATTAATCTTCACAGTTACTACTTTCTATCTGTAATCAGGCGTACAGGCAACATCTTTTCAATCAAACCAAGGTGTATTCAATTACCTATCATCAGCATCGTAAACTCTTCCACTCGAACAGTTCGCTGTTAAAACTGTTAGCGAGTTCAATTGCTTGGTTAATAGCTTAAGTAGGGCAAGATAAATCCTCTTATGTTCACCACTCTTTGCATTAAAACCTGTGCCGGTAACGGTAAATAAACGCGTTCATTAGTGTGGCGTCAGCCATTTGTCGGCATGATCAGGTCAGAGTTTATGGTGAAAGTCAGGCTTTTTCCGAGTTATATCTTTCACCATTTGATATTGAGGATTTAATTTAATTTAATTTTAAAATTCATTCAAAGCCAGTGTTTTAACTTTAGCCATGCATCAAAAGACATTACATTGCCAACTAATTTCGCTCTATCACTAAGAAGGAAAAATACAAGAAACGGGTCACGTCTTCGTTAAATGTAATGAAAACGTATTGAGCGGTGCTGAGCAAAAAAGTATTAGCAATTAGTCGTAGTTGGCAACGAACAGTCACTCATGTCGACAATGAAGGCGAAATTTTTCAAGTCGACCGAACCAAGCTAAACAACAGGAATGAAAAAACTTGTCCTCGACTACTACCTCGACGAAAAAAACTAACAGTTGAATAATGAGGATAATAATTCACAGGTTCGTTAAACTTGCTAGGCTAGCGACCCACGATTTATTTTGCGAATTGTGTTCGGTATTCGGACGTCACATATTTGTATATCTATTTTATATAGGTAATATTATACACACCTTTAAAAATGCCATTAGTACTTTACTTTGTTAAGAATAAACATTCTAAAGATTTGTCAAATTAAAATTAAACGAGCTTTTTATCTCTCTTAATAAGTGAGTTCCTTAATAAGTAAGCTTCTAAATTGTATCACGCGGTATGGGTAGGCGAGATTTCTATCATCAGTTTAGCTAAGTGATCGTTATAAATTAGTTTTTTATATATCACGATCCTCTCTCTCTCGACGCCGCGCCGCGTTCCTATTAGCGGTTAAGTATTGAAAAGTAATCGACAAAATTGGCCTGGCCGCTATAAATATAGATTAAGATACAGGCTAGACGTGTGGATGCAGTGCGAGCGGTTGTCAAACAACTTCGTTACTTCTACTAACAACGTGTAAACACTAATTAATGAACTTTGCTAGTAAGGTAATTAATTCCTCCATAAAACTCGTTCAAATTAAAATTGTGTTCCAAAAATGTACGCTTACGAAAAACTATTTTCATAAATTGAATATGGGTAGTCTTTTGCTGAAATATTGTTATAATTAAAAATTAACGTAATTAAATAATATGATTTAATAAGAAAAAAAAAATCGATTGTCCTAAATTAACATAAGTTACCTACATACCTGCCTAAAGGCAGGTATGTGTAGAACATTTTAGAAGAAGCTTAACAAGTAAAACCCTTTTAGAACTTTCCGAAGAGCCAAGTGACGCAATGAAAATCCTCTTGACGCAAATGATTTGATATAAAAATTAAAGAGATAAAATATCATGGATCTATTTCATTACATACCCGTCAAAATTTATTTTTTACATACAACGATTAACGAATGAAATTCTGAATAAAAATTTAGAATTACCAGAGTACGAACTGTTTTCTTTCTTCTAAAAATCTGACAAGCGGCAGTGTCAAATGTTACCAGCAATTTCTTGGGATTCAACCGATTTTTGACCAAACTGATAACACTAGTCAACCATGGTTTTTGCTCTGGAATAAGACATATATTTTGGGTTCTATTAGTAAGAATATCCTTAAAAAATTCCGATTGGGATAATATGATATGTTGAAAAATATGTGTTGAGTTAATTGGCATTTTGTGTGACACACAAGATTTGCCTTACAGATATACCAATGAACAGTACAATTTTCAATTATTGTAAAGATGTCTCCAAATTCGGCAATCAACTTAATAAGAATTGACTGCTACAAAGCCATTTTTAAAATTTAAAAATTAAAAAATTACTCCAGATATATGTAAATAAACCTAAAAGATACATGCAAGGCGTTACACAAAATTTTTTGTTTCATTTGTGAGTGGGACAGCAGTGCTCGAGGCAGACAATACATACACAAATATCTGGGGTGGCCCCCACCCAACTTTCCGACTATACCGCTGGCACAATAAAGTGTCTCAACACTTTTGCAATAATTTTGTGAAGCCAGAGCTAATCTGGACCCTACCTAACGTCAGTTTCTGTGACATAATAACATTTGTCACTCTGACATTTAATGTTATGTGGTGTTAGTGACACTGACGTTTGTCAAAATCTGACAATTGGCAACACAGCAACGAAGGCTGTGGATTCTGTCAAGCCGCTTCTATAAAACCTTGTAGCACCTAAACCGTTCATCCCATTGATCTGCAAATTTGTATATATAATATTTAAAGTCACTGGAGGATGAGTTTGTATGAATTTGATCTCAATCAGATGAGTCCCTCAGAAGACGTATGTAACATTTAAGAATTGACTACGTACTCAGTACGAAAAGTGTGTCCAATCTTATGTCGAATCTCGTGTCCAAACCAGAGAATATTTTATTGCCACCCCTTCATATAAAATTGGGCTTGATGAAAAATTGATGAAAAAAAAAAGGTTTTCAATATCTTAAAAGTATATTTCCAAGATTCCAAGAGGAATTTTTGTGGGGCCAGACGTAAGAAGGGTTATGAACCATCAAAATTTTGTCACCAAATGAATTCATTAGAAAAAATGCATGGCTTTCATTTGATAAAGTTGTGAAAATGTTTTTGGGTAACACCAAATTACCTGACTACGAACAACTCATATAAAATCTTCTGACTGATTTTCAGGTTTTAGGTTGTAACATGTCTCTGAAATTTCATTTTCTGCCTTCCCACTTCGAATTCTTCCCTCCCACTTTAGGTGCAGTTAGTGATGAACATGGGGAGAGATTTCATCAAGATATAATGACTATGGAAAAAGGGTATCTATACTCCTAGCATGCTAGGAGACTATTGCTGGATATGTTTACGTGATAATCCGAACTACCATTATAATAAAAAAGAAAAAAATACAAGATCGTATAAATTAAAGGAAAAAGTAAAGTAATATTTAATACATTTTTTGTAAAATATTTTGTTTTGTTTTTCTCTTAACCTGGACCTGACCGATTTTTTTAGTCTTCATATTCTGATTGTACACTATCATATCAATAAGAAAAATATAGTTTGGTTTCGGAGCAAAAAAAAAGTATCAAAATAGTTGACTAGTGTAATCCGTTTATCCTCCGGTGACTAAACATGTATGTACCTATGTACAATTGTACATTGTACACCAATTTAGAGATGAATGGGATGAACAGTTTCGGCCGAGGTATAGTAGAGAGAAGCTTTGAGCGTCGATACTAGTTTCGACACTAGCGGCGCTGTAAAAGCCGAACCATTGTTTTAAGTTGGATGCAATATAGCCGGGTGTTGGTCAAAGCTGTCGTACTAGCGGTGACCCAAGATCTGTTGGTTTTAGATAGCACTCGGAAATCTTCGATAGAAATTAACATTTCAAGAAAGTTAATGAGTAGATGCTGTATTATTTTCTTTTTGTAAAATGTAGACATTACACATTTTACTAGTTTTAGGTGCAATTTTATACAAAATATCAATAGAAATAACAGAGTGGCTGGCGGAGTAAACTTAGTATGGATGCAAAACTTGAACCATTACCTCCAAAATCCTTGCCAATACAACCTTGTCTTTCGGCGTGCTAGCAGAATGAAAGAAAAACAAGCAAAAAAACTCAAAAAATAATTGGCTGCTGTTGCTGCTAGCAGCACCAGCAACCAGCGGCTAGTAAAACAGCCTAGTGTGACCGCGGCATTAGTGTCGACGCCAGTATCCATGCTAGTATGAATGCTCCAGTATAACCTCGACCTTAGGCGCTACAAGCGTTCATAGGACCAGCCTGACAATAATTTTTACAAGTTATTATTTTGCGAACAGGTGCGTAAACATTAAAAATTCAATTTATTTTAAAACAAAACTACCTTATCGTCAATGTTAAGCTGTAACATTATTAAATGCCAGGGTACTATAATCAGATCTACCAGAAAACTGTCCAGATAATAATATTTATATTTCTGTTACTAATTGCGTTTTTACTTGTTGTATTAGGCCTTATGGTTGGTACATGAATGTCGTTTTTTTACACTGCATATCGAATATGTAAAACAACAAAAATATTCTGTCTTGCTACGAAAACCATAAGTATGTACTTGTTACTTACCTTTGTTTAGTACATACTGTGCATTATGTACTGAAAATATCCTTTTATAAACATTTCTTATCAATATAAGAGTTTTCAGATTTAATGGCATATATATTATTCGGACTTTTTACTTTCCGATTAGTACCCTATAAGAAAAGTATTGCAATCGACAGAAAAAAATAGATTACAGCGGAAACACGAGTTTTGGTGTTGTATATGAACAGGTATACAGGTACAGGTACAGGTATACATATTTAGAACTGCCAGTGGATAAAATGGATTGCTTTTGGTGACAATATGACAACCAAAAGTGGCAAATGTTTCATCCTCCAGTGAATTTAAACATGTATACCAATTTACAGATCAGTGGAATTAAAGGCTTAGGCGCTATAAACATTTATAGAACCTGTCTTACAGAATTTACAGCTTTAAGCGCTTTGGTTGCGAATTGGCTAATTCTGTTAAACGTCAGTGGCCACTCCTATTAGGTTGGGATGCAGAGTACCTGTAGATTTGCTAAACTTAAGAATTGCAGAAGTGTTGGCAAGTAATAACACTTTAATGTATCAAAGAGGTGTTTTTATTTCTGCTTTTCTTTTCATTTGATTTAGCAACTAAAACGATGTTTTTAACATCTTTTTAGACTAGAAATGGTAGTAGATTCTTGGTACCTAATAAAATCACAGACACGAACACATAATTTATTATTGTTTTTAAGTTGGTTGGCACAAAATAGCACCTTCGATCGCACATAATTAATAATAATATGCTATCGAAAAGTTTTTAAAAATTCAAAAGGTCACAGTGTTTACAAAGCAATAAGAAAAATACAGAGATCGCATGAACAGAAATTTGTCAACCTGTCTCAAAAATAAAAACATTTAAAAGCAATTTAACACCTTTTACTATCAAAGTAAACGCTATTTTTCAAACAATCAACTCAATTCCACGAAATCCCCAGTCATTTGTACATTTCGCGGTTACACTCGCGGTTGAATTCCGCGAAATTTTCCAACAAACCGCTGAAAACGGCGCGCATTTTGTTTCCCAACAATTGCGGCAAAGTCCGGCTCGAATACTCCAATAAACAAACAATTCCAGTTTCAAAGCGCCGTAGGAAAAAAACCAATGTCGGTATGATGATCCGGCAGGCCCCGGCCGTGGAGAACGGTAGCAAGCTACATGTTCAAGAGGCTCGGTCCGCGGTGATATAGCGCGCGTCGCAATACCGCGAGTTCTAGATCGCCGCGTAGTAAGCGATCGCGTTTGCGGTGTTTTGTTTTTCGCGTAGAGACGGAGTTGTAGTTTACACGTGTGACCTTTCGCGTTTCCCGCGGTCGCGCATAATTACCAAAGTGAACGAAAACGCCTAGCTGTACTAGTACTAGTACCTACTACCTAGTACCTTCCATGATCACGGCCATTTTAGCAACAGTACTATTTCAGAGACTTTGGGATTTGCTTCAGGGATTTTATCGGAATAAATTCTATCGAGGAAATTGGCAAGAAAACGATTTTATACTGGAAATTTGTTGGTTACTTTATTACGACTTATATTTGCTACTTTTCCTGTCAGTAATGTTATTTATATTGATTTTATGTATTGCGTATTGATGTTTTACATGCTAGATGGATTTTTAGAGTACTTTTAGAGGATTTTTAGATAAAAGACTTGTTTTGAAAGCTAATATAGTTAACTAACGTCAAATAAAGATAGACACGGTCTACTAGTAACTTTCCTAACTTCAATATTTATCAATAAATAATTACTTTTTGCACAATTTCTTTTTGTTTATGAAACCAATATACAAAATTTGTTTTAAAATACTCGAAAATGTATGCTTTCGTCTTATTCAAGCACACGCAACTGTAAAACAAGTTTAGTCTAACGACTAGCTATTAATTCGAAAGATTTATTTCAAATATGGCGCCAACATGCCCCAAGCGCCCCCTAGGTCACGGTTTCATGCTTTTAGAGTGAAATAGACGATAGTTGAAGAGAGAAACGAGATATCGGGGGTCATGGAAAATAACGTTTACTGCGCTGTCTGTCTAGTCTGTGGTGGTAATAGCAACAAAACACGGGTCGACAAACATCGATTTTTTGGATCGAAAATTGTTTTTAAGGCAGTTTTTTTTGCTCAACACTTTTTCCGAAGGGTATTTAGAGATATCTTATGGTAAGACATGAGAGCGAGCGGCTTTTATAAGGTCGGCAGGAACGGATAAAAAATGTAAAGTTTTGACGTTTATCGTTCAGTTCGACGGAATTTCTAGACGTCACGTGACATTTTCTCGAGGTTTGCCTTCACTCGACCATGTGAAAAAACGTGATTTTTTTCAAAATTGACGCATTTAATTTACAAAATATCGCGCAGTCCACGCGGAATTGTGCCCTTTTTTCAATTCGAGCGTCAAAAGTAATATCGAAAAGCCCAATTTTGCAGCTACTCGATCGCAAATGTCGGCCAAAATGGGCGATTCCGTTGAACGCGCCCTACACTTGAAAGTTCGTAATTAGTATAGGTAGAAAAAAAACCGAACAAATTGTATGATTTCAGAACTATATTCTTTGGCAAAAGGTGATATCTACTAAATTTCGAGGACGTTTCTATTCATTTTATTTTCAATCCAAATTATAACAGCTGTGTGAAGTTAGCAACAAAAGCCAGCAACAAAATTTTTTTTCATCCGATTGCAATGAACTATACACCGTTGGAAAGCCCATGACGAGCTGAGTCTACCATAGTTATTGCAACGAGATCAATTAATAACTACTACCTAAAAAATTAAAAAGAAAGTCAAAATTTCAATGAATTTCCATATCTTTAGAACCGCATATCTTCGCCAATACTTCATTATACTTATTAAGTGTAACACCAATCGAAAGCGCAATCTTCGGTTATACTACCATAGTTATTGCAACCCAAAATTTTGCTGATTAGTGCCTCAAATAAATTAATCAAATATGAGTATTTTTAACATCCGGGTACCATATGTAGTCCCACCTAAATTAAGTTAAACAAACGTATTCGCTTTGTGTGATCATATCGGTAAATACATCAAAAGACAGCTGAGACCTGCCTTTGCCCATCATAGTTAGTGCAGAACAAAATTATAACAATTAGCGGGTGAAATAAATTAGTGAATTCCAGACACTTTTTCCATCGGCTGTTGGTCGACGGCGAACAGCGCTATGTAAATCCTTTTGTGCAAACTTTTTGCAAGATTAAATCTTATCGATATATACATCAAAAGATAGCTGAAACTTCCACCTACCTACCATAGTTATTGCAACGCAAATTTTTAACAATTAGCGGGTGAAATAAATTAGTGAATTCCAGACACTTTTTCCATCGGCTATTGGTCGACGGCGAACAGCGCTATGTAAATCCTTTTGTGCAAACTTTTTGCAAGATTAAATCTTATCGATATATACATCAAAAGATAGCTAAAACTTCCACCTACCTACCGTAGTTATTGCAACGCAAATTTTTAATAATTAGTGGGTGAAATAAATTAATGAATTCAAGGCACTTTTTCCATCGGCTATTGGTCGACGGCGAGCAGTACTATGTAAATCCTTTTGTGCAAACTTTTTGCAAGATTAAATCTTATCGATATATACATCAAAAGATAGTTGAAACTTCCACCTACCTACCATAGTTATTGCAACGCAAATTTTTAACAATTAGCGGGTGAAATAAATTAATGAATTCCAGACACTTTTTCCATCGGCTATTGGTCGACGGCGAACAGCGCTATGTAAATCCTTTTGTGCAAACTTTTTGCAAGATTAAATCTTATCGATATATACATCAAAAGATAGTTGAAACTTCCACCTACCTACCATAGTTATTGCAACGCAAATTTTTAACAATTAGCGGGTGAAATAAATTAATGAATTCCAGCCACTTTTTCCATCGGCTATTGGTCGACGGCGAACAGCGCTATATAAATCCTTTTGTGCAAACTTTTTGCAAGATTAAATCTTATCGATATATACATCAAAAGATAGCTGAAACTTCCACCTACCTACCATAGTTATTGCAACGCACATTTTTAACAATTGGTGGGTGAAATAAATTAATGAATTCCAGGCACTTTTTTTATCGGTAATTGGTCGACGGGGACGAAAAATATCAATTTTCTCAGGATGCGCTGGCTAATGCGTGATTCCCGTCAAGGCAGAGTCGGTTCGAGTCGTGACAATGTTTTTTTTTGTTTCAATTATTAAAATGAAAATCGCATTTCTAAATTTCGCCTTAAGCTTTTGTTATCGAAATCTTGGATGACATATTGATATTATTGATACACTTTTTTGTTATATACACGTCTCCTCTTTCATATCTTGTTTTAGATAAATTTATGTAAACATTTTTTTAAGTTCTCCTGCTGCCGTATATATAAAAATATAAAATTTGTCGATTTATAGTACTGTTTACTGTCGTCCAATAGCTGATCAAAAAAGTGCCTGGAATTCATCAATTTATTTCACCCACTAAATTGTTAAAAAATTGCCCTGCCATAACTACCGTAGGTAGATTAAACTTTCAGCTATCTCGTGATTTAGATAGCACCGTTGGCCGTCGCCATATAGCCGAATTGGCTATAGGAATTCTTTAATTTATTTCACCCACTAATTGTTATAAATTTGCCCTGCAATAACTATGGTAGGTAGATGGAAGTCTCAGCTATCTTTTGATGTATATATCGATAAGATTTGATTTTGCAAAAAGCTTGCACAAAAGGATTTACATAGCGCTGTTCGCCGTCGACCAATTGCCGATGGAAAAACTGACCGGAATTCATTAATTCATTTCATCCACTAATTGTTAAAAATTTGCGTTGCAATAACTATGGTGGGTAGATGGAAGTCTCAGCTATCTTTTGATGTATATATCGATACGATTTGATTTTGCAAAAAGTTTGCACAAAAGGATTTACATAGCACTGTTCGCCGTCGACCAATAGCCGATGGAAAAACTGACCGGAATGCATTAATTCATTTCATCCACTAATTGTTAAAAATTTGCGTTGCAATAACTATGGCAGGTAGGTGGAAGTCTCAGCTATCTCTTGATGTATATATCGATAAGATTTGATTTTGCAAAAAGTTTGCACAAAAGGATTTACATAGCGCTGTTCGCCGTCGAACAATAGCCGATGGAAAAACTGACCGGAATGCATTAATTCATTTCATCCACTAATTGTTAAAAATTTGCGTTGCAATAACTATGGTAGGTAGGTGGAAGTCTCAGCTATCTTTTGATGTATATATCGATAAGATTTAATCTTGCAAAAAGTTTGCACAAAAGGATTTACATAGTACTGTTCGCCGTCGACCAATACCCGATGGAAAAAGTGCCTTGAATTCATTAATTTATTTCACCCACTAATTATTAAAAATTTGCGTTGCAATAACTATGGTAGGTAGGTGGAAGTTTCAGCTATCTTTTGATGTATATAACGATAAGATTTAATCTTGCAAAAAGTTTGCACAAAAGGATTTACATAGCGCTGTTCGCCGTCGACCAATAGCCGATGGAAAAAGTGTCTGGAATTCACTAATTTATTTCACCCGCTAATTGTTAAAAATTTGCGTTGCAATAACTATGGTAGGTAGGTGGAAGTCTCAGCTATCTTTTGATGTATATATCGATAAGATTTAATCTTGCAAAAAGTTTGCACAAAAGGATTTACATAGCGCTGTTCGCCGTCGACCAACTGCCGATGGCAAAAGTGTCTGGAATTCACTAATTTATTTCACCCGCTAATTGTTATAATTTTGTTCTGCACTAACTATGATGGGTAAAGGCAGGTCTCAGCTGTCTTTTGATGTATTTATCGATATGATCACACAAAGCGAATACGTTTGTTTAACTTAATTTAGGTGGGACTACATATGGTACCCGGATGTTAAAAATACTCATATTTGATTAATTTATTTGAGGCACTAATCAGCAAAATTTTGGGTTGCAATAACTATGGTAGTATAACCGAAGGTTGCGCTTTCGATTGGTGTTACACTTAATAAGTATAATGAAGTATTGGCGAAGATATGCGGTTCTAAAGATATGGAAATTCATTGAAATTTTGACTTTCTTTTTAATTTTTTAGGTAGTAGTTATTAATTGATCTCGTTGCAATAACTATGGTAGACTCAGCTCGTCATGGGCTTTCCAACGGTGTATAGTTCATTGCAATCGGATGAAAAAAAATTTTGTTGCTGGCTTTTGTTGCTAACTTCACACAGCTAATTATAACATCATTAGTATTACTTTAACAATTTTTACAATTTGTCCTGTTATTTGTGCGGATGTATGTGGATCGATCCAAGGACATAGGCATTAAATAATATATTAGCAAGGCTTCATGAAGTATTTTCCATGATCGATATTAACAAGGCAAGATGTGAGAACTACAGTAAGTACACACGCGTGAATCTTTCATATCAAAGCAATAAAAACCAACAAAAAGTGCCAAGTCAAGGAAGAAAAGCAAAAAAATAGACGTGATAAGTGAACCAGACCACTTATTAATTTTTTCAACGTTGAACTAACCCCTCCGGTTCTAAAATTGGGCGTTTCTCGAACAAAAACCTTCCAACCACCAACGCATTCTCGGAAATGACCGCAAATATATACGAATTAAATCGAAATTACTTACGTAACATCGACAACTGACAGGCAGCTATATAATAATAATACAATCGACGATAGAAGTTAATACATAATTAGCAGACAGATGTCGCTGGCGTTGTTGCGAGTCTGTTTATCGTTTCGGACGCACCAGTTGGGTATACTTAATTATAGATATATAGGAGGAGGTACCCTGGGCCCTACAGGCCGCCAGCACCTGCCCTATTCGATACACCTTGTCCCTGTCCGTCCCTTTATATAAATTTTGAAGAATGAGACTCGTGCTGCCCGGAGAAAACATTTGGACCGTGTCAAACCCACACAAATTGTGGACAAATGACGTTATATTATGTTCGGTTGAAAAGAAGTTTCGAGAGACATTGCCTTGAGGAAATAATCTGATCATCGATATAGAAATGTTTAATGGAGTGTAAGGCCGGGTGTATTATAAAGGTTCTAGAAGATCTTTGGGTACAAACTATAACCAGTAAATTAAGTGATTAATATTTACTGCTCTACATACATTGTCTGTGTAAAACGGAAAACTACGTAAAACAAGAACTTCTGAACCACGGAACCATAAAAGTATATTCAAAAAGCTTCAATACAGACCGCTGGAGCTTAGGAAAACTAATAACAACCAATAAAATAAATACTCTACGTGTTGAAGCGAGATAAACTCCGTTCTAAACGTTTGTTATATTTTAACGTGTAATCCGAAACGTTGTAAACATAAATTTACCACTCACCAACCCGATCTCTCGACGTAACGCCATAACGGCGTCTTAAACGTCTGTTATTAATTGGGAATTATGCAAATATCTAGTAGGGAGGCGGACAGACGTAGAGAGAGACACCGGAGAATAGTCTATGGCCGGAGAGAAGCCACTCGAAAGAACGTGGGCCAAACTGCATACATACAGATGGAGCCACAAGCGCGAACTGACTGAAGACGAAGTTAATGAACCGAAACGCCGTTCCGCGTTTCCTTATTATTACGATTATTATTAATAATGTCCAATGGGTATTAATAACCATCATTAATGCGACCTGTCGTGTTTATAATAAGCAAGACTCAGTTCTTTGTGGTGATTTATTAGACACGCATTCGTTAGTTAGCTATGGTTAGTTCTCGTCTTACGTGTTTTTACCTCTAAGCAGCTCTGTTCATGATCATATGTGGTTTCTTATAATTATTTATACTCTAATAAAAGCCATAACATAGGTATCTATATATGGACATTTGTGTATCGTAATAGACAAAAAACTTAAACCGGGGAGAAGATAGCCATAAAAGATATGGCTATTCAAGTAGTATACCCCAGAGTTTTGCCCACAAAAAATATCAAACGGTTTAGCAAAAAAAATTATTTAATTACCAGCGCGTCATCTAAAACAGCTCATGGTGTCCTCAAATAGAATTGCAAATAACGCCATCCGCCGATACCGTAGAACATCGGGGATAACGAATTTGGAATCTACATGAAATTCTGCATCTAGTAGTGCTATCAATACGACCCTACCCTTATGGTTACAACCCCTCTAACATAAGTAAAGCGGTAAATTGGTGTGCGGCTTATCAAGTGGGTTATAAAAATTGTTATAACAATTGCGAAAGTTGATGCATAACTTTGATTAGTACGTCAAATTGTAGCTAATTAATAGGGGTAACTACCCTGAAAGGGTTAGAGTTTTACCCACTCAATAACACCCCTTAAATGATAATAATGTTGACCTACCCCGTAACAAGAAATACGACGGCAGATCATCACCATACTGATAAAAACATTAATAACTTCTGTAAATGTTCTTGCATAACTTTGAGTCATATGTCAACTTGTAGGTAATTAATACAGCTAGCCATCTTGGTATGCTCAGAGTTATGCTCTCTCGATAACACCCTTTAAATGATCCTGATGTGCACCTAATATGCCATATGCAATGGGTCGGTCGGGAGACGACCATAAAAGATATCCATATCTTTTTTTGTTCGAATTTCTTAATGAACCATATGTCAATCAATAGAGCTATTCAAGTAGTATACCCCAGAGTTTTGCTCACAAAAAGTATCGAACGGTTTAGCAAAAAAAAAAAGATTTAATTACCAATTCGTCATCTAAAACAGCGATTTTTTTGCTATACCGTTCGATATTTTTTGTGAGTAAAACTCTAGGCTATACTACTTGAATAGCTCTATCGATTAACAAATGTTTCATTAAGAAATTCGAACAAAAAAGTTATGGATATCTTTTATGGTCGTCTCCCTACCGTCCATGATGGTTATTTAAGGGGTTTTATCGAGTGAGCATAACTCTGGGCATACCAGGATGGCTAGCCCTATTAATTACCTACAATTTGACGTATGACTTAAAGTTATGCAAGAACATTTATAGAAGTTATTAATGTTTTTATCACTGTGGCGGTGGCTTCTTTGTAATGCAGTGGGTGAACATTATAATCATTTAAGGCGTGTTATCCAGTGAGCATAAATCCGAGCTTTTCAGGGTAGTTACCCCTATTAACTACCTACAATTTGATATATGAATCAAAGTTATGCAAGACTATTTACAAAAGTTATTAATTATTTTATCTGTCTGCCATCGTATTCCTTGTTATGGGGTAGGTGAACATTATTATCATTTAAGGGGTGTTATTGAGTGGGCAAAACTCCGACCTTTTCAGGGTAGTTACCCCTATTAATTACCTACAATTTGACGTATAAATCAAAGTTATGCAAGAATATTTACAAAAGTTTTAATTATTTTATCTGTCTGCCGTCGTATTCCTTGTTATGGGGTAAGTCAACATTATTATCATTTAAGGGGTGTTATTGAGTGGGCCAAACTCCGACCTTTTCAGGGTAGTTACCCCTATTAATTACCTACAATTTGACGTATAAAGCAAAGTTATGCAAGAATATTTACAAAAGTTATTAATTATTTTATCTGTCTGTCGTCGTATTCCTTGTTATGGGGTAAGTCAACATTATTATCATTTAAGGGGTGTTATTGAGTGGGCCAAACTCCGACCTTTTCAGGGTAGTTACCCCTATTAATTACCTACAATTTGACGTACTAATCAAAGTTATGCATCAACTTTCGCAATAGTTATAAACACTTATATAAACCACTTGATAAGCCGCACACCAATTTACAGCTTTACTTATGTAAGAGGGGTTGTAACCATAAGGGTAGTGTCGTATTGATACCATTACTAGATGCAGAATTTCATGTAGATTCCGAATTTGCTATCCCCGATGTTCTACGATATCGGCGGATGGCGTTATTTGCAATTCTATTTGAGGACACCATGAGCTGTTTTATATGACGCGCTGGTAATTAAATCAATTTTTTACTAAACCGTTAGATATTTTTTGTGGGTAAAACTCTGCGGTATACTACTTGAATAGCTCTATCGATTGACATATGTCTCATTAAGAAATTCGAACAAAAAGAGTTATGGATATCTTTTATGGCTATCTTCTCCCCGGTAAAACTTAAGAGCATTTATCAATTTAGATGTTTCAGGCTTCTTTTCCACAGTGTATGTAGAAAGTGTACAAAAAAGAGATCTATCTCTAAACTTGTCATCTTGTCATAGGAAGTAAGTACCTATTGCTGGGGCACACCAGTGACAGTCTCAAGCTGCAGGGCCTTTGTTCTCGTTTTTGTTGTTTAGCTTGCGGTTGGCACACCTGCCGGTCGGAGGTCTCTACTGTTTGTAAAGCTGAACCGGCATGAGGGCGTTTATGATCGCTATTTAATGACAGTTATGTTCTACAAGGTGCCCATTTCGTCTTTTCAGTTCCACCGACTTCTGCTCAAATAAAACCCGGTCTGTAGGACATGATATCATGTAATACAAGCTCGTGAACTCGTCAAAAGAATACAACGGTTAACATTAACCAATAAAAAAGCCTTTTCCTCCACTGAATTAGGAAATAAAGCGGGTGGTCCTGTGTCTTGTTGTGATGTGACGTGTACATAAGGGGACTGAAATTAGTTTGAATTCGAGAAAATGTGCCGGAAGTAGGTCAAAGTAAAATAAACCTTAGAAAATTAATATAAAATCGGTCATGTCTGATGGCATTACGTTGAAACTAGCAAGTCTGTTAGCAATATCAATTATCATTAATTGAGCCAATTAATCGCGCATGGCGCTGTCTCTCTTTATAAGTCTAACCTACAAATAGTAAAATAAAATAAAAAGTCGTCGTTTTTCAGCATTACTCATCGATCAGAAATTTCTTACGCACTGTTATGTGTAATATTTCCTAGTGTGTAATGTTCTGTATAATATTTTCCTATAAAACTAAAATAAAACTAAAATAAAGTTTTCCGCTTCATTAGAGAAATTTTACTGTTTTTTTTTTAAAACTGAACTGTTAATAATGGAATATTTTAACTTTCTTCTTTACCGTATTCTAATCTTATACGTTGTAAGGTGTAGACTACAAATTAAGTTGTGTTACAAGTTCGTGTCAAAACGCAATATGACGTAACCCATGACGGACGGGTGTTAATTATAACAGATTGGCGTGTTACGCTAAGCGCGGGCTTTTCAAATTTATGTGCGGTGCCTGTTGATTTATGAATGGGCCGAGGAGATATTTTATTCTCGTTTAGATTTATAATGTAATAAAAAAAACCGATGCGCGCACCCCAACCTGTTTTCGGTAAGTACTTTTCAGCGTTGTTTTGAATTTTTTATTGGCTCATTTGATTTATTGTGTTTTTCTTTGGTAGATTTAATAGTTTTATAGACTTAAAAAATACCAATTATTAACATACGATTTGACCAAGAAATAAAGTTAAAAAGTATTCTTATTACTCCACTACATATATACACAACGTTATCAAACATAATCTAACTTGGTATCAACAAAACAAAACAAAACAGAATAAAATCATCTGATATACATAATCATGGTAGAGCCGTGCTGCCAGTTAAGTTTAACCACGATAATAGATAGATAACCGGCACTTCCCACGCGCGTTTGCGGCGGCCGGTTCGGCGCGAACACACCAATACATATTAAGCCGTTTAATATGTCTGTGTGGACTTGTTGCGTGTTTCGAATTGAATACATGGTACCGAAAAGTACCGAAGGCGGCATTTCTAAAGATTTGTCATGACAGGCTACGCTTACGGTGTGCACGAAGCTTTATAAGGCGAGTTTACACTGAAGGTGTTAGGATGTTATAAAATTCAGGTTGCGATTTTTTTTAAGTTGAATATTTTATTATGCACCGGTGTATTCGAAGCGTCGGGAGTTTAAATATCGATAAGATAATCAAATTGACGCTCGTTTTCCATAAATAGGCTTATCAGGTGTTGTAAAAAAGTTATCTGGGAAGGTATGATACCACGATTACACGTAGTCACTCACCGGCGTAAAAGAAAGGGCCTTCGGGTATGTTGATGACTTACCTGAAATGAAAAAAGTAACAAGTTAGAATTAAATAAGATTTTAACAATTAATAAAATATTATTATTATTATTAAAAAATATACCATTTACATTATATAACGAATATTTAAACTGGCCATAATAAATCAACTGGCCCATAAACCAAAACTGTTTACAGGCCCTTTAAAACACCGGGAAACGATGATTCGCCTGAAAACGCGCGTTCAACCTCTCCGTTTGGTCGCCGCGCCGCACGAGTTGCAAATTGCCACGTGTTTATGCAAAATACCTTGAACTCGGGCCTCTGCGAAGCTCGCTCTTCCCACAACTCGCCATAATTCGGCCTCTACCACGACGACAGCGAAGACCGACAACGACACCAGAATCTGCCAGAATCAAGAGCGCGCATTGTATTCAAAAGCGAGAACCGTGAATGCGTCCCAACTATGAATACGGAATGCGCATCTGGCGCCGCGTGTGCGAATTATTTAATAAAGAGGAACCCGACACAGATTATAGACGAGGTCTTTGCGAGCATTTGATAGTGATGGATCTTTTCGAGATTATTAATATACAATGTTGTGCGAAATTAACTTGCAGATCTTTTTTACTATTTGATTATTATTAAAATGACAAATATCAAAAGTAAAACTGATTTCTGTGTTTTTATTGATTAAATAAGTCTCTACGTCTCTAATCTCTAGAAAAATGCGTTTGCCACTTACGGTTGTCCAACAACAATCCAAAAATGTTGTTATGACCAATAACAATCCAGTTCGTCCCCTGGTAATTCTAAAGAAGCATACCAAATTTCAGCCAGATCTGTGGTACCGTACATACACACATACACACAAACCGACATATCAACATGCATATACATATGTATATCTTCCAGAAATCATCGACTCTTTTTTCCGTTGATTACAATACTTTCCTTCTAGAGTACTAGTCGGAAAGGAATTGCAAACTATGAAGTACCTATTTACTTTCAAGTAACGTTTATACTACATTATGAAAATACTTGTACTGATACTTATCTTGGTACCTAAGTAGTCATTTAGTTTTACTATCTATGTACCAAGTAGGTATTTATAGGAAAATTATAGTACTTATTAACTAGTAATTTCTTTTGAGTAAATAAGTACTATGTTTCGATGGCGACACCGACGGTGACACTTACAGCATAGACCACAATTTATACACTAATTTCTTGTTCAAGCATCTCTTGAAAACTGTTTTATATGCTTATACAATATACAGGGTGTAACAGGTTTGAGTGCATAAATTTTGAGAGAGTGAATTCAATAGTAAGCAGTGTTTAGAATTGTGTTAAAAACCAATTAATTTTCCCGTATGTACTCAATAAACCAAGTGAGCGAGAATTAACTAACACAGCATATGATAACGTGTGTACATACGTAATAGCCTAATAGGTATAACTGTTCATTGATAGCTTTCAGCAGTTAAACACAACGCAAGCTTCAGATGGCAAGCAAATAGAAATTCGTATTGAACGGCGATAGAGTCCTGCCTTATTATAGTGGCGCGGATTGCTATTTATACACAGTCCAGAGAGCGGATTGTGATTGAAATGGCGAGAGAACTGCAGAGAGAAAAAGAGTAACTGAGGCAACGGTACAAATGGCAAGAACAAATAGTTGCGAGCTCTTTACGACCTAATAAACAAGTGAGGCAGAGTTCGCGCGCGCACAGCCATTCGCATTTGCACCAACAGAAAATTCATCGATTTACCCAACTATTCGTGTGTATGTGTCTGTGTGTAAGAGAGCGAATGTGTGCGAGTATTATGACGGAATTTCCACAGCGGGAAAACGTTGGAAACCCGGGTTATTTTTATACGTGGTATATCTGCGACTCGGAAGACGATACAGAGATTTATTTTTTTAAATTTATGTTGGTTTTGAAATTGACATATAAAACGTAACACAGAAACGTTGAATTATTTAAGTAACGAAAACGACAACAACAAAACTCGTCAACTCTAACCTCTAAAACTTGGCATAATGATAAACAAATTCAGAGCAGCCAACGTCAGTGATCACTGACGTTTATCAAATGCTGTCAACGCAGTGACGAAGGACGTGAATTCTGTCAGACTGATTCTTAAACTTTTATAGCGTTTTAAACCACTCCTCTCATTGATCTGCAAATTTGTATGCATATCTAAAGCTACTGGTGTCGGATAAATTCCTCAGAATACGCATGCAACATTTGCAACTTCCGGTTGTCATTTTTGACTACACTTGTGAATCAAATGTTCAGTTTATTCGATAATTTCCGAAAAAATGCCGCTGTATTTAACGTTCTAAAATTGTTGGTCGAAAATGTAATGTAAATATCGTTCTTCTTCATTACTTTGTTTAATTTCATATATTTTAATATATACAGGAATCTTGAAATGTGGGCCCAACCTAGGTTCATATACTTCCGGTTATAGCGTTAGATAAAAATTGTAAAAAAGATATAAATTTTATAAAGTTTATCTATCGGCCCACGCGTGACGGGAATGAATTTCCGTAAACATTTAGTTTATGGAAATTATTCCCAATTCAAATTTAGTTCTCTCGTCAGAGGATTTTTTAGAAATTATAAAATTTAAGCCGTTGAAAGATGAAGATTCAGTTGAATCTGGAAGGTCTTTTCTTGTCGTACCTCTTCCTTATCCAGGATCTTCACAAATGACCATCACCACAGTCAAACTCGCATTGTTTGCAATATCTTCCGTAATAGGCATTTTTTGAGTTTACACAGTTAATATTAATCCATCGTCATAAAAATAATGAACTTTTATTTGAACTATTTTCTCTATAAAATGATAAATAAATATTTTAAATATACAAATTATACAATGCAATGTAATGTTATTTTCTAATAACAAAATTTGCACTTAAAAATGCTTGCGGGGCGAGTGGCTCTAGCGGTAGAGTGCTGCTCTCCTGCTAGGAAGTCTTGGGTTTAAATCCAGGCATCAGCTGTGAAGATCCTCGTCCCACCGCCTTTCGCAAGAGGCGCAAAACCGTGGGTGCTGGCAACCAGTTGAACACCTCTGGTTGTCGTTATCAAATAGTATGTAAAAATGGGTAAGCACAAAGGGCCAAGAATTGGCCTAGGTGCAGCGGAATAAACCGCACCCAAAACAACTACAATATGCTTGCGGGAAAGCAACCAAATTATAATTTAGGTACATACCCACCAAGAATACAAATCATGAAAAATAGTGACTAAATATCTGGGGTGGCCCTCACCCTACTTTGCGACTATATCGTTGGTACAATGAAATATCGAAACACTTTTGAAATTATTCAATTTTGTAAAACCACAGCCAATCTGGACCCTAACTAACGTCAGTTTCTATGACATTTAATGTCATTTAGTCTCATGTCTCATGTCATGTACTGACATGACGTTTGTCAAAATCTGACAATTCGCAACACAGCGACGAAGGCTGTGGATTCTGTCAAACCGCTTCTATAAAAGCATATTTGTATACGTATTTAAAGTCACTGGAGGATGAGTTGGTATGACTTTGGTCTCAATCGGATAAATTCCTCAGAAGATGCATGTAACATTTGCCAATTCCAGTTGTCAGATTGTCACAAAAAACAATCTAGTTCGTCCCCCGGTAATTCCAAATACGTAAGCCAAATTTCAGCCCGATCCGTTGTTGCGTTTGGGCGCAATTGTGTTCGCGGACATACACACACACATACACACATATATACATGCATACATACATTTTCCAGTCATCGCAATCGATTCAGGGGACCTCAAAACGCGTATTTCCGCGAAAATCTCGAAACGTCATTTTCCGTCGATTACAATACTTCTAGGGTACTAGTCGGAAAGTAAAAAACGATTCTACTCTAGTTCAAAGTACAGGAATATTCTGTGAACATTCAGAAATAACTTTTTTGAAAATCCGATGTGAGATATAAAAAACATAATCGACTCAACTGACAAATCTTTACATTCCGATCAAGAAAATTAAAAAAAAAATCAACAAAACAATTATGTAGTCGAAAAGTTAACAAAAGGTATGACGAATTTCATATACGGTCTAACCATTTTAAAGACGACCAACTCTCCCATAAGAAAACCGGTTATTTACACGTGCGAGTAGATCTCCTTTACACTGGTTTAGCTATAGAATTGTGTTCCTTGCTAAATATTAAATATTTCGGGTGGGTGTTTATAGAGCCCAAACCTTTTCCCATTGATCTGAAAATCGGCATACATGTTTAGAGTCACTGGTGGATGAACTGATATCAGTTTGGTCAAAATCGGTTGAATCATTAAAAGAATGCTTGCAACATTTGTCACTTCCGGTTGTTAGGTTGTCACCTAAAATAATTCAGCTCGCCTCCTGGTAATTCTAATTATGTATACTAAATTTCAGCCCGAACCGTTGTACTGTTTTGGCGCTATGGAGTTCACAAACACCCACATTTACTGATACACAGATATTTTCCAGAAATCATTGTAATGGATTCAAGGGGCCTGAAAACGCGTATTTTTGCCAAATTCCTTTTTCCATCGATTATAATACTCTTTTAGGGTACTAGTCAAAAAGAATAAATGAGATATTTCTAAAAGCAGCTCTGTTCAATTCTCTTCTTATTTCCCTGTAAAATGTGCACCATCCATAATGCGCAAGCACATCATACACTCTCTCTAAAAACCATATACAATATGCATTATACTGCACTTCACCAGAAGAAAAAACTTTACGCCATATTAGCTATGTAACAGGAACATTGCAGGCTCTCGCCTTCGAGGTTTACATATTAAAAACGATCTAACGAGATTAACACATTAGCGTGGTCCGTTTTAACGACGAGCAAACTCACCCTAATTAAACGCCTGTATATTTACCGTAGAGCCGCCCCCTTACTTCCGGCAGTTTGTTCGCTACACGCCGGAAAAGGATCTATCCGGTCTTATGTCTAGCGATGGACATTTTCCTACACAGAGTACGCATTACATACTTTTTCCATCCCGATTTCTGAATTCCTGATTACCGCCATACCGAGAAAAGACGCAGTGTAGTCAACTCTATCAACATCAGCATCAACACAATCGACGTCTATTCAATTTGCTGACCTGTGCCGCGTTCAATTGTCGGATCGGGTTGGGGTCCCTCAAGGACGCGTTGCCGCGCCGTTACTATTTTTAAAATAGCATCGGAATTGTCGGAAATAGAAGCCAGCTTGCTGGCTATATGTGTAGTGAAGTTGGTATCAGCACGTCTCTGCTAAACCGACGTCGACGACGCACAGCAATAAAATACCAAGGGGGCATGTAATGGAATAATATATTTAAGCGACAGCGAGCTGAATGTATTGCTGGCTGAGGTTTGCTTGTTCTTGGACACGTGTTGCCGCTAGTGAGATTTGATCTTCAATAACTTTTGTAATCTATGCTGGATTTTGATGATTTTTTCAGAATATTGACATAATGCTTTTGTTGTCTCAGTTGGAAACATCAATTTGGTATGGTTGGAAAATTCCATGCCACTTTCACTGATTTAATTCCCACTCCACACATCAATCCGCGCACTTGACGTACAATATCGCTTCAAGCGATAATCTACCGATGTAAAGCACCATGAAATAAGTTCGCTCCAAAATTTGGGGTGCGTTTAAATTAAGTTGTCGTGCAGGTCTTCGACTTCGCAAGTCTGTGTGGATTGGAAAGCGCCACGGCAAGCACTGCAAGTGATATTTAAAGGTCCTTTTTTAAGACGGGTCGGCGACGAGGTAAGCCCGCGAGCCAAAATGTGTTTCGCAAACCAATAACAGATAGACTCCTTTTACTTGAGCGGTTTGCAAGCAGCAAGCAAAGCACACGGATTCGAGGAGACAGTATATCGATTAGCCAAGGACGGTACACACAATTTTCTCTCTCCTCTCGTCGTGTCCTGAGCGTTTATACATGTTGTTCCTTTGTTTATTATTTAAGAAAATATTTCCTAGTTTATATATTCGTATTAACAATTTAACATGATCTGAATTCGTACTAGCAATTAAGCTTGGCTCGTGGATGTAAACAATCATTTTGCGATAATGACATGAGCGCCCTTATAAAGCCAGCTGGCGTTAATAGATCCTGGACGATCAAACGCCTTGTTCGGCCGTTTCTTTTCAAACGGTAAAAAAGGCCCGTAATAGCATTCCGCTACTGGCTCGCCGAAGAGCGCTTTTAAGCCGTGCAGTAGCGCTACTTCTCGGACTCGCTTAAATTAATTCCCCCAGCGAGTGTAACGCGGTGGTGCTTCAATGTCGGTAACAAGGACAGCGTTTATTAAAAAGTGCCTGCCATTAACACGGGCTCCCGTGCTAGTAGCTCTCGCTGGGGACTAGGTATATAGGAGAAGCAAGCTACAAGACTTTTTGCAGCAGTCGGTTAGTTATGCAGGTGGTTTGTGTTTTGCTTGAACAAGAAGGTACGCACAGTTTATAATGGCTGGTGCACAAGGCCCGCACCGAGTACTATACGTGCTTTAATTGGGTGCTAAGAGTTATTTTCCTTGTCTTAGGTGTCTACTTGGAAACCTTGCTCGTGTAGGTCACATACTACGTGCAATAAATTAACAGAAATTTCACGTTTTTTCGGAATTAATTATTTCTGCGACAATCAAAAGTATTGCCAATATCAGTATACTTTTTTAGGAGTATAGTTTGCGAATTTATTATTCAATTGTACAAGTTTGTTTTCTTTCTTTTTTGGAACTACAATAAATCATAATGTATTTATATGTACACAAAATTATACGGTTATTATCTTTGGTTGTGTAGGTTTGTAGGTATGGTATATTGCATAAATATTGCTCCCAGGAGAATGTTGTTTTCCAATTCATATCAACCGGGCCGCATAATCCTTATGCAACATTATAAATAGCTCGTAAACATCACAGACCGTCTGCATAATATTTTGTTTACCTCGTCTTCCTACAGTTTGTTTACCTGTTTTCGGGTTTCCCGTATTATTCTACGAATTTCGAGGACCAACTTTTCACAGTTATACGGTGGTGTTTATACGTCTCGCGCTCTGTTTGTTTGAACAACGTAACCAGCAATGTCAAGGACTTGTTGAATCTCAATGGTTCAAGAATTTTCAACCAGACTAAAACGGATAATAACTAGGTACATATGATGAACAAAATGAATATTAAGCGACGTTATTATGAAAAGTCACTTTATTAGTTGCACATGTTCTTTCTAATAGCTTCTGCGTTTCACATCAACTGTAGTATAATGTTAGCGAAGCTTAATACTTTAATTACCTATAAACGTGTTAATGTTTAGAATAATTTAAGATGCCGCTGTTTTAGATCATGCTCACACGCTTTGGAATGCCAATGGCTTCGCTTATTAACTTACAGAAGATATGTGTGACATTACCTTTAATTGTTAACCTGTTATGTTTAACTTATTTGATTAACTCTAGCTTAGTACCTAACAATTCTCTAATAATTTATTCAACCTTTCAACCTTTTTAATCTTGTTTTATTCCGATCCAAGCGTACTAATAACACAAATTGAACCATTGATGTCAGTCCAAGTGCTCGTCGACATGTTGATAAATATAAGTGGAATTGAAATCAATAACCAATTTAACTTGGTGCGCGGTTTCCATATTTGATGAATGTAGCTATAGGAAGTAGCCTTCATGTGCGGTCGGCAATTTTGTCGCGTGCTTAACCCCTATAATACTAGATAATTCCGTGGATAAGCAAGTGGACACGTGGTCGGTCAGTCAGCCATGAAAATACCAACGTGGCCTTGCGAATTGAATAATTAAATTGCCAATATCATTTGTCTCGAACAGTGTGTTTTCCAAAGTTATTTGGAACACCCTTTTGAAAAATATTTAATATTGGAAGAAAAACCTTGAAGAAAAAAACTCGTTTTGGTTTATGTATATCAGCTTTGCTCGAGAAAGTAGTCCAAAAGTTATGCTCCACAATATTTAGTGGAACTAAAGTAAATTACTTCCCCAATTGAACATCCAAACAAGCTCAAAACTGTGGAAATTAGTCATCAGCAGATTGCCGGGGTTTCTTGCTGAAATGACAGGATCGTCACCAAGCCAATCCATCTTTTCTGTTCCTAGTAAGAATCCATCACCACCGTCAAGGTTGTAAACGTCGAGAATAGTGGTAGGACCTCCGAACAGGCGTCCTACATTTCACTGAGACGGACTCACACGCACACACTTACACACAGACGGACACAGACAGGGCAATGTTGTCGCAATTGAAAATCCTTCAGCTTATGTAGGCTGACTTGGCCGAGTCATAAACAGCACGTGACTAGCATCCTCATATGATCAAGACTACCTGTGGTCGGTACAGGTTTGCAACCGGTAATATAGGTACCGATTAAAAAAAAATTGACTGGTATATTAGTGGGACGTAGTTAGTTTTAGGTAAAATTTACTAGGAAAGAAGAACGTATCATTGTTGATTTACATAACTATGCATATACGAAAGCAATCAGCATAATCAGACGTGTTCCTGCCATTATTGAGTCAAGACTGTCTTCTTTAAGTACAGCATAAATTCCGGATCTTACGCTTAGCTGGGATATTCAGTACGACTGTCACGTCGCTAGTGGTTTAAAGAATTTTATTGACGCCATACTTTTATCTATTGGACGCGCAAATTAATTATGTATTCAATTAATAACGTATTCAATTTGGTTAAATCATTTTTCAGTTCGGCAGTTCCTCGTTTAAAATAATAAATCGGGAAACATAAAAAGCGGTAATGATAATTTTTACGCTCTCTGTCATTATGTTCGTCCTGTCGCGTCTGGTGTGAAGTCATAACTAGTCAATAAAAAAGTTCTTGAGGACCTCATGTCATAAACAACTCGTATATTCCATAGGGGCGGCACACATGGTAGATGGTTTACTGAAGAAGTATCTCGTTAAAACCACATGTCACAGTATGTAGGATCTTTTTTCTTTGAGCCAACACAATACCTTCAATTTCAAGTTGACGGTATGACTTCGGATTGATAAATTTATGTGTGTCGTAAAAGTAAGCCTATTCACTGAAGGTATACGTCTGCAATTGCAAAGCGATGAACCAACACTAAAGAAATTGAGTTTTTAGTATGATCAAGAAAAATTATATTGAGCAGTTTCAAGTATATCAAAATGAATCAATCTTTTATAATCCATATAACCGCTACCTGTGTTGACCATAGCTATTAGTCCTATAGCAGTCCAATCGCTATGATTACAGGCACACCCAGGCTAAACCAAGATTGAAACTAATTGATACCTTTTAACCATAGTGGCTACCAGCCACCAATCTACTAGTAACTCACACACAACATCAACTTTGTAATTTCAACTCTGCCAGCTTCGCTCGGCCATATCCACCTAGACAAATTTGTTCTGACAGTTCGCTGTTTTACATTTTCCATTGCGAACTTTGTGTATTAATTGGGATACTTGCTGGGCGTCTCTCTCTACTGCCAGGTAACGTTCACATATAATTTTTCTGCGAGTTGCTCGTGAGAGAGGTGCTTGCTGTCTGCTCCGGTACCCGTAAATAAAAGTTTTGAGGTCGACTGGTGTTAATCAGTGAAAGTCGGCCTGTGAACGCACGGTTTTCATTTGAATACTTCGAAGGTTGGTCTGTGTACTCTGTATTCTTTTCAGTCACTACGGTAGCAATTCCTTCTTCCATATTGCTATTGTAATAAGAATCGTTGAAATAATCATTGACGCTGGGAAAGGTACTACTGCCATTTACTGTGTTTTTATCTCATATTTCGAAAATTTTATGAGTAGGAAGTTATACATCATGAAGAGAGGTTAGTTTTTGGCATTTGAAAAGTACCTTGAATTTAATACTGGTCTAAGTTTGGATCAACATGTGGAACAAGGACCTTGGTCAAGCTTTTACCTGCCCAGTTTTGAAGCCAAATTAATTAGCAATGTGTTATTGTTTGTTTCATTTCTCAACCTCGAAGAATCTGTCTACAATTTACCGAAAAATTTCATCAAATATTCCAGAAGTTATTAGAGATTTCACCAATTCGACCCAGCTGCGCCATGCAACTCCATAAAGCAATTATTCCATCGTTTAGCGCCCAACTTGGCAATGTATGCATTATAGTCGGCGTCGATTAGTTTGTTTATTTGTTAGTTGTTCGGCGTTTGCGGCGCAACAGTTTACCATCATAAATCGGGAACGGTCGAGAGCCATAAGTTCGGCGGTCGGCCGTTTCAAAATGTACTTAACCTTCCGGAACGGCGAAACAATGCCGGTTAATGGATTGAAATTTATGTCAGGCCGGTTCGCATTGGCTTAAATTTACAATGTCCCCGTGGCTGTGACTGTGCTCGAGCTCGATTTGGACAGCCCGACATGAAGGTGGTTCAAGAACCTTCCAACTAACAATGCACAATGTCAACGGATCACACGATGGATATCACAGCCGCTAAACGATTTAATTCCATGTTCGAGCTGGAATGGAATGCGCTTATGACAACCGACGGTGTGAATACGCCTTGAAAATGAGTTAAATAGTCAGAAAGGTTAAAGTACTATCTACCAGTTTGAGTACTATTTATTAAAACTACCCTACATCTTGCGTCTTCATAGAATAGAAGAATGAAGGATCTGTAAAGTTCTGTACTGCAATATGTCAAATATGTCCTATTTTGTTGCCTTATGAACATTTGAAGTGTATATAAAATGAAGAAAACATAAAGATAATAAACTCTCAAATATATGAACTAAAATTCGAATAATAAAATATTTAATATTCAACCACGTAACAACGCGCCGCTCTGTAGTTACACGAAACCGGAGAAACAATGGTATTTTCGATTCGTTTTCGAGCGATCAATTAGCCGCAAAAGTGGTCGAGTCGCCGTATTCGTAATTACACGCGGTTACGCAACAACACCGCGGTGAATGTTGAGTTTGACATTCGTCCCGGTCAAGATTGTATAACGATTTATCAACAACAATAACAACAACCTGTTGTACCCAGCTACATTGTATAACTTGCTCGCTAGTTTCACTCCACAGGTGTTTGCGATCAACACAAACCGAATTTTAAACGAAACGATCATATTCTCAAAAGTTTAATAACTTGTTATTTTACTGCTCGAAGTTCGAGCCTCGAACAAACCTATTGTTACTCAACTGTCCAAAACTAAAGAACCTGGTCTCTTTGATGACGAAAAAGAACACTGAAAAAGATTTGAAAATATCTCCCGATCTGAATTTTCGATCTTAATTGCGGTTTTCCTAAAAAGCCTCAGATACACACTCGGCGAGACATGGCGAGACTTGCCGAGACCGAGAGTGTGGAGAAACCTACTCGTCGCCTCGTGTGCATATCCCTGCGGCTTCGGACAGTCCCGCCGAGAGATCTCGGCGAGCGCTCTCGCTGAGTGTGTAGCTCCGGCTTAACAATCGACACTTAGCGAGCACCAAAAATTGTACCAATTTACCTATTTTAATATGCATAATGAAATAAAACCGATATTTACTGTCGATTCTTGAAATTATAAAATCTAGACCGTTTCTTCTTTGAAAGAGAAATTAGAATTTAAGGACTGATGTTGAGATTTTTTAGCAGAAAAAATCGAATTGCGTGGCCAATCTTTCCTCACTGCTCCCTTCCATTTAAAAGTTGTAAGTACCTAGGGAATTTTTAAGCCTCTTTCGTGCTATAAATTAATTTAAAGTAGCATTTTTTCTTAACTTTAGCACCTAGTTCACATCTATATCTATAATACCCCAAAATTGCAGCTCATTAAGTCAACTTGTTATCGAGAAATATGGGATAAAAATGGACTACTTTTGAGCATTGTACACAGAAAGAAAAGAAATGTAAAATGAAATAAATGTATTTCTTTGCACATATTTCTTTCAAAGAATATATTATGTATAAAACAGATAAGTATTTTTAAATTAAAATATAAGCTGCACAGGTTGAAAGAAATATTTTGTGTGAAGTACTTCTTAAGTAAAAAGAAATAGTTTTCACTGAAACAAACGATTCTTTTACACCAAATGGTTTTCCATAATTTCCGTAAAGTAGAAATTGTTTAGGTTTAATTGCAGAAAGACGTTTGAATGATATAAATTTGGTTTCATTCGAAATAAAGATCGGCCTTACGGTAAATAAATATTCTATTTGAAATTATTTGGAAGAGAAAGACGTATAGATCTGAGTGATGTGTGATTATGTGTTTGAATCATTATTTCTATACCTTATAAAGATTTTATTATAGCATGGCAATTCTCTATCGCAAAACATCACAAAATCGTTGCCGGTAATAGAAACCAAAAAATATCTTGTTGGAAAAAAGCGCTTGTCAACTTTCGTACAGACGGCGACTACTGCGAGCGTAGAGAATTCCAAGTCTAATTATAAATACCGTTCAAGGTCATAGTCACGATTATGGAATAGGCCAGCAGCCAGGAGATAAATGAAAAAGGTCATCACGTATTAGCGATTGAGAGTCCTTTTTTACCACTTCGGTTCTGTCATGTCTGGACAAAATAAGGAATTAATATCCCTTAAAATACATTCCAGGAAAAATATTATGGTCAATCTCTAGGCAAGTACTTAATTTACAACATTAATGATATTATGTATTCCATTGATAATAATATGCATTATAATAGTAAGCATTACTGGCATTTCAAGAATAACGCTTCGGAATAAAAGAACTTCTTCAGAAATCATTCTTAGTGTGGTAACATCATAATTTGTCAGTTCTTGTACTTCATTACAGCCAACGGGCAACATGCTGTTAAAGCTCATCATCTGTACGAGAGCACGTAAAGATTGAGTCTAGACCCATTCAATGTTGAGTGGGTTGGCCGTAACTCATTTATAATTGCAGCTAATACCGGTAGGAGAGGTGATTCCTTGAAGTGAGCTACTGGTGCGCAAGATACACCACGGACAACACCGCGAGAGACAGTAAGAATTCTTGTACATTAAAGATGGCAGAAACGATTTTCCAACTAACAGAATTTCTTAGACTTAAAGCAGCAATAAGTACTTAATACTTCTTGGCCATAGTATACACCACTAGCTCTGTGCATATGTCAAAATTTTCGATTTTAGTTATTGGGCATTCTAGAAATATGTGGTTAAGGCTTCCCACCTGTCCACATTCGCAATATGGACATTTTAGGATACATTTTAGGTTATCTGCTATCTGTTACTGTTGTTACGAATGTCCGGCAGGGGGCGTTTCGGGTTTGACGTTACTGTGGTAATAGCAGCAAAACACGGGTCGAGAAAAATCGATTTTTTGGATCGAAAATTGCTTTTAAGGCCGTTTTTTTGCTCAAAACTCTTTGCGAAGGGTATTTAGAGGGATCTTATCGTAAGACATGAGAGCGAGCGGCTTTTATAAGGTCGGCAGGAACGGGTACAAAATGTAAATTTTTGACGTTCATCGATCCGCTTGTCGGAATTTCTAGACGTCACGTGACATTTTCTTGAGGTTCGCCTTCACCCGAAGAGGTGCAAAAACGTGATTTTTTTCAAAATTGACGCATTTAATTTACAATATATCGCGCAGTCTACGCGGAATTGTGTCCTTTTTTCAATTCGAGCGTCAAAAGTAATATCGAAAAGCCCAATTTTGCAGCTACTCGATCGCAAATGTCGGCGAAAATGGGCGATTCCGCTGAACGCGCCCTACACTTGAAAGTTCGTAATTAGTATAGGTAGAGATAGAAATGGTTTACTTTTGTTCTGTTGCAAAAAGAATCTAAGATTACATAAAAAATAGGTCCAAAAAGTGTAGTTCCAGGTTCAAGTTTTGGCTAGGTATTTAAAGTTTATATTGCGCAGTTATTGTTAAAACACTATAATGTAACTCTCTATAAGTCGTTATAAGTATAATTTGTAATGAAGGAACAAGAACAGCGGGGTTCTCAATAATAAAAGGCTTAAACTCTCTACGAAACTTTCAAACTTGATAAATCGAAGTTAGAACGTTTACAAGCACAAATAAGTCGATAAATATTTAAATTTGCGAGAGGACGAGCGACGTAGTCTTGCAGCCTTTAGACGTGATATATTCGTACCGCTTCTGCTGGGTTTTTGGTTGGGGAGAAAACGGGACAGAAAGGCGACTTGGACAGAGTGTAGAGAAGGTTGTGCAGTGCTGCCGTTGCCAGTGGAAAGCCGAGCAGTGATTTATGGCAGACTTTCATTTCTCCGCGTTCTTACGTAATAAAACTTTCATGTGTTAAAAGATCAACGGTTCAAATATAAAACGTGCCGCTGCCATTTGCAGCGAAACGCTTCGACACTTCATCTTCCTGGTGTTTGCTCGCCTGACTTGATGGTCGGACACTCGTTGAACAAATTATTAGATGAAATGGAGACATCATAATGTCACATCTTACGTCAATGGTTTCTTTAATAGCATTAAACGTTTTATGTTTCAATTCCACGTTGTCAATAGTTTGTTCAACGATTTGTAATTGCATATTCGTTTGGTGAGCACTTGATTTACGCAAAAAGTATCATTTCGTTACTGTTCGTTACAATGTAGGGATTGGTATTGAACTTTTTTTTAAAGGTAACCAGAAAAGCTGCGACAAAGAATATTCAAGATAGAAAATGCAATAATGAGCATATACTTTGTGTGACTTGTTAATCGCTTATTAAACGAATGGTTTCTTTCTGACACCATATTTGAAGAAAATAACAAAAAATGTCAGTGTTAGTTGGAGAAATAAAGTTTATATAGATATGGTAGGGTCAAGTAAAAGTTATGACTTTCAAATACAAGTCTACAAGAAAAAATCAAGTATTGGTATGAACACTATGAAGTGAACACATTTCTAAAACGAACAAACTGATAAGAATAGATAAGACTTTGTATCTGTCTACATTAAGAACCTGTCTACTTGGTTTGTCTACACATTTATACACATGTAAGAAGAGACGAGATAAAGCAAAATACTAGGAAAATGACAGGATTTGAAAGCTCACTTTTTTAAATTTAAAAATTATTTGTTTTAAACATATATTCTTTCCTTGAAAGAAATACATTTATTTGATTTTACATTTCTTTTCTCTCAGTGCAGGAATAGATGTTGCAAAGCGTGGTGCTTTCTACTCACCTCTGATTAAATACGCCATCATCATCATATCCCGAAGTTGTGGCATGAAAGCGCTGCCCTGGATATGACTCAGATCACCATTGAATGGCAAAATCGTCGGAAACTGTGGTGCACTAAACGAACTGTGCGTACAACTTGACACCCCCAACTTCTGCTGATCGATCTCACACAATTTACACTGCAACTTATTCATCTTCATCATGATTTCGCGTCAAGAAACGAAAAACCGAACAACAACAAAAATATCACACGATCCTTAATCACTAGATATCACAATATCGAAGATTTCCTTCTCTCTTCACTAAATCTTTAATAATTAATAAATCTCACTTATAAGAAAATATATGAATATATGCGAAGTACGTGTATACATATAAATATATATAGATCTGTATCTCTGTTCAGTAGAAAAAATTATCTTTCGGCTGCGCCATGTTTCGGCGGATTTTTCGCGTGCTCAACGGTGCCTGTGGTCGTTTTTTTGGTTGCCTCTGAAAGCGGCTTTCGGTATGCTGTCGGTATGTTTCCATCAAACTCCATCACGGAGTCGCTCCGCTCCGGTATCTCTTTGGTTAGCGGGATAGAGAGCTACATTGCGCGTATTCCGGGCATAGCGGACCACGCAGGTTGACGGTTCTTCTTCCCGGGCGCAAAAAAATACCTGGAAATATTTTAATGGGTGAACAGGAGCGCAATAATTAAGATGTCCCGTGATCTTAGACGATTCGAAACTTCTGGCTTGGCTGTTCATTTCATCTCCATAGAGATGTTGTGTAATGGGTCGGAAACCCATTATTTATTTATTAAGATATGATCAAATTAAGCGAGATATTTGTAAGAACATTCGGGAATGTCAAAGGTTTTTGCTAGGGTTGAACATCTGGTTTAGGATTTGACCGCGTGTTATAAGTTTAAAATTGAAGAGTTGTCCTTGTCATTGGCTAAGAAGAAATGCTTCCGGCTTCCTTTGGGGTCGAGGGATGCAAACGAACAGATCTTTGTCTCTTCTCATTTCAACCACCGTCATGTAAAGTACACGTTTTTGTGGAGCGTTCTTAGGCGCTTAAGTTTATCCCTGGTAAGTCTTTTCTCTCTCGCATTTCATTGTAAATTAAATTATTCATGTTTCTGCTAAAAGTGTGTCTGTCTAAATCAACTCCTAGGTTTAATTTAAACGTCAATATGTTCAAAGCTTCATTCATTTTTCTATGTAACCTATCAAACGGGATTGTTGATTATTATTGTTAATAGATGTTATTGTTTTGATAAGTGTTTCGTTTCATTTGAGTAGTCTTGCTTTATCAGCCCTTATTAAATGTTAAATACTTAAACGCGTCAGTTAGTAGTCAGAAAATGTGTTCACAAGGTTCAAGGAAAAAGAACCCAGTTAGTTTTGCCTTCGAATAAATTGGAAGAGATTTGATGAATTAGAATTTTGACCAGTAATTAAAGCCCTTAAACCGCGCTTGGCCAAATGCTACCATGTTAGGGAGTCGCGGTTGTTCCCGCCATTTTGACCTCCTACAGTTGATCTTTTTGTTTAAAAGAAAAGACGTACTTGTTTATCTTTATAAATTGACGATCTTTCCTTATTGTGGATTTTGTGCATTAGATATCCACAAATATTTATCATACAAGCAAGAATTGCAAAAGAAATCATTGTAAACAAACTAAAACTAAGTCAATATGAACTAAATATAGAAAAACAAAGAGGTTAGTCACCATATTACGCTCTATATAGTCGACTAACATCCCTATTACACCATCGCCAGCACGAATTCCTAAATGAATCAGAACGATCCTACTCAAACTGCGAGTGTTATTTTCATAAACTCACACCTATAAATAAAATGGTCCACGCATACTTTCCGCATTTCTGTAATAACATGCATCTGACCCATTTGTTCAAAATAATCGAGGATTAGTTGATATTAATTCGTAATTCTATAAACAAAACCGTGCCAAGAAAAGAATATTTCCTTATTCTATCCTCAAAAGTTAGAAAAGTATAATTCTGGATGGCGCTCCTGTAGAAATGAGAGAACGCAGTGGTCTATGTGACACTTCATTAACGCATTAGGTGATTTATGTCGCGCTGAGGACATAATAACAAGAAAAATAAGTGGGGAAAATAAGCTGTTTGCGTAATGTCACGGAGTCGTACGTGACGTACGCCACTGGTGCCGGAGTGTTGTGCCAGGAGGATACAGACGACTACTGTGTCTCGTGTAAAAATACAGTGCTGACGGATCTAGTTTAGTTTTGTTGCTTCCTCAATGCTAGGCGCCGCAGTAACATGAGATTAAGATCTACGTAAAATAAAACTTCGGACAGTGTGTCTTTAAAGGACTACAAAAGCAACACAACGTTTTCAAGAAAACGCTTCTTCTGTATGTACTTTTTAGTAAACAATTAGTTAAAATATCTTGTAACTAATCACTAAGTTCTAGATTACCGGAAGAAAACCGCGAAGATCTCATGATAAATCTTATAGAAGAGATCTATAAGTTCACTACACCCAAAAGTTTTTTTGTAAATTTATATATTATGTATTTGTATCGATGGTTATCAAACCATCATCGGACAAGATGAAGCAGAATTATCAACGAAACAAGTAGATATTGCATATTACTGTCCAGATATATTAGATGTCCAACAATACAAGATTTTTTAAGTGTTAAAAGAGAGCGAAAACTTCGCTGACAACTCTTGTCAAAATAAAAAATTTTAACGTCTGAATAATACTTAACCTAGCAACGTTTTATACATTGTACACAATTGGACTAAATATCACGAAAAAAAAAAAAAAGAATTAATAAAACCAAAAAAGCTCCGTTGAAATTTATATGCGAGCGTGTTAGTATAAAAGAGCCCGTGAAACGATATTTTGACGTTTTAAAACAGTCGAGACGAGCTTGTTTTGTGTTCGTTGGTTGCTGTATAATTAACTGGATTTAAGTACCCTCTTAAAGTGTTCCCGTGAGTGTTAAAAGCGTTATGGGCCTAATTAAATAATGCTACGGATAATGACACACTCACACATTCAAAAACACACACACGACTAGCTTTGCGGGTATTCCGTTTCAACTTTATTTTCTTCAGAAAATTTGAGAACGTTTTTTTCTCTTCCCTTTTATTGCTTCTGTTTACACATTGAATTATCTAATTAACGCTACCGAGAATTATGTGTTGGCTTTTTTTTTCTCTCGACCGGTTTGTGGCAATTTCTGTGCATGCCGCTGCTTCAGAAACATCAAGCAGTCGTGCGAGTTTTGCATTCGTCAGGTTCGAGAATGTCTGTCACAGCGCATATTTCAAATTTATCCCGACATATCGAGATATTCCGCTATGTGAATCGAATAAAAGAGACGTGTATTGCTTGTTAAAGTGCATTTTTTATCAACCGATAAGTTTAATATAGTCTCGACGGAAAAAAGGATATTCTCAAAACGTGAGAAAATTATATTCTTGTCGCTATTCTTGATTATCTAGAAAATATTTTGTATTGCAATTTTCACATCAATGAGATGAACATTATACTCAAAGCTGTGGCTTCACAAATTTTAAATACCTATTGTATGTCTCGATGCAACTGTGTCAACGAGGTAGTTAATTTGGTTTCCCTCTCTGGGATAAATCTTAAAAACTCATTCGTTTTTGTAGATATTATGACTCAAAAATATGAAAACATACCATAAAAAATCTGATGTGGCCAGGCACATGACTTTATCATACGATACAGCCGTGTTCAGGGGGGCAATTTGGAAGTTCAAGGGGCATCCGCTTACTATGATTTAATTTTTTTTTCCAAAAAATGGAATGGACATAAATTATACGAAATTTCCTCTCCTATAGTTTATTATTTAACTATTTTGACGAAATTACAGAAATGGCGGCTAATTTGCAAAATCGTTGAAAAATGATAAGAGTAAACCTCGAGTTCCTTTGGGCCCTTTTGGACAAAACTTCTTTCAGCTGTAAGTTTAGTCACAAAACTTCTAAATATGAAGTTTCCTCTCGATACCTTCAGTAGTTTCTCTGGAATCGTCGCCACAAAAAACGGGTACACACACACACACACACACAGACATTTTTTATCAACCGATAAGTTTAATATAGTCTCGACGGAAAAAAGGATATTCTCAAAACGTGAGAAAATTATATTCTTGTCGCTATTCTTGAATATCAAGAAAATATTTTGTATTGCAATTTTCACATCATTGAGATGAACATTATACTCAAAGCTGTGGCTTCACAAATTTTAAATATTGTATGTCTCGACGCATCTGTGTCAACGAGGTAGTCGGAAACGTTTGGTATGGGTGTCAATTCAGATTCTTCAATTAATTATTAATAAATCAATTATTTGATTGACCAACCAATAAGTTTACATGTAACAATACTATGAAACGTATTTTGCCATATTTTTACCTGGTTAAAACATGTTTCAAAATGTTGTACCTACACTACACAATTTTAGTGTTCAATTTCTAGCTTAAGAGTGATGAGTAGTGTAAAGGTATTTGTTACCTAGTGGAACGTATTTGTAAAGTATACCTACTTAAACACATAGTTAAAATTGTACAGTAGTAGGTACAGGTACCTAAAACTGAACAAACCTCGATAATTAGGACATTCTAAAAGGTATGGTGACAATGTTGTTTTGTATCAAGATGCTGATTTTCAACAATACTTTGACAGTAAAATAGATTGATTAAAAATGGCAAACCAGTGTTAGAAGAATGTACTACTTAATGCCCTTCTTGTTGTTTAACCAAAAAAATTATTATAGATTTTCCGACTTCAACTGAGAGACTTAATATTTGCATTTTTAGTTTGTTTTTACGACAAGACTTGTTAATTCTTGCCTACAAGCTTGTCCAGTAAAAACAAAATCTAAATCTGTTATTTTATTATTAACCAATTTATTAGTAATCAATTATTTCATATAAAATATTTAGTATAACATTTAAATAATATTTTGCAAAAACGACATGTTCAATAAAACGAGCCAGAAGTCGAATCATTCTAGAAACCACCACACATCTCAGCAAAAGAAACAAAACTCACTTTATCACCCAAAATCCGTCGCATAGAAAAACCCCAGAATCACGAAACTAGCAAGTAATCCAACCAATGAGGTAAAAAGTAAAAAGTACACACACAACACCAGTCGCCGGAGTACCGTATCAGAGCTAACTGTAAATCCGGCGTGTATTCTTCCGGTGTGATACCCACTCTGTATGTCACAACAACAAAAAAAAACAAACAGGTCGCACGACAATTCCACCACAACTCCGCAATTATCCAAGGAACCGATCAATTCCACCAAGACGCACGCCTAATCGGCAGCGCGTCAAACGTCAAAAACAAAAACCTAACGGACGAACGCAAAACTAAAACGGAACGCGCAACACTGCTCACTCTATAACGACGCTCTCTCGACTGAAGTGTGCACGAGAGTTTTCCGTTCGCAGTTGAACAGAACGGTAGGCGACGAGTAAAATTGGCCAATGGGAGCGGAGAACGTCACGTGTACGTCACGCTACGTCATCGGTACCTCTCAAACAGGGTACAGAAAAGAGGCCACCGGACTTACGAAACTCCGGGAAGATTCCGGAACTACACGGTGCACTATTTTGTTCTCTTTTTTGGGGTTGTTGTGGCACGAAGATTGGAGACCTGCTATTGTTTGGTGACTAATAGGTGTTATTTATTGGGTTCATTTTCTTCTTCATAAAGGATTCATTGGGATTTCAGGTTACTATAGCTGTTCTACACCCAGTCACAGTCAGTTAAAATATAATTGTAGAAAAATGTAATTTGTAGAAAGTTTATCCAACACCGAAATACTATAAAATATATAATTTATTAGCTTTAATACCGTTTTTACTTTCCTACTAGTACCCTAGAAGGAAAGTATTTTAATCGACGGAAATGTATTTAGAATTACCGGGGGACGAACTGGATTGTTTTTGGTGACAATCTGACAACCGGAAGTAGCAAATGTTACAAGCGTCTTCTTAGGGATTTATCAAATTTTGGCCAAACTGACATCAGCTCACCATCCAGTGACTTTAAATATGTAGATATACAAATTTGCAGATCAGTGGAATGAACGATTTAGGCGCTATAGGTACGTAAACGCTATAGAAGCAGTTTGACAGAAGCCCCAGCCTTCGTGGTTGTATTGCAAATTGTCAGATTTTGACAAACGTCAGTGCCACTGACATAACATGACATTAAATGTCAGTATGACAAATGTAATTCAGAATTCTGTCACTTAAACTGATGTTAGACAGCGTCAAGAGATGGCTCTGGCTTTATTAAATTAATTTTTTGTTGGACTAGTGTCCTAGAAGGAAAATATTGTAATCGACGAGGAAAAATTGAGATTGTCTAAAATTTAGATGATTTATCTACCGTATTTCTTCCTGTACAGACACAGTCACTATTGGGGAGAAAAAATGGAGTTAACTCCAGAAGAATATGCAAAATAAAAGAGGTTTACAGAAGAAGAGTGTGCTGAATTTATCGGACTAAGAGCAATCACATTCGTGAACTATTCTATTGTCAAGAAAGGATCATTCTTCAACGGTCAAATAGAGCTAAACGTAGCCACAAAGACAAAAAGTTTATTAGGTTAGGCATATTAGCTTAATTTGACCGCGTAGTAAATAATTCCTGGAAGAGGTTGAAACTTACAAACTAGCAAAAAAATACGCGGATATACGCTCTACTATGCAGCAAAATCAATTAAATTAAGACAGCCGATAGATCCGGATGGCATGTGGAAAAAACTACCGGTAGATGTCGTAACTGTAGTGACGAAGGTACCGTTTTTATAGAGGTGACACGCCGACAAATCGATCCTAGTAGCCCGTGAGCATATCGGAGGTCCATTTATCTAAGGCGGGCGTTCTTGATAAATGACCCTCAGTTTCGGCGCAGAAACAAACACTGACCCGATCTGGGCATCAATTAATTTCGAACCGTGCGCCGATAGAGCGAACCGGTGAGTGAATGTAATATAATAAGGTTGCGAGATGGCAATAACTTAGGTTAGGTATTCAAAGAATGTGATAATTATGTAGTCACATTAGAATTTTATAGAAAAATCGTGAAAGAAATTTGGTAGACATATTCAGAGAATTATCAGGAGACAAAGTGGATTGTTTTGGTTTCAATATTATTTGAATGGGTAGTAAGTAGTACGTTCTTTATTTCTATTGAATTATGTATCATTTAGTTGGTGGTTGAGTTTGGTTTCCCTCTCTGGGATAAATCTTAAAAACTCATTCGTTTTTGTGGATATTATGACTCAAAAATATGAAAACATACCATAAAAAATCTGATGTGGCCAGGACACATGACTTTATCATACGATACAGCCGTGTTCAGGGGGGCAATTTGGAAGTTCAAGGGGCATCCGCTTACTATGATTTAATTTTTTTTTCCAAAAAATGGAATGGACATAAATTATACAAAATTTTCTCTACTATAGTTTATTATTTAACTATTTTGACGAAATTACAGAAATGGCGGCTAATTTGCAAAATCGTTGAAAAATGATAAGAGTAAACCTCGAGTTCCTTTGGGCCCTTTTGGACAAAACTTCTTTCAGCTCTAAGTTTAGTCACGAAACTTCTACATATGAAGTTTCGTCTCGATACCTTCAGTAGTTTCTCCGGAATCGTCGCCACAAAAAACGGGTACACACACACATACACACACACAGACATTTTTTTGTACCTTGGTCAAAAATGTTCAGGGGGCCCAAAAAGACCTATTTCCGCTAAAATCTCAATTTTTTTTTCGACACTATTACAATACTTACTTAATACAAATATGTGGTGTCAAGCAATTTCAGACAATAAAAACTGGTACAGATCTTTTGATTAGTTAAGCTTAAGCTACTGTCTCCGTGACTAATAAAATTCATTCCAACGTGTCTAAACTTGAAATTATTATCTCGATTGATGGAAAAGTAACGCATGTAATGACTATATTCCCTATTAACCCTATTTAGATGTGTTATTAAAGAAGTGACTCGTTTTATGGCATGGTAATTGCGGTTGCATATTATAAAATAACAATAAGTAAGCATTTTACACTGAGCGAAAAGAAATGTAAAATCAAATAAATGTATTTCTTTGAACATTTCTTCCAAAGAATGAATATATATGTTACAGAATATACAGAACGCGAGCGGTATTCTGGTTACTCTTCATTTGGGAATTTTACCGTGGAGTAAAATAATCTAATGTGTCTACCATGATTTTTTTATTGTGGTTTTCGACTAAACTATGTTTGGACTATATAATCAAGGTCCCATGATTATAATCCAAACATAATAAAATATTAATTAATGATTAATTCATTCTAATTTGAAAGTACACTTTACAAGTTTCAGTACTGTTTGATTATATCAAAATTTGTAGTTTTTAAATCAACAAATGATTTTAATTTTGAGCCAAGTAACTACTAAATTGTCAAACAGTACAGGAAGGTTGTATTATTTAAAAAGAACGTAGAGTTCTTGAAACATAACGTTCATTTCGTTCGAAAATATAATGTTATTGAATTTAATTTAACTAACGTTAATACAAATACGATAGCTATGAATTTAATAAATTTAACCAAAGAAATAATTTCTTTGTGGCAATTAAAGCTTTGTCTGCCACTATTTAACATTGATCTTTCTTTGACTAGCAAATTCGTTTTAATTCAAATTTTTCTCTCTGTGTAGAAAGCACAATCAGTTCTATGCATTACGAATATATTTTAGAATTTCATACGCAGTTAACAGTATAGAACGTAGCTCTAGCAATATAATAATAATATTATAAACGATTAATCAGGCTTTCCAGGAATTGAATTGTAGGAGATTAGATAACCGTTTAGTACTGTTTCGACGTACAACATACTCAAAAACAACACCAGAAAAGCAATACAGTAACAAAAATCACTAGTTATAATTCCACAAACAAATTTATTAACAGTAACCGAATTAAGTTGTATATTATAAGAAGTGGTATGTTCGTGGTACACATAACAATATCAATTAACATAATAAATCCTACCATTTTCACAGGGGCGTACCTACATACACAATACGATCGTGTAATAGCACACCAGTAGTGTTGGGGCATTTAAATTCGTTTTAATCGCTTTATTTTCACTTACGCCACGAACACGAGTAGCAGCGGGGCTTATTGTATAGTACCAACGTATGTGAGCTTCCCAACGTCGTTTAATATCATAATTAACTCACACCTAGGGAGAATACTAACATTACAAACAACAACATACTCAAAACCTCGAGGCCACGCACGCTTTGCTTGCTGGAAGATTTGATTTATTACAAGCTAGTGAGTATGTCGAGCATTGTTCTTTAGTTCTTGTAGTACAAACCACACATTTAAAATTGTTAGTTTAATTTTTGGCGTTACGACTGTCGAACCACATAAGTCGGTCGTCTGGTCGTACCCTTGAACAAATCATCAGTTTCCAGCGGTGCCTTAAAAAAAATATTCAAAAATTAATCCATTATCACTTTCCACAAGACCTGGGAAATCCTCGAAAAAAGATGATCCGCGAACACGACGACGAGGTGTTGTTGATTTTTAATCCGGACGCTAAAGAGGTCCCGCGGGAACAGTTGTGCCGTCAGGGCGTACCATGAATTTTTAAAACTTGTCGGGCCTCTCAGTTAGCCAACCGAGCAAAAAGGCATCAAGTCCCCGTTTTATCCAACAGTTGCGTCCGAACAGTACGTAATCCACCCTTAAAGCCTCTTTCACACAGTGCGAATTGGTCCGAACGATAAAAGTGCGGTTTTCAACCATCTAGATTTTATTCACACGTAATAGCAATATGGGTTTTTCATTGACTCCAAAAGTCGGGAAACACGTTTGTCATAATAAAGTTGGAGGAGGAATCGTGCGATGAACAACTAAACTTTACCGGTTGTCGGACAGAGATACGTACTGTCTGAAAGCGCGCTATTTTCGACGGTGGACGAAAACGCGCCGGCAAATGAATAAAACAACCCCGGTCGAGTTTAAACATCGATTTAGTGGCTGTGGCGCAAGTTTGTTGTCCGTTTTTATTGGTGTTTTGCGGTCGCTTTTTTGTTCGCCGTTGTGCGCTTCTATCCGAAATGAAACCGTTATTGCGCTTTGATGCACTCCGCCATTTGGTGGCCGTTTTCGAAAATTAGAGTTTTTAACGCAATGAAATTTCCATTTCTAGCTGGATGCTTCCGTTGGACGTTCCGATGGATGTTTAAATTGTGATTTTATTACTGTCACATAAACACATAATCGTTCGTGTTTATATAGTCTATACATCGAGTTAATGTGTACTTTTTGTAGTTTGTAGTATTATATGAAAAAGATAGAGTGTAGTCTCACAAAGAAAAATAAAACATGACCTGCAAATACTACATTTCTTCTTTGCTATGTTTATACTCGAATTTTTATCAAATTCTAAAATAGGTTCTCTGAACAAGATCATTTTTATCATACATAACATACATTTCTAAGATTGGGTTAAAGTAGCCTGGAACCTACTAAAATTTATGAAAGTTTGACACAAAGTGTGAACTATTCAAACAACTTTAACAAAATATCTGGGGCGGCCCTCACCCAACTTTCCGACTACATTGTTGGCACAATGAAGTGTTTCAACACACACAGGGAATTATTCAATTTTGTGAAGCAAGGGCCACTCTGGACCCTACCTAACGTTGGTTTCTATGACATAATGACATTTGTCATACTGACATTTAATGTCATGTCATGTCAATGGCACTGACGTTTGTCAAAATCCGACAATTTGCAACACAGTGACTGACAGCGACGAAGGCTGTGGATTCTGTCAAACTGCTTCTATAAACTCTTATAGAGCCTAAACCGTTTATCCCAATAATCTTGTTTGTTTTTGGTGACAATCTGACAACCGGAAGTGGCAAATTTTACATGTATCATCTTTGGAATTTATCCGATTTTAACCAAATTGATACCACTTCGCCCTCGAGTGACTCTAAATATATATACACATTTGTATACCAGTGGGATGAACGGTTTAGGAGCTATAATCATTTATAAAACCAAGTTGACAGAATCCACAGCCTTCGTCGCTGTGTTGCAAAGTGTCACATTTTGACAAACGTCAGCGCCACTGATATTAAATGTCATTATGTCATAGAAACTGACGTTAGGTAGGTGCCAGAGTGGGTATGGCTTCACAAAATTGAATAATTGCAAAAGTGTTCACACTTCATTCTGCCAACGATGTCGTCGGAAAGTTGAGGGCTACCCCAGATATTTTTACTATAATTTAATCCCACTTCTAATATGGACGATAGATATCGTCCGGTTTTACCGTCAGTATAAAAGAGCTAAGGTGACTAAGGTCTCCTTATGGCGAAGATAAACCATAACTCAAAAATTACATAGCGTAATTATAACACTTATAACTACACAATCAATGATAACTAGTGAATCATACCAGCAAATAATAGCTACTACTTATAAGATAAGATCAATTGCCAGATATGATCAACTGATAATACTTATTATTAATACTTAGTACTTACCAAATTGATACTGATAAGCAGGCACTATACTATCTGATATAGGAGAAACTTACCTGAAAATAAAAAGAAAAACATCTGTTATGTTGGATATAATGACAGTGCTTTATAAAAGCTCGCGAAAGAAACATCTCAATTCAATCAAATAATTCGTCGAAAGTATTCCGCCCGAATTCTCTTCAGTATAATTTATTTGTTCTCTTTTGCAGTCATTGTCCTTCGTGATCCGGGTAGGAATTATCGGTTCATTGTTAACGGAACGAAGTATTCGGGCGTCTAATTCGCTCCAATCGGTATAATGTAACAGTGGCAATGAACTATGCTAATTGCCGTTTTACAATGGGGCCGCGTTTTGTACGTTTTTGCTGCCGCGCGGCGATTCGACGTAGTTTGCTTGCTGTTCTTTACGTACCTCACGTTTATCATGAGTCCTGTAGTAACTCAAGAGTTCACACTGACCGTGCAGATTCACGGCCGAACAAGAAACATTTGTCACCAAGAAAAATTTGCTCTAGAAATGAGACAAATTGTTCTACAGTTGTAGAAATACATCAATTATTAGCGATTAGTACATCATAATTCATTTGGACAGCGTGACAATAGAGGGGGCGAATATTGTATATGTATATCGGTTCTGATCGCAGTGTATCGTGCAGTAATGGGCGCGTTATTGGCGCTTTTGTTTAAATCCGCTGGAAAATTGGCTTTGCGTGCGCCGAAACCGGCGAACCAACAGGCCGTATCAATTATTTAGTTATTACCGTTAATGCGACTCGCATGTTTACCTACACAATTTAATTACGTTATTATATTGTGTTCGACGTGTTGTTGCATAGACCTGTTGAATGCTGAACTGATTTATTTATTACGTTAATAAATGATTGTATATGTAGTGCTTATTATTTCATGTTTATACACATGCTATTCCATAACTGCCCTGGATTATTATGTAGGTGTTTATTGTGTAGACATAATGGAGACACTATATACACCAATTTACAGATCAAAGGGATGAACGGCTTAAGCGCTATAAGCTCTTCATAGAAGCAGTATGAAATTTTGATAAACTGGCCACTGACATTAGGTTCGGATCCAGAGTAGCTGTGGCTTTCTGAAATAGAAGAAGATATGCTGAAGGTTTAGAGACTTCAATGTGTCAAGAAGATAGCCGTTAAGTTTGGCGCTGGCCACCCCATATCTAACCGCCAAATTTGACATCGTTAAACACGAAAATGTCATCGGAGCACTCACCGATCAATTAATCAGAATCAATTACCTCTTCGACGCTGAAAATCGGTTACAATGCTCGAAATATTGCATCGAGTGATGCAATTCGTGTTCACCAATAGCACAGCTCGATAACGGTTTGCAATTGGCGTTAAATAGGTGGCAGCACGTTAGGACAATGAACGTCACATACTCAGTGCAAATTCCACTCGCTACCGCTTGTGGCGCTACCGTATGTATGCAGCTCACGTACATCGGGCCAATGTCGAAATTTGCCGTGCCTGAAACCGTGTGGAGTAAATTATACTGTATATTGCCAGACAGACATATACGCGCTGTTTAAATCAAAGCAGATTCGCCCAGAGAATTAAATTACTGTACAAGCTGAATCCATATTTGCAAACGTCATGTCACTCTTCAACTTTAATACAATCACACGTTTAGCGGCCCAAATTTTGACTAGTCGCTGAAAATTATATCACCAAACCAATTAAAAATATGCAGTTTTCCACGCTGAATGCAAAGGTGCTATTGTCTATGTCCAGCTTCAGGTCACTTTTCAATCAATGCAGGACAAATTATCAATTTAATATAGCGTAAAAAGTGTAAAATCAAATTATGGTCAATTATGCAGTTTTTAACGTTAACTCCAAGGGTGTTTTATGGGATCTTCTCAATCTGGAACGGTTTGGAAGTTATGACGTCACAAACTATTAAAGTTTGCATAGTAGGTAAACTTTGCGGCTATTTGATACCATCGCTAATAATAATAGTACATTATCAGTGAGTGTCAGGGTGACGCTATATTATGTATACTGTGCTGACGTCAGATATGGCCGCCTGCGCGTAAATCGCCCACGTAATTCTGGAAGCTCAGATTAAGTTACGCCAGCAAACGGTAAAGTTATTTCGCCCAAAGTGGAATTTCACTACGAGTATTACGTAAATTATTTTGGTGGGTTTGCTCTGGTATAAAATACTATATGTATATGTATTGTAGCTATAATTTAATGTAAATCGAACAAAACGTTGCTTTAAGTGTATAAAATTTAAATAAATCATTACAAGACTTTTTAAGTGGCAGTATTTAAGCATAAACCGAATCTTTAATAAATTCAAACCAGCTTCAGTAAATATTTTTTCGGTATCTGTTTCTCACCGCTATATTGTTTCACTTGTTTGTTGTATAGGGGTTGTAGGGGGTTGGTGGTGCTGTGGTCGGCTAAAAGGGTGTCCCGCCACGGGAGAACAAAAGCCGATAAGCCAGCCGCGTATTCAAACAAACTCTCCCCAATTAATTTCGGCCTGGTTTTCATTCCACCAACCCCTCAACCGCGGTGGAATGAGGCTAGGGTCCGACAGGGAGGTTTTAATATGTCCAAATGAATGTTCCACGAGTGCCGACACACACATTATTATTGCGCAATAAATCTATTGTTAAATAACCCCATGCGCGTGTTAAAATTTGCACAGTGCGGAAAACAGAAAATGGGATTTTGAGAGGTACTTGATGGCCGTAATTTGATACAGTTTGGAATACACTGATAGGTACTAAAAGTTAGTGACGGTGATTTTTGGCTAACTTGAGCAAAAAAAAATCTGATATCTTCATGCAATACAGTAATTTATTACTTTATTTTTTGTATTTTGACTTTCTGATAGTACCTAGAAGGAAAATATAGTGATCAACAAAAAAATAGCGATTTTAGCGGAAACACGCGTTTTGGGCCACCTGTAGGTGTATGTATGTATGTATGAATGTATGTATGTGGGTATGTATGTATGTCTATGAACACGATAGCGCCACGATAGGAGCAACGCATCAAGCTAAAATTTGGTATACATCATTATCTAGAATTACCGGGGGACGAACTGGATTATTTTTGGTGACAATCTGACAACCGGAAGTGGCATATGTTACACGCGTTTTCTTAGGGATTTATCCTACTTTGGCCGAACTCATACCAGCTCATACTTCAGTGACTTAAAGTCAGTTGTGTATCAATTTACAGATCAATGGGATGAGCGGTAGGCGCTATTTTTATCAACTTTCAGTGCCTTTAAACTGAAATTGGCAGATTTTGGTTAACGTCGTCAGTGTCTACTGACATGGCATGACATTAAATGTAATTCTATGGGTCCAGAGTGGTGTGACGTCACGAAACTGAATAATTGCAAGTCTTTAGACGGTCATACAGTCTCCTGTTGGCGCAAAGGGCCTATTGGGGCCTAAGTGCTGTCTATGTCTGGCATAGTGCTTCCCAACCGTATATACATACAGTGTTTAGAGACTTCAATGTGTCAACAATATAGTCGAAACGTTGGGTTGGGGCTAAACCAGATTTACCTGTATAACATTAGGCCTTTAAGGGACCTAAATAAAGAGACAATGCACTGTAATTAAGTAGGTATTTTTCGTGCAGATAAGGTGTTTTGAAATTTGTGCAAACCGTTCGCCGACATTCTTACTTTCCGACAAGTACCCTACAAGAAAAGTATTGTAATCGACGGAAAATTGTTTTTCGAGATTTCAGCGGAAATACGCGTTTTGGGGTCCCCTGAATCGATTGCAATGATTTCTTGAAAAATGTATGTATGTATGTGGGTTTGTGGGTATGTCTGTGAACACGATAGCGCCCAAACGGAACAACCAATCGGCTTGGAATTTGGTATACATACATACTTAGAATTCCCGGGGGACGAACTGGATTGTTTTTGGCGATAATCTGACAACCGGAAGTGGGATGGACGATTTAAACACTATAAGAGTTTATAGAAGCACTTTGACAGAATCCACAGCCTTCGTCACTGTGTTGCGAATTGTCAGATTTTGACAAACGTCAGTGCCACGGACATGCTATGATATTAAATACCAGTATGACAAATGTCATTATGTCATAGAAACTGACGTTAGATAGGGTTCAGAGTGGCTCTGTTTTAACAAAATTGAATAATTGCAAAACTGTGGACACACAACAGTGTACCAATAATGTAGTCGGAAAGTTGAGTGAGGGCCAACCCAGATATTTGGGAGTATTGTCATTACACAACTTTTCCATAATCATGAATTTGTCAAAATTCAAAACAACTACATCTAAAGATATGAAAGATTCCTTTTACAGCGCGAGCTTAAAAATTTGAGTCACGTAAAAAAAACTTGTCAAAGGTTCCTGAAACAAAGTGGTGAAAACAATTATGAAAAGCAGCTGTTTATTGTTCAATGAATTTTACGGATAATTGGATGTTCCAAGCGCATTTTCAGAGCAAATATAAATACATTGTATTTGCATTTGCTGCCAATTATTTGAAGCCAATTATTTGTTTTTAATTGAATTAAAGCGCCGATTTATGCCTACGGTATGCATTTGTTAATAGCTTTGCCACTGACAATGGAGATAAACAGGCTAATATTTATCATATAATATACAACGGTATATCGCCTAAGAGAAATCAGTAATTTAACTGAACAGCAATGCGTATTGAAATTATTCTGTAATTCTCTGTACTTCGACATTTAGATTTATATTTTCAAATTCCTAGATTGTTCTAGAACAAATTTAAATTTTTGACAGATAAATTGTTGGTATTAAATACATGATAAAGTTTGCAGCTGGGATAAAAATTTAACAAATTTTGACACACAGTAACTTCTGTAATACTTAGTGCATTTTGATGATTCTTTCAGGAAATTATAGAGGAATCCTTCGATATTCTTCTAGGCTAATAGAATTTCTAAAATATTTATTTCTACAACTCATTTGATCTCTATAATCGACGTGATGTTCTTGTGTAAGTTTGGAGTATCCTATAACTCTGTGGAACAGTTAAGGACTTTAGTCAAGTGTTTCCCAATTCAGTTTTAAAGTCAAGTTAATTAGGAATGTACTAGCGTTTGTTTCAATTCAATATATGTTAATTTGATGTGTCTTAACTGAAACTCAGGCACAATTTGTCGTGGAGTGTACAAATGCATTGGACAAGAAAACCCAATACGGAATATTCCTGCCATGTTCTTGAACGGTAGCCACGTTCTGAACAGAGACTAAACTCAAGGCTAATTGGTCAATAATTGTGCCAGTGTCACATAAAACGCTTCACGTTTGTACAGCGATCGAAGTGTGCTTCGCTTTCCCCGAATCCATTATCGCTTGCTTGTTCGTCATAACAGCGTAAACTCATCGATGATTGCATAGCCACTAATGCCATTGTTTTTATTTTTTATTAGATCCTGTTTGGACTACGTGATGACGTAGCCTTTCCATCAAAATAATCCATATTTCCGGAGAACAACCGATAAAATTTCACTTAGAAATAAAAGTTAATGCGTCGAGAACATTCAGCCATAACCATAAAGAGAAACGAGCTTTAGTGACGTTAGGATTTACACATTCAATAGGTTGGAAACTGATGAGAATCGTGGTGAAATGGTAGGGGCTGATGATACGCATCGAGCATATTTTCCGTGTGATTGCAGCGCCACAGTAAGTGTACGGAACTTAGTATAAGCGGCAGGCATAAGAATCTGTAGTGTGGACGAGATGCCTGAGAAGCATCGTTTATCAAAATCCGAAAATCGTCCACAGTGGCAATAAATACACTACAATTCGACATTATAATTTACAAATTACAGCTCCTAATATCTGTAGGCACTCAATCACAATCCCCTCGGGCGGGTGACCGTATAACGGAGAGCGTGGCGTAAAGGGCAGTTGCCCCTTCCTCTTTCCCTAGTGACGCAAATTAATTTGTATAAACAATAGGCAGTGGCGCGCGGCAACGTCCTCAAAGCCACCTTGGTCTGGTCTACCGTCTGCAGGAGAGATGCTTTGAGAGAATCGGTGGAGAGACATGAGATAGGGAGAGGAGAGAGTCCATAGTCGATCGATGCCATGGACTCTGGACGTGGACGCTCTCTCCGATCTCTCGGCGGTGCCGGTGGCGAGAGAAAGTCAGGTGGGAGAAACTGGCGCACGTTGGACCGACGCCAACGCCGGCGTCGCTAAGGAAACACTGCTGGCCGCACCAGCTTTATCCCTAGTGCTTGTTGCAAACTATAAATCCTGAGTATTGTTGGAATTATATCCGAGTAAAGAGTCTGAAATTCTTCGATTTCGTGAAGCCACAGTAACTTTGGGTCTCCACCTAATGAGATATGTATCTCGTCTAAATCCTTCTACGATACTAGCCGGAAAGTAAAAACAAACAAAATACTACAGTCAATTCGGTTCATATAATTCGAACCTTCGAGATATCTCGTTCCGATTTTAAAGAGCATTCAAAACGGAGAAAAGAAAATGCTATTCAATGGTTTGTTATTGACACATTTCTCAGAAGTTGCCGATAAAGATGAATCATTGTATCTAAATAACAGACAGACAAATTTCTTGTTTTTCTAGTTAAACAGTGCCGCACAATATTTATGTTAAATGGTAAGCACAGCATATATGTATAACAGAAAAACAGTATGAAAAGAATAAAAAATAGTTATGTACCTACATAAAATACCTGCATAATAAACTTTCGATGTACTTGACTTACGCGAGAGACACAGCGATGTGGAGAGTTTAGAATCTCTTGGCAGCATTGTAGCGGAGCAATAAAATCATGGCATAATGCACCCCCTTATTTGGCAGGAGACCAAACGCCCGAGTACATCGTTATAAATTTATATATCACCGATAAACTGGAACAGTCAACAGAGAAACTGTTGTTGTCTCTATTCCACAATACGAAAGCTCGATAATACCCATAGAAAACGCTATTCTAAAATTTCAAGACCTTACGACAATGTTTTAGTTTGTTTTGCAGATCTCTTTGTGTTAAAATGATTGATTATTGGGGATATAAGTAACAACATTCTTAATCGAGAAGAAAATTGTATAATTCGAGAATGAAAGAAGTGTCGAGTTCTTCGATGCAGACGTATCAAGGCGTCGCGTCAGTTGCGGCAACAGATTCGCCAGATTGCGAAAGCGTGCGAAAGAGGGCGCCTCTAGCGCGTGTATAAGTGAAACATATAACGCTGAACAGGCGTCACATTTTTATTCCGCATATAAATGTAAATTTCGGCCCGGATTCTCTCACTCCTTCCGAGGTGAGGTAGTAAGGGTGCGGCGGGGGGTGAAGAGCACTGGATTTATGGCGTATTAGGGGAAATATTTATTATTTACGGCGTTCCGGTGTTTTCTCTTTTCGCCTTGTTACTTGTTGTTGTCGAGTGTGTTTTCCCGGGTCGCTTTCTTATTCATTGTCGTTGTGTATACAGGTTGCACTTTGCCAAGTTGTATTGCATTCACTTCTGTGTGGAGCTTGTTTTATCGTTGTACTGTTTTGTATATATTTGATTCATAAGATCGCAATCAAAATATTCACCGTTTCGAAGTATTCAAAACATAACAAATATAATTATCTTGTGATTTATTATTATATAACTAAATATATAAAATTTTCAGTAACAGAAGTAGCAAACTGTATATGATGTTATCTGCTAAACACTCGCTTGATGATGAAGCCAGACAAAATGAGCAAACAGACAAAGTTTACATGAAAACTTAGCAACTAAACTAGACCATGCACTAAGTCAACGAAGGTAATAACTTAATTCCTCCATTCTCTCTCCCTTCTGCATTTAGCCTGAAATTCTGTATCACAAAGTTTAATAGCAGCAGAAAACTGGAATAATATCAACTATACAATATTTAGTTTGAGTTAATAATAATTAAGCACCGATGTATTATAATATGATTGAAGTTAATAATACAAAACACCAACACAAAAAAGAACAATATATTCCAACAGACACCCACATATACATCTCAATTGCTTTACTCTGAGACCGTGGGTGGTAGAAAATCACTAAGTAGGTAACAAACCTATTAGATACCTACAACATCTTGAAATCTGACACTCTGGGGTCAATTCCTTCAAAACACCGTGAAAGCAGTGGCGTCCGCATGACAAAAGCATAAGGATCCGTTAAAGGACTGCCAAGATGCACGTCATAACGTGTTTTATCGCAGGTACTACCTGGTTTCCGTCCTTTTGAGTTCGTTCTAGCGCTAATATTCATTGTTGTCGTCCATGAGAGACGCACGCGACAAAGACGGAAACTACGAGACGTACTGAAGGAACTGGAAGGAAGCAGAAGGAAGGATGGTGCATCTCTTCTTACCCCCTGATCCGAATTCATTCGGCCGCCAGCTGTCCATGAGCAGCTGCGAAATAATCGCAAGACAAAGAATCACATGGAGGTCGGAGCGACTTAAGTGTGTCTATACCGGGTTCTAGTTGAAGTTTCGTATAGGAAATTTAAGAAAAAAGAAAGGTTGAGTAGAAATATTTTGAAATGTAATCTTTCAGACCTGTTTTTCAGACCTGATTTGACCGTTTACAAGTAGAAAGCATGGATTTAATTTAATTGTCGATTATTATCCGGCATGAAGCTGCCGTTTGAATTCTAATTGCTGCCAGATCTACAGGTTGCTAATTTAGTAGTACAGCAACAGAGCGGGTCGAGTCTGAACATCGATCAGCCGTTAAAAGATAATCCGCGTTACGTAAATGGGGCGATTTAAAATTATGCGGTGTAAATAATGAGGGCTGAAACCCATTTGTTATGCCGGGCAAGGGGTGAGTAACCAAAACAACCCTCCATTAACTCGATTTTGTCCGAATTAAACCGAGGATAAACGAAAGTTAAGGAAGCGTTTTGAGGTTGGTTTTAATATCACCTGGGCTTCATAAATATTCGAATAATCCTGCATATACCCTTCGCTTTTTTCTACTCTACATAACAAAGACGCTCTTTACCATCCGGAAAGTCAACCATCCGATAAGGTCTTGCATAATTCACACGGGGTGTAGCTATTTTGTAAATTTGAATACAATTACCCTTCTATTTTCTGGCAGCCACTGATGTGATCTAGGAGACCTTCGCCCAAACTGACGAGAAAGGGTTGTCCCTTTAGTGTCAGACCGAATATCCAATTGTAAATTAATTCCAATTCAACAAGTGATGTCTAGTGTGCTCTAGAACTGGTTACGTGGCATTATCAAGGTGTATCCTTGACGGAAACGATTAGGGTAAAGGATTTCCTTGTTCACTGTTATGGTGACTATACTTTACTAGCGTGCTATTTGCTACTGGCTGCTAAAAGCATAGTGTGACCACTCAGCAGCGCTGTTTTACCAGTTGGCGCGTTTAGCAGAAGCCAGCCCACCACAACGCTTGCTTAACTTTTACAGCAACCGGGATGAATGTTAACTCAGGAAATTATGTATTTTTGAAATGTCTTTTACAACTATTATGCGAGGTAATATATAAAACCCTACAAATTGGTATCAAATATGAAATATTTTATAGTTGCGACGCCTTCACCTGACAAGACAGTACATTGTCTCACTTTTGAATGTATCTACCTGGTGACGTATAAAATGCACCAGAAATAGTAGACCTTGTAGTTTGAACTGAGGCTTGCTGATAGTAGCCACCAGCGGCAGCAGTACTATTGCTGGTAAGCAGCGCAATGTGACCACAAAACATCCGCTGGTTGCTGTTGCTGCTAGCAGCTACAACAAGCAGCCAGTAAAACAGCCTAGTGTGACCATAGCATTATAGACAGCAGCAAAAGATACAGGGCCGAATGCACAAATTCGATCAAAATGAGTTGGAGAACTAATTACATTTTAAAAACTCCTATTTAATAAAAACATAACCGATAAAAGTAAACTTCCCATCGAGTAAAACCGTCGGGACAACACTTTCATAGCTCGGAGCGTGTCGGAAAATGAAAAGTAGTTCAAAGTGCTTTCCACTTTTCATTGGCGGGTGAAGATAAAGATTTAGCCAGTTCAGTCGAGTCGGGAAAACTGTTTGCACACTGCAACGGCACCGCCTTTACGGCTTTAATAAACTTTGTTCGCAAAGCTAATAAATGGCCCGGTTGATTTTTCCTCTCGCTAATAAAGTACGAAGGCCCGCGCGCGCAAACACCGGTCATTCTTCAGCAAACTTTCGTCGTTCAATTTCTCGCGTTCCGCGGACAGTTTTCAGTATGTATTGCTCGTCGAGTTTGCCGAACGCCAATTCTCAATGCGAATCAAGTTAGGGAAATTTCATTTGTAAAAAAAATATTTAGAAAGTTTCTAGTGCCCCTTAGAGGTGGTTAAACTGAATTAAAGGAAAACGGAAAGAGTTGCGAAAACTTGTAAGAAGAAAACGCGTAACAAAGACCCCTGCTAATGGCAGCTCCGTGTCGATTTAAAGAACAGTTCTTAACTATTTTAAAACTTTTAGCTTAACGGAAAACTTAGCTTTAAACTTGAACGAAACATGGCTTTTTCCTGAGAGTAACCGACAGACCTCGACAGATTTTCTGTAGTATAGATTTTCCACGTTTTCTTAGAATAAGTCTTTATAATTTTAAATATAAAATAGCAATTATATTGAGAATAGACGTTCTGTTTTTAATTACAGACAACAACGGATGCTTTTGGAAGTATTTCTTCAAGTTATTAATATCTTGGGTCGAACTAAACGAGACAGTCAAAACTGGCGAAAGGCAGTTTTATGACTTGTCGGAGAAAGTTAATTTCTACACTATGGAGGTTAGAAATCTCTCCTGGACTTCAAGATTACTAACAATCCAACACTCATTGATGAACCTATATTGTGAACAAAAACCTACCAAAGATAAAAATTCGTTGAACCCAGTACATGACATATTGCATCCTAAATACTACATACTACGCACTGGATCCGGTACTATCTGTTCGAGTCTTTTTTGAGGGCTTTACAACGTCGTATTGGGGTCAATTGGACCCGTCGACAATCATCCCCATTGAAGATCAGCCCCCGCCCGAATGGGGTAGCTCTGCAAAGCATCAAAGTTGCATTGTGAGGCAAGTAATGCCCTTTTCTCGCGTCTGTTCGTCCCTCGGTAGGAGTTCGTTATCCTTGTAGTATCCTTTTCAGGTCCTGCGAGTGCAATCCCAAGGATTAGCACAATGTCTCGAGTATAATACTCTATTATACACAGTTTAACAACATTTTGTATTTACTAAACGACATTTCTTGTTGGTGATATATGGTGAAGTATTAAAATTGATTGATATGGAAAAATGTGCAATATGCATCGCAGAAACTGCTATAAACTTAAGTCTAGGTTTCCCTCAAAATATTGCTATTTAATCTAGTCATTTAGTTGATGTGTGAGACATGGAATACTCAAAAGAGTGTCAAACACGAGGAAAATAAATGACACAATGACAAAAAAAAACTGAATATGAAGACCAGAGTACATATTTTTAACTCAAGCTTGGAGTAATATCAGATATCGATTGCAATACGACAAATCTAGACGATGCAGACATCAGCAATACAACAAACCTAGGCTGAAAGAAAATAAACAAAATGGTGAAGTACACTCTACGGTAATAACAATAAATATCGTAACGCGCAAACGAAAGCAAACCAGTTTATATGAAGTCGTTTATAATGCAGGCGCATGAGGATTTATTAATATTGGTTATCAATTTAAATAAATAAACTATATCCCTCTAATTACATTTCCTCTTGCGGCAACAAGATTCGTATCAGTTAATAAACATGCTAATCGTAAATAATATAATAAACAGTCTGGAAAAATAATCTGGAACACAAAAAATATCTTCAAAACGAGTTATTTCTGGAAAAAAATTTTCAAGCTGTCAAAAACTATTATAAATTTGCTCTATTCTTCAATACTGTATATCAAATACATTATTATTATTATAGTCGAATTTAGACTAATCAAACCAAACCGTAATACGAACTACTTAATCAGTGAATAATAATAATATTCGACGCCTTGTGTAACAAATGACCATCGCATTAAATAACGTTATCTGTGATCAACTAATCATCTGGCCATTAAATTCTAAATGCATACGTAGAATACCTGTTGCCCTATGCGTAACAGGATCCCGGTGACCCAATAACAACAATAATTATACATTTAGCAGTCGTGTAATGTTTGCGGGCCGCGGGCTTGGGGATCGCGCGATCAACTCGTGCAAACATTTCGCCCGCTCGGTCGTTGCGCGCCCGCCGCGGCCGTGTGTATTCTATATTCAGTGCGGTGTTGATTTATTAACAGAGTGAACTTGTAAATCGTGCCCCCCGGTTTTGTGCATCAGCGTTGCGTCCTGTCCCATTTTAAATCTGCCAGTTTAGCCGGCCGTGCACTGTTTTTAATTGCCACACTGCATTTTTGTGGCCACTTTAAAAATTATACTGTTTTTACTGAGGCTCTTGTATTCATTTCGGTTTATTTTTATTTGCACTGGTGTTTAATAGATATGGATGTGATAATCCTCGTCAAAAAACGACCGGTTTGCCCCACAATTTTACAAATTTTCAAATTTACAATTTGAAAATTCAGACTGTATAGGTTCTTCATACCGATCCATACCAAAAAATAATAATAGATTTACTGGAAAATAAAAAAAGGATTTTCGATAAAATGCGATTCTTTTTTCAATAATCGTTAAGAGCACCCAAGATATTAGAAAAATCGATCAATTAACAATCCTTATTAGAGAAGAGACACGTGACAATGACAAAATCACAAAAGTTGATATAATTAAGGATATATATAATTAAGCATTTTTGGAAATACATATAAAGAACTCAAAATCTGAAACGCAATATAATATTATCACACACTTTCCTCTAAACAAAAATTACTAATATGTAGTAAAGAAATGCTATGAGACTAAGCATACGGTGTTGCAAATATAAATAGGGTATATAAGGGATTGCAAACAAAAAATTTATCAATTGCTCCACGTACTCGAAAAAATTAATTAAAGATTTAGTTTAAGTAACTAATTTTAATATCCGGGGTATCCCCCACCCAACTTTCCGACTAAATCGTTGACACATTGAGTATCTCTAAACAAATTTACAATTATTCAATTTTGTGAATCGTTTCTGTCATAGTATACCATTTAATGCCATGTGATGTCAATGGCACTGACGTTTGCCAACATCTGACAATTCGCAAACAGCGACGAATGCTGTGGATTCTGTCAAACTGCTTCTATAAACTTTTATAGCACCTAAATCGTTCGTCCCACTGATCTGCAAGTTTGTATACATATTTAAAGTCGCTGGAGGATGCGTTTATAGAGCCTGTCTGATAGAATACACAGCCAGAGTTAAGAGCTATTTGCTAACCGGTGAGAAGTTAGCCACAACAGTTATCCACAACTTTTTTTCTGAACCGATTTTAATGAGTTATACATCATTCGAAAGCCCATAACGCCCTGAATCTCCCCTAGTTTTGCCCGATCGAAAAAATCAGAATTAGGGCCCAAAAAAATAAAATGAAAGTTGAATTCCTCGCAATTTTGCCGAAATTCCGGGTATCATATCTCAGTTATTACGAAACCGATCTCGTCGAGCTTTGCATTACTGGAAAGGGCAGGTCTTCAACTACACCCCATAGTTTTGCCCGATCAAAATTATGACAACTTCTGTCCAAAAAAAATTATTGAAATATTAGTGTTCTGAATGACCACCATATGCCAGCCACAACAATTATCCACAACTCTTATTTCACAACCGATTTTAATGAGTTATACATCATTGGAAAGCGCATGACGCCCTGAATCTCCCCTAGTTTTGCCCGATCGAAAAAATCAGAATTAGGGCCCAAAAAAATTAATTTGAAAGTTGAATTCCTCGCAATTTTGCCGAAATTCCGGGTATCATATCTCAGTTATTACAGAACCTATCTCAACAATCTTTGCACCACTGGAAAGGGCAGGTCTTCAAGTACACCCCATAGTTTTGCCCGATCAAAATTATGACAACTTCTGTCCAAAAAAAATTATTGAAATATTAGTGTTCTGAATGACCACCATATGCCAGCCACAACAGTTATCCACAACTCTTATTTCTCCACCGATTTTAATGAGTTATACATCATTGGAAAGCGCATGACGCCCTGAATCTCCCCTAGTTTTGCCCGATCGAAAAAATCAGAATTAGGGCCCAAAAAAATTAATTTGAAAGTTGAATTCCTCGCAATTTTGCCGAAATTCCGGGTATCATATCTCAGTTATTACAGAACCTATCTCAACAATCTTTGCACCACTGGAAAGGGCAGGTCTTCAAGTACACCCCATAGTTTTGCCCGATCAAAATTATGACAACTGCTGTCAAAAAAAAATTATTGAAACATTCCCCTAGTTTTGACCGATCGAAAAAATCAGAATTAGGGCCCAAAAAATTAAAATGAAAGTTGAATTTCTCGCAATTTTGCCGATATTTCAGAATTAGGGTCTCAAAATGAAAATAAATACATATTGATTTATTTTGTCGAAATTACCAGTGACGTATCTCAGTTATTAGACCACCTATCTCAACGATCCTTGGCATTGGTATAAAGACATGTCAAATACTTAATAAAATATATCACCATACTCACTAGTATTAAGTATTAACCCTTTTTCCTAAAGCCAATATGCTCTTATACAATGTGTGAAGTATGTAATAAAGTGTTTTTAAGACTAAACCTTACGTTCTAAAAATAATTAACTTTAAGGTAATTAAATTTAATAAATGATGTAATGAATTACTTTGTTGCGATTATATACTGTGTGTTGTTATTTTCACGAATAGTTTCTCCTACTTATCCTACACAACTCACAGGTATAAAACTGATTAGTGGGGACCTGTGCGCACGTGATATGGAAAAATCTACTATTGCATCTTAGATCAAGATTGTCGCATTCTGCGCAAGATAAACACTTGTCTTCTAAACTTTCTTAATTCTGTAATAAAACGCCTATTATTGATTGTTCAAATAAGATTGGGTTTAGGTTATTCATTTTACAGTTTTGTATCAGGCATTTCGCATAATAGCACGTACAACCCCCACTATTTTATCCGTCCTTTATAAACTAAATCTTTTAGTTTATAATTAATGAAAGGTTGTGGTTTAGAAACTTGTTTTAAAATACCTTCAAATTTTCTTAAATAAAAAGCTGCATTAAATGCGTTATTTTCCAGTAGACCTAAATAGATAAATGTATGATTGTAAATATTTTTAATTGCAAGAGTCCATTGGCGTGTATTGTGGTAGAACGGCATTAAAATCGATGATTTACTTAGTAACATTTTGCTATTAATATTTATCAATGAAGTGGTATTGGTAATACCAACATATCCCTCTTATGTATTGCACAAAGAACAGATAAGTATTGGTCCAAACTGATACCAGCTCATACTCCAGGGACTTTAAACATGTATGACAATTTTTAAATCAATGACGCAAACGGTTTGGGCGCTATAAACTTTGTTAGAGGCTATCTGACAGAATCCAAAGCCTTCGTCGCTGTGGTTGCGAATTGTCACATTTTAGTAAACGTGAGCTTTTTCTCTTGTTCCACGTCTAGGACAGTAATTGCCATAATGTTGATCTGGCAAAAGGGGAAGCAGATGACAACTTATATTTTCTATTAAAGTAAGAATTAATGGCATTAGGATATATTCCCGAGAAATGGGGTAAATTAGCAAGAAAATTAACGTTCAATTTCATTTTGCTGGCTCTAATTAATATTTTGATCGGGCAAAGCTATGGGGTGTACTTGAAGAAAAGATCGTTGAGATAGGTTGTGAGATATTCAGGGCGTTATGCGCTTTGATGTATAACTCACTAAAATCGGTTGAGAAATCAGAGTTGTGGATAACTGTTGTGTCTGGCATATGGTGATCATTCAGAACACTAATGATTCATTTTTTTTTTTTGTACAGAAGTTGTCATAATTTTGATCGGGCAAAACTATGAGTTGTAGTTGAAGACCTGTACTTTCCAGTGGTGCAAAGATCGTTGAGATAGGCTGTGTAATAACTGAGATATGATCCCGGGAATTTCGGCAAAATTGCGAGAAATTCAACTTTTAATTTAATTTTTTAGGCCCTAATTCTGATTTTTTCGATCGGGCAAAACTAAGGGAGATTCAGGGCGTCATGCGCTTTCCAATGATGTATAACTCATTAAAATCGGTTGAGAAATAAGAGTTGTGGATAACTGTTGTGGCTGGCATATGATGGTCATTCAGAACACTAATATTTCAATAATTTTTTTTGGACAGAAGTTGTCATAATTTTGATCGGGCAAAACTATGGGGTGTAGTTGAAGACCTGCCCTTTCCAGTAATGCAAAGCTCGACGAGATCGGTTTCGTAATAACTGAGATATGATATAGTAAAAACCAGGAGTGCTGCAAATGACTAAGCGATTTCTGCTGTTATATTTGACGTACGCCACAGATCTTGTTCGACCGATTACCCATGTTAGAATGAAACAGCCTTCGTTTTGTATATCTGTTTCGTAACCTTGTAAGCGATGAGTCATTTGCAGCTCTCCTGGTTTGTACTATACCCGGAATTTCGGCAAAATTGCGAGGAATTCAACTTTCATTTTATTTTTTTGGGTCCTAATTCTGATTTTTTCGATCGGGCAAAACTAGGGGAGATTCAGGGCGTCATGGGCTTTCCAATGATGTATAACTCATTAAAATCGGTTCAGAAAAAAAGTTGTGGATAACTGTTGTGGCTAACTTCTCACCGGTTATTTGCTATCATGTCTAATTATACAAACTAGGATATTACAAAGAGATTTTAAATCTCGATTTTGACGATGCGACAATGACCATTTGGGTCGTAAATAAACATTATTAGGTATTACTTTAAAATCAACATTATTATCCAGCGCATGTTGACAACAAACAGATCAAAGATAGAAAAAATAATACCAGAATTTAATAACAATTTATGTCAAACAGCATGGCAGCCATCACAGCCATGTAAGAACAAAACTAAAACCATATAACCATAAGCCCCATAAATTCGTTCTATAACATAATTACCGAAGGAAAAAATCATTATACAAAGAAAAATAAACTACGTCGCACGAAGTCCTTAATCAGGAAGAAAACTTACCCCTCTGAGCACTAGGAAACAGCATGACAACCTAATCCAAACGATGATAACACCCATCAACGTTCCCATCAAGCATATCCCACAAAACACAAGAATCGAACACCATCACCAACAAAAACTACAACCATTACAATCAAGTGATCACAGCGGAGGTTTGTTTATTTGTCACCGTAGTGCGACCGGTTACCGCACAGGTGGCGCCCGCTTACATCACAAAAACACGCAGCACGCGCCGGACAACGTAAAGAACCCCCATTAAATGCAAAAGATAACGGATTTTCGATGTAGTTTTTCCGAAATAATCGTTCGTAGTGCGTTTTTCGTGTGAATTTTCGCGACGTATCACGGTCGTATACGTGCAGCGAGACATGCAGTACGGCAGTGGGACGAGCGGGAACATTCTGGAAAGGACTAGATCGGGTCGGGAGTGGACGGGAAACGCCGGAAAATGATCGCTTACAGCGCGATGTGGTGCCACGATCGCGACCAATCTTAGTTTGTTCGGTGGGTGTTTGTGCGCAGGATTGCCGTTGGCAGTGGTTCTCGAATGTTATGCAGGAGCAGGACGCAGAGTATTGTGCTCGGACGGAATTGGGATTCGCGGATTATGTGGGCGATTTTGATATGCTGCTGGATTATTTTAGGTTCATCTATGTTTTTACATATAGGTATAGCACAGGTGAACGAAAAGGTAACTACAGTGCAAATAATTCTATCTTGCATGAAAAGGATAATGTTTTCGCATTTTTTGGCGAATCAGGTGGCAATTGAATGTTTTTTATTTTGGTATTCTGATTTGTTTATGGCTACGGCAACTGTACCTTTGTCGGCTTTAGTTATTTAATTTTATTGGGCTTTCTTTTCAGAAAATTGTTTCGTTTTTCCTTAATACATACCTTCCAAATTGTATTGTTGTTATTATTTGTATATTTGACCTAATATAGTTAGGAGCAATTCATTATCATGGAAAATTACGATACTGTAAAACATACATAGAAATGTATGTGTTTCAGAATTTTCGATGACCCATAAAACAAAGTAATATAACAAAAGATTCTAGACATTACGAAATAAAACCTCATAAAGTTATAGTTGGTATTTACTCTATCCTTACTTTATCCTCTATCAATTCCTTATATCAAGTATTAGCGATTTTAAATTAAGGAATATGGTTTCTTAACGTAACTTGAACAATTATACAAAAGAATCAGAACAGAAAATAATAGTCTTCAATATTTTCTTTTATCATATTTCGTCAGTTCAGGGCAGAAGTAGCTTAAGTTCTATTAAATTTAATAGAAATCCTATAGATACTATAAAAGGATCTATAGAAAATACATCATCACTTTTTTGTACCTACACGGAGAGAATAATTTATTTCTTAGAATTACCCGGGGACGAACTGGATTGTTTTTGGTAACAATATGACAACCGGATGTGGCAAATATTACATGCGTTTTCTTAGGGATTCATCCGATTTTGAACAAACTGATACAATTCATCATCCATCATCAGAATTATTAGATGTTGATAAACGTTACTGGGACTGACATGACAACGATTTATTCGGAAAATTAGGTGGAGGCCACCCCGGATATTTAAAATAATTCTACAACTCAATTGATCAGTTTGGAACACTCTGTGGAACAACTAACAAAATCCGCAAAATTTTTGTTCATTCAGTTTTAAAACCAAATTAAGTAACAATGGAATGTCCTTTGATTAATTTTGATACGTTAATTGTTGAAGAAGCTACAATGTTTTAATTTCTACCACATAAGCTGCAATGAAATTTTGTACATTTAACTTGCAAAGTAATTTACAAGGTTTCACTCAAAACACTGCATCTTAAAACTGAGTAGACAAAAACTTGCCCACAGTCCATTACAAATCATCATTAATATCACATTTTTAAGTAGGAAAACTGACAATTGCACAACATTAAAGCCAATAAAAACTAAATCATTCTAAAGATACTACTGTTAAAATTTAAACAACTAATTACTGTTGTTTTTTTTTGTCAGGATTCGGTGTCCATATGGCAAGAATACAGATGTTCAATAAAAGTCACGACTTTATAATTGGAACAAAAAATAAAGCGACTCGTTCTGGTTACTTAAAAAAAAACTAACGGAAATTAATTAACCCAGAGCCTTTAAGTGCTCGCCAAGCTGCGCAAATTAAAAAAAATTCCCCGTATTTGAGTAATAAATTCGGCGATATTAATACAGTCGGCCAATTATAGGCCATAATCTCCGTTAAATATTCATTATTTCGTCGTAATTTATTTAATTTGATCTTTATAGCCATAAATTCCAGCTCGATCTGGACGATTTTTGTAATGAATTTTCCGGATGTCTCAAAAACAGCAAACTTACCGTGAATATATCCTTGTTCCCCGTGTATCGGCGGGGGATGATGATGGCCAGGGGGGTAGTGTCCTGGGGGTGCGGAAAAGGCACTTGAACATCCGGGCCGTCTTGGTAGCGGCGACAGCTGAGGACTAATGTGAGGCGCGATGTGGTGGTGCCCCATGGGAACCCCGTGTTGAGCCGGAGCCCCACTAGGGGGTTGCATATTCGTAAGCGCATCCAACGGCGTATACGATTTGCTAGGGGTGGATTCACCATTACTCTGAAATCAAAAAATTACACCCCGTTTTATTGCTACTAATATTTTAATGATATTGTAAGGATAATAAGAGATAAAAGTAATATATTTTGGACCGTTGATGAGTAATCTAATTAAGTTAATGTTTTGGGAAGTACCCACACAGCAAGTGCTTAGGAATGATTACAGTGATCACTTATCTGACAGCTCAGATCGCTTGTTGCAATTAAGTTGATTACAAGTTGTTACATGTGTAGTAGTAGGTACATACTTTGAAATACAACCCGCAAATCGTGGCTACCGAATGTACTTCTTCACGAAAGTAAAGTTGTGCGGGTACATATTAGTACATAGGTAAGTTGGTATGTATAAAATATGTTGATTGCAGTGGCGGCTCGTGATAGGTTTAATTGGGTGGGCAAAATATCAATGCAGTTTTAAAAACTAATTTAATGAAGTGTTACTCTTTGTTATTAACTAAATACTACAAATTTGAACCGACATATTTTTAAGAAGTAGTTAACGGCAAGAATCATCGAGAAGGTCGTAACGAGTAAACACTAAACGTAACCCTAATAAAACGACTTTTAACAACGGGATATAGGGTTGTCTGCCTAGGCCTATGACGTCACTCACACATGCATTTTTCGCTACCCCCACTCCTCCGACTTGTTGGCCAGTTTACGCGCTTGCAGTAGAAAACCGTCACCGCTGGTGGGCCGAATCTCGATTGCCACCCCGACCTGGTAATTTCGGTTGCATACACTATCGTTATTTATCAATTCTACGGCCAGAATTTTATTATGTATTCTATATAATAATGCAGGCATATAGACCGTGGTTGTAACGAATTTATATTAGGCAAATACATAACAATAACAAATATTGTATTAATAACGTCCAAATATAAATATGACTGAATACTGAATACCATAACCAGGTAATCCAATATTTTTTGGGTGGGCACTGCCCACCCTGCCACCCCTGACGAACCGCCACTGGTTGATTGTAAGTACGAGTAGATAAATATTATTTCTCAGAGAATTCTGAATTTCCGGAATGTGAAATGTTCGCGAAAATGTATTTGAACAACTGAACCAATATTGTCACCCTAATACTAAACATTACTGTGGCGCTTGTGTATTTGCCAGTGAACAGTGTGAACACGCTAGCACCCAAACGATACAACGGATTAGGCTAAAATTTGGTATACACGTTTGGAATTACCAAGAGGTAAACTGGATTGTTTTTGGTGATAATGTGACAACCGGTGACAAGAAAGTGGCAAATGTTACATGCATTTTCCTAGGAGTTCAACCGATTTTGACCAAAGTGATACCAGCTCATCGCCTAGTCATTTTAAATACGTATATCAATTTACAGATGAATGGGATGAACGCTTTAGGCTCTATAAGCGTTTATAAAGCAGTATGACAGCACCATAGGTGGAGTAGGAGGTGCAGTACTACTCACTATTTAGTCTGCTTTTTAGCCTACTAATTTGTCGTTGGGCTCTATTCAACGAGTACTATCTTTATTACTCTTAGCACCCGATTTGTTTAGATTCGTCAAGTTGGTGATACAGTACTAACTTTACCTACTAACTAAACCCTACCGCCTACTCTAAGGACTTTTTGGTGGCTGTGGTTTCGAACTGGCAACGTCACATGGTTGTTCATTTAGAGTATGTACGAGGACATTATGTTATGACATTATTTTGGTGAATGCCTACTCGCATATTTTTTATTATTTTTACATGCAATACCTTAAATAATGATTGTCTTTGATGGATAAAAAAATGGGGTGGCCCTCACCCCACTTTCCGACACCACCGTTGACACATTAAAAAGTGTAACCATTATGCAATAAATTATTATTATACTGCCACTCTACATCCCAAGCTAACGTCATTGCCACTGACGTTTATCAAAATTTGTCAATTCTCAACCACACCGACCAATGTTACGAATTCTGTCAAACTCCTTTTATAAATGCTTATAGTGCCTAAATCGTTCATCCCACTGATCCGTAAATTGGTATACATATTTAGTGTCGCTGGAGAGTGAGCTGGTATCAGTTTGGTCAAAATCGGTTAAATCCCTAGGAAAATGCATGTAACATCCGCCACTTTTGGTACTCATATTGTCTTGTCTCAATCCGTCCCTTGGTAATTCTAAATAAGTTCATTAAAAATACGTTCAAAATTCGGTACCGCCAGATATCCGACTAGAGTATGTCTGTATATTATATACCTTATAGTTTAAATTTGTGAATACTTGACTGTTGATGCAAACGACACATAAAGTGAATCAAAATGCGAACGCAAAGAAGATTTACCTAATAGCGAGTTTAATGCTTTTGATACATATAATAACAATACACATCCATCTTGATTTATAACAAAAACGTTGTTTGTTGGTAAGGCAAAATATCTGGGGTGGTCCTCACCCTACTTTCCGACTATATCGTTGGTACAATGAAATATCTAAATACTTTTGAAATTATTCGATTTTGTAAAACCACAGCCAATCTGGACCGTAACTAACGCCAGTTTCTATGACATAATAACATTTGTCATCCTGACATTTAATGTCATTTAATGTCATGTCATGTGAACTGACGTTTATCAAAATCTAACAATTCGCAACAAAGCGACGAAGGCTTTGGATTCTGTCAAACCGCTTCTATAAAAGCATATAGCCTCTAAACCGTTTATCCCACTAACCTGCAAATTTGTATACGTATTTAAAGTCACTGGAGGATGAGTTGGTATGAGTTTGGTCTCAATCGGATAAATTCCTCAGAAGATGCATGTAACATTTTCCACTTCCAGTTGTCAGATTGTCACCAAAAACAATCCAGTTGGTCCCCCGGTAATTCTAAATACGTATACCAAATTTCAGCCCGATCCGTTGTTGCGTTTGGGCGCTATCGTATTCACAGACATACATACATACGAATATGGTTAAATAGATGATACTTGTTCCTTAAAATGGAGTCCTACTCTAATAAAGATGATACGATAATGAACCATATTGCCATATAAAAACCACTGTATGTCTTTCTGGAACTATCAAATATGGATAAATTTTAATTCATGGACCAGCGTACATGGCAAAGTGGCAACAAACACAATTAATAAATAAAAGAACAATGAAAAACACCGACAAAATGTACCGATTCTAACCGATAATGGATACATACGGGGCGCATTAAATTCATGGTTTTCAATCGTTTGCTATGACCAGTATGACCGTCAAAAAACCTTTTATTGGTGCTGTTCGATATAGCTGGTTCTGAGACATAAGTTTATAATTTTGCTATTATATGATTCTGACCCAAACGTCCTCGTAAACTCGAGAAATGAACCACAGTGCGTCAGTGGCAACTGGCATTACTTTGGCATCCAGAGTGGTTATGCCTTTTCGAAATTAAACAATTGCAGAAGGTTTAGGCTTGAGAACTAGTCGGGATAGCCACCAGAGATATTTGTTACTCAAAATGACTCTTTGGCACCCTTCAGCAGGGCATTTATGTGTTGTATTGATAGAGTTTTATCATAGTTTCTTTTGGAAGCACTTGTGTGATCAGTGTTTCCGGAAGGAAACCGCGTTATTGAGGTTATAATTGTGGACGTTTCGTACACTGTTACAAGAAGCATCTTCAGGACTTGTCTACACTACGAGAGTTACGAAGAGAGTGCCCCTCGTCCGAACATTCTTCTCGTAGTATGAAGAAATCCGGAAGATGCCCCTTGCAACAGAGTGCAAAACATCGACTATTATAACGCCAACAACGCGGTTTCTTCCAGGAAATCACGTGTCCATTCAGAGCAAAGTTCCGCAGTACCACAACTTACAACTAACATGTTCATAAACATTCTGCTTTAGCAGGAACAGAACGTCCAACATTCAACTTACATTTTCTTGACTACTGCTGGAGGCACTCTGCAACAACGTCTCCGTAGCAACCGCTGTAGCAGCAGTTTGCGTATGACTTGTAGCAGAGATCCTATACTGCATACCGGCGATACTACAGTAACCCTCGTGGTGTGTCGAACGCGTTGTACTATTCACATACACCCCAGTAATAGTAACATCAGTATCCTGGTTCACAATAACAGCGACTTTCTTGTTTGGACTAGCCCGCACCTCGATAACCTTATCCTCAGTTTTCACATCAGCAGGCTTCCTCTCATAATCATCGCTGAACGAATCCGAATCAGAATCGGAATCGCTCGAGTTTCTCGGAGATCTAGACGAGTTCTTTTCCAAAGAATACGAGGCAGCTAATATCGCGCTCGCGTTTAAACTGGCCATTCGTTTCCTGACCACCATGTCTTTGAGATCCATGACTATCTCGTTACGTTTCCTCCGTTTGACCGGTGGTTTCTTCTCTTCTTGTTTCTTCGGTGGTTCCTTCTTGTCTTCTTGCGTTTCCGGAGCGCTTTCGTAACTGGTATCGTCAGAACTAGATGAAGAGGTCGTATCGTGCATATCCCAATGTTTACCAGCACCTCGAAGACCAGGAGCTGTTCGGAGATTTCTAGCAGGTGGTGGATCGCTTTCAACCTCTTCTTCCTTCTCGATTTTTTGTTTCTTGGACCTTTCAACTGGTTCCTTTTTGATTGGCGGTAGGTTATCTATGATATTAGCTCGAGATTCGTTCTCGTAGAGGCAGTGAACTTTTGCCAAGGCGTTTAGAGAGGCTACTCGGTGTCTTTTGGGTCCTGACCATAGAGTGAAGAGCTTCATCTTTCGTCGTTGGTCGGCTTTACGTTTTGCGATCTGTTCTTTGGTCTGCGTGAGATTCTTCTTGGGGATTATTGGCTTGTTAACAGTAGGTTTCGTTTCTTGTGGTTTCTTATCTTGTGGTTTCGTCTCTTGTGGTTCCTTCTTGATTAGCTTGACTTCTGGTTTTTCCTCTTTGATTTCGAGTTGTGGAGCAGGTTTTTCTTCTGTGGAAGTTGGTTCCTCGATAGGTTCTGATTTTACCTTAGGTGCTTCGGTTTTTTCTTTTACGAGTTTTTTCACTGGGGTCTTTTTGATTTCTTTCGTTGGTAGTTTTGGTTTTGCCGTGGAGGTGGCTTTCTTAGGTTGTTTGGTCCCTTGTACCTTTTGTACTATTTTGATTGGTTCTGCTTCTTTCACTTTCTTAACAGGGGTTTCGGATTTCTTCTGGTTCATTTTCGGTTTGACTATTTTTGGTTTTTTCGTAACGGGAGTTGCCCCTTTCTTTTCAGCAGGTTTCTTAATAGCTTTCTGCTTTGTGGTTTTCTCTGTCTCTTTTGATTCGTCCTCCTTTTTGGCCTTCTGTTGCTTCTCTATTTTCTGGTCAATTTTTTTCCGTTGGCGTTTAAATTTTGCCTTTTCCATCGGTTGGAGCGGCGTGAGTTTTCCTTTGATGACAAAGGAGATCGTCTCATTCATTTTCCCCTTTTTTCGGACAACCTCTTTTGGCTTCCTTGTGATTTTCGCCATTTTACGGGTTTTCATCGAAACTCCGGTTATTTACGGGACATTTTTCGATAAAAATAGAGACGGAACACTACACCGTTCGAAATCACGGTATTCACTGCTGGTTTACAACGTGCTCTAGTAGTCTTGCGCCTTTGGTCGCCCAATCACAAATCCATCGATCTACCCCTTATACAAAAGGGGACAGTTCCTACCCTTAGTTCTTCATTAACCATCAAATCACCCTAAATTGCAAGAACCACAAAACATACTTTTAAAACAACACACTACTCCTTTATTGTCAAATAAAATTTCGGTCACTTTCCACGCAGCGAACAGAGACAACGAATGTCAATTGTTTACGTTCAATTGTCACCAGTCACACACACACGCACACACTTGACCACGCACACTTGCATGTTTTTTGAACGTTGTTTTTTCACACCGAATTCGAAACCGTTGCCTGGCCAAGGCCGATAGCGGCCAGATTTGCCAAATTTCGGCGATTATCGGACAAAAATACGACCCGTCGCGTTATCAGAAGAGGCAAGACGATGTTGACTCCCCGCCCTATTTACGTGAGTGCCTGACATACCACCATTTTACAGCTGTGAAGAGTTTTCAGCGTCCGTTGCGCGTGGCGCCATCCCTCGAGAAGTACCGCGAACTAATCGTGTAGGTATCCCAACGAGAGGGGTCGCGTATATGCTTGAGATTATGCAACTAAATCAACATGCGTGTATGCTGGAACATTTTTTTAATCGTAAAATTTATCTCTAAGCAGCGCGCAGCGGCCAAACCATATTTATATTATAAATTATAATACATATCTATTATTATCATTGTAACTCAACAGCAATATGGGTCTTAAAGTGTACTTAGATCTTATCTCACAACCGTGCAGGTCAATATACATCATTTTAAAATCGGGAAATGTACCTTTTGAGTTTGTGAACATCGAGATATTAAATCGTATGTATCGAAAAAGCTAATTATTATAAAAAGCGTATCTCATCATTATTAGTCTAGGTGAACATTTGACTGAGAAATATCTAAAGGTCACGAAGTTACACAAGTTGCCTGCGATTAGCGAAAATGGACTAACTTTGATTGAGAGTATAGCGATTTTGCGATATCTGGACGCCACTGGTAGAGTTTTGGAAAAATGGTACCCAAAAGAACTGACCAAAAGGGCTAAAGTGGACGAATATTTGGAATGGCAACACATCAACGTAAGACAGCCGTTTGTGGTTTTATTTCAAAGAAAAGTAAGTACTATTTAAACGTTTTAATACCTACAGTTTAAAAATCTGTTGAAATTTTTAGGTGGTTTTTCCACAATTCTTTGGAAAAGTGACCAAACCAGAACATCTAAAAATGATGGAAAACGACGTTACAAAAGCTATAGATAATTTTGTTGAGATATGGCTTACAAATGGAAATAATTTTATCACGGGCAATGAGATTACTGCTGCGGATCTTTGGGCTTCCTGCGAGATAGATTCTCTAAGTATGTAAACAAAATTCTTTATACAGGAATGGTTCATTCAGAATCAAGTTTAGACTACAACTCACCAGGAGTTACAAAATGATATCATGCTAACTTGAAACAATGATGGCGTTTCAGTTCAATTATTTTCAGGACAAAATAACAGATTCTACTAGTGACACTAACAGCTTTAACTAGTATCAGCTTAAATAAATAAATATGTATACAAAATGCGTTTTAAATTATTGCGAAAGTTTTAATTCATTTATTCAACTCTATAAGTGTCTTAGGTCAGGAATGTTGTATTTTATAAAGTTAATTCACGAAAACAGGATGCAACAAAACAGCAGGTTGTATATAATAAAATAGCAAGTGACTGAACAATAAATCTGTCTTAGGTAAGGCATGTTATATTTAATAACTATAAAGAATTTAATTCACAAAAACCAGATGCAATAAAATAGCAGGTAGAATAATAGGATTATCATAGACCAGGAATTTTTATGTTTTCTTAACATGAATTAAAACGGATTAAGGTACCATCATTTTGTCATTTTCAGGGATGCTACTGTATGAGCCAACCACTAACAGACCACAATTGGCCGAATATTTGAATAGAGTAAGACTTGCTGCAAATCCATACTACGACGAAGCTAGCGAAAAGATGTACAAAATGGTTGGATATCCGAAGAATCAAATTTCGAAAATTTGAAAATATCGAACTATTTTACTTCACTTATTTTTTTATGAGACCACAACAAGACACAAATAGCCTTGTTTACTTTCTAGTTTGTAAAATTTACATAACAGTACCCCACAGGCTTTCATTAACACAACAGTTATTAGCAGTTACATCACTATGGATATTTCTTCGTTGAAAATGTCAGTAGGTGTTATTGAGATTTAAACTTATCGCTTATTTGATTTGTAAATGAGCATACCAAAAGTACTATATGTATATAATAATCAATATAAAACATCTCTCAAAAAAAAGAACATGTTTTTTATTCAGTACAAAAATATTTGTACAGAAACCAGTTCCTATCACAAGTTTTGCTGGAAGGTAGAAAATTCCTGAACGTATTTTACCTTCACTTGATAACGCAAGAACACCCGAATTTGGACCAAGAATGTACAACCTTGTTCCATACCATAATTACAGATATATTGCAATCTATGTTACTGATTAATTTGAAGTTAATATCCAGAAAACAATAATAATAAAGACTGCTTTGTAATACACGCAAGCAAATAAATAATTGGAAATTGTCTACCTAATGGATTTGTGAAAGCGTAATCCTCGAAAGGCAAGAATGTAATTGATTACAGAAAATTGCGGAAGAATGTTATACAAGAAGTGATTTTATAGTTTGGTGCATTGCTCTTCTTCAGCAACGCGTACGTAACTAGAAACTAAATAAAACTTGTAATCTATTTTAAGATACACATCGAAATAAATACGAGAATAATAATTGCTGATGTACTTTCTTTTACACCAGACGTAAAAAGTTAAAAGAAAAAAATACAAGTGTCAAATTACACAGCGTAGAAAGTGTAACCAATGGAAATAGAAGAAATGGGCATCACGTTGTGGCATTTGAACAGGACTTTGTAATTAGAACCAGGAGTTATAATTACATATTAAATTAGTGAGGCAATTAAAAGAAATATTGCTTGGATAGATATGGCATTGCATTATATACCCGTAATAATTTCTAGTTATAAATTATTTATTTTTTATAATTAACACTTACTATGTTTTGTGTCTTTCTGAGCAAATCATGTATGTATTTACAGTTTTATATCCACAAAAAACACATACATAAGCACTGGTTATCTGGCGTTGTTTACATTATATACAGATAATAACACTTGACAGTCATTACAATTTACTGCTCAATCATCTTTAGTCGTTGATATTAGACGAGTTCAGCTCAGAGGAATTGGAAATTCTCTAAAATGGTGTTAAAACTATATTTCGACTTCCTGTCGCAACCCTCAAGGGCGTTATACATCACCCTAAGATTGAACAACATTCCTTTCGAACCGGTTGACATGAAAATAGCACAAGGTAACCACAAACATAAATATAAGTTTAGAAGTTATAGGTTAGGATTTTAGGTGAACATATGAGTGAGGAGTTTGCTCAGGTATCCAGATTCCAGAAGCTGCCGGCGATTTCCGATGGTGATTTCAATTTATCAGAAAGGTTGTTACGGTGTAAGAAAAGTGACATCTATAGTAGATGTATTTGTGTTGTAGCGTTGCTATACTACGATATTTGGCGAGGACTAGGAAATTACCTGGTAACTGGTACTCTGATGATCCACAACTACAAGCCAGAGTTGATGAATATCTGGAATGGCAACATTTGAATACTAGATTATACCTAACTATGTACTTCCAAAAAGTCGTAAGTCTTTTGGAATTGGAAAGTAGTAGCCCATTGATGACTTTCTTTTAGTACCTATTTCCTAAATTCTTTGGTAAGGAAATTTCACCAGAACGCATCAAGGGTTTGGAGAAAAATGTTACAAAATGCTTGGGAGAAATTGAAAGATTGTGGCTGACACCGGGTCCCTTTATAAACGGCGATATCCTCACTGCAGCTGATGTTTGGGCCGCTTGTGAAATTGAACAACTTCGTATGGCAGGTTTTGATCCAACAATGGGCCATCCAGTGCTGGCAGAATGGATGAGACGCGTTCAACAAGAAACTAGCCCATACTACCAAGAGGCCCATGAAAAATTAAACAAAGTCGTCAAGGGAGAAGCAGATATTGCAAAATTATAAGATATTTTTAGTACCTTATGTGTAATAAACATCATTTTTACTATATCACAAGTTTGCTTATTGTATTAACCAGGTGTCACTGTAGTCAGTTCCGCATTCTGTGCTCTAAAATAAGCTTAGGTATAGATATTGCCTCCTAAGCCTCTTAACGTTCTTTGTAACGAACCTTATAAACACGGCGTAATTGACATCTGTTACGGTTGGTTACTCGGTCGGTATAAAATTGCTTGGGTCTTTGTGCTCAGACACGAGAAGAGGTATTCTGTAAAGATCCTACTTACAAAACATGTCGCGAACTCTAGAGGTATTGGGACCAGTAAGGTCACCACGCAGAGTAAGAAATGCTAGAAACAGTTAAAATTACTATCCGATGACACCATGTACAACACCGTTTCGTAAGCTGAATGTTAATATTGTTAGTTTTAACACTATGTAGTGCGTTCACATGTAAATATGACTTCTTTGTTCTATTTTGATCGTAGGATATCATAACTCATATTTTGTTTGTATTGCTAAATTATGCTTAAAGTTCATTTCCTTCACTTTTAGGATACGTTTGTTTAATGTTTAATTATTATGAGGGCGAATTCTACCAATTTTATTTGGACTGTTTTATTCTACGCAACGTATGTTCCACAAGGATATCCACGAATTATAGCAAAAGGTAGAAGAAGCTTTTAGTTTTACCGAAAGAAGGTTTACAGAAAGATTACCTTTCAAATAAACAAGAAAATGACACAAAGACTTTTCCTAAAAATGACGAAATGCAAGATGTAATAGCCCGGACCAAAAGAGACAATGGTAGCTTTATCCAAATATGATTTACAGAAGCATAGTTTTTCAAATTCATATAGAACAAAATAATAAAACGTCTTTCCACGAAAAGCAGGCTGAAGGAGACCAAGCCAAAAAAGATCATGCAGTAAATTCACCCAAAAAATATGTACAGAAATATGACCAAACTAAAAGAGATATTGACGTATCTTTGTCCAAAGAAGTTTTACAGAAAGATGGCCTTTCAAATAATGAAACAAATAAAGAAATGTTTTTTTCTTGAAAATGATGTAAAGCAAGATGAGGTAGATCAAGCTAAAAATGATCCTAAACTAACCTAGCTTCAGCCAATAAATATTTATAGAAAGGTGATTATTTAAATAAAGAACAAAATATAAAAAGGTCAGTTCCTCAAAATGATAAGCTATACTGTTCCTATAGTGTTATCCAAAGATCTTTTACAGAGATATGACCTTTCAAATAAAGAAAAAATAACATATTGTTTATTCTCGGAAATGACATAAAGCAACATGAGGTAGCCCAAGCCAAAAGAGACAGGGAAGTAGCTTCAGCCATAGAGAATTTACAGGGAGATGGTCTTTCGAATAACGAAGAAAATAACAGAACATCGTTTGGTGCTATTTTTTTGCTTATTTTGCGTTTTTCCTATTTCTCAGATAACTGCTGTTTTGCCATTTTATGATTCCATTTTAATATGCCATTTTTTATACTTTTTTTAAGAATTAAAGGCTTGTTTTCAAATTATGGATGTAGCTTTGAACCGGCACCTGTTTATAAAAACACAAATGTTTATAAAAACAAGCGGTGCAGTTCGGATTGCTGGCCAATTAGTACAAAAATACATTACGTTATGCAAAATTGCGTCTATCTTCAGGGGCAATTTTTCGTAGAAAGATATTAATATCGACGTGCCTCTTAATCATTTCAAATTTGCACCCATAACTGCAGTTGACGTTGAGAGAAGCTTTTAAATTTATGAAGATATGTAATTATGCAAGGAAACCATAATTTTAATTTAGACAATTTAGAACAATATGTAATTGTAAATTGGTTTCATAAACAAGAATTCCACAAAGTCACGGAAATGCTTCACATAAAGTTTAAACACAATATTAAAAATAGTTTATATCGATAATGTCTTTTATTTTTGTTAAAGAACGTTGCTTTGTTATTGCAGGTACTTTTATTTATTTTCAAGATTGGCTTTTCATAATAAAAAATGCTTATAATAGATAATAGGGAATGTTATTTATAAACCATTCAAATCTCTTTATTTAATCTCTTTATTAGATATAAACTTTGCTAAGGATAACGATAAATACTTATGCCATTAAACATTTATTTATCCTAAATATAAACTGATTAGTACGGACGGTCCACCAACCCATAATCATTAAATTTACCGTTCAGGCCCAATTTTCTCACAATTATCATCAATCAATGGTCAACTGCACAAAGTCGAACGAGACCACGGCATGAACTGTGAAAAAAATGGTTAAGAACATTGCGAAACGCCAAATAGACATGTTTACATTTCACCAGGTTCCATGACCTCGTTGCCGTTGCCATACTGATTTGTTCGCCCAAAGGCACGCAGGGAAACGAGGTTTTGCTTTTCCGAACCGTTCGAGCGGTACCAGAATGCTTCAAGTGTTTGCAGTATCTGGCAACCACAAAACAAACTTATATATTGGACCCTTTCAGACAGTACGTACGCACGTCCGTCAACCGAAATAATATATATGCGATTTAGAGTTTAGTGTTGTTATTCACACAACCACACTTGTTAGTCAGTATCATTATGAAACTTTATTATATCGACGGAGTTTTTCCGAAGTACAGCATCTATCAGTGGAAATGCTACATCGATATTATGCGTTGTCATTTATCATAAAACGCGGTTCAACTGCAACTCGTGTGAATTGAAACCGGAAGGTGAAATAACCGTACGTATTTTTTTTTCGTACGGACCAATCCGCACTGTATGAAAGGGTCTATTTACTGTGTAATAACATACTGTTCGGCCGTTAGGTATGTTACATATGGCCCGCTACTTTCTAATAATACACAGAATGGTTTTATTGAGTTTACCGCCCGCACATTATTATATGTACCACGCAGATATGTTTGTTGGCACGCAAGTTTGTAAACTACTGGTTGCGAACTGTGTAATCCATATTGTATACAATGCAATTGATCATACATAAAACAAGCAATGTATGAATGTACAGCTTTTGGTAAAAAAGAAAATACAGAAAACGTTTGCGGTATGCAAGATTTAAATTCGTTAAAAAAAGTTGTGCTGGTCTCTTATCGATAAACAACATGTTGAAGAAATGAAATGATAAAAAACAAAATATACAAATTATATTATCTTATAATAAAGTATAATACATCCAGTCATTGAAAAAAGGAGAACCAAATAAATACGTTGTATACTGATGTCAGAAAACCAACCAAACTTAATTAAGATGAACTCTATCTCGTTTATATTCCACTCGTATACATTCATATACAAAACATTGCACAATTTCCATCTCAAAGAATGGTTGGCTAATCTTTCTTCTTCCTATAATGTACAAATATGCCTACGCATGCAGCGGGTGTCTATTCCATATAAGAGCTACCGCACACATACTTGGAATGAATACCAGATACGAAGGTCCAAGGTGACCTCTTCAGCATTCCGCACCGGCTGGTATGACCACCTTCCATTGGCCACTTACAATCCGGAGAATGCCTTTAGTCAGGACTAGCCTACGACAACAATCTCGTTCGGAACACAAGACGGTGTGGAACGGAGTGTTGTCTGTACCACATTTGTAATAGTTTAGCGCTTAGGTATTGTACTGTTTTCGTGCATTATTGGTTGTCGCGTGGGGTTTTGAAGTGCGAAGTGGTGGATTATGCATATTTGAGGATTACTGGATTACTTTATCGTTTTAGAAGGTAAATATTGATTGGATTTGAAAGAAAATTACGTGTGAAATGTTGGGATTTTTTGGTGATATGTTATTTTTGTTGAGATGAATCAACTTTTTATTTTGTTGTAGTATATATAGATTTTCTTCATACGCAAATTTGATGTACTGTTATTATTATTTTTTTTAACAGAATACAATGTTGTCAGGCATCAACATTTGAAGCACCATTCGTTATGGAATCTTTGAGTTAAAACTTATAAATTAATGTTTAACGCCTTAGGGCGGCTTTAGCTTTCGGATATATCGATCCTCAAGTGTTGGCAAACCTGTTGCCCTCGAGGATATAAACATCTACATTATGCCCTTGGTACATAAATAAATATTATGTCTTAGTGATATAAAAACCCAAGATGTATAACCACATCTCAGGGGTGTGGCCTATCAGCTTCAAATTTTTAATAATTTCGCTATGAATTCATTCACAGTAACAATTTTTCTTAGCTTTAGTCAACCCATTATCGTGAAATCTGGGATAAAAAACCTTTTTTTCTCATATTATAAGATGTTATGTACATTATTTATATACTTAGGTCTATCGACAATCGAATCGCATTAAGTTTTTTGCACTTCTGCCTACTTAGGTTGTCCATTAATTATTTTAGGCCTAATACAATCAGATGAGTAATAAATCCTTAAAAGCACAAATTCTAGTTGGTGATACATAAACAGTTGTGCTGTTATACATCGAAATCATAACATAAACAATAAGCAAATGTTTATAGATGTGAGTGAACAGAAAACAAGGTTCTCGTTATCTAAACAAGACAACAATTGTTTAATTATTCAATTTCCCATTAGTCGACAAAAACAATCGCTTCCTCGACAGCTTTAAAGCGTTCAAGGTCACTTGGATTCCCTCAGTGACTGACTATACTGACTACTGTAACACTATTCACAAAACAAACAATTGTGTCTCGGGTTCTAGAGTAAATTTTATGCTGTACTATCCTTGACAAATTGCTAAATGACTTCTTCACGCCTTTTCAAATTATAACCATTATTATTATTTATCACCATCATACAAAATTTCTAATCTATTATTTTGTAGTTTCCATATCCACACGACGACTTTCGCCATGAAATTTGGAAATCTGTTGTTTTTAGCGTGACATATCAGTGGATATTGGTTATTAATAAATATGGGAAAGAGGAATGAAGCAACCATCTGGTTGCTTGTTTCGTTTTATGTGTTTGGTTTATGGTCGTTTGATGGTGGAAAACATTCCGAAGCGTATGGGACTAGAAAATCAGTTTCACCAAAGGTTAACATTCGCCCGAAGGTGGCTATGTCGCGTTTCACCTGTTCACGACTGACCCGACACCTGGTGGGACTGCGAGTAAATTAAACCGGACGAACCACTTGCCCATGCAATTATGGCCAACATAAATAATCAAGATTTGCACTTCTCGATGGCACACCTCGTCCACTTTTCCTTTTATACTTTTACAAAGTACAATTTGAAATTATAGCGGCCAAATGGAACAAAATTAAACGGTGATCTATTGTATTCATAATGAGAGACATGCATCTGAAAATTCAATCTTATTTGCTTATTCAGTTCGCTGATCACAATGCCAAGGTGTGACCAGAATATACAATAAACAAATGATATCGTACCCACCCACACCACGTGACATAATAACGATATCGTGCCAGTCGAAGAATTCTGGAAGGTCAAGTTAAATATAGTTCTAATTGTGTTTTTAACGCGACACAACATGATGTCATCTTCACAGCGCATTTGGTTGCAATGCATTTTATTGCTTCCCATATATACCTACAACGTGAAAGTTGAAGAGAAATTTGTATTATATGCTCGCTCTAAGTGTATAAATAAATAATGTTGTACTGGAAGACATTTTTTTTGGTATTGTAATGAATGTAGTCGAAGAAATGTTTTGAGAGGATTATGGTGCTTAGTGAAAGTTGTCATTTCTTTCGTTGAATAGGAAATCACTCATGTATAGATAATTGTAAATGTAACACTAGATTGTCCAGAGTTGAGATAATTCACTTTCGATTGCTGTTGGTTGAGTTATACTCATTTGATGCGAATCACGTCACTTCCAGGTGACAGGAAATGATCACATAAGTAGTAGAAACCGATTATTCTCTCGAAACCTGACAAAATTCGGTCTTTGTCTTTCAAATCTTGAAACATTTGAAAGACAAAAGCTGATCTTGAGAAATTTGCTATCTTCTTTATCATAAATCATTTATGTCAATCTTGTGAAAATTAGATTATTCCATAACCGGAGAGAAGATAGCCATAAAAGATATCCATAACTTTTTTGTTCGAATTTCTTAATAAAACATATGTCAATCGATAGAGCTATTCAAGTAGTATACCCCAGAGTTTTGCCCACAAAAAAATATCGAACGGTTTAGTAAAAAAATTGATTTAATTACCAGCGCGTCATCTAAAACAGTTCATAGTGTCTTCAAACAGAATTGCAAATAACGCCATCCGCCGATACCGTAGATCGGAGATAACAAATTCGGGATCTACATGAAATTCTGCATCTAGTAATAGTATGAATACGACACTACCCTTATGGTTACAACCCCTCTTACATACGTAAAGCGGTAAATTGGTGTGCGGCTTATCCAGTGGGTTATATAAATGTTTATAACTATTGCGAAAGTTGATGCATAACTTTGATTAGTACGTCAAAATGTAGGTAGTTAATAGGGGTAACTACCCTGAAAAGGTCGGAGTTTTGCCCACTCAATAACACCCCTAAAATGACAATAATGTTGACCTACCCCATAACAAGGAATACGACGGCAGACAGATAAAATGTTTAATAACTTTTGTAAATATTCTAGCATAACTTCGATTCATACGTCAAATTGTAGGTAATTAATAGAAGTAACTACCCTCGAAAGCTCGAAGTTATGCTCACTCGATAACATACCTTGAATCATCATAATGTGGACCTACTGCATAATAAAGAAGCCACCGCCACACTGATAAAAACATTAATAACTTCTGTAAATGTGCTTGCATAACTTTGAGTCATACGTCAAATTGAGGTAATTAATAGAGCTAGCCATCCTGGTATGCTCAGAGTTATGCTCACTCGATAACACCCTTTAAATGACCCTGATATGCACCTAATATGCCATATGCTATGAGCCGGTCGGGAGAGACATCAACGAGTAATGTCATGGTGTCCTCAAATATTCGTACAAAATTCGTACAAAAAAGTTATGGATACATTTTATGGTCGTCTCCCGGCTACTTAAAGGGTGTTGTCGACTGATCATAACTCTATGGATATCTTTTATGGTCGTCTCCCTACCGGCCCATTGCATATGGTATATTACGTGTCCATGATGGTTATTTAAGGGGTGTGTTCGAGTGAGCATAACTCTGAGCATACCAGAATGGCTAGCCCTATTAATTACCTATAATTTGACGTATGACTCAAAGTTATGCAAGAACATTTATAGAAGTTATTAATGTTTTTATCAGTGTGGCGGTGGCTTCTTTGTTATGCGATAGGTCCACATTATGATCATTTAAGGTTTGTTATCGAGTGAGTATAACTCCGAGCTTGCCAGAGTAGCTACCCCTATTAATTACCTATAATTTGTTGTATGAATCAAAGTTATGAAAGAATATTTACCGAAGTTATTAATGGTTTTATTTCTCTGCCCGTGCATTCCTTCTTATTGGATAGGTCCACATTATGCTCATTTAAGGTGTGTTATCGAGTGAGCATAACTCCGAAGTTTCCAGGGTAGCTACCCCTATTAATTACCTACAATTTGACGTATAAAGCAAAGTTATGCAAGAATATTTACAAGAGTTATTAAACATTTTATCTGTCTGCCGTCGTATTCCTTGTTATGGGGTAGGTCAACATTATTGTCATTTTAGGGGTGTTATTGAGTGAGCAAAACTCCGACCTTTTCATGGTAGTTACCCCTATTAATTACCTACAATTTGACGTATAAAGCAAAGTTATGCAAGAATATTTACAAGAGTTATTAAACATTTTATCTGTCTGCCGTCGTATTCCTTGTTATGGGGTAGGTCAACATTATTGTCATTTTAGGGGTGTTATTGAGTGGGCAAAACTCCGACCTTTTCAGGGTAGTTACCCCTATTAATTACCTACAGTTTGACGTACTAATCAAAGTTATGGATAGGATAAGTGTGGATATACTTGATAAGCCGCACACCAATTTACAGCTTTACTTATGTAAGAGGGGTTGTAACCATAAGGGTAGTGTCGTATAGATACCATTACTAGATGCAGAATTTCATGTAGATTCCGAATTTGTTATCCCCGATGTTCTACGGTATCGGCGGATGGCGTAATTTGCAATTCTATTTGAGGACACCATGAGCTGATATAGATGACGCGCTGGTAATTAAATCAATTTTTTTGCTAAACCGTAAATATTTTTTGTGGGCAAAACTCCGAGGTATACTACTTGAATAGCTCTATCGATTGACATATGTTTCATTAAGAAATTCGAACAAAAAATGTTATGGATATATTTTATGGCTATCTTCTCCCCGGTTATTCCATACACGTCTGAAATACATAGTTCTAGTAGTTCTAATACCTACATTGATAAGAGCTGGTTAGACTAATATCAACAAAATGAGTTATTTCTGGCAAAAACTTTTGAAGGGACCAAAAACTATCATTATTAATTTTTTTTGTCTTTTATCAACCCAAACTTTTTTTTATAGTGACGTGCTTTTGAACGATTCAAGGAGGCAAACTTTATTATGCTTTCCTTCTAGGAACTAGTCGGACAGTAAAAATGACTATAATATTGCAATCCCTACAATAGACGCTTTTTTATGACATCTCGGCTTATTTTTTTTTCTTTTTCAAAACAAGCACCTTCAGTTGGTACTATACTAAATTCAGAAAACCTCAAAACGGGTATTCTGGCAGAAATTCTTACTTTTCCGTCAAGAATTTGAAAAATCTTTCAAGACCTTATAATATCAACGTAATAAGTAAATGATGTAATAACAAGGTCTCTCGTTAAGGTGTACCTATATATTCAATAACACACCTAACCCCGTTTCTTCTACACTAGTTATTACATAATAACTATAAAATACTAATTATGAGATATTGGTTATACTGAACTAAATAAAATTGACAAAACGAATTTCAATATACAAAAACTGGCCTCTGCGGTTCAGTCAGCATGCTTAGCTATATCCCATACATACATAACTTAGGTCGTATCCCACACAGACAGGAGGGTAACTCTAATTTGCTCTAATTAATTGTTAATAATTAATCAAATTAACATTGATCCCGGAGAAAATTCATTTCATTTTATACATAACGAAGTAAATTGCGTGAAATTCTATTATCGTACCGTAACAGTACAATATCGAGGAATTTTCTTCATTACAGCGTGAATACTTTATTTCGCCAGCTGGATGGTATTTATGAAGCATAACAGTATTACATAATAAGTAATATTATCCAAGTATGAACCGTTAGTACTTTTTATAGTCCATATTAGATCATAATTGAATATTTTATTAGCATACATACTTGTTATTTATCTTAATTATTTAAATTCAAATGAAGAAGTGAAAGGAATAACTTAAATAATTCTTACATACTAATCTTCAAGACTCAATGCAACCTTTGCACAATTAACGTTTTTCTACCAAACTAACGGTATGATCGTCATATAGATGGGTCTGCAAATATCACCACCTGACCGTTAGAAACCTGGTGCAAAAATCAAAACCTAACTGTTTTCAACATTTGCAAGTTTCAGTTACAAATAGCCACAGTTAGTAACCACTCGACAATGAACGAACAGAGAATGTTAACAAAAATGTTTTAAACTGTTTAGAAAGTTTGCTCCAAATAGAGGTCTCAGAACAAAATATTGAATCAAATCACACTGCATTTCAGTACAACATTGAAATTGATATTAGAATATTTTAAGCACGTATTATCAGACTAAACAAATAATGCTTGTTTGACATTGACATATTAATTATGTGGGACTGTCAAAATACTACATTGCATATTTAATTAATATTTTCACATTCGTTTATTTGAAATTAGAACTGGACACAAACAATCTCGTCTAACCTTGTGTTTTTTTGTATTATATTAACATAAATATTTCCGACCACAGTTTTTGATAACTTTGTGTCATTTACCATTTTGACTCACATCTCACTGTGAAATAAAACCGTTCTAACCAAAGGCGTTTTACTTGGAAATCTGTGTCATTTCCTCTAGATTGTTGACAGTACTGACCAATATTTACACACAAAACGCTTCGAAATTTTCTGTAGGTTGAGTCGATGAACTGGTCCCAGATGTCGGCCATTAAAGTTACTAAATCTAGGTCACCATAACAATTACAACAAAAATAGCAAACGGGATTTATTATTTTGTTATTGGGAATATCAATATTTCGAATGAGAGTTATTAAATTGTGTTTTCTATATGTATTTCATATAATGCTCACAAGTTGTGAACTACGGTCGCTTATTATACTGGGATATTATGGCTTTAGTTTCGTAATTGAAGCTAAGACAATTGTGCGAAAGTCTGAAAGCGAAAACAAAAGAGTTTTGGTGAGATATGCAATCCTGTGAAACCGGGTTATGATCCTACTTATTATTGTTATTATATTCTCTTTGTATTCTACAGGATAGACAAATTTTCATTTAGTATAAAGTTAAATATGTAGCATAAAAAGTGCTGCAAAAAAACACTTGAGCTTGATCTTATCTGAAATTTTAACGACTTGACTGAGCAAGCGTTTTTAAGCAATTATTACAATGGGCATACCACAGGAAGTAAGAAGAGACTTATTAGCTCTGTGCAGGCAGAATTGCACTCTGGCATGACCATCAGATTTTCTGAAGCGTAAACACGAGCAAAATTCGCCAATCTCCTGTCTTAATTCTGGACAGGTTTCTAAAAGTTTTGAAAGTCGCCATTTGCAATTCAAGTGGAATAGAAATAATAGGTACAGCCGAAGAGATATTGCCAACTATTCATAACTTACGTATAACGAAATCACACGCAGCTGGTACAGGATATTACGCATGCATCGATTTGATAGCGAAATTCGTCAAAATTTTATATAATGATTGGGTATTTGTTGAAAGATAAAGAGTACCTGCAACCTACAACTAGTTCCAGTATTAAATATAGTGCTCAGACGATGAAACATTACATATTGAAGTTTGAAGCATGTCTTGTATTGGAAACCGTTTGAAACTGTTTTACAGCTGACAAAGGTCTAATATCACAAGTAATTATGTAAATTATCCTATTTGCAGAGCATGGACGAACAAACAGCTTTGGTGTTGGCGATACAGTTGGTTGCTTTATTCTCAATAGCAGGTGCACTTCTCTTGTACCTGATTTGCAAAATACGAGTAGGAGTCGGCTCAGAGTATCAAGAATCGTCACCTGGCGCTGGAAAACCCGTCCTGGTCACGTCTTGCGATAACGCCATAGGATTACAAGTAATTAAATATAAGATACTTTCTATATCCAATAGAAAAAAAAAACTCGTTGACACATTGAAACGTCTGTCAGACTGCTTCTATGAACGCTTATAGCACCTAAACCCCTCATCCCATTGATCTGTAAATTAGTATACATATTTAAAGTGATTGGAGGATGAGCTGGTATCAATTTGGTGAAATGAATCGAAAAGCATGTAATATTTGCCACTTACGGTTGTTAGATTGTGGCCAAAAACAATACAGTTTTTCCCCTAGTAATTCTAAATATGTATACCCAATTTCAGCCCGATCCACTGTACCGTTTGGGCGCTATCGTGTTAACAGTCATATACACAAACAGATATTTTCATAAATAAACACTCTCAAAGTAGCTTAACGAACAATACAACATTTTCAGGTTGCCATCCATTTGGCAAATCGAGGCTTTAGAGTTTTCGCCGGACTGAAAGAAGGTGCATCGTCTGGTGAAGCATCTGATACCACATCATCAAGGGTCATAAGGTCATGGCAGAAGCACAGGGAGTCGGTTCCGGGGTTTCAAGGGAATTTAGTAGCTCTACCATTGGATGTAACAAGAGAGGACCTTCTCCACGAAGCAGTGGATATAATTAGAGCCCATCTGCCAGCTGGAGCGGACGGTAATATAACTTTTTATAGTAACAATTTTTTATAGCCCGTATTTTCCATCCTGATTATTTCGTTGATGGGTGATTATCTAAATTATCAGATTTCAACCGTATTAATTGAAAACTGAAGTAATTTGCAACGGCTGACTGATCTTTCTAGAAGAATGCGGTTTTTTATGTCTATGGGTTTTTATAGGTCAATCAACTAATAAATTCTTTTAACTTTAAAGGTATTTGGGCAGTTGTTAATACAAGCGGTTCGGTGTATAGAGGAAGGTTGGACCAACAAGACATAAGCCATTGGGACGCGATCTTGAAGACGAACGTCGTAGGGGTCCTTAGAACAGCCCGGACTTTCCAAAACCTGCTGAAAACAGCGTCCGGAAGAATTCTTACATTAGGCGCCCCAAAATGCACCGATGCTGGTCTGGTTGCATACACAGCCGCGAGATATGGAGTTGAAGGTGCCAGCAAAGCTTTGAGAGCTGAATTGGCACCTTTGGGAATTAAAGTTATCACTTTGAATCCCAGTGGTCTACCGACAGATTTGATGTTTACTGCTCCAAGATTTATAACGTAAGATCATTATTATTAACTTTGTTCCAGCAGATGTCAAAAGATTGTTGGCTCTGCGCATGCTCATTTGCACTACAATGTTTGCTTTACGCAAGCGCATAATCCACTGTTTTTATTTCAATTATTAGGAAGGAACATACAACGGAAATACCTGTCGAGGTGAACGGTTGTTTAGAATTTCAACCAGTGATTTTGCCTGAACCGGCCCTGCAAGTTTTGGATGTTGCCATAACGACTCAAAAGCCCGAGGAGAACTACGATTTGATTAGAAATCGATTCTGGACTACCTTCAGAATATAGAATGAAAGAAACTGTGAAGACTGTTTGAATAATTTAATAATATGCTTAAGTTTTGTAGGTCAGTGTTTTAGGGACTTAAAAATAAAATAACATCTATTTTGTACATAACTACATATATAATATATTTTTATTATATATTATAACTAACTACATATCTGTATATAATTCGTATATTATGAATGTCTATATGTTGGTTGTTTTTTTTTTTTAATAAAGTAAATATCGATAATGTCGTGGTTAATTATTTTTGACGCCAAAGATTAAACAAAGACTAGATTTGCAAACCTTAGTAAATTTGACCCTGCTTTGTCCTCAACTTTCGTGGTAAACTTCTTTTTTTTTCGAATCACATTCTTTCAGCTTTCCAATGAGAGGCACCACTCGTTCTTGAATGTGTTTTATATGTTGTCACCAGATATTCATATTCAATTGTTCTCCAAAAACGTTCAAGTAGGTAGTAAAGAAAAAATATTTCAAAAGGGAGTAAGTAACATTCCGATATACGGAAATCTTTTAAAAAGCTCTGGATGAGTCTGCTTTTCAGAAAAACATTTTGACAACTGTCAGCAATCAACTGAATGCCTGACAGAAACGTCAAGTGGCAGTTGAGGTTATGTGTTAGAATAGTTTTAAACTAAGTAGAGCACAGTGACATACGCAACCAATTATACCCAGTGTATGATTTATAATTGACCCGCGTATATTTGGTTGCATACACAACTGTGCTCTCCTTGGTTTGAAACATCTATAAAACATAGAAGTTACCGCATGTAGTTCTTGAGGATACACACAAACCAATAAATTATACAAAACGAAACATTTATTCATACACTACACATATAAATTATCTTACAGGAATAAATATATATCGTCGTTGATACAATTAGTCATAGAAAAATAAACTTTATCTTAAATCTAACAACGCGAAAATACGATATTTAGAAGGCAAATCCGGCGTATTTGTACAATACAGTATCAAAATCTAATCAGCAGAGGGATCTTGAGCTAAACTAGCTTTCGAAACACACGAGCTATCCTTCATGATACTACTATTGGTCACACGGAAAAACTTCAACAGGGGACTACGAGGTTCCTTATCCCTATCCATCGCCTTCCTCTGCTTCTTCGCAGACCTAGTCCTAGGACTCTCGTCCAACCTCAACGACGGACTAGTGGGACTTCTAGGTGCCATCTCACTCAACAAATTCTTCTCTGTCCTCAACTTAGTCAACCAATCCCTATCAGCCTTTTTCTTAGGCGAATGATGAAGATGCGGCGCACAACCATCAACATTGAAATTCGGCAGGTTCATAGTGGGGGAGTTCACAGGAGATGTTTCCGGATTCCTCAAGTTTTTCGGAGTGTATATTTTCGAGGTTGACGCTTCCTCGATTTTAGTTCGTTTCGGTGAGTTTTCGTGTATTTCGGCTAGGATCGGTAGCGGTCTCGTTGGAGATTTTGTAACAGGGCGCTCGTCACCGCTATTTTCGCTTTCGTATTTCTTCCGGCGGATCCCTTTTTTGGGTGCTCGTACCGCCCCGTTGGTTTTTGTGTAGACTTCCGCTTGGCCGCGCCCGATAACCTCCCAATTCTCCGGGGTTTCCTCGTTGCCAAACCTCCATAACTTGTGTTTGAAGTCGTCAGCGCATGTGACTAAAGTTGCGTCGAATGTATCGGACCAGGCGACGCATGTGACTTCAGCGGCGTGTCCTGAAAGCCTGACAAGAGGTTCTGGCGTGTTTAAATTCCATATGTAGCCGCTGTGATCGGAACTTCCGCTGAGTAAATAAGTTTCGTCGGGATTTAAACACGCTTTTACATAAAACGAGTTGTTTTCGTAACCTGTGTACCGCATTACCGGATCGGGATTGTAAGTTAGGATGTTGTAGCAGTATATATTGCTATCCAAACAACTCGCGTATAATTTACTTCCCGATTTATCCACGATTAAATTGCTAAACCCGCACTTTCTCGTCGAACCCGCATACGGTATCGTACTTTTAGGCGTCGGATCTTTCTTGTTGGCTTTATAAGTACGCCGTAAATCCCAAACTTTGATAACGCCATCGCCAGCACTGCACGAAATCAACGTATTCTCATCTTGAAACGCCAAACCCGTTATGGAATTCAAACCGGATAAAACAGGCTTAACCTTTTTCGATGGGGTTGTGCTATTTCTGGAATAGTGCGCGTGTTGGATGACCTTATCGGGTTGCGCCGCGAACATAGCGGCTAGAGATGATCTGGTATCCCAGAGCATGATACTGCCATCTCTGCTACCGGTGGCGAAAATCGAGGAATCGTTACTTTTGATGGCTAAACTTTTGACGGATCGAGTGTGCCCGGTGAACATACGTTCAACTGTCATGCGATCCTCGGCGACGTCGACTAGTTTGGCCGTATGGTCGCCGGAGACTGTCACGATTTTGGTTTGGTTGTGCATCCAGTCTAGATCGAATATGGCGTTGAAATGGACTTGGACGGCGGTGCGCGTGCGATGCTCTGTGTCTAGGATTGCCGTGCAGCCGTCTTCGTTTGCTAAAGCGAGAAGGTGTTCCATACCTGAAAGAAACATATTTATTGTGATATTTTATCATCAACAAGGATCTCAACAAATTAGACCAAAATAAGTCAATTGGTGCTATTTTTAATTTTCATATTTGGTTCCGTTTGAATCGCGACCGGGCAAAACTAGCATAAGTGGTTGCCACCCTTAGCTATCAATTGGTGCATAATTTGTTAAAATCGGATGACAGGAAGTGCTTAAAAAAACTTGCTTTGGTTCACCGTTGTTCCCGACATGGTCCTTTCTCGATGTCTCCGGAGCGCAAACTTTGTTAATTATTATCGCCCGCTAATTGTTGGAATCTCGACCGGGCAAAACTAGCATAAGTGGTTGCCACCCTTAGCTATCGATTGGTGCATAATTTGTTCAAATCGGTTGACAGGAAGTGCTTAAAAAACTTGCTTTGGTTCACCGTTGTTCCCGACATGGTCCTTTCTCGATGTCTCAGGAACACAAACTTTGTTAATTATTCTCACCCGCTAATTGTTCGAATCTCGACCAGGCAAAACTAGCATAAGTGGTTGCCACCCTTAGCTATCGATTGGTGCATAATTTGTTAAAATCGGATGACAGAAAGTGCTTATTTTTTACGCTTTTGTTGATCGGTGTTCAAGGCATGCGGTTGCACTGTGTTATCCAAATCCCCACGACGCTAGTACTTTGTTATTTTTTTTTTCAGGCGGTAATTGTTATAATATCGATCGGGCAAAACTATGGGGTGTACATGAAGACTTGTGCTTTCGATTAATGTATTGCTCATTATGATCGGTTAAGTCATAGCCGAGATATGATGCCGAAAACTTTACCAAATTGTCGAAAAAGTCAACTTTCATTCGTATTTTTAGGGCACTAATTATGATTTGATCGACCGGGCAAAACTCATGGGATATCAGGACTTTATGAGCTTTAAAATAATGTATCATTTATTAAAATCGGTTGAAAAACAAACTTATTGCTAACTTTTATTGCTAACTTCCCCCGGGTTATATGAGTTTCTTTTTTTTTGAGAATATTTGCGTTTTTAATGCTTTTTTTTAACTTCTGCAGGGTAACTTTCGACTGACGCCTATTTGTCGGATATTTGAAGGTTGTAGGTTTTTTTATTATCGCTTCACTTTATTAGTTTTGTTGTTTTATAATGGTTGTAATCACATTTTCATACATTTATAGTACACAAGTTTGTCAAAATCTTGCATTCAATACTGAGAATTAATGAAGAAATATCGAACATACAAATATTAGTTGCTGCCACCATTATTTTCCGTTATATACCTATTTAGTGCTTGTTTGTAATTAAGGTAAATAAATGACGTTCTTGAAAATTGTACATTTAATTTTATTACCAAGCGTTCAGCCATTATCTGATTTCAGCATAGTATTGATAATAATGCGGTTCTTGTTTTAATAGACATAGCTTTACAAGTAACATTATATATTAAAGACAATTGATAAAAAACAGTGTCTGATATTTAAATCAAAACCATAGATCAAAACTGACAGCTTATTCGATTGACATTTGCTTAAGTTTGTTGGTATAGCACTTAGCAACTTTTTAGGCAACGACAATTGCCTTGAATTAACTACAATGACAGTTTAGTCATTACTGTTCGACAATAACTTTATTCAAGCAGCTGTCACAAACTAAGTAGTTTGTTATTAGTTTTTTAGATGGCACAAATAATCTGTTATTGTTATTGATAATGCAGTTACCATTGAAATCTGTGGTTACTCTGTAAAATTAATTTTAATGTAGTTTTTTTTTTTTTTTTTTTTAATGCTCGAACAAACAGCTATTATGTACCTACTGTCATCCAAACTAGTGATGTGTATTATGATAATATGCTAGGAATTAAAATGTCATAAATGCATGAATATGTATGAATGATAAATAAATAATAGTAAATGAAGTAAAATAATAGCAATTGAATCGTTTGGGTGAAAAGAAAAAAAATTGCCTGACAACACGATAATACTTCTGACAAATATTTTGTGGCATTTATAAAATAAATATTACAAACGTTGTCATGGTTTTGCAATGTAACTTGGTGAAGACAACAAAAGTAAATATTAATGCCTATACTTTATTTCACTTTTATGTCTTACTGACATATAAAAACAAAATTTATAACTGAGATACGCAAATATAAAGCACTAAATGCGCTACGGTATTAACAGCCGCTAAGGTAACCAACACGCAAAAATTGCCACCGCACAATAACTAAATATCATTTATCATTGTACCTCAAATGTCTAGAGTAGTTTTAAACTAAGTAGAGCACAGTGACATACGCAACCAATTATACCCAGTGTATGGTTTATAAATGACCCGCGTATATTTGGTTGCATACACAACTGTGCTCTCCTTCGTTTGAAACATCTATAATGTCAGTGTCAAAGACATTTTATGATTTTTGAGGAAGAAAAACATGGATCAAACATAAAATTTTGTATGTACCTTGGGCATAAATTGATCTTTAACGCTCCCTTGATGCATATATAACTAATATATCTCATATGCAATTACCTTTCTTCCTTGCAAACTTTGAAGCAAACACCGGTGAATCAATTTCTTCGTTATCATTTTCAGTAAGACCCCTGGATAGCTTCTTAAAATCATCTTGGTCGGAGCACCTCAAGCGCGCCAATACACCATCTCTAGTCCTCCATTTCCCTTTAAATCAAGAATTAAATGAATACCATACAACAAACACATAATAAATGTTATTACTTACCGAATCCCAGTTGTTGATTTATCAATTGGTCGGCCGCGTTCATCGTTATTGTTAAATTAGGCCACTGCAATTGTAATTGTTGGTAGACAATGAATTTAATTGTTCAACATCGTACCAGAGACTTGTAATCAGCTTACTACGCGGGAAATTGTGATAACCCTTTCAAATAAACAGAGTTACATCGCGGTCCTTGTTCACCGTGTTTGTTTGGGTGCAAAGTGAACAGAGATGGCGGATCTAACCTCAAAATTTCCCTGGATGTCAATCCAGCAATTTTAAATCGGATTTTAATGTTGAGCATTGTACTTCAATTAAGAGATTTAAATTGTACGTTAAAATGTCGTTAAATAGTATAATTAAATGCTTGCTTTTGTCTAAAATTTCTCAGAACTGTGTCGGTAAGTTTGGTAGCGACCTCTGATGATGCGTAGATGAACTAGTGTCACTTTGGTTGCCTAATAGCGGTCTAGGGGGTCGGTCATTATTTTTTATGAACCTATTGCAAGATGGCGCAATAAACGCCATCTAAATGTTGATTTCCGGAAGGAAACCGCGTAGTTGACTAGACGATTGTCGACGTTTCGCACGTTATTATAGGAGGCATATTCAGAACCTCTTCATACCACAAGAGTTACGATGAGACAGAGAGTTTTTATTGTTTAATTCGAGTGCGAATATGTACTTTGAATGTGTTATCAATGTTATCATATTTTCGCAAAGAAATTGAAATGTGTATGTATACATATTACAACTTTGAGTTTATAGTTTTAAAGAAGAAAGATATAAAGTAATAAATAATATGTGTAAATCCTTAAAACACATGTTCGCTGCCAACAAAAGTTGATCCTCCTAATCCCTAAAAGAGGAAAGAGAATTTATTGTCTACAGCTAAGACGTATTTAAAATGAGATTTTCCTGTCAACACGTCTATTATACACATATCTCTCTGTTAATCCTTGTTTCCGACCTACACATTCCAAGATACACATATTGTACCGGGCGTAACATGGGGATGCTTTGGTACAAAATTTTGACTAATCGCCAAAAATTCAACTAATCTCCAAACATTTCAAAACATGGTCCACTATGCAGTTCTTTTACGCTGATAACAATAGTGCTATTAGATTTTCTCTAGTTCGAACAGTTTGGAAGTTATGACGACTCAAAATATGTAGTAGAATAGTGCAAAATAGACACTTTAAACTTTAAAAGCAAACTGTGTCTGATATAATATAAGCGCGATATAAGGTTTGTTGATTGTTCGAGAAGAGACCAAACCAATTTCCAAATTGGGAGGCGCATGGGCACATGCGCAGCATTATTACCGCGCTTGAGCAACGAACGCTTGCGCGTGGCCAAACGCGGGCAGCGACATTTTTTTGCTGTACTCCGGCTCGACGATTCGTCGCCGCGCCGCTGCAGAGGTGTGTGTCCTCTACAAGTGCTTGCAAATGGCTTTGTGTTGCAAATGGAACTGTGTGCCTGGTCGGCAGACGAATCGGCGGCCGCTTCGTCGTGCGACGCGACGCCTCGTGTGTTCTTAGCATAACTTTCCGGACTGTTTGTTGTTCAGCTGTTCGAGCAGTGCTAGAGACTAGTTTGAAACATGGAACGGACAGTTTGTAAAGTTTGCGGACTTAATCTAACCTGACTTTTAAAACTGTAAAAGTAAAGACTATAAATAAGTAAGTAAAGACGCTTATAAATAATAAAGTTAGGCCATATGCACACGGGGATACTGGAAATGAACTAAACCAGTTGGTAAGTTGGGTTTCTGACCAGCTACGGACTGAATGGCGACTTGACGCCGCACACGAGGCAACTCATCAGCAACCGAAATCCCTCGTTCGTTCAGTGTTGTCATGGATATCGATCGTGTAATGTCGGAAGAGTCGAGTGATGAGGAAACTGTAGTGCTGCATTATTACCTCAGGAGGAGAAGACGAACAGCCAGAAGGTTTTGGGTACACCAAAACCTTCTGGCTGTTCGTCTAGTAAGTTTTCAGACTAGGTTGTTTGTTGCTTCAAAACAGCTCGACCATTCTGACGCGAAATTCTTGGTCTTTGAATGGTCCTATCCGCATCCGAGATCCTGAGATCGTGACAGCTGTCATAAGAGCTTCTTGCGTTCTTCACAATTTTGTGAGAAAACTGGAAGGACTGCAGTATTTGTCAAATCATGCAAATGTTAATGTATGTGGAGATGAAGTCATGAGACAGCCTCTCCTCCCGCAGCAACTGACCATAAACAACAACGCACGAGCTGGGGATCTTAGAGTCTATTTAGCCAACTATTTTCTAACCCCACAAGCTTCTCTGTCCTGGCAATGGAAATATATGACACCGTAGATCGGAACTATTCACATAATTAGGTACCTACCTTATGTAGAAGTAGTTGTTTATGTAGAAAATATACGTTCGTACTTGAACATATCTGTCAATTTTACGACGTCCGTCCCCGACTTCTGCCCACGCCTTCTCCGTTTCCTGCTTCTTTGAATAGCCAGGAAGATGAAAACTGTGCAAAATAGGGCGTTTTTCTACCTCCCCCACCAGCAACAGGTTGGCTTTTTGGTCAGTCATCATCTAGGAACTGAAACTCAAATCACCAGGCAACCCGATATGCGAATCACCCAGGCGACTAGTTACAAACTGATTTTGTGAATCACAGACAGACGAGTCCTTAACCGGTCGCGCCGTGTGCGGCGTCCCATAGTATTATACAGGGAGTGACTCAAAGAAAGTCTGCGAAAAAACCTAGTGTTGTTGGTGACTTGTGAGGTGTTTTGCTGGAAGTTTTTGTGGTGCATTTTATACTATACTGTGTTTGTTGTAGTGCAAAATATTAGCAATATGGCTAAATTTCTCGCAAGTCTCAGGCTGTTTGTTTAGGTTGTCATGGTTATTCTCTTGTAGGGTCACGTGACTACCGCCAGAAACTGTTTTTATAATTCGTGTTCGAACAGTTGCAAAATCTGTACATGCGCGCTATAAAGTAATAAATTTGATGTAGACTAATATCAAATTGTCTGCTCGAACGGTTCCAAAGGATGTAAAATTGTCTCAGAAACCCATTTTTTGAAGACCTAGTTGCTCTTAGATGTATGGATTGCAAGTAAACAGTGAAAGTCTTAATTTTGTTCGACCTAATAGCGCGATATATATGATTTTAATGGTATTTTATCATTTAGAAAATCTGCCAGCAATTCATTTCTGATGGCCATGTTGTAACTGATCATTGTTATGTGATCAGTGATCACTGTTTCATTGTATGACAAGGTATAGTGACGACACAATGTTATTCAATAATCATTTGGATTTGAACACAATGTACATACAGTTATATAGGTACCCACATAAAAATAACACCCCAATAATTCTTTTCCAGGGAATTCATCCTAAATTACCTTAGTTATTTTTCCCTTAACCGTCCAGCAAAGGTTCAATTAAATAAAAAAGGCTCTCCAAGTGGAAAGAAAATCCCTCACTAATGACCGACCAGCTAACACTTCTTTTTTTTTTTTTTTTTTTAATTTTCATCACCATTTCAATCCTCGTTTATTTGATAACACTGGGTGACAAATACCCGCGGGCACAGTCCAAACGAGCCTTAAATACAAAAAGGCGTTAGATCCTCGGTTTCGTATATTTTTTTGTAATATTGGGGGGCGGTAACAGTGCAGTCGTGTCAATTTTTACGGGGGTTGTAGGCGTTTATTTTACTGGGGTGTCCCGCGTTCAGATTTTGCTGGCAGCCCTTGCACGCTGTGCGGGGTCTGCTGTAATTGATTCAATAAGTTTAAAACACGACCCAAAACGGTTGCAGACAACACAAATACGGTGACTGTAACGAATATGACGCAAGATTTGTACATACACGAGAACGTTTTGGAAATACAGCATTCCCGTTTGTTTCAAAAGAAAAAAAAAACAAAAACATTGTCTTTAGATCAAATAAATTTGTTTGATTTCTAATTAAATTAACAATATTATCTTTAAAGTACCTATTTAGAATTATGGCTCCAGCTTAATAACAAGTCAAAACATTTTAAAGACATACAAGTACCTGTCGTATTAGAAAACTTGTCCTATTTTATTTACAAAGAAATTATTGGCCTCGCTGTGCAGAAAGTTTGTTTCAAATGCATCCCTAAACCGTAACTAAACAAAACTCTTTTCGGCGTAGGTATATCTCGGTTTTCGAACACAATCAGAAACATTAACTTCCCTAATTATAAACCGGATATTATGGAATTTATGTATTTGTTTGGACTTTTTGTTCGGGCATTCCATTTCGAACTTTTGTATTATCCTATTGCACACTGAATAACGGTATTGTGTGTACATTGAAAAGCACCGTTGCTGATTCACTATATCACTGTTATATGGTCATAAAATCATAAAGTTAATAGGTCAGGATGTACGGAAGAATTTATTTCTTAGGTACCTGTTTTAATTTCAATGTGAAAAATTTTATGAAAAATTTTCTATAAAATCCATTGAAAATCTAAATTAGAAACATAAAGTTTTCGTTTTGTTTAGTTATTTTCATGGTAAATTAGAAAGAATATTTATGCGGTAGATTAGAAAATAATAGAGATAAGATACAATTTTATTCTATTTCGTTTGCCGGCTAGGTTGTTGTGGTTTTGACATATTTACATCAATGGCCGAGCGACACTATATTTACAGCACCTATTATATTGTCCTGTAAACAAATTCAACTTACGGTTGATATGGTATAGAAACTAAATGAAAAGGTATTACCACCTAAGTCGATGCCTATTGTATATGACATTTATGACCATATTGTAAGTTATTGAAGACAGTACTCTTTTGTATTTATGACAACATTTTAATTTATAACTTCTTTGATTGTTCGTTATTTTTTATAAGAATATTAGAAATTAAATGACTTACCTATATGAAGCGAAGTGTGATGACAGTACAGGGTTTTCCACGTCTTCAAATCTGAAACAAGAATTAGTAACTGAGTATCTAATTTCTCTATTTAACTATCAAATTTATCCTAAAAGCCAACGTCATCATATTAAGAGATGATAGAGGTCATGACTTACCAGAAAACCCAAATATGCCTTAGAAAAAAGTTCCTCGTTTTTTGAGATATTGACGTATTTGCGATTTTCACAAAAATCGATATTTTATATGAAATACTTGTGTATAGTACTGACATTTTTACTTTCCGTCTAGTACTCTAGAAGGAAAAACGTGATTTTAGCGGAAATATGCGGTTTGGGGTCCCCTGAATCCATTGTAATGGTTTCTAGAAAATGCATGTCTTTGAGCACGATAGCGTCTAAACGGTACGACGGATCGGGCTGAAATTTGGTATACATATTTAGAATTGTCAGAGGACGAACTGCATTGTTTTTGGCCACAATCTGACAACCGGAAGTGGCATAGTAACATGCGTTTTCTTAGGGATTTATACGATTTTGACCAAACTGATACCAGCTTATCTTCCACAAACTCTTCCCATTGTTAAATTTTCGTCATGATGACCTTGAAGGAAACTTGTTAACAATAGATGACAATATCTGTATTATATGAACATGGAATGTGAACTGAACCCATTCTGACTTGCCAAAGCAAAGAATTTAACATTGGAAATGATCGATTTGTCGATGTCTTGTTTGGTGGTACCACGTGTACCAGCGACACCATCGATCATCTGACCACAACACATTTAATACAATATCCATGCAACAGTTGTTTGTCCCTTTGATTGTCATCTGGTAGCATCTTAAGCATGTGTGTCGGTAGCATTTTGCAAACTGGATGATTGAGTACCACTGTTTGCAGGGTACACAATAAAAGCACACAAATAAAAGCATTTTGTAGTGCTTCTTTTTCATATCTTCTATCAAATTTTATGTTGATTGAATGGATTATTCCACCTATAATATAATATTCTACATTCCTTTTTTCGCTTGAACAAATCCAGTAGACCCTTTACAGAGAATCCGAGGCCTCAATTAGTTCGGAAGGTGGTATCAAAGCTAATCCTTTTACGCAATTCCTCATCTGCTGTTATGAACGTGATCTGATACACATCCGAGATATATTCTCGGGCCGTCACTGATACAGATCTACAGCAACCCACAGATGACGTGGGATCCATTTCAATCTTTTGAACTGACCGCGAACCGCTCCACAGAAAATAAGGAAGGTATTTCTTATATGCCATACACACAGCACTACGGTTTGTTATTTTCCAAAATAGAAGCGGGAACCTGTCACTGGGTAACATGTCAATACGTTTTTAACGACTTTAAGCTAGCCTCTTTCTTGCAGAAATATGGAAAAGTTTGGAGAATATGTGTCTTTTGGTAATTCTGAATACCATTAATTAAGCAAAAAAAGAATTGAAGTGAATTTTACCATTGCAAAGGTTATTATGGTTTGGACATATTTACGACATTAATTGGTAAGCGATGCTCTATTTACGACACCTATTATAATGACCTGTAAACAATTTCAACTCCTTCTGATTGATATGGCATAAAAATTGGATAAAAAGGTACCTATCTGGAGGCGCATCAAATATGGATCCACCGTTAGGTTATGACATTTATGACCGTATTTTTATTGGTGCAATAACTATTTTCAGAGGTAGGAAGGAAACATATAACAAAGTATGAAGCATATTGAATTGAAGTGAAGATCTGATTTGCTATGGTTGAAGAAACATTGATTTGGGACAAATATTGACGTTGCATTTGCAACAAGGGGTACTCGCCAAAAAGACATCCAACGGTGTGGTACAGAATTTGGTCACACAACCAACTCCACGGGATATTTTTGACTTGAACTATCCGCATACACCTCATGGAGTCGGTCAGAATTGTAGGTCATTAGGAAACGCCATGAGAGAAGAATCTGGCTCACTTTCGGAGCGGGTGGTGTCAGTGCTCCAATTAAACAAACTGGAGCATCCAGGACCACCAAGGACTACTGGACATATCCTGTTATTTCCATTGTATTACGTGCGGTTGTACCGTTTTCTCTCGCGCATATTTTCAAACAGTTCAGACACAGTTCAAGATCAGCAGGGGCACTAGTAGCTAGTACTACTAGTAGCATTCAATTGTCTCTCGTCCATTGTCGCCACCACTGACCCAGTTTTTACATTTAGCCGACTTTCTAGGCCAAAGTAGATTTATGGATTGTTTTTGCTGTAATCCTTTACGTAGTCCATTGTTGGCCCGTTTGTTCGCTTTGACGTCACAGTGAAGAGATGCCTGTCACCAGGACGGTAGCGTGCCGCGATAAAGGACCAAAGGACATTCACACGCGCGCGGTTTTACTTGCGTGACATCTTTATAGTACTCGTAGAAAAAAAAACGGTGGTCCAAAATACCCGCCCTGCGGTACACCATAGCCGCTACCGGAAAACTTCTTATGTGATGCCTCTGTTAGTATGAAAGGTTTCTAGTTCGTCATAAAACTGAAATAACGAGCCTGTATATAATCCAGCATCCATAAATAAAAACTCACTAATAAACTGTAGACGAGATATATCTGATTTCAATTTGTGTAATATTTATAGTGGTAGTTAGGTGTCTGAAAAGGTCCGACGGGGTTTCTTGTGCATTTGATGCGATCGCGGGGGAAGCCCCCTGTCGATATGGACCCCAATGGGTCCAGAAGGCGTCCGCTAACGCCCTTATTTTATCAACATATAGGGGCGTCCCTCATCAAGGCATCTGTCTCCGATGTGAGGATCTATAATTGACATCCGACTCTTCTCTACCGGTTTTTATCGCCACTTTACTGCATCCCTCATCTTTATCACCCATATTCTTCGATGGCAAAGCTATAGATAGGTATATATAATATTTATTTATTATTATTACCGATTATATGGAGAAAACTGTGACTGTATTTTAGGGAGCTATGAATATTCACGGTTACCGGGAAAAAAAGGTGCTAGATAAATATTTTATAGTTTTGAAGATTTATGGAGCAAAGTTTATTATTGTACAGAATATGCACCTACCTATATCAAAGACAAATCAAATAAAATTTTTGGTGAGATAATATTTTTTTAGTTTATTATCAAGTTCAATCTCCATAAAATCAATCAGAGATTACTGCAGTTGTTGAAAATCAAAACCTGTTAAAGCTTTATGTGGACGGCCGGCGTTTTGGCGCTCAGTGTATATTTTATATTGAAGTGGATTTGCGCACCTAAAAATATTCGAAACACGTGCGTCTATTCGGTCTATTTCCTCAACAAACCGACATGTAAAAACACCCAATTAAGCCCATGAAATCAAATAGGAAACACATAAATAAGGCGCACATTATGTCGTAACACTTCAAGGCGTTGGAAGCAAGGTGTTTGCAGATGGTGCCTATCCAATTCTTTTTCCGGATTTCAGTGACTATAATCTCCCACACGAGGACAGCTATAAAGCCTCAAAAGCCACGTCACAGGGAGACACAGTGTCGCACACCCTACATATCCATGTTGTCATGGTGTTATCCTAATTTACTAACAAAGTGTTTCGGACTGAGTTCTGGGGAGAGACCAGGTGTATCGTGTACAATATAATGAGCTGCTCGCTTACCTCGGCGCAAAACAGATTGCCTTCGGATGAAAGGGAATCGTTAGCAAACCATTCAAGAAGATGTCGCACGCGAACAGACTATATTGAGGACGTATAGTGGAGAAATAAAGACATGAAAGGTTTTCCTTGGAACGTCATACAGCGCGAAGACGTAGTGTGGAATCAAATTTAGATCACAAAGAGTGTTGTCGCACATGTATGGTAACCTAGGTGATCTCGCCAACAGTAGCGACATATTTTATCAGTATCTGATACGAGGAGTTATACATAGAACTGAATTGAAATGTTAACGTAAACTTTAGGGTGTTATAAAACAGGTAATTCTGTGCATAAATTGTTACAAAGTTGGACTTGACCAATAAAAACATGAGTGTGAGACATATGGGTTAAAGTATAAATAATATATGCTGCTCTCCCAGAAAATGACATGTCTCGATGGGCAATATCTGCCTTCAAATCGACAATTTGTCTCTTCCTCCGTTGGAGCACAATATATTATTAATTGTTTGATTTAACACTTCTCTATGCATCTGAACAAGCGAATGTAGATGGTGTCCCAAATTGTTTAATTCAAATTTTTACCACCAGAGTGGGACTCTTACGCTCGTTGAGGCGAATAGCCAATGAAATGCGCCAATCGCCTGAACAAGCGAATGTAGATGGTGCTGTTTATCCCAAATTGTTTAATTCAAATTTTTACCACCAGAGCGGAGACTCTTTCGATCGTTGAGGCGAATAACGTAAAGTTATTTTCAGTTGTATACGATGCTTCACTTAAAGTGTAATAAATACCTGCGGTGGTCCTCACCCAACTCTTCGACTACATCTTACCACAATGAAGTGTCTGAACACTTTTTACCGCAATTATTCAATTTAGTAAAGCCAGAGCCATCTCTGGACGCTACAAACGTGAGTTTCTATGACAGAATTACATTTGTCACCCTGACATTTAATGTCAGTGGCATTGACGTTTGTCAAAATTCGACAATTTGCAATACAGCGACGAAGGCTGTGGATTCTGTCAAACTGCTTCTAGAAACCCTTATAGCGCCTAAACCGTTCATCCCACTGATCTGCAAATTTGTATACATATTCAAAGTCACTGGATGGTGAGCTGATATCAAGTTGGTTAAAAACGGATAAATTCCTAAGAAGACGCTTGTAACATTTGCCACTTCCGGTTGTCAGGTTGTCACCAAAAACAATTCAGTTCGTCCCCTCGTAATTCTAAAATATGCATACCAAATTTCAGCCCGATCCGTTGTTTTGTTTGGGCACAATCGTGTTCACAGATATACACACATATGTACTTATTGTACCGGGTGGCCAACTAAGAATCGACGCCGGCCATAACTCGGTAACCGTTACGTCGTTTGCACACACACCGGTAAAACCGGTGCCGGTGTCGGCGCCGGCACCGGCTCTAAGCATCGACGCATATGTACCGGGCCGGCCTGTGTGTGCAAACACCAATCTGTTTACATTGCACTCGAGGCCCGGCGCCGGCGCCGACTCCGGCACCGGTTTTACCGGTGTGTGTGCAAACGGCCTTAGTCATATAACTTGGAGAAAAAAATATTGTGGGGTAAATCGGCCAAGGGAAACCGCTGGAAATTATTTTCAAGTTTGTAGGATGGCCGCTAGGGGGCGCAACTGGAATGGTACATCAGAAAAGGACCTATTCTCCAAAAATATAAATGTAATGATATACTATAATTATTACCATCGTAAAAAGTAGAAAATTTGTGACTTTTTTTGTTAAAAGTATTTTGCTCTATCTCATAAAATATAGTGGTGGGGAAACGTCAAAGAAGCTTTCATTTAAATGGCGATAACTTCGGTATGAGTCAACAGAATTGAACAAGCTAGATTTCGTTTAAAAGAGCGTTTATTGCCTAATATTGTGCAGCATAAAAATTATCCGAATAAATTTTGCCGTTATCGCTAGATGGCGCTTTGTATCGTCGCAACAGTTATTACGGATTTTCATAAAAATTTCAAATAGTAGTTTATGTCTCTTTTTACATTGTTAAATAGAAGACGAAATGCCCTAAAATTCTACGCAAACCTTAACTTTCTATCTTTTTTCTAACCGGAGATATGCAAAATTTACCGAGATCCGTGCAATTTTTGTACCAATGTACCTATAGCTCAAACGTGCGTACAAACAGCGCAGAAAATAGCCCGCTTCTAACGAAATTAAAACGTGAAATCCTACCTTATTGGTCTGGAAGCCACACCTCATTATTCACGTTTTTTGCTAGCAAGATATAATACGCAATATTTTCACAGGTCTGGTAGAAATGTAAATGAATAAAGTGTGGTAGTTAGTCGTTCTTTGGTAATCAGTAATCATACCGAAGAACGGGTAAAACTTGCTGACGATTACTTAACTGATCATTACTGAATTTCAACAGGGTAACCGGTAAACAGTGAAAATACTACGATTATCTTCTCTTTTGTTTATAAACAAATAAAAAAAACATTTATAACAACCGCTACTCCAACGACTGTTCGAACTTAACAGCCAGGTATAGATGTTTCAAACTAAGAAGAGCACAGTTGTATATGCAACCAAATATACACAGGCAATTTATAAACCATACACTGGGTATGATTGGTTGCATATACAACTGTGCTCTTCTTAGTTTGAAACTACTTTACACGATTTTTCTGGAAATGTGCTGCTTCGAAAACTGGTTTTGCGCGCTGGTCCCAAGGAACAAGCCACGTATACATGCAAACATTTTCAATTTTTGTAAGACTGATTTACATTAGAAGAATATTATTGTAACATTTCGTTATGAAATTGTTAGAAGGCTTGTTAAGTGCTGTTTCCAAAATTTTTTCGTTCCTCTAAACATAACGTACATAAATATTGACCGGCGACTCAAATGGCTCATTGTGTATATTAAAAGTGTTATGTCTGTAGTGAATATGGTACAATTTGGTAAACCTAGTTTCAACCGAAAAAAAAAAATCAGTCAATTACACCGATTTATACCCTATTATTTCCAATACTGTGATTCCAAAACGAGATCAAACGATTTTTCTGGCACGAAAACCCCCTCGGAAGCAATATTTTCCCACCAGCGAGCACCGCGTACGCAAAAAAAAAAAAAACGCGCCACGGTAAACAATATCAGCCCTCTATCCAGCCTCTAGGCGTATTGTTGTCCGAAAAGCGAGGTAAATAGTAATTTATCTCTTATTTTTGGGCAGCGAATCTGGACCCCCGCCGCGTGGTGGCGCGTCGATCGACAGATGGGCGTCTCATGGTCCCGGCTATGTGTAGCGGCTGGTCCGGAACAAAGACCGCCAAATGATTCATTTGTTTAAGGGAAACAATCTTCTGGCGGGACCCATGGGTGCCCACTGGTTCGGAAGCCACTCCACGATCGAATAATCACCCGGATTACGAGTCAAAATCACCGCTGCTAAATGATTATTGCATAAGGGGTCGGCGGCTTTTTGATCGGTTCAAGTGGTATGGGAACTTTCAGTGCCGTACGGTTCTAGTGGCTTGCTTAATTTTGAATTGATGCAAGTTATTTTAATAATACAGCGCTGTTAAACATATTCTATTCGAACTGTTAGGTATTTATTTTATAATTAAAACCGAAAAACTATAAACTTGAAACGCCCCTATAGAACGAAATAACTTTTAGTACTATTCAAATAGACAGGTACCCTAAAATTATACAAAAAAGACAATAATTCAAAAATTTAAGAATCTATCACGTTTGAGCATTAGCATGACAAAAAGCGAACATTCGGACTGGCATTTTTTACGAGTCCAGATAATTGTTAAAAGAATAAGAATTCGGACCATTTTCTCATGGGGCCAAAACCCACTGAAATGGGAAGCATAAAACCAACAAACTAGCGGTTAGAAACTTTACGACTTTGGATCACTGTAAAACCTGCGTTATAAATCAAATGGTGGATGGTCACGATGTTAGATACTTTATTTATTTTTATGTTTATTCCAGAGAAACGTATAATAAATTAGGCAAAGTTTTTAACGTCCACTTGTTGTCCTGCGGAGATAGTTCTTCTGTATCCAGGATAACAGGTGTCATAAACATTCCACATAGATGACATAAAGTGATAGAGAAAATTAAATCTTTTAGATACTTTATGGTTTTTCTTGGTAGTCAATACGTGAAGACATTACAATATAAATAATTAAAAAATTCTTGTTTTCCTCTGATCTGAATAACCCAAAAACGTTGTCAAACCCAATAAATTTTAGAATCATAAACTCCGAACAACACTAAGTATTTTATTGGTAGGGCAAAACCTCAGTGTTCGCCTGTGTGTGTTTTTTGCCTCATCGATACCAAGAAAGGTCTAGAAAACGTCCAGTGATGCACCAAAGGGCAATATAATCCGGTATATGGGACATCATTGTTGGGTTTCTGTGGTAGTGGTTTTATTGCTACCGAAATTTACGATAGGGGTTGTAAAAACTCCACGTGGACCGAACTGACATTTGACGAAGGAATAAAAATTTTATTTTTCTTTAGGAGGCCAGTTGACATTGTTGTGACGTTTATATTGTTCACGAAAATTCCAAAAACGGATATCCAACTCGACTGTGGCAGCACCAAAAACGCAGTTTCTTAGTAGAGCGTACAGTAGTTTCTATTTTTTGGAGGTGAAGAATGGAAAGTAGGGTATACAGAAGCTTATTTCACCCCTTCAACTGCGTGAGACAATTAGAAACGATTGTTTGGTTAATATAGCGAAACGCTGAAAAAAAAAAGCTGAACAATATTTTCAACCATTTGAAAAAGTAGATAAAATGATCCTAAAACTTCTAGAGTTATTAACTAACCATCCTCTGACATTACAATGTTTAATAAATAACAAAATCCCTAGCATAATAAAAGTCATGGTGGACAATATAGCACGAAATATCAGATAGTCAACAGCGTTCGTAAAAGTGCTCATAATGGTCGTAAAAGCATGGTCGCACATAATACGGACATCATAATAAACGACAAATCTGATCAGATAGGATTGACGCGCCAAAGGTTTTATACACATGAGCCTTGGAATATACTTCAACCCCCTTTGTTGTACGACCGATACAACGATAATGAGGCTACAGGAGACCCAATCTAGCGATCGACAACCCCCTAAGTTAAGATCGTTGATGGACAGATAAGGTTTTCGTTATAGTAGGTCGGTTGGAGACTTTTATTGTTACAAGTAGGTAGCTTTTTCTTCCCATTTTGCAATGTTAAACTGTACTAATGTATTTAATGAGTTATCGATTTTTTAGACAAATAATTCCAGAAAAGGAACACAATATATACAAAAATTCGTTGAATAAACGTCGTAAACATTTTATTTTCCATTAGACACAATCAAATCATACATGTTGGTTCATTGTTGAGCAGCTTCTCAATTAAGAAATCGTCACATTCAATAAGGGACAACATATAACAGTAACAAAAGCAGTAAATCGTATATAAGACCTAGGACAAACACGAAAATCTCGTGGGAAGTCAGCACGAATGCCCGAGATGCGGGTATTACTTTGTGGGGGTTGAAAACACGAACCACGTGTACCAACATAATCAGGAACAATTGCGTAGCACAACGATATAAATATGGACTTGGTCAGGCATTATTAATCTTAATATTGAAATTAATGACCTTATTTTTTTGTTGTTGTTGCGTGTATGAATATAATATATTCATTTACCCTTAGGTTTTGGTATGATTTAATTGGTGAAAGAATGACTTGTAATGTGTAGTGTAAGGGTTACAAGAATTTCGTTTTGACCCTATGTTCTTTTCTCTGTTTCTTGGCTATTAGTTACCCTAAGTTGTGGTGGTCTGTGATATTAATCAAAACTATGAAAACCATAATTAAATCAATGCCAAAACATTTGTGGACCCGACCTGAGCGGTCAAAATACCAACATCAAACATCGAAAAATTCTTAGAAAACACGCCAAACCAACATATTATTAATTTCGAATTCCGCCTACCAGTTGACAAAGGAATATAGGAGCGATTACTTCATGGACTCCCCATAGAGGTCGCCGCTACCACGCCCCACAAAACCGACCTTAAGAAACCCCGAAAAGTCTTCAAGATAATGTCTTATTTTCTATTTCGGTTTCGCCGAGATTGAGACCTCGTCTGTCGGCGAATTTGTTGGTTGCTTTAAGGGCGTCGCGTATGCCGAAAGGTACAAAACTGGGCCATTTATTACGAAATCGGTGACATCTAGCATTCGCCACAGCGATTACTGGTCGAAAAGGGCAGACGGTGCCTTTTGTGCGATCTGCATTATTCGGTCGACTTTTTGGCTTTTACCTGGGCTTGTGGAACACCTTGTGCCTTTCTGGTTGTTTGATTGAGTTTGAGCGGACGTAACAGGGATTTTTGATGTTTGTGTTGTGTCGCTATGTCTCTATTCAATGACCCGGTGGCAGTTGTTTGCTGCTGAATGTATTGGCGGCACTACCAAACGCTAACTCTTCATTGTACCCACGTGAACATGTTTTTAAGTCGTGGATTATGTGGATTATGGTATTTGTACTAGAATTTTGTGGAGAATTTTTACAAATATGTAATAAGTAGTAAACAAACAAAAACTGTATGAATTACGAATGTCAGGTTACTTTCTATCAAGAATAAACTGTTTTACTAACTTCATAAACCATAGCTTTAAAAAATTATCTATCCATGTGTAGTTCTTAATTTTACATGACATATATCATAATTCTCAATCCCATGAGCCCCTACGTCCCATTTCAATTTAAACTCCCCCTCAAAAGTGTACACCCTTTACTCTTCCCCTAAGCCCTCAGTGGCAAACCAGTTGTTTGCCATCATCCCACATAATCAACTTAATTGTTTAAAGTGACGCGTTTTAAAGAACATATGACCGGATCGTGTCAGATGAAATAGGGCTGTTTGAAAATAATAATTAGTGGTTAGACGGGATGGACAGGAAGTGGAAGTGTTAATGAGAAACACCCACCAGCGCGCCAGTTCCTGAAAATTTGTTAGATGCGGGTCCATTATCAAATAATACCATCTAATTTTAACCGATGGTGATGCGTAGTAATTAAAAATGTGTGGAGGGATTATTGAGTTAAGGAAATTCTATTATTTATGGTGGATTTTCACGCAATATGAGTGAAATTTCTAGTAACGAGTATATATAGTATTGCCTCAATTACAGGGTCCAGTGAAGAAGGAAAAGGGTCCAAAACTAACGAACGTTCTTCTGTTTCACAACTTGTTACTCTTTCTATAACAAGGGGAACTGTTGTGTCGCCCCTAATGGTCACTAGACACCGTCCAGTGCTCACTTTGACCGGAAACACGAAATTACCTTCGTCTATTTGCCTATACGACTCCATGGTAGCCACGAAAACAAAAGCAAATATGGACAGGAATAAGTACAAGCAAAATATGACAGAGGAAAATATCAAAAGCTCACGTCGCATCGTTTACGTTCGAGTTGTTAAGTTATAATGATGAGTTTATAAACAAAACTAAGGACTTTTTAACATATTCGTTATACCTGGGTATAGTGGGTATAAAAGGGCATAAGAATTTAACAAATTTCAAATTCTTCAAAGTTTTATGTACGATCTGGCAAAAATAGTAAAAAAACTTAGTTGTCTAGACTAAATATCTACTTAATATAGACTTAAATATCTACAGGGATATGTGGTTCTAACAAGACGGCTGCCCAACGCATTATGCTTATCCTGTACGTCAATATTTGGACAAAGAACTGGAAGGTAGATTGGGCGTCAGGGTGCAATTTTGTGGCCAGCCCGGTCTCCGGACCTAAGCCAAAATGGTTTTTACTTTTCGACTAGTATCCCAGAAGGAAGACCCCACTGTATAGATTGCAGTGATTTCTGGAAAATGTATGTGGGTGTGTATGTGTGTATGTATGTCAAAAAATCGGAAGAGAATTAGGAAATTTGTTGCCACAGTAGGTAACTATAGATGTGGTAAAGGGTGTCGATTTTCTATACCAATCAACTAAATGCTAGAGATTTCTTTTTATAATTTTGCCAGAACGTACATAAACCACAGCCTATTACATTAAATATACAGCCTGTATATTTCCACAACTCATTCGATCAGTGCAACTAGTTTAGGATTACAAACGTGGTTGGAGATCAAAATTTACCAAACTAAATATTTGCACAAGTAAAGTATGCACAGACCCGCTGGACTCTATTGTATTCTACTCGAAAAAAACAATCCGTACCAACGTTGTACCCCGCGGCGGGGGTTCCCCTAACTCATCCCCTGGTACATTCTCTCCCGTATAATCGTCATCCAAAGCGTCATTACAACGTATTTATTTTGTTTCCGTACCGCGTGGGACAATGAACTGGCGTCGGTACTCTTTTGAATAGGGCGTCCGTACACCCTGGCAAGTCGCGTGCCAAATGTTTTTTAAATCTCATCTTCCACTCGTCTCTGATGTTTTTTAATTCGCGAAAACATAGCGGGGATTCATAGTTGAACGTACGCCCGGCGCCTGTACATTGTCCAGTGGCGTACGGAGACGCGTGGCGCCCTTTTCGCCGTGATAATAGAGCGTCGTGTTTTGTTTTGCGGTGTTTATTTACTGATTTGTGTTGTTGGATGGCGGTTGGTGATTGTTATTTCGCGTTGGGAAGGGTATTATTAGGTTCAGAACTTCGAAAAAATCGTGTTTTTGAAAATCAGTTCATTTCTAAGTTTTTCATATTCCCACGTATTTCCTATAGTGGTAAACAACATCAAAATATTAATACATTATACCCGAAACCTATCAAGTAGAGTGACACCTTCGGTCGAAAAGTCGAAAAGTCCCACCGTGATACAATGAAAATCCTTCGGTAAATTTAGCGAAAACTGTCTGGGGTAAGCTGATTGAATTGTCAGTGAGGTTGATATGCGGTTTGAGGAGTCGATGACAGGGCAAAATCTCCAAGGCCTTTGTGGTTCTATATGGGGTCGAATGCCGACCTTATGGACCGCAGGCTACCCTAAATATCAAAGAGTGGGAATGGTGGACACCATTCAGACTTTAAACGACTTACAGTGTGCCAACAATGGGGGATTAAACATTATAATGACAGATCCCACCTACATGACTGTTCAAGAAAACCAGACAAAAGTCAAAATTTAATTTTAGGGGTTGGTGGGATATAAGATTTGGTCTGTCATAGATAATTAGGTTGGTACTGATTAAGGATGTACAGAAAACTTTGTATTTTGGTTTCAAGTTAAATTTGAAGTTGACATCTCTAACACTGATGTGACCAACTCTTCTAGAAAGTCTCACGAAATTTTTATGGGTAGGTAAATACGGATAGAAGAAGCTTGCCTTTCAATAATAGGTATAATTTTGCTCTAGTATACACGCTACAACAAGGAAGTTAATAAAAATACGGTCATAAAATGTTGAGTTCGCAATTTGCATATTATTGCAAAGGAGATAATGTGTTATTAAATATTTTACAACGTAACAGTAATCTTTCCGCAAAAAACAATTAGCACTAATAACCATAATATACCTACAGAGAATTTTCTCACAATCTTTTTAATAAGCAAACATTTATGCAGAAAATTAATAGGTACTCCGATAGTAATTTTAAAAGCCATAACATTTTTTTCATTGCAAATTTTCTTTAGTATACTCCGTCAACATTTGCATAGTATATATTAATTGTGATACTTTTATATAATTAGTGCCGAAACGTTGCTTTTTAGGTAAATTGTCGTCATAAAAAAAATAGCTGGTGAAAATTTTATGGGATTTTAGCGGAAATACGCATTGTTATGTCTGTAGGTATCTATTTATTAGTGAGTCCTTATGTAGGCAAAATTTTATACTTCTGATTCCCGGGATTAGCATTTTAACTCTCGGGAATGATTTGAGAGGCAAATTACCCGTTTAGTAGGCCTGTCAAATGAGTCACTGTATCGGAACATGGTGATTTGTAAACAAGACGTGGTTCCAGTGACAGGACCAAATAAATCTTTTGCAACAAATTCATCATTACGTTGTCCTTAGTTAAATTAATAATGGAACCCTTGTTTAGGCAAGTTTGGTCAAAATCGGATGAAGAAAACCACTTCCTGTCTAGGGTACTAGTCGGGACGTAAGAACAATACCAAGTTTAACCACTAGCAACTAGTTTAGCCACTAATCATTTCTCTTAGATTCATTACTAATAAATTAAGCTCCTCTAGCTCTGCGCAATAATATCGAAGAAGATCTTTATAAAATAATCTGTATTTCAGGAACAAATCATAAATTATCAATTAAAATGATTATTTCTCCTGTCAACTAGAAAGGTACGTACACGAAAATGGTCAACAAAACAAATACAACGAGTGTCACAACTACAAAGCGGCTCTATGAAAAATTTACAAAACACACCAGGCAGGCAGACCAAATCCGGCCGGGTATAACCACGCCTTGTGTTTTCAATAGGCTCTCCCGGAGCGGTGTTCCATTGGGCGGCCCCTCCACAAAACCCGGAGCTTTATATACCGGAGCCAGACCTCACCATCCTCAGTATCGTACCAAGTACGTCTCACATTAAACTCAGCAAACATGCAACAAAAAGTAAAGTTTTCGTTTATGGTTCGAGACCTATTGAGGGATGAAATCTCAGAAGACACTCCCCAAATCGATGATTCATTCACCGAAGAAGAATACGCATCAGATAGTAGCAGATCATCACCAGCTTTGAGCAACTCGAGTATGGATGAAGACAGCAAGATGTCAAATGAAGAGGACAGGCCTAAATATAGCTATAATTCCCTCATTGTTATGGCTATACAATCCAGTAAAGAAAAGAAGTTAGCTCTGAATGAAATTTACGAATATATTATGGAAAAGTTCCCTTATTACAAGAACTCGAGCTCGAACTGGAGGAACTCAATCAGGCACAATTTGAGCTTGAACAACTGTTTTATCAAAGTGCCCAGGATGTATGGCGAAGTCGGCAAGGGTAGTTATTGGATGATCAACCCTTCAGTAGCGGAAAATGTGACAGTAAGAGACTCCACTGGTAAACTGACTAGAAGCAGAACTGAAAATAGGTATCGAAAGGCTAGTTTTTTGGGTAAATCTTACAGTGTACCTTACTCGCAAATGTACCCTTATAACACTCCTGTAAACACCCCTGTATCATCGATGATTCAACAACAATTCGTCGATTATTATTATAATAATTTCATGCAGTATGTACGATGATTGTCTCAGAGTTTTAGTATTTTGTTTTCTATTGTGATTTCCTTTAGCGTGTAAGTTTCAAATGATGTTGTGATTTTTGTTGTACTTGTCCTAGACTGCCACCAGTGATTGTTAATTAACTTAAATAATTTATAATTATGTTTAATGATTTTGCAAAATTTTTAATAAATATATTTTTAAAATATACCTAACTTGTTTTATTTCGATTCTGGTTATTCGATTGTTAACTATCGTATGTTAATTAGGAAAATTAAAAGAATGATGGGGAGGTAAGTATGTTATATTAAAAGTGTAAGAACAACAAAAATGGTAAGTACGTGAGAAATTATTTAGGAAGAAAGTGTTATTTTGAAATAAACTTTAGTTTTGCGAAATAAATTTTCTAAATTAAGTAAACTCTATGCAAAAATTTTTCTGATAACTTCCATGGGGTGTGATATTACACACAATTGCAAACTCTTATATAAACAAGGTCACTTTTCTTCTAAAAATAGTAATTTACCTTATTTTTTTCTAGAAACTCTCCCTTTTCTAAGACCGTTATTACCCTAAAATTTTAACTTTCTTTAATATATTTGACCAATAAACAAGACAAACGGTTAGGTAGAAATCCACAAAAGATCCTTTGATTTTTTTTGCAACAACAGCTCAGTATCATTAAATATAGAGCACCATAAACATTTTCTACAATAATACCATTATATTTGATCACAGTGCTTCTTTATATTTGTTATTTTAGTAATTGAATAGCGATAAAAGTTACAATAGGAGAATTGCAAAGGGTTTTCTAAGAAAGAAGGTACATAAGTAGAGAATTCCAGGTAAAAACTGCATACTGCGCAAAAGGTATGTAGTTTAAAACCCATAACTTATGTAGGTAGGTACCTCAGCCTCTAAGGTGTTATTGATAAAATATGATTAGAAGATAAGTAGGTTAAGATAAGCGGTTTTATTTGTTTTATATTCTCTCAAAGAAATCGTCATAAACTATTTTAATTGAACTTGTGAGCGGTCTGTCGTTGATTAGGTGGTATGCGGTGTCCTTTATTGGACGTAGGTGTATCCTTGATACATGTTGGCCTACGGGTCAATTAGACAACTGCCTCACTGATTCATAATACGACCAACTGAAAATATTCAACGAAATATCAACTCATTCACTCCCATGTCATGAATCAAAAAAATAAAATCTGACATACCTAGGTTTTACTTAGGGAAAACTTAGGTAAAAATATGCATGGAAAAAAAGCCTTTCGCAATTTTAATGCGTTCAGCTTTAGTGTCGTGTTTATTTTCGTTCGGCTGAAGATTATCCTTTGATTCTGGTTGAATTTCTTCTGGGAACTGTTCAACAAACAGAAAGTACAGAGAAGGCCGCCCGGTATGTCTATTTGGACGTGAGAATTATTTGAAAACTGTATGTTTTCTGTTTCTGGAATAGAGGCAAACCGGAAATATATTCGAAAAGACTTCAAACAGCTGTTTGTAGAGCGGTTTGTGTGAAGTGACAGCCTAACCAGAACACTCAAACTGATGTAACTTATACGTTTTTTTTTTTACTGTCGTTATACTTACAGTTATCTGTGGTGTACACAGTATGATTCTATTATAATGATATGAGCAATTTTCTGGAAATAATCATTTTATATGTAAACATTTTCTTAATTTCTTTCGGAATATGTATTTCAGTTAAAATTATTTTGAGATCTTTCTAACGACTATGATTGTACTTTAGAGTTGATTTAAACTTAGAAGCACACTTCCATAGAGTAGTTTTAAACTAAGTAGAGCACAGTGACATATGCAACCAATTATACCCAGTGTATGGTTTATAATTGACCCGCGTATATTTGGTTGCATACACTGTGCTCTCCTTGGTTTGAAACATCTATACCACAACAACGCCACAAAATATGAGCAGTGTGACGTCAGTTCACCTTGAATTCCGAAATGAATAAGTGGTTTTAAAACGGAAAAATCACAAAAATCATTTTTTTTCACACTTTTCGATGTTTGAACTACTGGAAATTGCGAAATATAATATCCCAATCTTCCCAATGACAATAAAATTGTAGTTGAGGTGACTTTTGTAATTATGTTGGAGGTTAGAAATAATGGAGTAAAATGTTTGACAAACTGCCGTTTTGGTAGGTACATATTACCTATTTGGTTCATTTCAACGTTAACTGATATTCATGACAAAGAATTTGCTGTTTTTATGACTTTACACACCTGTTGAAAGTATAAGACCTGTTCTTCATACAAAAATTTGAATTCCGGCTGTCACAAGGTCAAACATAAACTAACACGCTCGGATACGTTCGGATTTCAGAAATTTTATTATTATTTAGCAACATCCCTAACGTCGATTGAGTTTTCTTATCTTTTCAGCGACTGTAATCCAACAGACGTACAAATCTGCTTTATTCAATTCCTATACCAAAACACATTTCATGAATGCTTTCCAATCTCCCAAACACTCTCCGCCCATGAAGAAACTGTTTTTTTTTTATAATAATAATAATAATAATAATCCAAGCCTTAACATCCCCCAACAGCTTTCGCCAATTACAAGGGGCATCGGCAGGCCAGAGTATTTATTATTATTATCCGCCCGCGCCTGTGGAACGTCTTAAGATGTTTGGCTCCCAGCATTCGCCAAGGAGTGAAGAAAACCACAGAAACCTCACCCTGGGAAGCAGGTCTCCGGGCTCGAACCGGAGACCTCCTGAGTGCAACGCTAACGTCTTACCGCTAGGCCACACTCAGGCTCAGGTTTTTGTTGAAGCATATAATATATATTTTTCGTCCAACGAAATATTGTTGTTGTAAGACGAACGTCTACTCTTTTTATAGAAGAATAAGTTTTTCTTCGTCAGAGAAAAATATACTTAACATAAACATACTAAATTCTTAAATCGTAAGAATAACTAACCTTTGAAACAACTATATTGAAATTCCTATTAGAATAAAATATTATTTGTATAGAAAAAAAATCCTCTTAATGCTACACTATATACAAAAGAATAATTTTTCTTGATATCCAAGAATAGAGTTCTCTCTGTGTACATATTTCAGTTAAAATTATTTTGAGATCCTTCTAATAGAGCAAAATGTTGATTAACTACATTTTTATCCAATCTGTATAAATCGCGAATGGAACATTCGATATCCAATTTGCATGAGTTCAAGAGGTGTAATAAATATTGATGTTTTTATAATTGGGCCAGTGGCAAGGGGCACTCGCGTTGCCGGCTTGGTCGATAAATCGGCCAGGCAATTTCGTTGCGTTTCCACATTCCCGATGACTCTATTTTATACGGGGTGTATAATGGGCTATATAGATAAACTAATAAATTGCTGAACGGGCAACCCATACGAAATTGAATGTCGACCGCTCGCTGCGCTTTATACCGGGGCTGCGAGTCGAGAGAAAAAGCCACTATCAAATCACGAACCGAATGTGGCAACCAGAAATTATTGGATAAAGACATACAGATTAAAAAAAAATACGTTCAAGTTTATCAGAATTTATTATACATTGTGGAAAAAGTCCTAAATATATCTTTATTTTGTCTTAAACGTTTTTGCAAAGTTCTCAACTCCTTCTGCTATTGTATTAAAACGCTCATTCCATGGTGTAGAGACAAAGCTCCAATTCTTCTAGACAGAATGGTCTACATTTGCGCTAACAATACACTCCACAACGAAAAAAGGGCTAAGATCGGTAGCTTCCCCACGGTGGCCTCTAGTCATCAACTGTTTATTGGGCCAGCGCGGCCATTGTCCGCAAAATGGTCATCTCCGGTAGCAACTTATGGTCTCCCTGACCCAGATTTTCTATTGAGAAAAAGAGTGTTTCACTATATATTCGACTTGTCCTTGGCCGAGTGATGAAGATTTATATACTGCGGCTACTGACTGGAGAACCGCATGGCTCCCGTTGTCACTCCTGTTTGTTGACAATGCGCTTGTGTTTCTCAGTGATGTATGATCCAGAAAATGGCCAACTTAATTTGGATCCAATATGTAGGTCATGGGGACAGTTTTTTTTTTGTTTCATCTAGACTTGCTGGGTGGTTGTGTTCTGTTTCAAAGTTTTCGAACGATAATTTTTAGTATAGAGTGGACCTTGCGGGGTTCATGGTCTTTTGAACAAAGACATCTATTAGAACACCCAGTTAACATGTCTTAGGCTCTTGAAGTCATTTAAAAATCTTTATGGCTTTATCATTCAAACCCAATAGCATGTCTAACATGCTGTTACTGTGTTCTGTTGTACTAGTCTTTTTTCGCAAATATCTTTGAATATTTTGAACAAAAGACACTTTCGCTACCTTGTTCAGAGGCTTTTAAGTATATATGGAGCTTTATATAGTGGAATTTTACCCTAAATCACTAAATTACAACATTTTAGAACATTATTTTGAAGACTGTTGATGGCTGATTTACCTGACATGCGTGGAATTATCCACAATGTGGCTCTGCAACAATTGGGCAGAAAATTCCGCCTCATCAAAATTTCTTTCACATCCTCATTACCATGCGTGTTTTCTTCTTCTTCATTATCATCTTCCTGATGAGGCGGCGCGTCGGCATCTCTTCACGTGTTTATCTGTAAAGTGGTGCCAACCCACGCCGTTAATACGTTTCACTAATAAACAAGTGGACCAAGTGCCCAACAATAAGAGTAAACAAGAGCAATTGAGACCATCACTGCGCCTCAGAATTAAACGCATTTGACGGTCCTCGAAATGAGCGTAGGTAGCGTCCAGAGATGGGAATGTTTTGAGTCATAGGTCAATATTTGTACACAGAGTGACCTGTTTATTTTCATCGTTATCGTGCGCAGATAGGAACAGTAAGTAATGTAACAAGTGACACTTTACCGTGGGCAGCCCACCACACGAGGTCAATTGCTAACTAACCTATTTAAGATCTCTAATCAACTAATCGACAGCAAATTGCCCTGTGATGGTAATATTTATCGCCCCGATGTTTTTGGACGTTGGTCATCATTGGACATTTTGGTGATATGCTGGTTCAAGGTTGTCTGCCCACCGTGGTATTCATTATGATAATTTGGAATTGAAAAGGAGAATAACAAATAGGAAATTAGAATAATAAATAAACACTAGACAAAAATCGTTTCTTATAAGGGTGATTCTCCAGATCATTTAGAAGGACTGGACTATAAACACTAAAAATTGAAGACAGTAATATTAGAATCTGTAGATCTGGTATAACCATAAAGTAACTCGTTGTATCTCAACTGATTACACACTTACATATGTTCGCAGTCGGCCACATGCTGCATTCAAAATTAATATTCATTTGGCACGATACCTAAGAACCGATACAGAACTTATTATGTAGACACACATATACAATAAGCGATGCCCGGTATTATTGACCTTAAACCTTTTTTGAGTCTCCCTCAGCTTGCGAACCTAGAATTTATCGACACGAGTATCGAAATACGTATGGACAATTATTTAGATTGTCAGACGCTCAGTCAGACTCCGTCCTGTGCATTAATTTGCAAATTCAACAGTAAAGAAATATACATAACTCTCAATAACTGTTGTAATCTCCAGTAGATTTTAAAGATTCTTTTATCAAATTAAAGACAAATTCTCCCCAATTATTAGGATGCCAACATATGCAATATCTTCTACAGGGTGTTCTAAACTTAGACCACAAAAACATAAGTATTTTTAAAAATCACGTAGAGCCTTCTAGTAGCCTTTGAACCTCTTGTCAATTCCACGAAAGCTGTACGCATCATCAACATAGAAGAAGCACGTACTATATGCTAGCGTGTTTTTTCACCAGCTGATTATTTCACTTAAAGCAATTGTCCCATTACGGAAAGGAAGTAGGGTCATAATATTTATTCTCTAAACTCGTGCTCGTTCCATTCATTTAACTGCAAGAAGAAACAAATGCCGTTTAATTCGGCCGAATTAAATAATTTACCACTCGTAAGAACTTTCCACGTCAAGTCAACAAAGTCCTGCAACGAGCCACGCACGCAATCCCTGCTGACCTCCTACAGCGATCAGAGGAGGCTGCGCAGCAATTGTTTCAGCTGCCCGTGGACAGCCGTTTCGTTTTTGTCTTGAAACAATAAAACGGAAGACGAGATGTTGACCGATCGGCGACAGATGTTTTTGTGCATGGCACGAGTCTATTTGAACTTTTGGTCTTGCTTATTAGGTACATCGGTTTTAAGCAGTTTATTATAAAGGACCACTAAAAATAATACCAAAATAGCGAAATCTTACAATTACTCCGAAACTATTTGAGATATAATATTGCTTTCGAGATAGATCATGGTTCCTTATGCAGTTTTTCACGCTGATTACAAAGGTGATAATGAATTTTCTCTATCTGGAACGGTTCGAAAGTTATGATGTCCCAAACTGTTAAAAATAATATAATTTTGATACAAGTGAACTACAAAATCCAGAGTTAGGAATTAGTAATTCAAATCTGTGCGCGTTTGACATATACACAGATAGACGAAATGATAAATATTATTATTATTATTATTATATGGATATTATGAGAAGGATGCGGCATATCAGTGGATCACCACGGTTGTCAATTAGTCGCAAAGATATCGAATTAAAAAGATACCCGTTTTATCTAATATATATCGTCTCTCCCTAATTAAGGCCCTTACGGGTATACGGTGGTCGGTCTGTCCCCTACAACTGACAGCTAAGACGTCGCCAACGACCGCTCCACAATAACTGACAGCTCGGGACATAGGCGGCACCACTATCGCCAAAGAACAATCTCGATAATGCATCCAAATATTTTATCTGCCTGTATGTAAACGTCCCACCAATCGGAGTTCTAGCATACGGATCTTGGCAGACGAAAATAAATATTTTTTTCTTGAAAATAACTAATAATACCATTTTTTCATGGTATTCCTGGTCAGTAATCATCAGACACTGTTCACGATCGCTGAAATATTAAGGCGCGTTGTCACTCGCTCAATTATTCACGGTGCAGATGTTCGAATCGCACGATCGTTTCACTTGTTTATGGTTTATGGATAATAGCCAACCTGTATATGTACTAACAGGCCCAACTCTTTCCGCTGACCACTCATCACTACCTTAATTATTCAGGACGAGAAACCACGTCCTTTTATGTTGAACCAGATAGAAATTATCGGGTTAATTCAGTATGTTCGTTTCTTAATTATTTATTGGGTGATTAAGTAGGAATACTAAACAGAAATACTCGTCTAATCGGTGTTAAAGTTTTGTTATGATTGATCATAACAAAACATAATCAATTTGTCTGGTTATTAGAGGATTTTATAGTAACCCTGACTAAAATTACTTTTTTAGATTGTATTTGCCTTTCAAGATCTGCAACAACAAGAGTACTTAGCTTACATTCTCGAACAATTTCAACTAAGAGAACAAGAATGTCTTTTGTATAGTTAAGACGTCGTTTTGATTTGCAAGGCATGCAGAAGGACTAACAAAACGCGTTTGCCCAATGAAGAAGTGATTCGTAAGAGGCCATCAAACATAATTAGGCGCATAAGTGAATTGTGCACACGTCATTTCGTGTGCGAAATCCGACTTTACCGACGGCGCACAAAGCCGGGTAATCACACGGTTGAGAAGAAACGAAATTCGCATTATAATGGGGACTAGTGTAGTAATTGAATATTCTTAGCATGCATGCATATATAGAAGGAAGGCATATGCACCGTTGGTAGTAATAATGTTATCAAGTTGATCGTGAAATCGGTAGCGGCATAGTAACCGGATACTTTGTATATTTTCTCTGGTATTGTCCGGTTGGGATGTTTGTGTCCCTCGTATTGACACAAAACATTATCTTAACCTATCTATTAGGATATATGGTTACCTTCCAGTTTTAAAACCAACTGCTGCCGCTGGACGCCCCTGTTTTTTTAAACAAATATTTTTCGAACGATCTAATTCCACCACGGTTTCTATAAACATGCTCCGAACACGTACGCCACTGTTTGTCCTCACTAGCATTGAACAGATGCTCAACGTATCGATTGCTGTTTGTCTTGTCTTTAATTCTAGATGATTAAAACACTATACATCAGAAAATGGACTTGCTTTCCTATTTTGAACTAAAAAAAGTCTGCAGCGTCTTATATAGAATTTAATTGTTTAGTACAACTAATACGTTGTTTATATTATAAAACTAATAAAACTCTTCACAAACAAAATTTAATATATTTCAAGTGGTTGCCTTGTTTTCTGTTTGTGACGAAGGACCAAAAATCTCTCAAAACCCCCTTAAATCATTTCTCTTGTACCCTCTTAGGGTTTTTGATAAATTAGTCGCCCTATCGGCTATAGAAAGGTCCCATGCTTGATAACAACACCGGCCTCACACGTTGCTTTTGCCCCGTTCCGCCCAATCTAACATACCAAAAATTCTGCATAAGTGGAACTCTCACATAAGCAGTTCATCCACATACGACGCTCGCGTTTGATGTTTGCCGCTGCGACTCGCAGGGTGGCATACAGAGAAACACAACAGTGTTGAATGTTTTGACATGGCCATGTGTTTACTGTTAGGTGTCTATCACCGTACCGTAGAAAAAAATTGAAACGGCGACTACTTTTGATCTGTACCGGCCCCCACGTCACGGACGCCAATGGTAAAGTGCGAGGAGGACCTGGAGATCGTATTTCCCCATAAATACAAGGGCTGGTTTGTAGTTAACAAGGAGGACTGATTGTCACTCAGTCAACACGAACACATGTGTGCTGGTGTTTGTACTCACAATATTTAAAATGTCAAAATTTACCAACAAAAGTTAAAAAAAACCTTGTACATATCCACACATAAATAGCTTGGATTGATTTTGTAGCATGGAAACGAAAGCGGCTAGGAAAAGAGTGTTTGAACAGGTTTGAGTACACAAACATTGAGGGATAATACATTTTGAGGTACTGACGATAAAATTCTTATAAAGAATTATTCAATTTTTTATAAAAAAAAATTTATAAACAGTAAAGGAAGGTTTTTTTTTCTTAAAAAGAACGTAGAGTTCTTGAAACAAGATGTTCATTTTGTTTGAAAATATTATGTTATTGAATTTAAGTTAACGTTCGTACAAATACAATTTTAGCCCATAAGTTGCAGAATACCTTGTGTTCACCTTATAAATTAATTCAGTGAATTGATTTCATCAATTGGATAGATAAAACTTCCTCGCTAGATAAAATATGTATTCATATTTGGTTGGTCTGTTTCATTATATGAATGAACTACACTACATAATCGTGTCCTCTCGCTTAACTATTTAATTGACTAGTTAATTACTAGTAGTGCCATTTCAGACAGCTGAAGCCAGATTCACGAGTTCAGCTTGCTGCGCAACAGATGATTTTGATGACAATTACAGTATGCCCTCACGGTATTTATTTGATTCAGTCATTCATTCATTCATTCATCTACAACTAGTTGCTTCATTCATAAACTGGCGACATTTGATCTTCCTTCTTAATTAATCGATGAGTTATACAGGATGTGACTCAAATCGGAACACGCTTCTAACAACAAAATCTGCACTATGCACCAGGCAAGGTCAATTTGATCAATTAGGTACACTGATGAGTGACAATACGCCGCTAAAACGAGATTGATGCCATAATATCTGTTTTGGCGACCGAAAAAAAAACAACATAAATGTGGTTGGTCCTGTGATAGGCCCATTAGATTTAATTGATAGGTCAAAAATCCGTTATCCTCCAAAAACGGTTATTATATTTAATCCGGGTTTCAATAACCTATTAAGATTAATAATATTATTATCCTTTATAATTTTCGCTTGAGTGTGTCTCTTTGGTCACCATAGACTGCGGGCGATCATCCGATCTGATCGAAGAGCCCTCTTGCGGGCACAAACCGCAGATGTAATACCATTATCCTTTGTGTTGTATACCAGCAACTTGCGTCACTAAAAGCCTTATTGTCCTCGCGATATTCGGCGTACGTTTTTTTTCTTTGGCGCGGAGACCAGAACGTCTATCGACTGGAATCGAATAAAGGAGACGTTTTCAAAATGGTATTTTGTGTATAGTTTGATGTTATCGCGTGATATTAGTTAAATTGCCGTCGGTTTCATTTGTGGTTTGACACCGTTATGCCGGTATTATGTTGAGGTAATTGATTGTATGACGAGTTGCTAATTTCTTAAGAATAAAATTACGAAAGAAACTTAAATAATATTAAATACGCTTAAATAAATTAAAATAAACTTATACAGGGTATTCCATGCAAGAGATTTATTAGAACTTTTTTGGGTTCTAGTACTTTTACGTCTTTAAAATTCTGCCTACACTTAAATAAACTTAAATAAATGAAATCATAACTAAAAAATAAAAATGTAAGTCCATTTTAAAGATACAATCGAAGGACTTACTGCATAGACTGCACCTTTTTCCCTTACAAAAGAATCAGCAAAAAAAAAACAACAAACCCTTTTCGCTTTAAATTTACAACGTATGATTACATCGGAATAAAAAGTAGTCTTTAAAATGACAGTAGCTCCCAGACTGATGGGGTCTTTACTGACAGTGTAACAAGTAACCGGAGCCTGCTAGATAAATAATCAGCCCTCTCCATTCAGGACAATTACCGGTAAAATATCGAATTACCGAGATTGTATCGAGAATGGGCGCATCTTCGTCGACGTGAGATAGATAAAAGCCTGCCCACCCCAATTTTCGTATTATGAATCGTTTGTATACTATCTTGTGAAAAGAGCAACAGTGTGTCTTGTTTTGTGGGGTTTGTATTTTAAAAACATCCATTGGATAGGCCAAATTTCATTCCACCACGGTACACCAAGCAATTTTTTTCTTAGAAAGTTTCAAATGTTACGCTTAAAATAAAGATGTTCTGGTGATAATAACACATCGTCCTTGAAGCATAAATCCAACTGTAGAACATACGTTATCCACGGAGGTCCATTCACACAGACAAGAACCAAACTAATGGCATTCGATTGTTCCATTCAGACACGCCAATACTTCTTGTTTTGTGAGTCTGGCTTTCAGTTTAAACACTGACGCAAGAGCGTTAAATCCTTCCCATGCTCGTTAATAACATTACATACAGGACATCATCCCAGATTTCACGGTTTACCCTTGTGTTTAGCGATCTACTGGCCTAAACAATACCAGGACGTCCCGCGTAGCTTTTTAAGCTGCCCAAAATGTACTAAGCGATTGCTGGCTTCCTCGCTGTGCCTGTCCCCGGAAGTTTTCTGGGAATTTATTGGACTGGCCCACGCAGAGCTACGGCCATTGTGCAAGAGTCAGGGATCAGTTATGAGTGGCGATCTGCATTTGTTGTGACTGGTCCTTAAATGCTCCTAGTGTTCAGGACAATTGATCAGGAGATCCTCGCAAAGATCCGTACTGACGTCTTCTAGGATTTAGAGGACAGACAACCAGATGTCAGACCTAAATCAATCTGGAGGAAGAAATACGCAATTCTATCTTGGAAAAAAATAGAAGTTAATATTTATTTGCTTCTTTTTAAAGAAAAAACACCAAGGTATTGTTTTGACATCTAACCCTACAATGGGCCGGCCAAATCCAATACAGAATACCATTTCTGACGTTTTTGGTTTTTCCATTAGGTTCATCAACAACAACATATAAGGCCTGGTGATATAATTGGCTGCAATCATCTCGTAAACGTGTACGATGTCACAAGTGACCGACGTAATGGGCCGAACAATTGTACTGTTGACTTTACATTACCATTCGCGCATCCTGTCCAGCACCCACAATGGCATTATCTCCACTTAGACCCTCGCTTATACCATACACAAACAACGCACTCGCTTGAATTTAAACGCATTGAACTTTGTTTCATCAACAGCGATACCACTGAGAGCAAAACATCTCCTTCGCGCCATTCAGTTCGGATCGTAATGGCTTTGTACACCAATTTGTCACGATAATAGACCATACAGGATGTAATTTTAATGGTATATAATAGGGTATTATAAAGACAATTAATAGACACATATAGAACTAAGAAGTAATCTTTACTTAGCCAAAACCTTCAAATAGAAAAATAATGATTTTAATACAATATATCCCACTGGAGGACCAAATTTTCCTAAAAACCGAAAGTCTAGCAAAACGTCCAAAGAAACACTGCGAAACTAATTGTTCTGGAAATCTCGTCATGATGCTAATGATGATCTTAACCCCTTTGGGCATTATTCCAGTGGGAGTTGCATATTCGTACAACATTACTCAGCACTTACAATACAAATAACTTAATGATCTAGCTACCGAATTTTCGTGGAAGCAAAAAAGTTCGCCGAAGTAACTTGTCAACTCTCAAGGTGGAAAAAAAACTACAAATAACCATCCTGTGACCAGAATTGGGACCGAGAGGCTACCGAAGCCTCCAAGAATACCCAACAAAGAACTAATAAAACGTAGATGAGTAGAAACCATGTAGAAACCAAGTTGACAGCTATAAAGTACTTAGTAGGGTCCATCTCGCCTTTGTAAAGGTTCGTCTTGGCCATTGTCTCCATGGAGATTTACCTGTTAAAGGGCTGTGACAAAAAAATGCGTGAAAATCGCGATTTCCTACCTCTGTAACTTAACTTGCTGCGTGTGGTCGTCAGTGACCAGTATTGCGCAAGTGATGAAGACGTCAGTGTGCTTGTTCTGCTACATTTATTAATATTTATCGTCGTTTATTCACTGTAGGCTAGGTCTTATGGGTAACAACACAGGAAAGTTGCCATTAAAATATTTCTGTGTTAATGTATAAATTTGGGCAACAAAACCAACTTATCGGACACATGGCTAATCAGGACCTTATAGGCAGGTGAACAAACTAGTCCTAAGTAATATACAGATTAGAAGTTTACTCTGTATGCCTTATAGAAGATTAAAATAAGAACTGTGTAGCTTAGTGTAATAATTATATTTTAATCTACAAATAAAATAGACCTTTTATATTACATAAGGTACTGGAGTCGAGCAAGTAAAGAGACGTGTCGTGATGCGTCGCGGGTGACCTTTTGTATTTCAGCGGAGATGGTCTGTTTATACGACACCACAAAGAGATTAAAATATTTACCGGATCGGTTTCTTTGACGTTGGCTATATTGCGGTGAGTGATCAAGTGAGTGTTTATAATCACGGCGGCCCGGCGCACTTTGAACTACGCGGAGACGCCCGGGCGTCTGTTTACATCGAGCGGCGAAGATGAAAGGGCCCCCACGGCTGGTAATACCAGCAGCAATCGGCCGATTAAAACAACCAAATAGACGCTGTTTTGAGTCGGCCAACAAGTTTTCTAGGAAACAGTAGAAGAAAGCATGTTTTGCCGCCACACGGCGCGACCGACGGCGGGAAAATCTCGAACCCTGAAAGCGGAAAGATGACAGGAACGGCGCGCTTCTTTAGATGCTTCAGAGGCGTACTGTAACGCGGGAAAACAAACAGCACTTTAACCGTGTCAAAGAGAAACGCGTACGGGTGATTTATAAACCTCCGTTGCTGGGTTACTTCCGTATGTTCGTGATCAGTACAATAACCATCTTTGGTACGGCAACTGAAAAAAGTCAAAACTATGTAGGGTAAATGTGTTTCTTTCCGTACATAACTCATTGCCTGAAGTAAATTGTCAAGTCTCACTCAACGTCTCTGTTTTAGAAAATGAAGATACAAAGCGAGGTAGTCATTTAGGTAGAAGGAACCCATTGTATCATCACAGCCACATAAATTATCGACTAATTTTTCACGTCGTCCAAGAAAACAATATCTCCATCAGCGATAGACACCGACAATCGACAACCGACACCGACAAAATTCCAGGGAACTAACTAAAGTGGCGACAATATACTTCGACCCCGAACAGTAACCAACAGATTTATTAACTATCGGTCGGTTTTTTCGAGCCCGCTTCCAGGACAAGTGCGGAAACTTTGATCCCGTCGACATTTGAGATCGCCGTGGGCCGACACAGTCGATCCCAAAATATTGTGGCTTGCACGGGCGATCATTAATCAAGGAACCAGTGGCAGGACCCATTCGCATAGTCGGGTTTTGTTTCCGGAGGGAGGTCCTTACCGGCTCGCCGACAAAACACACAGGGATAATGGAAAAAAGTTGCGTTTCGAAAACGGTAGCCGCTCTGTTGCTTTATGGTCACCACTTCGCCATTGTGATCAGGGTTTATATTGTTATCGATATTTGTGAGTATGCCTTTTTGTCGTTCTTCTGTCGGCTACCGGCAAAGGGACTCTATGTGACTTAGAACGAAGATATTAGTGATTTTAGGTGACTCAACGTTTGCCTTAGGTGCCACACAGAAGGTGCCTACAGTGATGAGCTTGTTGGATTTTGATGATAAAAATATAAAATGCACTACAAAAGTATACAGCATCCAAATTCAACAATGAATATTCACCGGTTTCCGGTTTAAGAGATGTCTTAATTAATGTTATAGACCGGGTTTTAGCGTCGGTCCGGACAATGGTTTTCAACAGAAACGTCAAATTTAACGCGTCGGTTGTCCGACAGAGGTACCGCAACCAAATCGCCGCTCGACTGCGTCCACAGCTACGGAGTACTCTCCGAAAACCCAATATTTACCGGGGAAAAAGGCACGCCATTAATAATAAAAGTTATCCGGCCGGTTATTATGTTGTACAAAATATTTGTGAGGAACCGACACCTATTCAACTGTTCGCCGGCCCAACAATAGATCAGACGAGATCTGAAGCTGACCGACGCGGCATTTCAGCTTAGAAATGTGGACCGGGACCCTCCACTTGTTATTCTTATATTAGCGATTATAATATCTCTACACAGATGTTGTGTGTGTGTTGCTGTGTGTATGAGAGTATTTATGGGCCTATGTCGGCACGTATATGTACCGGAAAGTGTTTGTATAGAAAAATATGGGAAAGTGGAGTCTTAACTCCCTTAAAAGTCGGCGATTTTAAACTTCTCTATTGTTGATGTTTCAAATCGCCCTTTTGGTGTTTTGATTTAATTATGGGATTTTGTCGGCACGACCTTCGATTGAAATGTTTATGCAGGTTGCTTCCCAGAAACGTTGCATTATAGAACAAGATGAAATTTGTTTAGAAATTGCTGTACTTCAATATAATATACAATTCAGAAACTATTGCTTCATAAATTTATTTAGTTTCTAACTAATTAACTAACAAACTACAAAAGTCGCTCGTCTGGTCGTACCCTAATACTCAGAGAGAGAAAGAGAGAGAGAACAAAAAGTGAATGAAACGAATTTTCTTCAAGTCAAAGAAAGACAGATGTTAAATTGTGGCAGACAAAGTTTTGGTTGCTAGTAAGATTTACTTATTAAATTCAAAGCTATCATATTTGTATAAATGTTTAAATTAATTAATATAAATTTAGTAACATAATATTTTCAAAAGAAACGGACATTTTCTTTCAAGAACTTTTCTTTTCAATAAAAATCTTTCTTTACTGTTTGACAATTTAGTACTTGACTTAATCAAATCCAACGTTGATTTAAAAACCACAAATTTTGATTTATGTAATCAAACAGTAGTTTAGTTTGCGTGTAGTGTACTTTGAAATTAGTAAAGACTACGGACTTATTTTCAAATGAACAGAAACCAGAATATCGCTCGATTTGTATAGCTCAGCTTATATAAGCTCATTCTAAGTCAACGTGTGCTAGAGACTGTCAGAGCCATCTCCCCGCCAGGAGACATAATTTTTAATGAAACCGCACGTTTTTCATTCAAACACATAATCTTTTCACTCAAATTTATGTCTTTCTCTTTCAAACAGAATATTTATTTACCTTAATTTTTTATTTATTTCAAATAAAACCAGATTTATTTCATTCAAACGTCTTTCTGCAATTAAACCCAAACAATTTCTACTTTACGGAATTTATGGAAAACTATTTGATGTAAAAGAATCATTTTTTCAGTGAACACTATTTCTTTTTACTTAAGAAATATTTCAAATAAAATATTTTTTTCAGTCTCTGCAGCTCATTTTTTTTAAATTTAAAAATACTTATTTGTTGCAATCATATATTCTTTCCTTGAAGGAAATAAGTGCAAAGAAATACATTTATTTGATTTTACATTTCTTTTCTCTATGTGTACAATTAAAGCCCAAGAGGACCTACAAACTTATCATTTTACATTAAGTTATCTGACAAACGATATGTTTGAATTAAAGTAAAATTAATCACACAAAAAACAGATGGGAAACCTTTTCCGTCAAATGATCCCGACCAAAATAATAGTCCACATACACACTAAAAGAAATTCAAAGTCACTTCCGTGTCATCAACATATTTATACACGAATTCCAGCAACTTCATACCAATTAAACAATCAAATTGCACTCCAAGAAACAAAGGTTCCTAAACCACAAACGGTTTGGAATATTCCGTCTATATTATAGCCCCGCTGTCTAACTGATTACGAAACAATATGCGATCGCTATCGGAACATAATCATCAAGTTAACAGTTAATATAGTTAGTTAACAACACAAACTACACGCGGCAATTTCAATTATAAAGGGGAACCGCGGGCTGGTTGGCGCGAATAACACAACATCATCCCGAAGTCGAAGTCGGTTCTTGGGTGATAATTACAAGTTAGCGGTGTGACGGTGTGACGTTGAGGTGTACACCGGTAAGTATACCTACGAAGGATACCTCAACTTTTGAGCTGTCATGTAATTGTTGGTTACAGGGCGCATTGTATCGCATGACTTGACGAAAAATGTACAATGCGAACGGGGATTAGCATAGACCAGTATGATTGTTATTAACACCCGATCAAAGATGCCGAACTGTGTTGAATGTGTAGGTAGGCTACACACCACGCGCCCGTAAGAAACGCGGAATGACGATGAGTGTATGTGGCGTTTAATTGGGATCTTGCCGCTTGTCACGGATGATATTCTGGTGTAATTTTAATTTAATTAATGAGAATAATGAACGGTTTGATCGGAGGAATAGAGCCACTGAAGAAGTCGGATTATTTTCGATGTGAGAGGTTGGTTGTAACATTTTGACTTTGTGGTGGTGTTAAAAGTTAGAATTTTATTATAATCTTCACCAAAGGTTGTACAGTGGACTTTTAAAATAAGAATATATACAAATAAAAAAAGTTAATCATAACAATGGAAGAAAGTACTTACTCTTGCTCTAAAGTGCTTGCACGCAGAGCGATAAAACACTAAATCTCGATGCCTTCTTTTTCACTGCCTCCGTACACTGGAAAGAAAGTAAAATTAGTATGAAATTAGTTAAGGTGCCATATTTTTTGTTGAACTGATATTAATGAATCAATCTTAATAAAATTATTTTTCAAGTACCATCGAGTAATATTTTTTATTAGTAACGATGATGTAATAGGAGTTAAAAAATAAAATAAAATAAAATTAATTATTTTTAGGTATATCAACTGCTGTTGTACTATCGATACAATTTTAATAACACCAGCAGAACAAACACCCTTCACTACATTCCCCCCTATAATTAAGACGTTAACCCGGGCTTAAAATACAGATGAAACAGGACAGTGGGCACATGTCAGTAAAAATTGGACGTACGCTGAAAAACATCCGTTATCATGTATCTATTGTTGCCGTCCATTGTTAAACAAATGAAAAACAAAATAAATACGTAATAATTGCGGACGAACGTGCGACCGTGGGGGACCCCCCGGCGCTCCAGTAATCCATGGGAGAGAGTCTCGTTACAGCACGGAGAATAGGGGTGTTTAACATGTCAACAAAATATCGCCCCCCGAGCCGTATAACTCGATATGCGAATTTTGAAGATTTCGCTTTGTGCGTGATCCGGAGAGCTTTTCCGAGCTTTTGACCTCATTAGGGTTTCCCAAGACACTTTAGGGCGCAGAGTTTGCTACGAAATAATTTAAGCTCAATCGACTTTTTGATGGTTGGTTGACTTTCCGACTTCTTGAGTTTTTGAACTTGAGTTAAAATTCATGGGTATTTGAGTGGTGTGAGAAGGTTTTCGAATTTCTCACGGGGTTTCTTCAATAATTCACACGTATTCAACACCCTGTAGAACTATTAAGTCAGGATTATGCCCACTCAGTTTTAAAGACAAATTAATTACCAATGTGACAATCAAGTGATAGGACTCCAATTACTCTACAGGGTATGTCAACCCGAATTATGAAAGATGGCAACGATCAATTTACAACGTTTCAGTAGAAGCACATCTTCTTGTTTATTTCTTATATAGTGTTAAAAAATCATCACAATCGGTCAAAAAATGCTCGAGTTGTGGAAATTGGAAGGTCAATTTACAAGGTTTCAGTTAAACCATTGTATCCTCTTAGAAAATAAATACATCGAAATGAAATAAATGCCAATATATTGATAATTAACTTGGCTTTAAATCTGAGTAAAAGAAAATTTGACCAAGGTTCTTAATTGTTCTTCTGGAGGTTCCAAACTTGGACCACAGAGAGATCATGTCGGTTACACTGATCACGTGAGTTGTAAAAATAATTATTTTACAAATTGTATTAGCCACTAACAATTTTGAAGAACGTTCCTATAATTTATTGAAAGAATCATCAAAATGCACCAAAAATTACACTAGTCAACAAAATAATAAAAAAAATGTACCTTAGATGCCACTATTTTTTTCTTAGATACCATGGCCCGCTAAACTCAAAAATCGCATTAAAAAATTTTTGAATGGATACGTTTTCGAGTTATGAATTTTTTTTTTTTTGTTAATTTTTTTGGAGGTAGTTCGACTATTTGGAGCATATCTCGAGTTCGGAACATCAAATCTTATCGTTCGGTACATCAAATTAAAGCCAATTGAATCACCAATAAATGTTATTAATATTGTTTTACAATCGCTTCAGTGATTTCAGTGCAATTGACCATAATTTCAATTTTTTTTAGTATAAATGAAAATCGAACATTCATTTAACCGCCAGGGAAAGGTAGAAATAGTAAAAATATGTTCAGTTTCTTATTTTTTACGTAGAGTTTGCCCTTTTACGAAGAGAACAAGGTATTTACGATGAAAATCTATGAAAAAATACCGAAGTTATGATCAATTATGACCAATGGGTACGAAACTACCAAAATTCGGCCTTTTCTCTATTTTGTATTTTTCGTCATTTATAGCAGTTTAAATGCATGGTAGAGGTCGGATCCATTCGGAAGACGAGTACGTCACGCGATTCGCACCATGATGCGCATCTTTTAGTCAACGTTTCGCACTCTGTTGCAAGAGGCATCTTCAGGACGGAGGGAATGAACGTGTGTGGAAGGGTGAGGGTATTTATCGTCGCTCAAAACACGTAGTGGCATATCTCACCAAAAAATGATATTCAGATATGTCAGTACGTGTTTCGATCGACGTTATATGTACCTGGCGCAGGTGCCTGCGCAGGTAGTCAAACAAATATTGGTTGGGAGGGCGGTTTGGGGTAGCTGTGATTGGCTGTGGTAGTCGTAAAAGTGGTTTCCAGCTATGATGCAAATACCAACCGTCATCTCGATTGAGATTGGAGGGATCTTTAAAGATTTCGATCGCTTCGCGGATTCTACGAGGATAATAACGTGATTCCCGGAAGATGATTTTTGTTTGGTCGAGAAGAATTGTTGTGTCTGTGCTTAGCAAGCGCTGAACTGGTGATCTGGCGCAGCCTTGTATCTACAATGTTCATGTTCTGAAACCCCAACGCTGACAGAGCGCTTTATCTCATCAATGTAGACACTGCAACGAGCACATGGGATACGGTATACACCTGGAGCTAGCAGTTGAGAAGATTTCATCCTGAGAATCTTGGTGACGTCAGTGACGAGCATGGTGAGAGGTTTCACTAGGAAATGAAGACTATTGAGCGGCGCTACCAGGGATTTTGGATTGAAAAAATGATGGGCAACTATATCTGGTTCCTCATAAGAAAAACAGATTTTGACAAGAATATAAGGCGAAGCAGCAATCAAACTCACTTCTAATCTCCTTTATATTGAAAACATCACATTAAAACTAAGCACAATGAATTAAACTTGTAAACAGAGAAAAAGTAGAATTCTGGTAGTTTGGTACCTATCAATCTTAAATGACCATAACTTCGCTATTTTTTGCATAGATTTTAATCGTAAATACCTTGTTCTCTTCGTAAAAGTTCAAACTCTACGCAAAAAATATTAAACTAACAACTATATTTCCACGATTTCTACTTTCACAGGTGATAGAGTAAATGTTCCATTTTCATTTTGGCCAAATTTTTATAATATCGTGGCCTATTGCGCTAAAACTACTGAAGCGATTGAAAAACTATATGAGTGACAATTGTTGGTGATACAATTAGCTTCAATTTTATGTGCCGGGCGACCAGATTGGACGTTCCTAACTCGAGATATGCTCCAAATAGTCGAACTACCTCCGCAAAAAAATAAAAAAAGAAAAAAAATTGTAACTCGAAAACGTATCCATTAAAAATTTTTTTATGCGATTTTTGAGTTTAGAGGGCCTTAGTATATATAAAAAAAATAGTCGCATCCAATGTACATTTTGACTGTTGACTAGTGTTACAAAAGTTGTTCATATATAACTTTTAACTAACGAGAATTTTCTGAGATCTTGATCATTAAGACTTTCTATATAGTGAGATCCTAGAAGACCTACTAAGAATAAATAATTTATAAAAATTATCAACGGCAAAACATAAAAGAGGATGATGCTTAACACCCCACTGCTGTATCCATTAGTACCACCATAACAAGAAGCGTAAATAAACAAGTAGGTATAGTTATACATCTCAGCATGGAGAGAAACAAAACACGCGAGTTCCTGCCACGTCACGTTTTTGGCAAATACTTAAACTCGCATTTATCATAGACAGCAGACCGCAAACTGACACCGAAATTCAAAAGAAACACACGGTTTGTTGTGGTGCTACTACATCTTTCCACGAAAATTTCCCAACAAAAATAGATGTTACCGGGAATTCGTATTATGCTCCTGTGACAGCTACTGTCCATAATTGAAATCCCATGAGCGAATCTTCAGTGGCCTCATTGTGCTACCCTGTGGCACGTTAGTACCATCTTCACGGTAAATGTTAAGAGGTGACCTACAGATAGGAACACCTCTGTGACTTATAGTCCCTGAGGGACAATTTAGAGTGATATGTTATACTCTTTCGTTTCGTCGAAACATTTTAATTTCTGTACCTTTTGCGGATTCTGATCACTATCTATTGCCATACCACCCTCGCCGGATAAGGGTTGTTTTGTGCTTTTGTACACGGGCCTGAAATATTGTTGTGGCTACTCTGTAAGTGGATTGCTACATAAATTTTGACGTTACGTCGGCGTCGGTTCGCTGTTAATGTAATTAAAATGTTGTGATGTATAATATGTTTTGTGGAGTTGTTTTAGTTTGTACGTTAGTAATGTAATGTATAATATTATAGGGTGGTTTATGTGATATGATGAATAGGGAACACGCATGTTTGAAATATTTTGAGGTCCTATAACTTTGGCTAACAAATCCCACTGTAGGTATGCTTTATATTATTAAGCATACCTAGCTTTATCAGGTAAAAAATGATACAAATCAATGACAAAACTCGTTACAAATCGTTCTTAATGAAACCTATTATAAACATTGCCACCGACGATCTGCCAACAACAATCCTTCCGAGTCCTTTGTCCTTCGAATTAATGATCAAATGCTTACTTGCGCGTTTCGCTGGACGTTACATAGTGAATCGAAATACAAATATTGTTACGCGTTTGGGGCCACCGATCGCCGACTGACAGTTGTTTACATCGGTCGCTTTGATCTCTTTCAATTTGAAATCCGAGCAAATCCTTCTCGAATTATGCTTTGTACCCGAAACTTATCACGAATCATTTGCCGTTGAATTAGCCGGCGATCTATAACACTCACTTCGATGTTATACGTTTATAAATAGTTCGTTAACGGCCTCGCTAATTGCCCTAATTGCCCTGCTAGGTCTATATTACCGGCTTGTTGGAGCTATAATTATGATATATTGTAGGATTCCGAGGCGCGGAAATTTTTGTATTGAACGTGGAGGAACGCAGATGGCCGAGAGAATGACCCAAATTCGGTTTATTGGTTCGATGGATTTTAGGTGAAATTTTAATTAAATTGATGCGTGTTTCATTTAGAAATTGGTATAGAAATTAATTGAAGCATTATTGGATAAGTATAGAGGCACATATCATAAATCATATTATGTTTTCTGTCATGAAATTTAGTTTGGTATCCAAACTCTTATGACACGTGGGCCACTACAAGATAATACAGTAAGAGGAGACAGGGAAGGTAAAATTGGGCAAATCGGACGCTAATATGTCACTTGATGATAATCTGCGAAACAATCGCCCTAACAAATGCCATGTGAACTACCTAAAAGTAACACTACACTCCATAGTCTCCACAGCGATAATCCAAAGAATTACAGACCACAAAATCCGGTCTATTGTTATATAACTGTTTGTGTAATTCGATTCTTAATGTGTCATCGGAGATGCCTAATAAGTACATATGGAGAGGGGATAAAGCCAAAAATGTTGTTTACAATTATTTATTGAAGATTTAATATATAAAATATAAATTTACAGGGTTTTGTGCACAGGAAATATATTTTCAACAGGCACGTTTTAAGGAAGAGCTAGGGAGGTACAGAGAGGATGCTTCCTGCGGTTGAAACAATTACTAAGCGTTCCCGAAAACAATGGCTTGAAAAGATCGTGAGCAAACTTCGCGGGATGTTGAGGCTAAAAATGCGGCGACCGGTAAGCGATCATCTTCACCATTCTTTTCAAATTCCGGAACAATGCGCCGAAGTAGTGGTGCGGTAGTATTATATCAAAAGGAGCGCCATATTGATATTTTCCTGGTTAATGCATCACAAATATTTAACTATTAATTAACTTATTAGTGGTGATAGGTGGCAAAAGACGTGAGAAACTGTTTACGCCATCTGTAAAGTAATTGCACAAATTTCAATGTATCAGAGTAAGAATCTTACTTCAAGAAACTGTTTTTTTTTTTTCGTTCGTTTTTTCGTTTTGTAGTTTTCGTCCAACGAAATATTTTTGTTGTAAGACGAACGTCTACTTTTTTTTATAGAAGAATAACTTTTTCTTCGTCAGAGAAAAATATACTTAACATAAACATACTAAATTCTTAAATCGTAAGAATAACTAACCGTTGAAACAACTATATTGAAATTCTTGATATCCAAGAATAGAGTTCTCTCTGTGTACTATTTATTTATCTACTATTAATATATGTGTAAAAGGTGCCTTTTTGTAAATTATTTCCTTTGTTTCTGCGCTCATTGAAATGCTTATAACGCTCTTTTATGTGCTTTTTCTACTTGTTAGTCCTGATTTAAAGTCTACCTTACTAGCAGTCTAGTAAGGTCCACTGAAATGTTTTCAATCGACTCGTGTCATCAGCAATCGCAATTGAGATGTAACATTTGAACAATCACCTCTTCAAAGTGTCTTCTGCAAACGTTTCCTATCAGAAATCGGCGCACACCACCAGGCAAAATTTAGGGTGCATTCTATAATGCACACACACACCCTTTCCATACTCATTTTATTAAACAAATCAACCCAAGCACGAATAGACAAAAATGATTTCCCATTGTTCCGTCACGTACACATAGACCTACAACTACGTCCTGCACGTGCCACGTTTTAATAATAAACACATAACGAGCGTCCTCCTGGTGTCTCATCCACTCGTCGGCCACCCCCTCTTCAACAAGACAAAAAAAAAACAACAAGAACGGATAAAATCTGTTTCCTAAAGCCCTGTATCGAATTGTAAGTTTTGCGGGGCGCAAGTTTGGCCTGGCGTCTGGCGTTGTCAAACAGGGCGTCGGGAGCAGGGGGTCGGGGTCGAGGAAATTGCCTTGATTTTCGTACCGGGGTGTGCGCGACGGTGTCGCTTTCTGCGCTACTGTCACGACCCCTGTCGTGCGGTTTGTCGACTATGCCGTCGTCGTCACCCAGAATATCTGCTGACTCTTGTCAATAATTACGAAGGCGATATCTGGTTTTGGTTGTATGCACTTTGGTGCATGATATTATAGGTTGCTGTCTCAAAAAAAAAATGTTGGCTTAACGTTTTGTATCAGAGCTTTTTTTCATTTTACACATAACAAACCTGCTTCATCCCAGAAATTAAGAATTAAATGTTTAAAACAATGTTATAAAACTATTATTCTTAAACATTACAACCTTGCCTTGTATAGAATCCAGCAATAATTATGGTAATTGCTCAACCAAGCATATTTCCCTAACACTCACCCAAAAGGTTGCAAAGTCAATAACCATTTTGGTAAAAGCGGTCCCAAAACCAACCCGCTATTGTTCCCGAACCGCAGAGGATGACAATTCCCCCCGTATAAAGCAAAATTGGACGTACCCGAACCTAGGTTAACTCATCTTCCACACGACTTGTTCCCCTCTCCAATAAGTAAGCCATAGACCAAAAAAATCGCAACTTATAAGGGTAGGTTAAGCGAGAGAGACGACCCAATTTTTACCGTTACACCACACCGCACAATGGGCCTTAAATATGATTTATGAAATATTTTATTTGGGCCAACTACCGCCAGTTCCCCTACAAATATCAGTAAATACATCATAGGCTTCGCACGGGCACAATGCGGTCGTTACCAACGTGAAATATTTGCCACCATTTGCCGGGTTTTTGTGTTTAGTTGTCGGCCGTGTTGTTTTGGGCGAAAGGTACAGGCGAATGAATGATGATGTTTCTAGGTGACAATGGGCGCGTAATTTTTATTGCTTGTCCATGTTGATGTTGGCTGCGTTACGTGGAAAAATATTGTATGGAAGGGTTGCTTTATATAATGATAAAACTACCCAGGAGAAAGTTAATGCAATTTTGTTGTATTACCCTTCCAGAATAAGTATTCATTTGTTTTCTATTAGGTACCAAAAACCGTCAAGGGTTTAGTACTTTATTTGCCGCAACCATAGATATCCTAATCACGTGTCAGCGTCTTCCATTATTTCCTGTATATAGATAAACAGGGATTATCCTTACAATACAATCCTCCTTCTTACAATACTTGTTTTATTTACATGTCCCTGAGGACACTACGTAGGTGGTATCCTTGCACACCTAGACGTAAGGAGGACCGAGTTGATGAAAACACCATAATCATTAGCCGTAAGAAGAACAAAACCGCAGGATTAAGACCTCATGCGATGTCGGTTTACCTTTTGTGTGTCGTTTTCGATTTTGGAAGTGTTATCCTGCGTACGTGGTGGGTGTTTTATGCTAAAGTTTTGTTATTTCGGTACTCCTTTCAAGGATTATCTATGGCGGATAATGGTAAACGTTTAGACAGTTTTGCCAAACAGTGAAGAGGCTTAGAAACTTATTATCGAAGGGACCACCTGAGTTGGACTATGTCCTTGTTTGGCTGGAGATGAGGGAATAATTGAAAATGTCGTTTGAGATTCAATAATGGTTAAAAGACCAAATTATTATTTCAGTTGCTACTTCTACACAAATATAAAATTATTTAATAATGGCATGTTTTATCATTACATTAGTTTTTCTTCATTCAACCAGCAGCGCTAATCACATAGAGCATTGCCGAAATGGCGCATATTAAACATACGATCTCAATGTGTAACATTAACTACGTAATTGAAGTCCAAATACATACAAATTCAAGAACTTACTAATTAAACATTGGTGTACCGTCGATGATGCTAAATACTGTACCCTACATTGGCGCATCAAAGGTTGTGGTATATAGGTAACCACATGCCAAGCTTGTGGTCTAAAAATCTATATAATGGTCATTTAATCTTGACATATTTGTACAAAAACTCTAATATTTGTGTAAACTACATGTAGGTAACACTACATTCACGCACAAGGGTAAACGTGTTTGACCAAACTTTACATTGATTTTTGACAGAGGAGATGCCTGTTTTGATCACAGCAAGGCATAGGACTTATATACTCCAGAATACTTGATGCGTTTCTACAAAATATAGAGAAATTAATGGACATAACGCTGTTGTGTTGTGAAAATTGTTAATAATTTTATACTTCTATAGGATGAGAATTCAGTATCAGAGCCGCCCTTGGCCCTTGATGGTCTAAACTTAAGCATACCAGTTTCCCAAAAAGTCGTACAAGTCTAACAAAGCATTCCTATCGGAAGAAGCTCTCCAGTTTCCAGTTTTGCCCGAAAAAAGAACGGCAAACCGTCCTTCGACAGGGTGAACCTTAAACCGCTCCACAAATAAGGACCTAATCAGGGGCCGTTCATTGTTAGTGTATTTATACAAGCCGCAAAAGCGCATCGATATTATTACAATTTGTTTGCGCCATTGTGTCACAACAATCGGACCAATCGACCAGCCATTTCAACAAGATTCCAACCACCCTAAACTCTGCTGAGCGGCTTGCATGGTCGACTATCAGCAGATCGGTACTCTGGCACTCGAACGCAGCTGCCAAATCCGGCTATTTATTAAACATGCGTGTTAATCTGTACATACAGGGTCGCTAGTAGGTTTTCTGTGTAGGGGCGATAAGGTTTAGTTTGGCGGGGTTAGTTCCGTCATTATACGGGGTGTGCGGTCGTCATGCTAACATGTTTATTTGTTGGAGGGATTGATTGAGCGGTCATATTCGGGCTGGTTTCTGCACAGGGGGTGAAACTTAACGCATAAGCCCATTGTTAACATTTGCGGATGTCAGCAACACATTGCGCGTCGACTTAAAGCCATAATATTTTGGGTGAAATATTTCTATTTTTGTGTAGTTTGATGTTTTCTTTTTCTAGCTATATCTACTCAATTACATAAATATCTTCACTTTCTCTGTAGCTTTTCTACAATTTTTCGTTATTAATTCGTTATTCAAAATGACATTTACTGATGTTAAATGTCAGGCTTGCTATAAAACGTGAGGTGTGTTGTTCAAAAGCGAAACTTTTCGTGGAAATCCGTCTAATAAAGTCTTCCTACTTATTCGAAACCGGTGTGTGTGTGTTGAAGAAGTCTATAAATATCAGATAAGTATGAAATAATAAGGCCGTACCTAAATAGGGACATTAACGGTCACATAATAATCGTAATTATGGGGATGTGGCTCGTAATGACCAGCACCGTAGTACTATTCGTTCTGATCGCACTACAGATTATTTCTTCGAATTATTTAACACGATACGCGCTAGAAAAATACACGGTAGCGGATAAGAAACCCGGCAATTTAATTTTATTACCGGGGACGTATCCTACATATTTCATTTCCTACGAATTTGTGTTGTTTTTCTTCTTCCTTTTTGAATGAATTATTAGTTTTTAATCCAACAACGTCGTAGCTACTATTTTTCATAACATCAAATGAAATCACACAAAAAGAAATAGTTTAATGAAAGCAATGTGCTTCCATTCAAAGAAAATACATAGGTACTTTGTCACAGCCGCAACCAAATATTTACCGAGTTTGAGATTAAAGCGATATTCCTGAAGTGAAAATAGTATATGCTTGATAGCCTGCAAAAAGATTTTCTACCTACATATTTAAAGGTTGATCAAAATCGGATGAATTCCTAAGAAAACGCGTTTAACATTTACATTTTCGGTTGTCAGGTTGTGGTCAAAAGCAATTCGTTTCGTCACCTGATGGAAATTTTAAATAAGCACACCCAATTTCAGCCCGACCCGTTGTACAGTTTGGGCGTAATTGTTTTCACAGCATCTATACCCACACACACACATTAATATCCACCAACATTTTTCAGAAATCATTGCAATGGATTCAGGGGATCCAAAAACGCGTACTTCCACCGAAATATCCTTTTTTGTCGATTACAATACTTTCCTAAAAAGCAACACTCCAATGTTTTTTACTGATTAAAAATCTGTATTCAATATTAATATAATATATTTATTAAATGCAACAACAACTTAGATAAACAACTGTTTTACGATTTAATCACTTGAAATTTGATATTTCTGGGATTCTAAAGCTGCTGGGTTTGCCAATTTTATGTTATATTGTTTATTCTTTTACATAAATAAAAATCAAAGTGACTAATTTGAAATGACAGCCATTCTTCTCTAAAATACCATAAACATACCACATACCACATACCATAAAAATCCGTTATCAAAAATTATAAAACAAAATGGCGGATACAATATAACGAGCATTATTTATTAAATAATTTATTAGAATAGAAAAATTCGTCATATGGATAGGTACAATAAAATGTTGTCGAAAGCTCGCTAATAAATAATTCATCTCAATCACTTCGCCATTCAATATTCATTACGACCTTTTTCAATATTAAACCGTGAAATGTACCTATACACAGGTGACGCAGCCAACAAAACATTCATACACCTTTTTTTCCAAATCCCTCAGACAGGTAAATTAGGTACAACATATACCACGATAATATAATATAGATATTTAAGAAGGGTTGTAAGATTAAACTGAAGTGAATACGGCTCAATTATATCCACCATGACAGTCTTTTATAGTTCCATCTCTGTCCCTCCGGTTCTCACGCTGCATAGCACCTTAATCTGCGTAGCAAATTTCGAATGTCACCAGTGAGGAAAAAAAGAATAAATGACTCCATTTGTACCCGTAGTCCTGTCTGACAGAGTCGTTGTCTGTCTTCTACCTACATCATAGAAAAGAACTGCTAGTTTTTGCCTTTTTCTATTACTAATCTCTTGTCTCATAATTTTAATCATGAAATATTGATGTACAACTAGCAATTCTTACTTGCTAATTCAATTTATAAGGTAGGTAACCATACCACAAGAAACTATCGAAAAAAAGTGACAAAGGGCACACATGCTCAAGACAGTCGTTTCATCGGTGCGACTAAATTTAAACATCAATAAATAATTCATAATCCTGTCTTCCACGCTTCTATATAGGTAGAGCCATATGGACACCCTTTACAAATGTGAACCAACCCCTTATTTCGCACCCTGGGTGCCGGGTTTTGTCGCGCCATCAAAACGTATCGTTCTATATGTACCGCAATATCGGCCATGTATAACCGTTTAACTTAATAGGGGGGATGGTTTTGGAATAGTCTATATTCAACAATTCATCAGGACGTGCAGGACCTCTGTCACATGGTACATAGGACGAGGCGTGGAATTTGTACGCCATAATGTTTATAGGGGTTCCCTTCGGCTCTGATTAACATATATGTATGGTAAAGCCAGACTGTGTGTTGTAACATGGACGACATCGTTTGTGGTGTCTTTCTCTTGCCGTAATAGTAGGTATGGATTGAAGAAATGAATTGAAACTGGTTCTTTGCTGATTCGGGTTAAAGAAGTTTTGCATATGCCTGTATAAACACGGAGGGATGGTGAATGATAAATATTTTTAAATGAGTTGAAAAACCCCAATGGATTAACCATATCTAATAACTGATGAAAATTTAAAGTAGGTATCAAAAATTCACAAGATTGGATGAAGTGAACAGCATGAAATTTGAAAAACATAATATTGAGAATTGTCAACGAACGAACTGGATTTGTTTTAGTGACAAGCTGACAATCGAAAGTGTCAAATGTTTGACGGCTTTGACGCATTTTCATTCAACCGATTTGACCAAACTGACACCAGCTCATTCTCCAGTGACCAATTGACAGATACATGGAATTAAAGATATGCTAAGATATGTTTAAAAGAAGTAATTACCTAAATTGACAAAAACTTTCCGACTACACCGTTGGCAATGAAGTGTCTGACCACTTTTGCAATTATTCAATTTTGTGAAGCCTTAGCAACTCTGGATCCTACCTAACGTCAGTTTCTGTAACATAATGACATTTGTCACACTGACATTGAATGTCATGTCGTGTCAGTGGCACTGACGTTTGTCAAAATCTGATTCTGTCAAGCCGTTTCTATAAAAGCTAATAGCGCCTAAACCATTCATCCCATTGATCTGTAAATCAGTATACCTACATATTTAAAATCACTAGAGGATGAACTGATATTAGTTTGGCCAAAATCGGATAAATCCCGAAGAAGACGCATGTAACTATTGCCACTTCCGGTTATCAGATTGTGGCCAAAGGCTCGTTCCCCGGCAATTGTAAATAAGTATGAAAAATTTCAGCTTGATCCGTTGTACCTACGGTTTGGGCGCTATCGTGTTCATCTGAATCCATTGCAATGATTTCTGGAAAATGTCTGCACCAATGTGTGTATATGTATGTATATACCTATGTATGTATGTATGTATATACCTACGTGTATGCTGTGTCTGTGAATCTGACAACGCCCATACGGCGCAACGGATTATGCTGAAGGAAAGACTAGTATAGGTATAGGTAGGTGGGTACCCTGGAAGGAAAGTATTGTAATCGACGGAAAAAATCAAAATTTCAGCAATGGTTGATAAACGTCAGTGGCAAACATGACATTTAATGTTATTCTATAACTGATATTAACATTAGGTTTCGACCCTTCAATATGTCAATGAGGTAGTCGAAAAGTTGAGTGAAAGCCTCCCAGATTTTTCTATTTTTTAGAAATATTTTGATAATAGGTATTCAAAAATACTAAGGTCTCAAAGTTTTATCCAAATTTTAGACTAGACTTTTCCGCTTAAATTTTTAATGGTGTTTTGCTTCTGTTGCAATGTTGCAACTCGAAGTTAACTTGAAAACAAATGTAAAAACTCCGTTCTTCAACTATTGTGTTTAAAAAATTTTGGAAAAAACTAACACATATACGTTAGGAATAGGTAGGAAAACCCCCCAAAAATAGTCAAAAAGCTTAATTTTGGTACACATATAAATGATCATATCTTTGGTAGGTATTTCTCCATGGATTTTCATCTTAAGTAGGTACCTACCTTTATATCGTAAAATTTTCGGATTTAGGGAATCAAACCCATAAGAAAATTACAGTGGCGTCGAATGTACATTTACTTTATCAGTGAATTTCAAACATTCTCCGGACATTTTCCAAACAAAAACAATCCAACCAAGAAATTACCCATCATGTTTAAAACTTCAACTTCAACACAATACCATCAGAGATTTTAAAAAATCTCCAAACAGTCCAGACCAACAACCCCCGGATAAAACTTCCCCAAAAGCTCTAACTTTCCAACCAACCCCTGCCACCTTTCCACACACCATATTAACACCACCTTCTTACAACTTCAACGCTGTGCTTACAAGCAAACAACACAATATCCAACCCCACCTCAATACGAACCCCAACACAAACTCCTCCCCGAACCTCAAAACATAGGAGGATCGCGTCACACCGAGCTGGTTTCCCATTGGCTTAAACCGATTGGCCTAGGCAAAAGTAGGCGGCAACAACAACATTATAAAAAGCGACGCTGGACGTCCCAAGCTCCCAGTACGACGTTACACCTCAGACAGTTCAGTGTTTCAAGACCGCAAAATTAGTGGTTAAGTCATGCAAATATGGTTCATCTAGAAAGCACATACTCGAGGTTAAGAATGTCGACTACACCGTTAAAATCGTTTAACATCAGTTCGATATTGGCTGAAACCGTTCTGGATGTGAAAAGTGAGACTGCAGAGGAAGTGGTTGAAGAACATTGTGACGTTTCCGACGCTGAATCAGAAGACTTGGATGTTACCGGAACTACACCGCCTTTGGATTGCTCGAAAAAGGAGGAGGATAGTAAAGAAGAGAAAAAGAATGATAAGCCCCCTTATAGTTACAATGCGCTGATCATGATGGCCATCAGGCATTCCCCAGAGAAGAGGTTAACTTTGAATGGAATCTACGAATACATCATGAAGAACTTTCCTTATTACCGCGACAACAAACAGGGCTGGCAAAACTCGATCCGACACAACCTAAGTTTGAACAAGTGCTTCGTGAAAGTCCCTCGCCATTACGACGACCCAGGAAAAGGAAATTACTGGATGTTAGATCCTTCAGCTGAAGACGTCTTCATCGGAGGTACCACAGGAAAACTCAGGAGACGCTCAACAGCGGCTTCTCGATCTAGACTAGCTGCCTTCAAACGCTCCATGATGCTAGGAAGTTACCCAGTACCATTCCCAGGTTACAACCCATCCTTAATGGGTGTTTACTCAAACCCAGCCTTGCTGGCAACCATGTACCAATCTAGATACCCATGTCTGCCCATGCTTCCCAAGCCAACGCCAATTTCTCCGCATCCTTTTGGGATGGAGAGGTTGCTGCAGCCTCCTGATGGATTGTTGCGACCACCGACTGGTTTTGACTTCTACGGTGGTTTGAGGTTTCCTGGATTGTTACCGCCCGGTATGGGACAAAGTTTAGTGCAACCGTTGGGTTCTGGGCATCCGACAAGTTCGCCGGAACCCAGTCGGCCGAGCGACGGACTGTTGAAGCCTGTTACTGTGATATCACGACAAAGTTGAGTGAGGAAATGACTTAGTGGCGATGATTCGAACTTGCTGGTTTGTTCGTTTTTGTGGAAATTGATGCGTTAAGTTTTGGAGAAATTGTAAGTTTTTGATCTTTAAGGTTTTTTTTGTGATGTTTGAGGCTTTTTGTGCAATTGAACTTAAAGCTAGATCCGACAAAGTTTAAGCTAGATACAACGAAATTTAACGTAGTAGTTTCCGAGTAAAATGTACTGTTGTATATCTATGACTTGTAAATATTGTATATAGTTTTAAATGTAAATTATTTATTTATAAATTTAACCTATGAAAGAGAGTCCTCGATGTTAATGTTGAAGCATAGCTACGTAATACATAAACTTCGTCTAAAATTGCACTGCTGATGTATGTATTTCTTTTTTGTTTTTGTACAAATCTGCCTGCGTCCTGTGTATAGCATAGTTACTATGTTCCGCAGTATAAATAAATTTTATTTTTACCGAACCCAAATTCGTTTTATTTCCCTTAATTCTCAACAAACCTTACCGAAAATAATATCATACTCGAATGGAACGCAACAAAGACACACCGGTAAGTTGAATAATTTGACCGCTTATTACTTATATCAATTGATTTATGGTCTAAATTGTTCGTTATAATAATGATTAATGTGATGTTAATTCAAATTACTAAATTATTTTTTATAGTGATGAATAGCTAATAAATTTGCCGTAGACATTATGTAATTATATGAATTAGAATTAACCATAGTTGGGATAATATATTGCGCAGCAGATATTATTGGATATTATTGTTATAGGAATAAATAAGTTAACTGTATGTTGGCTATTATTATATATTATCTTTAAGTAGCATACTAAACAACTAATGTTTTGAAAAAAATATTTAGTGGTACCTACACAGAGAGAAAAAAAAATGAATGAAACGAATTTGCTTCATGTCAAAGAAAGATCGATATTACCTAAATATTGTCAGACAAAGCTTTGGTTGCCGCAAAGAAATTATTTCTTTGGTAAGATTTATTAAATATAAAGCTATTATAAACTTTAAGTAATTTAAATTTAATAACATAATATTTTCAAAAGAAATTAAGTTTTTTTTCAAGAACTCTATGTCTCTATACGTTCCTTTTAAATAAAAAATCTTCCTTTATTGTTTGACAATTTAGTACTTGACTTAATAAAATTGTGAATTATATTTTTGTTAAATTAAAATAAATAATCTTTCTTTAATTTAATCATTTCTATATTATGTTTGGATTATGACCAAGATCCCATGACGAAATACACAATAAAAGATTATGGTGAACTCATTAGATTATTTTTCTGCACAGAAATCTTTAGTAAAGATCACAGACTTATTACCAAACGAAGAGAAACCAGAATACCACTTGTTTTCTATAGCTAAACTGAGCCCAAACTAAGTCATCGTGTGGTAGAGACTGTCAGCGCCATCTCCCCGCTAGTAGACATAGTGATAATTTTTAATGAAACCGCACATTATCGATTCAAACACATAATCTTCTCAGTCAAATCTATATGTCTTTCTCTTCCAAATAATTTCAAATTGAAAATTTATTTACTTCAAGTCTTTATTTCAAATAAAACCAAATTTATTTTATTCAAAGGTCTTTCTGCAATTAAACCCAAACAATTTCTACCTTATGGAAATTGTGGAAAACCATTTGGTGTAAAAGAATCTGTTTTTCAGTAAAAACTATTTCTTTTTACTTAAGAAATATTTCAAATAAAATATTTCTTTCAGCCTATGCAGCTCATTTTTTAAAATTGAAAGATATTATTGTTTCAAAGATATATTTTTTCCTTAAAAGAAATATGTGCAAAGAAAAAGACATTTATTTGATTTTTCTCTCTGTTTATATATATTTACAACTACTAAATTTGATTCGATATTGCAAATTTTATCAATTTTATAGCTTTGTTTTTTATCTACAGTTTTTTTTCTCAACATATTTAAAACTTGCAAACTTCCCATGTATATCATCAACTTTAATTTTAAGCCTAATGTTTCAACACAGTTGGAAGTACAATAATAAATACGTACATGGTTGTCTCGTATAAAATCAAGAGAATATGTATATTCAAGGTAAACTTTGACACACTTGGCGTAGGGTGATCACATAAACAAAACATAACTAGGATTTTTATTTAAATTTCAAACGCTGTGTTTTTTTTTACAGGGTTGCTTAGAAAAGGGCTGCTTCAGAAATCACCTATTTTGTAATAAAACTGAATGTAAAAAGTGCCATATTACATCATTGTTATTAAAATAGATTTCGAAAAAACGTCAGGATTACGACATGTGTTTCATGAGTAATACATAATATAACGTATAGATTATTTATTATACAAACCACTTTCCGATAAGTAGACATTATTACTTTTGGTTCTACAAGGCTGTATGTAAACTTTCAACTTATAAATAGTAAAAAAAACATTAGTAAATTACGTTGTATTTTATTAATTACGATATAAATAGCAACAAATTTTACGATATCAATTATTATTAATCCAATTAAACATAGAGCTCAAGAACTAATTGACTCGCTAAAGAACTAGCTATAATAATCAGAATATACGCATATATTTACCGCCAGTACCGTTTTGCAACATGTCCTTCATCCTATTTGTTTATAACATTTATCACGCTCCAGTACTCCAGATAATAATCAAACATGCATTTATGTCATAATACGTTACAAAAAACATCAAAAAACATTCATTGAAAGCATACTAATATAATAATTATTATTACTGAGTATTAGTGTGGTTTTAGTGTGAACCTATATAGAACCTATGTAGCATATTTTTACATAAATCTCAGTTACATTATAAGTATGGAATAATAACTATATAGGTATCTTTTGGGTGTAGCTATGGAACTTGTAATTTAATGCTGATGGTAAAGTGGGCTCTGGCCGTCATTAGATAATACTAAACAGTAAGAACCATCTGGCAAATGAAACGAATTAATGTGCTGGAGCTTTTGAATCGACTAAAATAGGTACCGCAGGTGTTACAGACACGTAACATATTTTGTGTCTTTGAACTCATGTCAATCGCAGACATAAGTGACTGGCTGACATTTAAATTTTTCAGTTTAGGTTGTTAAAAACCTTTTACGTGTCTTACATCTTGTACAAGACAAAAGGGATTGTGAAAATCTCGATTGATTTATTTGCTCAGTAGTTTTGGTCAAAGAACTAAATTTCCAAAGTTGGTTCCTTTAATTTTATACTGGAAATTCTTTGCTTTGTTGTGGTTCGCTTTGGAGATTTTTCCTACAGTTGGTTAATGTGTTATTCAACAATTATGATTTCACTTCACACTTTCCTTGATTGTAAACAACGGCAAATGCAATTACATTTATAGATACTAGAACTACGGTTATTATTCTACATAGTTGCGTATTCTAAAACGCACTTAGATTACACATTTTATTAAAGGGTTTCGATAATCAAATCCCAATCAAAGTGGCCGCGACGAGTCGTCGATGTAGAGGGCGCGCGTGATCGGCTTTACTGCCGGTAAGTATACCGACCGAAAAGGCCGGTCGCGGACCATTAGATATTCTTAACAATGAGTGACACTCAAAGGACGCCGACGGACGTCTCTTTCGGCCACAGGACGAAAAAATAGAGAAGGAACCAGAAATGAGAAGAGCGAAAGACGAAGAAACGGACCGGCTGGTCGGCGCGATCGGACCAGAGGATCGCTATATCGTCGTGGACCGTGAGTCAACCTGTGCGTATTGGATCATGTTCTTTTTTTATGGGTTCCTAAGCCTAATAAGAAAGCCCTGAGTGACGGATTTATTGATGTCGCACGATCAAATCGGTTTAGACGTGTTTATTATTGAGGTGTTTGTATAGGACATTTGTGGATAAAAGAAAAGTCCGAATTGTTGAATGAAATTCTTAAAATTAAGAGTACTAAGCATACTAAGCAAGGAGAGATGGTAGCCATAAAAAGCCATACAATAAATAATTTATTTTCATTCGATTTCAGTGAACAATACCTTTCTAGAAAGCGCATAATGTACTGAGTCTATATGACTCTACGGTAATTATGTACCTACGGTAATTAGGTACCATAGGATCGAACACTACACAAGAAATCCTAGGTGGACCACACCCAACTTTACGACTAAATTGTTGACACAAATTAATCAACACTTTTACTATTATTCAACTTCGTGAAGCCACTCTGGGTCTCAACCTAACGTCAGTCATAGAATAACACAATGTCATGACAGGTCAGTGGACAATGACGGTTATCTCATAAGCGACACAAGGATATGTTGTCATTTGAATAATATTATTTTCGTTTTGCAGGTTGAGGGGCTACTTTTTTACTTTCCGACTAGTACTGGACTGGAACGTATTGTAATCGACAAAAAATCGGGATTTGGGGTTCTCTGAATCGATTGCGATGAGAGTATATTTTTCTCTGACGAAGAAAAACTTATTCTTCTATAAAAAAGTAGAGTAGTATTTCGTCTTACAACAACAAAAATATTTCGTTGGACGAAAAATATATATGCTTCAAGGAAAAATATTTCTTGATCCAAGATTCTTACTCTGAGAGATACATAGAAAGTTGTGCAATTACTTTACAGATGGCGCTAACAGTTTCTCGCATCTTATGCCGCATCTTACCACTATATAAGTTAGACGATAGTGTGTTCGTATATTGTTTGTTTACATCTATGCATAAGTGTTTTATTTCATGGGTGACTTACAAGGATTGTGTGGAAAACTTTGGATCTATTCTTGGATATCAAGAAAAATTGTTCTTGCGTATATAGTGTAGCACAAAACCGGGGAGAAGTTAGCAATAAAAGTTAGCAGCAAAAAAAAATTTCAACCGATTTGAATGAACTATACCTCTTTAGAAAGCGCATGACGTACTGAATGTATGGTAGTTATGGCAACTGGATCAAATCATAATTACTACCTAAAAAATGCAAAAGAATGTCATTATTTTCCCAAATTTCGCTATTTTACAAGTCTCATATCTCCGTTAGTACTGAACGAATCTTGGAGTATATAGCAGCAAAAGAAAGCACAAACCTTGATTTAATTGTCATAGTTACGGCAACTTGAAATCAAAACTATTACTGGTAGAAAAAATTAATGAACATTGTCCGTTTTACGCTAGACGATTTCCGCAGGGCTGCGAACAAACAAACTGCATAAGTCAGATTTTCACCTGATCTTAACAATATATACACCAAACGAAAGAAGATTTCCGCTACCTATGGGAGTTATGACAACGTGATATTACCCTAATTAATGCTAGAAAACAACTAACGAACGTTGAAGATTCCTCCCTCCTATATACAGGATACGGTATAGGCGCACAGCCAGCCATAAAAGTTAGCAACAAAAAAATTTCAACCGATTTGAATGAACTATACCTCTTTAGAAAGCCCATAACGTACTGAATGTATGGTAGTTATGGCAACTGGACCAAATCATAATTACTACCTAAAAAATGAAAGAGAAGGTCATTATTTTTTACAAATATCCCTATCTTACAAATCTCATATCTCCGTTAGCACTTGACAAATTTTCGAGTAAGTAGCAGCAATAGAAAGCACAAATCTTCCTTTAATTGCCATAGTTATCGCAACTGGAAATTATTACATTTAATAGAAAAATATTAATAATTATTGTCGGTTTTTTACGCTCGACGGTACCGATATGATATTTAGTAGCGTTAATTAGGATAGTATGAAGTTGCCATAAATCTTATAGGTTAGCGATAAACTTGTTCTCTCGTTTGGTAATTGTTATGTTTAAGTGAAAAAAAAAAATGACTAGCGCTAACGAAAATATGAGATCTGTACGATACGAATTAGTGGCGAAATAATCTCTTTTTCACTTTTTTAGGTAGTAATTGCAGTTTGATCAAGTTGCCATAACTAACACACATTTAGTACGTTATGGGCTTTCTAAAGAGGTATAGTTAATTGAAATCGGTTGAAATTTTTTTTTTGTTGCTAACTTTTATTGCTGGTTCTACGCCTATACCGTGTACTGTATATAGGAACGAGTAATGTCTAACGTTCGTTAGTTGTTTTCTAGCATTAATTAGGGTAATATCACGTTGCCATAACTCCCAGAGGTAGCGGAAATCTTCTTCTTTCGTTTGGTATATATATTGTTAAGATCAGTTGAAAATCTGACTTATGCAGTTTGTTTGTTCACAGCCCTGCGGAAATCGTCGAGCGTAAAACGGACAATGTTCATTAATTTTTTTCTACCAGTAATAGTTTTGATTTCAAGTTGCCATAACTATGACAATTAAAGCAAGGTTTGTGCTTTCGTTTGCTACTATATACTTCAAGATTCGTGGAGTACTAACGGAGATATGAGATTTGTAAAATGGGGAAATTTTGTTAAATAATGACATTCTTTCGCATTTTTCGGGTAGTAATTGTGATTTGATCCAGTTGCCATAACTACCATACATTTGGTACGTTATGGGCTTTCTAAAGAGGTATAGTTCATTGAAATCGGTTGAAATTTTTTTTTGTTGCTAACTTTTGTGCTGGTTCTGGGCCTATACCGTATACTGCACCTATATAGGAGCGAATAATGTCCAAGGTTCGTTAGTTATTTTCTAGCATTAATTAGCGTAATATCACGTTGCCATAACTCCCATAGGTAGCTGATATCTTGTTCTTTCGTTTGGTATATGTATTGTTATGATCAGGTGAAAATCTGACTTATGCAATTTGTTTGTTCACAGCCCTGCGAAAATCGTCTAGCGTAAAACGGACAATGTTCATTAATTTTTTTCTACCAGTAATAGTTTTGATTTCAAGTTGCCATAACTATGACAATTAAAGCAAGGTTTGTCTTTCTTTTGCTGATATATACTCCAAGATTCGTTCAGTACTAACGGAGATATGAGACTTGTAAAATGGCGAAATTTGGGAAAATAATGACATTCTTTTGCATTTTTAGGTAGTAATTATGATTTGATCCAGTTGCCATAACTACCATACATTCGGTACGTCATTCGCTTTCTAAAGAGGTATAGTTCATTCAAATCGGTTGAAATTTTTTTTTGTTGCTAACTTTTATTGCTAACTTCTTTAGCTTCGTTAGCACGAAGAGGAATTTTCTATCCAAATAATATTTTCTTGTAATAAGAATTTCAATATATTATTTAGTTATTTCAACGGCTAATTATTTTTCCGGTTTAAGAGTTTAATATGTTTATGTTGAGTATATTTTGCTCTGACGAAGAAAATGTTATTCTTCTACATATTAAAAGAGTAAGACGTTCGTTTTACAACAACAATATTTTGTTGGGCGAAAAATATACATTCTTCAACGAACAAACAATTTCTTGACCCAAACGTATACGTACGTAGCGCTTAAAACAGGCGTAATTCCTTTCAAGCAGTTCCTTCATACTTAAAACAAGAAAACGTAGTACTTGGAACATCAAGAAAATCATATTCTTACTCTGAGAATTTTGTATTTTACTTGAACCAACCAAATGATCTTTCTGCGGATATAGAAACAAGTGATATTCTTCACTCAAAGATATTCGTGTTGCATCGAATAAATTTTTCCCTCTGCGTACTTAGTCAGTTTCCTAGAAGCATGTTCATCAGCACATGATAGACTACTATGTATAAATAAAGCATCATAGATTTTTTGCATAGAAACCTGCGTCGTACCCAACAACCATCGATCAAATCAAACACTCATTTAGTTAAATATCCACTTATCTCCAGCTAATTCACTTAAATCCATTCAATGCAATCAAAGGATCGGGCGACCTATGTTCAATAGGCAGGACAAATTGACCCCATTGTCAGTCAACCGTTAGTTCGGAGCGTTGCGGCTAGCTGTCGCTTAATTAATCTTGGCGATCAATTGGGGCGTAAGGTCCACAACAGCGGAGATGTATCGGCATTCCTGCGGTGTATTCCCACGTGATCCTACCCATAGGCGTAGCGGAGAGGCTGTGGTAGCAACCGGAGGGATCCTGATGGCTGCCACCAGGTTTTCTTCGGTGTGTGCAGCTAAAACGGCTTCGGACGGAGGATCACTCCGAGATGTTGGGTGACCGCGAGCTTGTAATTGCCGGTGACGTTCTACACCAATCGACTTTCAAGTCGCCATGCCGACAAACGAAGCCGATATTTTAATCCATTCGAAAGGGGGAGGGGTGATCTGTCCCGTTTTGTTTTTATTTTTTTATGTTTTAGGCATCAGATCTGGATTCTTTAATGTTCGATTTAATTAAGAATATGTCTTACTCACAACGAAGAGGAAATGCATACAAAATTGCAGGCACAAACAATTTAAAATATGTACTACTAAAATAGTCATTTTCCACGTAGGCTTTATTCGAAACCAATTTCCACCGTTGAACTCGGCCCAGTCCAATACTAAAGCACGACCACATTAGAATGCTCTTGAACCGTTGCACAGTGCTGCGTCCCATAGCAATAAATTACAAAATGACTTAAACGATAATAACTTCTATTCTTAAAAACAACTAAATAACTAACCAAACATCTCAAGTGTTGGATTATTTCGTTTGGATCGGCTCGATGAGCAAGGCCTAAACAAAATGGTAACACCAATAAATAATCAAGAATAAAAATATCTGCATTATGCAATAAAAATATTTGTAAAAATTCGTACAAAGGTGCAATTGAAAATATGCTCAGAGAACTCAGTGAACTGCACTAGCATTTATACTATACATTCAATATTCTGTTTTCAAAGCAAAACGCGAAAACAATGGTTAAACAACAAGGTTATTGGAGACAAACATATTATCTATTTCGTTAACACTCGTATCCTATAATCAACAAATAATTACTTAGCAATGGAATGCAAATAATACAAAACAACTTCATATTCTCAGTAATATTTCGATATGACATAATCAGGCCTAATTAAATTTACGAAATAGGTATCTGTCCACTTATTACAAACATGTGAATATAAATAAGTCTCAATTATAATTGAAATTTTGTTATAAGCAAATTGTTATTATATAAAAAAATTATTATATATGTATAGTATGAAAAAGAAATCTGGAACACGTGATATGTCTTCAAAAGGAGTCATTTCTGGCAAAACTCTTGAAGGACTCAAAAACTTTACAGTATTTTTATTAGCCTAAATTTTTTAATAGTGACAGGCCTTTGTAAAGGCAAATGGAACACACTTTTTTTTGAGTATTTTATAACAAATGTTGTATTAGGTTCCATAAGAAATACTTTGTGAAAAGGGCAATTATTTATTGATAAATACTGAACAGGGAAAGTTACTGAGAGGTGCTGGCATAAATAGTTTATCTTCATTTGGCGTTACTTAAAACACATTTACTTTTTTTCAAGGCATTTAGTTCTTCTATCAAACTCCAAAAAATGTGCTCAAAAATATCCCTTTCTGAAATAGAAAGGATTTAAAATTACATCCGTACAAAATTTCATTAACCAATTAACGATTTTGATTGCAATTCAGTGAATAATTGATCTTTTCTTTTTGGACAAACCCACATTTTCTTTGATTGGAACAGTAAAGCGACAAGATTGTAGATATTAGACGCCTTATAGCCTACATAAGGTTGTAATAGTCTTACATTAAGTTTCTAAGGAAAGCCAACGTTTGCTTGGTATATTCAGAAATAGAGTTTTCAGATTGATTTGAAAGCATATTTGATTTAACTAATGTCAAAGAAAGATAGACAGTTTGTTCCAGGGTCTACTAGCAACCTTCCAAACTTTCATACTTGGCAATCCTTCCACATTATTGACCCTTCAAACACGCACTATTGTAAAAAAGTTTCACGTAATGAAAAGCCTACAAATTTACAGTTTTTCAATCTTTGAAAAGTTTTACCAGAACGAACTTCTTTTTGAAGATATTTTAGGAGTTCCAGACTTTTTTCGACACCATTTAATACACCTGTTCGTCAATTGGTGAATATAATCACACAGTAGACAAAATAATCATTAGTAATCCACTTTGGATATTATAGTGTCTTCTCAATTATCCATCCATGACTACTTTCTAGCCTTATAGCCATAAAAGGCTTTCAGATAAGCGTATAAAGAGTTTACAGGTTGTTGCGCGCACGTACAGATCTTGGGATTAGCATTAGAGACATCAATTCTTCGAGTGTCAAACTGACAAGCGTCACGGAGTTGGCACGTATGCATTTCTATCTTTTTCTCCTATCGAGTCGACTTCAATCGTCACATTTTTAATTTTCCTCGCAAGGCAAGAAGTAAGAAGAACCTATACAAACCACGAGATGAAATAAAATGATCGAAGAGCCATAAACGATCCTGGTAAAGGTACGTCGCATACCTTTATTTATCTGGGAATGTCGTAGCTGTGATTGATCACCATGGAAACGTTCTGTCGGCAACGTTTAATAATTTATAATAATATTATAGCATGGTGAGCCATGGGACAACATGAGACGCCTGGTACTTTTAACGCATCGTTCCATCTTAATAATCATTTATGGTATCTGCTCCGTGTATAGGTCTTTCTCCATTTTTTGTTTTGGTCTTTTTGTTGGCGGCACTTAATCTCTTGGACCGCGGCCCGGTCCCTACTAATGGATGTGTTATTTGGCGTGTATAAACATCGCGGTCTTGTCGATCGGAATGTTACCATCGGCATCCATTTTAGCGGCCCGTTTAGCGAGAACTTGATCGGTCTTGTTTTATTTCGAATTCCGAACAACCGAGTACATGTAGTAAAAGATAAGATCCTTGTGGTACTGTGACATTCCTGAGAGATACTGAGTATAGTAAGCAATTTTGAACATTTTATGCTTTAAATGTCACGTCCAAATAAACAGAAAAAATCTAGTCTCAATCCTAGCTAATTAAACTTTCTGTATTAATTTCGAGTCTCGGTTTTACAGCTTCACCTTTACGGGCATAAATTAAGATATCCGATTAAGAAGCTCAAAACACATTCTCCCTCCCTCCCAAAAAGTTTCCAGGTTCGTATATTATCGGAATAAAATGTCGGTTCGTATGCGGCGAGCGCACATAACTTTCACGATTTAATTCGCGTCGCTGACAAACGAAATTGTACCGTGTTTCCCAAACAAAATTTCATTCTTAATAAACATGTTGCCGGCTCACTATAAACATCAAAATAATATGTCATAACTTGCCGCATTAATACCACCGGTACCTTTTACATCCCCACCACAAAAACAATCTTCGACAAAATAGTTAATGAGTTGACTCAAGGATAGCCACACTGAAGATAATTACTTCGCCTTTGCGTGCGTTTCAACTTACTTGGATACTTTGTAACTTGAATTTTGATTGGCTCTGGTAGGTAGGTATGTATATATAATAGACAGGAGTTATACACCTGCTGATATGCATAAATTTCGATTATTAACGATGCTGAGAAAAGAGGACACATCTTTAAATGATACAAAATATAAAGTAATATAGGTACTGGTTAGAAATACGATAATTAGATTCTATCTGTAATTAGTACTAAAGTACTGCTCAAACAAAGCTAATATTATTAAATACTGTATCAATAAGGTCGTATATGTAATAGATATTGTGGATTTCTCTAAAGTAGTAAGAGCGCCATCTCAGCAGGCAATTTGGTACCAGCATCATACCATACAACCGCATCTTACAGCAATAATTCATATCACTGTGATCGGATTACACGATATTAAATAAAGATATTTCGCTTTTTTTCTGTGGTCGTCGACCAAGCCGGCCGCTTATGCATGCAACCTCTTTCTCTACGTCTGTCTCAGTCAGTAATTTATGTAAATTTAATTAAATATTAAAAACATCGGTCTCGCCGCGATAAAGGACGCTTTGGCTTAAGCAGCGAGGATCGTACACTCGCCTATTTTGTATACCCAAAGGATTATGCATCTTAGCAGGTTTAATTCTACGAGATAATATATCATAATTAGTATATCAAAAGTTGTGTATACGCACACTTCGCTATTCTGTTACTATTTTCGTTTTTTTTTTTCTTCTTCAAAACAGAAAACGTTTGCTAATTGTGTATAATTTGTGTTGTTCGTAGTCTGTATTTAAATTGTTCCGGTTGGCCAATGCGCATGCAATCTTTTGCCGAAATTGAATTGTTATCCACCTATTTATTATAAACCGCAAATTTAGGTATTTCTGCATTTGTGGTCGAACACATGCGGAATCTGGTGATTTTCGACAAAGCGATTCAAATTAGAGTACACCAACTGCTAAAAACCGTCGAATCACACAATTTTAAACGTCTTTTCTGGGTTTTGGAAACTTCCCTTTAGCAAACATAGGAAGTCGTTGGAGGATGTGCTTGATTGCACACATAAATGACCATACAGTGAAATAGTTTTCACTGATAAATCGATTCTTTTACACCAAATAGTTTTCCATAATTCCCGTGAAGTAGAAATTGTTTGGGTTTACTTGCAGAAAGATGTTTGAATGAAATAAATCTGGTTTTATTGGAAATAAATATTGGCTTTGAGACATATAATTTTTTTCTTTGATATTGTTTGAAAGAAAATGTGCGGTTTTAGTTTTATTAAAAATTATTATTATTATTTGTATGTTATAGTTACACAATTCACGTGATTTTTCCTTCAATATAAAACTGTAAAAAAAATAACTCATAAAACTGACGATCCAAAGAAAATCTTTGCTGCTTTTAATATAATATTAATACGATGATTCTTCGTCGATCTGTAATTGTTTTCTTCTCCCAATCAATACGGTATTAAACATTCACGAGGGAATCGCGTTCAGTTTCCACCACAATCACAAATTTAACCCCATCAAAGGCCCGATCATTTGGTCAAATGGCCCACCTAAAATAATCACTATTCACGTATTTGTGTCTGTTGACCAGGTTCTCCAACTAATAATATTGTATGCACGTTTTCACATGGTTCTAAATATGTATATGGACAGTGGCGTGTTCTGCGGGGGAAGACAGCAGTAATATGTAACCGCCCATAGTACACTGACCGTATGTTTCACCACCAGAATCAACTACAAGCATTTTACATACAGTATGCCCCATATGCGACTTTTCTATTCTTTATTATTAGTTTTTATTATTTCTTTTACAGTAAACTTTCGCTGTTCGCACCTCCCAGACTCTGTGTGAAGACTCTCTTTCAGAAAATATGTTGTTAATAATAATAATTTTTATTAAAATTTTGAGACAGTGTTTTGGTCACCCCTGTATAAAAACAGGAGCGTGTTTGGTTTGGTCTGGATGTTACGCGATCATGGGAAAGGGACATCTGGCGGTATGGTGATGCGGTCGCGATCGCTGAATATTTCAGACAATGATTGTGTACCGTTCAACATTTCCGTATTAGAGACGCGACGATCGGTTCAATTATTTAGGGGATCGCCGAAGCATTCGTCGAGGGCAAATTACACGACCTCTTCTTGTATAGCCATCAAACTATTACGTGGAATTATAAATATAATTTTCCGCCGTGGAAAGGTCTAAGGGCCAAATTATAGCCGTTCACGAATATTAAATGCCCTGTTTATTATCGGCACGAACTATATAGTCGCTATTATAAATTTGGGTCGATGATACTAATGATACCATTGTATCTACTTCGTGCATATGCGTATTTAATCGAATCTTCATTGCCATAAACTTATATCAATCTCACCTACACAGAGAAAACAATATATTCGATACAACATGAATATCTTTGAGTGAAGAATATCACTTGTTTCTATACCCACAGAAAGATCATTTGGTTGGTTCAAGTAGAATACAAAATTGTCAGAGTAAGAATATGATTCTCTTGATGTTCCAAGTACTACCGTTTTCTTGTTTTAAGTATGAAGGAACTGCTTGAAAGGAATTACGCCTGTTTCAAACGCTACGTACGTATACGTTCGGGTCAAGAAACTGTTTGTTCGTTGAAGAATGTATACTTTTCGCCCAACAAAATATTGTTGTTGTAAAACGAACGTCGTACTCTTTTTATATGTAGAAGAATAACATTTTCTTTGTCAGAGCAAAATATACTCCACATAAACATATTAAACTCTTAAACCGGAAAAATAATTAGCCGTTGAAATAACTAAATAATATATTGAAATTCTTATTACAAGAAAATATTATTTGGTTAGAAAATTCCTCTTCGTGCTACACTATATACGCAAGAACAATTTTTCTTGATATCCAAGAATAGATCCAAAGTTTTCCACATAATCCTTGTAAGTCACCCATGAAATAAAACACTTATGCATAGATGTAAACAAACAATATACGAACACACTATCGTCTAACTTATATAGTGGTAAGATGCGGCATAAGACGCGAGAAACTGTTAGCGCCATCTGTAAAGTAATTGCACAACTTTCTATGTATCTCTCAGAGTAAGAATCTTGGATCAAGAATTTTTTTTCCTTGAAGCATATATATTTTTCGTACAACGAAATATTTTTGTTGTTGTAAGACGAACTACTACTCTACTTTTTTATAGAAGAATAAGTTTTTCTTCGTCAGAGAAAAATATACTATCATCGCAATCGATTCAGAGAAACCCAAATCCCGATTTTTTGTCGATTACAATACTTTCCAGTCCAGTACTAGTCGAAAAGTAAAAAAGTAGCCCCTCAACCTGCAAAACGAAAATAATATTATTCAAATGACAACATATCCTTGTGTCGCTTATGAGATAACCGTCATTGTCCACTGGCCTGTCATGACATTGTGTTATTCTATGACTGACGTTAGGTTGAGACCCAGAGTGGCTGTGGCTTCACGAAGTTGAATAATAGTAAAAGTGTTGATTAATTTGTGTCAACAATTTAGTCGTAAAGTTGGGTGTGGTCCACCTAGGATTTCTTGTGTAGTATTCGATCCTATGGTACCTAATTACCGTAGGTACATAATTACCGTAGAGTCATCTAGACTCAGTACATTATGCGCTTTCTAGAAAGGTATTGTTCACTGAAATCGAATGAAAATAAATTATTTATTGTATGGCTAACTTTTATGGCTACCATCTCTCCGTTGCTTAGTACTCTTATGTACTCTTATGTTCCAAGTACAACGTTCTCTTGTTTTAAGTATGAAGATACTGCTTGAAAGGAATTACGTCTGTTTTAAGCGAAACGTTCGTTGAAGCATGTATATTTTTTACCCAACACAATATTGTTCTTGTAAAACGAACGTCTTACTCTTTTATATTATGTAGAAGAATAACATATTTTTCGTCAGACCAAATATACTCAACATAAACATACTAAACTCTAAACCGGATGAATAACTAGCTGTTGAAATAACTACATAAATATATTGAAATTCTGATTACAATAAAATACATATTACTTGGATAGCAAAAATATCATCTTCATGCTACACTATATACGCAAGAACATTTTTTCTTGATATCCAAGAATAGAGTTCTCTGTATGTAGGTACTCTTTATCATACTCTTTTCAGTAAACATTGCGCTATTAACCACCCCATTTGCATCATTTCCCATTAAAATAAAGTCACCAAACAATCTCAATTAACAACTGGGTTAAAACACCCATCAACCAATTAAGCGCTGACATCCAAGCTTAACCAAGCGCGTTTAGTGTGTGCGCTTCACACGAAGCGACAGAGTTAACCCTTTTAGGTGAACCCTCCCCTAACACAATCATCCCTTGTCGGTCGCCACTCATCATCAGAAAGAGAAAAGGTGTTCGCTCGCCGTCAATTTATCTACATAATACCGCGGCAACAGCGTCGTCAGTGTGTGAGTGCGGAGTCAGATGAAGCCATCGCCGCGATAAATTACAATTATCCGCCTTAGCGGCGGACAGCCGACCGCGGCTAAACAACAACTTTATTAGTAAACGGACGTGTGTTCACCGCGGCATTCGCCACGGGTGTGAATGGACGGTACCATTTGGCGGTATCGGACTTATAGTTACTTATAGAAGGTCCAGTGGGCCCCATTATGAGGAAAGTGAGTCGTTTTGGACATAATTCACGCAGGGAGAATGGGTACAAACATTTCGGCACCTTTTTTGTTGAAGAATGGAGGATTCAAAAGGGACAGAGATTCTCGATATAAATTTATTTTTTTTTTGATGTTGCGTGTTGGGTGTGGAATCAAGCGAAAAATGACATTCATTAGTGTCAATATTATTCTAGGTTAATAATCGTATAAGTACTATTGTTTTCTATAAAAAAAACGACATATTTAGACCGAAGTAGCTTCACTTTGACAAGCTGTAACTTCAAAAGTAGTGAACGTATCTACCTAAAGATTTTAACCAAGGTTTTTTTTAACCGATCTGTACTCCCATATTACATCAGATAATGTTCCTTCTTACAGTATTTTGTTTTGAAAAAAAAATACATACACATTTTAATAAAAAAAATTGATCTTTCCAATAATTCAATTTTTGGATACATACGTACACTACTTTGAAAGTAGTGGACCTATCTTCGTGCAAATTAAGTTATTGGAAATGTCAGGGGTTTTCCAGCCGATCCATGCCCTACATCACTAGAAATTCGTTCTTATAGTATTTTCCTTTGAAAACAAAAAACATTCTGATCGAAGTAGCCAACAATTTTCACTTTGACAAACTTCAAAAGACACTTAACTTCAAAAGTAGTGGACTACCTGCACTACTACCTGCAAATTGACGTACTAGAAATATCAAGATTTTTCCGATGGATCTATAGATTATAAAAATAAGCTTCCTTTCCATAGTATTTTTCCTTTGAATGAAAATATACATTTTTATCGATGTAGCAAACAATGTGCACTTTGACAAGTACTAGCTTCAAAAGCAGTGAACGTATAAACCTAAAAATTGAATTATTGGAAAGAGATAACGTTTATCCAACCGATCTATACCATAAATCATTTTAGAAATGATTCTTTTAGTACTTTTTCTTTGAAAAAAGTACACACTTTGATGAAGCAGCCAACAATGTTCACTTAGACAAGTCGTAACTTCAAATGCAGTGAACTCATCTACCTGCAAATCGGCCTACTGGAAATATCAAGATTTTTCCGATGGTTTTATTGTCCATATCATGTTAAAAATAATCTTGCTTCTCATAGTATTTTTTCTTTGATTAAAAATATATATTTTTATCGATGTAGCAAACAATGTGCAGTTTGACAAGTACTAATAGCTTCAAAAGCAGTGAACGTATAAACCTAAAAATTGAATTATTGGAAAGAGGCAACGTTTATCCAACCGATCTATACCATAAATCATTTTAGAAATGATTCTTTTAGTACTTTTTCTTTGAAAAAAGTACACACTTTGATGAAGCAGCCAACAATGTTCACTTAGACAAGTCGTAACTTCCAATGCAGTGGACTCATCTACCTGCAAATCGGCCTACTGGAAATATCAAGATTTTTCCGATGGTTTTATTGTCCATATCATGTTAAAAATAATCTTGCTTCTCATAGTATTTTTTCTTTGATTAAAAATATATATTTGTTATGTATATTATGTGCACTTTAACAAGCAATAAAATTCAAAAGTAGTGAACGTATGAACTTAAAACTTGGATTATTGGAGAAACAAGGGTTTTCTAACCGATCTATACCCCTATATCATTTTAGAAATCCTTCTTTTAGTATTTTTTCTTTCAAAAAAAAATACATATTTTTATTATAGTAGCACTTTGACAAGCTGTAACTTCAGAAGTAGTGGACCCATCTACCTGCAAATTGACATACTGGAAATATCAAGATTTTTCCGATGGTTTTATTGTCCATATCATGTTAAAAATAATCTTGCTTCTCATAGTATTTTTTCTTTGATTAAAAATATATATTTTTATCGAAGTAGCGAACCATGTGCACTTTAACAATCAATAACTTCAAAAGTAGTGAATGTATGAACTTAAAAATTGGATTATTGGAAAGAGACAACGTTTTCCCAACCGATCTATACCCCTATATCATTTTAGAAATCCTTCTTTTAGTATTTTTTCTTTCAAAAAAAAAAATACATATTTTTATTATAGTAGCACTTTGACAAGCCGTAACTTCAGAAGTAGTGGACCCATCTACCTGCAAATTGACATACTAGAAATATCAAGATTTTTCCGATAGATCTACAGCCCATATCATTATAGAAATAATCTTTCTTCTCATAGTATTTTTCCTTTGAATGAAAATATGTATTTTTATCGAAGTAGCAAACAATGTGCACTTTAACAATCAATAACTTCAAAAGTAGTGGATGTATGAACTTAAAAATTGGATTATTGGAAAGAGATAACGTTTTCCCAATCGATCTATACCCCTATATCATTTTAGAAATATTTCTTTTAGTATTTTTTTGGAGAAAAAAATATATATTTTGATCATAATAGCAAACAATGTGACAAGTAATACACGTACGAACATAAGAATTGGATTAATGGAAATAGACAAGGTTTTTCCAACCGATCTATACCACAAATCGTTTTAGAAATTATTCTTTTAGTATTTTTTCTTTGCAAAAAGTAGGTACATACATTGATCGAAATCGCCAACAATGTTCACTTTGATAAGCCGTATCTTCAAATGTAGTGGATCCATCTATCTGCAAATTGGCCTACTGGAAATATCAAGATTTTTCCGATGGATCTATAGCCCATATCATGTTAAAAACAATCTCCCTTATATTTGTATCGAAGTAGCAATTTTCATGACAATTCTTGGCAAAAAAATCTGCTAAAACAGAGGTTTTATTTTGAGCCAGCAAAAATTCAACTATCAAATTAAAATTCTAAAATCTTAAGAAATGTTAGAATAAAATATGTATTAAGTTGTTGTTTATAAGACAAGCGGCACCATTTTATCCAAACTGTTCTATTAAGTATACATTACAATCAATTAAAACTTTCTAACCATGTCATACACAACACGAAAAAAACTTTCACTTCAACTCAAACAAATTACTCAAGATTGCAAAAGGAAACAACCAATCAACCACGCACAAAACCCACCAACAATAAAACTAAAGATTGATTACAGATTATCTACCGTTATCCTTCGATAAAATTAACCATTAGGCCATTGAAACGCTATCCAATAATAGCGACCGATCGTGTCATTAATGTCATTATGTAAAACAACTTTATAACTGAACGGTCTCCAAACCTCTTTGGTTTTGGCTGTCACAGAAAGTCCGGTCTCTTTTGATTATAAATGGACCACAGCAGTTTATAGAAGTGTGTGTGTGTAGGTGTTGAAATTGACCCTTATATATCTACACATACATATGTATATGTGATATAAGTTTATAACAATGATAATAGGCTCGCACAGCTGTGGAATGTGGCTTGTTTCGTGCCGCTCACATATTAATACAATGTTAACGTGTCTTGTATTGCACCCGCCCGTGGTTCCTTCGGTAGACCCCATGCCGGCACAAGCAGGACTACACAAACGGGGCTATAAGGCCGTGTACGGCACCTTGTAAATTATGTCTTTAGCATTCTTTATTGCCATAACTTGATATGACTGATGTTAGATGAAATTGGAAATTGTTGGCATCAGAACTGTAATCATCAGAAATTTATCCAATATTATGACGTTAAGTATCGTCATAATATTGGATAAATTTCTGATGATTTTTTTGGCTAGATTAAAAAACACTTGCAAAACTTTCATATGGAAAAGATACCATTACAAAGGGACAGGAGTGATTTAAAAAACTTAATACCCCTCAAAGGTAAGGTTTATTTTTCATACTCCCCAACAACTAAAGAGTTACCGAGCAGAACAAAGTCTACCCGACATTGTACTTTTAGGATATAAAAGAGCAATCCATACAAAATACCCTCTATAAAAAATCGAAATAAAGACCAAGAGAAAAAAGACGTATTAATATTACACACGCAAAATAACGCTTTCAAAGTTGAACAACAATGGGTAAAACGATTCTGCCTAAAGAGCCCCTTTCAAATTCACCTGCAAGCTCTTCATTATTCCTCTTTCTCTCTCAGAGTCCTGTGAGTGAACGAAAAAAAAAAGTGCCGATACATCGCGATACCTACGACAATATAAACAGCTAATAGCCTCTCGTATATCGGCCCTCTAGATCAGATAACTCTTTGAGCAATTAATAGAATTCTAGATGTTCGCCGGCCGATATCGAGATCAGGTATCGAGGGTTAAAAGTTTAAAACGTCTTTAGAAAGCGGCCAATCAAAGCACGCCGGTGCTCTTTTACCAACCCGATGCTCACTTCGATCGCTGACACCATACAATAACCTGCCAGGTACGAAACAATAAACAACAATACCCCGCGCATTAGCGACCTATTGAAAAAGCATGTGTATTTGGCCGATTTAAGTTTTTACAGAGGGCAAAAAAACTGTGAGAACGTAATTACCCGATTTTTACAAGCAAAATTATCGATAACAAATACATAAAGCATATGAGACACTAAAGGAAACTAACCTGTACATCCAACGAACCATTGCCTGGCCGGTATTCTTCATAAACCCGCGGGAAATCACCTGAAACACCACACAAAATGTCACAAAACGCGTTTCGCACACTTTTAAAAACGTTTTACTAAACATTTGAGCATTTTTCTACCAAAATCGGACAAATATTGCGAGAGAAGAACTGTTCTGCTGGGAAATGTCAAAATGAGCTCAATATGGCGTCAAAGACAACTGCACACGCGCAAACTCAACACGTTACTCATCGGCAGCTTGGTTGCCTGGTTACGGTTGTTGGTATTTTATCATGTGTTTATGAAGCTGTTTTTGCATCGGATATTATTTGATATACCGTGTGGCAGTAAATTTAATGTCTAAAACAGCGGTAAAGAGGAATTGTGGACAACAAAATTAACTATAAAATTAATTTTTGACGAATTCCCATATTTCTTATTAGTTAAATAGTTCAAGGTATTTAGTAGAACCAACAGTGTGTTTGCAACGCTTCCTTTTATGCTATGGCCACACTAGGTTGTTTTACTAGCGTGCTATTTGCTACTGTTAACTGTTAGTTGGCGAGTGAGTTTAGCAGCAGCCAGCCCACCAGCGCTTGTTTAACGTTTACAGCAACCAGCATGTATGTTATGCGAGGTAATATTCTCCCAATATATAAAGAGGACTTTAAGCTATACAGTTGTTAAAATACTGATCACATAATGAATAGTCACCGGCCGAAAAGTTATGCTGCAACGTTGATTGGAATGCAAAATGTGGGGTGGTCACACTAAGCTGTTTTAGTATTTGCTGCTTGTTGTAGATTACACTAGTCAACAGTCAAAATGTACATTGGATGCGACTATTTTTTTATATATACTAAGGCCCTCTAAACTCAAAAATCGCATAAAAAAATTTTTTAATGGATACGTTTTCGAGTTACAATTTTTTTTCCTTCTTTTGTTTTTTTTTGCGGAGGTAGTTCGACAGTTTGGAGCATATCTCGAGTTAGGAACGTCCAATCTGGTCGACCGGCACATAAAATTGAAGCTAATTGTATCACCAACAATTGTCACTCATATAGTTTTTCAATCGCTTCAGTAGTTTTAGCGCAATAGGCCACGATATTATAAAAATTTGGATAAAATGAAAATGGAACATTTACTCTATCACCTATGAAAAGTAGAAATCGTGGAAATATAGTTAGTTCAATATTTTTTGCGTAGAGTTTAAACTTTTACGAAGAGAACAAGGTATTTACGATTAAAATCTATGCAAAAATAGCGAAGTTATGGTCATTTAAGATTGATAGGTACCAAACTACCAAAATTCTACTTTTTCTCTGTTTACAAGTTTAATTCATTGTGCTTAGTTTTAATGTGATGTTTTCAATATAAAGGAGATTAGAAGTGAGTTTGATTGCTGCTTCGCCTTATATTCTTGTCGAAATCTGTTTTTCTTATGAGGAACCAGATATAGTTGCCCATCATTTTTTCAATCCAAAATCCCTGGTAGCGCCGCTCAAAAGTCTTCATTTCCTAGTGAAACCTCACCATGCTCGTCACTGACGTCACCAAGATTCTCAGGATGAAATCTTCTCAACTGCTAGCTCCAGGTGTATACCGTATCCCATGTGCTTGTGGCAGTGTCTACATTAATGAGATAAAGCGCTCTGTCAGCGTTGGGGTTTCAGAACATGAACGTTGTACAAGGCTGGGCCAGATCACTAGTTCAGCGCTTGCTGAGCACAGACACAACAATTCTTCTCGACCAAACAAAAATCATCTCCCGGGAATCACGTTATTATCCTCGTAGAATCCGCGAAGCGATCGAAATCTTTAAAGATCCCTCCAATCTCAATCGAGATGACGGTTGGCATTTGCATCATAGCTGGAAACCACTTTTACGACCACCACAGCCAATCACAGCTACCCCAAACCGCCCTCCCAACCAATAGTTGTTTGACTACCTGCGCAGGCACCTGCGCCAGGTATACATATAACGTCGATCGAAACACGTACCTACTGACATATCTGAATATCATTTTTTAGTGAGATATGCCACTACGTGTTTTGAGCGACGATAAATACCCTCACCCTTCCACACACGTTCATTCTCTCCGTCCTGAAGATGCCTCTTGCAACAGAGTGCGAAACGTTGACTAAAAGATGCGCATCTTGGTGCGAATCACGTGACGTACTCGTCTTCCGAATGGATCCGACCTCTATCATGCATTTAAACGGCTATAAATGACGAAAAATACAAAATAGAGAAAAGGCCGAATTTTGGTAGTTTCGTACCCATTGGTCATAATTGATCATAACTTCGGTATTTTTTCATAGATTTTCATCGTAAATACCTTGTTCTCTTCGTAAAAAGGCAAACTCTACGTAAAAAATAAGAAACTGAGCATATTTTAACTATTTCTACCTTTCCCTGGCGGTTAAATGAATGTTCGATTTTCACTTATACTAAAAAAATTTCAAATTATGGTCAATTGCACTGAAACCACTGAAGCGATTGTAAAACAATATTAATAACATTTATTGGTGATTCAATTGGCTTTAATTTGATGTACCGAACGACAAGATTTGATGTTCCGAACTCGAGATATGCTCCAAATAGTCGAACTACCTCCAAAAAAATTAACAAAAAAAAAAGAAAAATTCATAACTCGAAAACGTATCCATTCAAAAATTTTTTAATGCGGTTTTTGAGTTTAACGGGCCATGGTATCTAAGAAAAAAAATAGTGGCATCTAATGTACATTTTTTTATTATTTTGTTGACTAGTGTTATTAGCCGCTGTTATCCAGCATAGTGTGACCACTTTTGCTGGGAAACAGCGTACTGTGACCACAAAATAGCCGCTGGCTGCTGTTGCTGCTAGCAGCACCAGCAACTAGCGGCTAACAACATTATGAAGGTGGTACAAAAATGGAAAGATAAAGCAAAGAAAGCTTCCTAGGAAAAATCCACTGGTATGAGACACATAAAGGCAACCATTACTTTCTCTGCCTCCAAAGCCAAAGAGTTTCTTCAGCTATAAAACCCTGATCTCAGACTGATCACGTCTAACGAAACAACAGCATATTTTTAATATTTAAAAAAAAATTGACACCAATAACACCGTTTGAAGACATGTCATTTGTTGGTGTCCAGACTTTTTCCACGCTGTTTCTGCATCCTGAGCCATTGATTACAACGCACATATTACTTTCTATAATAGGATGAACGGTACACCTACGTTTTCGCAAGTAATCGTGGAAACATTAATCTCAATTGGTCGCCACAAAGCGTCAGTTTGTTTGGAAGTGATCCGTTCGATTGTGTTGTCGGCGTAATCAATTACAAAACACTCCGAGGTTTCACGTAATTATCTGTCGGGGCATCTTCATCACCGGAGGGCTTCTATTATTCAAACGGTAGGGGGCAATTGTTCTGTTGGCGAATGTTTCCATAGCTAATTTGCTCCGATTTCGAGAGAGAAGTTCTACAACTCCTTTGTATATATAGGTAACTACTTAGGAATTAGTTTCGAAGTGAGTTTGTTATGAGAGAAATCAATATTAAGAATTGTAATAATGTTAACGTTAATTCGTCATTTATATGAATGGCGATTGGAGACCTCACTAGGCCATTAATTTATGCCCCTCAAGTCAATTGCAGACTAAAAAAAGTGGGAACAAATGTGGTACATAAATAAACTTCCACTCCCGCTTTTGGTTTCCCTTTTTTGATCACTTCCAAGTTCACTAATCGAGTTTATATACCGGCATTTCATCTGTTCATAAAAGTACGGTATGACTTATTCGCGAGACGGCAAAGCCACAAGAAGAACAACAAAACAACGAATAAGAAGAAGAAAAAGGACTTCTTCGTCTTGCAGAGAGCAACTGCAAAAAGATACGGACTCCAATGGAACGAGATCGCGTATGGTATTAATACAGTCGTCGTCCTGTTATAATAAATGCGCCATCTCTTGGCGGATGTGTGAAATATACGGCGATATCAAAAATACCGCCTCGGCGCATAACTCAAAACAACAAGTTCTAAATCGATTCCAATTACAAGAGGACCTCTTTCTTGCGGATTTATCATCTTGGATAGCAATACCATTAATAAAGGCACCCGTGGAGCGCCACAAGCGCGACCTCTATCTCACTCGCCAGTAACTCCAGCGAGTCCAGGGACCCACGACGAGACAAACTACGAATTTCTTCTGCATACTTTTTTCTGTTTTTTTTTTTATTCATCTTTGTTTCTTTTTCCGACCCGCTCCGCATGGTATTTTTTTCATCACGGTATCTTTATATCAATATGCAATATCACATCATTAAATATTGATAGCAATTTCCTGACAAATCTACATCTATATCTAGACATATTATACGAAAGCAATTTCCTGTAATGGGTTGGGTAAAATCTGACACCTATCTATTATTGGGTTCAAAGATGGCTGTGCTTGCTTGTCGCTGGGCAAATACGCGCAGAGAACCGGATTGCGTTCATATCTACAAAGTGCACACACACATAATACAGGCACCGCCTAGATAAAGGTAAACCGAGGCGAAATTCAGACGCCGCGTCGCGTATACGTGCGTATAGGTAGAGAGCTAGAAGGCTGTGAACATGGAAGCCCTTCCGGTGCATTGAGCTGTCAGCGCCATCGTCGCCTGACAGCTTAATTATAATTCGAGCTGTTCCACCATGGCCTACTACCTACAACCCGTCTACTAGAAAGAAATGTACGTCGTCCATTTATTGTTATTACTGCGCCAACATTTCCGAAATAATTATATTTGGGACGGTCGTGCACGCACCGCGTCAACAAAAGGAGGTCGACGACGCCTCCTCCTACAATTTCGACGACCGACGACGTCCATTGTTATATTAGAATAACAACGATTTCGTTATTTTCGGTCCGTAATTTGGATAATTGCTTTTTTGTGTGCTCTGTGGCCGTTTGCTTTGTTCCGTAAACGAGTTAAAAATGGTTCAACACGTTTTTAGAATTATAAAACAATGACAGTAATATGTTTAATCAATGTTTTTTCTTCAGTCTTACATGAAGCTTGGAGGTCTTTAATAAACAGAGCGACAAACCTTCTCTCAAATGTCCTTCATTGAAAGAATTTGTAAACTGGGTTATTTTTGAACATAAAATGGGAAAAACATGGTTAATGTGGCCATAGATGCATATAAATTAACGACAAATTTGTTGACAAAATGTTGATTTAACTCATATGGGGTCATACTACTGTTCAGAAGTGCCCCTGTGTTGAGGCAGTGTGAAAAGTTGCAATTTTTTTTTTTTTTTGAGAATATTTTTGGTAGTTACTACGAGTTGTGCTTGTGGTTTCTTATATAAAAATCTGTTAGCCGCAATGAAAATTGATAATATCTAACTGCAATTTCAGTTATCTAAGTACTAAAAAATGTATATGCGTTTTTCGTACAATTATAATAACACTAGTCAACAGTCAAAATGTACATTGGATGCAACTATTTTTTTATATATATACTAAGTTACAATTTTTTTTTTTTTGTTTTTTTGCGGAGGTAATTCGACTATTTGGAGCATATCTCGAGTTAGGAACGTCCACGCACATAAAATTGAAGCTAATTGTATCACCAACAATTGTCACTGATATAGTTTTTCAATCGCTTCAGTAGTTTTAGCGCAATAGGCCACGATATTATAAAAATTTTGCCAAAATGAAAATGGAACATTTACTCTATCACCTCTGAAAAGTAGAAATCATGGAAATATAGTTAGTTTAATATTTTTTGCGTACAGATTGAACTTTTACGAAGAGAACAAGGTATTTACGATTAAAATCTATGCAAAAATAGCGAAGCTATGATCATTTAAGATTGATAGGTACCAAACTACCAAAATTCTACTTTTTCTCTGTTTACAAGTTTAATTCATTGTGCTTAGTTTTAATGTGATGTTTTCAAAATAAAGGAGATTAGAAGTGAGTTTGATTGCTGCTTCGCCTTATATTCTTGTCGAAATCTGTTTTTCTTATGAGGAACCAGATATAGTTGCCCATCATTTTTTCAATCCAAAATCCCTGGTAGCGCCGCTCAAAAGTCTTCATTTCCTAGTGAAACCTCTCACCATGCTCGTCACTGACGTCACCAAGATTCTCAGGATGAAATCTTCTCAACTGCTAGCTCCAGGTGTATACCGTATCCCATGTGCTTGTGGCAGTGTCTACATTGATGAGATAAAGCGCTCTGTCAGCGTTGGGGTTTCAGAACATGAACGTTGTACAAGGCTGCGCCAGATCACCAGTTCAGCGCTTGCTGAGCACAGACACAACAATTCTTCTCTACCAAACAAAAATCATCTCCCGGGAATCACGTTATTATGCTCGTAGAATCCGCGAAGCGATCGAAATCTTTAAAGATCCCTCCAATCTCAATCGAGATGACGGAGGGCATTTGCATCATAGCTGGAAACCACTTTTACGACCACCACAGCCAATCACAGCTACCCCAAACCGCCCTCCCAACCAATAGTTGTTTGACTACCTGCGCAGGCACCTGCGCCAGGTACATATAACGTCGATCGAAACACGTACTGACATATCTGAATATCATTTTTTGGTGAGATATGCCACTACGTGTTTTGAGCGACGATAAATACCCTCACCCTTCCACACACGTTCATTCTCTCCGTCCTGAAGATGCCTCTTGCAACAGAGTGCGAAACTTTGACTAAAAGATGCGCATCTTGGTGCGAATCACGTGACGTACTCGTCTTCCGAATGGATCCGACCTCTACCATGCATTTAAACTGCTATAAATGACGAAAAATACAAAATAGAGAAAAGGCCGAATTTTGGTAGTTTCGTACCCATTGGTCATAATTGATCATAACTTCGGTATTTTTTCATAGATTTTCATCGTAAATACCTTGTTCTCTTCGTAAAAGGGCAAACTCTACGTAAAAAATAAGAAACTGAGCATATTTTTACTATTTCTACCTTTCCCTGGCGGTTAAATGAATGTTCGATTTTCATTTATACTAAAAAAATTTCAAATTATGGTCAATTGCACTGAAACCACTGAAGCAATTGTAAAACAATATTAATAACACTTATTGGTGATTCAATTGGCTTTAATTTGATGTACCGAACGACAAGATTTGATGTTTCGAACTCGAGATATGCTCCAAATAGTCGAACTACCTCCAAAAAAATAAACAAAAAAAAGAAAAATTCATAACTCGAAAACGTATCCATTCAAAAAATTTTTAATGCGATTTTTGAGTTTAGCGAGCCATGGTATCTAAGAAAAAAATAGTTGCATCTAATGTACATTTTTTTTTATTATTTTGTTGACTAGTGTAATCGATTAAAATTGACACCCTCTCCCCTACTTACTGAGTTTTCTTTTCAACACAGCTATAGTCTCTACGAAGTCAATGCAATGTATAATTGAAACAAACAAGAAAAATTCAATGCGCACAAGTCGTTTGTAAGAATATTTTGGGTTCTAGATTGTTACGTTTAAAGTTTTCTTTAACAATTACCACCATGTTTCGTAATACCTCATTTCCCAGCCATAGTTCACGCTAGAAAGTTGGTACAATTACTCTTCAAATATTATCAAATGGAACATCAGTAGATTTATTGGTGCATCTTATACAGGATGATCAAAAATTAAATTACCGTTTTACCATATTCGATTGCAAAAAATTGAAAATTTTAAATGGAAAACCTCATATGTATTTACTTAATCTCTCAGATAGAGAAGTCAATTTTCCACAAATGTTTAAGAAACATCCCTAACACAGGTACACAGAGAGAAAAGAAATGTAAACTCAAATAAATGTATTTCTTTGCACACATTTCTTTCAAGAAAAGAATATATGTTTGAAACCAATAAATATGTTTAAATTAAAAAAAATATCTGATGTGGCCAGGCACATGACTTTATCATACGATACAGCCGTGTTCAGGGGGGCAATTTGGAAGTTCAAGGGGCAATCCGCTTGCTATTTAATTTTTTTTTCCAAAAAATGGAATGGACATAAATTATACAAAATTTTCTCTACTCTAGTTTATTATTTAACTATTTTGACGAAATTACAGAAATGGCGGCAAATTTGCAAAATCGTTGAAAAATGATAAGAGTAAACCTCGAGTTCCTTTGGGCCCTTTTGGACAAAACTTCTTTCAGCTCTAAGTTTAGTCACGAAACTTCTAAATATGAAGTTTCGTCTCGATACCTTCAGTAGTTTCTCCGGAATCGTCGCCACAAAAAACGGGTACGCACACACATACACACACACACACACACACACAGAGACATTTTTTTGTACCTTGGTGAAACATGTTCAGGTGACCCAAAACAACATATTTCCGCTAAAATCTCAATTTTTTTTTCGACACGATTACAATACTTTGTCATACTACGTATGATAAAGTAAAAATGAGCTGCATAGGCTGAAAGAAATATTTCTTAAATAAAAAGAATTAGTTTTCACCAACGATTCTTTTACACAAAATGGTTTTCCATAATTTCCGTCAAGTAAAAATTGTTTGAGTTTAATCGCAGAAAGACGTTTGAGTGAAATAAATCTGGTTTTATTTGAAATAGATTGGACCTGAGGTAAATAAATATTCTATTTGAAATTATTTGGAAGAGAAAGATATATAGATTTTAGTGAAAAGATTATGTGTTTCAATCAAAAACGTGCGATTTTATTAAAAATTATCGCTATGCCTACTGGTGGGGAGATGGCGCTGATGTCTCTAGTCATACTTTGGCTGAGTTTGAGCTTATATAAGCTGAGCTATACAAAGCGAGCGGTATTCTGGTTTCTTTTCATTTGGGAATAAGTCTATAGTCTTTATTAAAGATTTCCATGGAGAAAAATAAACTGATGAGTCCACCATAATCTTTTATTGTATTATTTTCGACTTGGGACCTTGATTATACATGATCCAAATATAATAAAATAATGATTACATTAAAGGACGATTTATGTACTTATATGAAAATTTGTAGTTTTTAAATCAACCTTCGATTTTATTAAATCAAGTACTAAATTGTTAAACAGTAACGGACGGTTTTTTATTTAAAAAGAACGAGTTCTTGAAACAAAATGTTCATTTCTTTTGATTAAATTAAAATTAATTAACGTTCACACATATCCAACAGCTTTGAATTTAATAAATCTTGCCAAAGAAATAATTTCTTCGTGGTAACCAAAGCTTTGTCTGCCACTATTTAACTTCCATCTTTCTTTGACTTGAAGCAAATTCTTTTTATTCAAATTTCCTTTCCTCTCTGTGGATCGATTGAAGTTTTTTGAGATATTAGGGAGTTTACCAAAATCATTCATAAAATGGCAGAATTCGTTATTTTTTTTAATTAGTAGACGACGAAACTTTGTCACTGTGACATTTCTTAATATTGATATTGTTGCTGTTATTTGTACATTTGACATACTCAAATGCAAATGTAATAGAATTTTGGTTAGAACTTGTAGAACATTCAACAAGAGATGTCAGAAAATGGAAAAGCCATTGCTTTTGGATAAGTTGAAACCAAAAAAAATGTCAAATTAATGAACCATTTCTCTCAGTGTACAAATTCGTTCTGTATCATTAGTATGTATGAATGTTTGGTGGTACATTGGTACTTAAAGACAAAACCATAATTTCATTAAAATATTGACACCTTGCCTTTGGAACGAAACATAAAAGAAAATACTTCTCTCCTAATTAGTTGATCAAGGAGGGTTTAGCTCGCACGGCCACCTCGATAAATTGCCGGTGGAGGCCGCGTATTGGAGCCGAGACACGGAAGGTGGAGTCGCCACGGACCGCACCCACGGCACACCGCGATTCTCATTACGTAAGCCGGTTGCGGTCCAAACAAAAACAATCAGACGTACAAACATAGCTCTATCCGACACTTCGATTGCCAACAAGAAAACCACGAATTGCACCAGACCCTGAAATATACGAAGCAGGCTCTGCGGAGCAAAATGGCTGTGCTCGTACATATTTCGCCAGAGCCGCCTTTATGCATTTATCATCGTAATTACTGACCGCAATGGTGTGTGTATGTATGTCTTATATTGTAAGCTTGTTGCAGTTGGTTGGTTGCTTGCTGGTGGCAAGGAAAAATGAAATAAAAGCGATTTTATAGCAGAGGGTTAAAACTAAAAATATATGATACCGGCAAAAAAAAACCATTTTACTAGGAATTTTAAATTTAGACCAAATGGTGTCTGATCTAATCGCTCGACATGGATGACTCCTACGGTGCCGGATGGGAAATTGCCCCAAGAACTTTGGAACCATTGGTCATATTGAGGAGTTGTGGCTTTGATACGGAAACGATGTACAATTATGACGTTCTTAAGGGTCTGAATTTGCTTATTTTTTGGTCATAAAATATGTATAAATAAAATCGAAATTTGGACATTACTCTGAAACTATTAGAGATAGACACTTGTTCTATGGGAATTTGTAATCAGCGAACGCGTTTTAAATATTCCGAGGTGGCCTTCACCTAACTTTTCGACTACATCGTTAACTCATTGAAGAGTCTAAAACTTATTCAATTTCGTGCAGCCACAGTCACTCTGGAATCTGAACCCCAATCTAACGTCAGTCATAGAATATAATAGCTTTGTTCGAGCAGCAGTAAAGCCTTGTTTACACGGGTCATGTAGCGGCGCAAGTAACTTGCCTTCGCACTTGCATAGTTTTGTTCTACTTGACTTGACTCAACTACAGTTTGAAGACACCCGTTTACATGAGGTTCAAGTAGAGAAATACCGAGTGAGTCAAGTAAAGTCTCTAATCATGGGTGCTAAACGCACTGTGGCACAAAATTGTTTAATTAATTTAACAAATCATCTCTATTTTTTGTTTTGACTCAGTAATACCAAAACCTTCCTTTCCCATCCTTTTTATAACGTCCTTCTCCGCAGATTTCCTGGTATTCGCAGTATTGTCGTTACTTTTTCTCCACAAGCATTCCTTTTCGCAGTACAGATCTATAAATTTAAGTGTCTCTTCCTCTGCACTGAGAGAAAAGAAATGTAAAATCAAATAAATGTATTTCTTTGAATATATTTCTTTCAAGGATCTTTAGTAAAAAGATTATTTGTTTGAATCAAATGTTTGAAACAAATAAGTATTTTTAAATTAAAAAAAATATAGTTGCATAGGTTGAAAGAAATATTTTATTTGAAGTAAAAAGAAATAGTTTTCACTGAAAAAAAAAACGATTCTTTTACATCAAATGGGTTTCCGTGACGTTCGTAATGTAGAAATTGTTTGGGTTTAATTGCAGAAATATGTTTGAATGAAATAAATCTGGTTTTATTTGAAATAAAGATCGGTATATAATATAAATATGTATTCTATTTGGAAGAGAAAGATTTGAGTTAAAAGATTATTTGTTTGAATCAAATGACAATTGATTTCATTAAAAATTATTGCTATGTCTACTGGCGAGGAGATGGCTCATGCGTTGGGCTTTTTTGGCCTTTATATAAGCTCAACTACAGAATGCGAGTGGAATTCTGATTACGCTTCATTTGGGAATATCTGTAGTCTTTGGTAAAGATTACCGTGGAGTAAAATAATTTAATGAGTCTACCATAACCTTTTATTGTGGTTTTCGATTCAACTATGCTTGGATTATATAATCAAGGTCCCATGATTATAATCCAAACATAATAAAATATTGATTTGATAGTACACTTTACTGAAACTAAAGTATTATTTGATTATATCAAAATTTGTAGTTTTTAAATCAACATTCGATTTTATTAATTCAAGTACTAAATTGTATAATAGTAAAGAAAGGTTTTTTATTTAAAAAGAACGTCGAGTCCTTGAAACAAAATGCTCATTTCGTTTGAAAAATATTATGTTATTGAATTTAAGTTAACTAACGTTCATACAAATACGATAGCTTTGAATTTAATAAATTTTACCAAAGAAAATAGTAGTGGGGGTAGTAGTCAAGTCAAGTTACTTGTCCACCGTGCAGAACAACTTGACTTGCCTCACTACATGACGCAAGTCGGTACTTGACTTGACCCGAACTGTTTACACGATTCAACTTAAACAATATACTTTACTTGACCGTTCTACATGACCGTCTACATGACCCGTGTAAACGTGGTTTAAGTTATTAATAACGAACTAACTGCAAATTCTTCAAGGCGCATGCGCAACTAAGTACTAATTCGAAACTTGTTCGGTATTTGTGCCTAACCTAAAAACTAAGCAGTCTAAAGACTGCTCGAACAGCCGACTAACTGTACAATCCGTAATTTATTTTTGCTCGAATGTCATGTGATGCCAGTTGTCACTGACGTTTATCAAAATCTGCCAATTTGCAACCACAGCGACGAAGGCGATGGATTCTATCAGACAAACGCTTTGATCTGCAAATTGGTACACACGTTTAAAGTCACTGGAGGGTGTGCTGCTATCAGTTTGGTCAAAATTGGATAAATCCATAAGAAAACGGTGTAACGTTCTGGCGTTATCTTGCTCACAGACAATACATAAGTATGTAGCTACACAATACACATATACCCACATACATAGGTAGATACAACATACACAAATACATATCAACATACCATTTCCAGGAATCATTGCAATGGATTCAGAGGACCCCAAAATTATTACTATCAATCCAATTAAGGTTGTGGTCCCTAATGAGCATGCTTTTCAAATATTTATTGTAAAATATTATTTAATATCATAGAAACACATGTCATGTGACCAACGGCAAACGGGCAAGCTCAGTAAAAAACCAACTCCGCTTGCAACAGCCACAAAAAGTGCATGAACCAGAATCTTAAACTTACCAAGACGTTATGGCGTCCCTCCAAATCACATCCAACGTTTTCAAAACACCGTCTACATGTTCTCAATATCCCACAACAGCAAACACACACATAACACATAAATTATCCCGAAAAATAAAAAAAAAACACCGTTGACAGTACAACATACCGCAGCACGCCTCCATGTTTGAAACTCTGGAAGAATTGCTGTTTTACCGATCGAACCAAAATATTTACACTGTACTTGCGCTTAAGCAGTGTTGACACTGTACTAATATCGCCCGTATTTAATGCCCTTATTTATATGCTTGTTTTGTGTTCATCTAGTTGTTTCTTTATGTATATTTTGTGCTGGTTTGAAGTGTGGTGTATGTTGGTGACGTGAAGATAATAAACATTTTACGACAACAATGTATGTAAGTAGATTTAATTTAATTGGTTGATTTGACATAACCTCAAAGTATGCGATTTCACTACACTTGAAACAGTTATCTTTTCAAATTTGTGATAGAGGCTTTCCTATTAATAAAACCAAGATGTTATAACATACAATTTCAATAAGCATATCGCAATAAGTGACAACTTAACATTATCGTTGGTGGTAAGTATTTTATGATGAATATGAATAGGTATTTTCCGACACATATTTCGGTGGAAATTCCTTCAAGGGTTGACCATTATCATAATTTAATATGGATATGAATAATTGAATTTGTACATTTCATTACATTAATCCATCATCAAATGAAGTAACAATAATGTGAACAAACAACAAAGGTGTGTACATATAATCTCCAAAATCGTGAGCAACGTTAGTAAAGGTACTTGAATTTCTAGGAAAAGTTCTTGGTACTTTTACACCTGGACAGGCAGTAGTAATACTTTGAATACTCGGTTTTGCCTCACGAACCAAATGCGGCGGGACATTTTCCAAACCATTGACTGCGCCATTGAGTGTAATCCACAGTACCTACTCTAAATGTCAACCGTGTGGAATGACCATTGAATATATTAATTCAAGCCTACACGTCGTCGCTATTATAAATCCAAATAATCGGATTAAAATTGTTTATTTGTTAAGATTTTTCAACCTTGCAATAGTATTAATTTTATTATGTGCTTTGTAAAGTAGAACAAATACAATTCTTGGGATCTTGGGAAAAATTTCTGTATGGAGAACATTTAATGAAGAACATGTTTAAGTTAACATTTTTTTTATAATCTCGGGCTCTACCTTCGATAGCTCAGTTGGTAAAGCGGTGGACTGTAGAGGTTCGAAACAAAGCTGATATCCATAAGTCGATGGTTCAAATCCGGCTCGAAGGAGATTTTTATTTTTTTTTATTTCAACCAAAAAATAAACTGACGGAATTCGATTACTATACAGTTTTTACGAGCCATTATAAGCGCATAATTTGTCGGTTTTATCGGTTTTTGGTAGCCGTTGAACTGCAGTCTCTACAAATACCGTTTCAAATTTTAAATTTACACCTGCTTCGCGTTGTAAATCATTTAATACAGGTGGGATATTTTCCTGTTCGGTTTTATTACTGTAGCGTCATAATAGTTTCAGAATTTTTTGATGGGTGAACTGAATTTTAAATGATAGATATAAAGTATAAGCAATTAGTTGTAGAATTAATGTTTCCTTCCTGTAAAAATGTAATTTTACATAAAACTAATCAGAATTACAATGTTATTGGGTGTTTAGTAGCACTAACAAAAAAATGGATCAAAGGTGCATTGTTCCTGTGTATTGCAGACGGCTGTTAGATCCATCAATCGAGCAAAGGTATAACGATATCACCTGTGGTAATTTGACGTCAGTATTGAATTAGAGAGGTAGCGGTGGAAATCAAAAGAGGGCGCTTTTGTCGGCGTGTACGGCGATCAGCCGAAATCTCAAGCAATTGAATTTTTGGTGACGCCTCCGATTCTTAAGAAAATGTACGAAGGCGAGGACGGAACCCTTGTAAAATGAGAACGTAATTACAGGGACCTGTAATCTAATATCACTGAATGCCGCCGATCTATAAATATTTTATTAAGTAAGGCAGTAGCGGCTCGTGATTTGTTTAATTGGGTGGGCAAAATATCAATGCAGTTTTAAGGACTTATTTAATGAAGTGTTATGTTATTAAGAAAACACTACAAATTTGAACCGAGATATTTTTAAGAAGTAGTTAACCGCAAGAACCAACAAGAAGGTCGAGTAAACACTAAACAACCCTAATAAAACGGCCGACTTTTTGCGCTATTGCCTATTTAGCCTATTAGAATACGTCTATGCTATGGTATGGGGTTATCTGCCTAGACCTATGACGTCACACATGCATTTTTCGCTACCCCCACTCCTCCGGCTTGCTGGACAGTTTACGCGCTTGCAGTAGAAAACCGTCACCTCTGGTGGGCACAATCTCAATTGCCACCCCGACCTGGTAGTTTCGGTTGCATACACTACAGTTATTTACCAATTCTACGGCCAGTAGCGTAGCAGCGTTGAATTTTATTATGTATTCAATATAATAATGCAGGCATATAGACAGTGGTTGTAAAGAATTTATATTAGGCAAATACTTAACTGTAACAAATATTGTATTAATAACGTCCAAATAAAACACTGAATATCAGTACCAGGTGATCCAATATTTTTTGGGTGGGCACTGCCCACCCTGCCACCCCTGACGAGCCGCCACTGAAGTAGGGTCACCCCCCTTTTCTTTAAATTTCATTCTTAATCCGTTCAGTTCGTTTTTAGGGTAGATATGCTGCAGTGTTTTGTAAATAAGTTTGTTATAACCAAATCTTATAAGTCATATTTGTGTGGATTCTGGACACCTAATAAACATTGTCAAACAGAGATCAGCCGTCCCTGATGCCTCCAACAATAATCTTCTATATTTATTATTAAACCCATCCTAAGCCGTTTCATTCGCTTACAGGATTTGTATTCAACGCTGACGTGTCACACAAACGTCCTAATTTTTATATTGAGGATTTCAACCATTGCCCGTACACAATACAACAAACTGATAAATGTAATATAAAAGGTAAGGCCAAAGGTGTAAATCTATCGAGCCAAGAACCATACAATTGGCCGTCGCGGTCTCCTAGATCCACGAAAGACGTCACTTTTGTCACCTGGTGAAGCCCGACATACAATGGCGTTGGCATCCAAGGCTAATAAGATCACGCTACGGATTCGGCCCTGCTAGGTAGCCCGAAAAGGGTTGATGGAACACCACGGCACTCTTGATGGATCATTTCATATTATGCGTGCTTTCGGTTATATTATTATTTTTTTATAGGTTCGAATGAGACAGACTTCTTCCGATCGTGTTCTTTTTTTGTTAATACCCGGTGATCTATGATAAGATTTTCTGAATACCTTTCTTATAGGAATAATATGGGGTTGATAGTGCGGTTTATGCATGACTGATCTTGTTTCTTGTTTCATGAGACCATGAGTCTTAAACCATGTTTACACGGGTCATGTAGACGGTCATGTAGAACGGCCAAGTAAAGTATACAGGGTGCCATAGAACAAACTACCATGCATAGCACCACGTGATAGAGGGCCGCAAAATAATAAAAAATGTTCCTATACACTAATGTCCGATCGCTTTTTGTTTTCAAGTTACCGGCTGTTGAAGTTTTTTTGATAAATGTTATTTAGTATTACTTTAATTATGCAGTAGAGGTAACAGGCTTTGATTTCATGAAACTGAACCTATGGTACTATCAAAGCAAGCTAAAGTCAAGTAGTTTAAGTAGTGTTTTTAAGTAGCTTTTAAATAATGATAAAGTTTGGAAAAAAATCATAATATCTTTATTTAATGTTTTCAAGAAAATCGTTCGGACACGTCAATTTTAATTATTAAATAGCCACCTTATGACGTAAACATTTTAACTATGAGGTCATTTATTTCGGAGCGATGAGGTCATCCTTATTTGTTTTAATCACAACCCCATTTTTTTGCTGTTTTTTCAGTAGAACTCGTTACTCCTTAAATGACGATGTAAAATAATTGGTACCTTACATAACCTTTTTTTTTGGAAACTTTTTATGTTTTTTTTTTAACAAATAAAGTCTTAATTTTAATGGAAAAAATTATTATTAAACCCAAACAGACACTAAATTTAGCGCAAATGCTCAAATTGTTCTCTTTTCTCAACATTTGTTGACAGGTGCAGGCGTTTGGAACAGAAAAATTAAATAACTTCAACAGCAGGTAACTTAAAAACAAAAAGCGATCGGACATTAGTGTATAGGAACTTTTCTTATTATTTTTTGGCCCTCTATCGCGTGGTGCTATGCATTGTAGTTTGTTCTATGTCACCCTGTATTGTTCAAGTTGAATCGTGTAAACAGTTCGGGTCAAGTCAAGTACCGACTTGCGTCATGTAGTGAGGCAAGTCAAGTTCTTCTGCACGGTGGACAAGTAACTTGACTTGACTACTACCCCCACTACTATTTTCTTTGGTAAAATTTATTAAATTCAAAGCTATCGTATTTGTATGAACGTTAGTTAACTTAAATTCAATAACATAATATTTTCAAACGAAATGAGCATTTTATTTAAAGAACTCGACGTTCTTTTTAAATAAAAAAGCTTTTTTTTGCTATTTTACAATTTATTACTTGAATTAATAAAATCGAATGTTGATTTAAAAACTACAAATTTTGATATAATCAAATAATACTGTAGTTTCAGTAAAGTGTACTATCAAATCAATATTTTATTATGTTTGGATTATAATCATGGGACCTTGATTATATAATCCAAGCATAGTTGAATCGAAGACCACAATAAAAGATTATGGTAGACTCATTAAATTATTTTACTCCACGGTAATCTTTACCAAAGACTACATTTATTCCCAAATGAAAAGTAATCAGAATTCCGCTCGCATTCTGTAGGTGAGCTTATATAAAGGCCAAAAAAGCCCAACGCGTGAGCTATCTCCTCGCCAGTAGACATAGCGATAATTTTTAATGAAATTAATTTTCATTTGATTCAAACAAATAATCTTTTTACTCAAATCTTTCTCTTCAAAATAGAATACATATTTATGTTATATACCGATCTTTATTTCAAATAAAACCAGATTTATTTCATTCAAACATATTTCTGCAATTAACCCCAAACAATTTCTACATTACGAAAGTCACGGAAACCCATTTGGTGTAAAAGAATCGCTTTTTTCAGTGAAAACTATTTCTCTTTACTTCAAATAAAATATTTCTTTCAGCCTATGCAACTATTTTTTTTTTTTAATTTAAAAATACTTATTTGTTTCACACATTTGATTCAAACAAATAATCTTTTTACTAAAGATCCTTGAAAGAAATATGTTCAAAGAAATACATTTATTTGATTTTACATTTCTTTTCTCTCTGTGCAGAAGAAGAGACACTTAAATTTGTAGATCTGTACTGCGATGTGGAGAAAAAGTAACGCCAATTACTGCAATAAAAATACCAGGAAACCTGCGGAGAAGGACGTTATAAAAAGGATGGGAAAGGCAGGTTTTGGCATTACTGAGTCAAAACAAAAAATAGAGATGATTTGTTAAATTAATTAAACAATTTTGTGCCACAGTGCGTTTAGCACCCATGATTAGAGACTTTACTTGACTCACTCGGCATTTCTCTACTTGAACCTTATGTAAACGGGTGTCTTCAAACTGTAGTTGAGTCAAGTCAAGTAGAACAAAACCATGCAAGTGCGAAGGCAAGTTACTTGCGCCGCCACATGACCCGTGTAAACAAGGCTTAGAGACTGGCCAGAATTAAATAGACACATGAATTTTCATGAAGAATTGTGCAGCATACTCTAGGCAATCTTTACCTCAGTTTTTATCCCATTTCCTCAGTGTAGTTTTCACTGAAAAAATGATTCATACAAATATGAATTTAATAAACCTTACCAAAGAAATGCGACAACCAAAGCTTTGTCTGCCACTATTTAACACTCAATCTTTCTTTGACTTGAAGCAAATTCGTTTCATTGATTTTTTTTCTCTCTCTGTGTAGTCAAGTATTTGCCTATATAAGTCCAAATCAGTTGCCAATATGTTGGCATTTGTTAAAACAGTGCATCTTTTTCGACAAATGAATGAAAAGACATTATATTTCTAATTGATTTGGCTTCAAAACTGAGTGGGCAAAAACTTGAATTAGGTCGTTAATTGTGTTCAAAACTTAGACCACAAAAGCATGATGTCGGTTCCACAAATAAATTTTGCCAAGCAAAGGCTTGTTCAATGCTGTCAGCCAGATATTTCCTATTTGTAATAAATATTTGGTAAGACCACACGCACCAGAATTACCTGAGGATTTGGTAAATCCGATAGAATAACGCTGCGGTTGGTTGCATTGTCAACGAGAGTACTTAATCTGCTTACCCAATTTGAAAACCGGATCTTGTTTCAGACATCTTTCTGGACGGTATCATATGAAAAGGGACTTTGGTTATAGTTTGGACAGGGCATTCTCCGATTTGTGTGGGTGTTTATAAGGATAAGTTCTTGTTTACTTCTTCCCTTGTATACATATAGCTACAGTCTATAGCGTATAGCCATAAGGTTACTGGTCCAAATAGGTATTCAGTACTTACAGTATTCGTATTTGGTTACACAATGCTTAAACTAGTGAAAACCTCTTAAAATGGATTTAATGCTCTTGAGTGGAGACATTTAATATTATGGGAGGATTACCGCAGGTTTTTCTGGACTAATCTAATCGAAACAAGCCTCAAACCCACGTATAAATCTATAGATGTATATTCTGGTGGATGTACTCACAACCTGTCGTGGTGTGGACTCTACACTGTAGAGCAAAGCAAACCCTAAGTGCTAATTTGAGTTGAATTATGCTGATGTGGAAGCTGTGATTGTTGTGAAACAGAAGGCTATCCGGTTTCAGCCTCTATAGAAAACGCCTAAAATGAATGACAATTATCCAGACGTATGAATCAAGTAGGAGTGCATATCCTTTCGGCAAAGCAGCAACCCTTCCATTGTCCCTTCAGCTGAGAGACAGCCTATTTTCCAATTTCCTCATTATAGAGGTTACGACGGTGGTTGGTAAACATGCTCCCCACAATTCGATGCCATACTTGCCGAGGTGTTTTGATGTCTCCATTATGATCGAGAGTGTTCATAAAGAAATATTTGATTTATTCGTAATTGTCGTTGTTCGGAAATTTGTATGAGTCTAATTATCCTTTCTGAGTTTGTGTCATGCCCAAGACACTTTGCGTTGATAGTTACACAGATGGAAAAATTTTTTCGATACAATACGAATATCTTTGTGACGAATATCACTTGTTTCTATATCCTTAGAAAGATCATTTGGTTGGTTCAAGTAAAATACAAAATTATCAAAGTAAGAATATGATTTTCTTGATGTTCCAAGTACTACGTTTTCTTGTTTTAAGTATGAAGGTACGTATACTTTTGGGTCAAGAAACTGTTTGTTCGTTGAAGCACGTATAGTTTTCACCCAACAAAATATTGTTGTTGATGTGAAACGAAAGTCTCACTTTTTTATATGTAGAAGAATAACATTTTCTTCGTCAGAGCAAAATATACTCAACATAAACATACTAAACTCTTAAACCGGAAGAATAACTAGCCGTTGAAATAACTACATATTATATTGAAATTCTTATTACAATAAAATATTATTTGGATAGCAAAAATATCCTCTTCATGCTACACTATATACGCAAGAATAATTTTTCTTGATATCCAAGAATAGAGTTCTCTCTGTGTACTGTACCTACTTGTTTCTAAAGAGTCTATACAAGAATTATTCACCACCTTCGCATTTAGTATTCCGTTCGCAACATCTGATTTCTTCTTCCTCAAGAATTCCTCCACTTGTTCTTTGATTTTCCTCGAGCATAACCGAAGATAGTAATCATGAAGTGGTCGTTTCGTTACCAAGGGTTACCAGGTTCTGCCTAATGATACTCCGCTCGTTCGCATTGAGTTTGCTGACGGTGCACAAACAAACAATGGCAGTTGAGTTGCAACCCGGGCCTTCCACGATTGTTATTAACAATCGATCAAAGACGTACCGCTGTCTTCCGCGCACAGCGCCGCCCCGCGTTCAGGGCGAAAAGTAGGCGTACCGTTTTGTGTCCATAGCACCTAGCACCCTCGGACACCCGTTATTAACCCATCTAATATCCTATCGCTATTATCACCTGTTTCAGTGTAGGTAATACTCATTGTCATTATGAATGATGCGTTGGTATTTTTCGCACCTGTAATTATGTTTGTAATATGGCTTTTTTGCAAGCGAGTCTTTAGTGGATTTTTCCAATGAATAGTAGAATTTAATCTTCATTTAACGGAGTTTTTATCTATTATTTGTAATAGTTGAATTATCAGCTGCGTAGGTAGGTAATAATGTCATTATCCACGGTGATGTTGCGTCCGTATTTTTTGCACCTGCAATTGTGATTGTTACCTTACGGCTTACAGGAAACATTTCTGTTTCTTGCGCTATTGCGGGTTTCTTTTGACCGTTAGATTCGCCTGGTAATCACAATAACAACTGGCGATCTGCTTACTTATTTATTCGAATATTGAATCGGCGGAAATGCAATGAGTTTCTTCAGGAATGCTTCAATTGAATTGTATAGGAGGCATTTGAAATGTCTATTCCCGTTGATTATGTAGATTGTAATAACAGATTTCTTTTATATATTTCATAATGTTGCGTACCTATCTCAGGCATTCCTTTCTGGCCGATTGTTAGGATTTTTTCAACATGATGTATTGTCAGAATTAACACGCGCTTAGTAATTATGAAAAAAGTATCATACAACTTTTGATACTGCAAAAAGAAATATCAGCGTTGGTACAATGAAATGTCTAAAGTGTCTAAACACTTCAATTTTGTAAAGCCACAGCAACTCTGGACCCTACCTAACATCAGTTTCTATGACATAACGACGTTTGTCATACTGACATTTACTGTCATGTCATGTCAAAATTTGTCAAAATTTGGAATACAGCGACGAAGGCTGTGGTTTCTGTCAAAATGCTTCTATAAAAGCTTATAGCACCTAAACCATTCATCCAACTGATCTGCAAGTTTGTATACATATTTAAAGTCACTGAAGGATGAGTTTATATGAATTTGATCTCAATCAGATATCAGATATATCGGTCTAGCACCACAATTTCTAGTTTAAGAAATGACCAAGTCAGACAAAACCTTTATTAGTTTTATTACTCTAACTACAACAAAATATTTTTTTACGCGACAGAAAAACTTCTTTCGACTTTGTGAGCATTCCGCACGATCCGTGTGCATTCCGTGTGTCCTTTTATTTATTCTGTCAGAATAAAGTCAGAGATCCGGTCGATTTAGTTGATTACAGCGACCATTGTGTCGATGTCTTCCTCGGCGGAGGATCAGCTCTGTCGGCCCACTCTTTGTAGGGATTATGCAGAGCGCGGCGAGAGACGTTTACAAAATAAAGAATTATTAAATAAAGAGCGGAAACCGCGCTGCACAAAGGAGCCGAGGTCGCCTCGTGGTTCTCTCACCAGCGAATATAGACGTTAATTGCTCCCTCTCTGTCTTCAGGCAACACTTCTCCATCTCTTCTTAGCATCGCCGTCGAGGAGAGAAAGAGACAACGTTGGCCATGTTGGAGTTGAATTAATGGCCGGTGACAGCACAGGCGCGTTTAATAAACTATTAATTAGTGCGCCATCTACCGAGTGATTTACCACCTTTTGGTAAATTAATTGAGATGTATGTGGCATAGCGAATTTTTCTTATGCCTGCTTCTCTGTCTTAATCAGGAGATGTTTGTCTTTATTTGTTCGCTCGTTTGGGATCTTGAAGTTTGAAGGTTTGGCCAGTTTTCCTTCCACAGCCTCGGTATGAAACATCCTCAAGAGCCAGGTGTTAGAGCACCAAGTTATTAAAAGACTTAAACCTAGGACAGACCGCAAGCACAAATGCCTGAAATGGTAATCGGATTATAAGGACCCTGTGGTTCCCTTGATGGAATAGAACTACTGCTAATACGTTGAGAATTTTGCGATCTGGAGGCCACTCGACTCCCTAATGGTTGGAGAATGTGGACCGTTTATGCATGGTCGGATGACCGCACGAGTGTCACTTCTGTAAGACATGTGAAAGTCGCCCCATGTCACTCGAAGACCGAAGAAAAAACCAAAGGAATAAAAATTGCGTTTTGTTGGTTGGACAATGTAGGCAACAGAGCGTGGAAGAGATGTCTCGAATTGAACATCAGAATTGTTTTGTATGGCTTTACAATTTTTGATATTTTAATAATGCTTTTTCAAACCGGAAACAAAGTGAAGAAACAAAGAGTTGCTTTTGTGGCTATTTAGTGTTTTTATAATTTTCCGACTTTTATTGGAAATACATATATAGTTTACAAGCATAGAATTGATCTATATCTATATAGAGTCACATGGACTCAAATGAAATAAGTAAGCAGTCATATTTCTTCCGTTGTGCTTATTTTAAAAGATTTTCAAGAACTCGACTTTGCTCAATATACCATTAGCGCAAATTCTCTAAAATAGCTTTCATTATAAACCGCTTTTTTTCTGCTTCAAGATTTTCTCAATTTAGTTTTCAATAGCGCTCTCTGTGAACTGTGGGTTGCATTGCACGAATAATTCTGTCGATATTGCAGTTTTCCTCTCGAATCTGCCACAGATGGATGCCGGGCCAGTGCGGCCGCCATGATGCCTCCTCAGGAAGCTAACACAGCCTATAACCAATAGATGGTGCTACTAAGTCGCTGGCGCTGGTTCTTTTTCAAAATAATTTTATAGGATTTTTACTTTCCTTACTTGTTAGAAAGTAAAGTAGTGTAATGGAAGAAAAGTATTGTTATCGACGGGAAATGAGTTAAATTTTAGCAAAATACACGTTTTGATGTCCCCTGAATTTACTATTAAGACTACCTGCTGTTTTATTGCATCTAATTTTTGCGAATTAAATTCTTTCTTGTCATAAAATACAACAATCCTGACCTAAGACAAGTTTATTTATTATTGGAACCACTAGCTGTTTTATTGCATCTGGCTTTTGCGAATTAAATTCTTTCAAATCATAAAATTCCTTCTATAATAATAATAAAATACTAAAATAATAATAAGTAATAAAATACAACATGCATGACCTAAGACAAATTTATTTATTATTACGACTATCTGTTCTTTCATTGCATCTGTTCTTTGCGAATTATATTCTTTCTAGTCATAAAATACAACACTCCTGATCAACAAACAAGTTTATTTATTAATGGGACTACTTGCCATTTTATTGTATCTGGTTTTTGTGATTCAAATTCTTTGTGGTGATAAAATACAACATTCCTGACCTGGAACATATTTATTATTGAGACTCCCTGCTGATCATTGTAACGGTTTTAGGGAATTATTTCCAGTAATAAGCTACAAGATTCCTGACCAAAAGAAAGTGTATAATCACATTATAATTGAGCCTACCTGCCGTTTTAGGGAAGCATTCCATCAAGTGGATTATTGATACATTTGCATTTATATTGAATTCTTATATAGTCAGAAAAATGTAATGAAATTTTTTACCGAAATCAAGTCAACTTGCGGATGCACGGACAAAGAACAAAAATGTATTAAAAACTTTCCAGTAGTAGCTTCTTTAACAGTAATTTATCGAAGTTAAAATAATCATAACTGGGCAGCACCTAAAGTAAACAACTTTTATTTGAGCTCTTATCTTAATCTATAATAAATCTTTCAAAATTCAATTTTTACTATGTATTTATGAGAAATTTTTGCGAGTCCGATGTTAAATGTACGTTTATCCAGTACTTTTTCTTCATAGAACGCAAGGAACGGTGTTTTACCTTCATGGACCTTATTACTTACTGAAAAATACAGGATTTCAGCGTCAATGTTTGCGTTTTTTAGGTAAATAAAACAACAGATCAGAATCAACACGTCTGTAATACTGTTTCCCCTTACGTCGGATAAAAAATTCTTTACATAAATATAATTTATAATAAAAATACCTAGTAGTAGTTTTATTTTATGTTAACATTCTTTTATACTCTTGCAAACTCAACATTTCACTTACAGTATTTAGTCCCTACGTATCTACTTATATATACAAATCACACAGTCTGATTATGTAATATTATAGAGGCTAGTACATTATGTATAAATCGAAAGATAAGGCAATCGTTTCTGTTAGAATTTCCAAGTTTAGCAAATTGACCTCACTATATTTTTTCACTTCATTTTCTAAAATTATTTAGAATCATCCTAAGTACTAAGAATTACCTAATTATATCATACAAACAAAAATAATAAAATAATAAAAATTGTGCTATATATTTACAAGTTAAGAGAGAAAACACATTGGCAAGTCACGCTATATCACTTTTAATAATATTAAACAAAAGCAACGGTAAGGAACGACAATAATTGTGATGACCAGTTCCACCAACCTACAGAAAAAGAAATAATAAAAAAAAAACAAATTCACTTTATCTACAGTTTTACAAGTTACAATTATACAATAAAAGGTACGTAATTAATAATAATCGCAAAGAAATTATGTACAAGCAGAAAAGTAGCGTTGGTAACTCGAAATTTTATCCGTTCCAGTTTTTCGTGGTTATCTGGGGGCCCCAGGTTCGATGGCACTGTAAAACTTATAGAAACGGGGGCGCGCGCCAAGACAGACCGAAGAGGTATTTTCGCGACAGAAACACACACAAGAGACACCCGTCTGGATTAAAAAAATAAATTACAACTTGTCTTACGTTGGTCCCTAATAATAGTAAATTGCGTCACAGCCTATAAAAATGCAAGTTGCTCTATGTATATATAATATGTATGTATAGTATATATAGATATATATCCTATGCGGTTAAATCTTCACACTTCAACTTCTTTCGTTCCTCAATTCGTCGTGCTTAAGGTCACTTTAGATATATCGTCAGACTTCATCCGCTCACAGTTACAATGTTATCCGTATTCCGGTTATTTGTGGTTCTATAACATAAGAATGGAAAGAAAAGAATTAGGGTAGTTCTTGAGCTTGATTTTGGCATTAAAAATATTGCAGAGACAGCTTAGAAACAAAACATGCGAATACTTACACAAAAACGTAGAAAAGTTGCTGTTCCTATAATCTATACTCAATTTTAACCTCTTATAACTTTTATTAAGAATCACCGAAATCCACCAAATCAAATGTTATTAGAGATCAAAATCTGTCAAATTTTTAGGTGTGTGCCAAAATTAACAAGGTATAGTTTTTTTCCGTGTCCTTTTTTCTGCATAGAGTATAGGATGTGCAATTCAGGACAAAGACATTTGCGTACTGAGTAAAAAAAAATAAAAAGAAGCATGCTTACTTACCAGGAAAAAGTTGAAACGTGAATCGAAAAAGAAACAACAGCAAAGCCTTTATCAAAAAATTAAAAGCGTTGCCACCTAATTTAAACTAAAGAGAGAAACTGAAAGATATATCAGTAAAAAATACCAGATTTTCTCGTTGTATGTATAAAACTTAAAGTGTGTGTATCAAAAGAACATCATCTAAAAAGCTCGAAAAAAGTCAAAAAAAAACAGAAGCTAGTAGAAAAGCTGCCAGCTGACCGAAAGCACCGTATAACTTACCTGTATATTGAAGACGCAGATGTAGACCTAGACCAAGCAACGAGAAATCCCTCACCTCTTCTAGCAGCCCTTCTGTGCGCAATGACCGCCTTTGTCACATCGTCCGGGTAGAAGATGTTGAGCCCCACACGGATAACCACTCTGAAAATCAAAGAAAAACCGATCGAAATTCTTCAAATTTAATGTTTTTCGTCATTTTCATACCTCGGCAGTAAAGCTGCAACGCAGCATATGGGAATCAGCAGCCAATAGGTCACCGTACTGGCCGTATTCTGGATCACCCCGTAGCTGCTTGGCAGTCCTAGGCAATTGACGCACACAGAGTTGTAGACCACACTGTATATGTAGAACATCGATATCGAAAATAGGATTGTCGCCACGTGTATTATGGTCTGAATTAGATAAAAATGAGAAAAAATGAGAAGAATTAACACAACACAATCATTTTTGCACTTACCCATGATCTAATCTCTACTGCAGCGTGTGAAAGCATGACAAACATGCACGCGGTGGTACACACTGTTCCGAATTGGAAAAGATCGACATTGGAATCGTAGTAGGTGAAAAGGCATATGAAGAAAATCGCTATACTCTGGTAGAAGGCGTCGGCAAGCGTCAGCCAAAACGAGTGGCTCTTATAGAGTTGGCTAAGTCTTCCTCTACTGTATAGGTAAGGCTCGTTTATGAGCAGGTCTTCGGGAGCGTTCTGATCATAAACACCTGAAATTAAGGTGGAATATGTTGTTTAACAAACCGGTATGATGTTAGCGCGTGACGCTCGAGCAAAACTAGTGTGGAAAGTTTTGCCCGATAAAAAAAAATATTTTTTTTTGATTTAGCAAAACTAATGTGAAATCAGGACGTTATGCTTTTCATTGGTACTATGTTGTTACATCAAAATCGGTTTAGAAAAGAGTTGTAGCTGGCTTACACAGACAGAAAAGAAATGTAAATTTAAATAAATGTATTTCTTTGCATATATTTCTTTCAAGAAAAGAATGTAACAAATAAGTATTATTAAATTAAAAAAAAATGAGTTTAACAGTTTTCCATAAATTCCGTAAAGAAGAAATTGCTTAGGTTTAATTGCAGAAAGACGTTTGAATGAAATAAATCTGGTTTATTTGAAATAATGATCGTCCTTGAGGTAAATATATATTAATATTCCATGTTGCACATGTTGGCTTAGTTTGAGCTTATATAAGCTGAGCTAGAGAAAGTAAGCGATATTCTGGTTTCTCTTCATTTGGGAATAAGTGTGCAGTCTTTACTAAAGATTTCGGTGGACAAAATATAATCTAAAGAGTCCACCATAATCTTTTATTGTGTTTTTCGACATGGGACCTTGATTTAATCAAAACATAATAAAACAATTATTAAATTAAAGATTTTTTTATTTAAACGGAACGTACAGTTCTTGAAAGAAAATGTTCATTTCTTTTGGTAATACTGTTATTAAATTTATAGATGTTTCAAACTAAGAAGAGCACAGTTGTATATGCAACCAAATATACACAGGCAATTTATAAACCATACACTGGGTATGATTGGTTGCATATACAACTGTGCTCTTTTTCGTTTGAAACTACTCTAAATTAATTAACGTTCATACTAATATGATATCTTTGAACTCAGTAAGTCTTACCAAAGAAATAATTTCATTGCGGCAACTAAAGCTTTGTATGTCACTATTTAACATCGATCTTTCTTTGACTTGAGGAAAATTCATTACAATGAATTTCTTTTTTCTCTCTGTGGCCTATGGTGGTCATTTAGAACACTAATATTTCAATAGTTTTTTTTTTTAACCAATTTTTTACAATTTTGATCGGGCAAAACTATGGACGTACTGTCCATAGTTGTAGTACTTGAAGTGTATACTTTCTATTAGTGCAAGGATTGAGATAGGTTGTGTAATAGCTGAGATATGCCACCAGGAATTTCGGTAAAATTGCGAGAAAGTCAATTCTCATTTTCATTTTTCGGGCTCAGCTAATTATGATTCTTTTTTCAATTGGGCAAAACTAGTGTAGAATCAGGATGTTTTACGTTTTTACTGATGAATCATTCATTAAAATCGGTTAAGAAAATAAGCGAAAATAACATTTTGCTTTACTTACCAATGGCAATGGGAGGTAGAGATGTGAAAAGCAAGTTGAACAGCATTAAGTACATTTGGTCAATCATGATAGCTCCGGAGAAGCCACAGTAGAGTTGGTACCAGAATATTAAGAATACAAAAGACTGAAAGGAGACATCAAAAATAACATTTTCAATAAAACGATATTTAAAAAAAAAACTCAAACAAAAAAGACTCACCGCGTTCTTGTAGAAGAAGTACAGCACCATGTTCGACAGTCTATCGTAACTCCAATGCCCGTGGACCAAGAGAAACCTCTCTAGAAACTTAAACCTTGGCAGTGTAAAATCCGAAGCCATGACGGCTTGCATCCCTTCTTGTCCGGAAATCCCGATTCCAACATCCGCCGTTTGAATCATCGAGACGTCGTTTGCTCCATCACCAATCGCCAAAGTCCTCATCTTCAGTTCTTCTTTGACTACCTTAACAATGTACGCTTTTTGTAAAGGCGTAGCCCGACAACACAACACCGAAGTACAATACGTCGACAACTTCAAAAAAGGCTTAGTCAAATTTGACCTTCGATCCAAAATAAAAGTCAACGTCTTTCCGTCGACGACCAAAGCGCGAGCTTGACCCTTCATACTCCGTTGACTCCGCGCGGCGACTTCAGAATAATGAGCTTCATCGTTATTGTGCTCCCTTTCAAATTGCGATAAATACAGATGTATCGAGTTCTCAGCGGCTTCTTTAGATCTAGCCATTATTTTTAATACTTCCATGTGCGGCGAGAATAGTTTGGCGGAATATGCGATGTTTATCGCTGTTTCTGGTTTATCCCCGGTTAAAACCCAGATTATAATCCCTGCTGCTATTAGATTGCTAAGCGTTTCCGGTACTCCTTCTTGCAGGCGATCTTCTATGGCTGTTGCTCCTAGCACGGTTAAATGCGTCTCTATGCTATTGTAGCTTTCGCGTAAACGTTTCTCGACGTTGTCGTGTGCTAATTCAGCTTCTTTGTGCTTCCTTAACCAGTCATTGTATTCCTGGAAAGTTACATGGTATAACGTTTTGTCGCATTACTTGATCAATGTTATTGTTTACTACTGGAATATCAGGCGATTTGCGGGAATACGTCACAAAATGTTCAGAAAAGAAATATAAACATATAAACCACACTTACCTGATGCGTCAAGGTTCGTTTGGCCATCACCAGCACTCTCAAACCCTTCCTCGCGTACGTATTCAATTGCTGTTGCGTCTGCGTAATGATAAACTTCTGGTCGGAGTCCTCATCTATCCTGGCCATCCTCCCCAAAACCGTGGAATCGGCCCCCTTGCAATACAGGATAATCCTCTTCGTAACAGGATGCTTCACGATCACCGACATACATTTCCTCACGGAATCGAAAGGTAATATCTGCAGGATCTCAAACTCCACCCTCCCCTCACCAGGTACCTCGATAATCACAGACTCGGGCGACCTCTTCCTCAGTTTAAAGTCATAATTGTACGCGGTGTCCACCAGGGCAAGCTCATCGGGACTTTCCGCCTCAAAGATGGGTTTTGTGTCTTTTGGAGATGGCGTCGCAGAGCGGTTGAGTTTTAGCTTTTGTTCGTCGGTTAAGTTTCCACCGTTTTGCTTCTTGTTGAGGAAAGGAAGGATTCTTTTTGATTTTTTCGAAGACTCCGAGGTTTCCGATACTGGGGAGGTGTCTGCTATCGGGGTCAGCGATGGTACGTGTTTCCTGTCTCCAAAGACAGTCAAAGGGGGTGATGGAGTTACAGATCTTGACTCGGTTAACCTTCTGTATCGGTCATTCAAAACCACGCTCTCTTCTTCCTCAATAGTTCCACTCTCATTCATCAAATCAACGTGAGGATGATGCGAACAAACAACTGTGTTGCACACCGCTAAAAGCACCAAGAATTCTTGTATTCTAGCGGCGTGGACTTGCTTTGGGGATAGGCCGTGGTCGTGGACGACTTGCAAATCATTGATCAAGCGAGTATTGCAAACCACGCTCAGACTGGTCAGCTTACTTAGGCCTTTTGCCTCGTCGACCATTGTTGGGTGATCGTAGTCGACACCAGCTATGGAGCAGTGCCTGAAAATCATCCGATTCTCCGTCAGAGTCCCCGTTTTATCCGAGAATATATACTGGATCTGACCGAGCTCTTCCGTTATGTTTAGGGCGCGACATTGCGTGCGTCTATTGGTCACTGGGTCGTAGAGATCGACGTTGTTATGAATGTGGTAGACCTGGATGATCTTGCACATCTCTAGGGTGACGTAGAGAGATAGAGGAATGAGGATCTGAAATTTATTGAAGAAATTTTGATTTTCATCAAACATTCCTAACCATTCATCTACTTCATACATAGTTTTGCCCGATCAAAACTATGACGATTACTGCTCTGTTATAATAATAATTGATATATTGGCGCTTATATGGTGTTTTGCGTTGCTGGTGCCACGACCATGGTTTCACTTTGAGCACTATAATCAAAGTCGACGGCTCTGTTTTCGGTTTTCCACAAAAAAGGGTTTGTCCCATTCAGATTTTTTTTCTTTTCTTGTTTTTTGATCGAATTTTATGTTATCTATACTTATGATCAAATTGGCTTTTTTATAATGCAGTTCTGTGTATTTATCAAATACACTTGGGTTATTCCTTATTTCGTTTTAGCTGTACTTGTTATAGTTTTGCTCGGGCAAAACTATGCAATATGCACTGAAAACGAATGTGCGTTGAGAAGAAAAGTTGTGGATTACTATCGTGGCTGATCAATAACGGCCAGTCAGGACATAATATTTCAATAATTCTTATTGTTACAATTTTAATGGGGCAAAACTATGAAGCGTACGAGCAACATTATGAAGAGTTCGGGCGAAACTATGCAAAGAAATTGTTATAAATTCGATCAAGCAAAACGGTGGGAAAATGCGAGAAAATCTACTATATATTATTTTCGGGCAATAATTATATTGAGAAGATGTATACTTTGTACTAATGCAAATACTGTTGACATGAGTTATTTAATAAATAGCTCAGCAAAAGCGGGCAAAACTAGTGTAGAATTAGGGCGTTAAGCGCTTTAGATTGATGTATCATTCTGTATGCAATAAATTTATACCGCCTTTTTGAAAGTGATATAAATTCGATCGGGCAAAACTATGCGGAGTACTTGAAAACGTGTACTCTTTTACTAATGAAAGGAATGTTGAGATAGGTTATGCAATAACTGAGACATGCTACCGTGAATTTCGGCAAAATTGCAAGAAAATTTACTATACTATTCGAGCAGTAATTACGATTTTTCGATCGGGCAAAACTAGTGCAGAATCAAAGCGTTATTCACTTTCTATTGATGTATAATTCATTAAAATCAGTTGACAAAAACACGTTTTTACAATTAAGCGGGTTAGTTAAAATCATATCGGACAAAACTACAGGAGGTACTTGAAATCTTGTACTGTCTATTAATGCAAATATTTTTAGATAGGTTTTTTAATAAACAGCTGAGCAAAACCGGGCAAAACTAGTGTAGAATCAGGGCGTTAAGCGCTTTCCATTGACATATAATTCATCACACAATAATTGATCTCGTTCTTGCAGTAACAAGGAATACAATAAACAAAGACACTAACCTGTAGGATAATAACGTAGGTCCAAAACGCCAGAAACGCCTCGGCGGAGTTAGAAAATTCATCAGACACAAAAGGCGGACCAAGATCGTTGTACGAATTCAGCCAGACTTTGCAACCTATGGCTCCAATGACACAAAGGATAATCAGCGTAAGGACGCACCAGATCACATCCTGGTTCATCTGCTTTTCCAAACTGGATCGTTTGTATCTAGGACCGCCATTATTGAGCATAGCCTTAGTTTCATGCCCTTAAAATAAGAATAATAACAAAAATAATTCTCTATATGAAAACAAAAAAATAAAATAAAAAAAAAGATGTTTGGAGCGGGATTTGAACCCTGATATAAACCATCTGCGGGTGGTGTCTTTTTTTACATACCTGCATAGACGACGATACCCTCGATGTAGTCTGTGTTTTTTAGAAGGCACTCCCTGAGAAGTAGATTGTCTGTTCCTACTGGTATTCTTTCGGCTACGTCGTGAATAATAGCTCCATGAAACCTATAGATTTTTGTGGTGGGAGGTTCAACTTCGATTTTGCTCTTGAATAAGTTTGGTTGAAACCTCTTTTGCTGCAAAAAAAATATACGTTAAGCAATAGATTCATATTTATCATATATTATATAATATATTGTTGATTATTTCTAAGAAGTTGAAATAAAATTTCTAAGAATTATTAAAAACATAATCAGATACTTGAATCTCCATGATATAAAAGCACTTAACGGCGTACCTATTATCGCATACTATATTTTCATTAATAATTTCTCTATTAACGTTGACACAAAAAAAAACGCAAATTGACCTCTGTTAGCCACTTTGTAATAAATAAACAATAAAACAGTTATGTGGAAAGTGGGGCACCTGTATATTACCCTTGCATGGAATAATAAATCAAAACACCCACCCCGGGACATGTGGAACGGGTTGCGTTATCATTTATCATCCGCACAGTTATTATAAGTGACTCATGGCAACAACACAACGTTTATTATCTATACACATATCCGTTTTATGTTTTCACTAATAGATTTTTAATTTTGGATGTAGAGGAAAATTAAGTTGACATTCCTTGGTATGCTGACAAAGACAAAAAAGTACTTTATTTTTTTACTGTACCATAAAAATTTGGTCTGTATCGGTGTTTTTTTGTATTATTTCGTAATCTTTTATTTATTAGCGGATGTACGTCAATTTTGCCCTTTTAACTATGTTGTGAAATCACCAAAATAATATGGCTAATCAGGTATTTTATATGTACTTATAAACGCTGTAATAAACTGATAATAAAATTCCGTTGAATTATCGTAGGTTGACTATCTAAAGTGGATGTCCCAAAATGTCTACTTAATTCTGGTTATAAATTAGTAAATTGCAATTCCGTTTATTGAGTAATCTACCCAAATGTTTATAAAAATTGCCGATTCTGTCGAAAAGACGCAGAGTATAGATTAGAAACTTGTGTACAAAACACGTTATCAGTTGTTTTTTCTTCTTTACTTGCATTCAAGCATATTTGAATATTTTTCTGACTATACATAATTTATACCTGCTTTAAACAAACATCAGTAATAAGAAAAAGTAGATAAAACCCCAATTTAGTTTTATCATAATCCATACGGATTTTTAATGTTTAGATTAATAAATGTGACCCATAAAAAAACTGTTTAAACATTAATCTTCCGACAATGACACACAAAACCGAAGAGACGATATTATTATTAGCCTTATCTATATTATAAACGAAAACAAATTGGGCCATTAATAATCATGAGATGTTGCTGTGCAACATGACTGTCTAATTTATCTCCTAACGGCACATATTCCCTCGTCAGCAATACGTAGGTACACGGTTCGAGTCTAATCTTAGGCGTTTTTTTTTATTTTTTTTTATTTATAAATTTGTTCTTACCTTTTCTACGAATCCTCTCGCTACCTGTCGTTGTTTTAAGTTCGTTTCGCCGTCCAAATGTCCCGTATCTATATAACATAGGCCGTTCGGGTCACTAGATCGAAGTAGCAGAATATCCGCCGGAACTATTTCGTTATTTGAAAGGTGTATGAGATCACCGACTCTGATGTCCTTCCAAAGGACCTTTTTGTACCTATCAGCATCACTGGAAACGAAAAAAGAAAAAAAAAACTAGTAAGAAAAATACCTTCCACCAAATATAACTTTATTGTGTACAAATTTTCCCGACAAGCTTTAATCATGCAGTTTCTTAAATCGTTTACGTACTGTGAGTACTGTGACACATGAATAAACCCTATCTTGAGATAGGATGTTCTCAAAGCAACACAATTTAGTACTTGTAGAAGAACTTTTATTTGTAATATAGGTGTGATATTATACTCTTTAATCTGTTTAATCTATCATAGTCTTTAATAATGGTATTATACGCATGGAATGTAACTTTCTTCTTGTCAAAGCAACACTTTCAAATGATTCTATGTACCTACTACCTACATTGTAAAAATAATTGTTAAACAAATCTGATACGTTGAACCCGCATCTATACTGTGCATGTCCGATTTCACTTTCTGTAATTGACACATGATTGTAGTTAATTACATTTACTTCCGTTATATTATTTAAATATCGTCAAAATGTTCCTGGCGTTTTTTTTTCCTTTTCAATAAATGTTCTCCGTTTTATGATTTCAACCAATAATGAATGATGGTGCTACACAACTAATTTCAAATTTTTTTTCTTTCACTTTATCCGTTTGTCAATATGCAAAATCCAGTTATTTTTAGCATCTGTTAGCTACGCAAAAACTACGTTGAACTTTAAATTAATCAAATGCACCGGTAAGTGGAGGAACAAGTACGACATAAGGCCAACGTGTAATGATGACTTCATAAGCAGATCATAACCATTGGAAAACCGTAACCGTGACCTATATTACGTATGCTTTCTGTAACTCGCTGTGAACTTCAAAATATACTTAAGAAAATAGTAATTTGTCTAGAAACATATACAGAAAACAATGCTTGATTCCCATGATAGAGAAAACAGTTACACAAGGGTATGAAAAAAGTTGAAATATGGATATTCCAGATTCTTGACAGTTAATATGAAGACATTTGAGCAACACTCTGGTAAACACAACATAAAAAAACTAAAATTATAAAACGAAATCGGAGTGAGTAATAAATAACTCAAGGCGAATTCAGTTTGTATTCAAAGTAAAATTTAAAAATATCGCTTTGATTGTTATTGTACCGTCATAACCATTCAGACAGTTCCACATCCCGTTTATTCTTCTAAAAATAATTGGTAACCGGAATAATTTCAATATAGAACGCGACATTGCTTTACAACACGCCGGCCTTTCGTAATAAGCTGAAACATTGTTATTTCTTTGTCTGGAGATACGTCACCGATGTGAAACGTCCATTATATTGGGAAATCGGACAGGGATTTTTATTACTATTATTACAAACCTCAGGCTTGGTTAATTATCTTATGATGCGCACGAGTCTAGATAAACTTGTCCATATTTGACGTAAGTTCTGTTTATATCAATGTGGTCTTGAAAGTAAATTTCATATAACTATGACACTTTAAACTGTGTAGACTATTTAATACATTTCCCCATAGACGTGTACACGGAAAATGTAGGTTAGGATGCCAGATAGTCATCAGCAATATTGACCATTGCATGACATGCTCGATGGCCAATATTGTAAGTGATGCCCACCTAGGTAGTTTGCATACCTACTAGCCAAATACTGAATGGCGAATGAATAAACAATGATCGCGTGCTTAAGTACGTTCAAGTTCAAGTGTCATCTTAATACCTAATATGATCGACGCTCTTTACGTAATTGTGTACACACAGCTAGCTAACGGAACGCTTTATAAATAAGGTAGCCTCAAATTATAGTGATTACGGGCAGCAGCAGCAACGCTTAGTACGCGATTTAAACATAAGCACCTACCGTTTCTCGCGTTTTTCTATGTTTTGTGAGTAGGAGGAAAACTTTTTTGCATAATTCCGATAAATAAAATGCGCGGGTTTTAGCGAAGTTTACGTCAGTTGTTTGCTCTGGGCGATTTGATGACTTTACGTAATGTTTTTCTTTGGCGATCGGTGATTTAAATAATTTCGAAATTGTGGTGTTGCCACACTGACATCAGTTTATCAAAATATGTCAATTTACAACCATAGCAACTAGAGCTGCTGATTCTACCAGATTGCTGCTACACAAATGCCTAAACAGTTCATCCCAATGGTCTGTAAATTGGCACAGAAAAATGCGCGTAATATTTGCCACTTCCGGTTGTCATATTGTCACAAAAAAGAATCCATTTCGGCTCCTTGTAATTCCAGTACACCAAATTTCAGCCCGATCCGTTGCATCGTTTGGGCACTATCGTGACTAAAGAATTTGAATATTTTAGTTAATTAGGTTGTGTAAAAGTATTTGTCTTGCAAAATGATACACACTATATATATTTTAATAGTTTCTTTTCGCTCTTAAATAGACCATTTTACCGTTGTGTCTGTTCTGTTATTATCCGGTTGCATAAACATACCTCTTCCTGCGTTACAGCCACACCATGAAAATAGTTATATACTTATGTTATATATATATATATAACATAAGTCAGATGCATATCTCAGAAATTGTTGTTCTTTATAAAAGTTTAACTTTAATAATATCGAAATATACTGTTAACATAATTATGAATGTTGTTTAGAATTAATAAAAAGATTTGAAATTACAGCAACCCATCATATTTATTGCTTTTTTTTAATGTTTACCATTTGAAAATCGTTCTGTAGCGGCTAGTGATTTAAAATAGTTCTCCTCAGTAGTAAAAACTACCCTTACATGAAACAATGTACATTCTTCTGAAAATTGACCCTTCTAATTATGTCATTCTCTTTTTTTTCTCATAGAAATCATTACTATAAGTGTAGTGGAATGTTTATAAACATTTGTCAATTAATTTCCATTTGTATAAACAAATTCTATTTGTTTAAAGAAATGAAATGTATAATGAACATCCATACGGTGCAGACATTCCTGGACACATTGTATGTATAAATTTAACTATGTCTAACAATATACATATGTTTCTTTATTCACAACAAACTGAAATTCATTTTTAGAGAGCTAAGAAGTCTATATCAAACGCGTAAAATGAAGCAGCTATAAAAGTCCTATAAATAACTAAAAATTCGAACAAACGTAAATAAAATTGAACGAAACAAAGACTTGAAACCTGCAATGGAGACAATGCTGGTAAACAAAATTAAATTAAGCTAAAAATACAGGTATATACTGTCGATATTATCATATCAGATAAAAATAACATACATTAGTACGCATTATCCTTTAGCATTATCCTTATCAACAACAACATGCTGTGCAAGATGTCTAGATTATTCGTGATTGAAATGTGATCTTCATATGATTAAATTACAGAACAATCGACAGAAAAATCGACAAAAAAACTGCCTACAAATCTTTTACAACCTACTTTCCCACACTAGTGTTAAGTTCGTTGCCACTAGTTCGATTATTCTTGAAAATCGCGTGCAAAATTAATGAAGTAGCGCCGTAGCAAGCCACAGAAAAAGTTTGCGTGAGCTTTTATGCTATTCCAACGGAATAACCACTTTTAGTAAGAGTCTTAAAAATCCCTTATATAATTTTTACACGCACATATATGAGGAAGTACTTTTTATATAACTTTTTATTTAGTTTAAATTAGTAGTCTTAAAGTAGTAGGAGTGTTTTTTTCTTCCGCATTGTTTAATTTGTTGACTCAACAAGATTTCCGGAAAAGATAAGCACAGTAGTGTCCCAGTTTCAGTGTTTAGTGTAAACCGGCAAATCGTATTCTGGAGTTATCGATCTGCGGGAATACATTGCGCTTATATTTGCTCGTCTTCTGACTCACTGTTTCGGTAAATAAACGTAGAGTGATCCTGGATATCCGATAATTCTGGACGCCACTTAAGTATCGACTTAAATCACATAAGATTCATCAAATTTATATTTTTAGCAATCAGATAATCGATCTCTCAGACTTGAGAGTTATTATGCAGCCGCATTTTTTCTTTATCTCGAGATTAACTTTATTAAAGACAATGAAAACATGCAATTTTATTCTTTTGGTTCTCTAAACATCGGACGTCAACTACTAACAATAAAATAATTAATTTCAACAATATCTCGAACGAATTTCATTGCTTTTCAGCGCCAATTTGTAAGTACTGAACGATTGCATCAAAGTGATGTAACGAGCCCGCAGATAGTTGCAAAAATTAGGTCAACTTGGCCGACAGAGTTCAGAAAAGCGTTACGTTATAGACCACCGCAAACAGCAATTGTTTTGTAAGTAAAACACGTACGCACAGACAACTATAACACCAAAAAGAGAATTCAAGAGATTTTTTGACCCCGTCCTGCAGAGTGCATTTTAATCACACAAAGAATTCAACATAGATGATATACATACATAATTCAATTCTTTTGTGTATTTATTTATTCTTTTTTGGGGGGAGGGGCGATACGTTGACCCACGTCTTCGAGTTTGTGTTTCGGTTTGTTGATCCATAAAATATTCAGGTTACAATCTGTCAGGGTGAAGGACTCGTATTAAGAATTAATGTGATAGATACACCTGACTGGGATTACTTGTTAATGGCAAATGTACATTACACAAAAGTAATCCATTTTTTATCACAGATTTTTCGATAATGGGTTGACTTAATAAGGTGAAATTTGGATATAATTACACAGGGCAAGAAAAAAATGTTTTTTTTTTCTGCGGCATCAGTTTGTATAATCAATTTTGATAGACTATTATTATGAAGTACTCTTTTATCATTAGTTTCTTTGAATTGACTCCAGTTCTTGTGATAAACCATGCAATCAAAAGTATAGTATAAGTTAAATTAATTTAATTTAAACCTCAAAATAAAATTTTTGCTTTTCGTGCGGCTAACAAGTTTTTATTTATCAAAACCAATCTTTGAACTAACTTTTTACTTTCCGACTAATACCCCAGATCTAGAAGGATATTGTTTTCGACAAAAAAATTTTTTTTTTGAGATTTCGGCGGAAATATGCGTTTTGGGGTCCCCTGAATCGATTGCAATGATTTCTGGAAAATGTCTGTATGTATGTGTGTATGTATGTATGTGTGTATGTATGTACATATGTCCGTGAACACGGTAGCGCCTAGACGAAACAACGGATCGAGCTGAAATTTGGTGTACATATTTAGAATTGCCAGGGGATGAACTGGATTGTTTTTGGTGACAATCTGACAACCGGAAGTGGCAAATGTTACAAGCGTCTTCTTAGGGATTTACCCAATTTTGGCCAAACTGATATCAACTCACCACTCCAGTGACTTAAGTATGTATACAAATTTGCAGATTAGTGGGATGAACGGTTTAGGCGCTATAAGGGTTTCTAGAAGCAGTTTGACAGAATCCACAGCCTTCGTCAATGCCACTGACATGACATATCTGACAATAATGTCAGTATAAAACAATAAATAAATATCAGTATGACAAATGTAATTCTGTGATAGAAACTGACGTTAGGTAGCGTCGTGAGATGGCTCTGGCTCTACTAAATTGAATAATTGCAAAAGTGTTCAGACACTTCATTGTGCCAACGATGTAGTCAGCAAGTTGGGTGAGGGCCACCCCAGACATTTCCTAACGGTATTCGTATTAGCTAAAAATTGTAATATTATCTGTGCTGAGTAAATATGTAAAGTATGATTTACCTTGATGAGTAAAAGTTGTCTATTTGCATAATTTGTTATCCATAGACAAGATATGTGTTGCTAGTACAGATCTCATCGAGTCTGAAAATAAGTCAACTTTTTCGTTTTGATCTTCAGCAAACGATCAGTAAACGAAAAATGTATTATTTGCACTACCCCGCTATTTTATTATACGTGTGTTTTTCTTGTGCTACATGTTCCATATTGAATTTTAATATCTGAACTTATGTTTTCTTTTCGCAGGTTAGGTACCGATTCGTCGATTAATCATTATTAATTCATAAGTTTTGTTTGGTTTTTCCTTCTGCTCTTCCAACAAGTTTTCGAACAACTAAATAATGAGTATTGTACATGTATATACACAAAAAAGTTTCGAAAAAATGAATTGATTTGGTACGTAAGTTTATTGGGTTTTTACCTTTGTCTTCCAATATCTACTTTCAAAGTTAAACAAATTAATTATGTATTAGTTTGCTGTACTACTATTAAGGCAGTGATTATTAATTTCACCTTGAATTATTAGATAGTCTGTCTACATTTTAATAGCAAGTATAATCAATGAATACAACTAAATATATCGCGTCAGACTGCTACTATGAACGCGTACAACGCCTACACCGTTCATACCATTGATCTGTAAACTAGTATACATATTTAAAGTCACTGGAGGATCAGCTGGTATCAGTTTGGTCAAAAGTGGTTGAAACACTAAGAAAATGCATGCAACATCTGACACTTTCCCTTGTCCGATTGTCACAGCATCAACTCAGTTCGTTCAAATCAATTCGTCTCTTGGTAATTCTAAATACGTGTACTAAAAACACACATATAATTTCCCACAACAAAACATTGCAATGTATTCAGGCCTGGTAACCCTACTATAGACTGCGTTCCAGAATATGGGTCATAGTTCGATTTTAACAAAACAACTGGCCCAGGAAGTGATCGTATATCTGAACAGCTGGCACCGACAGTCAGCTGTTTTGTAGCTATAGTACACCGTGTGTATGGAAGTCGACCAATACATCATTACGATCTTACTGATATGGCTAATTTACCTACAATAAACTACGTTATAATTGTTCGCATGAAACTGTCGAAACTTGTATACACAATTCTTTCAAAATGTGAACGAATTTCTTGTGTCATAGATTGACACATCGCACCCTAAGGTCCGATGATCTCAAAACAAATACTCGCGCATTACGAAAACATTATTCAAGTTTTCAATTGTTATTCAAACTGAAAACCTTGTCGCCCACTTAGCTCGCGGCATACTAATTAAAAAAATACTCTGTCTGTAATTTTATTCCTACGTTAAGTGGTCCGATGTACCGTTTTTCTGCTTCATTTTTGGGAAGAATGACGTCCTTGAAGAACTCGCCAAAGACACAAACAGCTATAAATATAATGGCATTTCGAATTCGGTCAATTGAATCTAAGTGGCCAAGTATCAAGAGGTCAATTTGACGAGATTCTCAAATAGTTTAACTCGGTCGATTGTCAACAGAGATATTTGGCAATGGAAAAGTTAAAAGTCAATGGAAAGTAATAACCAAAAAATTCTAATAATCTCCTTGCTATTGATCAACTTTAACTCTTTATTAATTGATAAAGGACAAAAGGAATTTACAAGACATTGCAAATTCAATAATTATAAATGTACAAGTAGTACATACACGTGGTACTTCTTATTATTGGACATATGTTGAAAATCCCACAGAAATAAGATTCCTTTGTCTCAATTTTAAATAAACTTGATTATATAAACTTGTTATATTCATTTGAAGTTTCCTTTGAAACTCGTTCCTTGATTATTATTCCCTGTTAAAATATTTTATGTTCTATAAATCAGGTATAACTATTTATGAAGCCAACATTTGACAAATATTCCGCAATAGAAATACGACAAAAAGCCGCTAAAACTATCATTCACGATCAATATAATACCTTTATAAACCATTTTTCTACGAACTTAACCGATTTTGATCAACCTGATACCAGCTAATCCTCTAGTGACTTTAAATCTGTGTGGTCAAATCCACAGATCAATGAAATCAACGGTTTATGCGGTGTAAGCGTTTATACAAGTCAGACTGGCATTAGGTTGGGATCCAGAGTGACTGTGGCTTCATGAAATTGAAGAATTGCAGAAGATTTGACGTTTCAATCAGACAATTTAATTTTGTCGTAAGTTTATATTTATTTGTTTACATAACCTTCGTGCACGTTTTCGGTAATTCTTTTGATAATATTTACTATGCGTATAAACAAATTGTTATGGCAACAATGCAAACACGTTTTACGAAGGAAATTCTGTAGGAAATTGATATGCTCTAGTGGACTAATACCGTGCCTAACGATGTGTACGGTTCTTTTTCGTATAATCACGCACATTTTACGTCCAAAAAATTGCTCATTACAGCTATTATATGAGTGAAAGTTACCTCCTAATGTTTATATTTCGATATAATTCAATCATTATGCACGTAGGACAGTTCCTGTCAATTTTTATCGTTTTTTAAATAACATATTTTTTTGTGTTTTTGAATTTGAAATTAAGGGGTCAGTCTTCTTTTGGTATATCAAAAAACCACAATAAGAACAGCAAAATCTAGTAATTAATTGAAAATATCCTTAAACTCAACGAAAAGGAAGCAAATGGCAAGGTCAGAACGCACAACAAAAAGAAATCAAATCGACCAATGAGTTCTGGGCGTTCGGCTTCGTCCAACATGAGTTTGCTAATGCCAAGGCTGCACGAAGGTGACGTAGCCGATTTGCCGACACCTATAACGCAGCAATCCGGTGGAAAATACCACAGAACGGACGCACGATCAATTTCCAACCCCCATAAGCGGGGGTGAAATCATCATGGAGAGTTGAAGCCGGATTTCGCTCGAACAAAGGGGATAGAAAAAGCACACGGAAGTGAGTTTAGCACTATCATTTTCAAATACGTTTCTCGATTGCAGGCTACTGTGTACAGTGTCCAAAAAGTAATGTTTTTTGGAAAAAAAAATCTTAAAATAAAAATGCCACATTTCATTGATTATAGAATAAGTGTGTTTTCTTTGAGTTTGGGCATAAGAATTTTTGTAAGGACCACCCTGTACGTGTGGAATTCCTGATGCGTTCTGATGATATCATTCTGTCCAAGGTGAAAGTTGTGTCATTTACCGTTGCTTGTCGCGTGCGTGTTTTTTTGTATGTGTTTTATAAGTAATTGTGGACAAGTTCACCATCGTGCCTGTATGTTATAGGATGCTAGATAACCTTAGGCTCCGACCGACCTTCATAACGGGAATCTAGATCAATGCCAAATGGTTCGACTTAATAGAAATCTCAAAAGTTGTATGAACATCTCATACCTTTTGATAACACAAGGGAACAAATTTCCAACTCTCTGATACAACAAAAAAAAATATTTGTTCGAGATTACATTTGCCTTACATAACCAAAAGCTGAAAAACTGAAAGTGGATTTATTGTAACAGGTCTAGATTTACAGATACAGCGATACTTAAAAAAAACGGCGAAAACTGCAACAAAATCAGTCAACAAATTATATAAATTCAAAGAATATGTAAAAGTAATGATCGTGGGGAGTATCAAATTCGTTCATAAGACCCTCAACATCGTGACATACACGTAAAGATCCTTCCATTTTAAAATATGCTTTAAAAGGCTCGTAAATGAAGACACCGTCACACCTCGGGCGAAAAGATTCCATTCCTGTAGCCTAGAACCCAATAACTTGCTTTTTCTTTTGATATACCTAAGCCTTTAACCAAATCATTCAGTTCGCACTGGTTTATAAGGTGAGATGTTCCTAAAATTCAAATGGCGAATCTTCACGACTTGTCTGATTTGATAGAGTGATATCAGACACTCTGTCAAATCACCAAATCAGGCAAGGTTCTTCAAACAGGCGAAACTTCTTCTGTGTAAAAAATCGAAGATGATGAAGTGGATGGCGCACTTGGGAGAAGATGGTTCTCTCCGTGGGCAAATTTGGTTATTTTATTTTATGCTTGTCCTTGTTCGAATATCCGGAGACGCTTATCGTGCAAAAATAGCAATCATCTGCATGATTGGAGGGCTCTTGCCGCAACATTGGAACTGCAAACGCATTTTCTTTTGCTTCCATTTCATCCACTTTAAAAGTCCGATCTAACAGAAAATACAGCATATATTAGGTGCCCATACTCCATGGCTCTTCCAGATCTCCAATTTCTAAATTCAAGATAGCAGCAGTAAGCTACTTTTACTTCTTCTTTATTTTTTTCCAGATGTGTCACTACATAACAACCGCACATGTAACAAAACGTATTTGGTGAATTTGTACAACATCTTCTTTGAACACTTCCCTTATTTTAATGCACAGAATGTCTGTATAACTTGACAAAATAACACTAAAAAACTTGTTGATTTGTAATATTTTGAACAATCTGTTATGAGAACGTATGCACAGAAAGCTAATTCAGGCGACATATATGACTTCCAATAAAATGGATCTGAGACCTGTCACAACACTTTGATGAAAAGTGATGTTAGATCAACAAAAATATGTGATCCCTGTTCTGGTTGTAGGGCCCTTGTTCCCTTGTGTAATTGAAGCAAATTGGTAGCAAGATTTCCTAATATCGGTAGGTGTAAATTAAAATAAACTATTTCTATCAATAGCAAAATCATTTAGTATCAAAGTCATGAAAATACACCTAGAAAACCCAACGAATGTACAAATGTATTTTGAAGAAATGTAGAAATTGCGTAGTACGCTTATAGCAAATTGCCCAATGAGAACATTGAACAGTGCCCCAACGACGAAATATGGTATAAACAAATACTCAGCCCACTCCTGTGTGTATCTTTTATTGCAGGGTTCCCAAAATATACTTTTACTAGTTCGTAAATGTGATTACGTCTTACCAAATAATAAAGCAATGTTCCTGATTTATGTAGAAATTTAATTTCGCCGGCTCAATTATACCGGATTGCGTCATCCAATTTGTGTTTTATTATTCCGCATTATCTCAGATTTCCGTGTAACCTGGGACAAAATTAATATGTGAAGTATATTTGAGGTACTTCAGTTTGTCGCATATCTCCTGTATCGATTTGTTATCTGATAACAACCAAATTGATTTCAACTACTGAACATATTTATGCGGAATTCCCCAAAATAAACGACCGAAACTTTTTCACCAGACAAGGAAATATACTTTCTTCTCCTATTTGCAAGTCGTGTTGAAACTTCTTGTCTGTTTTAGAAAGCTAATAATAAAAATATGCATATTTTATTTTCGCCACTCTGTATGCTAGAACGATTCGAGATTATAAATTTAAATTTCGGCAAATTTCACCTGTTTTAAATTTAGAGATAGAGATAGAAACGAGATAGAAAAATCCGGTTCTATACAACTGGCAAATGTTACAGAAGCAACTGTTCAAGGTGAGCACAACTCAAGTAAAAGGAGATTGCGAAATTTCTTAGAATTAGGTAACTTGGCTACGCTCCGCGAATGAACGTTACGAATTTTACTATCAATGGGCGACATGTACTACAAAAGTATATTCAAAAGATACTACAAAACGTAGTAACATCTACAGTCAAGATATTAAGGACATATCAAGGACATATCAAGACCATTCGGATTGATTTTATATCGGTTTCTACACACATGACGTGACGTGACATGACATGACATACAAGAAAAGGGAATTGGCCCTCGTCAAACGTGATGAGACATCGAAACTGAATCGCAATATGTAGAAACCTTTAATAAATATCTGGGGTAGCCCTCACCCAAACTTTCCGACTATATCTTTTGCACAATGAAGTGTCTAAGCACAATTATTCAACTTTGTGAAGCCATACCCGCTCTGGCACCTACCTAACGTCTAGCACTGACGTTTGTCAAAATGTGCCAGATTGCAACACAGCGACGAAGACAGTGGATTCTGTCAACTTGCTTTTATAAACAATTATAGCTTCTAAACCGTTCATCCCACTGGTCTAAATTCAAATTTGTATACATATTTAGGGTCACTGGAGGGTGAACTGGTATCAATTTGGTTAAAATCGGATAAATCCCTAAGAAGGCGCTTGTAACATTTGCCACTTCCGGCTGTAAGATTGTCACCAAAAACACTCCAGTTCGTAGCGCCCAAACGGAAAAACGGATTGTTTTTTTTTGCGATGATCTGGCAACAGGAAATAGCAAATGTTACCAGGGATTTCTTAATGATTTAATCGATTTTGATCAAACTGGTACCAGTTCATCCTCCAGTGACTTTAAATATGTAGGTATACCGATTTACAGATCAATGGGATGACCAGTTTAGGCGCTATAAGCGATCATTGAAGCTGTCAGACAGTTTAACCCACAGCCTTAATCGCTACTGGCAAATTTTTATAAACGTCACTAACCACAGACATAAATTTTTATTGTACCCATTCAAAGCAATGAATTTTTAAAGATTTAAAGAAAGAGTTTTATTATAGTGAAACAATTTCAGGGCTCAATGACGAAGGTCAATATATCAATCAAAGTTAATCGGCACAAACACGAAGCTTGCTCAATCTGTTTGGGTACTGAACTTAATAACGGGCTAATGCGTATACTAAAATTTCCAGTAAACAATCAGCAACTATTGCACAAACTCGTTGATTGAGACGAGCAGTTTTACGACAGAAATAATGGCACGCGCAGTCGCTTTTTTTAAATTATGGCCGTAAATATACGTCTTATATTAATAGTATTACAAATATACAAATAACTCAAATAACAAACGCACTATTACAAAAAATATGACTGACAGGTGTTCCGCAGGGTTCTGATCTAGGACCTCTGCACGTTTTATAATATAAAATCTACATGCAAGTTAATGTGTCATCGTCATTGATTTTTTTATTGTTATTCCTTGACGAAATATTGTAATAATGCGGCGACATGTTGCGGTATGATTTGTTTGCCAATGGGCTGACATATTTCCGACGAAACATCCGCGCGTCACACTACAGTTTGAATGCCGATAAAAACGTTATCGCAGGCCTCAACGCTAGTTGACTAGCCTGGAAGTTGGCTTTTAACAATAAATCGTTAATTATTGTTTTGTTGAGTAAAACACTTTTCCTAACGACACGTCAAACAGCTCACTATGAGTTATCTACTATTTACTGCACAGGACCGGACTAGTGTTTCGACCAAATAAATCAAAGTATGTACTTTAAGTGTCTTCAGTTAAAGTTATTTCTAATGTTAATTAAATCTGATCAGAGTGACACCTAACCACATAATTTTTATTATTCAAATTAAATGAAATAAGATAGAGTTTTTTTAAAGATTTTTTACGAGCGACACGGTCCTTACTACATACTATAACATCAGCTAACGCACTGATGTGGCAATTAAGTCAATTTATCGGTCAATTAGTTTGGTTAAACCTTCGAAACAATTATGTGGCCAAAAAGATTTTTGTCTTTGGTTGTGCATCTGTACACAGTGTGGTTTTATCAAAATGGTAAATTTGTTTTTAGGCCACCCTAGATATTTGTGTATAGGTACTTTATTATTTAATTTGATAATCTTTCTTTTTCTTTATACATCACCATATTTGAGAACGTAAAATTTGATAATCAGACAAATTTACTAATTTGTCACTTATATTCAAAATAGGGTGAAAAATTATAGCATTACAAATGCATAAGTAGTGCCAAATAATGTATCAGCAAATACTAATTTTTACATATGCGCATTTGGTATATCTAAAGCCTAGAATCTAGATTATCTAGATTCTAGATACACCTTGTAGGACAATGAATAATCACATTGAGAAACGTACTAATTTGTGTTTTACAAACAAATTAATCTGATTTAAAACAAAATATGCTTAAAACACGTTTTAAAATAATTGTTTTTAAAAATAACAACCTGATCCGTAGTGACACTATAAAAATTATACCAATTATGCGGTTTCGTAATCAATCATTATGTTATTGTAAGTAGATGGATTTTTAGAAAATCTTGATAACTAGGAGGATTGATATGATACATTCTAGAGTCTAGAATCTAGCGACTTTATTATCCAGTAGCATCTATTGTTGCAACTCGCAACAATGTTTTTTTTTTTTAATTGGTAATCCCAGATAATATTGATTATACTGATTATTTATACTAACGCATAAGATGAATGTGTTAATTCACGATTTGAAATTGTATGAATATTCATAAAAGTCATAAATACAAGAATATTGACAATAAATTTCTATGTGTAACAACAGATGTAAGAACCGAGTGCTTTCAAAGCAAAACGTGCTTATACCCAAAATATTTCATCATAAAAACAAAACATGTTGATGCAAAGATCTTGTTATTATGGCTACCATGTGTTATTTGCGAAAAAAAAAAATAAAACTTCCTCTAAATTTCTTTGGCAAGTCGCAACCTAGAAGCTATATGACCTTATCAATGTCCCGTAAATCAAGTGCTCGTGTTTGCGATTAATTAACCATGTCTAATAAACCTGTATAGCCACTAAAACCACACGTAAGTTCAACGTTGTAACAACTGAGACCCCATAAAACTTTTATACGATCTTATTACGGCACCCCTTGCATAATTAAAGACAAGAAATTCAAGAATCCGCTCTTCGATCGATACGCGATGCATTCCCGATGCACCTTTTACCGTGAAAACCGCAATAATCGATCAGCTGGTCAAGACCAAATCATACTGCCGTCAAAGTCGAGTTAGCGTGACTTCAATTCCTGCATAAAACACGGATTTGATGATTGAGTGCAAGCACGAACAACCAAAGTGATAGATTTATAAAATTTCAATGAAATAATCACGTGTGTTACTAACTAACCCTAATCATTCGGAAAATTCCTTTGTATTAAAGAAAAAATGTCAAAAAAAAAACGAATCGTGTCGCAAATTAATGCGTGGATATCACTATACACTCTCCAAATATAGAATTGAAAGCGAATTCAAACATTACACGACCCATTTGGACGAATTTATTTCGCCTCCGGGTGCTGCTTTGGATCCGGCTTTTGACTCACGGGCGAAAGTCATTGGCGGAAGACGGTCTTGAAGCCCGTTATTCAGCTCTCTACATCTTGCTTTTACATACGGTAACCGGTAAAATAAGAACGCCCCCTACAGGCTGGCGATGGTAATATGACACAGTGACCCTGTTCCAGAATTGGAATATGTAGTCATACGCACGTCGGTAATAAAAGTACAACCTCAAAGGTCGAATCACAAGACACCGTACGATTCGAAAGGATTAGGATTTCTTTAATTAATCTTTAATTAAGATCTTTTTTTTAAGTAACTTTCAGTTTGAGCCTTAGGTTTTATTATTATAACTATTCTATGCATTTTGCTCGCATAGTATAATTACCTATATAAGTAGTTTAAATTCTATCAGGCTCTTCACGAATTGTCATTTTACGTGATTTTTTTGAGAATATTTGTGTTTTTTTTTTTTACTTTCCGACTAGTACTCTAGCGGAAATACGCGTTTTGAGGTCCCCTGAATCGATTACAATTATTTCTGGAAAATGTATGTTTGTATGTGTATGTGTGTATGTCCGTGAACACGATAGCGTCCAAACGGAACAACTGGTGACAATCTGACAACCGGAAGTGGCAAATATGTATGTTAGATGCATCTTCTGAGGGATTGATCCGATTGAGATCAAACCCATACCAACTCATCCTCCAGTGACTTTAAATGTGTAGGTATACCAATTTACAGATCAATGGGATGACCTGTTTAGGAATGTAACATTTGCCACTTCCGGCTGTCAGATTGTCACCAAAAACACTCCAGTTTGTAGCGCCCAAACGGTAAAACGGATTGGGCTGAAATTTGGTATACATATTTAGAATTCCAGGGAACGAACTGGATTGTTTTTTTGGCGATCATCTGGCAACAGGAAATAGCAAATGTTACCAGGGATTTCTTAATGATTTAATCGATTTTGATCAAACTGGTACCAGTTCATCCTCCAGTGACTTTAAATATGTAGGTATACCAATTTACAGATCAATGGGATGACCAGTTTAGTCGCTATAAGCGATCATTGAAGCTATCAGACAGTTTAACCCACAGCCTTAATCGCTACTGGCAAATTTTTATAAACGTCACTAACCACAGACATAATAATATACGGACGTTAGGAAGAGTCCAGTGATGCTGTGGCTTTACAAAATTGAATAAATGCAAAAGTGTTTAGACACTTCATTGTGTGTAGTTGGAAAGTAGGGTGAGGGCCACCCCAGATATTTTATTATTGTAATCAATCAAGATTTGGTGCGTTGACCTTACACGACAACTCAAGCAAAATTGATTGTATGTATCCCCGTTTATAAGTAAATAAGATTACCTACGTATTTGTATATTTTATCGCGCAGAAGAACCGATTCCACAACAACATTCGGGGAAACGATTTCCAAGGAAATTACTTGAATTGTCGCCAGTTACATCAGCGAAATGAAACAACCATAATCACTCAGTAATAACACATGGTACGACCGGATTTGTGGGTCAACTGCGATTTGTAGATAGGGGGGTTATGGCCAAAATCGATACAACTTCCATTATGTTATCATTCCCTCGTGAAATTGGAACAAATTTGATATAATCTCTTGGTAAATATTGAAGTTTAACGTTTGGGTTTTTACAGCAAAAGGGTCAACATTATAAATTCTGGTACTAATGCGGTAGACGGTGTTTTTTTCCGCGATCGCGTGACATTGCTTTGTTTTCGGTGAATAATTGACCCGCATCGATGTAATGGTGTTTATTTCCCTAATAGCCTTTTTTGCTACACTTTTCTTTTCAGTTTGGATTTCAGTAATTAATCTTACAACGTGAATTATAACGTTAGTAATCACCGCAAATTACCCGAATGATTTATGTCTCTGATTGGTAGCTTTTTATTTTGTTTGAGAAAACCGCTGTTGTAGTTTAGGGTTGAGTAATAATTCTTGTGTGCTCTTAGCGAGTTGGCTCTTAGAGTGTTATGCACTTTTATAAATAGGTTAGGCATTCTCTCTGACCATGTGGCCAACTCGGTTCATATATTTTTAAGTTTGGATAACCTGAGGTTTATTTTCGATCCATAATAGCCTATTAAGTACCATCGAACACACTGATTCTGTTTTAGTAAGATTTCGTTTTTATCAAACCATGTTTCAAAGTCACATTTACAAACTTTTCCTTAAAACAGTGTATCTTTTTTAAAAATTAGCATATAGAAATGAAACGTATGCCAACATAGCACTAATTAATTTGGCTTTTAAACTGAGTACACAAAAACTTGACCAAGGTCCTTGTACCGCAGGTGTTCCAAACCACAAAAACACCATTTCGGTCAAATGAGTTGCAAATAATAAGTTTATTGATAATAAACAAACTGATTCCACAAAATGTCCCACTGCAAGAATATCATCTCTTCTTAACAATTAAGTAATTACTGACCAATAAGAGGTAGAGTTATGCCATCAAACATCTGCTTAATATGGACGTTATTCACAGTAATTAACAGTAATCCAGTTAATAAATGCAAACGTTAATGGCATATGGACATAACTAACGGCAATTTCGATAATACCCACAGCATTTAACACAAGAAAAATAAATTTTGACCGAGACTGTACAACAAAACTATGATACAACAACTTCGACTCTACGGGATGAGACAGGAGCCTGTTTGGTGCGAGATCGTCCGATAGGGGGCACTATAGGTCGCCTGAGACTACCATAGAAAGAAAAAGTAAACCTCGACCAGCTGTTGGAAGGCAGTGGAATTTTCCCGCTACACAGAATAGCGGATACTGAATTTTACCTGGACGATTAACTACACCGAAACGTTTCGGTATCATTTGAAGTCTAAGTTAATTAGCGACGCAATGAGTAGAACAAAGCGAGATTTAGCACTAACCACTTCCTGATTCCCATACTTTTTATCGTTCTCGTTCTCTTTTTGCATTGAGATACTGTGCAGTGAGATAAGATTTTTACCGTAGAATCCGGAAATGATTGTGGACAAAGATTGCGTAGTATGTACTTGTATAATTTATATAAAACATAGTATTTAAATGCATTTTATGACACATAACATTGAAGAAAAAGACAAAACACTTGCCTATTTTAAATTACCCGCTTTTTGTATATCAAACATGATCGTGCATGTGTCGACAACGCACGAATCGTGAGTTCGTGTGGACTCGGATAATTTGACACAGGATTGCACAAGCGAATGTTGTATAACTGGTTGCATATTATCTCAATATAATACTGATATAATGACGTAATTGTCCATGGTATTTGTTTGTTCTTTTTACTTTATCATACGTAGTATGACAAAGTATTGTAATCGTGTCGAAAAAAAATTGAGATTTTAGCGGACATAGGTCTTTTTGGCCCCCCTGAACATTTTTGACCAAGGTACAAAAAAATGTCTGTGTGTGTGTGTATGTGTGTGTGTACCCGTTTTTTGTGGCGACGATTCCGGAGAAACTACTAAAGGTATCGAGACGAAACTTCATATTTAGAAGTTTCGTGACTAAACTTAGAGCTGAAAGAAGTTTTGTCCAAAAGGGCCCAAAGGAACTCGAGGTTTACTCTTATCATTTTTCAACGATTTTGCAAATTAGCCGCCATTTCTGTAATTTCGTCAAAATAGTTAAATAATAAACTATAGTAGAGAAAATTTTGTATAATTTATGTCCATTCCATTTTTTGGAAAAAAAATTAAATCATAGTAAGCGGATGCCCCTTGAACTTCCAAATTGCCCCCCTGAACACGCCTGTATCGTATGATAAAGTCATGTGCCTGGCCACATCAGATTTTTTGAACTAATATGGGACACATAAATGATCAAAAAGTATGGTTGACTCACTGTCCAAAGCATCGACAAACTAAGATAAGCGTCATGACACAATTTGGTGTATTGAGTATTCATATTTCCTTTATCTTATGAAAATATTAAGAGCAAGTGTTATCTAAAATAATAAATAATAAAGCGGTATGTGTTCTTCGCTTATTTATGACTGAGAAAAAAAGAATTATTTGTTTATTTTAAATAACCCGCTATTTTGTATATCAAACTTGATTGTACATGTGTCGACAACACCCGAATCGTGAGTTCGTGTGGACTCGGATATTTGACACAGGATTGCACAAGAGAATGTTGTATGACTGGTTGCATATTATCTCAATTATGTAATTGTCAATGGTTTTTGTTTATTCTTCTTTGAACTAATATGGGAGACACAAGGGATCAAAGTGTATGGTTTACTCACTGTCCAAAGCATCGATAAATTAAGATAAGATGGTAAGTCATGACATAATTTCGTGTATTAAGTATTCAGTTCCTTTATCTTACGAAAATATTAAAAGCAAGCGTTATCTAAAATAATAAATAATAAAGCCTTATCTATAGGATTTTTAGATATAAATTTGGTACACGTATCATATCGTCTGCCAACATCACTGGCATATGTTATGACCAAACATTGGCTGTGGTTTAGATTAGGATATGTCTTACCTCTGGTATATTCTACAAGTGGAGTTGTTAATCCTTTTGTCGCTTGCGTATCTTCTGCGATCCTCGAACAGATCCTTAACAGCTGTGACACCCAAAACGAACAAAACCGGAATCATGGCAACTTCCTTTCCAAAAGCGTTAATGGCAGGGAACCAATTGAGCAAAACGATAAAAATAAAGTACAAATTCGCAACCCTATGGAACTGCTCGAGCAGATTCCTCGGCAGAAACGATAATAACGTATATTTCGTGGTTCTTATTTTATTATTGGGTCTTGAACCATTGGGATGCTCGTTTTTCGGCGTTTTAGGCGGAACAGTATGATTAGGCACTATAATTCTAAACCTTTCCTCTTGTTCATATTTTGGGGTTCTTCTCAAAACGAAACACATGAATCGCCTCCACATTGGAGGTGGTGCTGTCCTCCTCAAAGTATAGATTGATTCTGATCTGGAAGCTTGTCTTGAGTGGCCTCTACCAGAGGCTTTGTGGCTCGTTGTGCTAGCCGGTGGGTCATCTTTATGTCCAGGTGGTAAAATAAAATCAGTTTTTGATCCGACTCTACTATGACCTGGCTTGACGGTTGTCTCGGGTATTTGCCCTTGAGAAAAGGCCCTTTGATGCCCTCTGCTCGTCTTAAGAGCAGAAGGTCTTCCGACCACCGAATTTCCAAGAACTGCTCCACCACCATGGCTTGCACTTCTACCATGTCCCCGAACATTCTCAAGAGGTTTTTGCTCTGGAAAAGTATACGTGGAGCATACAGCTTGCCCTGTTGCACTAACCTCCTTATTTCCAACACCAGACATCATTCAATCTTTATATAATAATAACGTCTTTCTCTCATCTCTTATAAAGCCTTATTGGTTTCATCTCGTCGTCGACATTGTTGAACTCAAATTTCGCTTATTATTTGGGCCGCACATTTCTCTTAAAGCACTCAGATCCGAACTGTTCACTAATAATCCGTACACCCGATAAAAAAATAAATAAAATACGATATTTGTTCCGCACGCAAGCTTATTAAACGCGACCATGCACTGTCGTCTTTACGGGTCAAACTGGCTTGCTATTCTCGCGAACTTTGAGAGGTTCCCCCACGCTGGCCGTTTGTAAACGTCATGTGACAACTCTACTGTCAGTTGGAGCAATGTTGCCAATCACACCTTGCCTATTCAATTCAACTCATATTCAACTACAAACATTGCGGATATTATGCGATATAAAAAAACAGAAACTCCCACCTCCTGGATTCAAACATTATTTTGAAACAAACCCACCGCCACACGGCCACCCGGGCCTAACGATAAGAATGGATTTCTTTTCGTTACTAGAGCTCTGCTGTATTGGCAACACTGCTCTTACTACCAACCAACCTCAACAAAAATAATCAATCTTTTATCACCGTAAACAAACAATCCTAACGTTTATCCAATTAAAATTATATTCGCGAAATAAAAAATACTCATTTATGTACTATGTATCACCGACAAAATACGAAATTGTGTGAATTTTGCGGTTATCAATTGATTAATTTCGTTTTGTTGCGTTGCCATTTTGAAAATTGACGTCGGCTGTTGGTGATCCGACATCTGTTCGCTCTGCGCATAGAAAGACACCTCTTTCTATCAGATTTCCGTCGATTGTGTGGCAATTTTCGCGTTTTTGTCAACATGGATGAAGAATACGACGCGATCGTTTTGGGTACCGGCCTCAAGGAGTGTATTTTGAGCGGTATGCTCTCGGTTTCTGGTAAGAAAGTGCTTCATATAGACCGGAACAAATACTATGGTGGTGAATCGGCATCCATTTGCCCCCTCGAGGAGTTATTTTCCAAATTCAACGTCCCAAATCCGGATGAAACTTACGGACGCGGACGTGACTGGAATGTTGACTTAATTCCCAAGTTTTTGATGGCCAATGGCTCCCTTGTCAAACTACTTATCCATACAGGCGTTACTCGTTATTTGGAGTTCAAATCTATTGAAGGAAGCTATGTGTACAAAGGTGGCAAGATATCTAAGGTAATTGTTAGTTCATTTAGTTTAATTAGGGTCAAGTGTAACTTTGATTTGATTTAGAGAGAGAAAGGTAATTAACATAATTCAATGGTTTAGACATTCTGATTTAAGTGCTGACAATTCTTAAATTCTATAAAGAAGCACAAACTAGCAATGGAATGTGGCAGTTTTTTTATGTTAAAACTCGTGAAGCGGAACAGCTTTTACGCTAGAGCTGGCTAATATTATTTACTGTATAATGACCGTATAAAAAATTCAATCTCCCAACATAAAACGATCATTATTTCTTCAAACACAACCGATTGTTAATTTACCAAAATAAAAATAGGTTCCTGTCGATCAAAAAGAAGCATTGGCCTCGGATCTCATGGGCATGTTCGAGAAGCGGCGTTTCAGGAACTTCCTGATCTACGTGCAGGACTTCCAGGAGCAGGATCCGCGAACCTGGAAGGACTTCGATCCTAACCAGCAGAAGATGCAGGGCTTATACGAGAAATTCGGCCTCGATAATAACACTCGTGATTTTACCGGTCACGCCCTTGCCTTGTACAGGGACGATGATTACCTAGAACAACCTGCAATCCAGACAATCCGGCGCATCAAGCTTTATTCGGAATCTCTAGCTCGTTACGGAAAATCCCCTTATTTGTATCCAATGTATGGCTTGGGAGAATTGCCACAAGGTAAGAAATTTTGTGTTACTTTTTTTGTGAAATGATAATAAATGTTTTGAGTTGTTTAAAAATGTAAAAATTATATTCTTTTCTTTATTCTACATATTCTATTTTTATGTTACCCTTTATTTGCTATATAATAATAAATATAGCTCACTAAATGCTTTGTTCTCAGTACCTAGTGTTATCACCTATTTCAATAAATTTTGCTTATCTTTTGCTGTTGTTTGCAACTGTTTTTTTGTTATCTCTGATTATTCTAATGCATTTTATGTACCGAACCTCAAACAAAACAAACTATCATATTGTAAGTTCAATAAAAAAGATCTAGTGTGTCACATAGAATACCTGTAACCAGGGTTGTTATGTTTTAAAACATTTGTTTTAAAAACGTTTTAAAACAAAGTTTTTAAAACATGTTTTTTTCTACTGTTACTGTTTATTTCCGAACTACATTCAGTAGAATCATTTAGAGACTACCAGGGTCGGGAAATAATAGTAGTAGTAATAGTAGTAGTAATAATTGTTTTATTCCCCTAACCGTCAGGGAATCCAACCCAACCCAACTCAAGAGAGCCAACATTTGTAAAAGGATAGATTTTATATTATTCTTAAATCTCCATGACAATCCCTTTATATTTGAAAACAATAATTTATTTTTTTCAGACCTTTGCCTTGAAAAATAAAAAAAAAAAACAAAAAAAACATGTTTTTTGGAGGTGTTTTAAAACATTGTTTCATGTTTTAAAACACATTTTAACAAAAAAAAACTGTTTTTTTTATAACAACCCTGCCTGTAACAGACCGCTATCTGTTGGTAAAATGTTTGGTATTGGTGTTAAGCGCCATCTCTGGAGGATTGCACTAACCATTACGGAATTTGGCGGGCTGTTTGAATTATTATTTTTTTATGTTCCTTCCATAGGTTTTGCCCGATTGTCGGCCATCTATGGAGGCACGTACATGCTTGACAAGCCCATCGACGAGATCGTCTTAGGAGAAGGGGGCAAAGTGGTAGGGGTACGCTCCGGCACCGAAATTGCCAAGTGCAGGCAGGTCTACTGCGATCCCAGTTACGTTCCCGACAGGGTCCGTAAGAAGGGCAAGGTCATCCGTTGCATCTGCCTTATGGATCACCCCATAGCAAACACGAAAGATGCCCTTTCAACGCAGATCATCATTCCCCAGAAACAGGTCGGACGCAGCTCCGATATTTACGTTTCCATGGTTTCCTATACACATCAGGTAAAGAAATATCTTCAAAAAAAAAAAAAAAAAAAAAACCTCCTTTTTGCTTTGTGTCATTTTTTTTTTGTTATATTTTCAGGTTGCTGCGAAAGGTTGGTTTATTGCAATGGTGTCGACTACGGTGGAGACGGAGAATCCTGAGGTGGAGATTCGTCCTGGTTTGGAGTTGTTGGGAACGATCCGTCAGAAATTTGTATCCGTTTCTGATTATTACGAGCCGACGGATGACGGTCTGCAGTCGCAGATCTTCATCTCGGAGTCTTACGATGCGACGACTCATTTCGAGACGACGTGTCTTGATGTGCTCGATATTTTCAAGCGGGGGACCGGGGAGGAATTTGATTTCTCTAAGATCAAACATGAACTAGGCGACGAGGAACAATAATTCAATTGTTTGCACATTAAGGAAATTTTGCGGATTTCAGAGATAAAAAGAGAAAAAAGCAGGAGGATTTGGTTATTGGTAGAGTAAATGTGCAAGTTTTTTTAACGTAATTATTCAATGTGTGCTGAAGTTTTTAATGCCCTCTTTTTTTGTTTTATTATTATTAAACTTCGACTAGCGTAAAAAATATTGGGTCGAATGGATGTATTATATGCAAATTTTAATGGTAGGTTTTTAAGGATAAATTGTTAGGGTAATGAACGCATTTTGTGTCGTTTTTTCCCAATCTAGAAGCTTTATTTAGAATGGCATTTATTTCTTTTGTTCTCTGTATCTCTAATGAGCTTTATTAAAAAAAAAAAAAAAACAAAGATTATTTATAAATTATATACGATTTTTTTATTAGTTGCTTGCGAATTGGTGGAAATGCACTGATTCTTTCCTTTCTTGTGATGGATACCAAACTACAATTAAAAAAAAAAAAAAACTACAAAACGAAAAAAAATATGATCAGAATTTTTCATAATTGTCACATTACACTGGGCTTTGCATTCCAAATTAGTGTCTAGTTTGTGCTCACAAAGAAATGTTGATAGCTCTCGTGTTATTGTGATCTTCTGTTGTAAACTCCCGGATAATTGAATATTATATAAATAATATATACATATGGCGATATATATACACAAAAATAAAACATCTTAATACCATAATGGGAAATATATTGTATAACTTTTAGACTATTACATACGATTTAATGATGCATTTATTGTAACGAATTAAAATATTATTGTCGTAAGAGAACCTAAATTGCTATTGATAATACTTTATTAGAATCTTATCATCGTATATTTGTGCATTATGGTGTTAAAAATGATGTCATTTGGAAGAAAATATGTTGTAAAACGTGAAGTGAATAAATGGCTTCATGACAAAACTTTGTTTCATTCTTTAGAACCTTTACAAAATTTCCTCAGCGCTTTCGTGGATTTTCTGGTATGGAGATAAAAGTAACTGATGTAATAAAGGTAAATAAAACAATACTAGATCATAGATTTTCAATTTATTAGAAACTTTTCTCAGGTAAATTCTATACATTTTTTTGTTTGTTGTATGTATTACTAAAAGGCATAATGTTTTTAATAATAGGAGAATCATCTCTCGACAACAAAAGGAAAAATTAAAAAGGCACCATCTAGTTATATTATACAATAGAGTTTATCATCTTTTATTTAGTATATAAATAAACATTTTCTCATTTCCCTGCTCGGCGACAATACAAAAATAAAATATCACATTCTGTTTACAGCATCACCATGCCAATTCACCATGCGACAATCATCACACCACAGGCCTAACGGGAAAGCCTTTCTAATAGCTACTAATATGTAAAATATGATATTATTGCAGAACGTGTTTGTCCCCCCTTTTGTATTTTCAATTTCTTATAATATATTAAATATTGGTCATTCACTTTGCTTCATATACAGAGTGATCAGCTTTCTGGATCACCCTATATAATATGTTCAATTTCAATGATTTAACATAGATATAATCTTTATATATGACTATCAATGACTATAAGGCTTATTTGATAAAAACTTTTTGGTCAATTTGTACAAATACGGACTTTACTATTCGTATTTTACCGATCAATACACAATTTATGAGATACTTGAACAAAACAAACAAATTATTGACTCTTTTCGCGTGATTACTGTATCGCCCTGTATATCGATCGGCCGAATAGGAGTTTTTATAGGAATTTCTACGATTTTAGAGGTAAAAACATCGTCTGAGATTTTGGTGCAAAATACATGTGTGAAACATCGTGTATAAATGTTACATAAAACTTTGATACAACTCGTACATATGTAAATAACAACCTACATAAACAAAGAGAAAATAATAATAAGAAACAAACAAAACAGGAAAAAAAAACTTATACAATAGATCGCGTCAGATCAACGGTAATTTAATAATAAAAATCTCTGCCTTAAAATTATTGCGTTTAAATATAACGTTATTTAATGATAGCGTTTTTTTTTTTTATAATAACGTTTCAATAAAATTTATCTGTCAAACACGTTAAAATCTCTCTGTATATACAGCAACACTTAAACAATTAAAAAACTAGTCCTTTGATTTGGTACCATTAATACAATGACTATGATTATTAATAATTAATGATTAAAAAGAAATAAAACGTACTGTCTAAACATACGAATCTTCTTCTGGAGAAACTCAGTATATATAGACATACCGTCTATAACAACAATGAGGAATATTCATAACAAAATAATTACATATAACTTGTGATTAAATATACATATACATACATTAAACAAATACAGATAAAAACTATACACACTCTACAACAACTAATCTTCCAGAGCAGTTCTATTAACGGCTAATTAATCATTAGAATATAGTGTTTCATTATTTTTTTGGGAAGGTTTGTTCAATATTTTGAACGGTCACCGAAAATAATAACTTTTTTATTTCGGTTTGTTTTGTCTATGGATTGCATTCCATCGTCACTATGACTCGCAAATTGATCAGTAAATTTTGATGTAAAGTACCGGTAGTTTCGATAAATTGTTAATTATCTTATTATTATTTCACAATAGATATAAACGCGAATGTTAAATAATTAAATAATATAATTTTGAAATAAATTTGATGATTTTCAAAGAAAAAGAATATAGCAGTTGTATGTATTATTGAATCTTCAATATAAAACAATTTTGAAAAGGTATATTGTCAAGTAATTTTATGCAGACTCAATATATGCCAATATTTAACTTTTTTGCATTACATGATGTAATCTGAAATATTACGCAACAGTCTATCTGCATTTATTCATTCTCCCTTTGCGGTATTAAACTTGAAATCGCATGGTTTTATGTTCACATTATAACCATATGTGACAACATAATAATAAGAGAAAACTCGACCACGATAACAGAAAACTGGACTAAAATGTCCATTATTTGCAAGTACCATTTATTATCAAAAAAACCGGTAAAAACCGGTTAAAAGATAAGTTTGCAATCCCCAATTTTGCTCTAGGTTGTATTTTGTGGTAGATTTTATTTCAGAGACCAATACATCGATGCAGTTATTCGTCTAATGTCAAGGACAACTTCTTTGTCTTTTAATCATTGGCAAAAAACATAACAAAGCAAAATGCAGATTTCTGCACGATGCAGAATTTTTGTTTGTTATGGTGTGCTATGCAGGTAGCAAATATAGGTTTTAAAATAGTTATTTCTACCACTCATCTGATCTGTGTAACCTATATGATGTTTTTTAAGTTTAGAATAGATGTTTTGTAAGTTTAGAACACCTGTGGGGCAATAAACGACGTTGGTCAGGTTTTTACCTAATCATGCTTTAAAGCCGAATTAATTGGCAATATAATGTCCTTTGATTCATTTTAATATGTTCATTTTCAAAGAAGATACAGCGTTTTTACTTAAACTATGCGCATTTTACTGCAACTTAAACTTCTTGCGGTAGAACAAGTTGTAACATGTTTTACCATGTTACCACAGCGCGTGTTAATTCTGACGTTCTTCTTTACATCCCAGTGAAGAAATCACTACAATCGGTAAAAAAATATCTGAGTTATGAAAGATAGAAAAAAATTGAAAGATTTTTGACAAGGTTTCTTTTTCCTTAAATTTAGTTAAAACTCTGTATCTTCTTTAAAAATTAATATATCGAAATGAAACAAACGCCAAAATATTGCTAATTGATATACGTTTGTGACTGAGAAGGCCAAAATTTGATCAAGGTCCTTAATTCCTCTGTGGAACAGTTAAGAACCACAAAAACTTAGATGAAACATACACCATAAAAATATCAGCCGGTTAGACAAATCAAATGAGTTGTAGAAAGAATTATTTTAAAATTTTAAGTAACTAGCAAGAATTTTGAAGAAGTTACTGAAGGAATTACCAAAATCCATCAAAAATTACCAAAGTTATCGTTGATCAACATCTGTCAAACAACATACCAATTCGCCTCGCTCAACGAGCGAAAGAGTCCCGCTCTGGTGTTTGCTCGTATAGCGCCATCTACATTCGCTCGTTCAGGCGAATCAAAACCAATCAATCAAAACCGTACCAAAATATTGAACTCTGCTTAATACCTATAACCTAATTTTGATTTTGGCGCAAAATCTCCGAAAATTTGATAACGACACAACTGCCTGTCGTGAAAAACTACGAAAAAGACGTTCACTCCTTATTTGTAATTATATAGGCACAGGAATTACACTTTCATCGCGTTTTTATCACTCTAACAAACTCTATTTCTTAAAATTTTATCTAATTGATTTTCTGCGAATTTGCCGCGATCTCCGCCAACGTGGCTAAACCGGATAAGTCCGTGGGAACGGGTTGGACGTCCCTGGTCTCGAGATGCGTTATACTCCTCTTGTTTTTTCGTTTCTGCGACCCAATAAGGAGGTTATTATTATTGTTATTGTTAGTGGAAGCTGTATAATGTACTTTTGGTTTTGTCTTCGGTAATTTTCGCCGTTTGCTCTCGCGTTTACGTTGCATATACGTGTCGTATTCCAACGTTGGTAAATCGGTAATGCGACGGTCCAAGTTGAAGTCCGATTTCGGGAAATTCTCCTCGGACGATTCCGAGTTGGTGTAGACGCGTTTCTGCGCTTCCTGGACGGGAAATTCGCGGATGTTCGTCCGATTCGTGCGTTCAGCTAGTTTGTTGATCGTATTCTGCAAGTATTCGATTTTACTTTCTGGTTTTTCTTCGGTTTTTTGCATTTCCGGTTTCTCGCGTTTATTCTTGATCAATTTCCCGTTAGCCATGAATTCTATGTACTTTAATCCTTTGCAAGATCTTTCCGATTTTCGAGGCGATGTATTTCTACTCCCACCATTCTGAGGCACATAATTAATAAACATATTATCGACAACTTTATCCACTAACTCCCGGTTAGTTATCATTCCGTTACCGCCATCCTCTTTCTTGCAATCAAAAATATCCCTAGCAATTCCCCTATTCTCAACATTATCCCCAATCTTTCTTTTCTTTATCGGTTTTGACGGCATCTGAACCTCCCTAACAACATTCGGTGGGCTCTCCAACAATTTATCATTTACTTCACCCAAATCATCATCATTATTATTGTTATTTATAGTCAACATTTTGGTTTTTTCGTCATTTTCGGTATTCTTGGCGTAAGTTGTTTGCATGAGTGAGGTTAGGTTCCCAAGTTGGGACTCGTCGGCGAGTTTTCCTGGGGTAAATTCGGATTCGTATTGGCCGCCGTGCAGCGTAGGATTTTGGGGTAAGAGAGGTTCTTTTTGAACGCTCCCCGGTCGCGTCGTTAAAGTACGGAGAGGGGGCGCTGGAAGTTTGTACCATTTGAAGTTTGGATTAGCCGTGAAGAACGCATCTTTGTGCTAAAATCGAAACTTTGGGAATTAGGATTGTAAATGTACTTTTCATTTTTTTATGATGTCTATTTATGTGTATTATTATGATTTATTATTATTAATATTATTATTTGCGCTTAGTAAAAGAAAAAACAAAATCTTACCTCTTTAGCAAGATCAACGTACGGCTTCTTATCCTCATCCTCCAGCAAGGCCCACCACTCCCCCAAAATCTTCGTGACAGACCTATTCTCATAATTCGGATACTTCTTCCTGACGATCGGTCGATGTTTCTTGCAAAAAATCAAAAAAGCGTTCATTGGTCGCCTCGCGTGGTGCGCAGGCGAGTTTTGCTCATTTTCCACAACGGGACTCGTAACCATGGTAACCTCCTTGTTCTCCTCCTCCTTTTCCATGTCTTCTTCATACATCTCTTCCATAGGTTCGTCAATTTCCTCGAGATTATTGTTCTCCTGGCTTCGCCAGCTCATCTGGCTATTTTGCATGTTCAAACTTAACTCGTGCTTTGCTATTTTCTCCTCGTTGAAGCGATCTTTGGTCCAAATGCTTTTTATCGTGTCCGAGTTGTTGTTTTCTGACTTGTCCTCGTTGCTTGACGAGGACTGCTCTGGTGTGAATTGGGTAGCATAATTTGTTTGAAGGGTGTTCATGTTTTGATTAGTTGCTTTGGCGTGTTTTTTTTTGGTCCTGGGTATATCCTGGAACACCAGATAATATACTTAACACTAGGTTAACATTAGTTTCTAAATAAGTATCCAAATGGAATGGATAATTATCGATAATAACACGAAGACAACAAAGACATGTCAAACATAAGCAACGTATAATCAACAAACTCACTTATCTAAAACTAGGTACTTTGTCAGACAGTCTCTCACAACTTGGTTAAACAGAGGTACAACTGGTAACACTGCAATTAAATACACTACTAGATAACGAGTGACTGGCATAGTAGACTGTGCGTCTATCTAACTATTCTCAACAAACATAAATGCATATCAACTGCATTCCGTGAAGAGATCGCAAAAATAAAAAGAATTTAGTAGGTATTTTTCCAATGGTACGATATCAAATAGGTAACTAAACTTTTCGAGATAAGTTCTTACAAGTGGCGTTACCAATTACAAAAGAATGCAGGCCACTGCAAGCCAAAACATTGCTTGATGTGTCATGCGTGCACTAAAAACAAATCTGCTGATCAATTCTGTGGTTGTTAGTTGTAATTTTCAGAATGAATCAGCTAAGTTGTAAGAAAGACATACATGTTAATCGATCCAAATAAATGCTATTATAAACTAACTTTTTTCGGATAGAAAATCCAACATTTAGGTATTAGATAATCAATTTTTTTGGGTCATCGCACTTCAACGTATCTGAAATAGTACTGTACTTGTCTAAAATATTTTCAAGATGCCTAACACTTCCGGTCTATTTCTTTACGATATTTACAGCCACAATTATATTTTTGTTGTTTTTCATATACAGGGTGTAACAGGTTTGAGTGCACAAATTTATGAGATGATAGGTTCTGGTTAGCTGATAACAAAGTTCTTATATCAATTTTTCTATTCTTCTCAATAACTGAAATATCGAAGGTCAAATCAAATCGAAAGGACAATATTATTTGAGTATCGCATGTGGTTAATTTCTACGGCGATTAAAATAGATTGAAAATGTTTTTGGAACAGTTAGTGATAACCTGTATACCTTTGAACCAATCCAGTAGTAAAAGAAAACACAGCTTGTATTCCATAAGGGCAAAACCATGTTGACAGAAATAAGGAACAGTTAGTGATAACCTGTATACCTTTGAACCAATCCAGTAGTAGAATGAAAACACAGCTTGTATTCCATAAGGGCAAAACCATGTTGACAGAAATAAGGAACAGTTAGTGATAACCTGTATACCTTTGAACCAATCCAGTAGTAGAATGAAAACACAGCTTGTATTCCATAAGGGCAAAACCATGTTGACAGAAATAAGGAACAGTTAGTGATAACCTGTATACCTTTGAACCAATCCAGTAGTAGAATGAAAACACAGCTTGTATTCCATAAGGGCAAAACCATGTTGACAGAAATAAGGAACAGTTAGTGATAACCTGTATACCTTTGAACCAATCCAGTAGTAGAATGAAAACACAGCTTGTATTCCATAAGGGCAAAACCATGTTGACAGAAATAAGGAACAGTTAGTGATAACCTGTATACCTTTGAACCAATTCAGTAGTAGAATGAAAACACAGCTTGTATTCCATAAGGGCAAAACCATGTTGACAGAAATAAGGAACAGTTAGTGATAACCTGTATACCTTTGAACCAATCCAGTAGTAGAATGAAAACACAGCTTGTATTCCATAAGGGCAAAACCATGTTGACAGAAATAAGGAACAGTTAGTGATAACCTGTATACCTTTGAACCAATTCAGTAGTAGAATGAAAACACAGCTTGTATTCCATAAGGGCAAAACCATGTTGACAGAAATAAGGAACAGTTAGTGATAACCTGTATACCTTTGAACCAATCCAGTAGTAGAATGAAAACACAGCTTGTATTCCATAAGGGCAAAACCATGTTGACAGAAATAAGGAACAGTTAGTGATAACCTGTATACCTTTGAACCAATCCAGTAGTAGAATGAAAACACAGCTTGTATTCCATAAGGGCAAAACCATGTTGACAGAAATAAGGAACAGTTAGTGATAACCTGTATACCTTTGAACCAATCCAGTAGTAGAATGAAAACACAGCTTGTATTCCATAAGGGCAAAACCATGTTGACAGAAATAAGGAACAGTTAGTGATAACCTGTATACCTTTGAACCAATCCAGTAGTAGAATGAAAACACAGCTTGTATTCCATAAGGGCAAAACCATGTTGACAGAAATAAGGAACAGTTAGTGATAACCTGTATACCTTTGAACCAATCCAGTAGTAGAATGAAAACACAGCTTGTATTCCATAAGGGCAAAACCATGTTGACAGAAATAAGGAACAGTTAGTGATAACCTGTATACCTTTGAACCAATCCAGTAGTAGAATGAAAACACAGCTTGTATTCCATAAGGGCAAAACCATGTTGACAGAAATATAAAATCTTTATGGAATACATAATAATATGTTATTTATTACTATATTTTTGTATTTTGCTTGCTATGTGATGAATCTTCAGCTCATTTATATGTATGAAACTAAGTTGAGTGTTGACCAATGCTGTTCTGATGTCCTTTGACAGATCAATTATTATAAAAAAAATTAAATATCTTTTAAAAGAATTTTATGGTTAGTAGCTCAAAATTTGTTTTCCCACAATGTTTGAATACTCAAACTTGTTACATACTGTATACATATTTGTTTAATGTTAGTTTTTATACATATCTAATATCAGTAAAATTGTTTATTGTTAGCATATTATCTGAAGTTTTTTTCTGAAGAGTTTACTTTTATTATCATATATTTTGAATTAAAAAAGTAGATTCTCTAATATCTCAAAAACTTCAAGAAATAATTATAGGGACGTTTCTTCATAGAAAATTAAGTACTCTATCTGTTAGGATAAGTTTTTTTTTTGTAAATGGATATTCCATTTAATACTATGTGCAGATGAAAGTAACTTGACTGAGAAATGCGGTTTTTATGGAATGAGTGATAATTGTAAGAAAAACTTTAGATCTAGTGATTAAAATAACTCGAAAATAAAAAGCAACAGGTACCAACAGTCAAATTCAACATATTTTTGTATGGTGAGTAAGAATATGTAATTCTCAACTTAATTAAAAAAATCTTTATAAATTACCTCTAGTAAGAATTTCAAAAATATAGGAGAACTAGAACCCAAAAAAGTTCTAGCACCAGTCAGAACTTTGAGCATAACTAAATACTTAATTAAGAATTCATAATTAGATAAAATTATTTGGTTATATTCCATCGTCAAGACTCTGACAGGACCATTCCCAACAATTTAAAATGCATGACGTAATGTAATTTTTGAAACAAAGGGCAACGTCACAGTAGATAACGTACATATTAAAAAAAAAAAACATAACAACTATCATAATACTAGATAATATCGAATTTTATCGATACTTCTCAATATTCTCGATATATGCTTCGGTTTATTTACGTACAATAAAGTATTATACCAGTCCGACACATGCATGAAACCGTTGGCAGTACTGATAAGGTTCGAAATTGATAAGAAAATGCTTTTACGGAAGTGTATATTCGTTATTTTTTAGCAAAGTAAATAATAAGTGTTATTACACCATGTTGAGATCGAAGCCATCTTTGTAGAATGGAGTTTTCAAATAAAAATAGATCCTATAACATCGTTTCGTCACGTTATTGCAGTCACAGACAAAATTGGGTTAGAGACGAAATGGGTAATTCACAGAAAACTCGTCCGACACAGATGTTTAGAATGGAATGCGTTTTATGATAATTATCGATAAAAATGTGACTGACTGAAAGGGGCGACATCTTTTTGTTGTTCGTAATGTGTGTGTGTGTGCATTTTAAAATAAACATCGCGAATGTTATTTTTAGGTTTGTACACACAAAAAGCGCTCTGGACACAAAATGCATACAAGACGGGTTATTATTATTATTTTTTAATTCGGTTATACAATAATCGGCAGTAGTCTTTAGGTGTCGAAAATCTGTTGGAATGTTTATTGACTTTCAATGTCACTCACGAATACTGAAAGAATACAAGTTAAAATCATTGCGAAATCGTCCCACTTGCCACTGGCCGATGAAAAACTTTCTCATTAACACTAAAAAAAGCAATCTTTACTTACGATTTTCGATGCACTTTATGACACAACCGTGCACTATGCCGTTCGCGAATTATTTGACATGTAAGTAGTAACGTTTTACAAAACGATACATAGGTAAAATAAATTATTATATTTCAAGGACACGGCTCGAACAAACGCGATTTCCTAAATGAAATAACCCAAATTTGCCACTCGCATATATTAAATAACACGGGGAATATCGTATCATTGATTTTAGGACACCAAGCGGCCGATTTAGGGCATAGTTTTAGAGAAAAAATCGCATATTTACCTACAAATTCCTGGATGTTACAAGACGCAACGTCATGACGTCACCGCAGTTAAAAAATAAGCGGGCCTTGACAGGTTACTACGATCCCCTGGACAAAATAACCACCTACTGTACACTAATTACGCACAGGTTGTAAGCACACACTACGTTTCTGTCATTCTAAAATCGTTGTTGCTTTTCGCACCAAAGCACGTAAAATTCAAGATGTCGATCGCGGCCAGTGTTTAGATTGTCAGCTGTTCCCCTCTTCCCCCACCACCACCACCATTGCCAATCGACATCACAATTGGTCAAATTTTTTCATCTTTACATCGTTACACATCGTTTTCGTACAAAACCACCCATTATTTACAAGGTTTTTACCATATTTCATTGAAAAACACCACGATAAACGACTAAAACTTCGTATTTGATTACTTCGTTCCCCCACTACCGAATTTTGTTTAATTATGGTGTCATTAGTGGGCGGTATATCAGTAGCTTTACTTGCTCTTTTTTTATACTCCTGTTACTTGAAGATATGCATTATTTACCTGTGTAACACCCCAACGTATAATAAATCGATTTTCTTTCAATGTTTTAACGTCCTCGGGGGTTTTCTGTTATAAAATATGTCTAGAAACGTTGCGGTATGAGTAAACAACGTTCGTAATGAACGAAATAATTTAGACAGTTAGTACATAACACAAAAATGTTGCGCGATCGTGTATGGAATGTATAATTCTCGTGGTTTCTTGTTAAAATTGCTAATATAACATACCCTAGGCTTTCTAATTCGACTTACTTTAGTATTTCGTCGAGAAAATGATTAAATTATGTTAAATCTCACGTGTAGATTGGGTTGCCCTTTTTCTCGATTTATGCGAAGAGAAATTGTATACAGTTCACCTTGGGACTGTTTATGAATCTCGTTATTCGGTATTATTGCGTAATAATAAATATGTAATAACGTTGTTTGTAATAAGAACTTGGAACGAATTGTCCACATGACATAATTTGCATTGGTAAACCTGGTAAACCATGAAAAAATGATATACAATTTAATGACGTTTCTATTTGAATATTTCGGATTCGCCTGAACGGACGAATGTAGATGGCGCTTTTTACTCCGAATTGGTTAATTCAAATTTCTACCACCAGAGCGCAGACTCTTTCGTTAGTTGAGGCGGATTATTACAATTCGTGAAAAAAATAAAAAAATAAAGAATCTCATGAATTGAAACAATCTCCTTGAATTAATAAGGACAGAAATGTAGATATACAAATTTATTTATAAAATACATAAAGCAAAATAACACACAATTTTATAACCATAATGTTTTGTCAAACAACACCTAGGTTACACATAGAGTAAATATTGATTAAAATGAATCAAACATTGTCTTACAAAACTAGAGTATTTAAATATCACGACGAGACTAACAATAACTATAACGAAGAAACAAAACAGCATTTTCTCATTACAAACAATGGCAGTGAGATCCAAAAAAATGCGATGAAAAACTAATTATTAAAGCTTCTCTCTTCCATTCCATCACTTTCGGTGACTAATGCACGTTCTAGGATAACCCTTCCTTCTTTATATCTTTGATTTTCTTCTGTAGCAAATTCGTACATCCAACCCAACTTACAGTCGCAGAATTTACAAGAAACATCACGAACCTTAAAAAAAAAAGTTAAAAACCCTATTAAGGAACTAAGAGTATTTTAATTACCATATGTCGTCCGGTTAGCATAACACGATCTTGTACTTCGCTGTAGGTAAGATTAACAACACGGTTGAAGAGGAATGCTCTGCCTGTAGCTCCGGTAAAACGTGTGCTTATCAATTCATTTCGATTCGTTAGGTTTGTGTCGCATCTCGCACATGAAAATAACCTTGTACCGCCGATGTGTTCCAGGAAAACACGACCCATTCTGTAAGAACAATGTAAGAACACAAAACAAACAAAGAAATTTAAACAAAGCACATCAAAAACTGCTAAATTTATGTTTTATACTCAAAAAACTGTGGTGATTTCTATAAATAAATACTTACGTGAATAATAGGTATTGTGTTTGCTTTGGAATCCAAATAACTACAAAATATGTTTAGTCAACAAAGACAGGAGAATCCAACATATGTTTAACCAAATACGTGTGAAATTAGCTGAAAACGAACTGTCAAACTTTCCGATAAATACATAAATTTGGAATTATCAAAGATTAATTTAATATCGTAATTGTAAGCAACAAGGCCCTATTAACATTCTTAAGCTACAATTAAAACTAAATACAATTTTAAAAAGTAATATTTCAAATGTAAACACCGAAATAGATCTTTGAATAAGTGAGGTTAGGTAAACGTCAACTATAAAATGAGTGATAAAAATCCATTTCTGATAGAAATTCATGATGTGATCGCAAAATATCAAGATAGGGATGCTATAATACATCAGAGAATCAATAAGGAACCACTGATTTTGAAATATAAAGATATCTCAAAAGTAAGCGAGTCAATACATGAAAATCTTGATGGAACGATTCAAAATTGTGCAGTGGGCTTATACATGGAGCATAATTCGTTCATACCCTCAATAGTATTATGGTAATATACCTAAATAATACCCATTTATAACTTGCTAATTAATAATATTAGTTTACAGAGAAGAAATTGTCCATTTATGTTTATCGATGAGAACATAAGTGGTTTGGAGCTTAATTTTATTATTTCACACAACGTAGAGCTAGATTTAAAAGGCTATGACGTTTTGTCCAACTGGCTTTTATCAGAGGACAAATTTTTTGTCTATAAATCAAAGAATAATTATTTATTCAAATATTGTGATATTAATTATATTATACGGACATCTGGGACTACAGGAATACAAAAAACGGTTTATGTAGAACATTACTGTATTTATTCAAATATTAAAAGTTTACGGTGAGTTAATTTTTTTGTTAAAAAGGAAAGAATTGAGTTTTGCAATATTTTTTATTCTAGGAAAAAACTAGACGTTACTTGTAATGATATAATATACTTTGGCACTATTTTAACATTTGATCCATCAATTATTGAGCTGTATTTAGCTTTAACAACTGGTTCTTGTCTTTTAACAGTATCCGGAGATATTAAAAATCAATTACATATTTTATATAAAGTTTTATTTCAACATGATTGTTATAACATAACTATCTTGCAAATGTGCCCCTCTGTTTTTACAAGATGGGGTTTTGATAACATCACTCATATTTTAAAAGAATCACAGCTTAGAGCTTTGATACTAGGAGGAGAAGATTTTCCGCTGTTATTAAAAACTATTGAAGGAAATAAAACAAAAATCTATAATATTTACGGTATAACCGAAATTTCTTGTTGGGCTTTTATAGATGAATTTAAAATTGGTACAGAAATATCACTAGGATTGCCTTTAGATGATGTTATTTATGAATTAAGAGATAAAAAAGGTGGTGTTATTACAAATAATTTAGAAGGAGAATTATTTATAGGTAGTCATAGAAGAATTTGTTACATAGATAATGAAATGCCAAATTCACTCAGTAGGCCTATATTTCGAAGCACTGGTGATTTAGTTTTTATCGAAAATGATAAAATATTTTATAAAGGCCGTACAAATGATTTAATTAAAAGATTTGGTAAACGAACAAGTTTGATTTATGTTGAAAAGTTGATATTTGAAGCAACAACCTTAGACAATAAAATAATCTATCTAGAATCAAATAAAAAATTAGTTTTATTTGTGAAATTATTGGAAACCGATACAAGGGTTTTAATTCGAATTTGTGACAAATTAAAAGTGAAATTGTTGCATGTATTGGATCACCATTGCATTCCTGATTATATAGAACCAATTAATAAATTTCCCTTAACAAAACATGGCAAAATTGATAAACACAAATTGGTTTTACTAGCCCAGTCGGTAATAAATTGTAACAGGAAGGGAAAAAACAAAATTGAAACTTTTGAGTACCTCTGGAAAAAGTACCTAATAAATTCACCAATGAATTCCGACAAAAGCTTTTACGATTTAGGTGGTTCTTCAATATTACGAATTCAGTTTACCAATGAATTCAAAGAATTGACGAATTCTGAACCCCCAAATAATTTCTTCGATTTTATATTCAGTAATACATACACTCACGTCATTAAATTTCTGACAAGCTACAATTTTAAACGGAAAATTATGTTAGATTCAAATGAAATTAAAAAGATAAAATTTGAAGATGTCAGCATGAGAATAAAATGGACTTTTGACCTAGGAGCCTGTATAGATAGTACAGCAACGATCTTAGAACAAAAGAAGTAAGATTAAATTATAATTTGAGTGTATAATTAATTATGTTTTGGTAGTTTTGTAGCTGTAGGAGCTTTCTCAAACATATTTGCGATCATCAGCATCGAAAATGGTGAAGAAATTGCTAAAATTGCCTTACCAAATGCCATTGAAAGCAGTTGTTTATCAAGCAATTGCGGAAGTTTTATTTTTGTCGGTTGCTACGACAAAAACTTATACTGTATAGAAACTACGACAGGTCAAATAAAATGGAGTTTTCCAACAGGTGATAGAATAAAAAATACTCCTTGTTTTCTCGAAGAAAATAATATAGTTTTTTGTTCATATGATGGATTTTTGTATTGTGTGGATATTAAGGTAAAAGAATAGGGTTTGTAGTAATTTTTTGAAATTATTTAAGTTATTTTTAGGGTGAACTATCGTGGAAGGTTAATTTGAAGGAAGGTGTTACAGCAAAACCTATTTTATTGAAGAAAAATATATTTGTAGCCAGTATACATGGATCCTGTGTATTACTGGATAAAAATGGGAGAATTCTGTGGAAAAATAGAGTTTCTAGTCCTGTTTTTAGTTCTCCTTGTGTTTTTGATGATTGTGTAATAGTAGCAGAGGTCTTGGGGGAAGTACATTGTTTTAACAAAAATGGAGATAAGGTATATTATTTTCTTTTATTGAACATTCAGCATGCATTATAATTAATCCTTTAAGATGGTAAAATTATTTTCTTTTTAGAAGTGGTCTGTTGTGTTGAATGGACATATATATTCACCAATAACTTGTAATAAGAACAATATATTTTTGACTTGTCATGACCACTATCTATATTGTTTACAAGTTATGGATTCCAATGTACATGTTAAATTTAAAACACTTCTGGATTCACCAAGTTGTTCAGCTGTTGAACTTTGTATTCATGATAATCGAACTTTCTTGATAACAAGTTCAAATTCCGGGCAAATTTATGCGATTGATTTTGAAAAACAATGTATTATTAATAACTTTAAACTGCAAGGTGATATATATTCATCTCCTGTTCTACATAAAAACCATGTTTTCATAGGTTGTAGAGATAATAATTTATATTGTATGGAGTTATTATTTAGTTAAAACCTGCAAAATAAATAATAAAATAAAATTACTCGGTTGTGTGTTACCTTATTTATTCTCTTTCTCACGCAAAATAAATCAAAAATTAAGTTATTACAATTATTCACAAAATTTGACACTTAAAAGTTACTTATAAAACTCGTGTTCGCTCTCATCCTTCTTGATGTTATTCTTGTAGCCCTTCTCAAAGTCCTTCGGAAGCACTATGTACCTATTTTCACGCACGGCGTGCATACCCGCCTCCTGGCATATCGCGTTTATATCCGCACCGGAAATACGATCCGGCCTTGCCACAAAATCTTCTAAATCAACCTGGACAGAGACAAAATATATTCCATTAATTCACCATGTGAAAATTTGTAAAAATTCTTTCCCAATTTTTAATATGCAAACAATTGTAGTTTAGAAATTTTTGAAAATGTTTATTAATAACATAAATTTTTTCCTTAAGTTTATGTTGTTTTGCTGGACGTTTATAGGTGTTTCTCCCAGTATTCTTGACTTTATATTGTTCATTAGACTCTTGGCAATAATTATTGAGATTGCATAATTATTTTGAGAGTTATAAACTGTTGGAAAATGTTTATCAATATCTTTGCTTCCAAAAATTCTCCCCTTGACTTTATATTGTTTTGACTGACATTTTTTGTGGTTTCAACCACTGCTCTCGACTTTATATTGTTCATTAGACTCTTGGAAATAATTATTGTTAGTTTCATTAGGGTTAATAAATTATTGTGATAGTTGTAAACTTTTGGAAAATGTTTGTCGATATCGTTGCCTTCATAAATTCTCCCCTTGACTTTATGTTGTTGGACTGACATTTATGGTGGTTTCCACCACTATTCTTGACTTTATATTGTTCATTAGATTCTTGGCAATAATTATTGTTTGTTTCATTAAGATTGAATAATTATTTTTGAAGTTAGAAACTTTTAAAGAATGTTCATCAATATCTTTGCCTTCATAAATTGTTTTCTTGACTTTATATTGTTTTGACTGACACTTATAGTGGTTTCAACCACTGCTCTTAACTTTATGTTGTTCATTCTTGGCAATAATTATTGTTAGTTTTATTAAGGCTGCATGAATATTTTGAATGTATAAACTTTTGAAAAATGTTTTTAATATCTTAGCCTTCATAAATTATTTTCTTGACTTTATATTGTTTTGACTGTCATTTATGGTGATTTCTACTATTGTTCTTGACTTTGTATTGTTCATTAGACTCTTGGTAATAATTATTGTTAGTTTTATTAAGATTGGATAATTATTTTGATAATTATAAAACTTTGAAAAATGTCTGTTAATATCTTTGCCTTCATAAAGCGTCCCCTGACTTTATATTGTTGTGACTGACATCTATGGTGATTTCAACCACTTCTCTTGATTTTATATTGTTTCTCAGACACTTGGTAATAACTATTGTTAGTTTCATTAAGATTGCATAATTATTTTGATAGTTCTAAACTTTTGAAAAATGTCTGTCAATATCTTTGTCTTGATCAAATGTCCCCTTCACTTTATTTTGTTTTGACTGACAGGTATAGTGGCTTCAACCACTGCTCTTGACTTGTATGTATTGTTCATAAGACCCTTGGTAATAATTATTGTTAGTTTCATTATGATTGCATAATAATTTTGATAGTTATAAAATTTTAAAAAATGTTCATCAATCTCTTTGTTTTCATAAATTGTCCCCTTGACTTTATATTGTTTTGACTGACATTTATGGTTGTTTCTCCCACTGTTCTTGACATTATATTGTTCTTCAGAAACTTGGCAATAATTATTGTTAGTTTCATTAGAATTGGATAATTATTTTTGACGATAGAAATTTTTGAAAATGTGTTTTGTTACCTCCTCTGATAGATTCATCCTAGAAGTAATGGTCGTAAAGATCAATCTCTTCTGTCTCCTGTCTGGCAAGGGAAACTCGATCTTTCTATCCAAACGGCCCGGACGCAACAGAGCAGGATCCAGCGTATCAGCCCTATTCGTTGCCATGATAACCTAAACCAAACATATTTATTCCCCAAATTCCTCAACATTCCCATCAAAAAAACAAACCTTAACATTTGTAGTTTGATCAAACCCATCCATCTGATTCAACAACTCCAACAATATCCTCTGCACCTCTCTATCAGCCCCCGTCTGCGCGTCAAACCTCTTAGTCGCGATTGCATCAATCTCATCAATAAAAATAATCGCGGGAGAGTTCTCCTTCGCCAGTCTAAAGACATCTCTAACCATCCTTGGTCCTTCCCCCAAATATTTCTGAACGAATTCAGACCCAACCACTCTTATAAAAGCTGCTGTTGTGTGATGAGCAACAGCTTTAGCCAGCATAGTCTTTCCACAACCTGGGGGGCCATACATAAGGACCCCACGAGGGGGATCAATACCAATCTGTTTGTAGAGTTCAAAGTGAGTCAACGGGAGTTCTACCGCCTCTCGAATCTCTTGTTTTTGCATGTCCATACCCCCGATATCGGCGTAGGAGACTTCAGGTTTTTCGTCTGCCCCCAGCATGGAAATTGAGGAATCAGCTTCTGGGGGCAGAACGTCTACTAGGGCATTGCTGTGTTTATGAAGGGCGACACTTGCGGAAGGTTTTAAGAGTTCTCGATCGATGGTTGAGAGAATACGAACATAGTAATTCGAGCCGGTTGTAGACCCCACAATTCCTATGGAAAAGTGGGTTTGCTTTAACAAGAAAAAAAAACGAAAAAAAAAAAATACCTGTGTTTTGGTCGACAGCTTCAAGGAACTGTCCGATGACTAAAGGTACCGACTGGATGCGTTTAACTTCTTCTTGGGCGTGCAGATATTCCTTCTTTAGATTCCGCTGTTCGTCCTTTATGTACTCTTCTTGGACCTCGAGAAATTCTAGCATCTGCTGGAGTTTCTTGTACTTGGTGTAGACGTCCTCCATGTCCATGTCCTGCAAGGACTGCTTTTGCTCCGCGGGGCTGCCCTCATCCTGAAAATTTAACATCTCTAAATGACCCAAAGGAAATGTGTCAACTAAATGGGAATTATAGGTTAGGAGAAAACGGGAAATGCGCGTTGCCACGGCAAAGACACGGCCGTCAACGTCCGCGGTGATTTATTTTATTTCGAGCGCGTTTATTTCGTCGATTTTACTTACTTTTTCGGGCAAAACAACTTCCATCGCTTCCATCTTGGATGACTTGTATTTCGGATTCAGCGCTTTGTATTTGACGATGGTTTTGAAGTATTTGACAGCTCACGCTGAGCCGCCGGTTTTAGGGGAACAAAACCAACTTTTTCATCAGTTGGTAGCGCAGACACTTTAAAATCTTCTGTTAGCGAGATAACTACACCTAGCAACCAATAGATGGCAGTACGTGTTATATTCGCTTGTTCAGGCAAATGAAGCATTTCATTGGCTATTCGCCTCAACGAGCGAAAGAGTCCGACTCTGGTGGTAGAAATTTGAATTAAACAATTCGGGATAAAAAGCGACATCTACATTCGCCAGGTCAGGCGGATTAAATTGTAGCGCTAATTATTGTGTTAATTACGCCAGACAAAGAAAGCTTTTTCCATTGCCCAACAGAGGGCGTATCTAATATTGATTTTGTTTTGTAAATATTTATTTGAATTAATTTCAAACCTTTGCCTTTGTGACTGACTGATCGCATCTAAGAAATATTGTCACTTTTCCCCGAAAAGATATGAAGTGATACTTATTGTGGTTTTGTGGAATCATAACATGATCGTTGTTACTATTTTGAAAGTTTCTATTATTTCCATACATACAACCTGTTACAAATTATCATTTTAGAGTAGTTTCAAACTAAAAAGAGCACAGTTGTATATGCAACCAATCATATCCAGTGTATGGTTTATAAATTGCGTATGTATATTTGGTTCCATATACAACTGTGCTCTTCTTAGTTTGAAACATCTATAATACTGTCTCGTTCATAATGCCCTCGTCATTTGTATCTAGTAACAAATTTTGTTACTTACAGTCTGAATTGACGTATTAGATATGTATTTGTTTTGTGAAAGAGTTTTATTGTTTTAGAAATACATATTTCATACTTACCATTTTGGTTTCAATTAGTATTCAATTCAGTATATATTTTTTGAGATTGGGGAGTTTAAAGGAATTAAATAATAATTCAAATTATATTGTAAAGAACAAAATATAATTTATTGATAATGCTAGATATACATTAGCTATAGATAAATAATATACAGTTTGGTGCGGGCAATATTGCATTTTATTGGCAACCGCAGGTATAAATGTTTTTTATCTTCTGAAATATGCGATGATATTCATTCTGAATCTTGTCACTTAAATAGAATAATTATTGCGAAATATAAATAAGTTACATATAAATTACAATAATAATAATAAAATAACTACATAACATAAACGTATTGGAAATGAGAAACACAGAAAAATTAAATAATGATTTAAATAACAAATAAAAAAAACTCAAATTCTCTCGTCATCGGTCTGCCACACGTGCACAAAATTGGGGGGGGGAGACGAAGAAGAAGTTAGAAAAGTAGGGGAGAGTAGTGAGCGCAAATATTACAATAATAATAATAATAACGGTAATAAATTAAACTTGAAATGCGCGGAATGTGTTGAGAAAAATGGATAAATATCGAAAAATTGCTGAATTCTATACCGAAAAAAAAAAAAAATCGAGACCGATGATTTAAATAAATAAACTAAGCCTAGATAAATGCACTCTCGCACTCGCATGGTTTTCTGCAAAATCTCCTCATTAATAAAAAAAAAAAAAAAACACTGCTCTTCTACTACTAAATATATATTATATATATAATATATATTATATATTACTTTTAAAATCACACATTATCAAAATCACTTTGCCCCCTTTGCAATAATATATTCGCTACCGGGTCTGATTATTTTAAACTTATTAATCATCGCGCTTCTTTCATGATTTCCTCCTCTCCATCACATCTTCTAATCAAACAAACGCATTACTAAACCTTACAACGTAGAAAATATAAATTAAACACAGTGGATCATAAATAACGAAATAAAAAATGCAAAAAAAGAATGTCCGTTTTTTCCGTCTACCTCTTCTCTTCTCTTTAAATAGTTTTCTTCTTCCATTAAATAATCTAGTTTTGATTTTGAGTTGGGATTGCTGATGATTCCAAAAAACCGCGAATGGAACAAAGTCGCTCTACAGCCTCAAGTCGCCAAGTGCCAACAACGGCGCCGCCAACCGATTAAAAACCGGCAATCTCTGATCTTCAACAGGGCTGTGCAACTCCGGCTCGCTGCTAAAGAACGAACCCATCGACGAGGTAGGTGACTGGCTTAAACTACACGGCGGACTCGGGCTATCCAAAGACAACGTCGGGCTCAGAGCAGCAGGCCTACTTCTCCTCAACATCGCGGCGTTTACCGCCTGCTGTTGCGCCCTCGTATGCTGTACAACCTCATCCTGATTATGGACAAAGTGACATCTCGGCCCGTACGGACAGAATCCGACCGTGTGGTACGTTCTACACAATTCTGTCTTGTATTTCGGATGTCTTGCCAGATTCCTCAATTCATTCATACCATGGGCAAACTGACACTTATCTCCGTATTTGCACACACCAAATTCCTCGTAGGGTCTGCACAGCTCTGTCTTGTACCTCGAGGTGTTGACTGTTGTCGCCGCGACCGCTGCTGATGGTGCTGGTGCTGACTGCGTACGCTCTAACCTTCTGTGTTGCTGTTGGACCTGTTGGCCGAGATTTATCAACATGTTGACTGTTGCTGCTGCGGTTGTGTTGACCGGGGTTGACGCCATTCGCGTCAGCTTGTATCTAGCCGCTGGCGAACCAACGGCTAAGTGACCCTGTTGCATGTCGTTTGATTGCACTGAATTCTGCAACAAAACGAAAGACTCCTTTAGTATTTTCAAAGTGACGCGACAAGTTTAGCAAAGAAAGCAACAGTACGTGACAAAAGCGATGGTTTTTTAATCAGTAGAAGGAAACGAGATGCTTAAAACCACATTACCTAATGTTGTTTATTTCGTTATTTCGACTAGGAAAAGTACCACGTGTTCCAAGAGAAACAGCTATTGTACAAAATGCACCATGCTCTATTGCTGGGTGGGTACAATTTCTACCTGCTCCTAAAACTCTTAAGAAAAGGGATAGAGTTTCTATTTTCTACCTGATAAATCTTGGTTTAGGACTTGTTACAATGAAAAATGACCCAAACATCATCGAAGTGTATATTCTGTAGAGTACTTTCGTAGGAAGGCGTGGAGCCAAATGAACAAGACAATTGGTAAAAGTCGTGCTGACATCCTACTTTCTAGTGGTGGTGGCGGCTTCAAGAAGATAGAAAGCTTGTCGTTGGAAACTGCTGATGGGACGACCAACACACCAGTAGGAGAGATATATACGCGGAGATGCAACATTTCTCTTTTAGATGTCTTTAAAATGCGATATTTTGCTTGTAGAATCTCTAGAACCTGGCATATAGAGATCTCAAACATAATTTCAAGGAAAGCTTATCGTAATGAAAACAATCAATCACCAACCAAATATAATGATAGATAAACGTTTATTATTAGTGTGTACAGAATTTGTTTGATGTTTTTCAAATAATAATAATGATGATTCTATTTTTATTTGATGTATAGTTGCTTGGAACGTTCTGGAACGTATCATACTTAATTAAATAGAAATTTTGTGTTTGGTGATTGTGCAATGTTCAACGATAACATTTTATCTCGGCCAGATAATAATAATAAACTTTAAACTTTTGCGTTAGGGTTCGGTTTATGGTGTTCAGCGGAAAAAAAACAGTACTAAGGTGCGTACACGTACTTGTTTATGCGCGCCAGAAGACATTCACTACGCATTTCAACTTTCATTGCCTGACATACTAAACAGGAGAGTTAAAATTCGTTTTTCTTGTTTTAATTGCACATATATTCAGTTAATCGTAATAAGGAATACAAGGACGAAATAGTAATTAATGTTTTGTTTTTCCTCAGCGCTCGATAACTTTCAAAAACTTTCTTTCGATTTGATTTGATCTGATCTAATCACCAAATGCGTATTCGTGTAATCTATCATCCCTAGTGGTAGGTATTTCTTAAAATTTACCTTAATAATATCCCCGAATTCGTACATGGCACTTTGAGACATCACAGCAGTTGACATCCTGGTATTTTTTCAACAAAAAAATAAACCGAAGCACTTGATTGTAATTTGTTGATTGTGATTGTGTGTTGTAATTTTTTCGAAGCACAGCACTGCGTGGTGATGGTTTTTGATTTATAATAGACGGACTCGGAACCGGTCAAAACGAAACCGAACAACTTGTTGCGCTTGTCGGCGAACACTGTAACCAACCGTCTCTCGCTGCGTTCACGACAAAACTCAAATCATGGCAGCGTACGCGTTGAACAACATCAACTTACTTCGTCGCTTATCCCCACCACGTTTATGGTGTGGATGGCCAATGGCGGACGAGTATTCGATGACGTCGTTCCAGCCAGGGTCTAAAGAACGCTAAAATAATGATATATCGTTGGAATTAATGGGGACCCGGTTTGCTGGGGCCCCCGGACGAAAACTTCTTCTTCTTCTTCTTCGATCTCCTGGATGGTCGCGTTGGTTTCGAAGAAAGTGAATCTGTCTGTTTCGTAATAATCAGGCGAGAGTTGAGATCGCTCTGTGACGACACACCAACCGAAAAACTAACGGTGTTCCTCGGGGGTCATTATGAGTTTATTGGAAAGTTGTATTTTTTGTGTTTTAATCATATATTAAATATGTTATTTGTATTTAAGAATCTTGGATATGTGGCTCAAAAAAGTTTAAATCTCTAATAACTCTTGCAAACTTTGGTAGATTTTGATGATCCTTGCTGCAAATTATAGATAAATTCTCCTAATTTCTTCCTAGCTAATAAAATTACTAAAATAATTATGTTTACATCTCATTTGACCTGTTTAATTGACATGGTGTTATTATGGTCAAAGATTGGAAAACCCTGTGGAACAATTACAATTACCTTTGTCAAGTTTTTGCCCACTCAGTTTTAACGTCACAGTAATTAGCGATGCATTGGTAATTATTTTATTTCGATATCTTACTTTTCAAAAAAGATACAGTGTTTTAACTGAAACCTTGCATATTTAGTTTTCATCTGCCATTAGTGCCATAACTAGTGTATTTTTCGACCGATTGTGACGATTCTCAATACGATGTAAAGACAGTTGTCACACAAAGACAGAATTAGTAATTAGAAAGCAAAGTGACAATTGTGCTGTGATAATTATGAAAAATATTTTAAAACTTCTCATACCGCAAGAGAAAAATTGTCTAAGCTTTTAACACCCTGTAGAATAAAAAGGGGTCTACCTCTTGACTGACATTTACAATATAATAACTCCCTGTTAATTCTAAACGTATTACTGTTTTGATTTATTACGCATGCATAGATTTCAGTTACAGTTAAATTTAGAAAGTTTAAGTCAAAGTTAAAAGTGCCAGGTTCAAGTTATAATACTGTATCTTCTTGAACAATTAACATTTTGGAACGAATCTAAGGATATTAAATTGCTAAATAATTTGCTTTTAACACTGAGTAGGCAAAAACTTGACCAAGGTTCTTAATTGTTACACAGGGTGTTCAAAATGTAGACCACAAAAACATCATATCGATTACACATACCAAATGACTTGTAGACCTAATTTGGTAAAAAGAATCATAGAAATTACACAAACAAAACGTATACAGCACATATGGCGGTACATGGAAGAAACAAAGAAACATGAAGAAAACAATTTGTCTATAATTTACTGAAAAATTCACGAATCTTATCAGATTTATTATTTTTCTAAGTAGATACATAAAACCTTGTAACTTTGATATCGCTTTGTCACAAACTATTCGATAGATCAAATCCAATCTAATAATCTTGAACCTATAATTTACACCAGTAAGGTCAGACCTGTTATTCAACCGTTAAATTCTAACATTTTTTTTCTTTTCTTTAAACTTCAGTGTTTATTGTATTCTTCGCCATTCGAATACAGTTACGTAAACAGTATTATGATTAGCGAACATAAAAACCACTATAACGCAAAAATAATTAAGTTAAAAAGCAAAGCGCGATTATTTTTAAGGTTATCGATGTGCCCGGCAAACAAATGAATCCTGTCCAAGATAACAGTGACGTAATTGGTTTGGCGTATGTTGATTTTCGCCATTTATTATCTCGACCATGCGAGGATTTGTTTTGTTTTGAAAAATTCTTGAATCCACTGACCTGTGACGGTTTTTTGGATTTTATCTATACGGGGCCTACGTACGTATACAAGGTGACGCAAAAGTAATGATAATAGTAATCATTATTGCATATTGGGATGTTTTTCGATGTAGTATTGCTGTATACATATTTATAAACGATTTAAATCACTAAAACACTTCCGGTTCTAGCGTAGTTTCCGAGGTTTACCTACCTGTTTCTTTTATTATTATACATATTGTTCCAAAATCCCCAACTTTGTTCTTTTACCTGGGGTTTTTGCATCCTCAATAAAGTATTTCTACTTACTACAGGTAAGCCTATCTAAATATCGATGGAAAGGAATGAAAATATAATCTACTCACCAATACTACAAGGGTATTTTTTTCCATCAAAGTGATTTCTTGTGATAATCGTATAGCTTCCATCTTGGCGTTTTCTTCTGCGCAAAGTTCAGGAACTATTATCAATGATAATGTGGTTCTTCGCTTTGAAAAGTGTAAAATTTTAATACACTAGGAACGTGAAATAACCACTGCGTATTGTACGATAGCCAAAACGAAACTGAATGTCTCTATGGGTTCGGCATAGAAAAATGCAGGACTACTTTTTAGACTAAAACTGTTGGGGTGAAATGTTCCACAGTACGAATTTACTATACCTACAGGTTGTTCTATATATTTCCTCGAAACCTTGTTATAATAGTTATAACTATTGTCTATAGACCATAAAGTTATACTTTCTCGGAGAGGTGTGTAGAAAATTTAGGATACAGGTACAGACAATTTCCTGTATTTAAGTACATAGGTATCTATAGTATCATTTACAATGGATTATCCTAAATAAAACGAATAGTACACACGCTTAGAAAGGTTCATGAAGGGTAGTAAAAAATGTTGTAGGTTATGTTGCCTCAACCATATTAAAATAGCTAAATCATACATTCTTGACTCATGTAATATTAAATAAACAATAATTACATTCAACACAGCAGTTCAATTACAATTAACAATATAAATTAATTTAATATACTTACAGCGCTTATCTAACCTCATTGTTTGGAATTGACACTACTCCTAGTGACTTCTTAATTTTGACGTTTCCAACATGCAGAACTGTAAAGATCTGCAATACCGACGACGCGATTTCTGGCGTGCTTCAATTGTCTTTAGCGCCATATTGCCGCAAATTTAGTTAGCTGTCAAATGTGCAGCTCTTCGCGAATTTTACTGCTAAACGGTGTGTTATATCGAGAAATACATGTAGAAGTTCGTGACAGGTGATTTCTGATACCTTGAGCTGTGTTTTAGTGATTGTGAATGATCATTGACAGAATGTCGTATATGCAGGCCGTTTTGCATGTGGCTATACGAGTACATATATGCCTGCAACAGTGTGTATAGAAATAATATGCGTTATTACCGTCATTAGAGGTGGATTTTGGTGAGTAACTGTCAACTGTCACCAGGTAGACGGCAGGTTGCTATGGTGTAAATGTCGTTGTTTACTGCTTTATGAAAATAACTGACAACACGGTGTTCTGTGTAGTTTTAGTTATAGCTATGCCATTATATTAATAAATATATACGGTGGTTCCCAAACAACTTTCCAACTACCTTGTTGACACATTGGAGCGTTGAAATCTACAATATTTCACTTTCATGAAGCCGCAGCCACTCTGGATACCACCCTAATGATACTTACTGTGTTGCGAATTGTCAGATTTTGACAAACGTCAGTGCCACTGACATGACATGACATTAAATATCAGTATGACAAATGTCATTATGTCATAGAAACTGACGTTAGGTAGGGTCCACTGAGGCACAGAATTGAATAATTGCAAAAGTGTTTCGACACTTCAGTGTGCAGAAGATATATACGGAAAGTTGGGTGAGGACCACCCCAGATATTTCCTCTAGGATACTAATCGGAAAGTAAAAATGTTTTATTCTGAAAGTGATTTTTAAATTGAAAAGGCTGCGGAAACTGCATTAGTTACGTTATCCCCGAAAAATCTAAAAATATACGAAGAGAAATCTACAGACAATTTGACAGTTGTTGATTTTTAAACACTACTGCTTAAAAGGGCGTTATGTAGCGACTAGAATGATAATCAAAAAGGCACTGTTGTAAAACGCTCTCAGAAAAAGTTTTTTGTAGAGAATAAATTTCATTTTATTATTGTTGCAGATGGACAACGACAATGTTTTCTACTGAAGTGTAACTGATGTGTAGTGAAATGGCTCGTAAGTAACTTTTAGTAGTTCGTGCTTAAACTTTGCGAGTGTAGTGGTGAATGATAGACGTAGATGTGCGAGGACGGACGACAACTGATGTGGAGAATCCTGAAGGAATGGCAGCTTGTACGGATGAAGACATCGAGTGCAAGGTAGGTCCCATATATGTATATTGTTATCGGACTTTTTGGCGATTCTCAAAACAAAATTTTGTATAGAGACGCGATTTTTAGATGTGTTTTTTTGCATAAGACTAACCAAGTGATATAAAAATCATTAATTTTGGAATTTCTCTGCAACACAATATGATACATTACATGCATTTTTTTGGTTACTGACAAATATGTGCCCCTTTAGCCATAGATCTGGGATTTGAAACCGACCGAAGGCAAATATTGATATCTCGACCAACTGATAAGGCCGAAAATAGAATCGTTTTTTTTTTGACGTGACTGTTAGCGATAAAGCCTCAGATAACACCACAACATCGCCCAGGAGAGTTCTGTTTTCGACCGAGCTGCAATCTCATTGAAAAATAATTACTTAATCATTGCGTAAATTACGAAATATTAACACAGTAATTGCAATTGTTTACAACGCACAATTTTTTAAAAATTAAACCCTTATCTTGGGCCATCTTGTACGGTTTCGTAACAAGTTGTTTTGACTTGCCTGACCGAATATTGTTTGTCTATATCCAATTGTCATTCCGGTATTTTGTTTACGTTTGTACTGGTTTCGGTGTCGCAATTCCAAAAATAGACATTTGTGGGAGTTTTATCAGCGTAACTAATTCACTATTGTAAAGATAATTTCGTGTTGTTTGTCGTAATACAAATCTTTACCATTACGGTGTATGGACTTTCATAATATTTGGTGTAATCATGGAAATTTACTGGTAATAATTAGCTATGTTATGACTTCATTCCAAATATCGTAGAATTATTAGAAGGATTTGTCTTTCCTACAGATGAAAGTTATTGGATTAGATATGTCTTAAACTAGTTATATTTGAACACAGACCGTTAAAATCTCCAAATTAAGCACACGACCTCCACGAGGAATAAAAAACTCTCAACTCTTCTTCCTGATGTGGACTCTAGACACATCTGGAGTGACAAAAAACTAGAAATAAAAGGACAATACTCAACGGCTACTACACGTGTGACCAAGAATCACAGACGTTACCATAAATTCTCTCCGTAATAACAGAATATCGTTGACGTCAACATTGGCATTTTCCTCTCGTCTTCACTGGTCATGATTTTTCGAGCTAGAGTTCCGGGTCCAATTGGAAATTCAACCTTGCCGTGTCTCAAGTGGTTTAAATTGCTTCCTATTGAAACAGTTGAACGCGCAGTATTGACCTTGCGCCAGACAACAGTTGACTATTGAGGATAGTTTTTTTCGTTTGGTTGGTTGATAGGCAAAAGTGCAAATTTAATGACGAGTTGACGTGATATGCTTACAATAAAAATGTTAAGAATACACCGTCACTTTCCTTACATGTACATAGTTTTCCTGTTAGGCTGTCCCTAAGTACCCCAATTACAACAATGTTTTTCTATTCTCGTAAAAACAGAACAGAAGAACACAAATAGAAACAGAAATAACAACACAAGTACTTAAATAATGCTTTCATTCTATTTTCTATGACGCATAACGCGTAGTTGAAATAACAAGCATTATTGGTAATAATACAAATCAATAACAATGATACAATCTTCCTTTAAACATAGCGTGTAGACGCTACAACGGATTGGGCTGAAATTTGGTATACTAATTTCGAATTACCAGAGGACGAACTGGATTATTTTTAGGGACAAACCGACCACCGGAAGTGGCAAATGTTATATGTATTGTAACATGTCATCCATCTATAGAAGGAAGAAATATTCATCTAAAAAATATGAAATATTCTTTTGAATGCATGAGTCGTACATGCAGTACAACAATACTAATTTCCATAATATTTACATGGGCCTGACATATCGCAAAACATAATTAACACAAAGAACACGTTTTGATAGATAAATGTTAACAACGTAGGTCTGTAATTGTGTATTGCTCTGTCTGACTATGTAAATTTCAGACATTTCAGTACCAATGCTTATTAGCAATCAATTGAAAATGCCTATCTGTTATTACAATATGCTTGTGGCGGAACTGAACGTCGAAAACTTTGAGAATTCCTAGCAATTTGTTGAAAACGGACAAGAAAACAATAGCGCGGGCGAATTTCATAGCCTACTTGGAAACTAGACGTAATTGGGCGAGCGGCAATTGTTTATTTTTAGTTGTGGAAAATGTCACGAACACCAGCGCCGCGCTTGCTTGCCATTACGGTTTTGTGGTCGCTGCCTATACACAATCGACAATTTCATGAATGAATGCATTAATTGGCGCTGCTGGAAAATGCAAAAAAAAAGTTTTCAGTTCAGGGAAACGCGCAAAATGTCACAACATACTTGGAAAATTCATTCTATTAGACAATTAGTTTAATATAGATAGTTGAAAGTTCTCTTTTTTTAATATTAGTTATGGAGAAATGGTTTATCAGTGTACAGAAATAGATAAAGGTTATATATTTTTTGTGAGATTTTTGTAAAATTGATTTAGTTACCAGAAAGTTGACGACTTCTTAAGGATAATGAAAAGTAATGCGATAAACGATTGCATAAACAAACTAATCACTGGATTTCAGTTATTTGTCACTCTTTATCTGTCAAGACACCACTTTGAATCATGTTATTTTGTTCGTGTATTTTAAGTATACCCTCTTATCTATAAAGCTTTATAAAGCCATAATCGCGACATATCCAGACTGTTATCTATGGAAACTTATCTATGGAAAAACGAAGAGAAATCGCGAATATTTCACATCAAATTTCAGCAAAGGCGGAATAAACTACAGAACTTATACGAACATCTATAAACCACCACTTTGTAATCTAATCGTTTCTGTATGTATAAGTGTATAAACATCAACCGGTACGTGAAAAATTATCAAATTCTCTCACGGACGAAAACCCTAGGGACGATGGAAAGCAAACAGATAAACACGTTGCTTGTGGATTGCGGATTTACAGTCCCATCGAAAAAAGATAGGTAACATTTCAACATCTACGCCTAAATAAACTAAAATATATCTAAAATCGTTGAGTACACACTAGAATGAAATCTATATATGGTGTGTAGAGGTAATAATAGTAATAATAAGTCGAAAAACGAACGGGTCAACGAACCTGTCATCGTGTTAGCGCCGTTGGCATTTTTGTACCTAAACAGTTTGTTTATTTAACAGGTTTGTTGTAACTAGAGCAGCTGATGTACCGTTTGTCGTTATGTATGTATATTGTTCAAATTTCTGATTTATAAAAAGGTATTTGGTGATATAGCCTGAAAAATGGGTTCTAAACGTAAAATATTGTATACATTGAGTCTGCATATAATTACTTGACAATATACTGCAATATTCTTTTCGTTTGCTAGTCTGATTTCGGTAGATGTTAGAAAAAATATTTTAAAACCATATAAAAAAATTTAAAAAAAAATTAGGTGTGAATAATAGGTTATGCACAAAAGACAATCTGTCAGCAAAAAAGTTGAGGTTAAAGAAAAGACAGAAGTAACTCCTTTTGGAGATATTTTAGTCATTCCAGTTCCAGGCTTTTTCCATACTCTTTACATCTTACATACATAAGTACCTACACTTTAATCTAACATAAAAAATGCGCTAATTTATGTCTTCATGGTTACGATAAATTCATTCAAAATATATGATTGTTATGTCTCAGATAAAAAAACCTCGAAGCACGTGTTTATCTCTTTTATTATGTTTTATTTAAAAAATATATTATGAAGTATATTTTGACATGATATATTTGGCATAACGTTGATTTCAGTGTTCGTATCACGAAAAAACAAAACAAACCACAATAAACATACAAAAAACGTCATATACTAAAACATACGGTTATTAAATATGGACGAAAATATTTAGACAAAAAACTATGACGCTACTATAATATAGACTACAGAGTAGAATACGCTTCATTCATTTTCGCACTAAGTGACGTAATGACAGGAAGTGAGTACAGTATAGTGTAAGTACATAGATTACGCAGAAGAAAATTTTAAACAATATTATCGTATATTTATAGATCAATTTTGCTTACAGTGCTAACAATTTGTTAAGGTTTCACATATGTAGCAAAAAACGCATAATCAGTGTGTTTATTTTGTTTACATGCGAAATGAACGAACGCACAAAGCAGGTTTTTTTTTTGATTCCATGATATAAAAAAAATCTATAAATATATAATTTGTTAAGACCGATACGAGGTCAATTATATAAAGTGTTAATAGAAAACACAAACAACGAATATACATATTTTTTTCGAATTGATCCTTGATATTAAACCCGATCAATCCTGGATAATAAATCCGATCGAAAAAAAAAGTGATTTAGGTATGCCAGAGGAGGCTAATGAAATTTCTGGGCCGTTTGTGGGGTTATAAATCGAAAACAAAAAAAGTCAAGCCGCCTATTTGGTAGTATGTATTTCCTGGATCATTAGAATTATTTAAAATTCAGAGATCTCATGTCAGATTTCTCGGGTCTTTTACGGCGAGTCGATTTTGTTTCCTATATGTGGAGGAATCCTTTTCCAAGGTGAATAAAATATGCAAAACGCCGAAGGACGTTGTTCGTCTCTTATACCGGATCTTCTTTCTATTTTGTATAAATAATATTTACAAAAAAATTAAAACCTATTTACACATTTATCATTCAATAGGATGTAGTTGACTCGTAGTTGTATGTGTGGGATTTTACCTCGTGCGCCTAAGTTTCATTAAACAAAAGACACAGATAATATGTTTGCATAAATTCTCATTAATTTGTTGATATTGATCTTTTCCGTAAATGTTAATCGGTACTCACCTTTTCCTTGTTTGTTATTGTATGTCTGTTTTAATTAGTAGAATTAGTATTCTTTAGATGGAAAAACCTTTAATCTGTTACGGAGTTTTAAGTGATTTATATTATTTTTAAATAGTAGACGATGGTCTGAAATAGCTGTAATAATGTTAATTTAGTGCAAATCTATGACGTTTTTTAAAGTTCATGGTTAAGTCAACAAAAGCGGTGACTGTTCATTAAGTTCCGCGGTTTCCAAACTTATTTGGTCCTCTGTCCCCTTTTACAAAATATATTGTGTCTCATAGCTTTTTTTATTAAACAAACACATTTTTTGATGACACAATAACTTTGTAACAATGTATTTAGAACATTTCGAGCAAAAGAATTAAAAATCTATTAAAAGCCCTGTCGTTGATATAAAACACACAAGATAGATTCTATAATCTGGCCTTTCGTGTGGTATTTTATGGTAAACTTTGCGTTGAGACTATAGTCAAGGAACACCATCAAAATAATCTTGAGAACTCCATCGAAACAAACAACGATTTCCGGTTTGCTGCACTTTCCAATCCCGCGGAAAATAACAAGATAGCTGCGTTGTGTTCACTTCCTACATCTCAGCGTTGAGATATATGTCTATGCTTGGAGCATATGTCGTGAAATTTGGCGGTTTATTTCCTTTAACTGCTTGCCTGAAAGTGATATAGTCGAATGAAGGAAGTAGAGAATTACAAGGTTTCAGCAAACAGCGCTAAAATTTTATTATAGAAATTAATTTAATTCTTGCCAAGGTGAGAAAGTTGCCAGCAATTCAGATTCTGGTCGAGGAGCAACTTATTGTCGTTATTTTATCATGAAAACGTGAAAGGAATGATAAGGGGACGAACTGGATTAGTTTTTGTGACAATCTGACAACAGGACAACCAATTTTGCCCAAACTGATACCAACTTAACGTCCAGAGATTCTAAACATGTATAGTATGTATACCATTTCAAAAATCATGAACGGTTTAGGCGCTATAAGCGTTCATAGAAGCAGTTTGATGGTAGTAGCGGCCTTGCTCGGTCTTGTTGCTAATTGACAAATTTTAATCACCGATATTAGGTACTTAATATTTCTTTCAATCCAAGTGCTTGCGTACTTGAATGGAACGAAATGACAATTAGTTATATTCTTTATCTGTTTTGGTATTCTTTCTAATTCTGAATATCATGAATAAGAACACGAGGAATTTTGAACTAATTGTGGTTCTGTGGTTTTCTGCTGATATTACTCAGAAGAATTGAGGAAGCAAATTCTAAGTAAACTATGTATAACTCGTGTGTTTGTATGCGTGTATTTATCTACTTTTTATTCATTAGTTATCTTTAAATTTCAGATGGAATACCAACCACTGTGAACAATAACATTAGTTGTTACTAGATTGCGGTTTTCTCGTTTGCTCAACAGCATTTTTACAACCAGAAACCGTACGACAAAAATGACTCAAGGAGTAGATTGAAATGCAAATTATCTCTGTCCACTGTTAATATTTTCAACCTTGAATTTTTATTATATATATTTACACTTCTTGGAATTCTAGAAGCAGAGTTTTTCTTGAAAGTTTACACGCATAATTAGTTTTATTTTGGCATTAAATTTGCATTATGTACCAATGTGTCTATAAAAAAAATCACCAAGGCGTAGATATGTGATCTCTGTACTAATCTAATCTAGAAACAAGTATTTGTTTGGATGAAATTCGAGCCAAAAAAAAATCATTTTATCTATGAAATATAAACAAGGCAAATGTGTGTGTATAATGTACTCTGGTATGTATCGTAATGACTGTACCAAACTTCCTTGCTTCGGATCACATTGTACACACAGTTAGTCGCCAGTTAACTTGTCTGCTACGTACCGTAATCTGTCAGTCAATATTTGATCGCAGCTACCAGATAAGAGTTGTTAAAAAAACTCACAAAACATGCGACTTGTTCATTCTAATTACTCCAAATAAATTTTTTACATGTTTTCAGTTGTTGATGGTTGATATAATAAATAATCTTTTCTTTGGTAATAATATTTTTAACAGACAGTATAGTATGATAAATAGTTGCTAAAGCTCTGTTTATTCGTTTAGAAACTCTATACAGGCAAACAGGTGTCTGCCATTCGAGGCAGGCTGTTTTCTCCTTGCTTGCTTGGGGTCCGCTATGTTTTGTTCAAAAAGTGGCGAATGGCGGCCACATGGGCCAGGAAGGACGACTCTTCTATAGTTCGAGAGTTCGGCAAAGGACGTGACACATTTTTCCATGGAAGATTTGCGTCGTTTCAAAAACGGTGTTCATTCTTAATAACGGCGTACACATGTGTCGGCCTAAAATAACACATTTAATTTGTCATCGGACCCCTTCGCATTAAAACGTTTTATGTGCGAACATAAACACCCACAGTAAAAATCCTTAATGAGAATTTTTGGAAGACTATATTTGGAGTTATCGATGTGTATGTTACAATACATATATTTGGATCAATTGCAGAACAGATTGTTACAAATGAGTACTGTTTTACAACTAATAAGTTGTAACCTTTACCTTTGCTGCTTCATAAATAAGGGTTTTGGTCGGGATTTATTATTGTTGAGTTAGGTTTTAGTATCTATCCTACCTTCCCATGTCTCATCTGAACTGAGGGTTATATGGAAGGTCATTTTCTATGACGCAGGTGTTCAGGGGGGTGTAATTTTAAATGCGAGGTGCTTGCCTGCCCTTTCCAGGTTGAAAGGAGATTTTAAGGTGCTTTGAAATAGGTAATCGTTGGGATCTATAGTAAGGGTATGTAACACCGGTTGCACACATACAAATACATTGTTAGTGTGTTATATATGGGGATGATCTATGTATGTGCGAAAATGGTGATTCACATGTAGAATACACTCCTTTCAATTTACTTTAGTGTTCAATTCATTACTGTTGAAGTTGTGATTTTTATTGTCATTTTCATTGTGATTCATCCATTAGTTTTCAAGTTTTGATTTTTTCTAACTGTGCTTAATTTTTAATTAACATTTGTTCTGTCTTTTCTACTTAATAAATCCTTAAATGGTTTATTGATACCTACATCTTGATTAATTATTTTCTGTTTTATTAAGATTCCCACATTACTTATCAAGTTGTGATTCTTTCAAATTGTCTTTAGACTAGAAAGAAAGGAATCGTAGTGCGACAATGTTGTTGTTTAGTGAAGAATGGGCATTTATTTCGCGGATCATTACCACTGGTGCAGTGATATGCAACAGAGTCATTCGGCACAACACAACAAATCACAATATACCGATTTTGCACGAGCATAAAACTCATAAAGGTGTTGGATGTCGACATCGGTGACTCTCGATCATATTTTTCACGCTTTCCTTGTCCATTTAATTCGATCTACGTTTTGCTCGCGAGTGGGTTTGGAACTCTTACAACTCTTGTCACACTTCATTTACCACTTTGAATACAACCACCATCCGCTATACGCTCACTCGGTATCATATTTCCACTCATTCTGCATCTATAATCAATTCACAAGAAAGAGAAATACTTAACTTATATTCGTTTTATTTTATTTTCTTTCGTTCATAAGACTTGGACGTTTGTGGAGAATCACTAAATTAATTACCAAAATTTGGCCGTAGATAAAACGTGGTATGTGACTAGCACATAATGGATATAAATCGTTGTCACATTTATAGCATAGTTTGGAGTGATAAACACCACAAAAAATGTTTACAATGCGGATGTCTTTTTTTCTAGAGGATTGTGTTCTTCGCTGAGCACAATAATGGGATAGGTGGAAGAGTACAGGCGCCAATTAGGCGTCCGTTATTGAAAATTATGTTATTACATCAAGCGACCTTGAAGTAATTACACGTTTAACTCTCGCATCCAACTGACTGACCAACTTTTAGCATAATCTGTATATTGTTATTAAGTCAGTGATGTCGACTCGAAAGATCGCGATTTAAGGTTAATTTAATTTTGATTAATTAATAAATAAATACTGTTTTCGATGTTCATGTATCTCTCAATTAGACCCTCCTAAAAAATCACTTGTATTTAACGTAAATTAATAAGATTCCTTCTGATTGTTTATTAATGCCTCTTAATTAATTATTATCAATTTCATTATGATTCCTCCATTAGTTTCCAAGTTATGATTTTCTTTAACTAACTTTCGTGTGTTTTAACACTCTGGCTTATTTCTAGATTTCTTTCTTGCCTTATGGGTGGTCCTCGTGAACTTCGATGGCTTTTGTATTGTTTATTGATGCATCTTCACTCATTATTGTCAATTTCATTATGATTCCTTCATTAGTTTTTAAGTAGTGATATTTTCAATCTATCCTTAGTGTGACTTTTAACATTTGGCTTGCTTCCAGAATCTTTTCCTGTATTATAGGTGGTTCTTGTGAACCTTAATGACAATGTTAATTGATATCTTTTGATTAATTATTGTCCAAACTGAACATTTAGGCTGATTTAGGATCAAAGAGGTTTATGATTTTCATTCACTTAATTCAAAACCTTTAAAAACCAGGGACTGACTGAATATTTTCTAATTTTCCTTAGTGCTATTTTTAACATTTTGGCCTGCTTTTAGGTTTCTGTAAACTTTAGTGGTCTTTATATTGTTTAACGCCCTTTGCCTCTTGATGTTTCTTGGATAATTATTGTTAATTGATTAATTATTGTCAATTTCATTATGACTCCATAAAATCTGTCAGTGTGATTTTTAACCACTTGGCTTGCTTCTATTGTTTTGCCTATGGCTGGTTCTTGCAAACATCAAAGACCTTTATACTGTTTACTGATGCCTCTTAATTAATGATTGTCAATTTTATTATGTGTCCTCCATTGGTTTTCAAGTTGTGATTTTTTCTATCCCTTAACTATCCTTTGTGTGATTTTTAAGGGGTTCTTGTTACCCCCCAATGAAATTTAAATTATTTATTGATACCTCTTGAATAAGAATTTCATTATTCCTTATTCCTCCATTGCCTTTCAAGTTGTGAAATTTTCTAACTATCCTGTATCTTATTTTTAACATTTAGACGTGCTTCTAGATCTATTCTTTCCTTATGGGTGGTTCTTGTAAACTGCAATGGTTTTTATATTGTTTATTGATGCCTCCACATTAATTATTGCCAATTTTATCAAGATTCCTCCACTGGTTTCCAGGTAGTGATTTTTGTAGCTGTCCTTAATTTTTGACACTTTGGGTTGTTTCTAGATTTTTTCCTTGCCTTATGGGCGGTTCTTGTGATCTTTTATAGCTTTTATACTGAATCTTGATGCCCCTGGATTAATTATCCTCAAATTACTTATGATTATTCCATTAGTTTTGAAGTTACGTTTTTCTAAATGTCGTTAGCGTAAAAAAGATTTTTTTCAGCCTTATGGGTGGTTCCTCTAAATTTCTACAGCTTTTATATTGTTTATTGATGACTCCTGATTAATTATTGTCAATGATATTATGATTCCTCTACTAGTTTTCAAATTATGATGATTTTTTCTAACTGTCCTTTGTGTTATTTTTAACATTGAGACTTGTTTCTAGAACTTTTCTTTCCTTATGGGTGGTTGTACAAACTACAGTGGTTTTTATATTGTTTATTATTGCCTCTTCATTAATTATTGGCGATTTTATTATGATTTGTCCATTGGTTTCCAAACTGTGATTTTGTCTAGCTGCCGTTAGTGTGATTTTTAACACTTTGATTTGCTTCTAGTTTTTTTTTCTGCCTTATGGGCGGTTGTTGTGATCTTTCATAACTTTTACACTGATTACTGATGCTTCTGGAATAATTATTGTCAATTTAATTGCAATTATTCCATTAGTTTTTAAGTTGTGCTTTTTTCTAAATGCCCTAAGCGCAATTTGTATCACTTTGGCTTGCTTCTGGATGTTTTTAGCCTTCTGGGTGGTTCTTGTAAACTTCTACAGCTTTTATATTGTTTATGATGCCTCTTGATTAATTATTGTAAATGCGCCATTATGATTCCTCCACTAGTTTTCAAGTTTAGTTTTTTGCTAACTATTCGTAATATAATTTAATAACACGTTGGGTTGCTTCTAGATTTTTTCTGCCTTATGGGCAATTATTAGGGTTAAGTTAAAATAGCTCCATCCAACGTGTTTTCATAATATTTGATATTTGAAGAAATTGAATATCTAGCCCAACCCATAATAGATTCCACTGATCATAAAAACCAACCCTTTAATGTTTTATCATAAAAAATACATAAAAAAACTATTCCTTCAACACTTCTCATTAACCACCACAAAAAAGGCCAACACGCATACACACAAATTCGTTAATTGCTACCAAACAGTCCTGACATATCCACCTGACTAGGACGTGTTGTCCCCCAACCGAGCGCAGTAAGCTGATCTCTTTGCCCTTTGAAAAACGCTTAAATAAGTCGGAGGGGTGTACTAATTCCTTACAATCCGAAGACGAATATCTTGGGGTGCCTCAAGAACCCCTCCATACCACAATACGAATTCAACGATACACAGATGTTTGCCATCTCTTTGTCAGCCCTGTCCTCCGCTGCGTTTATTTTCTGGTACGGAGCGATGCACATGTCGTTTTTCCCACGATCCCACACATACACATGTGTGCGTTAGGTTGCCCTAGGTTAGGTTAGGTTACATTGGGGTTGCATCTCTCCCCCTTCTCCCAGAAGACACTTGTGCGAGTCCGAGGGTGGTTTCTCCTTGGTTGGATATTTTTTGCGGGTGTGTTGGGGTTCCCTTATTAATTTCGTCCTCGCTTCTTGTCTTTTGGTTGCTCGAGATGGAGCGCTAACGATGCAAACTAAACTTTGCTCTGGTTCCCAACGGGCTAAAAATATATTTAACGCCTCGTGTGTTGTTTTGCAAGAGGAGGAGACAGGGGAGAATGATTTATGCTTAATGTTAACTCTTTTTTTGTGTCTAAAATGTCTTAAAACGTGGCTATATAAGAATACATAATTTTAGGTTAAGGTGCGTTCACAATGCGGTCGTGTGTATTAGAGTTGCACAAAATCAATAAATACTATGATTTTTTTGATCATCAAGTTTCAAACTGTTATTAACGTCCCAAAATTTCATGCTCTTTCTAGTTTTGGTATACATGTTTTGTATTATTCTATAAAAAAAGTAGACGTTCGTCTTACAACAAAAATATTTCGTTGGACGACAAATATTTATGCTTCAACGAAAAAACAGTTCTTTGATCCAAGATTCTTACTCTGAGAGATACATAGAAAGTTGTGCAATTACTTTACAGATGGCACTAACAGTTTCTCGCGTCTTTTCCCATATATTACCGCTATATAAGTTTGGCGATATTAAGCGTTCGTATATTGTTCGTTTACATCTATGCATAAGTGTTTAGTTCATGGGTGACTTATAAGGATTATGAGGAAAACCAGGATTGTAGTGGAATAACCTACACAGACAGAACTTTATTCATGGATATCAAGAAACATTGTTCTTGCGTATATAGTGTAGCATGAAGGGAATATTTTTGCTGTCCAAATAATACTTTATTGTAATAAGAATTTCAATATATCTAGTTATTTCAACGACTAGTTCTTCTTCAGGTTTAAGAATTTAATATGTTTATGTTGGGTATATTTTGCTCTGACGAAGAAAATGTTGTTCTACATATAAAGAGAGTAGGACGTTCGTTTTACAATAACAACAATATTTTGTTGGGTAAAAAATATACATTCTTCAACGAACAAACAGTTTCTTGACCCAAATCTGAGAATTTTGTATTTTACTTGAACCAACCAAATGATCTTTCTGCGGAAATAGAAACAAGTGATATTCTTTACTCAACGGTATTCGTGTTGTATCGAATAAATTTTTTCCTGTGGGTATGAGCTTAAACCAAACGTGTTTTATTCAACACAAAAAGGAAACATCTTTAGATAATGCATATGGCGAAAAACAATTTGTATGCAAACTATTCAGAAGCGCAGCCTTCAGCCTTCTGGAGAGGTTACCAACACCGCAAACCGGATGTCGACTTGGTTATCCTTTCTTGGCCAGTAGATAGATCACAATTTTCGTGAGCAGACGTCATGTAGTCGAAGGTAGTAGTAGTCAGTACACAAGTACATATTCGCAATGACGTTGGCGCTGTTGCATATGTGACTGATATTTCCCATATTGTTTTGTCTGCCGCAACATTGACATGGTCGTTGGCCTGTGCTGGCTCTGCTGGCTGTATTATCGAGGTCGCACGCATGTCCATTCCATAACCACTGTGTTGTGGTGGACCACGCACTCACACAAACGCATACCAGAATACGTATATGTGTATTGTACACTTATCCTTGCACACTCGACGACAAACTCTTCTCTGCCCGCTCTGCCGATAAATATTCAGAGGAGTGGACGAAGCAACGCGACGTTCGTGTCTCTCCTTGGACATTCTGATGAGCCCAAAGAAATATTTTGAAATCTCTTGTTTATTAATGCTTGTTACGTGTAGAATGTACACCGGTACTGATTTTATTGACCGTTGAGCCAATTTGTTATTCGACTTGACTGAAGACAGGTAAAACCTTAAGGAATTGTTGTAGTTTTGCAAGTAAACTATTGGCAAAATAACCTGCTTGGTTTCAACCAATGACCATTCATGTTTGTTTACATTATTGTGTCTGTTGCAGACTCAAGACACGACGCAGAGGTTTCTTACAATGCACGATAGATGAGGGTGTTGTAACATGTTCAAGTCTTCAGTTACATCTCTGTTTATCGTTAAACTTTGACCTGGACAGATGCGCAACGTCATCCCAAGAAGAATAAGGTATCATATTTTACTTGGACGAACAACAGAAGCGTTTCACACTGTAGCCGACTTATCTCGGCTAATGGGCCGGCGAATGCATAATAAGTCATACGCGCGGTTGGCAACAGTGATGCGTTTTGCCGCCTCTCGTTTTTCTTTTCTTCACAGCGGGAGGCTTATTATACTAGCAGTCATTAGAATGTCTTTTTTTGTTGCCTTTAAGCAACCACCAGTGCTAGGTTTAATGTTACAGTTGAGTATTTATAGTTGTTGGCTAGTGCAGTACCACAAGTGCATAGTAATGTAAAACGCTCGGTTCTAGAGAAGGAGGAGATAAAAAAGGGTTGAAGTGTGGAGAAGATTGTAATATATAAGTGCGACGTATAAAAACTGCGGTTAATTTCTTGCTGATGACTTGGCAGGGGACACTGTCAACTCCGCAGATGTTTAATTACGTTTCATAGAACTAAAAAAAATGTAGAACGGTTTGAATTGCTCCAGGAATAGTATCAAACCACGTTCTTATAGAGTCTATAAGATAGATAGTGATCATTTAACATATTTTTTCGCTATTAATAACTATTTATGACACTAGTGTAAAAATATTTTTTTTAAACATGAATTAAAATATATTTACAGAGCTGGAAAGACTCAAAATTAAGCATGAAACGGTCTTACAGGGTATTTAGATTGGAGACTTTCGCGGTCGGAACCACTAAGTTCTAGATTTCCGGGAGAAAACCGCGTCAACGACGAGAAAGTAGTCAGCGGTTCACACTCTGTTGCAAGAGGCATCTTCAGGACGTAACAGTAAAACAGCTACGAAGAGAAGAGAGCTGTGTTACTGTCACGTCCTGAAGATGCCTCTTGCAACAGAGCGCGAAACGTTAACTATTTTATCGTCGTTGATGCCGTTTTCTACCGGAAATCTAGAACTTAGATCTTACAGGGTGTTTCATACTTTGAATACAACAACATCATGTCTACAAAACTAAAATCACTAGGAATCAACTATCCTGATCGAAGTCAACATATTTGCGATAGTGTGGAAAATATTTTAGATAAAAAGGTCGGTATGAATAACCTGTACAGTTCGAATTTCAAAAAAGTACCAGAAGTCAAAAATGTTTTAACGAACCAGTTGTGTGTAATACCCTGTATATTATGGGGTGATTAGCATTAAAGAATGAAATCGTAATAAAAAAATCGATGTTTCAATCCATTGTTCAACAATTCGTTCATACAGCTGAACCATCCACGTATCACATAAAAAATTACTGACCGATTAACAATATCGTAGAAACTGTACGTTTTTATGAAGATGTGAGTCAGTTTTTTTTGTCATAGATAACAGTGCTTCTGTAGGCTGAATCACATTGAGTGTGACAAGCGCTCAAATCATTCGTCACAATTCATAATAACACCGATTTTTTATATTATATAGAATTTATTTTGACATTGTGTTTAAATTCTCCTGAAATTTCCTGAAAAACTACGTTAACACTCTGTATAGCAACCTACTACCTACAATATCTACTACTAGGAAGTGAAGTATCAATGAAATCACAACCATTGTTTGCCGGCTATTTATCAGAGAACTTAGTAAGCATATTTCTTATGCTGTTTTTTGTTTGTTTGTTTCTTGCATTTCACTAGCACGGTATAATCTGAGACTTAAAAGGATATCGTACATATAGTAAGCGAGAACCATACCTACACTCTCATAACTCGTCCAAGTTTATGTTGTGTAATCAAAAGTGTGTATATAATAACTGTTTTGCTTTCGTATACGTTGATAACAGGCGGAAATGCATACTGAATTTTTATTAGAACGTAATAATAATGTTAACTGGATAAAGAAAGCGAATTATGTAACCTTATAAACAAGGAGATATTTTAAATGCTTACTTTAAATATGTCAGGTGTTCTGAGGACCCCTGAATCCGTTGCATTGATTTTGTATACTTTATATACAAAATATATACTATTCGGTAATTCTGTAAATTCGGTCCAGGGTATGATGTGTGGATGATCACGTAAGCCAGTCTGATATTATTCCGAATTGAACTTTAATGTATTGTAATCCAAACAAGTCGAAAACATATCTAATAGATGTAGAGCACGCCGATCTTTGTTTATTCAGTTTATTCAGTACAGCGGAGACGTTCAGTTTTCATGAACGATATTGGCCAATGCGGCTAGAATTTCTATGGATTCATGACTATGGTGATTCTATTTTAGACGTACGTAGTCGTCGGCATCTCACACCATAGATACATATGTATAGAGTGGACGATGTCGTGAATTCTGAAAAGAAATCGTCGTTCATGAAACGACGTTGTCGAATACATAAATATTTGTCACATGATCATTTTTCTGAGATATATCTGTTAAAAATATAACACAAAACGTGGTTTATGCGTTTGGATGTAAGTATCTCACAAACTGATCTATAAGATATTACCTAAAACTGGTAATAAATAAGTATTATGGACTATCTTGTGATGAAATATGGGTACCATACTTTTGCTGAGTATTGTATCTAGTATCCATACTCTCCTTTTGCAAACTTTTTCTCCGTCGATGGCATTGATATATCGCTGGTGGTTTAATGATAATCCAAGAAGGCGTTCAGAGGAGCAGTAGTTGTTGGTTACTCGAGTATTACTGCGTTTATACCAAAAGCAACAGGCGATAACTCAGAGGCAGACTAAAGGCAAGATAACTTCAAGACAAATTGTACGAGTACCAGAAGCATTCGCTTTCTCGGTTTGCGATAAGTCCAGGAAATTGGTATAGATATTTAATTTAAAACGATTTTATTATGTGTACCAAAGTCACGTTTTCGAAGTATATTCTACGATAGCATTATATAAATATGAGATCTAAATAAAATAAACAGTTGGATTTGTGTTAAATACGTGTCTGCATAATACCATATTTTATCTATATGTTTGAACATGCAGTATATAAATGTTTGTATAAGAAACTAAATTACGTTATGTATTTTAGAGAAATTTTCAACATAATCATAATCCTTTTTGAAAATTTCTCTTTTCACTCTTCCTTTTAAATATAACTGTACTTCGTTTCGTTAAATTCGAAATTGGTATTAATCTTTTATTTTGGTCTATCTCAAAAACGTATCCTCAATGAATTAATAAAAAGCTAATTGATCAAATTATTTATTTAAGGAAAATATAATTTCAAAATTGCAATATCCAGAAAAAAGAAATACATATTTATATAAATACGATGGTAAACATTGGGTTTCGTCACATTTTCAAACTAAGCAATATACGATTTTTTTGTATAAGGAACATAGTTCCAATTATCACTTGTTATTATACATAGGTACTTGTTTTCTAAAGTAAGGTCAATGCTATACTTACGACAAAAGTTTTCTATTAAATTTATTAAGTAACAATTAATATTAATTATATTTTAGTTCTTAACACTTTGCTCTAGAAATCAGAAGGGTCAGAACAAAATAACATTTTCTCATTTCAACTTTGACAATGAGCAATTATTATTACCTTTGTGTGTGTTGCTACAAGGTCCTATGCATCAACTGGTAGTTGAGATAACACGCCTTGTATGTTTTCTATATGCACAAAACAAATATGTTACGAAAGTATAGCTGTGGTTCGTTGACCTGCCGTGGACAGTAGTAGGACATGTAAAACACAATTTTTACAGTGGGCGAACTTGACAAGACCTTGGCCATTCACACTCTATCCAATTAATTGTTGCATACAATTACGCCCTTATATTTTATATTATGAGCAGAAAAACTTGAAAAAGAAAACCGACGGTAGCCCCCATCCAAGTTTCTGATGACCACTGACGAAAATACATATGACATTTGCCACTTTCGGTTGTTAGATTGTCATCAAAAACTCTCATCAAACAAATATTTCAGCCTGATTCGTTCTTCTATTTGGGCGCTATCGTGTTCATAGACATAGAATACATGACATTTTCCAAAATCATGAATTTTATGAATACAGGCTTTTACAGTTACCAAAATTCAGTTAATTACAGTTTACATCGCTGACATACATAAATAAAACACTGTTAAGTAATTAAGATCATTCTAAATTATCTCTTGCGAAAAAATCTCCATACATAATAAACGTTGTGTTATCATATCAATGTTATTCGGGCTGGGAGGGACAAGGAGGGGACACGTCCATAAGCACTCTGATAACAGGACTGAATATAGATCGGTCTCTAGTGGCGTGACAGTGTTTTGAACGGAGGATTTTTTTAAATAATTTATTGATAAGCATCGCCACAAACACTGTTCTATGTGTCTATATCCACTCAAAGATTTGCTTTAGTATTTATTATTGGACGTATGAGGCGAGGGAGCCGCTGACCAATAAGAACAAGCGCCAGGCGTCGTCCAATAGCCTAAGCGTCGCGACGCAGACTCTTAACACGACGCCCTACAGAGCAATGGAGGAATAGCATGTAAATGCAACAGCAAATATATTAGTAATTTTCTGATTACTGATTTTTCGAGCAGCTTGTATTCACTGTATCTTATATTCCAAGCAGCAAACATCCTGTCAATGGCTAAGAATAATTATCCCCTTGCACATAATTAGTTACTAATGATGATGCCTCTCGCTTTTTATCCAGAGAAAAAGTCACGTAGTTCCACAAGCAAAGTACCATCGTTAAGGCTTATTGTGTTTGCTTGTCTCTAGTAATTAACCAGTGATTTTCCATCAATACCAAACTTCTGGTTCTTAAGAAAATCTTACGGAAAATTACGCAATGTGATAAAATATTCGTGCCTTTCGAATCTAATCTCCAAAATTACACGATGTTTCATGATACTTATTCAAAAAGATTTTTTTTTTTACTAAACGTGACTCTCGATTTTAATTTTCTTGACTATTAGACAGTGTCTGAGGTCATAGCCTATCGGTGAGAACATTAAAAACGAATCAACGATTTAGTTTAGCTTTCGGTTTTGGTAATCGGATGTTAGTAAACGGTTATTTCTTCCACTGCTAAAGGTCAGACTGTTTCTCTGATATTTTTTTCTCTGGTATGCCACAAACAGACAACAAGGCTCAGTTGATCTTTCGACTTTATAAGGAACATCTGCAGTCATCGAGCTGCGCGCTATGAATAACTCTTTTCATTCTTGAGATTTCAACATGTTACCGTATACTATATAGGTTTTTTTGTTGGTTTTTGTGTGGTTATGTAACGAACTAGATAGATCAGGTATAGGTTTAGGTCCAGCGAAAAGAAAGTTAGAATTCGTTTGATATGATAATCTGTATATTTAAATTCATACCGGGCTATTATTTTTAGGTCAAGCAGTATTCAGTTTCTCTCAGAGCACGATAACGATAACGTGTAGGTGACCTTATCACAAAGTATCTCACACGGGAAGTGTTTAAACTAAAATTAGGTGTAGGTAGAAAGTATGAAAAATTATAAAAGTTACACATACAAAAAAATCACATTTTTATTTGGATAAATTTCTGTATATCGATCAGCAGTTTTATCTCGAAAGCACATTTAGGCTTTAGCTCGGTTTATCAGTGCGTTTCACGATAAACAACAATAAATCAGATTAATAAAGCATAAACCTCTTACTATTTACGCGCGACGTTTCTGTATGTTCATATCTATCATTTTTTTTAACTCAGAGATAAGGCACCGTATTCATATTTATTTTGAAGATGGGAGCAAATAAATCATGAGACGACGCTGTTAATCGACCTCTTATCTCTTTGAGGAAACAGTGACGATACTGTTATGTATGTCCACAAGGGAATATTCCATCTTAACGAGTTGAAAAATATAGGTGAAAAGAAACAGAAAGACAAGAGTCTAAAATGACATCGTCTGATTCTAACTTCGACACAACAGATCGACGATTTATATTGATGTATTTATCAACTTGTCTAGATGTAATATAAGATCAATTAAAGTTCTAGATAAATCATTATTAAACTGATTCAAGTGCTGGTGTACTCTGAGTATTTGAACAACGCTATTGGGTTTTCTCTATATGAAACGCTTTGGAAGATGTGGAGTTTATTAAAAATAGGATAAAAACAGCCCTTTTGGTACCTATATTATTTCTACTTTCAGACAATTCATTGACCCAAAGGGAAAGAGCAAGTAACGTGGGTAATTTTTGTAACGGATAGCCTTAGAAAGTGTCTCTCGATTATTCTGCTTTGTCAGCCAACTGAAACCTCCAGCATATGAATGGAAAATATCGGGTTACTGTGCTGTACATACATATATTATAGAGTTTACATTTACGCCTTAACTTTGATAAATTTTGCCTGTTGAGCATGTTGTCAGCACAGATACATATGGACAATGTAATTTAATGTACTACATAATTCTAAAATTTTTAGTTTCAACAAACATATCTTTGCAAAGTTTATTTTTTTGGTGACAGATACTTCAAATATCAATCAAACGACTTTATCTGGTATCAGAAAGTTCTGTACTTTCAAGTTTTCGATAGTACGCTATCATTTATTTACAATTAATAACCGAAATGTTTATCAAACCGTAAATTTGATCAAGAACGTAAATATTGTCATTATATGAGAAATGGCGCGCAGTTTTTCCTAACTATTTGACGAGTAAACTCACTTGCCAGCCTATTCAAGATTGTTGACATATCGACCGCAATGTTGCGATGTTATCGTTTTAAAAAGTAATGGCTGTTTGTATAACTGTGCGACAAATATAATTACTACGTTGTCATTATATTATTTGGTCTAGGTCTAGAAAATGAGCTTGTTAAACATGATGTTCTTTTCCACTCATTTTATGCTTCTCATTAACTGACTTGTGAGTCATAGGTTATTGAATAGTCACGTCGTTTCGTGTGACGGGAAGTAGTTTACCCTTTTAAATTTGAATTGAATTGCCCGTTGATGAATAAAAGGTATATTACAAATATATTGATAAATATGCTAACTGAGGTCAGTAATATACATAATTAATACACAATACACATACAAAGAATACTTTTTCGAAAATACTTATCGATTTTGTACCAAAATGACAAACCGTATGTAAACAAAACTATGGACAAAGAGAGAAAAGATATTTCTTTGCATATATTCTTTTCAAGGTAACAATATATGTTTGAAATAATAATTAATTTTAAATATTAAAAAATGAGCTGCTTAGGCTGAAAGAAATATTTTATTTGAAATATTTTTTAAATAAACAGAAATAGTTTCCACTGAAAGTAAAGTGGAAATTGTTTGGGTTTAATTGGAGAAAGATGTTTGAATTAAATAAATCTGGTTTTATTTAAAATAAGGATCAGTTTGAGGGAATTATATCAGCTGAACTATAGAAAGCTTGGTGTAGGTATTCTGGTTTCTCTTCATATGGGAGTAAGTTTGTAGTGTTCAGTAAGTATTTCCGTGGTGAAAAATAACCTAATGAATCCACCAGAATGTTTTATTGTGTTTTTCGACATGGGACCCTGCCTTTAATTTAACAAAAAAATAATTCACGGTCGCAATATTTATCTAATTTGAAAGCACACTTTACTGAAACTAAATTACTATTTGAATACCAAAATTTGTAGTTTTCAAATCAACGTTCGATTTTATTAAGTTAAGTACGAAAGTGTCAAATAGTAACGGAATTTTTTTATTTAAAAGGAATGTTGAAGATATTATGTTATTAAATTTAAATTAATTAACGTACATTCAAATATGATAGGCTTGAATTTGATAAATCTTGAAATAATTTCTTTGCGGCAACCAAAGCTTTGTCTGCCACTATTTAACATCAATCTTTCTTTGACTTGAAGCGAATTCGTTTCGTTTAAATTTCTTTTTCTCTCTGTGTAGATGAAAAGACAATAAATCTTTAACAAACTTTAAAATAATCGCATGTCTGTAAGAATGCAATAGACAGTGAAAGTGAAACAAGTTTGTCACCGAAATAATGTACTTGACAGCACCACAAAAGTGCCATTACGTGTTATTATGTTGTTAATAAGGTAGTATGTACTACTAGCTTGTATTATGCAATACTTATTATTAGGGCAACCAAAAACATGTGCTTTACAATTATTTTTAAGAGCTTAAATCACGCCATATAGAAATGAAAATATGCTCTAAAAACCAAACTTTGATAATATATACGTAAGTTGTATGAGTTTTCATAAAAAATATATGAAAATTACGTACAATAATTTCAAAATCATTATTGAACGTGTTCAATAATCAATACGTGTTCATTTCAGCATAGAAAACTTGTTTGATTTTACACGCAATGTACGTAAGAATGTATATTTCTTTAAATTTACATTTCTTTTTTTTTCTGTGTATTATTAATAAGGAACTGCCTTTGTGAAAACAACAAGTACCGGAAGGCTTGAATCTTTCAATCAACTATCACTAAAAAATAAAATTTTGTGGCCATATGTGTAATTCGCCAGACTACGTATAATGTGATTTAATTATCAACTTCGCTTTCGCGCAAGGAAAATAAACAACACCAAAAAAAATCGTCTACGAAAGGAAAACGCCAGATGTCTTTTACAACATGCATGAACATGCAGGAGGCGTAAAGTTGTCCTTAGCGTACGATGTTAATGAAATTTAAGTGTTACATTTACTTTATGACAAAGCTTGAGACTCATATAAAAATATGGTTGAGTCACTTGTCAGTGTGAACGCGTGATTCACAAGTGTCTTTCTTTGTTTTTCCAAGATTAGTACATCCACCAAAACTGTATCATGCCATCTACATATAAGTGTAGGGTTAAAAACAGACACACATGTTTACTTTCAGACTAAATGATCGACGAAACGAAATGGGCTATAGTACATAATTCTAAAGCTATTTCAGCTGTGTGAAGTTAGTAACAAAAGCCAGCAACAAAATTTTTTTGTTTGCACAAAAGGATTTACATAGCGCTGTTCGCCGTCGACCAATGGAAAAACTGACCGGAATTCATTAATTCATTTCATCCACCAATTGTTAAAAATTTGCGTTGCAATAACTATGGTAGGTAGGTGGAAGTCTCAGCTATCTTTTGATGTATATATAGATAAGATTTGATTTTGCAAAAAGTTTGCACAAAAAGATTTATATAGCACTGTTCGCCGTCGACCAATAGCCGATGGAAAACTGACCGGAATTTATTAATTCATTTCATCCACTAATTGTTAAAAATTTGCGTTGCAATAACTATGGTAGGTAGGTGGAAGTCTCAGCTATATTTTGATGTATATATCGATAAGATTTAATCTTGCAAAAAGTTTGCACAAAAGGATTTACATAGCGTTGTTCGCCGCCGACCAATAGCCGATGGAAAAAGTGTCTGGAATTCACTAATTTATTTCACCCGCTAATTGTTATAATTTTGTTCTGCACTAACTATGATGGGTAGAGGCAGGTCTCAGCTATCTTTTGATGTATTTATCGATATGATCACCAAAGCGAATACGTTTGTTTAACTTAATTTAGGTGGGACTACATACGGTACCCGGATGTTAAAAATACTCATATTTGATTAATTTATTTGAGGCACTCATTAGCAAAATTTTGGGTTGCAATAACTATGGTAGTATAACCGAAGCTTCCGCTTTCGTTTGGTGTTACACTTCATAAGTATAATGAAGTATTGGCGAAGATATGCGGTTCTAAAGATATGGAAATTCATTGAAATTTTGACTTTCTTTTTAATTTTTTAGGTAGTAGTTATTAATTGATCCCGTTGCAATAACTATGGTAGACTCAGCTCGTCATGGGCTTTCCAACGGTGTAAATTGCAATCGGATGAAAAAAAGTTTGTTGCTGGCTTTTGTTGCTAACTTCACACAGCTAGCGATTTCAGCAAAAAAATACGCTTTAGAATTACTATGGGACGAGATGGATTGTTTTTTGGGACAATCTGACAGTATTTTGGCAAATTTTGGTAAACGTTAGGGACCGCTGGTATCCAGAAGGTGGAGCTTCACAAATTCAACATCGCAGAAACTCTATTTTTATCTAAAGCAAAGCCCATAAAACTTATAGCCTTCCAGAACGTTTCGATAATTAACAGCTCAAATAGGTGTCGTGTCGAAATGCGTCATACCAAATCCACACCAAGTGCCAATACCTCAAAAATGATGACGCCACAAACGACAGAGTTATCCGCGCGCGAAAAAAAGAAGTTCCACAGCCATATTCGCCGATTGACTTCGTAGCGATTTCGCGGCAATAACACGTTTGGTCCGCCGATACCGATGGTTGAACGTAGGTATCGGAGGGGTCCCAGGGGGGGCCTGGAGGTCCCCTCCTGGTACGACTTCCGAGTTGCCCAAGGAGAACTGGCTGGCCCGGCCTGTACGCCAGACCAGAAGCAAGTGTTCACCTCTAGAAAGACCGCTTATATAAGGATACATATCTTGTAATTAATCGTACGGAACTGGTAATATGCGTCGTCGTGTCGTTTTTGTTTTTCACCAAACTGGTCTTCGCGTCTCTCCCCCCCCCACGACTATAGCCACTTTGGGCTCCACCGAAAAGATAGAAGCTTAAAGACGTCTGAGTGTTTCGAGATGATGTCCATTTTACCTGTTTTTGCTTTTCGCCTAGGTCCCCTAGGAGGATTATGCTCTAAAGTAGACGATTCAGTGCGTCACCCGTATAGTAATTGTTAGACATTCAAATAACTATTCTAATCAATTTATTACATAAGATAATTGAGTCATAAATTATCTTTACAATATTATATACAATGATACACTTTACGTCAGTTGCGAAGTAGACAAGAATCTGTGCAAAATTCAATAGATAGTTAGCGTTAGTGAATAGAATTGGAAAGGATTAATGATATCGCTAACGTGAAATAAAAAAAATTAAAGTACTATTGTTATCTGGAAAGTTCGATGACACATAAAATTTAAATATAATGTATTATTTATTTAATGATAATGGGATAAAGTGTGAAGATAGCGTTTAGTATCATCATCTCTCGGAGATAATTATTTTTATCTCAACATAAGAATACCCGCTTTTTTTTTAACGAGTATTCCTCAATAATAATAACAATAATCGAGACTGTATCTCTGGTATCACTGATTATAAATAACAGACTACTTATATGATAAGCGGGTTTTTACCACTTAATTGTTATCTTGAAATTAGTGACGGATTTTGCAGATTGCCTACATTATTGCACGTATGCTTGAAGAAAAATATGCAGGTATTTTTTCCTCTCAATAATTATAATAAGTATTATTAAATAAATAACCGCTATCAACGATAGTTGTATAATTATATAACAGTTTTATACTAATAATAATAATAAGTCAAAGATCAAGAAATAAATATTTACATAGATAAGTGAAAACAAATATGCACGACGTGCTTATGGACATACGTGTTATGTTTTTGACATGTTGATAACGCATTTCCGAGGATAACGCACTTTTGCCTTCGCTCTACATGTAGAACACAAGAGATAAAAAGTTATTTTCCGAGCTAGTGTTGAAAGCACGCTAGCTAGACTAGGGAAAATACCTTTATTTGCATACTATGTTGCATACAGTGTTTGTCCTATTTCCATATGTACGTCTTTTTCTTTTCTACTGATAAGTGTTTTAACACTGATTTTATACTCGCTATTAACCAAACTGCATCAGACGTGGTGATAAACAAATACAGACACATAAAACCTTATTTATAGCTTGGTATAATAATATCCTATCTGAATTTTATGGGTGGGGGCTTATTAAGTGTCATTTAACATTGTTTTTTTTACAATTGTTCGATTACACGAGAAACGCTTTATCGCTATTAAACGGGCCATCATTAAAAATCGTATCTTTTTTGAATGCTATATAAATCGGTGGTCCCATGTTTTATCTTGACAATATTTCGATAAATATCTGAACGCGATTAATAATCACCATGGAAGATTTCTTACAAATTACTATACGTACATCACTCAATCAGTATTAATCAGTATGATCAAATTTAAACAAAAATGCACTAAGATACAATGTGACAAAACATATAATGAACTGATTACAAAATTTTATCTTATTATTTTGTGATCAAGATTGTGCAATAAATATTTATATTTATGTAAAACAAAATCGTTATTTTTCTTTGAAATTATTAATTATACAAGGGAACAAGGGTCCTACAACCAGAACAGGGATCACATATTTTTGTTGACCTAACTTTTTGTTGAATTGGCCTTTTGTGCATACGTTTTCGTAACAGATAGTTCGAACTATTACGAATCAACAATTTTTTTGTGTTACTTTATCAATTTAAGTTATACAGATATTCTGTGCATTAAAATATGGGAAGTGATCAAAGATGTTGTAAAAATTCACCAAATAAGTGTTGTTATATGTGCGGTTGTTATGTAGTGACAAATCTGAAAAAAGATACGGAAGAGGTAAAAGTAGCTTACCGCTGCTATTTTGGATTTAGAATTGGAGATCTGAAAAAGCCATGGACACCTAATATATGCTGCATTTTCTGTTAGATCGGGCTTTTAAAGTGGATGAAAGGGAAGCAAAAGAAAATGCCGTTTGCAGTTCCCATGTTGTGGCGAGAGCATTCCAATCAGATGCTATTTTTGCACGATAAGCGTCTCCGGATATTCGAAGAAGGATAGGCATAAAATAAAATATCCAAATTTGCCATCAGCATCGCGACCTATCCCCCATCGAGAGAACCATCCTCTCCCAAGTGCGCCATCCACTTCATCATCTTCGATTTTTGACAGAGAAGAAATTTCGCTTGTTTGAAGAAACTTGCCTGAGTGTCTGAAATCATTCTGCCAAATCAGGCAAGTCGTGAAGATTCACCATTTGAAGTTTTAGGAACAGCTCACCTTATAAACCATTGCGAACTGAATGATTTGGTTAGACTTAGGTTTATTAAAAGAAAAAGCCAAGTTATTGGGTTCTAGGCTACATGAATGTAATATTTTCGCACGAGGTGTGAGAGTGTCTTCATCAACAAAGCGCATCTACAAAGAATCTTTTAAAGCATATTTTAAAATGGAAGAATCTTTACGTGTATATCACGATGTTGAGGGTCTTATGAACGAGTTTGATATTCCCCACGATCCTTCTTAATGGTGGCTTTTTATCGATTCATCAAAATACAGCTTGAAAGCAGTACTTTTGTATAGGTATATCTATATATGCAAATATAATCTGGAACAAATATTTTTTTTGCTTGTATCAGAAAGTTGGATATTTGTTCCCTTGTGTTATCGATGTAAATAATTGTCATCAGTATTCAAGTAGGTGTTCTGGTAATAATTTTATTTATGTATTGTGCATACTACAATCTACATTGTATCGATAGTAAGTTCAAAGAAAATCCTATGTAATGTACTTACTAGGAATAATTATGAGTTTCCTGGAGTATATGATCAATAACAACACACAATGATTAAATAATAAAATCGATAACTGTAGACAATGGGACGTGACCTTATCTGAGCATGTACACTTGAGGAAACATATATCTTGAAACAACCATTTCCAATATTCTTGAAAGTATGTCTGAAATTGATAGATGTTTTTCATAAAATACGTAGCCAAGTTTTACTGTATATACTGTATCTCTTGGTAAAATTTATATTAGTGAAAAAAGTTTTGAGATTGTTTACTATTTGGAAGTCACAATAATTGAAGAGAGGTTCCGGGACTTTGGAACAGTGGAAGCCTGTCATAAATCAAGAGCTGACGTGCAGGGAGCTCGTTAAGCAGATACACTGCAGATACGAGCGGACCAATTCGATCCGATTCAAATGTGTACGCTTATTGTTGCTGCAGCGGGCCTCCTTATTCTCGAAGCTGACCGCTTCTGTTTCTCTATGGATGGTCTCGTTCCGGGTCATCGGCAATTTAAAAAACAAGATTACGACGTTCGTCGTCGTTGGTAGTGGCTGCTGCCCACAAGAAAAGAACTCCTTTTTCTTCCTTATCTCGTCAACTCTCATAATTAATGCACAAGCAAATGTCAACTGATTGTCTATAAATAACGAAACGGTCACCGGCTACGGCGGACACATATTAAATTTATTGTGGGTGATATAATCCGTCTTTGCGAGTTGTTTTGTAAGAAAGAGGATGTTTGGATCGCCGTATCAGTGCTTTATTAAGATAATTGTGATTATTATAGCGTAAAAATATTATGAATTAAACTGCAGACTTTATATATAATTGAACAAACAGAGGTAGCAATGTGTAGAAATTGAATTAATCAAACATTTCCTTATTTCGATAGTAAAAGTGCATGCCAACCAGCCGCTTACACATTACAACGTAGAAAGTAAATTTAATTACGAAAAAAGCGCACGATATTCTCTCCTTTAGGCGTACTGGAGACTTGGACTATTGACTTTTATCCACAAATAATACCAAACCGACTTTCTAGTATCTTTTCTTTACTCGCAAAACCTAACAAACTACGATCACTTCACAGGCTCACAGTTAAGAGTTGCAATTTCATCCTTCTGCTTGTGCCTGTCTTTTGTTTTCGTAATGGCGAAACCAAACCTCTGGCGTCAGCACGCTTCAGTAGAAACCCTATTCACGTCTCCCATTGCGATAACATCCGTATTTTAGCGACGTGAGTCTTCCTGGAATTCTGTCAGAGCATTCTGCCTTGTCCCCTGCGGTTATTAGGTGGACCATGGGCCCTAGACCACTGGTCAATTTACAAAGTTAGAACAGAGGCAAAAGGTTGTCCTTTTGTACAACCTCTCAAAACAATCAATCATCCATCTATTATTGGTGAAATTACAAAGAAAATCCTAACAAATTCGCCCAGAGCTGTCGATTTTATCCATAACTTACATATAAAAAGTTTCTCCTTGTTGCTGGTTTGGTGGTAATATATGATTAATTTGGTTTACTAACTAGTTAAGTTCAAGTTTATTGTAAACTTAACGCTGCGGTAGCCTTACTACATAGTTATGCATCTGGACGGGTCAACTGACCAAAACCACAGTGCTATGAGGTCGTTAACAAGAACAGAAAGATTGCGCAATGAAACTTGACAGTCCCTGCGGTGTAAGCGAGCGTTTTTTCTAAACATAATTTCCACCACAAAATTCTATGAAATTTTGTACATGCATGAATCTCACTTATCAGTTGATTTCGTATTTAAAATTTTTACGTGCAAACTAAAGAAACATTATAATTAAATCGTGTAAAGTTATAGGACATGTCCTTATCAGGGAATGCAAACTTAGAGACCGAGTAAACAGGATTGTTGCTTGGTGCCAGCGAAGTGGTAATGGCAGACATTTTTAGCTTGTTATGGTCATGGCATTTCCTTGTAACTGGAGAAGAATGATAATAATTTTACTCTTTATCTGATGAGCCTTGGCTAAAAATGTACTGTTGAACAGTTGTTTTTGAAATGACTGAATGCTATTCCTTGCTTGCATACACTTTTACAAGGCACACGATTCTATTTACGAATATATGCACTTGAAATGTACTTAGACTTGAGTAAACGTTTTTATTTTGCGACTAGGTACCCTACATTCCCTAGAAGGAAAGTATTGTTTGTAATCGTCGAAACAAATCGGGGATACGTGTTGTGATGTTTATGGGTTTCTATCGTCTTCTTTATTTCTTGCTAGGGGAAGTTTACCGTATGCAAGTTAAAATTACTGCACTTCTTGTCATCCCGGTTTTTGTGCAGTGTTGTTTTTGATATTGTAATTTTGACTGAAGACTGAATAATAAACTCTCCGCAAAACATTGTGCCTACTCGCGATTACCTGTCATTTAATAGCTTTATTTAAATGTGGGAACATAAGGGAAGGTTTGAGTGAAAGGGGGTTTAAAGACATTCCAAAATCTACACTGGCCATAAGAAATTTGACGAAAATTGTAAAAGAAAGAAAATATTGAAATAGAAAAAGTTGATATCCTAAGGTAAATGCTTCAGACTCTTAGTTTTGATGGAGTGGACATCAGTTCGTATAACCGTCGTTATTTAATATTAATCTGCACTCTGTTTGGGGAATCTTCGTCATGCTCGCAACAAAAATACAGCAAAAATACGAACGGTAGTAATGCTTTTTAAAATTGACTTTCAAGAAAATGACAACTATGAAAATTTTCAGAGCAATTTGGTAAAAAAATTAAGTTAAATCCTTTTCTTTTTTATAAATTAATAAATTTGCAAATTCCGATAAACGACAGTGGTTAGTGGGTTGTCATTGTTGTTTGATTGGCATTGATTGCTTGTTAATTAAAAAAAAAATGTATCCGAGTTTCTGTTACGCCACTGGCCTGCCGAAGAGATTTATACGACGGGATCGCGAGAGAAGAGGCCGGCGAATGCGGTTTCTCGATAATTTATTGAACTCCACGTCGACGAATTTGAAACGGCTATCGTGAACAATTGAGTGAACGACCACGGTCAATTGTTTAACTGCTTTATAATGCCCTGGAAATTGATGCAACGTCTTCTCGTCCGTACATCCGTCCTTCTTCATCACCGCGTCTATCTCCGTCGTCGCTTCGTCTCATCGATTTATTGGTCAAATTATTATTAAGTCGTTCGAAGAACCAATTCGGCGATTATCCAGATTTAGCTTCTGAGGTGTTATTCCAAAAAAATGCCTCTTTTTTTTCGTAAACAGGGTAATCCTGTTATGAATTAATGTTATTTTTAGAACGTAAACCATTAGTAATTAATAAGTTGGCGATTCAATGAATAATTTATAGTTCCGTGATTAGATGTGAATCCGTATTATGCATAAACGTTGTATTATTGTTTGGCCTGTAAACAAATGAAAAAAAAATTACAAGGTTGTGCGAAGAGGATACAGGTTGATCAACAACTGGTCCTCATTTCTCTCTATCTATTTCGGTGTGAGGAAAATCCCAGTGTTCACCGCGGTAATTTTTAGCGAAATACAAAAATACCAAATATTCGTATACCTATGTCTCTACTACGTATAGCTGAATAACTTGTAACAGTAGCTCAAGCAATAACAGAAGTATGTATAGGTTTTCTATAACACAAAGTCCTTGACAGTGCATTTTCATTGTAGCGCCATCCTCGTCGTCATGTTTCCATGAAAACTGCGTTGTTTTGTTTTCACTGTTTACGGCGTTTCGTGTCAAACATGGCGTGTTGGAGGCTTTTTATCGCGGAATATGCTGAATACAGGTGGCTGTTATTACAACCTACAGTGTATGCAATTACTACCGGACTGCTTACTACTGGTATATTTTAGTTTCCGCCAACTGAGATCTGTTTATGTTTAATGATGATTATGTATGTAGGTATTGAATAGTTTTTTTTCAAACATAACGCCGAGATCTAACATAGTTTAGATGTTTTTTTGACCTTTCCTTTCCGTAAAAGAATCTATCGTTTGTTTATTGAACATTTATCTCTCTCTTCCAATTTTCTTAACAAATGATGACTTTTCAATGACTCAATGAATTACTTAAAAAAGAACTCTGGTCACATCACAGTGAACGCGGTCTGTCAATTTATATCATTTTCTACATATATGCTAAGCCTTGAGCTGCTATGATGCGACTTTTGTCAAGACACTGTACACAAAACCATATTAAAAACTACAAATGCATTGGCTACAGATGTTTATAAAAAATTGCCAATTCGCAACAATAGCGACTAACTTAATAATGCCTAAATCGTCCGTTCCATTGATTTGTAAATTGATGTACAAAAGTATTTGGTAAATTCTCTGTAAAACGATGGGTGGACGATGGGTGGAACAACCTGTGGAATAACCATTAAATTTACTTTAGAAAAAATATCTTTACCATTCAAAAAAACGTAATTTTAACAGATGAAATTTGTTTAAAAAAATGTGGGTTTATTAGATAATATAGACAAAATATCTCGAACATGAAATTTACAAGAAGGAAATGAATAATAGATTGTTTAAACAATAAGAAGAATTTTTTAAATGATGCCACTCTAAAACAATAAACTGTCATTTCGAACTCAGAAAACAGAATTCAGATGAGAAAAACAAATTATTAAAACAAATAAATTTGTTTAAACAAACGGAAATTAACTGACAAATGTTTATAAACATTTCACTACACATATAGTTATGATTTCTATGAGAAAAATGAGAATGGAATGAGTGGAAAGGTCCATTTTCTCAAGAATGTAATTTTTTTCATTTAAGGGTAGTTTTCAGGGCACTGTGGGGTTGGGTTGATGGCGTCAAATCCATATGTATAATAGGTCAAATTCTTCCTTGGAAAGACCTCTACAAGTCCTTTAACTTTAATCTTAAGTTTTCCCAAACACCGAACGGTTTTATTATTATACAATTCGACGTTTCATTGCAGATTTTTGTTTGTATTGTTCTTGTATAATGGCAAAGTTCAGTTCGCGGTTGTTTATGTTTCAAAAGAGTCGTTCAAGTCGGAGTGGTCCCCGAGTTGGTTCGATCTTCGGTCTCTTAAAGACAAATGCACTTTCTCTGTCTGATGACGAAGACTTTGATCGAATCGCTTTCTATTTCTCTCTTTCTGGGAGAAGCTACAGGAGAGGACTTACACAATTTCCATGTGTTGCGAGAGAAATTAGTCTACAATGCTCAGGATAAGTAAATCAAAACGAAGTGCACACAAAACTAGAAATACAATTCCTGATTTTATTTAACATCGAAATATAAACTTAAAAAATTGTATATTATCATTAAAGATAAAGGGAGAAATGTTTTAAGAACTCTTAAGACCAATTAAAGTGTTGTATATTAGCAGATTCTTTGTAAAAGTAGATAAAAGAAATCAGAACATATGTTTCAATAAAGGTTGTTTGGTACGGTCCTGTCTACCGTGCGTAAATAGGTACTCGACTTGCATCTTGGATGCGTGGTGAGGTTGCGACGTTGCAACCTGTTGCGACTGCCTTCCTCTTCACAGCGAAGACACTGTTGCCGAATCTCGCAGTTATATGAGTACTCAAGCCATACCATTCAGAAAGAACAAGAAAGAAAGACTTGGTGCAACAAGAGGAAGGAGGACACAATCACTGGGTACCACCGCGGTACCACTGCCTCCGCAAACGTTCGATGGATCCCTCCATCTTTCTCTATCTCGTCTATAGATGAATGAATTGACCACTTTTCTTCGTACCACACTAGCAATATTGTTTTTGTTACTTCCTTTTTGCTAGTGTTGCTTTTTTACTGGTGTTTCTTTTTTTTCTGGTGTTTCCTTTGGTATTTATTTTTTGCTTGTCTCCTGTCGTTGGTGTGGTAGGAACAAGTACTGTGGTGTATCAGATGTTTCTCTACGATAGTTACTACTGCTTTTTTCACGCTAATCGTGCAGAAAAACACTTGCAAAGGGCGAAATACGACCATACTGGTCTTCGCTGGATGTTGTTTGTCTGAGAGACTGAAAAATTGTGGTGTTATGTACTTTATGGACTTTGCGACTCGATACTTTGTTGATAGTAACGTTGTACGTTTATTACAGTTATTGAAGGAAATCTAGCATAAATGGTCCTACCCTATGTTTGTTTTTGTTGGCCACGCAGGAGAAATTAACATACGAAGCGATAATTCATGAAATTATGCAATTTACTAGTGCCACTTAATTCGTGTTTGTGGTTAAAATTAAACGTGATTAAATTATCTTGTTTTAGTATGGGACAATTTACAGTTATTAAGATTTAAATATGATCTAATTTGTTTTTCAGTTTTCAATTTATAAATACATATTTGAAGGTTGTTTTTTTTTAAATACCTACATATCAACATATCAGTTCTATCAAAATATTGTTTGAAAAAAGCTGTAAAACAAGAACAATATAACTCTAAGTCATGTTTAAGGTATTACTAAATCGAACACATAAACTGTATAAGTTACGGTACAAAGATTCAGGCTTAGCTTACTATCCTCAGTGTTGTTACCGATAGTAATCTCTGTTAGGAGCCCTGGCATAGAGGCTCTAAACGTAGAGACAAGCATTTAAATGCCGTAAAATCTGGTAACTCAAGTGTACAGTATGTTTTTTTCGAAAAATAAAACGTCCTAACGTGTGTGTATATACGTGTCGTAACTTCACTGACTATTACAGTTTATTAACATCTAAGCGCTAAAATATGGATATTGTTTTCAATACATTGCCTATCGAAGTTTGAACTGAGATAAACGAAAAATGGAAAGTGTGAATTTTGAACATAAAATACCAATGGTAACATGATATTATATTCAGCATAATATCAGGTTTTGACTTTTTTCCACTGTGAGACATAAATCATATTGTTGTTAAGCCAGTAAAATGTTTATAGCGTAAGTTTAAATATAGAACGTACGAACAAAACCATAAATAACTAATTTATGCGAGGCAATCAACGTTTGGACCGCACTAATTTTGTAATTTCATCCATTTAAAGGCCCTGTTACAAAATTGTGCCCAATGCGTTATCGTAACAGTAAAAATTATATAAGCACACAAACCTGAACATTGATATTACAGCCTTAGTGTGAATTGGTATTAATTTGTTTTACAGAAAACTGGTATCTAAAATACTAAGACAAAGAAAGGATTACGTTATTTAACACTAATCCACGTTTGCTGTTGGTATAGTCAATTATCACAACATAACATAATCGTGAGTTTTAGCATATATCATTAAAAACAACTTTATACTTCTAACATACATGTACTAGCTACATATATACTCTAAAAGCAGTGGGTATTTTAAGGACAGATATTATCTCAGATGTTATCAAATGGAACATCAGTTACAAAGCTTGAAAATTTTTAATAAATGTTTTTGATATAAGTATTATGGAAAGTCGACTGAAAAAAAAAGAATCGAGATTTCAGTGGATATACGAGTTTTGGGGTCCCTGGAATCGATTGCAATGATTTCTGGAAAATGTATGTAGGTATTATTAGTAGATTTTGAAATTTTGTCACTATTCATTTAATGTTTGTTTTATTGTTATTATTTATACATATCAGTTAATACAGTTCTAGAACCCAAAATCTATAAACACAAATTTGATAAACCTATTAATATTGTTGATATCTGAATTAATTTAAGTTAAAGAAGTTATTTATAATCAGTACTTACTACTTATCCTCCAGAAGCAAATCTTAAATTGGGTCAGCTAAGTCAATAAAGCGATTAATAACAAAAGTAGAGAAAAACAGTTGTTCTTATCAGGCAAACGATTAAAATGATTTAAAATGTTCTCTGAAAATGTACCGACATAACATACATTCTAAATATGTTGCGAAAGAATAATAAGTAATGCTACAAGAGTACGAATGTTATAAATACATAATAAAACAATTTGACGTCAATGTTATCGAATTCTGAGAGCATCATGTTTATCATATTTACGTGATGGACACTCAATCGGTCAAAATTCAGTCAAAGTAAAAAAAACGATTCGACCAGAATTTGTTTTTACCAAATTTTGCACACAATCTTTTCCAGCAGTTAGAAACCACCTTTCAGTCCTTTAGTTTTACCCTACAATTTATGTTCCAATACACCAACGAAACACTACACGAAAACATATAGAAATTTGTCGAGGTCCCCAAGTGGTCCACTGTAAACACTTGTAGATACTTTGAGTTAAGAGGAAAACAGTTTTGATGCATTCTTCGCCAGATTTCGACTGTACTTATCGCATGGAATTCATGCAGGAGACTCAAGACTTTCTTCCAGGTTTGGAAACACGAGGTATAGTAATGTTTGGATTTTGACGTAGGGGTAAATTTATCTTTCTAGATGATCGCCCGTTTTTTTTTCTTCTTCTCTGTGGGCTGTCAAGGGCACCCCGAGGGTTCTAGAGTGGTTGAGGGATGGCGATTTCTGAACACGACCAATAACTAAGGCCAGAAACACTATCGCCCAGGCTATTTTTGTTTTAATGGACGGTTTATTAGCAAGATATTGGTTACAGCCCAGTATGGGGATTTTTAAGTGACCCCAAGACGGCCTACAACTCCTCAGACGTTTCAGGATAACAGTTTTAAGACCACTCTCCTGCTTGTATAACTTAGCACGTTTAATTCTGCTTTTTAGAAAAGTCTGTCAAAAATTTAATTAAACTACTTAGTATGCATGATTAATAACAGTCGTAATATATACGGAATTAATTATTCAAGAGGTATTAATACAACGAGAATTTCCAATGAATTGATTTTCCACTCTTTGATAAAAATACGCACTACTTACAACGATAATACGGATGTGATTGGTTGTGAGTGAATGAATGGAAGTGATTGTTCAATCAAAGTGCAGTAATGGTCGGTTTAAGTAGTTATTAAATCAAATCTATCATAGACCAAGTTGGGTCTTACATAACTAAGACAACTTCCTGCTTTTGGAGTGGCCCCAAGATTCTTTATTGGTAGGTGAAAGCATACCTTCCTCGTCCAATCTAAGGTCTAGCATTACCAATTCACTGGTTCCGCAATGCAATAAATTTCCTGTCTCCGATTTTAGCAAAACCGTACTTTTTTTAAATCTGAAACGACTGATTTAATTTTTGTTGGTGTATTTCCGTTAGACAGGTCTGAGTTAACAGTCCGCGTTGTCTACCCATTTATATTCAAAACTTTTAGACACGGTCTTTCTAAACTATGAATTACGAGTAGTGATTAATTTTTGTAATTACGAAAAACGATTATTTCGTATAACGGTCTTGATGGCAGTTTGCTCTAACGTTAACAAGGCCATTTATCAAAATATGCAGATAGCAAATTGCGAGTTATGGCCTATTTAAGGAGTTGATAGATATGTTTATTGAATTTCTCTCGATTATTGTATTTATTGCAGTTCAAGTTCTATTGTATAGCATCTGTGTAGCATCATTTGTCAAAGTTTATTCAACATTTCCTGGGTTTTACACCTAATATACATAACGTATGTACAGGAATTAATACAATGTGTTGTATCTTGATGAAAGTTGTTGTCTAAATAAGGAAAACTATTGTACATACATATCTTGAAGAGAAATATTACGTAATGCTCCTTATACAGGAGTCATTAGTAAAGATATTTGAAGTATGATTTTGTGTGCTCTACTCTTATACAGGATGATCTATAAGGGCGTGACACACTAAACCCCCGTTTTTTAAGCTCTTAGATAAGTTCTAAGTACTACGATAGTAGTACCCTAAAATCAATTGTTTATAAGTTATTGTTCCTTTTGGATAAAAGCAACACAAATATTTCTAAAAACCCTTTCGATACGATAAAATTCGATTAATAACAAAATCGTCGAACAACTTAGAACACTTAAACTGGGCCGAAGTACATATGCCACCAGCACTATAGGACATTACCGAGTTAGGACATGATCGTTTTGTCTTCATAATATTAAAGTTCAAGCTTTAATCTTCTGCCTGAGTTTTCTACAACAATTTCTTAGTTTATGGCCAATTATTTTTTGTGGAAGCTATAAAAACTGAAAAAAAAGATTTTACTCACAATATGAATGAATTCTACTCTGCAAAGAGAAGCTGTCAGATTTTTACTGTCGCTTTTGTAAGCTACATAATAAAACAAATGTACTACAAAGGGTACTAGTCGAAAATACGAATATTTCCACAACTATAGATTTTTATGTAGTGATACCTTAGCATTTTATTGTGCAAAAAAGTACATAGATTCCAACAGTATGCAGGCGTTTTATATAAGAAAAAGTGTTCAGACACTTCATTGTGCCAACGGTGTAGTTGGAAAGTTGGGTGAGGGCCACCCCAGATATTTAAAATCTGCATCAACGTATCGTGCACACAATGGAAAAGTCACATTTCCAATATCTTCACGAATAATTGGGCTATCGTCCGAGGACACACTGTTGGAACACTGTACGGCCAACAACAATTTATAACCTTGAAGTAGTTCATTCTTTCCATCGTGATGATAAATTAGTAGAAAGGAAACACCTCTTTCTTTCTTAGGGATTATATTTTAAGTCTTTCTTATTAAAACTAAAATAAACATCTCAAGGGCAAAAAGTTGATTTCTTCGTACTAAAGACTTATAATGTTAGCGTACTCAAGAACATATAATTACTGGTTGTACACACAACAACACCTAATATACAATTTTCGCTGATCATTGGCTATTACCACTGATGAGATATAAATGATTGATGTTCTGTGGCTTACTGCAATCGTTTTACTGTTCACAGAATTTTAAAAACGTATTCTACTGTCAAGTTCTTCAATTTGATATGATAAAATGCATTTAAATATAAAGCTATAAACTTTATAGAAGCTGTTTGACAGAATCGACTCTTTGTCGCTATGGACGCGAATTGGAAATTATTTTGATAAACAGCATTGTCTTTGTCTGACATTAGGCTGTGATCTAGAGTGGCTGCGGCTTCACGACATTGAAGAATTTGTTTAATTATAATCATTAATAAAAATATAAAAGATTTAACGTGTTTTATTAAACTACATAAAGTGACCAATTAAGTAAAAGGTATGGATATGAGTAGATATCGACACTTTTGGAGTACTCATATGTGTAGTATCGCAAACCCGATTTGAGTACTACTGATTTTAGTAGATATCGATACTTTGATGGTATCGGAACATCACTAGTTTGGTGGGGTCACCCAGATTATTTATAACAAAAACTAGGTACAACAATTTAAAAATACAGCAGATGTCGCGTTTCTTGCTGATGTTTAATAAGGTCCTTTATGGTAAAACTATATATTTGACAGCAACTTAGCACATTTAATGTAAGATTTTTACATTATTGCATTCTTCTAAATTGCATCGAGTGCTTTCAACATAATTTTTCTGCACACCAAAAAAGGCAAATTGATCTGAAGTGAACCACTCAAAGCAATATATCCTCGATAATATCCTGAGCAGCATGAAATACAGTTCTGATTGAACCCTATTCATTAGCAATGGGCGTTACTGATTTATGTTATACCGATGGCAGAACTCGAAGTCTCGGTCAGTTGTCCGATTTGGAATATCTCGTTTGGATTTTTAGCATCCACAGATGTTAGTCCATAGGCGTACGTCGGTCGGTCGTCGGCTATAAGGTATGAGAGCTTGTGCAACTAGCGCCAATGATTCACCTAATGACCCTATCGCGTTTCTTAAGCCGACCAGAGTAAACCGCCTATATAAATGCCGTCCATTGAATTCAACACGGTACGTTCATTACACGAACGAACATAACGCGCGTACCAACAACCATAAATGCCCGAACGTCACACCGCGAAGGTCACACCGCGAACAGGTAACGATAAATAATCGAATGCTACGACTCGGGTTTTCGCGGTATGACCGCTAGGAGCTTTGTAGATGAAGGTGCGGACGAAGTTTTTTTCAATGAAGTTCCGAGAAGCAATGAGTGGTTACCGGTTATGCATTGTGAATACATACTTTGTCGCCCACACTCTGCCACTGTCTCTATCACAACTTTCAAGACTTGACAGAACAGAACACAGTGTTCTAATTTTTCAGTGTACTTTGTATGGAAATATAAGCTACTAATGGAAAAAAACCAGTGCGAACTGAATGATTTACTTAAAGACTTAGGTTTATCAAAAGAAAAAACCGAGTTGTTGGGTTGTAGGCTACAGGAATGAAATCTTTTCGCCCGACGTGTGATAGAGTCCTCATATACAAAGCGTAACGAGCCTTTTAAAGCATATTTTAAAATGGAAGGATCTTTACGTATATGTCACGATGTTGAGGGTCTTATGAACAAGTTTGATATTCCCCATGATCCTTCTGAATGGTGGCTTTTTATCGATTCATCAAAATACAGCTTGATAGCTTGCATATTCTTTGAATTTATATAATTTGTTGCAATTTTTTCGTTTTTTTTAAGTATCGCTGTATCTGTAAATCTAGACCTGTTACAATAAATCCACTTTCAGTTTCTAGTTATGTAAGGCAAATATAATCTAGAACAAATAATTTTTTTTTGGTTGTATCAGAAAGTTCCCTTGTGTTCTATTTTGTTTTGATTTTTTTTTGACGTGAGTCGCCATTGTCCAGTGGCCAATCTCCTAGCTGACAGACGCGGGTTTAATAGGGCTTTATGGGGTCCTCAGTTGACCTGGCGATGGTCGCATTTAATAAAAACAATTGCTAACAGCTGTACAGTCGTCAATCTACACGAATTACGCTCGTCAGCCAGCATAGAAACTCCCGGCCACTGTCGCCGAACTCAATTCGACGTCAGTCCGCTCATACTTCATCTTAATTGGCCCTATTTGATATTATGTAGATTGTGGTAGATTCCCCAATGGACATAACAGTTCAGATGACAGTTATGTATATATGCATTAGAATAATGAGGAACGCTTAAAAATTAGTAAAATTAAGTATATAATGAGTCAATTATTGAAACTTTCTACGATCTATGAAAAAAATCAAGACAATCACCACAAAAGTTTAATTAAATCTCTTTGTAAGAGATATTTATCTTGGATCAAGATGGGGTTCCACAGGGTAACCCTACCTGACTGGCTGGAGAATCCATAATAAGCGATCTTTCTAATCTTCTATAGAATCTTTCGAGGTATCGTTAGGGCTCCCTACGAGTTTGAAAAGGGTCGAAAATAATTATTATTCCAAGGGCCAGCACAATAAAACGAGCTGAGGATAGCTTTATTTCCGTACGTCGAGTGATTAGCGTGAAATGATGATTATCTTTAAAGATCTTTTTTAGAGGTGACACCTAAAGCAAATAAAACTATCAAGTCAGGAGAAATTAAATGATTATCCTCTTAGTTTTTTGTTTTCTCTGCGGTATATTTACATGTTTGCGTCTCTCTGACCTTGATTTGACCGATTATTTATAAACGCCTTAAGAAATATGGTCTATAAATACATGCGAGAGTTTTTATTGTTATTTAAAGTGGATTGGTGTTTTTTTTTGTGCAGAGATTATTGCATAGAAATAAAAATATTCTTTGAATAGATTTGGATAATTAATTTTGAAGGAAAGACTGGTTAAGACTGTTTAGCCTTAAAATAGTGTTAATCGTCTTCTTCAAACATGAAACTGCACACGTATGTGCAGAGATAGGTTTATTTTTATTTCGTACCTTTGCCTGGCTAGTATTTGTATGCTGGGAAGGTAACAATTGGTTAACTATGTGTAATAAGGAGTTGGGAAAACAGACACGTCGGTAGCGAAAACAAATAAATATATTTGCGGGCACATGACCAGACTGCTAAATTACTAAATAAATCCAGGTTTAGGATCAGTCTAATTAACACAAAGGATGAACAGCCGATGCAATTGTCATGCATGGGCTATAACCAAGATTACTGACCTCTCTGTCTAGTTAAGCTAATTTAAAATATTATTACAATTATTATTAATTACCTTAATTAATAGTTCTTATAGTTTTGTTTAAAATTACGGTAGTTGTTGAGAACCAAACTTAATAAATATGCAGATATATCTGTCCATTAATTTTGTGCCAATACTTTTTATTGATATCCATGTTTAATTTGCATGAAGTTAAATAATGTGTTATAAGTTTAAATATATGTAAATAAAAATTGTCCAATTAAGCAATTGAGTTATTACAGTAATTAAAATTTACAGGTGTTTCAGATAAGCTAATATGTCTTAAATTACTTAATTTGCTAAGCGTGGACCTAACGTATTTTGTAGAAATTTTATAATTTCAGTTAATATTTTAGATTCAGAACTGTATTTTGCTGCTTTTGTATTTTCCGTTGCTTTTTACTTTTAGACTAGTACCCTAAAAGAAAAATATTGTAAGTGACCGAAAACAAATTCGAGATTTCAGCGAAAATATGCGTTTTGGGGTCCACTGCATCGATTGCGATGATTTCTGGAAAATGTATGCATGTATGTATGTGTGTGTGTGTATTATGCGTGCGTGGATGTGTGTGTGTATGTCTGTGAACACGATAGCGTCCAATGAACTGTTTTTTATAATTTTATATTGAAATTAAACGGTTTATTAACTAAATAATAATAAAATGATTTAAAAATATGTAATTATTAAATCGAATATTTAGAGCAAGATTCAGTCATGTTAATTGCTATGATTGTTGTATGACAGATGAGTTCAATAAACTAAACTAATAAATAATGACCTCTTTTATTTATTATTTTTTTTTAACGCCTTTATTAACCTCAAAAAAAAAACATTAATACAAAATAATCCAAAAATACGAAAGTCTTTTTTTAACGAAATTTTCAATGTTTTACTTATTTAAAAGATTTATAATCCAATCGATTTAATTAACTCTATGACCGAAATGAACTTAGTTAAAAAAAATCTCACGTGTTTGAGCATGATTGTTGCTCTCGCATTTTTTTCAGTGATTGTTCTAATTATTTATAATTGTCCTATTTTATTTTTAGTGCTCACTTTTAATTTTAATATGACGTCGAAGAAAAAATCCAAATAATAAATTGCACTAGCAACTATAGTTTGATTATATTAATAAATCACCGTACATTTTATTAAAGCAATATTGGAAAATCCGAATTTTTCCATTTATTCTGCCTGCAAGTGTATGAAATTTGACGAAATATATTACCAATACATTTCTTTGGTGTGTGGAGCAATTTACGATCATGTCTCTCACTTTGTATGAGGCGATGTATCTCAATTTGTGTCATCTGTGGTATCTGTCCTCTTGAAATTTCGTTAAATTCTATTTAAACATTAATAATTCAGTGCATCTACGAGTTTAAACTGTTGTCTATGCGAGACAATCCGAGTAAATTTCCACTCGTCTGTCTGTTGTTTACGCCAAAATGACAACGTGACAACCGACTAGATAGGTCATACTCTAGTGTCCCGCGTATCGTAACTCATTTGCGTCAAAATCCTAATATAATTAACCATTTTTTCCACTGTGCTCTCTTATACAGTGCACGATAACCCGAGTGCCTTCGAGTGCAGATAACACTCAGTTCCTTGATTATTGTTTAGTTATGAGGCAAGCTGTTTTGTATGAATATCTCTCCATGTTATCTCTATCTCTCGTATAATGTGTTGTGTAGCGTATTTAATACTGGTGTTATTTATAGAGGAAGGCTTAAAGTACAAGTTCTAATTGTGTGTATAATTTTAGACGATTTTATAGCCATGTTTTATTACTTTAAATATATATGTACGAATGTTTTGTGTGATTTATTAAACGGATGATATATTGCGTATTGTATTTGTAAAGTTTGTTTTTTGCAGATCAGAGATGGTAAAGGTAGTAAAATGGAAATAATATTTAAATAAAAAATCTTCTTGACGTGGATTCGAACCGTGCTCCTCTGCATTTGCGGTAGGACTTTTTTAATTTCAAAAACGATGACTTTGGTGCGTGACGATTTTTAATAAAACCGAAATTTATGGCGGCGCGTCTGTACGAAAGCTCGCAGCGAAGTGCTCACGCTTAATTATCATAAAAACCGCATGATTTATCAAGAGAGAGAGAGCGACTTTCGGGCTTCGAGGATGGTGCGGCCTGCTACGGGGAATTCTCGTGAAAAATCTTGTCGTGCCGGATGCTAAGTGGCATTGCGAAGAGGGGTCGCATCTCACCCGAAAGGTTAATGCCGTTTCTGTCGATTAACCATTTTAAAATTCATCATAGCGCCTAATTTCTTAACAGCCGCCTCTCTACGAGTCTCACACGACTTTCGACGGACGCTAATAAGGAAATATGTCGTCGGCTTTTGTACTTTCCGAGTGAAATGAACGTTTAAGGCAAATGTACCGTCACGAAAATTGCTTGTGAGCTTGAAGGCGTTTATTTTCTGTCCTATTGTGTACGTACACTATAGCGTATTATATGCCTATATGGTGATATGGTGGTGCTTATTTAAATGTGAGATCGTGTTTTACTGTGTTTTACTTTTCGACTAGTAACCTAGAAGGAAAGTATGTATTGTGATCGACGGAAAATGACATTTCGAGATTTCCGCGGAAATACACGTTGTGAGGTCTCCTGAATCGATTGCGATGATTTCTGCAAAATGTATGTACGCCCAACCAACATAAACAGCACCTAAAATTTGTAAACATCAGGATGCGCATAGGACAAGTGGTCCCCTCCACCATATTTTGGTGGAGGCAACGATGATAAGCGTGCGCAGTAAGAACGTTCATCTACGCGGCAGCATTTGAATATTTATTTACGTCCACGCGATAGGTTCAGGCGCGCTGCGTATATGCATCTCATTCTCGCCGAATGCCGTTCTTCGCGCAGGTCTCAGGTTAACTTTAAGTTGGTTTCCCTGTATGTATGTATGTATGTATGTATGTATGTATGTATGTGTGTGTATGTGTGTGTGTATGTGCGTGAACACGATATCGTCCAAACGGTACAACGGATCGGGCTAAAATTTTGCATACATATTTAGCATTGCCAGGGGATGAACTGGCTTGTTTTTGGTAACAATCTTACAACCGGAAGTGGCGAATGGTACACGCGTCTTTAGAGGTATTCATCCGATTCAGATCAAACTCATACCAACTCTTTGACTTTAAATATGTATACAAATTTGCAGATCAGTGGGATGAACGGTTTAGGCGCTATAAGGGTTTCTAGAAGCAGTTTGACAGAATCCACAGCCTTCGTGGTTGTATTGCAAATTGTCAGATTTTGACATGACATTAAATGTCAGTATGACAAATGGCTCTGGCCTTACTAAATTAAATAATTGCAAGTGTTTAGGTACTTCATTGTGCCAACGATTTAGTCGGAAAGTAGAGTGAGGGCCACTCCAGATATTTTATCTAGACGTGACCAAAATAATTTTGGAAACCACTGCTCTATATAAAAAGGCGGTCGGTGCTGTGATATCCCCAGAAGACTTTTGTAGATACTGTGTAGTGTTAATCTCAATAATCACAATATAATTGACAGTTTAATTGACAGCATGTATAATAAATACTTCATTTCATAATAAATACTTCATTAACATCGACTAGAAGAAGATTAACGCGTGATTTTGCAATTCCTACACGAACGCACAAATGACAAACCCAGTCAATTAATATTTTTCTCCGACTACGGCCGTCTGTATCATTTCCGTCTGCCACTTGGTCTTTGACTGCATACGCACACAGACACAAACGGCATTTGCCATTCATTCGGTCCTTTCGCTGGACATCCTACAAGTTTCCGTATATGGCCGTGTAACTTCGCTCATATCAATTTCAAAGAAATGAGACTCTTTCGCTACGTAAATATGATATATTTCACGTAGAATAATGACCGAACGTAGATCATGAACCGAGTCGTTGCGCACACAGCACGCGGTAGTAGCGCGGAGTAGTACGGGAAAATCACGCTTAGGTGGCGCGCGAGTTATCCTAACCTACGCGTTATCTATAAATTTATCTCTCGATTCTCGATGTTGATTTATTTTGAACGCGGGCGCTGTTTGCGAGGCGCCCGTAATTGCACAACCAATTTCGAATAATTGCCGAGGCAGCGGCGAACTCGACGCAGTAGCATCGTACTTTCCATTACGACGAAAGTACTCTCTTTAACTGTTCATCATCATAAGCGGTTAACTACCGCCTTTGCATTTTCCTCTACTACTTCTTAATTAGGCTGTAGCCACTAATAATGTTCTTCGTTATGAAATTATATCCTCAAAGAAGAGGCACATTGAAGTGTCTAAACACTTTTGCAATTAATCAATTTCGTGAAGCCAGAGCCACTCTGGTCCCCATCTTGACATCAGTCATGGAATAACATTGTTATGCTATGTCATGTCTGTGAATGCAGACTGTTGGTTATCAGAGGAAGATGGGCAGGTTCTTTTGAATAAAACTAACACTTCACTTGTAATTAACTTTTAATGTTAATTTAACGAAGAGGTTCACAGTATTATATTTGCTTGCCTAGTTCATACGCTTCGATCAAAGAAGTAAGTATAAAGTTACAAGGCGTTCTATATAATGCCAAAATAAGCGCAGACGCTGTCAGAGGTACAATCAGCATTTTAATTTCTGCTTACTATATAATATGTTGTATATAACTTCCAACAACAAATCTTAGAACTAATGGATCAATACAGACCCTTTTAAGTGTTGCTATCACCATACTATAAACAGACATATTCGTTGTGTTAGATAAGTATTATATAAGTGAATACAGTTTTTGTATTACTTTTACTAAATACCAACACACCCCCTCAAAAAATGGACGCACTTATATTTGCTACTATTCTTTGTATACCTATGGGGAGTATAACAGCTAATGATCCAACATTTGTTGCTAACGGATTAGGGAAAAAACCCCACAAAAACCTAACCAGATCATAATTCCTAAATAACAATATTTATCATTTGAACTACTTATTTCTAACATTTTTATAGAATTTATTATTCTCTTTCTGCTGTAGTCCCATCTTCTCCCTCAGCTAGCTGAACTGATGAGTCCGTAGAGATTTTGTAAGTAAGTCAGCTTCCTGATGACCTGTGGACAAGTATTACAAACGGACAGTTTTGTTCTCTACTTGTTCTCTTGTAAAATGGTACTTAATGTCGATATGTTTAGAACGTTTATGATTTACTGGATTATTTGCCATTGCTATGCAACTTTGGTTGTCTTCATATAATGTAATTGGTTCTGACATATCAACATAAATACTGACTATTCAATATTTAATCCATAAGGCGCGGCCTTGGATTTTTATTTTCCTCAAATACAGCCATGTCTTCGGTCTCTGTTGATGATGCGGCAACTGAATTTTGTCGTCGTGTAAACCATGTTACTGTACAATTTTTTAAATAGTTTAAACAAACAACCTCTTGTACTTCTACGATCTAATTCATTATTTGCCCAATTCGCATCAACATATCCTGTTAAAATTTCATCGTAATTTTCATTACGTTTATATGCTAATTTCATATTTATTGTTCCTTATATTTATATTATATATCTTAATACTCGCTTTAAGCATAGCCATAGTTCTTTGTTGCATTTATTTTGATAAGAAATGCCGTTTTAACATCCATTTGATGGATTAACAGCTCAAACTGATTTGCCAGCGCCAGTACGGATCTAAAGGTACTAATACGCGCAACTGTTGAATATATTTCGTCATAAAGTCATAATGTAAAGTCTTTCTCTGGCTTAAACCGCGAGCTACCAAACGAGCTTTATATCTTAACAGATTTCCATCTCTGTCTTCTTTTACTGTAAATACCCATTTACGGTCGACAATATTCATGTTACTATTCTTTTGTACTATTGTCTATGTTTTATTTTGTTTTAAAGATTGTAACTCATCTTTTATAACATTTTCCCATTTTGTTCTAAACGCATTTTTTTTTTTTAGCTACGTCTTGATAACATTTGGGAATATCATCTTTAAACAGTTGATCACCTATCAAATAGTTATACGTATCAAATTCATTTTCTTTGTAGGATTATTGATCCTTCTCACATCTTTTTCAACATTTAACTTTCTCTGTTTATTTGTACAGGTACACGGATTTTCACATTCACTGTACGATCTCGTACTTGGTTCAGGGATATCCTTTACCTAGGATGTTTAACCTCGTACTTTGTTCAGGGACATCTGTTACTCAGGATATTTGACCTTAACTCGTTCTTGGTTCAGGGACATCCTTTACTCAGGATGTTGGACCTTGTGTGCAATTTTCAGAAACACCTTTTTCAATAAGGTTTCCTTTACACTTTTGTTCGTCCGTTTGACCAGATGTGATATTTTTTACAGATTTATTTCAAGCAGCACCCCCTGCTGAAATATATTCATCTATTTGCATAGATTTATCTGTATTTATTTCGCTACCAATTTTTTAATCATGTCATCAAGTTTCGATCTTGATGTTTTATATGTGATATCATCGAAAATTATAATTTCGTGCAACTATGAAGTTTCTTGTTTCCGGGTTAAATATTTTATATCCATTTGATACATAACCCACGAGAATTCCTTTAGACGATTTACTATCGAATTTACTTTTTCTCGTTTTATTATGCACATACTGTGCCACCAAATATTTTTTAAATGACTTAATTTTGGTTTTTTATTATGCCACATTTCATACTGTCTTATTTATCTTTATTGCTTTTGTTTGCAATATTCCTTCATTTCACCGGATAAATGCTCTCTATCATTATTACAATATAAATTAACCATTTTTGTACTAAAACGGGCTTCAGATTATGCAACGTAATCATTTAGACAAGTGAATACCTCTAATTTATTAGTCATTAAATAATGGCCTTTGTATATAGTTCTTATGATTTGCTTTCTCGAAAGGGAGACGTGCTTGCTTTGCATTGATGCAAGCTTCACACAATGAATCAATAGAATCTATATTCTGTAAACAAGCATTATCGTCGGAGTCGGCTAATTTATTTACTTTAATTTTTGTAAATTTTTCTTTGCTTATGTGACCTAAACGCTCGTGCCACATTTTGATTTTATCATTAATATTAGCCTCAGCCATATGACCTACAGTCTGTGCTGTATTATGCGCATTTTGTATTATTAATTCAATAATATACAAATTATTCATGCGCTTACCTTTCATAATTATTGTGTCCCCTTTTCTTATCTCTACTTGTCCAGTTTCCTGAACAATACAGACATTCCAGCTTCCTGGATGCGTCTTACTGAGATGTGGTTGGCTGGTACACTTTTGCTGTAGAGGACATCCTTCAGCTCACCGTTGTAACCTAGGCTGGTGGTGACTTTGATCCTGCCGATGTGTGTCGCCTCGGTGACCGTTCCTATTTTCGCCACAGTAAAGCGAATTGGTTCCATCTGCTCATCACATTCGGTGAACAGGTTGTTGTCGTTTATGATGTGCTCTGTTGCACCAGAGTCTAGCACAAATTGACAAGAGTTTTTATCTTTATAATGCTGAGTTTCATTACAAAACATAAAAGCAAATGGCTTTTCTATCACTGCTGTTGACGCACTCGTTTCATTATACTTTCTTTTCTTGTCTCTTTCTTGCACCTTTAAACTTTACTTATACAAATAGCAATCACGTTTAATATGGTTCTTTCGCCCACAATGGAAGCACTGTTGTCCTTGTTTATTTTTTTTTAAACACTTGCTTATTTGGTGCAAAATTGGTGTAAACTGGTGTAAACTTCTTTCGCTTTTCGTTTCCATTTGCAGTGCGAATATGTAAAGCTTTCATACTTGTGTCACTATTTTCACGTATTAGACTTCTTTCATGTTCTAATAGCATACCTTTTACAAATGCTAATGTAAGTCTTTCGTCCGGCATTGTTTTAATTGCAGCTTTTATTGGCGGATAACTAGGTTGTAATGAGTTTAGTGTATACCAGACTGGTTGTTTTACTAACTTCTTCCCCTCAGGCTATCATATCGCGCACCATTTCGTCCATTGCTATCATGTGCTTTTTCAATACCTGGCTTTAGTTTACAATTAAACAACCGATCTTGAAGACATAACTGTGTCGATATCCTCTTACAGGCGTAAAGTTCATCAAACTTCTTTAAAATTTCTCGGGCTGTTGCTCGTCCATTCCCATTTCGTCCATTCTTCAGTGATTTGTGTTGGTGGATCTTCAGTTAGCACTTTACTAGCACCTTCTTGCTCAATAATTTCTTCTAGTCTGAATTTCCACATAAAATAGTTTTCACCATTGAAAAGTTTTAAGTTACGTTTCGACAGAGTTGATGCTTTACTCGCCATTTCTGTTTACAGTTTATTTTCCGTTTTGATTTAATCACTCACTTATTCACACGCGGTACCTGGGCCCATAACCTGTTGGTTATCAGAGGAAGATGGGCAGGTTCTTTTGAATAAAACTAACACTTCACTTGTAATTAACTTTTAATGTTAATTTAACGAAGAGGTTCACAGTATTATATTTGCTTGCCTAGTTCATACGCTTCGATCAAAGAAGTAAGTATAAAGTTACAAGGCGTTCTATATAATGCCAAAATAAGCGCAGACGCTGTCAGAGGTACAATCAGCATTTTAATTTCTGCTTACTATATAATATGTTGTATATAACTTCCAACAACAAATCTTAGAACTAATGGATCAATACAGACCCTTTTAAGTGTTGCTATCACCATACTATAAACAGACATATTCGTTGTGTTAGATAAGTATTATATAAGTGAATACAGTTTTTGTATTACTTTTACTAAATACCAACACAGACGTTTATCAAAATCTGTCATTTCGCAACTACAGGGACGAAGGCTGTGGAATCTGTCAGAATGCATCTATAAATGCTAATAGCGTCTATCGCAGAGAAAAAAAATGGAAAAAACTTCAATTTAATTATTATTTTATTATGCTTGGATTATGGTGGACTCTTTTACCACGGAAATCTTTAGTAAAGACTATAGACTTATTCCCAAATGAAGAGAAACCAAAATACCGTTCGTTTTCTATAATTCGGCTTATATAAGCTCCAACTAAGCCAAGCCAACCTGTGGCTAGAGATTGTCAGCGCCATATCCCCGCCAGTAGATATAGCGATATTTTTTAATGAAACCGCACGTTTTTGGTTCAAACACATAATCTTTTCGCTCGAATCTAATGAATGTCTTTCTCTTCCAAATAATTTCAAATTGAATATTTACCTCAAGGCCGATCTTTATTTCAAATTTCTACTTTCTACGGAAATTATGGAAAACTATTTGGTGTAAAAGCACCATTTTATTTTTCAGAGAAAACTATTTCTTTTTACTTTAAAAATACGTGCAAAGATACATATTTATTTGATTTTATATTTCTTTTCTCTCTATGTATACCGCTCATCTCATTGATCTGTAAATTTGTCTACGTATTTAAAGTCACTACAGGATGAGCTGTAGTGAGCTTTTACCCCGCACAATCTAATTTCCGACTAGGTCCTCTAGAAGAAAAATATTTTAATTGACAGGAAAATAATCGATGTTTTACAAGAAATACCCGTTTTGGTGTCCCTTGAATCCATTTTTATATAGTTAAACACTTTAAGGCAAGAATATGGATCATAACTTGAAATGGTTTGTCAAAAGCTCACCAACAGACAAACCTCTGCGTTGTTTCTTTGTTTCAAACTTCTTATTCTTATTGCCTAGACAATTTTGATGGAATTTGCATTGCAAATTAACGATTGTCTGGCACATAAAAATGAATGAACACATTCTAGTTCCTGTTCGCTAGAATCTTATCAAGATAACCGCTGTATACTTTTTGCTGGTTTCAATGTCACACATAAAATTCGGTGCACCTGAAACTCACGGTATTTAAATTTTATTAACCTGTTTTGATACAGCGAAGTAATTATCGTGATTATAAAACTTGACGTGTTGTGATGTTTTATGGTGACAGGTTCTTATTATTATTATTGTTATTATTGTATACGTTATCGAATTTTTTAATCCATATTAGGAAGTAATAATTTACCAGTGGAATTTGTTTGATCATTTCGCGAATGTCAAGGTGAATTGTCTATTCATTGGGCAAATAAAAACGTTTCCGACCTTTGTTGAGACCATGTAATTAGATTTCGTCGGTAATTTGAGCTGTTTTGACCTCAAGAGATAGACACCTTGTTACATGTGTCATAGCATTAACCCAGAACTGGTCAACCACAGAAAATTTGCGAAATTCGTGCGGCCGAGTAAGAATTTTTGTTGATTTTCTTGCATAACGCGTCAATGTGTATTGTAGTCATTCACCTTGACCTGACGACAACATTACACAAGAATACCATTCGGTAAATTACACCTCATCTTACGAAATAAAACAACAACACTTTTGCTATGCTATAATACTATAACCTCTCGAGACAAATTTTCGAGGCGATTACGGTATATATTTTATGGCATCCGATCTTCTCGAAACTTCTGTAGGTATATATTTCCTAATATCTCTCGAGATGCGTTTAATTGGTATAAATTGTTCAAGTTGTGAGATGAAGAGTGACATGTTCGGCTTTACGCAACTCGCGCAGTCGAGAAAAAGAAATGAACTACGTGTTGAGACGCGGAGTGCCCAACCTACTGGTTTGTTAGCTTCGTGAACGCACAGACGGGTTTCACTTTTTACTTTACCGTTGGTTGCGATGTGGTGGTATTTTTCTCGTTCACGTCGGCAATTTTAAAAAGTGAAATGCCTCTCTATACATACACACACTGCACTGAAGACGGTTACGCTCACTCAACCACATTACATTCATGTGAAGTTTTAATATTTGTTATAATACTTTATAAAACGATCAACATCACAAATACAGAATGGAAAAAGCATCTGCAAATATCTTAGTTATTTCTGAAAAAAATCCTGAAAAAAATTGCTGATTATTTTATTAGCCCTGTCAGTGGCACTGACGTTTGTCAAAATCTGACAATTTGCAACCACAGCGACGAAGGCCGTGGATTCTGTCAAACCGCTTCTATAAAAGCGTATAGTACTTAAAGTCAGCTTATATCAGTTTGGTCAAAATCCGATTAATCCCTAAAAAGATGCATGTAACAGTTGCCACTTCCGGTTGTCGATTTGTTACCAAAAACAATCCAGTTCGTCCCCCGGTAATTCTAAATAGGTATGCAAAATTTCAGCGCGACCCGTTGTTGCGTTTGGGCGCTATCGTGTTCACAGACATACATACACACACACATACCCACACACACATACAGACATTTTCCAGAAATCATTATTATTTTGTAATTCGACTGTTAAAAAGAAAAGAAAATTGTGGTTTTAAATAGCTGGAATCTTTTCAAATCATTGCGTACCTGGTTTAGTGATTATTTGCTGGAAAATAACATACCGTTTTCCTATTTTTAGTTCCTTTGTGTGAACTCGTTGGCAAATAGATAACAGAAACGTATTCGAAGTGTTTGCATACTTTAGATTTTCACGTTTGCGTGAGGCATTTTCAACGCGACGTACCATCATAAAAATATCTAACATGAAACGTATTGTGCGGAAAGTTCTGCATGTCATTACTAACGATACACCTGACCATGAAAAACAGTGATTAATGAACGTACTGAGTGAACAATTACCAATATTGCACAGGAACTTGTCAGTATAAATGTATGTACTTGGCACATACCGACATTCTCTTGCTAACATACAACAATACCTAAGTATATATCAGAAAATAAGGATAAGTCTGCCAATAAGTTTACCTCATTTGTTCCTCCTTCACGTTTTATGTTGCATTGTATGTCAATTCGTTAATTTAAAAGGTTGACACTGTTTATAAATGACCACAACAATGACTTGCGAACCAAATATGACTCGATTCGGAAATTAAAAGTTTTGTTGTTTAGTTCCTTTGCTGGTTTCAAGGTTGATCCACAGCAAAAAAGAACACGTGCCAAATTACTAAGACGGATAATTAAACATGGGATATTTTTTATAAAATATCTGTAACAGTTTTTTTTCTTCATTGTGATGATAAAGCCATTCTTATGACAAAATCGACCTCCACAAATTCTTAATTATCTCACATTTGACAAATTTATGGTTTAAGAGTATATCCTACCGACTGCGCCCGTTGTAATTTACTAGATTAAGAAATCACGAAAGTCTTTCACGTGTAATGAGATTCCTTGATAGACTAGGTCACTATTTCAAAGCCTACTTGTCCCCTTAAGGTCATTTTAGTCATTTTATCAGCACTCCGCGCCGAAGGAGTGGAAGAAAACATTCAGCTAGGACGTAACCATCCAAGCGGAACGTATTTTATACGTAAGTTCTTGGTGTGTCTTTGCGAGTATGAAGAAATACCACAGCGGTACATGCGTAATTATGTTCTTTTGCTATTAACACTGTCCCGACAAACGGGTAGAAAAGCACAGAGAGAGAGAACCACAAGGCAGGCAATCAGGTACTTTGCTAGCTGGCGAGTCTGGCCCCGCCAGGCAATAGCCAAGGTGCAAATGGTAAAAGTCGCGTTGCCAAGAAGGAAGACAGTAGGTACATCAAGGATAGCGGGTAGTAATGAACTCCGCAATGCTCACCTGTTCGAAAGAGTTTTGTTATATGATCAGCTGTTCATGACTCTTTGCTCATACCACTCACTCAAGATAATTAGTTGTTAAAGGATGTTTTTTTTAAGGCTAAACTGACCATTTTATTAGTCTAGTTCTTGTGGAAGTCTGGAATTCGTCTTTGAGCAAATCAAATTTGTAAAGAAAAATGCAAATGTCATGAGCCAATCAGGTTTTCTTCAATATCTGTTTGTTTTTTGTCTATACAAGACGTTTCTGTAGTTGTGCCGTTAGATGAATAAATTATTGATGAATTTCGCACCATTTTAAGTTATTTTAACGTCCACTGAAAATGGTTTCCTTCAAACCTATGATGGTAAAATATCACCTGAATTGACGTCAAGTAATAAAACTCTCCTGCGATTTAAATGGTAATCCGCGGAATAAAAACGCGCGTGTTTCTTCACATAGCAATAAATAAAATTGGACGTCAATCGGCAAAATATCAACGAACTGAGATGAAACCAAGAGTGAGTGGTTCCTGGCTTCGACCATCCTCGAAAATGGAAGCTGGCATTGAGATTAAATCCCCTCCACACTAAATCACTGAAGTCTTAGAGGCTCAAGACTGTCTTTTATTGTTTCGTTTTTTGTTAATTTGTTCAATTTGCATAATTAATTATGCATGCGCATATTAGTTGGGCACCACGGACTATAAGGAGGAGGAACATAGAAGTTTTCGTGAACCGGCCACGATATGATGGTCATTATGTAATTAGAAGGCAGGTAAATGGTTGCATCTCACTCTTTTACACGTTCCCCGTCCTGCTTTGGCGCAGTCACGTTCGTCCGCGATTGTAAAAAGATTCAGACAAGAATCGCAAGCGATAATAGTTGCCTATTTATGGATAATAATTAATAATGATGGTATTTCATATACAGGATTTTATACTATGGGGACACCTGGCATAAACTTTTCGTACTTTTAAAATTTTCAATACGACGAATTAAATTTGAAAGCAATAATTTACACAAATTTTCCAAGCGTGCGTAATAAATTTATTAAGACGGCATGACATCGTGACATTTATGTATTTAACAACTGTACGATAACATTGTTGTATGACCGATATCAAGCGGCTATACTACTCACTACCTACATGCATGTTTGTATGTACGGAGAAACAAAAAAATCGAACAACGCCACGACCGTAATGAATTGTTTTAGAAAGGTGTTTCATTGACATTGAAATAAATTTATTACCTATTCTCTTCCTGATTAAAAAAGTACGCCGTTCTGTACTCCACATGAAACACACAACGCAGGTAATTTACACACTGACGTTTTCGAATTTTCAAAAGCAAATTAGGTAATATGTTTGTTTTCTAATTTTCTTGTCCTTTTTGAAAAGCGTAGTGATCATTTTATTAGTCAAGATTTAATTGCGTTTTTTTCTGTTGGGGTTTTTACATTTTCCTGTCGTGATTGAAGTGATTGGTTTTTTAGGCGACACGTTCGTAAGTGTTTAAGTTTACTTGCTATTGCAAAATTTTAGGTGAAAGCGAGAATGTTTATAGGAAGTGTGCATGCATTGTCAGTGAAAGTTTGGTTCCATGACTAATAAAATCATATAAGGTTAAATTATAGCTATAAATCATTTGACCAGATTTGATTATGTGATCTTACCACAAGTTCGTGTAACAATAATTGCATATATGACGTTCTATATTGAATTATAACACAGGTCCACAGGTCCATTGTGTCAGTTCTGCAATTTTCAATTTTGTGCACAGAGAGAACTCTATTCTTGGATATCAAGAAAAATTATTCGTGCGAATATAGTGTAGCGTGAAGAGGATATTTTTGCTATCCAAATAATATTTTATTGTAATAAGAATTTCAATATAATATGTAGCTATTTCAACTGCTTGTTATTCTTCCGGTTTAAGAGTTTAGTACGTTTATGTTGAGTATATTTTGCTTTGGCGAAGAAAATGTTATTCTACATATAAAAAGGAGTAAGACGTTCGTTTTACAACAATAACAATATTTTCTTGGGGGAAAAATATACATTCTTCAACGAACAAACAGTTTCTTGACCCAAATTTTATACTTTACTTGAATCAACCAAATGATCTTTCTGCGGATATAGAAACAAGTGATATTCTTCACTCAAAGATATTCGTGTTGTACCGAATAAATTTTTCCAACTGTGTGGAGCCTAACTCGTTCATCACAAGAAAATATATGCTACAATTACCACTTCCGGTTATCAGAATATCACAAAAATGTTTGAAGTGCATAACTGGGTAATTCTAAATATGTATATAAAATTCTAGACCGATCCGTTGTGTCGTTTTGACGATATCGTGTTCACACATACAAAAAATGTTAAAAGCAATTCAGCAAAATTTATTAATCTGACTTCTGAAATAAATAAAGTTGTAACTGCGCGTACATTTGGCGTGAATCACCTGGTATAATAAAATAAAGCGTTATTTAAGTTTGGCACAAGTAAACATAAAATGTTGAGTAAATTATGGGCACTCTACTGGCTATATACACGTTGAAATCAATGAATTACTTTCTACTTAACCGATTCGAAAATAACCTCCATCTGCAGTGCATTTTTCAGCAAATTTCTTTTCACAATTTAAGTAATTATGTGCACGGACTGTACGTCTTCGAGCACGAAATAAATAATGAAACCAATTTACTAGTAAAGTACATATCATTATACCCAAGAATCTCAACAATTTCAACAATTTGACATCCGATTTATTGCAGCTCAAAATTCGTTTAGAAATTTATAGTTTATATTTACCCCATATGATTGCTGAAACCTGGCATGCCTTTGCGTGTGAATGTACTTTGCCCAAAATAAACAAGATAAACATGTACAGTTCACACTCTACACGCATCGCAAAAAATCGACCACAACGCATGTTTGTGTTTTCCCTTTTGTCAGCCAACGCAAATATGCAAAATGTGGCATATCTGGCACAGATGCCTTCTGCGTTCTCTTGTAGATACTTTACTCTTGGGTTGGATACGTAGCCAACAAAGCGTTACTAAATATGTACTAATTCTTTTCATGGACTGCCTAATAAGAGTAATTTATCGAGAGACCTTGTCGTGATTGTAATCCTTTACGCGTACTTACGCTGTTTTTATTTTTTTTATGGTCGTGTTGAAAGAAACAACCGACCTGATGAGGTCTTTGTTTTATATTTGCAAAGCGATTGTAAGTAAATAAGTAAGGTTAAGTAAAAATACACTTTTTCTTTTTGTACTTTTACTGTTCATCATACTTTTACAAACAGTAAAATTTAGCACTACTTTAGCTGTACTTAGTTTTTAATTGCCACCATATAAAAGGAAACACTTAATGAAATGAAAATTTTAGTAAAACTCTGCGTTCGCGTAGTAAATAAACAGGACATGGAGACCTTCACTTGTTCATAAATGAATAAATGTTTAATCTAGTTAACATAGTATGTGTGTGTACGTGTCAGTGTGTGGCGTTGGAATTTTCTCGACTAGGTCCAGTATAAATAAAGCCTGTTACGGCGTTTTTAATGAATAAATATCACTTTCAGCTACTAAAGTTCATGAAAACAGTTCACGCAATAATAACTGAGCCAATCAGGTTATTCGAGTTGCTTGTCAATAAAATGTTTAATTGCCTCGCCAATACGACTGTTTACAAATAAATTCCATTCGGATCTGTTAATGAATATAAATCAGTGTAGGTAATTATCATTATCATTGGCGTCATACAATGTTTTTCATATTTTCTTTTTCATTACATACGAAAACACGTTCATAAGGATAATAAAGACATAATGTTTTAGCGAGTTAATAGATTACTTAAGCTGTAGTATGGGGAAGTAAGGTCACAGAATATGACTTAACAAGGGTCTAAAATTGCTTCAGGATGCTGGTCATCTGTTAGAATTAACACAATTAATATTTTCTGAGTCATTCTTTCGTAGGCTGCTTTTAAGGGAGCTTGAATATAATAAAAGGACTATTATAGGACCCTAAACATTTCACGGAGGGTTTATGATTATTACTACGAGAATTACCTCTATAAAAGGGAAACGGAGAAACATTCTAAAACCTTAACTTAGAAGATAATATTTGTGGGTATTATACACGTGTTAGCGAGAAATGTGCGAGACTTGTGTAATAAGTTCTCCAAATGACTTAGTCAAGCACAAAGACTCCATGGAGTCTTTGCGTTTGACCTTCTTCAATAGAATTCGTACATACTAAAATTGTGATAACGAAATAGCTTACATAAAAACATGGCTTAACGTTGAGTCTGTGTGCACAAGAAGGTTGAAATAAAAATTTCTGGCAAACATACGGCCGAGGTTGGTGCGGCGTTATTTGCGCAAGCCAGACGCCCGTGACTGCGTATCTCAAATATTTGCTTACTCTGCTCAACTGTGGCTCAACCCTCAAGCCATACCTGAAGTCACGAAGTCCGAACCAGCGTCAAAACACTATTAAATATTGAAGAAAATATTATGTTTAAGCTTTGGGTATTCTTGCTATAGCTTTATACATGTCTCAAATAATTACGATGCAGCACAGGGAGGAAAATGATAATGTTGAGGTATGTGATGGCATTCTCTAGGTGATTATTCATCTTTTTATACGCACCACGCATGTTCATTTGTGTATTTTAACATGCCAGTTGAAAGAATGTGACTAACACCATTGGAAGAAGAGAATTGTTTTCTCTATTAATCGATATTAGGGCTCTCTATACCTATCCTATGTAGTTCTATATTTTTAATTATTATAAATCTAGAAATGTCCACGAGTCATCGACATCCACCACTCGACGATTCTGAAGTACAGCTTCTTAGCAATTGCCACAATAGTAATCTTTGAATCGTTCAAAATCAAATATACGTAGATAATAGTATTTGCTGATGGTACAGCTGCTCAAGTGATGTCGAGTTATATACATAATTCCTTCTTATTTACTCAAGGCTAGAGAGATAACACACAAGGTTTCTAAACAAATTTACACCAAAGGGTCTCTGGACCATTCACAAGACGTCGAGGTCTCATCTACCTTGTTATCATCAGATACAAGATGAAAGAAATATAAATTGTATATAGACATGTTAATCAATGGGGGGGGGGGGGAAGAGTGTTTTGGCCAACGGAACGGTCAAGGAGTGAAACCGAAAGTGAATTTATTAATGTGGCGTGTTACCTCATCGGGCTGCAAGCATTTTTATTGACGACTTTCTCTCCATGTTGTCGGACGCAAGCTTTCTCCAGGCAACGCGCTGTTCTTTATTTAATTGGTGTTTTTCGGCTGTACTGGGAGAGCTATTTTTAGCACAATGATCTTGATGTTTGTTTGTTGGGCACACAGATTGTCTAAATTAACAATTGACTAAATTATTCCGGTAGATTTTCTTTATGGACAACTGGTTTGAAAGATCCTCCCACAGAACTAATATGTATCCATACAAAAACAGAAATGAAAGTTTTACTTACAAACGAGCGCTTTTTTAATATCTTAGGCTTTGGGTGGATTAATAATGAATGATTTGGTAGTTAGGAACATTGGAGCGTTTAAAAAAAGTGGAAATTGCACATTTCTCGCTTCTAACCGTCGATTGTGTAAATCAATTAGGCATTATTTTCTCGGATTTAACCAACTATGACCGATTAACCGGTTGTTCCGTTTAAGAATGAAACGCAATTTGTGTTTGACCGCTATACTGCAAAAAATATCGACAAAACAGACGTTTAGTAAACTTGAAACAGAAAGATTGACCATAGAATTTTATTGAAGATACGTATCTAAAAATCCATAATTACACACAGAGAAAAGAATGCTCAGTTCAAGTCAAATTACTTTGAATTATTAAGTCACATCTAACAGTCATCAACTACAAAGGACTATATGTAGTTTTGAATAAAACTTTGTAGTATTACTTCAAATATTTAAACATTTCGACCAAATTAATATTGTTTTATTTAAACCATTGGATGGATTAAAGAGAATAATAATTATCAGATTAATTAATTGGTTGTTTTCTTGGAAAAACAAATGTTTTAGCAAAAGATTTTTAGGTTTGGTTAACACATTCTGTGTTCTGAATAGAGTATTTCATTCTCACTGCTAGTAACTGTCATTTTAAATGAAATGCGATCAATTATTCAAAGTAAGCAATAGTAATGTACATTCAACACAATATATTGATTTGAAGTGAATAATGTTGTTGTTTTGTTCACACTATCTACCGCTGCTGCAAAGGGGTAAAAAAGTTCATAAAGTAATTTATTAACCAATACAGTAATTTATTTATATAAAAAATACATTTTAAAATATAAAAGAATTAAATGTTATCTGATACATTTCAAAGTATTAAATACATACAATAATTAACTAATACCTCTGGTGAATATGTTGTCATTGATTTGCATCTCTTACGTTGGACCATGCTATAAAAATGTAGTACTGTAGGAACTTTAGTAATGCAACATTTGCACCTGTGGTGAAATATAATAAGTACCTACATACGTATGATAGATATGTACGGTTCCTCACCTCAGATGTTTCCAAATCTAATAGATTCACAGCAATTCGATCTCCAATAGCCGGAATAAGTTCTTTTACTTCTTCCTCTGTAAGTTTTTTTAGGTCTTCCACAGTTATATTACTGCCTTGAAAATATAGAATGCACATAGTGTATTAACATTTTCATAAAAAGCTCTAAGCTTTCCGCACAGTGAAACCACCCGATATTTTAAACTATTTGTTTACTTGATTCACACAAAACGTGCCTTGCATCAACCAACCAATTTTACTTCTTTTGAAGCTCATATTTTACATAATGTGATCTTGATTCAATGCAATGGTTCTTTTTATTAGAATATATAGAATTTTTCAATGCAAAACACTATGTTCTTCAAAGAACTCAGAAGAACATTTAATGCTACCCAACATAGTTTTATTTGGGAACAAAATCTTGTCGCTTCAAAGGAGAAATTTGTGGGTTTTGAATCAAAAAGCTCTTCTTAATTCAAAACTTTATGAATTTGTTCGGAGTAAATTTTGGCAAGACAACGAATGTCTTCAACATTTCTCTGTGTGTATAAAATGTTATATAAGTTTTGTTCGAGCAGTGAAAAAACTAGTTTAAAATTAATTTTACAGAGTAAAGTCAGATATATTTCAATATTAACTGCATTATAAGATATTACAACAACAACTTCTTAAAACCTTAAGCCGTAGATTTTCGAGATATAGTTGAATCATAGTTGAAGGAAAATCGTCAATCCTACAAATACAATTCAGCCCATACAATAAAATTGTAGATAAACACAAAATCTACGGAAATGCTAGTAAGACAGTTTTTCCAAATTAGTCCTGTTACGATACGAAATAAACCGCAATCAACAAATCGCCGGAACTACTTCCGGAATTGCTTTCCTCTTTTGATTTACTCATTTTTAATTCACACTATTTCACGCACATACAACTAAGTAGTAATCTGCGAACTTTTAACTTTCGAGGTTACAGCATTACAGCATCCGGTTTTCAAAGAATTTTACAACACAGCCTTTTACCGGTCGCTGCTGTTTTTTAACATCGAGAGTTAAAGTGGCGTACACGCTAAATACCCACTAATTAAACAACAACCTGAACGTCCCGTACTTCTTACCGCGCAGATCTATCGAGAATATTTACTCGCTTGCTTTACGTCGACGCAATGTTTGACTGTTTGAGTATTCAATAAGTGGCTTTTACATAATCACACGTATGTGTAAATTGGACAAGAACCACTTCGAACAACAGCCAGTCTTTAAACAAGATCCGCCTTACCATATTTTTAGCAAAATAAGACGTTTGTCTTTGTCCCTCAATGTATTGGTTTTTTGTCAAGGAATTCATTAAAATAAATGTTTGGTATATGAAACGTATAGGCCTCAAAGCGTATGTCACAAGAATAGTAGTCCTAACTGCGCCAATATGTTGATTGCAACACACATCTTATTACAGTCCGGTCATGCAGTAAAGACGTACTGGCATAAGCTCGATGGTATGGAATGCGCATTATTATCATTACCGCAATTATTATTACCTTAATGAAACGCCGACCGATCAGTTATATTGTGTTCTCTGTGTTGCTTGTTCGCTTATCTCCGTTCGTGGATCGTTTGGCTGCTGCGTTCTTCAAGAATCGGGTTACTTGGTCCTCGCAGCGTCGAGCGGACCAAGACTCCTCGCAGAAAAGTAGTTTTACTCTTGGTCGGTACAACGAGTTACGTGAACGTTGAAGCCCATATCCGAGGAGGGTATTTTGAAATTGCCGACTGCTGTCGGTGTAGTTTAGTTCTCCTCAGAACCGTATTTGGTAGCAGATTCCGAAATACTCTTTTGGTATAATAATGGCGCTCATTTCGTGTTTAACCTTAAATGTGTGAAGGTTTTGCTTTTGTAAGAGATTGTTTTTATCTCTACCTTATGTTTTGTTTGGCTACTACATTTCAAATTTTAAAAAACCAGCAGATATGTAATGCTCATTAGCATCTCGTCCAAACAGCGAAGCAAAAAGAAGACACCCACCTATATAAATCCATCCATCCAATCCTTGGAACCGGTTCAGGAATTGCTTTACGCCGTCCCCATTATCCTATCCGCAGCGCCCCACCTAATCTAAAGCACCTGATTACGGTAGGACAGTGTTCGTGTTTCTCAACTAAAATCCCAGTCAGATTGGCGCCGATCTCCTCTCTCGCAGGTTACGACGAAGATAGACCAACAACAAAAAAAGGACGAAGAGGAGTTACAATGCTCAAGGATGGACGGCGAGGGTCCGGGACGCGGAAGGTAGCATAACGAAAAGCAACAAAACAAATTTGACGGTGGACCACCTTTTCGTGGGTGAGGGGGGTCTCCTCGCGAGGGGAGACCGGAGAGACCCACAAAAACTAGAGGCTTGGGTCCTTGAAATCCGCCTCGAAAAGGTTTGGTTAGTTTCAGGGATCTTTCTACCTGCTTTCGTGGTCACAAAAGGATTTGAACAGAGACGGCTCTGGCTCCAGAATTCTTTTAAGGGGTAGCATTATTAAGGGAGGAAGAAAGGTAGAACTTATGCCGAAGAAAAGTAAAACTTGTAAGGAAGAAGTTAGAAGAAAGAGTTTTGAGAAAAAAAAATTTAAAGATCTGTAAAAAATAAAAAAAGCAGTATCAAATAATACTTTTTTGTCTAACATAATAATAAAATTTCATGTGACCACCTGTGTCGCCAAATCCAATTATGTATGTATACACTTTGTTCTTAACGCAAACGCTCTATAATTATGTCCTGGCTTCAAATTCCAAATCTTTACCCTTTTCAACCCCAAGGAAGTCCGCCCCTGCCATAGCATAACAAATGCGATTGCAGTGGTCCATCGCATCCAAATCATCTGCTCTCTCCCTTTCTTGGCAATACTGCCGTCTTTCTCTTTCTTACGCAGCGCAGACAAATAAGACAAGCAAAACACGGGGCGTGTATAGCTGTATTCTTGAGAGGTACCAACGCGCAACGCTGTTGAACGGTGAATATAAATCCAACATATAAGCCCCAACACTGGGTTGGGCACTTTCAACTTGTAGAATCTGTTACTTCTCGAATTTATTCTGGTTCTGTTATTGTACAGACCCGGCTATAGTCAGAACGGTTCGCTATAAGTTGCTGGAAATATTGCTTTGGATCGATTACATGAGATTTTCGTCCGAAAGTATGAGTATTATTGTTACAGCAGGATTAAACATCGATAAGTTGTTGTAACTGTGGTTATCCGAACAAGAAATCGTGTTTTTGTATTAATATTGCTGATGATTTATTATAATTATAGTCGTAAATTGTTTGTTTACCTTTTCATTGACATACCGGAACTGCAAAAACTAATGACTATATTAAATACTTAATTGATTAGTTTATTAGACAATTAGCAAGTAACTAGCTCATAGTTAAGCCTCATTATAGCGCCAATGGCATTGACACGCATATTTTTGCGAAAGTAGCAAACTATTATAAGACATTAATAAATAAGACACAAATAAATTAACATTTAGATAAATTAGAACTAGAAAATACAGAGCATCAAATTATCCCAAGGGTAAGATTTATATTTATACGTCAATATTGATGGTCAATAAATTATTTTATAATTTAAAATGCTAGCCAGAGCAGCTGTTCACTGGGTTTTCTTTGGAAATCTGAATAAATAAAGGCAGGAAACTTTAATTGGCCAATTTATAGGTTAATTGAAAGCGAAATGTCAATTACTCTAGATTACTTGATGTTTTAGTGTTTTGTGTAACGCAGTATATCCCGGAAACCTTATCACTTTTATTAATCATTTGTTGATATTTTTATACAGTTGCTGAGGAAACCACTTTGACCACAGAATGGTCTGGAAGTGAAGTGAAAAACAACAAAGAATTATTATCAGTACTTGTTTATTCTTATACTATATACACTTTTTCCTTTGTATTAGTTACTACTTTATTATACAGGTTGTTTAAGTAAAAAAAAGTACTCAAATAATATTGTCCTTAACTTTCGCCATTTCGACATTTTTTTCTATACGAGTATTTATATAGGTATTTCAGTTACTATGTAAGTAGTATAGAATAATTTGATATGAGAACGTCGTTATTATTCAATTTCAACCCGACTGTATATACAGAAGAAAACTATAGATAATGGTAATCTTTATATTTGGCACAGCCCTATCATATCAGTCCGTTGTTTTTGTTTATTAACTGTGTAATTGTTTGTAGTAATACCCACTAAAGATAAGGGTGATTAATTTTGTTTTAAGAGATATTTTGCAATATCTTGCAACATATTGCAACTCTTATTTGACGCACTGATTTTAAACTAATTTTATGGACTTTGTAAGAAAGCAAATGATGTAATGAATAATTTAAAATTTTACACTACGAAAAAAAAAATACGAGACCGTTTTGTGTCCCTGTTTAGTTCAATATTTGTGGAAGATAAGCACGAATTTGCTTGTGAACTCAGAGAAGCGCCTAAGTCACAATAGTTCATCAAATGACCCAGGGAAGCCTGTTTGCAGATATCATATCTACTTCAGACGGAAATATTCTATATAGTCGGCATGACAGACTCCGATATATGGACGACAGTCGTATGGAGGCAGCAGATATATAAATATAAATAGGCTGTGTGACAGAGCAGATAACTCGAACTTTGTCGGACACAAACTCAATAAACACTGATAGTTATTCTTACTGAAGATACTGTATACGACAGCTACAGTAAAATCAAAAACCCGGGGGAAGTTAGCAATAAAAGTTAGCAATAAGTTTGTTTTTCAACCGATTTTAATAAATGATACATCATTTTAAAGCTCATAACGTCCTGATACCCCATGAGTTTTGCCCGGTCGATCAAATCATAATTAGTGCCCTAAAAATACGAATGAAAGTTGACTTTTTCGACAATTTAGTAAAGTTTTCGGCATCATATCTCGGCTATGACTTAAACGATCATAATGAGTAATACATTAATCGAAAGCACAAGTCTTCATGTACTCCCCATAGATGTGCCCGATCGATATTACAACAAATACCGCCTGAAAAAAAATAACAAAGTACTAGCGTCGTGGGGATTTGGACAACACAGTGCAACCGCATGCCTTGAACACCGATCAACAAAAGGGTAAAAAATAAGCACTTCCTGTCATCCGATTTTAACAAATTATGCACCAATCGATAGCTAAGGGTGGCAACCACTTATGCTAGTTTTGCCAGGTCGCGATTCAAACAATTAGCGGGTAAGAATAATTAACAAAGTTAGCGCTCCGGAGACATAGAGAAAGTGCATGGTCGGGTGTTCCGGTGGACAAAAGCAAGTCTTTTAAGCACTTCCGGTTATCCGATTATAACAAATTATGGACCAATCGATAGCTAAGGGTGGCAACCACTTATACTAGTTTTGCCCGCTCGCGATTCAAACAATTAGCGGGTAAGAATAATTAACAAATTTTGCGTTCCGGAGACATCGAGAAAGGCCCGTGTCGGGTACAACGGTGAACCAAAGCAAGTTTTTTAAGCACTTCCTGTCATCCGATTTTAACAAATTATACACCAATCGATAGCTACGGGTGGCAACCACTTATGCTAGTTTTGTCCGGTCGAAATTCAAACAATTATTTCATTTGTGTTCCTGTCAGATGTAAATATTTGCGATAAATTATGGAAGTTCGTCGTGATATACACAAAATCACAAATCACATTGTCCAACAATTATGTTGTTGCAATATTTAAAAAACAAAAGGTTTATTATTCCAGCTTGCAAACTTTACATGAGCACCGAAACTCAGTGGATATGTATGTCGGCAACTTGAAATTTGGAATCAAATACGCAGGAGTTAAGATAAAGATGAAAATCTCGTTTTTCACTATGTACACCAACGGAAAAAATGGTCTGTTATGGTAGGATCCGAACGACCTTCTGCTTGCCGGGCCATAATAGGTCACTTTTTCGTTGGTGCACATTTTCATCTTCATCTTTATGTTTTTGTAATTGATCAGTACCTTTGTGTTCTCTGTTCAATGTATAAACGGGATGATATGTATACATTACCCTGCCAAACGTCAGAAAATCATTGGTATATCATGACATTATGACGAGGACTCGATTAATTAATAAATTTTCTATTTGATGCCGCTTTATGCCTTTATCATGACGCTAGGCGACACCGGACGCTGGCACCTTCAAATATTTAAAACTACACTGCAGATTTGTATTTAAAAAAATATAAACTATACTTAAAGAAGCTTTCTAAACCTTATCCATTGGTTTGTACACCGTTGTACATGACACGGTCCTTTCTTTATGTCTCCGGAGCAGAAACTTTGTTAATTATTCTTACCTGCTAATTGTTTGAATCGCGACCGGGCAAAACTAGCATAAGTGGTTGTCACCCTTAGCTATCGATTGGTGTATAATTTGTTAAAATCGGATGACAGGAAGTGCTTAAAAGCTTGCTTTGGTTCACCGTTGTACCCGACACGGGCCTTTCTCGATGTCTCCGGAACGCAAATTTTGTTAATTATTCTTGCCTGCTAATTGTTTGAATCTTGTCCGGGCAAAACTAGCATAAGTGGCTGCCACCCTTAGCTATCGATTGGTGCATAATTTGTTAAAATCGGATGACCGGAAGTGCTTAAAAAACTTGCTTTTGTCCACCGGAACACCCGACCATGCACTTTCTCTATGTCTCCGGAACGCAAACTTTGTTAATTATTCTCGCCCGCTAATTGTTGGAATCTCAACCGGGCAAAACTAGCATAAGTGGTTGCCACCCTTAGCTATCGATTGGTGCATAATTTGTTAAAATCGGATGACAGGAAGTGCTTAAAAAACTTGCTTTTGTTCACCGTTGTACCCGAAGTGATCCTTTCTCGATGTCTCCGGAGCGTAAACTTTGTTAATTATTCTCGCCCGCTAGTTGTTTGAATCGTGACCGGACAAAACTAGCATAAGTGGTTGCCACCCTTAGCTATCGATTGGTGCATAATTTGCTAAAATCGGATGACAGGAAGTGCTTATTTTTTACGCTTTTGTTGATCGGTGTTCAAGGCATGCGGTTGCACTGTGTTGTCCAAATCCCCACGACGCTAGCACTGTGTAATTTTTTTTTTCAGGCGGTAATTGTTATAATATCGATCGGGCAAAAATATGGGGTGTACATGAAGACTTGTGCTTTCGATTAATGTATTGCTCATTATGATCGGTTAAGTCATAGCCGAGATATGATGCCGAAAACTTTACCAAATTGTCGAAAAAGTCAACTTTCATTCGTAATTTTAGGGCACTAATTATGATTTGATCGATCGGGCAAAACTCATGGGGTATCAGGACGTTATGAGCGTTAAAATGATGTATCATTTATTAAAATCGGTTGAAAAACAAACTTATTGCTAACTTTTATTGCTAATTTCCCTCCGGGTAAATCAAAATTTGCTTGATACAGTGTCCGCATGAAAGTTGGAAAACTTTTGTATTTTCAGAAAAGCAGATTTACATCACTTAACGTCAAATGCCGAGGATTAATATCAAAATCGTGACCAGGTCGAGCTACTAAATTCTTGGAATCAAATAAAAAACCTATGCTTAATTGCGTCTTACAGAAACAGCGTAGGTAGGATCAACATTTCGCTGACTACGTACGTGTTGATCAGGCAGTAGAATAAAACACGCTGCTAATAAACACCAAGTATAATTTTACGTCGTATTATATACAGTATGGAACAGGTTGGATACAAAAATATTGAGGCATAATAGGGTTTGAGCTACTCATCATAAAGTTCTTATAAGAAATTATTTCATTTCTCATAATAACTGAGATATCAAAGGACAAAGTTACGGACAACATTCTGTCTTTCATGATGATATGATAGTGTTTGGTCGAAATTATGGTGTTATATTAAAGAATAAATTCTCTATTTCCACCTTGGCATAAAATGTACAATACTCACTTTCCACACGATAGTTATTTACAGTGCTTGTTTGTAAATCAATTTTGCTCTATTCTTGTGTATATAAGTACAGATACGTAGTTAGTAACAATCTCTTTCTGTTGGAAAATGTAAAACAGGTTTATTTTTGCTCGGCAGCCATGGACATGTATTATGTGCATGTATTATTCATCCTTGTTTTTCTCACGTGATTAAAAACGATTTTTTGCCGCATGCTATACTACATACTACCGGATGTTCATTAAATGACACAGTAATTATAATTAAGTTCTCCGCAACATGGCATTCTTACGGTGCAGTGATTTGATGTCCTGTCCTATATCTGTTACAGGTACATAAGAATAGATATATCACCGTTGATAACCAACATAATTACATTCTTTATCTTATATTTTATGTTATCTTATATTCTACATTTATTGGTGTATTGCATTAAACGTCTACCTAAAAATTTTATATTTTTTTTTCTCCAATAACTTGTGTAATCATTGATGGATTTTTATAATTCCATGATTGACGCGGTATCAACATATTAAATAGGTAGCCATGTTCTTTACGCTAAATTAGGCGCATGTTCGGCACTTCTTTGACGTTCTCTGGCTTCCCCGCCTTCTCGTCACGAATATTTTCCGGATATCTGAGCCCCCCTGAAATTTTTTTTGCACGTCTCGCAGCATTTCGGTAAATATTATCTCCGGTAATATCTGCGAGCAGAGAACGTCGTGGCAGAACCAGTTTGCAGCCGATCAGGGAGAACCGAGAACCCGACTTCACCGCTGCTTAAACGGTTTTGCTCATTTTTGCACCGCTGCTTCACCGGACACACCGTTTTGTGCCCGGTATAGGTACATGCGGGTACTTAGATATTACGTTGGTATTCTCTGCTATGTATGGTCCGATGGCACTTTGCGTTTTATTGCTATTTAGTCGATTTGCTTTGCGAAGAGGTAAAATCTTTCACTGATCATACCAAACATTTGTTTACCATCAACAAAAAAGTACACACCATAAAAATATCAAAGTCAAGGCTATAGCGCTGAACAAAACAACACTCAAGGAAGAAAAAGGAAGAAAAATGCAAGCCACACTCTAAACTTTAAATATTTATAAAGCGGTGAATAATCACCACCAAATGAATAACAACAATGGGATTTAATGAATTAAAAATTACGATGCGTCCGCCGAAGCTATGGCCAACGGGTCAGCAGGTTCTTGGTTGCTCCTTCGGCGTTTTGCTCCGCTGCGTAGCGTTGAGGAACTATACTTGGTAGGAGATAGGTCTAAATTGGGTTATAGCGCAGTCTCGCGGAAAAAAATTATAATTTAGTGAGGCCAGTAATGATCATATAACAGCGTTACGTCCATTGATTATGGTATAATAGAGTCAAGGTCGTGGATTATACGCTGGAACGATGAATTTGAGGGACTCCCCCTGGTTTACTGTCTAGGAACTAGTAACCCATAATAATAGTACACGTCTGACGCGAAATTCTCACAACAGGTGGTACCCACATCGATTCTAAACTGAGTTTATTTTATTTTGTGTCTGCTTGAACAGATGTACCACAATAATATACTTACTTCGACATTTTCAAGTCGATCTGCAATTTCTCAACTGTAAATGTTTTCCAATTTTCAATGCTAAAATTTCCGATTTGAAAAATATTATAGAGCGTATGAATGATTACGTTTTCTCTGTGTAGACTTTAGAAGTTACAATAACGATACTGTCTGACTAGACTGTACTTTTTTTTCTTCGCGGTGTTGCAAATGGCAAATACAGGTACGACAGATGCTAGTCATAAGACTCGCTGCGTGAGTTTCAATCGCGATTCCTCGATAAAATCGTAGTCAGGCGTGGACGCTTTGAAATGCTGAGTGAGTCTGGTGCTGGACGCTTTTGAATGCCCGCGGTGTACGCCATTATTATGCTCACAAACTTACGTATTGTGTATTTCATAGACGACTGGTACGCGACAGACATTAATGTCTGCTTGCTCACCACTACAAATATCAATTCGGTTTCACTTTCACACACTGACAATCGTCCCAAACTGTAAAATCTAGTATCTATATAAAAAAGTAGTATATGTGTATAAAAAATAGTCATTTTGTTATATTTTCTACGTCTAACGTGAATCAGAATTTGGTTATGAATAAAATCGAAATTTTAACATTACTCTTATATGAATTCATATCGTTCAATTGCTTGTTCAAAATATTACGAATTAACAAGTTTTTTGTGTGTTATTTTATCAAGTTAAGTTTTTATCAAGACATTCTATGCTAAAATATGGGAAATGATCAAAGAAAGAAAGAAGGAAAAGTTACGGAAGAGGTAAAAACAGCTTACTGCTTATTTTGAATTTACAATTGGAGACCTGGAAAAATCATGGACACCTAATATATGCTGTATTTCCTGTTAGATCGGACTTTTAAATAGATGAACGGGAAGCAAAAAAAAATGCCGTTTGCAGTTCCCATGTTGTGGTGAGAGCCTTCCAGTCATGTAGAATTGTGCAAATTTGCCATTAGCATCGCGACCTATCCCCCCATGGAGAGAACCATCCTCTCCCAAGTACACCATCCACTTCGTCTTTGATTGATCATCTTTGATTTTTGACATAGAAGAAATTTCGCCTGTTTGAAGAAACTTGCCTGATTTGACAGAGTGTGTGAAATCACTCTGTCAAATCAGGCAAGTCGTGAAGATCTACCATTTGAAGTTTTAGGAACATCTCACCTTATAAGCCAGTGCGAACTGAATGATTTGGTTAAAGAGTTAGGTTTATCAAAAGAAAAAACCGAGTTATTGGGTTCTATGCTACAGGAATGGAATCTTTTCACACGAGGTGTGACAGTGTCTCTATTTATAAAACGTAACAAACCCTTTAAAGCATATTTTAATATGGAATGATCTTTACGTATATGTCACGATGTTGAGGGTCTTATGAACGAGTTTGATATTCCCCACGATCCTTATGAATGGTGGCTTTTTAATTTATATAATTTGTTAACAGATTTTGTTGCAGTTTTCTCAATTTTTTTAAGTATCGCTATATCTGTAAATCTAGACCTGTTACAATAAATCCACTTTCAGTTTCTAGGTATGTAAGGCAAATATAATCTGGAACAAATAATTTTTTTTGTTGTATCAGATAGTTGGAAATTTGTTTCCTTGTGTTATTAGAGATATGATCGTGTTCTGTGTGAGTTTGTAATCAGCCCACGCGTCTTAGTAGGATACCAGACCTCGTTTTCAATAGTGCCGCCTGAAAATTTTAGTTTCAAAATTGTGAGTTTTAGTGACATATTGGCTAGTCGTTCAAAACTCAAACGCCTCAAATCCAAAATAGGTTTTGGCCCCAAAGGCGCTTAGCCTTACTTGCTACGTGCCAAACTCTAATATCCGATGACCAAAGTCTAAAAGACCATGACTCGTTGCTTACTGACAAAGGCAATGCTCAGAGTGACGCGACGGAGTGAAAGGCATTTCGCGTCTACTTCCCGACATTGACAGGAAGTGGGAAATAACGCGGTAATTGGCAGCGCGATTCCTTTTTTGTCCACGCACACAGACACATACACATGGACGCTTATTCTCTTTACTGAGACGTCGGGTGTCCTGGTGAAAGTGTTCTCGCATTGTACCACACCAACGGAAAATAATAATAATAATAAAAGACCGAGAGAGAATTCGATATTCACATGAAGCGGGAAGGTCCGTACCAACCACGCAAAACTTTTACCAACTCAAGCTGATCGCTCCACGAGATTATTATCTTGCATAAAAGGTATTTAATTATCGATGGATGACAGCGCAGGATTTTTTTTTTCGGGTAAATTAAAGAGGAAGGATGAAATGTTAACGAGCAGAAATTGCTTTTTGAGTTCTTTTCAATCTATGCATTTATCAAAATAAGTGCCTAAATAGTGTAAGTCAGTGTCAGAGATATTTTTGAGGAACAAAGACATAATTTTTTTTATGTACCATGAGTATAAATTGATGTGCAAAGCTCTCCTATTAACAAGTTGCCCTCGAAGGCATATGTCCTTGGTACATAACTAATTCTTGTGCTTCTGCCTGTTGGACATGTTAAAAACTAATCACTACCTGTTCCAAGAGCACTTTCAACCTATTTGCTAGCCAAATGAATTCCAAGAATCAATCAATAAAATCGAAATAGCCAAAGACGATTTGTCAGCTGTTCAAATCTGAAGAGAATAATTCCTCAATTAAGCCCCTTCAAAGTTGTATTCGTTTTGTTTGGTTCGAGGCAGGCGAGATCGTGCATCACGGCGATTATCTTTTGTTTCCCGTTGCTCGCATTTTTCCGCCCCGTCTTCTCTCCATGCCTCTCTTCCTCTTCTTTTGGTATGCTGCCGCCCGCGCGTCCTGCTTTAACCTTGGCGTTGCAAACCGAATCGTGAAGACCGTAGAATGCTGCGATTATTTGAGCATGGCATACTACGTCTCTAGTAGTATACAGATCCACTGACTCGGTCACCTAACAACCTGCTTGTTGTTGTTCCTTCGTACCATATCCCGTCTAGCTGGTATGGCCCGCTATGTAGTCTGCTGCTTGATGGGGGCCAGAAAATGCTCGTAGGTAATTGTCTAAGAACTTCTCAAGGTTTCGGAGAGTGGCCAACAGAAAAGAAAATAAAAGGATTACACGAAAAAACCTGTTACGAAACGGATTCACTTTTGGCAACGTAAAGCCTGATTCCTATAAACACGTAAATCTGGAGTCTTTGATACACAGATCAACAAATTTGATGCTTTTTCTTAGGTATTCAACCGTCTTTTTACCAAAGTGATATGAGCTTATCCTCCAGTGACATTAAACATATGTACTAATTTACAGTAGGTGGCAGTAGCTGAAGACTTTACTTCATAAAATCGAAGAATTGTAGAAGATTTAGACCCTTCTTCTGATCTAACAGGAAATACAGCATATATTAGGTGTCCATGGCTTTTCCGGATCTCCAGTTCTAAATCCAAAATAGCAGCAGTAAGCTGCTTTTACCTCATCTGTATTTTTTTTCCGATGTTACTTATTTGGTGAATTTTTACAACATATTCTTTGATGACTTCCCATATTTTAATGCACAGAATGTCTGTATAACTTAACTTGATAAAATAGCACAAACAAAACTTGTTGATTCCTAATATTTTGAACAATCTGTTATGAGAACATATGCCCAGAAGGCTAATTCAAGCGAAATATATGACTTCAAATACAATGAATCTTAGACCTGTCACAACACTGATGACTTTATCTATAAAAAGCGATGTTAGGTCAACAACGTGCTGGACAGCCATCATGTATTGAATGCACCAAAAAATATTTTCGCTCGAATTCGTTTCTTCAAAATACGTGTGGATCATCAGAAAGAAGAAGGGAGATAACCAGAAAGCTAGACGAAGAAGAACACCAACAAGAAGCATAAGAGGCTACGAGTAGCGTAGAGTGTTCGGCGAAAATGTGACGTAGTCGCCGTATTATCGTTGTTGGCCTTGGCCTTTAATTCGCTCTGGTCGGGTTTTGTTTTTGCGTTTTTGGCCGTCAGCTTTGCCGTTCTCGCGTACACGCGGACCATCGTAGGGAAGAACCATTTCCTCGTCGGAGGTGTTGCTTCGTAAAAATCGTAAACAACAACTTTCGGCAGAAGATCCCGATGACCATGGCCAGCCAAACCGGATCTTTGGATGGAAACTGACAGAAGCGCAAACTGAGAGAATCAACGTAGAAAAATAACACGACAAGAAAAGAAGAATATAGCAAATTAATTATGAAAGGCAAGGAGAGACCAAAGTTACTTATATAACATCAATTACCGAGATAATAAATAAATTTATTTAACATCTCAATAACGTCGGTTACGTACCGTTGCGAACACAATTGAAATCTGTGGTAATTATGTGAAAAATCAAATGGAAAATGGTTCAAGATTGACGCGCGTGAAAAAAAAAACATTTAATAGACACATTGAAGAATAGGAAACATTTTCACAGAGTTGTCCTTACAATGGCCGGTCCACTTTTATTGGAGGCGTGAATACCTATCTTAGAAAGAATTTTTTCTAGATTTCATCTGTAGATATTCTGTTACAAGTTTGCATGCTGGAATATGCACGTTGCATACTGTGTATAGTGTAATGTTAGGTATGTAAACACCTTGTGGGTATGTTTAATCAGCTTGCAAGATCTTTTATTAATACAACTGATTGAAATGATTACATACATAGGTCATATTTGCTGTTTGATCGCTTATTTATCTCTCGCGATCGATCTATTGAGTTTTATTACCACGAAATAATTGCTAATGTTTATTTATTAGATGAGTGATGAAACGATTAATTAAACTGATGTTTTCCGAGTACTCAATTCTATGCTTTTTTCTATGCTACTTTCTGTGTTTGCTACATAATACAATATCATCCGTAATGTACACAAAATGTATATAATGCAATCGATTATTTAAAATTCTAACAAGTACCATTGATAATGAAAGTTGTGTTACATAAATCGCTAACATAATAATATCGTCCGGGTTATTTAGTATTCTATACGACATAAGAACATTGACGAAAGAATGTCACGTTATGGAGTTGACAGACCTACATACGTAGATAACCAATTTGATTTCAATGAATTTGCAACCGAGTTCATAAGTAATATACAGGGTGTAATATACGTTTGAATGCACAAATAAAACATCTTATTATGCTGGAACCTAAAATCATAAACGCAGCTGCTTTAAAAAGACTAAAAATAAAAGTAAGACTATTGCGCTTAGGCTAGGAACTATATTCGCGGTTTTTGCGAAGAGCACGCAAAGATTTTATACATTTGATGTTTTCTTTTGACCGATTAAATCTCAATTATTCCAAGCTGCGTTGCGACTTGAAACGCGCTAATTCGATTTTAATATTAGATGTTGCAGCCACAGGCTTGAGCTTATTATGTTTTGCAATATCTATTTATCTCGTATCACTTTCAGTGCCGATATAATCGTTTTTTTTGCGAAATTCTTATCAAATAATCTGTATTGGTAGTTTCACATGTTATTTAGTTTCTACAAATGTACGGACGCACAATAAATTATGATGATTTTCGCGCCAAGGCCTCGAGTTGCGTCGTTATCCATGTAGTGCAAATCTACACTTCCTGTGTTTTATTTTCACGGTTAGATGATAGCGGTACAAACGTACGTGCTTGTAAAGCTTACAATGCGAAAAAGAACGATGAACAAGCGAAGTCTCTATTAAATATAGTGCACGATTTTCCATTTCAAGGGCATACTTCAAACATTCGTATTTCATACTTTGTTCTGCTTAGTTTTTATTTTTTGTTATTAAACCCCTATTATGGTAATACTATGACATATATAACGTTAGTATGATATCTATAGACTAAAAGACGTATGGGCAATCGAAAAATAACAAGACCTTGAGTTTTACTAAGGAACTGTTTGAGGAGTGGATAATATAATTTTTGCTTGGAGGCTGGCTAAGCCAGTCAGGTCCACGCAAATAAATAACATTGTTAACTGTGTTTACCGGTCTTTTTATGCGACGTTCTAAAATTAAGAGTGATATGTTTACGAACGACTTGTCACGTTATGTTGTTATGGCCGCTGCTCTCCGAAAATACCTATTCCCTTTTAGCACTTGTTATCCTAACAAGTTTTTTCGCTCGTCGGCGTCGCTGTAATTTTGCGACCGTGGAAAATTCATTGGCCTAACGTCATATAAATCAGCGATAATAACGAGATGTGTTTTAGCAATTGACGAGAAATTATACTAACGAGACTTGCAAAAAACAACATCCAAGTACAAAATTTGTAAAAAAATATAGTTCTGACTCTAACAATGAATTTTCCGGAATTAACAAATCAAATAAGTTAAAACCATTAACAAATTGCCAGCGACATGGGCAAATGATCAACGAACAAATGTAGGCCATAACAATTACAGCAGTAAGAATTTACATCTAAGTGCGGCAAATTGCAGCATGGTAGCCATTCCATTGATTCATTATCTCATTATATGTATTATTATAAATAGTCGTACATTAGTCGTCCATAGTAACCTTCGCAGTGCACAGCGGCGACCGCAGAAACAGCACCGCCCCTGGCGGCAGGCGCTGTAACTAATAAAATACGTTACGTTACGCATTTTTCCGCACAGAAACATCAATATGCAAATTCCGAACGCGGCGTAACTTATTGACCAATCGTTCGACAACGTCGGCTATACGCTATGATGATGAAATTCATTATTATTGAGCATCTCTCCGATAGGATAGTCATGACCTCAATTTTACGGACGCCAGTGACATTTCGACTTGGCGAAACGCTTAGAAGAAACAACTAACAGATCGTTATAACTATTGCCCTTGGTCAATAAGCATTATTAGCCAATATCCAATCGTTTTAATGTTAGTGACCAAGTCTCTCCAATGGCTGAAGTCTCCTCAGAAGTTATTTGGTGAACACCATATAAATACTATAGATACTACACTGATAATTAATAAAAAGTTTTTTACCAATGGATGGAAGATGATTAAAAAATAAACACACTCATTAATTTACCTTGACCACAGACAAACTTACACAAGATTAATGACAATGACCTGGCAAATTTCACAAACCGGACCGTACAACATTTTAATAAACCTTTATACAAACAACGATTCGAGAAAGTGTCGAGAGAAAACGGACTGTATATGCAAAGGAGCAGGAAATTTCCGATCATTTCGCTACTGCCTATCTGATCCAGTGAGAGAAATTACACCTGTATTATAAACAAAAAATAACAAACAAAATCAGACAGAAAAATTCCAAACCGGATGTTAAATTTGAAAAGAAAATAGGGTGTCCTAAAAATTATCTAGAGTAGCCTCAGCCCAACTACCTCGAACTACCTACCAACTACCTTCTTTTCAATTTTTGAAGACAAATTTCAGGCCAAATGTTTTACTATTGGTTTCAATACTTTTACTTTTCCGACGAGATCCAAGTAAAAATAACAAATTGCTGCAATCGGTGGCTTAATCTTTAATCCTGCGGTCCATTACTCCAATACAAACGGCCAATAAAGCGCAACTTTAACGATCGTAGAGATCGACACATACCCTGGTCGGCCTAAGGTCGGTTCACATTAAATTGATAGCGTTTTGTGCTTTTACAATACGTCATTACGCGTTTCTCTGTACATGTGTGCGTATGTTTGAGCGCGTGTTATGTTTGAATTGTTAAGTATGTGTTCGCAATGGGTATTGTTGCTTGTATACCGTGTTTAATCACGGCGAGTTGCCGCAAAATGCAATTGTACTGAGTCGCAAAAATGCACGAAACGACGATAAGGTTTAACTGCTCGTTCGAGAACCAGAAAAATACGTTTTAGCTAATTTCAGAGCGTATTGTGCTCGCCGGTATGAATAGGTTGTAAAAATCAGTGCGCGCACACATAACAAAACAATTGATGATTCATTTCGTGTCGAGGTATAAATATGAAACTGAATTATGTCCTCGAATGAAATGAAACGACGTCATTGATTATAAACCAAAATTGTGAAATTGTTGAAGTGAACCAAATATAAAAGACCCACGATATTTCACAGTCATTGGATATATTTCATAATTTAATCAAAATATGAAATCCTAATATTTTTATATGAAATAGGAATGACTCACGCATAAATGTTTTATCTTATCAAGGGCTTTTGCTACAAATAATTCATTTTGGAGATACTTCAGGTCTTTCAAACCTTTCTTCCATTCATTCTTCCACCTAGTCGGAACATAATAAAGGAACAGGTGTACCACCAACGAGATAGACCAGATAGCAAAGCGCTTCGTACTATTTCAGCTAATTATAGGGGCTAATAATACATTGCTTACGCGTGGTAAATTCGTAGTAAACTGGTTGATTAATGGCCTTAAACTTAATCGGCTCCCCTACCTTAGTATAAGATAAAAGATGCGATAAAATCATTGTTGTCTTTGGAATACATACATTAAGAACTATACAAAGTTTATTAAGCTTAATAATAAAGTTCCTTTAGGTAGATTTGATGCTATAAAAATTGTCAGTGTCTCGGCAAAGTTTCTTCAAAAATCTCATAGATATCGCTCCATTACTTATGCAAAATACAAAAAAAAAACTTTACCTATGGCATATATAGAAATGTTTTGTTATGACAACTTTTAATCGGAAACCGCCATATCTGACAAAAATCAGTTTCGGCAAAACAACAAAACATGCACTACCGGTATTCCTTCGTTTACGTAACAGATGGCGCAATGGTATAGGTAACGCGGCGTCGTCCTAGGCGCGTTCTTCAATTGTTTCTCGGTCCGGATTTTTTCCAAGGTTGCTGCCCGGACAAGCAATTTTCTCCTTTCTTGCGGCATTTCTCTTTCTTCGTCGCGGTGGCTCGGAGAAAGTGATCACGTGATCTGGAAAAGAGTGAAAACTGCGCCGCCCGACCGTGACCTACTGAAACCGCGAAGAGCTCACCATCATCATTCCTACTCTGTATACTGTGCCAGTAGCTGCTGCTAGCTGCTCTCTTAGACAGTATTGTTGTTAACTGGTTACCCAGGTCTAGAAGTAATTAGGAACTAGTTCTGTAGTACCGCGTAGTACCGAGAGAGGCGTAGTAAACCATAGAATGGAGTACGGGTCGGGTATCTTCCGAGAACACAAGAACCATTCGCGGTTTTATTGCCTTCGAATGATGGTCGGTCTGCTTGGTAACGGTTATGGTCTTCTTTCTTAAGTGTTGCACTTGGTTCTCCATCAAAGACGCGTTACATTACAAGAAAGTACAAAACACGCACTATGATGTCCCTTAAATCAATTGCAATGATTTTTTACTTTCCGACTGGTACCCTAAAAGGAAAGTATTCTAATCCACAAAAAAACGGGATTTCAGCAAAAATGCCCGTCCTGAGGCTCCTTGAATCCATTGTAATGATTTCTGGAAAATGTCTGTATGTCTGTGTGTATGTGACTATGTCTGTGAACACGATAGCGCCTAAACGGTGTATCGGATGGGCCTGAAATGAACTGGATTGTTTTTGGTGACAAGTGGTAAATGATACATGCAATTGTTCAAAAATTAACCAGAGACTAAGTATCTATACCAGTTGCAGAAACTTTAGATATTTTTAATGTATTTTAATTGGGATTTTTCAACCACAAGAACCAAACGTTGCTTCTTATTATTTTCGTATCTTAAATAGTTCTTATAATATCAGAAGAAATGAAGAAATGTTAAAAACACAAGTAAAGGTAAGATTTCAAGTCATCAGCTCATTCACTGATATAATGATGTTTCTAGAAATCGATTTTTCTCTTGTGGATCTCTCGGCACTCGTTGATCTCGTCTGTCAACGAGCAAAAGATATTGCGAAACCTGTCGATCGATGGCATCCAGTCCAAAGCCAAATAGAGTAAAATTTCTTTTTTTCGTCCGCGCGAGGGAAAAAGAAAGCGAAAGTCGACGCGTATGTTTTTGTAACAGGCCGGTTCAATTAACATCCCATAAATAAGTAAATAAACAAGCAAGAGAAAGACGGAGAACGAAAATCAAGACTATCGCAATAAGATTAATCGTCTGTTCCTGTTTGTTTTTGTCAATTTTACTAAATTTATAGCTAAAATGTTTGTTGTCGTGTTGAGAAAATGGAGATTCTTATTACTAATAATTAATTTGTTGTTTTTGCTATGTTTCTAGACCTGTAGTTGGGCGGAAATTCCAATGATTTATAAATAATTGTTTGTAATTATACCATCAATAACATGATTTCTCTATAGCTCACCGTAAAAACGTTTTATACAGCAATTATTCTAGAATTACTCATACGATTCTGACCCTCAACCAGTGAACTATTAACATTACAGTATAGTAGTTATTTCTGGCAATAATTACTAAAACGTATTGCCAATTATGGGCATGTGCACAATTTACCAAGTCCTACTCGCCCAACAATCGACAAACTTGAAAATTTGGTGAGAATTGGTGATAATTCTCACGCAAGTTCTTGTGAAATGGGTTTGGTAATGAATTTGAATCATCGTACGGTTCTTAATGAATGACATTGATATCAATTTTATTCGTATACAATCACACTAACCAATGGTCTATCAGAACATGATTTTCATCGTCGACTGCAATACAGTGAAGAGATTTTTTCGGACGAACCCATATCTCCAGAACTTAGGAACCCATATTTTTTTAGATGTGGAACAGCCAAAACCGTAAATATTGAGGCTTACAGGATCCCAGAAGGATACCATAGTCTTACAGACAGGTTTACAAGAAAAATCCTAGTATTTGTTCCAAGTAACTTTCCCAACTGTAAAAAAAAGTTTAAATTAATGAAAATACAGCAAATTTATAATTTTATAATAGTTTTGTATATATAATAGTTAATTTATAATAGTTTTCTTCACGCCCTCAAAAGTTTTTGCCAGAAATAACTCCTTTGAAAGATATATCAGGTGTTCCTTAGACTTTTTCCAGGCTGTATATGCTAAGAATAGTATAACAAATGAAAATGTGTTTGGTGGACCCCACTCAAATTTCGACTACCTCGTTAACACATCGAAATATTTAAACCAGCTTATTGACACCGCTTCTCCTCCAGTGGGTTTAAATCTGCAAACAGACATTTTTTTTGAGACAGATTATTACTGTTAGATATTGTAGTTTTAAAAGTTATGTATTTATATATTATGTTTTTTTATATAGCGTGAATTTCTGTCATCATAATTGTGATAATAATGGGGATTATGTTGATGTGTGTATAATAAAATCATCGTTTGTGAGTCGTAGATATAGATAAGTGTTTTTGTCGTTCACCTATTCTACAAACAAGAGTAAGAAATAATTAAAGAGGTGATCACATATACGTTTTCATATCTCGTGCTTTGTCCGTCAACCGTGTTTATCATTTGCCTTCGTATGTATGATGCAAATGTTAAAGTTTACAACCTACGCGCTGGCTATTAGCATTGCAAAACTGAGCGCCTAGGAGCGAACCAAAGCGAGAATATTTTATAAACCGTCCATTTTACTACACTCCACAGTACACACCGTGGTAGTCCCTATGTTATTCATGTTCACATTCAAATCTGTCATCGACAATGACCAAAAACTGCCCTTTTCGTTATATTCTAATAATCACCTCCATTCACTTATAATAGTATTAATATTAATCGTTTGTAAGTATTTATTAGTAACGAACAAGGAGACAAACAAGTCTGTAAGTCAAAGTCATTAATATTTATGAATCTCGTTCTCTTTAAGCAGTGCAAACCGACGAATTGGAAACTGTCCTTTCTGTATGTTATTATTGGGAAATGTGGGTCTGGTTTCATCATGACTTGTGCCCAGTCTAGATAACTAGATTTCTTTATTGTTCGCGAATTTGAAAGTGTCGAAGCAAAGCGAAAACCGCAGAGAGAAGTTATTTAGAAATGCTCGCCTTATTCCATGTGCATTAGTTTCAACGTCACACCACATATCAGAAGCTGACAAATACCAAAGGCGTGGCTCCAATATAATACCAGATAGAGATCTTTATCTGCATGAATATTTACTTCCCCTATCCCTACTCATATAGATTGACAGAAAATCAATCGACACACACATACGAACCGTCATAGGTTTTCCACTTCACAATTATACCCACAAAATTAAATAAAACGCTGTTTTTTATAGTTTTATAGTATTTAATTAATTGAAAGATCAAAGGTAGGCAGAAAAACTGTGAAACACAATTTTCAATTCGTGACAACAAAATTGATACTTTAACTGCTTGAAACGTAAGAAATAGCTCAAGAATTGCAACTATAAATCTTTGTTTTACTGAACATTAGCCATTTAATTTTTATTTGGAAGATGAAGATTGAGAAATTCTTTGGAAAATATCGAGTAATTCTTGGAAAGTAGACACATTTTATCACGTAAATGGTAGATAATTTCATTTAAAATGTACACGCGGAAGTTTTGAGTTTTCTATCCGCTTACGCTGTTCAAAATCTGAACCAACTCGACAAGATCATGTCGACTGGTGTAGTCGTGGTACTTTCTAGTTCCATCGTCAACTTTAATATTTCTTTTTTTAGTGAAACCGCGACTTGTGTAGGCTTTGAAATAATCATCATGACGTGATTTTAGCACACGTTTTACAGATTTCCATGTACCGAGAAGAAGAGACATACGTTTCTTTTATTCCAACGGAAGCGAAACCCGTATCCGTATCGTATTTTTGTGGTACACCAACAGACATACATACGTATGTACATATACAGACATACTGTTCAATGTTAACACAAACTCTGACTAATTAAGCAGCAATCAAATCATTACAAGAACGAGCACAGATGTCAGTTTGATACTTGAGCACCCCCAGCATATGCCAAATTTTCACCCCTTTCCTATTTAATAAAACACACTTCGTGCAATGTGTGCAAGCGACTGTATCACGAGTACGTAAGCATAACGTTATTGGTTTGAAAGCCTTTCCCATAGGTAGAAGACCCGTATCCTCAACCATGCTTCAGTTGTTTTTATTAACAGGGTTAGGGTGTGATATCACTTTGAGGGCAAACCCTCCTATATTAACATATGCTCAGGCCCCACTGCTATAACAGTTTATCATTGGTGATAATGTAGGCACTTAAAACGCAGTGTGAATGGAACTCCAAGCCTCAGTACTGAATGAATTGAAATTATAATTTAGACAGCGCCGCCGCCGGCGAATGGAGTTTTTGCAATCCGTGCAATTTGTTGAATGTTGCGAATTTAGGTTACATTGGACAGTGCGGTGCGCGTTTAACAGCGGGTGGGAGTAAAACTCGATATGATAAACACCCATTTTGTTGCTGTTTTACGGAAGTGCACCAGTCTTTTCCGGTTGCCTATTTCCTGGCGCTTAATCACCTGAATCGGCTTTGTTAGCGGGCTCGTGATCGTCCTTTTGTCAATCTCTATCTCTCTTTCTCCTGTCAATATGCCACTATCCCATTAGCGTCCACGGCTCAAGTGCTCCAAAACATAAACAATATAAGAATTTGATTTTTTTATGAATTTTCGTCTTAACCACTATTTTTGTCACATTTCGTCATTAGAATGCATTCAATATTTGAAAAATAAACGTCCAAGAGTGACGTCCAAGCTGCCGTCTGTATCTCCTATTTCGGTATACCTGAATCACTATTGTGTTGTTTATTATTATGACGCGTGGTCATTTTCGTGTAGCGTACACACGATATTTCGCGAACGTATTTTCGGTATTTTCGTCCAAGGTCCTCAGAGTTATTTATACCTTGTTCCTTGTGGTAGTCACGTTCTTCCATTCGTTGTTCTTCTCTATTTGTTCTCGAACAGTCTAAATCGCATATACACACACAACCAGCTTGTGTTTGCCTTGTTGCTCGGAAAATACGTTGTTATTATCCTTTTGGTGGCTCACAACCATACACAACCAGAACCAGTTGCGGATATTTGATGCTATGTTTGTCACTCTACTATGATTTATTCTATGTCCAATGATTTTACAAACAGAGTGGTTCTGACTTCACAGAATTTAAAAATTGCATCATTTTGTTTAGACACTTCAATGTTTATTTTACTACAGATTTTGTATAAACGACGGAACAAAAAATTCGAAATTTCCGCGGAAATACACGTTTTGAGGTCCCCTGAATCAATTGCAATGATTTCTGTATGTGTGTGCGTATGTCTGTGAACACGATAGCGTCCAAACGGTACAACGGATCGGGCTGAAATTTGATATACGTATTTAGAATTGCCAGGGGACGAACTGGATTGCTTTTGGTCACAGTCTGACAACCGGAAGTGGGAAATGTTAGATGCTTTTTGTTGTGGATTTATCCGATTTTGACAAAACTGATACTAGCTTAGCTTTCAGTGACTTTAAATATGGGAACCAATTTGCAGATAAGAGGGATGAACGGTTTAGGCGCTATAAGAGTTTTTAGAAGAACAGAATCCACAGCCTTCGTCGCTGTGTTGCGAATTGTCAGGTTTTGACAAACGTCAATGCCACTGACATAACATTAAATGTCAGTATGACAAATGGAATAATAGCAAAAGTGTTCAGACACTTCATTGTGCCAACAATGTAGTCGGAACGTTGGGTGAGGGCCACCCCATATATTTATTGTTAATAATTTATTTTACTTAAAGTAAAAACTGGTGTTTTTATGTCAAATAATTGTCGAATTATATTACTGTGAATAAATATTAATTAATTTTTCTTAAATTTATGACAGAAATGTCAGAAAATACTATAAAACTTGCACAATTGTCAAAGTTTATAGTAGCAGCCCTACATTATTTTCCATTTCAAACTAGTAAAAGTTGTTTTTCTTTCTGCTAATGACTCAAAATTAATCGTTACTCCTACCCGCATATGAATTTAAATTTGTATCGGGGGTGTTTGACCACCCCTGCGTGAAAAAAAAAACTACCGAGTGGTTCTCAGCCTCCCTACAAAACCAAACGTAAACTCACACGAGCTGTTCGCGTGTTCAAAAAGATGATCTCACGTGGCAAAACGGTTTTATGGGGTTAATTTGGGTACATGGGGGTCGCGTGTTCATCCCTGCGCCACCCCAATGCGGGTACATACCAGTAACGGCACTGACACCGTTCCACAATGAATGGAAGCACTTAATTTGCACTTGGGGTTGATGATATCCACCCTTAATGAGAGGGGTAGAGCCAGCATGGCCTTACGACTTATGGTGGTTGAAGAATTGGATTTCAACCACCTTATTAAGAGGTAGTTATGTATTAGGGGTGCTATGAGAGACGTGCCCTATAAATATTCTATTTTCTAATGGGGTGGGAATGATAGAACGGAAGAGGAGAGCAACGAACTGTTGCTGTTTCCTTCCGGCGTTTCCCCGATATAAAATTCTTTGTAAAGAAGGGTTTAAATGGTAAATTATTCCGATTTCAGTGACCAGAAACGTATACAGTGCAGGTCGAACGTCGGAAAAGTTATTTTTATCCGGGGATTAAATTTTGAAAAATAAACAGGCCGTCTATAAATAGCCTTTAATAAATACCTTATTCATGAACACTTTCAGCGCTGTTTGTTTTCCTTTTGTGTCCTAGGAATACTTAATTCAAAATCGAGGGATCCCTAAATATTTATATCATCGTTTCCTGTTTACCTGGATTTTCGCTTTTGTGTGTTATTCTTCCCCACTATAGATAGGCCTACGGCCAGGTAGAACAAAGAATTTTAAAGGAAACTTGACCACAGTTAGCAACGCAACTAATCGCCAGTTGTGTTTAGTAATTTTAATCGGTATTTCTTTGCGTCATGCCTCTATCTGTTAAGCATACATACAATGGATGTTTGTGTTTGTCATTTTGTTTATGCGATCAAATGTGCTAACCATGTGTTCTGGGGATTCACGGCCTTTTTATTATAATTCACCAAACGAATTCAAGCAGACCGCCAATTATTCTATTTATTGCAAAACAATAATCAATAAAAACCACCAAACCATCATCGAAAATCACAAGTCGATGCGATACTTATTTCAAATAGTAGAAATACATAGAAAGCAAAACAAACAAAAATATGTATATTTTTATGATGCGATTTCAAATCTGACCGTAATTGTTAATTTCCAGATAGTAATAGTATTAAAATTAGAGGTCCTACCGCCACTAAAGTTGGCGGTAGGAGTTCTTTATAAAAATAAAGAACAAAATTCTCTGAGAAATGGTTAAAACAAATCTTTGCCCTATAGTATGGACTTTCGTGGACGCACTGTAGGTACTAGACCGTTTTAATTATGTAATAATTAAATAACAATAAATATGTATTGTGTAAAACAACAACACCTAGTTAATTATACCTAAAACAAAAATGAATTAACGTCCAGTCAAATGCAATACGATTAAAGTTCTGAACAGCAATTTAAAAAAAAATGTATGACATGATGCGACATCTGTTAACTACTGGATAAACTAATCCTCAAATTGTACCTTTTCGTTAACAGGGTTGTTTAGCAGAAGAATCCACCTCAACGAACGAAAGAGTCGCCGCCCTGGTGGTAGAAATTTGAATTAAATAATTCGTGGTAAATAGCCAATGAAATGCGCCGTTCGTCTGAACAAGCGAGAGACGCACTCTGGGGGTAGAAATTTGAATTAAACAACTCGGGGTAAAAAGCGCCATCTACATTCGCCCGTTCGGGCGGATATATTGTGGACGGGTGACATCTGTTGTAGAGTTGACGTAGTGTAGATTTATTCTTTGTGGTGAGAGTTTAAGAACGCCGATAATAGATGGCAGTTTGGTAGTGTGTAATTAAATTCTTTGTTTTTTAGACTTGGGGAACTAATTTATCCAAATACTTAATTCTTTGTTGATAATTTAAATGATCTTTTTAAGTACAGGTTTTATTTAATTGCAATTAGTATGTAGCTCAGTTGTTGATTAAGTTAAGAGTTTGATATTTTGGTGGTATACACTGTTATCAAAAATAATATAATAAATATCTGGGGTGGCCCTCATCCAACTTTCCGACTACACCGTTGGCACAATCAGGGCCGCGTTAAGGTGGATCGGCGCCCTAGGCAATTACTTTGTTGCCGCCCCTCATATTAATGAAAATTTATATTATCAGAATTCAGAACAGACTTTAAATACGTATACAATTTTTCAGATCAATGAGATTTAAGTACGATTTAGGCGCTATATGATTTTATAGAATTGTTAGATTTTGATATAGCGTCAGTGCCATCACATGACATGACATTAAATGTCAGGATGACAAATGTCATTATGTCATACAAACTGACGTTAGTTAGGGTCCAGCTTGGCTGTGGTTTTACAAAATTGAATAATTTCAAAAGTGTTTAGATATTTCATTGTACCAACGATATAGTCGGAAAGTAGGGTAAGGGCCACCCCAGATGTTTGAAGATATGTGTTTTCACCAATTTCCATGGTAACCACGCTGTTATTTTAATTAAACGGTTTTAGGTATTAAAATTAATTTCTGTAGGATTTTTACAAACACCATGAATTTTATCGAGAAATATTTTTGTAAAAGTTACCAATACGTGAAGGGTATGCTTTGCGCGCTGTGTTGGTTGGAATTGAACGAGTTTTTTTGGTATGTCGGATATGTGCTTTTATATATGCTATATGCTTCGTGTTCGCAGGTAAAATTTTTTGATGCATTTCTTATGTTCTTGTTAGATATTCGGTTCAGTAGCGACAAGCGTTGTAAGCGGTGTGATGTGGGTACATATTCAACCAAGTTCGTTTAGCGCAATAACTATATATTTTCTGATCATAGAAGCTGTGATAGAAGTTTGAAGCAAAGAATAAAACTTATGTAAGTAATACATAATAATAAATTATTATTGTCTTACGCATCAAATTATTATGGGCTAGTAAAACCGAATTATCTAACATAGCCAAATAGTATGAACCGACAAAAGCTAGATGTATTAGTCTCCTAACCAAGCACCGACAATACCTGTAGAATACCAATACATTTTCTGCGCGTCTGTGCGTTTTTTTTTTTTTTTTTTTTGACAGAATTTCACTGCGTACGCGCGTGTTGCATACAGATATACCAGCAAATATTTGCAACAAGTAATTTGTGATATTTTGAGTGGTGTTTTAAGTGATTTTGACCTACCCTATTACCCCGTGTTTATAAAAATAATATTCCGTACTCATTTTAGCACCATTAATCAAATTTTTGTTCAGTAATGTAATAACTGGTACTGGTAGTGTTTGGATCACAATAAACATTGTGGATGAATATTTGGCCAAGATTCTCCCAAAGTTGTTAGTACAGACAAAGAATCGGATTATGATACCGTATCGGAGTATGACGGTTTCACAGCACTGGCACGCGATTTTGAAAACCTGAAGAAATCGCTCAGTGATCAGGTGAGCCAAATTAGAGAACTACTAAAAATTCATTATGATGCAAGTAAAAATACAAACATAAGCAAACGTAATCAAACCAATATTTCTTTGGCGCCATCTGTGAAAGAATGGACAAACTATGACAAAAAGGCTTCTTCCCCTAGTGGAAATAGAAAGATGCTTTTACTGGGGGATAGCCAATGTAGAAATGCTTCTCGAATTATGCAAAAGTATGCCAACAACAAATATCAAGTTGAGTCGTTCTTCAAGCCCAATGCCACATTCCAGCAAGTAACTATGGACGTGAAGACACTGACGAGTTCCTTTGGTAAAGACGATGTGGTAATCATAATCGCTGGATGCAATGATGTACTCAAAGGCCAGTCCATCCAGAAGGAAACTGTGAAGGAAGTGTTATTGAATCTCTCTCATACACGTACTGTAGTGGTGTCAATTCCCGTTTTTGGACCATATTTCTGTGATAGTGTCTATAAGCAAAATATATTGTTGCATAATGTTGTTAAGTGTGCTGGTAGGAATAGAAATGTTCAGTTTTTCGATGTAAACTATCTTATTTCAAAGTATGATAAAATACCGAATAGCATACACCTGACTGTTAGAGGGAAGGGAAGGGTATTTTCTTATATAATAAAAGCAATTGATGACATGCCTCTCAGAGATGCGAGTAGAAACATAAATGTCGACAATCTCATTAGAATAAGGACCATTGATTTGACGACGGAAGCTCCAGCCGCCTTGGACAATCAGTGTCCCTAATGAATGTACTCATTATTACTTGAACTCTACTTAAAGACCAACAAAAGACAGATAATATGCTTAACAGAACACTGGCTTAACTGTGAAACTATTCTTGTAGAGAAAATTACAAATTATTGTCTAAAAAGTTATCATTGTCGAAAAAACAGTAAGGGAGGAGGCTGTTCTATCTATTCGCATGAATCTTTTGATATGAAATTAGAATCCTTTAGTGTTGTGCCTGTCGATAAACATTTTGAGTATTGTAGTGTTAGTTTTAAGTTGGAATCTAAACGATTTGTTTTAATATGTATATATATCACCGTCAAGCGACGTAAATGTCTTTTTATCAAAAATGAGTATTTTATTGGAGTTAGTTTGCAACAGGTTTCATTATACTATTGTGTGTGGCGATTTTAATGTAAATTTTAGTAATGGTAGTAGTCGATCTAGCTGTGATGTCAACTTGTTTCGGTCTTATAATTTAACTATGTGTTTCAATGATGCTACAAGAGCAAGAAACTGTATTGACAATGTATTCTGGAATCTGAATGAGGATGGTGTGAGGTTATGGATGGAAGATTTTGGGCTGTCTGACCATGTTTCACTGTCCTGTAGTTTTCCTGTTATTGAAGGAATTACACACATACAGCATCATGGGCGTTCATATAAGGAAACTAACGTAAATGCCTGCATGTCGGAGATATCGTCGGAAACGTGGAATGAGGTTCTGAATAGTACTGGTGATATAAATCAGGTATATGCATCATTTTTTAACACATTTAATTATTACTTTGAAAAACACTTTCCTCACGTGCTGTTGCGTAGAAGTAATGAAACCGGGTATCCTTGGTATAATCAGCAACTTAAAATCAAGTCAGATGAACTCCGTGACTATTACGTGTTTTGCAAGCAGGTCGATGATGCGAAAATGTGGCGTCAATATAAGGCTTCGAAGCGCTCACTTCGGCAATTGGTAGTTGATACAAAACGAGAGTACTATGACTGTAGGGTTTCCGAGTCAAAAAATAAGACAAAGGCTGTGTGGAGTATCATCAGGGAGAATGCGCTACCCACAGCGGGTGGCGCCTCAATGCGTCTTTTAGTTGACGGTGAGGAGATTGACGACTTAAGCCGACTTGCGGAAATTTTTCAAAACAGTTTCTTTAATATCAATTTTCCTCCAGTGCCGACTTCATCTCAGAGGAGTTCGAGCATAGATGTTCCTCAAACGCTGTTCTTATATCCTGCGGATCACAATGAGGTTTGGTCTTTACTTAATGGTGTGCAGCCCAAGTACTCATGTGGCTTAGATGGTATACCATCCTTCATTATGAAAAAATGCTCTGTCTGTCTGGTACCGGTACTGACCTATCTAGTAAACATAATGTTGAGGACTGGTGTTTTTCCAGATGCACTTAAACTCGCAAAGGTTGTGCCTGTCTATAAGAGTGGTTCCAGAGACTGTGTTGAAAACTACCGCCCCATATCGGTTCTCTCCTGTTTTTAAAAAATCTTTAAAAGGGTACTGTACAATAGGCTATTAGATTTCTTTATGGGTGCTGATCTTTTTTCGAAAAGTCAGTTTGGTTTTCTACCAGGATCGTCGTGTGAACGTGCGATCAAGGGGACTCGGTGGCTGCTGTCTTCTTTGACCTATCCAAGGCCTATGATACAGTCAGCCATGAATTGCTGCTGTCTAAGCTGGAACGCTGTGGTGTCAGAGGCATGGCATTGGACATTTTGAGATCTTACCTGAGGGGCAGACAGCAGTGTGTTGGTGTCGAAGGTTCAATGGCTTCCGGATCCTCGGCTCCTTCAGCGGAATCTGGAGTGCCTCAGGGCTCTATCTTGGGTTCGCTGTTGTTTTTTATATATATAAACGACCTGATTGTTTGGCTGGTTAAGTGGGGGCTTTATCAGTTTGCCGATGATACCACATTAATTGTTAAGAGCAAAGATTTGGCCGGCCTTTCTGCTGCAGTCACGGATGCGGTGGCTAGGATGATGGAGTGATGCCGGCTGAATGGTATGATTCTAAACTGTAAGAAGACTGCCCTGTTGCAGTTTTCATTGGATGCACCATCGCGGTCGATACTTGTTAGAACTGGGAGTGATTCTTTGCCTCTCGTTGGGAGTACGAAGTTCTTGGGTGTACATCTGCAGGCCAATTTGAAGTGGGATGTTCATATAAGCTACCTTCTAAAGAGGCTCAGTAGTATATACTACGCCTTCTATAAGCTGAAGGGAATTGTCGACGTTGCTTTGCTGAGAATGTACTATTTTGCGAGTGTTGAATCAGTGTTAAGCTATGGCATTTCTCTATCGTCACCTGGCATGTTGTCCCTGTTCCGACAGCAGAAGAGATTCATTCGATGCATGCTGGGTCTTTCTTATCGTGAGTCTTGCAGGACACACTTCGTGCAGAGTAAAATTCTTACGCTTCCGAGCAGAATGATTACAATAATGCAGTGGTTATACTTAGGTACTTTTTACTTTCCGACTAGTACCCTAGAAGGAAAGCAATTGCTTATAGAACACCCTGTGTTTAGTTGTGATGAGTTTTTGGATTACTCCTTTTAAATTCTACACCTACGATAAAAAAAATCACTTTGGTTTAGTGGTAGGTAACCTCAATAATTAGTCTTAATGATAAGAACTCCCTGTCATTGGAAAAGTAATGCTATAGGTACACTCCGTTATATATGTAGGTATATGAATCTAATAAACAAATATGCAGATCAACATTTTTAATTTTTCTTTTTAAGCATTTCTTGCCGCCCCTAAACGACTGCCGCCCTAGGCTTTCTTGCCTAATGGATAAGGCAGCCCTGCACCCACATACATTTTCCAGCAATCATTGCAATCGATTCAGGGGACCCGTATTTCCGGGGAAATCTCGAATTGTTTTGTTCGTCGATTACAATACTTTATTTCTAGGATGCGAAGGCTGTTTCTGTTAAACTGTTTTTATGAAAGCTTATACCTAGCACCTAAACCGTTCACCCCACTGATCTGCAAATTTGTATCGTTGTTTGTATATTATACTATATAAACAATGTTTATATACATATTTGAAGTCATTGGAGGATGAGTTGGTATGAATTTGATCTCAGTCGGATGAATCCCTTCAGAAGACGTATGTATCATTTGCCACGTTCGGTGGTCAAATTGTCACCAAAAACAATCCAGTTCGTCCCCCGGTAATTCTAAAAACGTATGCAAAATTTCAGCCCGATCCGTTGTTCCGTTTGGGCGCAATCGTGTTCACTCACGGCCATACACTCATCCAGACATATACCATCGAGACGAAAGTGGTGACATCTATGTGCAGTAGTTCAAAACTATGGTGGGGTTAGGAATAACAGTTCAATGGGGCACCATGGTGGCACGCACCCCCCAATTATATAGGAATGAATAAGCCCAATAGATGGCAGCATACTGAAAGTGTTTGCTTAATATTCAATGTAACAACCTTAAGGAAACCTCAATAGATGGCGCAGGCTGTTGCTATTAAAAAGAAATTTGAACGCGCCAATAAATAAATCGCAATGTTTACAACGTACCCTGCTAACGCAACCATCTTCACGCAAGAGAGGGACAGGTTCGTAAGACAACCTGCAAAAAAACTTGACCTAAACATTTCCAAAAAGCGAGCAGCGTTATCGTTTCCCAATAGAACAGTTTATGCGAGCATGCAACATTCTTCCCGATAATTTCGACCGAAACCAAACGAATTTTAACCCGAATTATTAGATTATTAATTTCATTCGCATTTCTTATCTTCGACCATGCAATCGCCTTCTGCATTTACGCAGGTAAGCCGAATTTATCAACACGTAAAGTGTTAGTAATAAACGGAATATTGAACTGTGTACAGGTTTTCTTGAGGTTAAAACCTCTTCCTCATCCAGAGGACGAGGGATTTTTCAAGAAAAATATGGAAGGAGCCATAGATTTAAGCATGAAGAGTGACACATCTATTGGAGATGAAGAATTATCAAGATCATCATCATCAGATAACTCAAGTCCAAGACCGGAATATACTTACAATATCTCAACACCAAAACTCAAATTCGCCCGGCCTTTTAAGGCATACAAAAAGGATTTTCGGTCAGCAGCGCCAGTTCCCATTTCATTAGGATTTCCGAGTTTTGAAGAATTCCGTAGGAAGATGACAGTTAGTGGCCAGGAGACACACACCAACAAAAATATGAGGAGACAAACGCAGAGGACATCAACACAATCCACAGATCCTACTTATCTTGAGAAACGACGCAAGAATAACGAGGCTGCCAAAAGATCGCGGGATGCCAGAAGACAGAAAGAAGATGATTTAGCGCTGATGTGTACGTTTTTAGAAGGTGAAAATACCAAATTAAAGCTTGAGTTGCATGTCATGCAAAAGGAGTTAAATCTATTAAGATCTAGATGCTCAAATTAATTGTGAGTATGAATACCAAAATACCGCCAAAGAGTTTTGTTTTATTTTGATTTCGTTTATACGCTTGTGTGATTTAGTTTATAGTAGAAGTTATTTGATTTATTTATTGTTTTATATTTCTTCTTTGATTTATTGGTCAATCGTTTGTTTGCGGTTCGGTTTATTATCGAAATAAAAAGTTATTCACTCACTCACCGGGCAGATTAAGGCAAAAACTTGCGATTTTTCGATGATGCATTATGTTTGTTATCATCAAACCGCGTTCGTTTTTGCGTTAGTCCGCGAAAATTGCTTCGTAGTGAATTGTTCAACTATCTTATCGTTTCTAAAATTAATACTGACCTGTTTAGTTCTGATTTTTAAATTACCCATTGTTGCATTTTATACTTAAATAACTTACATCTAAGTATAGTTTTAATAAGAAGAACGTAAACAGGACATTTTGTACTAATTATATTGTAAGCTTTATCGTTATATTTATGTACTTGTATTCGTTTATGTTAATTTGTAATGTGATACTTGTTTATTTTAGTATTTGGACACCATTTGAAAGAACAAATTTTTAAGTTTTTTGTAGCCTGTGTTTGTCTTTTGTCTATAAATAAATATTTAGTATAGACAGTTGTTATTTTTGTTATTTTAAATACCTATTTTTACTTTCTGATTTTTGTTATACATATTTAGAAATACAAAGAGATGAACTGGATTGATTTTGGTCACAATCTGACAGCCGGAAGTGGCAGATTCTGACTAAACTGATAACAACTCATCCTCCAGTGACTTCAAACATGTATAGCAACTTTCAGATCAATGGTTAATGACCACTAACATTACGTTGGTCAGATGGTCTGTAGCTTCACGAAATTGAAGAACTAACGGATATTTTCGTTAAGAATTGTCTATAATAAATATCCATTCGAAATCGGAAGAATCATTATTCAAAGGGGTGGCATGAATGAAAGGGTTGGAACGCGGGTGTAATGTGGACGTTTGCGGAAGAGGAAGGGTTTCATTGTGCCAAATGTTTACCTAAACTCGCAAAATTATGGGGGTGATATGACGTTTCTACAGGGTGACTAACCCATACACAATTTGTGACACAATGTGTATTTGGAAGACTGTTGTTGTGTTATTTCTGGCCAAATGGTGTAAACCAAACGCAAATCTAGCTAGCTTGGAATTCAATTTAATAAAAATCAGGAAATTGTGTCATCAAATTGCTTTGAGTGAGAAAACAAAACTATTAATTATAGCTTTCTTTTTTCGGAAAAAATCATAATTTCATCTTGAGATCATTTCTGGAAAATGTTTTTTTTTGTATGATTATTTAGAATTACCAGGAAGCACTTGACAACGAGGTTGTTGAAAAGTTGGCTGGGGGCTACGCCAGATGCTTCAAATTGCAAAGGTGATAATCCTGATTAATTGTCATAGTAACAACGGGTACATGTCGAATATAATTCAGTCTTATCTGCAATATAAAAGCCCATTTGGCACCAAAGTAATTGAAATTTATAACAAATAATTCTGGTTAAGTGACAGGATCATTTCAAACGTATCTATTTCTTCACTGCTATCTTACTACTGTATCTCGAATATTCATTGTTAGTTCTAAGAAGACTGTACGACAATTTCGGATAACATTTAAAGTTGTGTCAATCCGATTCGTTCTGCTACTGTGTAGACACCGTATGCCGTTATCTTAGCGATAACGCAAGGCAATGGGGCGCTATTCAGACTCTTAGATCTTATTCAGAACGGACAAAACGGATAGGTTTGAAAAGATTTCTGGTATTGTGTGAATTAGACTACCTTAGATGATGGTGTTTCTATCATGGAAAATATATAGAAGCATTCTGTGTAGGGAACACTTGCTTTGTCGTATATTTGGAAGTAAAATAGGAAAATAATAATTACAATTACACTATATATCCTACTATCATTTTTTTAAATCATAATATAGTTTTACATATGAGAAAATTGTCTGCTTATATATATATATATATATATATATATATATATATATATATATATATATATATATATATATATATATATATATATATACAGTGTGTCCAGGAAAGTCCGCACCATATGGGAAAAACTTTTATTATCCATTTCTCAGAAAATTTTATTCTTTATGAAAGTTAGGTCTAAAATCAAGAATACCGTCATAAGATCTTAAAAACATCGCACCATGTACCGGGTGTTTAAAAAAAAGTAAAACGCGCATAAGAGTAAAGTACGGGAATATTAATATTATCGAAAAATTTTATTTGGGGATGTTGCTTAGAATTAATAATTACGCTCAGATTTGAAATCACAGCCACCTATGACAGAAAATTTTGTTTCCCTTCTTTTTCAAATTTTCACTATGTGAGAAGGGTTTTGTAGCGGCTAGTGACTTAAAATGATTCTTCTTAAACGGTTTCTTAGATATTTGTTCAAATTTCCTATAGTACTCGCCATTTCGACAGTGTTTCCAGCGCTTCTTTAAAATCATTACAAAAATTACCGTTTTCTTGGTGCGCTTATGATTTTTCACCCAGTAAATATCAAAATATCATGCGATACACAGGTAAACCATAAAAATTTGAATTAATTAAGGGAATGCATGGAGTATGCACACTAATAAAACATGTTAATGACGCTGCTATGCTTTCCTTTGGGATTCATAATTTTTTTTTGAGGTGTATACCATACAAATACGTGAACAGCTGGTAAATTTGTGTTATCAGTACACCCACAATCACCAATAATAAGTCAAAGGAAGCTATTTTAGTTACCTGTGTTGCGTATTGCATCACATTTTGATATTTACTGGGTGAAAAATCATAAATGCACCAAGAAAAAGGTAATTTTTTTAAAGATGCGCTGGAAACGCTATCAAAATAACAGGTATTATAGGAAATTTGAACAAATATCTAAGAAACTGTTTAAGGACAATCATCTCAAATCACTAGTAGATACAAAATTGTTCTCAAATAGTGGAAATTTAAAAAAGAAGCGAAAAAAATTTTTTCCGTCGTAGGTGGCTGTGATTTCAAATCTTAGCGTAATTATTAATTCTAAGCAACATTCCCAAATAAAATTTTTCGATAATATTAATATTCCAGGTACTTTACTCTTATGCGCGTTTCACTTTTTTTAAACACCCGGTACATGGTGCGATGTTTTCAAGATCTTATGATGGTATTCTTGATTTTGGACCTACCGCCAACTTTCATAAAGAATAAAATTTTCTGAGAAATGGATAATAAAAGTTTTTCCCATATGGTGCGGACTTTCCTGGACACACTGTATATAAGATATATTGTTTGACAAATGAACTCATTGTTCTTAATAAGTATAAAATAACATATCGCGGATTATGAAATTTAAAATATTAATTCTGCATATTCCCTAAATATTAATTTACAGGAAGTTTATTAAAAACATTTCAAAATGCTTTTTTCATAAATAGAAATTTTTCTACACTCATGACGATATCTATATTCTCAGTCTAAGAACCCCAGATTAAGATGCGCTTTTCCCCACAATCAACTTCTGTTACATCACCAATCCTTGCATTCTCCCACGAAATCCATACACAACTCCCATTTTGATTTCGTTCAAAATCCCCATTGACACAGTGTCCGAATTCTCAAAGTCCCACACCGTTACGGTAGGACCTACCGGTGATTTAATACCTTTGGCGAAAATGTACCGTAGGTGGTTTTGTACACCGCTCTGCGAGGAAACATTCTGCAAATATCCTCCTGTCATTTGAAAGGGTTTGCAGTGGACCATCACGGATTGCCAATCATGAGATCGGAGCAACGTTCGTCCTATATTCGCCCACGCATTATGTCCTGTTATTGTGGGAATGCCACCCTTACGGCAACGCGTGGCACCTGGCACCCTTCGCAAAAGGGTGAAGGCACCGTTGACCACTTTACTGTTACGCGACCCCATTTTCGGCGACCATTTTTGGTGATGTTTGCGGAAATGATTAAGCTGTACCTTTTCTAAGCTTGCAGATCAACATGGATGACATCAGAACTGGTTTTGTCTTAAGGGATTTGAAATTCTGAAGTGCGCGTGATGTTGAGTATTATTGCATATTGTTATTATTTTAGTATCTTTGGTAAATTTAGAAATTTGTGATTAAACATACTCGGCGAATAAATCAATAAACTAAAATCCATCGGTACAAAATTATATGGTTTTATGTAACAATAAATATTTGAATGAACGTTTAGAATGTATTGTTTTCAATATAATTCACTGATGTAATTTCAATATTATTCTACGGATATATATTGTTTTTATTTGTGATTTTGATCCAGTTATGTGGATGAATCTTAACTTGTTGATAAATAGCTCCATGTGTTTTATAATATTTATACATCCGTTAAGCAATATGAAAATGAGATTATCCAACAAACTAGCGATTTGACAAATCAACAAATTAACTAAAATGCACACAAACACAATGGGGTAACAAGCTTATGCGTCACATATGTGCTATCACCACTCGTCTTTGAAGACGTTTCTTGTTTTTAGAACATACTTTTATATAATACTTTTATATAGAACTTTTATATAATACACAAGAATAATAGATTATAATCATTTGCAGTTTACAGTATGTGTTCCTAAGATACTGCGTGTTCAATAATCTTTAAATTTTATTGACTATTCCACTGATAAGAATCGCATTAACATAAAGGCATGATACAATATACGTATTAATAAGCATTATTCACATGACGAATAAACAAATAAACTAAACTCGATCTCTAGAAAATTATATGGTTTTATGTAACAATGTTTGTATGTATGTTTCATATGTATTGTATTTTATCAATATTATTCTTCATTGTATTTTCTATATTATTCTACATACACATATTGTGTTTATTTACGATTTCGACAAAGTTATGTGCATAAATCTTTTCTTAGATAGACTTTGAAATTTGCGGTTTAACTTTGTTGATAAACAACTCAATTATGTGTTTTACATTATTTATAAAGCCGTTAAGCAATACGAAAAGCAGATTACACAATAAACTATTAAATATGTGACAGATCAACTAGTTAGCTAAAATCCATAGAAATAGATCAAATCAATAGAAATCCAAAGGGCAACAAGCGTATATGTCATTTATACTAACACAATTTTCCTTTGAAAGCATTTCTTCCTGGTATTTGGAAAATAAGCTTTTATATAAAACGCAACAATGCAATATTATAATGCTTCACAGTAAGTATTTCTAAGCCAGTGCGTGTCCAATCGTCTTTAAATTTTATTCAAAGCTCCACTGATAAGAATCCCATTAATATAAAGGCATACCTACTATGACTAGGTGAGCAATGTAACAAACACCTGAACTAAGGAACAAAAGGAGGGCATTGTGTCAATTCCCTAGCAGTAAGTAAGTGATAACGAAATGTACCTAAGCTTTTGTGCAATATTCTAAAGCCTGGGGACAGTTCGTGGAAAGGTTAATAGTTCTATTTGAAAAATCTATTTGGGAATTCATTCAATTAATCTTTTACACCCTTCACTCTTACATTTACAATTATCTTACTGGGTGTTTATGACACTTCTACTTTATTGTTTTATGCACTTACCGTGATGATCATTTAGTTATCACACAAAGTAAAACACACGCAACAAAAACAAACAAATATATTTTCTAAATCGATTTATTTACTTTTTAAAAAAATACAATTTAATAAATATACAGACCTTATCTCTAAATATAATATCACATATCTATGTTACAAATAAAATTCGACGACAAATTTGCCGTATAACTTATAAAATACCAAGCGGGACAGAATACGATGACTAGAAACGCACCACGATAATAAACCAAACATTTTCTCAGACCGCGTATCGTATTCTGAGTATCTCTTCTTCGAGTTGTCTAATACTCGCAAGGTACTGGCCAATCTCACAGTTGATCCGCGAGTTTTCAACTTCGAAGAAGCTACACACCATGTGGTTTTGCAATTCTTTCTCCCTTCTGGCTTCACGCGATCTCCTGGCAGCCTCGTTGTTTTTTCTTCTCTTTTCAGCATACTCTGGATCAATTGAGGCTTCGTTATTACCCTGCTTCCTCTGCATGTTCACTTGCACTTGACTTGGACGCTCCACACTCTTGGAGATGGTCTTCTTGTACTCCAAGAATCTCTCCTGCAGGTGTGGTTGGAGAATAGGAAACGGCGTCTCCATTTTGGAGATCTTGCTTGGGTTTGAGTCCTCCTGGTCGTCCTCCCATGGTCTCTTCAAGACTTTCGAGCGAGATGATGGCATATCGAAGGTTGTGGACACTGGTAGAGTTGGTGATGTCACCGGACGCAACGGAGATGTTTCTTGTAGAAGAATTGTTTTACCAAGCACGTCCGCTGTGTGCATGATGATATGGCTTCTCACTGACGTTTGCTCCATGATGAAATTGATGTATATTGATGTACAAAAGTTTTTTTGGTGGTGTTTGAAAGTTTCACTTGACACTTGTTTGTGGTATAAAGGATAACTTGACACTAAACAGTAGAGATTTGCGGCAGAGGGTCTGCAAACCCCTACCCATCTCAACCAATAGAGGGACAACCCTGGGAAGGGCCTGTGATTGGTTGAATGTTCCCTAAAGGGGACAGAAAAGAAGTACGCCTACAACTCAATTTTTATCGATCTTCCAGAACTTAAAGATCATTATCGTTCAAGCAAGTCTAATTGTATTTAAATCTCGTTCAAAGTACTTAGTAGATAAGACAACCTTCAATATACCAGAAATAACAATACTGAATGCAGGGTATTATATTAAATTGTTATAGTAGTACCTACCTAACTAGTGATAGTATAGAGAAGTATAGAGAATTTTTTTCGTACTGTGGAGTGTAGCAAAATTGAAGAAAAGTATGAGAGAAAGATATAAGACGTTGGAAACTTATTAACCAGAGAAATCATAAACATCTGGGTGGCCCTCGCCCAACTTTCCGACTACACCGTTGGCACAATAAAGTGTCTGAACACTTTTGAAATTATTCAATTTTGTGAAGCCAAAGCCACTCAGTAGCCTACCTAACGTCAGTCTCTGTGACATAATAACATTTGTCACACTGACATTTAATGTGATGTCATGTCAGTGGCACTTTGTCAAAATTTGACAGTTTGCAACGACGAACGCTGTGGATTTTGTCAAGCTGTTTCTATAAAAGCTCATAGCGCCTAAACCGTTTATCCCATTGATCTGTAAATTAGTATACTTTAAGTATACTATTTAAAATCACTGGAGGAGGATGAGCTGATATTAGTTTGGTCAAAATCGGATAAATCCTGAAGAAGACGCATGTAAGATTTGCCACTTCCGGTTGTCATATTGTGGCAAAAAACAATCCAGTTCGTCCCCCGCAATTCTAAATAGTATTACGACGCTATTATCTTCACAGATATACATACATACACACACACACATACACACACACATACATACATACATACATACCTATATACATACATAGGTACTTACATTTTCCAGAAATCATTGCAATCGATTCAGGGGACTCCAAAACGCCTATTTCCACTGAAATCCCGAACATTTTTTTTTTCATTCGATACAATACTTTCCTTCTAGGGTACTAGTCGGAAAGTAAAACTTAGTTCATGAAAATGGTTACAAAAATATTATTCATTCAAGAAATACTTCTTTTCTAATCTTTGCTAAGTAATCCTTTTGCCAAGTAATCCTTTCCTTCAACCATTTGTTCCTTTCTTACCCGCATAGTATTAACGCAATCTTTAACAAAACCCCACGCCCTTAGGGATTTCCTGTGTGCAAAAGTGATTAACCAAAAACTGCAAGCCGCAACTAATATTTGCACAAAGACCAGTCCCAAGAGAAAACAACAAAACTCTTCTCTAATAGAAATAACCTCAAAATGTCCAGATGTCGGTGGACGGTCAACAACGCAAAAAGGACAAATGGGAATTCGCTATTTTCGCTCGACCATCGACCAAAATGGGTTAAGAAGAAACGGAAGTTTCGAAAAGCATAGAGATCTATAACTAAAAATTATTATTAATGTGGATGGGCTTACACAACGGCTGTCAGAAATGGTCCAAATGGTAGTGACAGCCCGGGGACAATAGTCAAATGCAATCAGCCTTATCCTCAGATTATGATCTCAGGCAGACCGCGCTGGACACCACAGAGCCGGCTTAAGGAAATTTTAATCGTTTTTCGAGGAGTAGAATAGTTTTTTGGGCAATATTATAAGTATTAATTATAGTTTTGGTGGACTGACTATTTAGGTAATAAAAGACGCAATTAAGAACTAAATAGTTTTGGAAAAACACTTCGGAGAAAGCAAATATTAGTATCTATTACGTATTATTGCATTTTAATGATTAGGAGTCGTGGTAAGTTGCATGCCTCCTCATTAAGACTTTACGTCAACATTCCTTTTATCACACGCAATTTAGTAATGACAAATTTCCTAAACCTGATTAAAAATACATTAGGTTACTCACTAATTAGTTGCGTATAATTCGGTATTTATAGACCAAGGACGAAGATTGGCTCTTGAGTACGTCCCTGTATTCCGTTGCCCAGCGTTTACCCTTTTTGGATTTGTGAATTGGGGGAGGCAGGTGATTGCATCTTGACCAATGTCCACCCTGACAGTTGAATAACTAGGACGACAATGGTCTGGTCACATCACGCTGTATTACACTGGATATTCCGTGTGCTCAGGGTAGATTAAGTAACACCCAACTGAAAGAGTTGCGACAATGGATCGCTACCACACACATTGCTCGTCTTTAGGGATAAAGTTTTCCCACAACGTTCATTTTTTTGATAGCAAAAATTTATGTTATAACATAAGAAAATCAGAATATAAAAAGCTGCAAAGTTATTGGCACAGATCTTTTCCTAGTTAGGGTAGCTTTCAAAATATGGTCACGGTATTAGTGTACAAACTCATTGAGGTCAGATAGTGGTTTTAGGTAAATAATTTGGTTCCTTTACATGACCGCTTTGGTTTTCTTAGAAATAGAACACCCCGTGGTCTGTGACTAAACATAAAAAGAAGCGAAAATACTCTTTCCCGACTTCACTAAAGAGATAACATTAAAAAAAGGTTTTGGTGTGTTTTTTAACGCAGCCAAGGGCGAATTATGTATGGTATGCCTTGGGACCAGAATTTATTGGTTTATTACCGACACAATTGTCGGTAGGTTTGGCAAATAATGGAGAATAGAAGAGCAACTGACGAGCTTTTCATTCTTTTGCACCCACTCGTGTCACCATAAAAAAGTGTTAAAGATTTGCTGCAACCTGTGTTCTCAGCGTGTGTCACAATAACGGTAGGATTTAATTTACAAAGGAGCCGCTACTTCAATACAAGAAGGCAATGTGATCTAAATAAATCAACTTGTTTCTCGTAAATCTTTGTCAATTCTGTATAAAACATGTTGAATTAGTATTTATACGTAATATCTGGTTGATGCATACCCAAATATGGCTAATTAATTACATTTTGAAATAACATACATATAAACTCATTTACTGAAAAGAACTTTCCTTTCCAAATACCATTTCTCCTTAAAACCATGTTTACACGGGTCATGTAGACGGTCATGTAGAACGGTCAAGTAAAGTATATTGTTCAAGTTGAATCGTGTAAACAGTTCAGGTCAAGTCAAGTACCGACTTGCGTCATGTAGTGAGGCAAGTCAAGTTGTTCTGCACTGTGGACAAGTAACTTGACTTGATACTCCCCCACTACTATTTTCTTTGGTAAAATTTATTAAATTCAAAGCTATCGTATTTGTATGAACGTTAGTTAACTTAAATTCAATAACATAATATTTTCAAACGAAATGAGCATTTTGTTTAAAGAACTCGACGTTCTTTTTAAATAAAAAAGCTTTTCTTTACTATTTTACAATTTAGTACTTGAATTAATAAAATCGAATGTTGATTTAAAAACTACAAATTTTGATATAATCAAATAGTACTTTAGTTTCAGTAAAGTGTACGATCAAATCAATATTTTATTATGTTTGGATTATAATCATGGGACCTTGATTATATAATCCAAGCATAGTTGAATCGAAAACAACAATAAAAGATTATGGTAGACTCATTAAATTATTTTACTCCACGGCAATCGTTACCAAAGACTACATTTATTCCCAAATGAAAAGTAATCAGAATTCCGCTCGCATTCTGTAGCTGAGCTTATATAAAGGTCAAAAAAGCCCAACGCATGAGCCATCTCCTCGCCAGTAGACATAGCAATAATTTTTAATGAAATTAATTTTCATTTGATTCAAACAAATAATCTTTTTACTCAAATCTTTCTCTTCCAAATAGAATACATATTTATGTTATATACCGATCTTTATTTCAAATAAAACTAGAGTTATTTCATTCAAACATATTTCTGCAATTAAACCCAAACAATTTCTACATTATGAAAGTCACGGAAACCCATTTGGTGTAAAAGAATCGTTTTTTTTCAGTGAAAACTATTTCTCTTTACTTCAAATAAAATATTTCTTTCAGCCTATGCAACTATTTTTTTTTTAAATTTAAAAATACTTATTTGTTTCACACATTTGATTCAAACAAATAATCTTTTTACTAAAGATCCTTGAAAGAAATATGTTCAAAGAAATACATTTATTTGATTTTACATTTCTTTTCTCTCTGTGCAGAGGAAGAGACACTTAAATTTGTAGATCTGTACTGCGAAAAGGAATGCTTGTGAAGAAAAAGTAACGCTAATTACGGCAATAAAATACCAGGAAAGCTGCGGAGAAGGACGTTATAAAAAGGATGGGAAAGGAAGGATTTGGCATTACTGAGTAAAAAAAAAAAAATAGAGATGAGTTGTTAAATTAAATAAACAATTTTGTGCCACAGTGCGTTTAGCACCAATGATTAGAGACTTTACTTGATTCACTCGGTATTTCTCTACTTGAACCTCATGTAAACGGGTGTCTTCAAACTGTAGTTGAGTCAAGTCAAGTAGAACAAAACCATGCAAGTGCGAAGGCAAGTTACTTGCGCCGCCACATGACCCGTGTAAACAAGGCTTAAAACCATGTTTACACGGGTAATGTAGACGGTCATGTAGAATGGCCTAGTAACGTATATTGTTCAAGTTGAATCGTGTAAACAGTTCGGGTCAAGTCAAGTACCGACTTGCGTCATGTAGTGAGGCAAGTCAAGTTGTTCTGCACGGTGGACAAGTAACTTGACTTGACTACTACCCCCACTACTATTTTCTTTGGTAAAATTTATTAAATTCAAAGCTATCGTATTTGTATGAACGTTAGTTAACTTAAATTCAATTACATAATATTTTCAAACGAAATGAGCATTTTGTTTAAAGAACTCGACGTTCTTTTTAAATAAAAAAGCTTTTCTTTACTATTTTACAATTTAGTACTTGTTAAATAAAATCGAATGTTGATTTAAAAACTACAAATTTTGATATAATCAAATAGTACTTTAGTTTCAGTAAAGTGTACTATCAAATCAATATTTTATTATATTTGGATTATAATCATGGTACCTTGATTATATAATCCAAGCATAGTTGAATTGAAAACCACAATAAAAGATATGGTAGACTCATTAAATTATTTTACTCCACGGTAATCTTTACCAAAGACTACATTTATTCCCAAATGAAGAGTAATCAGAATTCCGCTCGCATTCTGTAGTTGAGCTTATATAAAGGCCAAAAAAGCCCAACGCATGAGCCATCTCCTCGCCAGTGACATAGCAATAATTTTTAATGATATCAATTTTCATTTGATTCAAACAAATAATCTTTTTACTCAAATCTTTCTCTTCCAAATAGAATACATATTTATGTTATATACCGATCTTTATTTCAAATAAAACCAGATTTATTTCATTCAAACATATTTCTGCAATTAAACCCAAACAATTTCTACATTACAAAAGTCACGGAACCCCATTTGGTGTAAAAGAATCGTTTTTTTCAGTGAAAACTATTTCTTTTTACTTCAAATAAAATATTTGTTTCAGCCTATGCAACTATTTTTTTTAAATTTAAAAATACTTATTTGTTTCAAACATTTGATTCAAACAAATGATCTTTTTACTAAAGATCCTTGAAAGAAATATGTTCAAAGAAATACATTTATTTGATTTTACATTTCTTTTCTCTCTGTGCAGAGGAAGAGACACTTAAATTTGTAGATCTGTACTGCGACAAGGAATGCTTGTGGAGAAAAAGTAACGCCAATTACAGTACCAGGAAAGGTGCGGAGAAGGACGTTATAAAAAGGATGTGAAAGGAAGGTTTTGGCATTACTGAGTCAAAACAAAAAATAGAGATGATTTGTTAAATTAATTAAACAATTTTGTGCCACAGTGCGTTTAGCACCCATGATTAGAGACTTTACTTGACTCACTCGGCATTTCTCTACTTGAACCTCATATAAACGGGTGTCTTCAAACTGTAGTTGAGTCAAGTCAAGTAGAACAAAACCATGCAAGTGCGAAGGCAAGTTACTTGCGCCGCCACATGACCCGTGTAAACAAGGCTTAAGTCACAACAACGAATTATTGAAAATACAGAATTTACTACACAATGTTCTTAGCAAGGACTGTTACGTTAGTGGCAACGCGCAAAACCGGTCTCTAGTATCTACATAGACCACGCACGTAGCTGAAAGCGCGCGTCGCTATGCTTCTGATCAGCTGATCGTTAAAGTTTTCAGCACCGGCGTAAAAGCTAATACTTCGGCCATTTGTTATTGCGTGTTTGTGTGGTCAAAATGAACAATTTTACAAGTGCTGTGTACGCACCCATGTTACTTATTTGTGTTTTGGGACCGCGAAAGGTATGAATAATAATGTAAAATGGTTAATGCGCGAGAACTAATTTTGCAAATTGTCCACAAACTTGGCAAATGCCAACTAAGTTATGTGCAGATCATGTGCAGCTTGTTTGTTTGGTGAGTGACTGTTAATATATTTTACGTATCGTTAGTTATTGGTAATGTCGTTAAGTATGTACATGAAAACTCGTCTTTAACGTTTACTGATGAGTGATGATTTGTAGTTTACTGGACATCGCTGTTTCCTGGACCCGCAAGCCGCGCTGACCAGCGTTTTGTCAGGTCAAGGGAGCGATTGAGACCTGATCTTTAAAAGGGGGCAGTAAAATGTACTAAGGGAATATATTTATCAATTTTTATTAATAATCGCTTTCCATTTTTCACATTTTTTAGTTCGAGTTAGTTGATTAAATCTAATAGGTCTAATCGGTCACCGAAGCGTTCCTTTTGTTGTGACGAAGTTAGACGAACTCTGCATTTACCTCACATCTACATAGTACTAGCAACCTCACCCCTTACCCTTGGTTAGTTACCCGCATATAGGCACGATGTATTGTAGCTATCTGAGACAGAAAAGATCACAAACGCGTTTTCTTGTCATCTTAGATTAGCTTAGACAAACTTAGACGAAGTTACGTTAGCTCAGATTAGACAAATTTCGAAATTTGCAAATAGAAAGTGAATATTTGTATCTATAAAAGATTCAAACGGACGAATGTATGCGCACATGAGAGCATAGGCACACTACCCGAGTAGTTTGAGTATATGTCTTTAGGGATCCATAAATGATACAAAAAGCGGTAACATTATTGGATTATTTCTTTTGGACCGGCTTGACATTAACGATGGGCAACGCCTAAACGCAGAGTAGTCCGTCACCGGTTTAAAAGTAAGCTGAACACATGGTGTCTACATTTTTGATTTTTATTTAATATGGAGGCGAATCTAGTTGGTATGCAATATATAAACTAACACGTTTTTTTAGAAACATTCTATAAGATTTTAAAATAATGTATTATTTATGAAGCGCTGTACAGCTGAACACAAAATTAAATTATGTAACTTTATGTAAGCATTTGTCAAATAGCCCAAAGAGGCCCTCTGGGATTTTTACGCCATATTATAGCTCTATTATTTTACTACTTGTGCACTTAAATAATTTTTGCAAAAACGTGCAGATAGTAATGAAAGTATATATTTTTAGAGCGATGTATTGAAATCAGTTATAGTGATTTATTCGATACTTGGGCTTTCTTCTTTTGAGTTACCTATAGGAATTTTATCTGCAGAGGCTTTAGAAGCCACCCACAAAGCAATTCGAACGCATCGTTCAAGTCATACAAGAAAGACATCAGGAATACATTATAATAGGGATCTAATTCAAATATTATTGTTACGGTCAGATCCATACATATCTACTCTTAGGAAAACGACTTCTCTTGTAAAAGATATAGACAATGATATGTTCCATATACTGTGATATCGAAAGCCAGATATTTTGGAAAGCGATATTTCTTTTACTTCACCCGATCAGTTCGATTGACTCAGTGACGAAGATTTATCATCCGGTGATGAGGATTAAAAATATTTGCTTTTGAATGTGTATTATAGTACTATTATTTAAAATTAAATATAAAATGCGTGTAATAGTAAGAATTTTTGTTGTTATTCTGTACCAAACAACAAGCAAGTATTTGTTTTAACTATCTTTAAAATTTAGATTTAGATATTTTTATAATCTTTTACGTCAGTCATTGCAGTTAAGTTTAACTAACAACACAAAATCGAATAAACGTCGAATTAATTTTTAAGTGTCTACAATTTTTTTTTATGTATTCAACGAAACAGGATAAAATAAAAAAGATGTCTTTTTTTCGCGGTAACTGGTATTCAAATGCCATTCATTTTAGGCGTTAGCTTGTCGTTACACCCTTAGAAATGAAATTTCATCAAATTTTACCAACTCTTTCTATTTTTGTCCAACATTTGTATTGGATCACAACACTGTGCGCCGCCTATTTTTCGCATTCATTTGGTATCCTATATACCTACATATATTAGTCAGATATGATATGTGATTTTGTTGATAATTTCTATAGATTACAAATCTGAAAGCCAAATGTCTCTACAATCATAAAGAGAGAAATATATCGATGTCTTGTATTGGTGGTGGTCTTCAGACTTCTTTTTAGGACATTTAACAATATTTATGCCATGTTTTCTATTAACAATTTTTTATTAAATTGGTCTACTATTCTGTATTAGGGAAAAGAGCTAAATATTAAGGCCTATTCAAACAGGTCATAGTAATTCATGGTTGCTTATGAACTAAGGCGAGATGTTAGGCATTTCAGACAGAAAAGATTATAACTTTATATTGGTTACGTTTCATAGAATATCTTTTAAAACCAAATATATTGCTACTTGATCTAAACGAGATAACAAACTAGGCGATATAGTGCACACAAAATTGCAACAACCTACTAGCAAAGCAGTGTTTATGAACATATATATCATTCCATATATAAATTTGGGTGCAACATTGATCAAGATTTATTGTTTAGTGGACATTTTCTCTATTTATTGTCTAGTTGACTATTTTCTTTCTTATTGTTATATTTTTATACACCCCTTGTCTGCATAACATGGTTAATGCCATTTATAACAATAAAATTCTACCTGACAAAAGCCACTTGTCCCTTGATGTCTCTTTCCTAGCAAAAAGGATTAACTCAATGACGTCAGACTGTGTTTATTATAAAATTTGGATTCTCGGAAATGCCTTCAAAATAATTATCATTGTTGTCATTATTATAGCACAAAAGAACAACCGTTTTGGCACAGTTGTCAACCAATACTGTTGTCCCAAGCCCCTCCCCTTTGAGGGAGTGCCCCATTTGCAGCATATCCCCACTACCACAGGGTTAAATAAGTACTAGGTAGCGAACGAAGCCCTTAGTAATCATTCAATTACTAACTGCTTTGCAGAAAGTGCCAAAAGTCCAGTGTGAAGTGCAAAAATCGACAATCATGGATCATTTCCAACAAGAACCTCTCGATCTATCAGTTAAAAATGCAGAAGAAAGACCATCATCTTCAAGTTCGAACGATCATCTTGAAGCTATGTACCCATTAGCTTCAATCAGATCGTCATCTGCAAGTCCAAACAATAAATTCGAAGTGATATACCCATTGGCTGCAGTTGGGTCAACACCAACGGATTTGATCCTCCAAGTACGTCCAATTCCATCGATTGGAACGTATCAGGAATACAGGGAAAGGTATTTATCGACTTTGCCTAAGAACAACGCCAGGAACAACGAGAATATGAGACGAGCGTCTCAAGCTAATGGCGAAAATCATGATCCTTTGTATAGGGAGCGAAGAAATAAAAACAACGAAGCGGCTAAGAGATCTAGGGACTCCAGGAGGGAAAAGGAACTAGAGTTGGCAGTTCGGGCGTCGTTTTTACAAAATGTTCACACGCATATGTCGGCGGAATTGGATATTCTGAAGTCGAAGTTTCAACAATTGACGGATGTTAGAAATGCGCTGTATGGACAGAAACAACGCTAGGACTGCTTGTGGTTTACTGATATGTTTGTACGCAATTTTTAATGTTTGCTTCTATACAGAAAATGTAAAACTGTGATATACGTTTGTACCAATTGTGATAATTAAATAAAATGATAAATGCGTGATTTAATAATGATAATGTATTGTAAACTGAAATAATGTAATGTATGTTCTATAATAAAGTATGATCCAAATCTAATCTTGATTTTTTGTTAGTAAACCTTGTTTATTAATTACAGGTTACCACCAACTGGCAAATTTAATTTAAAATAAGACACCTATCTGTTATTTTCTTGCATACATCAATTCATATTAGATAAACAATGATTATTAAAAAACAAGATATAACCCAAATAACAACTATGCATTTTTTATCTGTAAAGGTATGTTTAATTATAATTTCTAAAATATTATTCTTTATATGAGTTTGTGATTAGTTTAGTACAATTTATATAATTAATTATGATAATTATTTAATAATAATGATAATTTTTGATGACGAGAATGAGTTTTTCATGCAACTTTGACATGTTCTTTAGGAATTCATATATTAACATTTTTTATATTGTTAATTTGTATATGAAGTGATCTGAAATTACCATAAAATAAACAAATAAAAACCAAATCTATTTCTTTGTTTATATTAATTTTCTGCCCTTCAAAAGTGAGAACATTTATTTTTTAATTAGTGTCTTGCTGTCGTATATATCACATATAATTGCCAATATTAACAACAGTTTATACTTGTTTCAAATATGATAATTTAATTGGCTTAAAAAAAAAACATACTGAATCATGAAGGATGAAAGGCCATCACTAGGGCAACCAAAAGTATGCAAGGGCATATCTTTTTTCTGTACTCCTGGCATGAAATTGGTTAGATATAAATGTGTTTCAGAGATAGCCGAACATATTAAGACATATTTGTGACGGCATATTTTTGCATATTCTGCCAAAATTTGATATAAATGTAGGTATATTTTAATAATTTTGCATATATTAACGCATATTTTGATAATTTTTTACATATTTGCATAGTTTTAGCGCACATATTGGCTTTTTAATGCATATTTATTGTGGACTTTAACGTGTATATTTTTTAAATATTTGACTTATAATATTAATATATGTACCATCAAGGTAGTTAAATACATTTTACACTTCTATTGTGTTTGGAATAAAATACAATGATCAAATGAAAACTCCATTGTGTAAGATGCACAAATATTTTACTTTATTATGAACCTCCCAGTTAAACCATTCGTCTATGCTCTAAAATATTTTCAGTTTTTATATTTTCAATTTTGTAGAGGGCATATTTTCAGTTTTTAGAGCATATTTTCTTATTTATAGGGCATATTATAAGCGCCTAAAAGAGTTTTTTTAGAGTATATTTCTGGTTGCCCTATTTCACACAGTACCGATCATCGTTACCTTATACAGTATTATCCTAGCGGTCGGTAAAAAAAGAAAATTTCTGCAATCATGTCTTTACTATTCAATTTTGAGAATGCCCGGCAAATGTCAATTTTGTTAAAAAAATGAATATGTTAAAAGTTGTAGGTGTAACTCAGAGTAACTGAAGACAATTAAACTGTTAAGTCCCTTTTTGCATTACGTCATTATCTCAGTTTGAGGTTAGAGTTGAGCAATTTTGTTGTGGTTTTTGCTATGTACTTGAATTTTCTGACTTTTCTGTCTGACGTTTCATATGTATGTCAATTGTTAAAGCGTATAGCCAACATAAATTTAAGAACAAGACTAAATCTTAACACCTTTCTCTTTATTGAACATACTATACATATGAATAACTCAATTTTCTTTACAAACAATTTTGGTATATCGCTGCCACAAGTCAAATAAAGAAGAAAAATATTAACAAAAAAACGAGCATTTATTCTTATTAAATTATTTAACTAATTTTTTACTTTTACCCGTAGTGTGATTATTTTTTAGTTATGATTATTTTTACTGTTAGAAATATAGAAAAACAACAATGATTGTCTATAATTTGGATGAATAATTATGTCCTTCCCACATTTTACAGCAACAAATGAAATTTTATTTTTATGATATTTATGTTAGTTTATTCCTTATGTGACACTCTGTACATATTTCCACTGAGAAGTCTTGTATTTACAAAAAAAATATAGTAAGATACATATGTCCCATGTGGCCTTCTCCTATATTTTCTTTCATACTTACCGGATAACAAATTTAAATAATAAACAAATAACCATGATAAAACAAGCAAATTTTATGAAATAATAATTTATTCATAATTTATTCCGAAGGAGACAACTCTACATATACGACCATATTATACATTTCTTATTATTAATATCACAATTATGTACATCAATTTCCTATGATTAAAACTACCATAAACAATAGCGCAATGACTAGAAAACTATGCCACACAAAAAAGTCAAAGTTCTTCAATTTAGAGCGCATATCGCATTCTGAGTATCTCTTCTTCCAATTGTCTAACACTCGCCAGATACTCGGCAATCTCAACATTGATCCGCGAGTTCTCAACTTCGAAGAAGTTGCAGATCATGTGGTTTTGCAATTCTTTCTCCCTTCTGGCTTCTCGCGATCTCCTGGCGGCCTCATTGTTTCTCTTCCTCTTTTCCGCATAGTCTGGATCAACTTTGGCGTCACTACTAGTTTGCTTCCTCTGCATATTCACTTGCACTTCAGCTGGTCGCTCCGCACTCTTACATATGGTCTTCTTATACTCCAAGAACCTCTCCTGTAGATGTGGTTGAAGAATGGTGCATGGCGTCTCTGTTTTTGGTATTTTGATTGAGTGTAATTCCTCCTGGTCGTCTTCCCATGGTCGTTTAACACCTTTGGACCATGACGGTGTGTTGGCGATGAAAGTTGACACTGGTAAAGATGGTGATGTTGACGGACGCATTGGTGACATCTCTGGTAATGGTACAGTTTTTCTCAAGACATCCGCGGTGTGCATGATGATATGGCTCCTGATTTCTTTGCTTTGTTCCATCATTAAGGACGTTGAACTGTTTATAAATTTCACTTCACGAGAATTTTGGCGTGTTTGTAGGTTTGCTGCTACGCAGAGACTGAATGGTTTTGGTCTGTGAAATGGGGCTTTTATCTTGGTGTCAAGGGTGATCGCTAAGGGTGTAGGTATGGGACAGGCTCCTGATTGGTTGGAACTCGGAAGGGTCCTACACCGTTATGATTCATTGTTAGTTACCGCCTATGCTATGTTTAAATACGTTTTGTATACGTTTGATATGAACTCGTTGATTATAATGAAATATCCCTTTCCTTTTCTTATAATAATTTTTATAATACATACTTTTTTAGATCCACACAAAGTCATGCAAAATTCTATTGTAATCGAGAGGAGAAAAGCATCAAACTATTTATGTTTGGACTAAACTTCCTTATTCAACAAATAAAAATGTACCCACATTTGACAAATTTTGATATCTAATAACAGTAGTATTCTTTGATGGATTTTGATGATTATTTCAGCAAATTATTGTCAACTTTTTCGAAAATTTTCCTACCTAATATCATTTTTAAAATGGTTATTTCTACAATACATTGATGGTGGTCTACGTTTGATGCACTCTTTGGAATAATTAAGGACCAAGTTTTTGCTTATTCAGGTTTAAATTCAAATTAATTACGAATGTATAGAGTTCTTGCTTAAACTCCGGAAATTTAACTTTTACTTAAACAATGCTAAAGAGAAAAATCTCGATTTTACTGCGTACAGGTTTTTTTCTGTTCCGGTTCGCAGTAAAATCGATATTTTCCTCTTTAGCGTTACTTAATTCCTGTGTAATTGATTCCAATATCATGTTTATTTTACTTAAACCTTGTAAACTTAACTTACGATAAATCAAACAACAATATACATAGAAATAACAGGGCTTTATTATATTGTAAAAGTCAATCAAGTGATACACTCCTTCCTACATGGTTACTCGACATGGTGTTTCAAATCTAGGTTACTGAAGTCTTCTGTGCTACTTCTACTGCTACGATTTGGTCGGAAGTGCCATCAACTTTTAAATGTAACCCCTAAAATAATGTTGAATATTTTAAAACTTCTGTTATTTCTGAAATTACTGTTACCTGGTGATACCTTAACTTCCAATAGTTGCAAGAATATCAAATTTTTTCTTAGAGACAAATTATTAAAGGTATGTTAAGAAAATTGAAATTCTCAAAAAAGTGATATCACAAAGTTGAAATTTAATTCTTTTTCATTTAGAAATCGCACGTTATATATTTATATATTTGTAGGCTTCTATGTTCAGTACTATTAGCTATTCTAGCACTATTAGCGAGAAATTTACCAAACCTGTTGAAATATGAAGCTATATATAGTTCGTACTTTTTACAATAGAGTCGATTTCATACTGAGGTAGGTATGTGGAAAGCCGGATATTTTGGAAAGCGATATTCCTTTTACTTTACCCGATCAGTTCGATTTACTCAGTGAGGAAGATTTATTATCCGATGATGAGGATAAAAAATATTTGCTTTTGAATGTGTTTTATAGTACTATTATTTAAAATTAAATATAAAATGCGTGTCATAGTAAGAATTTTTGTTGTTATTCTGTACCAAATAAGAAGCAAGTATTTGTTTTAATTATCTTTAAAATTTATATTTAGATCTTTTTATAATCCTTTACGTAATTGTAGTTAAGTTTAACTAACGAATAAACGTCGAATTAATTTTTAAGTGTCTGCAATATTTATTTTTTCTGCTTAACGAAACATGATAAAATAAAAAAGATTTCCCTTTTTTACGTTAACTGGTATTCAGAAACCATATTCATTTTTAAAGTCAGCTTGTCATTACACCCTTAGAAATAAAATTTCATCAAATTCTACCAACTCTTTCTATTTTTGTCCAACATTTGTATTGAATCGATGCACTGAGGGCCGGAAGTGGTACTTTATGCCCGCGTATCACAGTCTAAACTTGTCTTATATGTCAGTAAGACATAAAATAATCAATAATTTTAATGGCAAGTTGCACAGCTGCTAATTATTAACTCTGGAGTTTGTTTGCATTAATTGAACTTCAAGTCATAGCTTATTGTATTGTATCACTATAAAAAATATGTGATTCAAGTTCCGCAATGTTTTCTCGGTATGAGATTTTGTTAGTACTAGGTAGGTACTTCTTTACTTCTATAATATAACGGTGCTTACCGAATCGACTGCCAATTGAGGGTTATTTTTTTGTTGAATAAGGTTTAACCCATTGTCCACGTTATCAGTTGTCCAATAAAATCTTTTATACCACAACCAGCCTTACCGTTATTTGGTCGGTACCTACCTTTATTGCGTACTGTGTTATCGTTCAATGCTAAAAAATTCAACCTGCAATATTTGTTCTTTATGTTTTCTCAACAAAAGGTATTCCCAACTGTGATGTATGTCGGTCTATTGACTATTTTTATTTAAAGGCAATTGTAAAACACCATACTAAACAAAAATACCACTGTGGCCACTGAGTTTTCAAACTCAGTGGTATTATATTCTATGAGACAGTATTATAGAATATCGCAATTTCTTACTTTACTTTTCTGAAATATTCACATATGGGCAGATGTTTTTTTCGGTAGCAAAATATGGGTCAAAGTTACGGTGCCACCCAAGAACCACTCCGTTACCAGTAGCGGAAGGATTTTCGTCCTACTTTAGCCTCAGGTTATTACAGTTATTACTTTGGACATCTGACATGGACATCCATCATTGCCGTGGACAATGAAATACTAGGAAAAGAGGTAAGCCTGGTTCGAAACTGCAGAAATCCTTCTATTATGCGCATATTTGTAAGAATATGACAAGTGACATGCATAAGAATGACACAAAAGATTTCGGCCGGTCCTCATAACAGGCTCTCAAGCGTAAATAGGATATTCTACCGACCAAAAATTGCATTGCTTCATGATAACGTAATCCATCAACTTCTTCCATTCGGTTTTTATTAAGATGTACTTGGAGATATAATGTCCACTATGATGCTATATTGAGATCAGAAGGGTCCACTTAAATACATACTTGAAGCTTATAAAATAAGCATCAGAAGTTGTCATATCAAATCTGAAAATGTGGCAATAGATCAGGTTTGGCAAGATACAGGGTGTTAAAGAGTTACTTGCAGAATCTGCTGTGTTAGAAAAGTTCTGTTCTAGTAGGTCTAGAAAGCTGAAATTTTGCAAAAGCATGAAGTAGTTATTGTATCTCTAGAATGGCGCAGTCCGAATCAATTAATTCTTTATTTTCGGAAATCAAGTATTAATTAGTTATTGTATCATAACAACAGGAGGTTAGTTGTTATAACAATATTATACCATTTCTTGATTGCCACAAAAGGTCCAAATATTGCCTTGAACGTATATCAAATAGTCGAGTTTACAAAATACGTCTTTTTATTTGTATACAAAATCAATGAGGTTAGATAGTGGTTTCTCGCACATTGTTCCGTTTAGTTCTGTTACAATAAATGATCATTTTGGTTTCTTGGAAATACAACCCCCACGGACTGTGACGAAACATAAAAAACAGCAAAAATACCGTTCTCTGGTTTCACTAAAGAGATAACATTAAAAAACACGGTCACAGTTTGTTTTTTAACTGTGTCGAGACCGAATTAAAAAAGGTATACCATGGGACGTTTACGATTTATAGCTTCATTGATGAAAATAGCTTAGGGGTAGTTTGCAGGTTGATCCCACTCGTGGCCTCAAATAAAGAGGTAAAAAAAAGAACTACCGACACCTATTGTCATCAAATTGTCAGACTGACGATAGGGTTTAATGCACAAAAGGGTTCCGCTAGAACTGTAAAAAATACCCCGTCGGTTTGCAAAAATGAAACTTTTTATCTAATCATTGTTACCACGTCGACAGAAAAGGGGTAATAAAGAATTGTTATAATAAAGCAATAAAATCAAAAGGAGGCAAAATTGCGTATATACAGAAGGAACGTTATATTTTATGGCACAGATACCGTTATCCATGATGCAATAGTTAAATAAACGCTATATAACTTTATAACATTTTTAGAATGTATTGATACACAAAGAAAAACATCGTACCAATGGAATATGTTGACTGGTACAGTTTTTTGCTTAAAGTTGGTGCAACTTTGTCGTATATTTTGTAACCAAAACTAAAAAGAAATGAATTCAATTTGTGGGAAAAACGCATCAGCAAAGAGGAGCTATGTGTGCGGTAGCAGCCTTTGTCGCCACTCTTTCAGTAGGGTGTTGCTTAATCTAGCCCAAGCACACGGAATATCCAGTGTAATACAGCGTGATGTGACCAGACCATTGTCGTTCTCGTTATTCAACTGTCAGGGTGGACATTGGTCAAGATGCAATCACCTGCTTCCCCCAATTCGCAAATCCAGAAAGGGTAAATGCTGGGCAACGTTATACAGGGACGTATTCAAGAACCAATCTTCGCTCTTGGACAATAAATACCGACTTATACGCAACTAATTATTAGTGAGTAACCTAATATATTTTTAGTTAGGTTTACGAAATTTGTCATTACTAAATTGTGTGTGATAAAAGGAATGTTAACGTAAAGTCTTAATGGGAAGGCATGCAACTTACCATAACTCCTAATCATTAAAATGCAATAATACGTAATAGATACGTAATATTTACTTTCTCCGGAGTATTTTTCCGAAACTACTTAGTTCTTAATTGCGTCTTCTATTACCTAAATAGCTAGTCCGTCAAAACGATAATTAATATTTATAATATTTCCCAAAAAACGATTGAAATTTCTCTAAGCCAACCCTGTGGTGTCCAGCGTGGTCTGCCTGAGATCATAATCTGAGGATAAGGCTGATTACATTTGACTATTGTCCCCGGCCTGTCACTACCATTTGGACCATTTTTGACGACCGTTGTGTAAGCCCATCCACATTAATAATAATTTTTAGTTATACATCTCTATCCTTTTCGAAACTTCCGTTTCTTCTTAACCCATGTTGGTCGGCGGTCGAGCAAAAATAGCAAATTCCCATGTGTCCTTTTTGCGTGGTTGACCGTCCACCGACATCTGGAACATTTTGAGATTATTTCTAGAGAACGTTTTTGTTGTTTTCTCTTGGGACTCGCCTTTGTGCAAATATTAGTTGCGGTTTGTATGTTTTTGAGCGCATTTTTGATGAATCATTTTTGTACACAGGAAATCTTAAAAGAGTTTACTGGGGACTTTCTTCGGTTGATACTGCAAGACAGGTAGTTTCATTAGGAGCTTCATTAGGATAGGTAGTTCGTTTATATATTTCACGCAATTGCTTTGCATTGTTCACTTCTTCACCAGAAGACTCAACTAACAAAGGGTTAGAATAATTATGCAACACACCAGGGTACGAAAAGACAAATTGATGTCACCGTATATCCATTGTATCTTCATTCTTTTGAATTTAAAGACAAGCCACAATATTCTGCAATGTTTTGCTTTCGAAACAAGTAGTTCTTCATACAACGAGTCCTTACCCTTTGAAAGAAATTCATTTTTCAAACAGGACTATTAACCTTTCGACGAACTGTCTCCAGGCTTTAGAACATTGCACAAAGGTTTAGGTACATTTCGTTATCAGTACTTACTGCTAGGGAATTGACACAATGCCCTCCTTTTATTTCCTTAGTATTCAGGTATTTGTGACATTGCTTATCTAGTCATAGTATGCCTTTATATTAATGGGATTTTTATCAGTGGACCTTAGAATAAAATTTAAAGACGATTGGACACGCACTGACTTAGAAATACATACTGTGAAGCATTATAATATTGCATTGTTGCGTTTTATATAAAAGCTTATTTTCCAAATACCAGGAAGAAATGTTTTCAAAGGAAAATTGTGTTAGTATAAATGACATATACGCTTGTTGCCCTTTGGATTTCTATTGATTTGATCTATTTCTATGGATTTTAGCTAATTAGTTGATCTGTCACATATTTAATAGTTTATTGTGTAATCTGCTTTTCGTATTGCTTAACGGCTTTATAAATAATGTAAAATACATAATTGAGTTGTTTATCAACAAAGTTAAACCGCAAATTTCAAAGTCTATCTAAGAAAAGATTTATGCACATAACTTTGTCGAAATCGTAAATAAACACAATATGTGTATGTAGAATAATATAGAAAATACAATGAGGAATAATATTGATAAAATACAATACATATGAAACATACATACAAACATTGTTACATAAAACCATGTAATTTTCTAGAGATCGAGTTTAGTTTATTTGTTTATTCGTCATGTGAATAATGATTATTATTGTGTTTTATATAGCACCTATTCTTCAAATACAAGAATGAAATGCTTTCAAAGATAAATTGTTATAGTACAAATGACGTATAAGCTTGTTAGCATTTGGGTTTCTATGGATTTTAACTAATTTGTTGATTTGTCAAATATTTAATAATTTGTTGGGTAATCTCCTTTTCGTATTACTTAACGGCTGTATAAATAATGTAAAACACATAATGGAATTGTTTATAAACCAAGTTAAACCGAAAATTTCAAAGTCTATCTGAGGAAAGATTCATGCACATAACTTTGTCAAAATGGCAAATAAAAATAATATGTGTATGTAGAATAATATAGAAAATACATTAAAGTATAATATTGATAAAATACAACACATATTAAACATACAGACAAACATTTGTTGTTACATAAAGCTATATAATTTTCAAGGGATGTAGTTTAGTTTATTTGGTTATTCGTCAAGTGAATAATGCTTACCCATACGGATTGTATCATGCCTTTATGTTAATGCGATTCTTATCAGTGGAACTTTCAATAAAATTTAAAGACAACTCAACTGGAGACTCAGTATCTTAGGAACACATACTGTAAAGGATTATAATCTATTATTGTTGTGTATCAGATAAAAGTTTATGTTCTAAATACAAGATACGTCTGCAAAGACGAGAGTGATAACATATATATGACACATAAGGTTGTTATCCTTTGTGTTTGTATTAATTCTAGTTAATTTGTTGATTTGTCAAATCATTAGTTGGTTGGGTAATCTCCTTTTCATATTGCTTAACGGCTGTATAAATATTATAATACACATAATAGTTGTTTGTCAATAAAGTTAAACCGCAAATTTCAAAGTCTATCTAAAGAAGGATTCATCCACATAACTTCGAAATCGCAAATAAAAACAATATATATACGTAGAATAATATAGAAATTAGATCAGAAAATAATACTGAAAACAAATAATACATTCTAAACATTCATTCAAATATTTAATGTTACATAAAACCATATAATTTTGTAGCCATGGATTATAGTTTATTTATTTGTGCGCCAAGTATTTTTAATCGCAAACTTCAAAGATTACCAAAGATAATATAATAACAACAATATATAATAATACTCAACATCACGTCCACTTCAGAATTTCAAATCCCTTAAAACAAAATCAATTCTGATGCTATCCATGTTGATCTCCAATGTTAGAAAAGGTACAGCTTAATCATTTCCGCAAACATCGCGTAACAGTAAAGTGGTCAACGGTGCCTTCACCCTTTTGCGAAGGGTGCCAGGTGCCACGCGTTGCCGTAAGGGTGGCATTCCCACAAGAATAGGACATAATGCGTGGGCGAATATAGGACGAACGTTGCTCCGATCTCATGATTGGTAATCCGTGATGGTCCGCTGCAAACCCTTTCAAATGACAGGAGGATATTTGCAGAATGTTTCCTCGCAGAGCGGTGTACAAAACCACCTACGGTACATTTTCGCCAAAGGTATTAAATTGCCGGTAGGACCTACCGTAACGGTGTGGGACCTTGAGAATTCGGACACTGTGTCAATGGGGATTTTGGACGGAATCAAAATGGGAGTTGTATATAGATTTCGTGGGAGAATGGAAGGATCGGTGTCGATGCAACGGAAGTTGATTGTGGGGAAAAGCGCATCTTAATCTGGGGTTCTTAGACTGAGAATATAGATGTCGTCATGAGTGTAGAAAAATTGCTATTTATGAAAAAGCATTTTAAAATGTTTTTTTTTATAAACTTCCGGTAAATTAATATTTAGGGAATATACACAATTAATATTTAGATTTCATAATCCGCGATATGTTACCTATTACTTATTAAGAACAGTAGGTTCATTGGTCAAACAATATATCTAATCAATAGCAACTTATATGTACTTCATATTTAAGCACTCAATTTTCTCATATGTAAATCTATATTATGATTGATGAAAATTGCATTAGTGTATATGTATAGTGTAATTGTAAATAATTATTACTTTCCTATTTTATTTCTAAATATTCGACAGAGCAAGCGCCCCTATACTGAATGATTCTATGTATTTTCTATGATAGAATCACATTAGTTCTTAATCATCTAAGCTAGACTAATTCACACAATACCAGAAATCTTTTCAAACCTATCGATTTTGTCTGTTCTGAATAAGATCTAAGACTCTGTATAGCGCCCTATTACTTGAATTATCTCTAAAATAACGCCATTCAGTGCCAAACAGTAGCAGAACGAATCGGACTGACACAACTTTAACAGTTATCTGAAATTGTCGTACAGTCTTCTTAGAACTAACAATGAATATTTCAGATACAGTTGCAAGATATCATTGAATAAATAGATACCTTTGAATTGATCCTGACACTTGGTCGATTGGGTCAAATAATATAAATATTGTCGTCAAAGTCAAGGCACCACATGGGAAAACTTTATAATCAATTTCTCAGAAAATGTTGTTCTTTATAAAAGTTGGCGGTTGAACTGCATTTGAACGTAAAGTTTGCTTCAAATGTACTACAAGTTATGTCGATCTTCCATGATTGAAACTTAAAAGACATTAGTAGTTAATCATTGTGAACAAAGATGAAGACTATCAATTGCGCTCTATTGATTCTATTATCGGTAACTGACACCTTAAGGTGTCTCTGTATTCTTCTAGTAGCAGAACGAATCGTGGTGATACAACTTTAAATGTTATCCAGAATTGTCGTGCAAACTTCTTAGAATTAACAACGATTAAGTAATTGTGATAGAGTAAGAAATATATCGGTGAAGAAATGAATTACTTTGAAATTCTTCTAACACCAGAATTGTTACTTAAGCCTTTTAGTTACTTTCACACACCATTTGCTACTGACTGTGATAATTGAGATTTTGAACAAAATCAAAACAATCCATAACAAATTTGCAATGCCAAATTGTTCTTGTACTGGCCATTTTAAGAAAGTATGTAGGTCATGGAGTTCCTTTTTTTTACTGAAGTAGCGGGTCTTTTGTAGATTAAACCCTACATATACCGTGACACACGCTGAGAAACAGGTTGCAGCAAATCTTTAACACTTTTTTATGGTGCCACGAGTGGGTGCAAAAGAATGAAAAGCTCGTCAGTTACTGCTCTATTTTTCTTTGTTTACAAAACCTACCGACAGCAGTGTCGGTAATAAAGTAATAAATTATGACGTCCATTATACACCCTTCATAATTTGCCATTGACCCAGTAAAAAATATACTGTGTGTGACTGTTTTCGGATGTCGCCTCTTTAGGAAAGACGGAAAAGAGTAGTTTCGCTTCTTTTTATGTTTAGTCACAGTCTGCGGGTTGTTGTGTTTCCAAGAAATCGAAAGCGACCACGTAAAAAAGAACTGAATGGAAGTATTTAGTAAAAATCACTATCCAATCTCATTGTGTTTGTACACAAATAGAGTGCTCGTGGTAAATTGAAATATCGACTAATTAAGCGCATGAATACCTTCTAGATTCTAGAGGCATTATCTACTTTTCAAAACACTAACCCCCAATAACACCAAATAGAAACATTTACCAACATTTATACTGATGGATTACGTTATCATGAAGTAATAATGCAATTTTTGGTCGGTAGAATATCCCATTTACGCTTGAGAGCTTGTTATGAGAACCGACCGAAATCTTTTGTGTCATTCTTATGCATGTCACTTGACATATTCTTACAAATATGCGTATAATAGGGGGATTTCTGCAATCTCAACTCCCGCTTACCTCTTTTCCCGGTATTGCATTGTCCATGACAATGATGGATGTCCACGTCAAATACCCAAGGTAATAACTGTAATAATCTGAGGCTAGCCTAGGCCTAAAGGGCTTCCGCTATAGGTAACGGCGTGATTCAGTTGCTTGGGTGGTAACTGTTACTTTGACCCATACTTTTCAACCAACATCTGTCCTTCCATGGTTTGAAACTACTTTTAAACTACTGGTATTTAGATATTTCAAGTTTTTCTACAAATTCTTACTAGTAAACGTATTTTTATAATGTACTAGCAGATCTATTCCGGTAAATATCTGCGGTAGCCCTCACCCAACGTTCCGACTACACCGTTACCACAATGAAGTGTCTGAACACTTTTGCAATTATTCAATTTTGTGAAATCAGAGCCACCTAACGTCAGTTTCTGTGACATAATGATTTTTGTCATACTTAAGGTCATGTCATGTCAGTGGCACTGACGTTTGTCAAAATCTGACAATTTGCAACCACAGCGACGAAGGCCGTGGATTCTGCCAAACCGCTTCTATAAAAACTTATAGTGCCTAAACCGTTCATCCCCATTGATCTGTAAGTTAGTATACATATTTAAGTCGCTGGAGGGTGAGCTTGTATCAGTTTGACCAAAGTCAACAAACCTTAGAACATGCATGTAACAGTGGCCACTTCCGTTCCCCCGGCAATTCTAAATAAGTATGCAAAATTTCGGCGCGATCCATAGCGCTATCGTGTTCACAGACATACAGGGCCGCGTTAAGGTGTATCGGCGCCCTAGGCAATTACTTTGTTGCCGCCCCTCATATTAATGAACATTTGTATTATCAGAATTCAGAACAGTACACTTTTATTAGTAAACAAAATTTCCACTCCCCAAAAAATACAAAACTTCTTATAATAGTAAAGAAAATAATACAAACTACTTTTAACTTCGGTAAAGAACATAGTAAATAAAAATAAATATTATACACAGAGAGACAAGAAATGTAAAATCAAATAAATGTATTTCTTTGCACATATTTCTTTCAAGGAAAACATATATGTTTGAAACAAATAAGTATTTTTAAATGTAAAAAATGAGCTGCATACGCTAAAAGAAATATTTTACTTACATATTGTAAGTAAAACGAAATGGTTTTCACTGAAAAAACGATTCTTTACACCAAATGGTTTTCCATAATTTCCGTAAAGTAGAAATTGTTTTGGTTTAATTGCAGAAAGACGTTTGAATGAAATAAATCTGGTTTTATTTGAAATAAAGGTCGGCCTAGAGATAAAAAAATATTCTTTTTAACATTATTTGGAAGAGAAAGAAATAATAGATTTGAATGAAAAAAGTATGTGCTTGAATAAAAAACATGCGGTTTTATTAAAAATTAGTCACATGTTACCTTAGTTTGAGCTTAAGCTAAGCTATAGCTTCTATAGAAAGCCGAGCGGTACTGTGTTTTCTCTTCATTTAGGAATAATTCTGTAGTCTTTACGAAAGGTTTTCGTGGAGAAGAATAATCCAATGAGTCCACCAAAATCTTTTATTGTGTTTTTGGACTTGGGAGCTTGATTATAATCAAATCAAATCAAAGAATGATTAAATAAAAGAAGAAATATTTTTATTTAACAAAAATAATTCGCAGTCGCAATAGTTATCTAACTTGAAAGTACACTTTACAGAAACTAATCAAAATATCAAAATTTGTAGTTTTTAAATTAACGAATTTATTAAGTCAAGTACTAAACTGTCAAACAGCAAAGGAAGAGTTGTACTTTCCGACTAGTAGCCTAGAAGGAAAGTATTCGACGGAAAATGACATTTCGAGATTACCGCGGAAATACGCGTTTTGAGGTCCCCTGAATCGATTGCGATGATTTCTGGAAAATATATGTATGTATGTGTGTATGTGTGTATGTATGTGTGTATGGCCGTGTACACGATTGCGCCCAAACGCAGCAACGGATCGGGCTGAAATTTGTTATATGTATTTAGAATTAACGGGGGACGAACAGAATTGTTTTTGGTGACAATCTGACAACCGGAAGTGGCAAATGTTACACGCATCTTCTGAGGCATTTATCCGATTGAGACCAAACTCATACGAACCTATCCTCCAGTGACTTTAAATACGTATACAAATTTGCAGATCAGTGAGATGAACGGTTTAGGCGCTATATGCTTTTATAGAATTGTTAGATTTTGACACACGTCAGTGCCATCACATGACATAACATTAAATGACATTAAATGTCAGGATGATAAATGTCGTTATGTCGTAGAAACTCACGTTAGTTAGGGTCCAGATTGGCTGTGGTTTTACAAAATTGAATAATTTCAAAAGTGTTTAGATATTTCATTGTACCAACGATATAGTCGGAAAGTAGGGTGAGGACCACGCCAGATATTTGAAGATATTTGTTTTCACCAATTTCTATGGTAACCACACTGTTATTTTAATTAAACGGTTTTAGGTATTAAAATTAATTTCTGTAGGATTTTCACAAACACCATGAATTTTATCGAGAAATATTTTTGTAAAAGTTACCAATACGTGAAGTGTATGATTTGCGCGCTGTGTTGGTTGAAATTGAACGAGTTTTTTTGGTATCCCGGATGTGTGCCTGTATATATGCTATATGCTTCGCGTTCGCAGGTAAAATTTTTTGATGCATTTCATGTGTTATTGTTAGATATTCGATTCAGTTAGCGACAAGCGTTGTAAGCGGTGTAATGTGGGTACATATTTAACCAAGTACGCTCAGCGCAATAACTATGTATTTTCTGATCATAGAACCTGTCATAGAAGTTTGAAGCAATAAATAAAACGTATGTAAGTAATACTAAATTATTATTGTCTTACGCATCAAATTATTATCGGCTAGTAAAACCGAATTATCTAACATTGCGAAATAGTAAGAACCGACAATACCTGTTCACCACAACCGAGCTAATTTGCATTTTTTGGCCATCTTGCCAAACATTTTCTGCGCGTCTGCACCGGGGAGAAGATAGTCATAAAAGATATCCATAACTTTTTTTGTTCGAATTTCTTAATAAGACATGTTAATCGATAGAGCTATTCAAGTAGTATACCCCAGAGTTTTGCCCACAAAAAATATCGAACGGTTTAGCAAAAAAATTTATTTAATTACCAGCGCGTCATATAAAATAGCTTATGGTGTCCTCAAATAGAATTGCAAATAACGCCATCCGCCGATACGGTAGAACATCGGGGTATCAATACGGTACTACCCTTATGGTTACAACCCCTCTTACATAAGTAAATTTGTAAATTGGTGTGCGGCTTATCAAGAGGTTTATATAAATGTTTATAACTATCGCGAAAGTTGAAACATAACTTTGATCTACCCCATAACAAGGAATATGTCGGCAGACAGATAAAATAATTAATAACTTTTGTAAATATTTTTGCATAACTTCGATTTATACGTCAAATTGTAGGTAATTAATAGGGGTAAGTACCCTGAAAAGGTCGGAGTTTTGCCCACTCAGTAACACCCCTTAAATGATAATAATGTTGATCTACCCCACAACAAGGAATATGACGGCAGACAGATAAAATAATTAATAACTTTTGTAAATATTTTTGCATAACTTCGAATTATACGTCAAATTGTAGGTAATTAATAGGGGTAAGTACCCTGAAAAGGTCGGAGTTTTGTCCACTCAGTAACACCCCTTAAATGATAATAATGTTGATCTACCCCATAACAAGGAAAATGACGGCAGACAGATAAAATAATTAATAACTTTTGTAAATATTCTTGCATAACTTCGATTTATACGTCAAATTGTAGGTAATTAATAGGGGTAACTACCCTGAAAAGGTCGGAGTTTTGCCCACTCAGTAACACCCCTTAAATGATAATAATGTTGATCTACCCCACAACAAGGAATATGACGGCAGACAGATAAAATAATTAATAACTTTTGTAAATATTCTTGCATAACTTCGATTTATACGTCAAATTGTAGGTAATTAATAGGGGTAACTACCCTGAAAAGATCGGAGTTTTGCCCACTCAGTAACACCCCTTAAATGATAATAATGTTGATCTACCCCACAACAAGGAATATGACGGCAGACAGATAAAATAATTAATAACTTTTGTAAATATTCTTGCATAACTTCGATTTATACGTCAAATTGTAGGTAATTAATAGGGGTAACTACCCTGAAAAGATCGGAGTTTTGCCCACTCAGTAACACCCCTTAAATGATAATAATGGTGATGTACCCCATAACAAGGAATATGACGGCAGTAAATATTCTTGTATAACTTTTATTCATACGTCAAATTGTAGGTAATTAATAGAGAATTATTCTCTTCGTAGCAGAGTGCGAAACGTTGACTACTTTAACGTCGTTGACGCGGTTTTCTCCCGGAAATCTAGATCAACTAATCAAAAGTATTTCTTGTTATGGGGTAGATCAACATTATTATCATTTAAGGGGTGTTATTGAGTGGGCAATACTCCGACCTTTTCAGGATAGTTACCCCTATTAATTACCTACAATTTGACGTATAAATCAAAGTTATGCATCAACTTTCGCAATAGTTATAAACATTTATATAAACCTCTTGATAAGCCGCACACCAATTTACAGTTTATGTAAGAGGGGTTGTAACCATAAGGGTAGTGTCGTATTGATACCATTACTAGATGCAGAATTTCATGTAGATTCCGAATTTGTTATCCCCGATGTTCCACGGTATCCGCGGATGGCGTTATTTGCAATTCTATTTGAGGACACCATAAGCTGTTTTATCTCCCCGATCGCGTCTGCGTGTTTTTTTTTTTGACAGAATTTCACGGCGTACTCGTGTGTTGCATTCAGATATACCAGCAAATATTCGCAACAGGTAATTTGTGATATTTTGAGTGATGTTTTCAGTGATTTTGACCTAACCTATTACCCCGTGTGCTTAAAAATTATGTTCCGTACTGATTTCAGCCCCATTTTGTTGAGTAATAACTGGTACTGGTAGCGTTTGGTACATAATAAACATTGTGGATGAATATTTGGTTATACTTGGTTATATTATTGTTGCAGATGGACAACGACGGTGATGTAGTGAAGTGTTGGACATTTAGTTGTGCGCGTTTTTAAATTTTGCGTGTGTAGTGTTGAATAGCAGCCGTAGATGTCCAAGGGAGAAGAAGTACTGACTTGGAGGAGGATTTTACCGGAGTGGCAGCTTCCAAGGACGAAGACATCTAAAGGTAGGTTCAAGGAGATGTCATCCTTCGTTGGAGGGGAAGAAGACGCAATAAGGTTGGACTTTTGGACTTCTCTAGGTTCGCGGCGTGTTATCGGTCTTTTTGACTCTCTACGTACGGAGTTCGGTAGAGTCGTCAAAAGCAGTGGTAGTGCTAATCATCTGACTTTGATTTGTGGTATTATTGAAAAATTCCGGTAAGTGGGTATTTCTTTGTAATTCTTGCGATACCTGGTAGAAACAAGCGAGAGGGAAGAAGATGTCGCTGCAGGTTAGCGGGGTGATTGTTTGGGATCTTCCCCCTTGCTCGTTTCTGCTTCAAAAAAGTTAAAATCTGTGGGTTTTTTTGTTTCAGATGGACGAGGAGTGTGTTTCCTTTTTCTAATAGGCGCTACAAAAGTGTTCAATGTTTATAAGTAGAATTAATTTTTTTTTTCGTTTTAGGAGCATGTTGGAAGTGATTTAAGGCCCCCACTCCCCTTTGTTTATACTCTTTATCCATGGATTAACTGCAATGATCAGGGTTATTGTATTTTTTTTAAGTAAGTAACTTTGTAGATGAATGAAGTAGTTATCATTTTAACAACACTGAGTTTGTACGTTTCTTGTTGTAGATTAGGAAGGAAGAACCTAACCGATCTAGACAGATCTAGGAGTCACAAAACTGACGTTTTCCAATGCCAGACATACAGGTAATAGATGCCTTTTATAATACCTTATTTGTATGATAAATTTGTATACAAATCTTATGATGTTTGATTACAATAATACAGTGGTTATGCTTAGGACTTAGGTACTTTTTACTTTCCGACTACATAGTACCCTAGAAGGAAAGTATTGTAATCGACGGAATTTTTTTTTCGACATTTTTGCCGAAATACGCGTTTTAGGGTCCCATGAATCGATTGCAATGATTTCTGGAAAATGTATGTTTGTATGTGTGTATACGTGTGTGTATGTGTGTGTACACGATAGCGTCCAAACGGTACAACGGACCGGGCTGAAATTTTGCATACAGATTTAGAATTGCCAGGGCACGAACTGGATTGTTTTTGGTGACAATCTGACAACCGCAAGTGGTAAATGTTACATGCGTCTTCCGTCTTCTTCGGGATTTATCCGATTATGGCCAAACTAATATCAGCTCATCCTCCAGTAATTTTAGAGAAGTATACTAATTTACAAGTCAATGGGATGAACGGTTTAGGCGTTATTAGCTATTACAGAAGCAGTTTGACAGAATTCACAGCCTTCGTCGCGTCGCTGTGTTGCAAATTGTCAGATTTTGACAAACGTCAGTGCCACTGACATGACATGACATTCATTGTCAATATGACAAATGTTTTTATGTCATAGAACCTGATGTCAGGTAGGGTACAGAGTGGCTCTGGCTTCACAAAACTTGAATAATTGCAAAAGTGTTGAGACACTTTATTGAGCCAATGGTGTAGTCGGAAAGTTGGGTGAGGGCCACCCCAGATTTTTTTTATTTAAAAAGAACGTATAGTTCTTGAAACAAAATGTTCATTTCTTTCGAAATATTATGTTAATAAATTTTAAATTAATTAACGTTCATACAAATACGATAGCTTTGAATTTAATAACTCTTATCAAATTTCTTTGTGACAACCAAAGCTTTGTCTGCCACTATTTAACATCGATCTTTCTTTGACTTGAAGCAAATTCGTTTCATTAAAAAAAAATTCTCTCTGTGTATTCCAAAACTCTTTTTCCTAGATTTTTCTACAGAAAATATATTGTTCGAATATTTATATTTAAAATACCTGTCCCATACAGAATATTTGTTAGATGTAGGTAGTAAACGTAAACCAATAGAGTTCTTTTGTGATCAATACACATTTGCCCCGAATACCCGAACATAAGCACAAAAAACTACTGGGGAGAAGATAAATAAATAAGATAAAAGAAAATAATCACTTTTGGATTTAGTGGTAGGTAACGTCAATAATTAGTCTTTATGATAAGAACTCCCTGCCATTTGAAAAGTAATGCTATAGATGCACTCCGTTATATGGCTATATGAATCTAATAAACAAATATGCGAACAGATCAACATTTTTAATTAATTATAACAGAAACGCTAAGTATAATTTAAACAATTTATTATTAATCTACCTACAAAACACCTCACATATATTTATTGTGTCTTTTTTATTACATGACCTAAGTCGTACTTTCCCCTAATGCATTTCAACTTTACACCAGGACAATCCTGGACTCTACCAACTCTACACAGGACTATGTTGTGTTCCTGTAAATTATGACCCATTCCAGGAATATAAGCAACCATTTCTTTCCCACTTGACAACCTAACAAGGACACACTTCCTATTGGCAGAGTTAGGTTTTTTCGGCTTTTTAATAAGCGTTTTCAGGACCACACCTTTCATAAAAGGATTCCCGTCCAAGGGATTCTTTGGCGGGCGATTCTTTTTATGTGGCCCGGTCCTGTGCATTTGATATAGAGATGCCATACTTCGTTCTGAAACAAAGAAATGTATGTAAAAAAAAATTTAGAGTGCAGAGCAACTCTCAACCGGTGTATATTTGGTTGCAGACCTTCTACCCTATTACTGTCTACTTCTAAATCTTAATATTGATTGCAAACAATTGTTTTCTAACTACAATAACTACTATTTATCTAGAAATTTATAACTAAGCTATTTAATAAATAAATAAATTAATTTTGTATTCTATAAATACATGCGTTACTCACCTTGCGTGTGCAACTGCGTCATTCTTGCACAAAGTTCGGATAAATTATCATTTCTCTGATAGAATGCCTTACTAGTGATTGAAGGAGGTTGAATTTTACTCAACAAGTTTCTGAGAATACTCATTTTAAGGTACTGTCTTATTATCCGATAGCCAAGTGTCGTCTAGTTTGGGACATTTAACCTACAAATAAGTAAACCATGTAGGTAGTAATAAATATTTTCAGATTTTAATATAGTGCTTACGCTTACGTAATTCTATTTTGTGATTTATGCAGCAGTATTAGGAAAAATAATATTAAAATTATACGTATAGTAATAATAGAGCTCAGAAAGTGAGGTTATGTCAGTAGATAAAGACAGGATTGCAACCGGTGCTGAAGGAAAGTTACTAGAAAAATAATCAATAATTTCATGTTATTCCTTTTCTAAATTTGCATTTTATCTGTTATTTAAATAGCTAACATTTACCTACATTAATAAGAGCTTTATTATAAAATTATATTCACGTAGTTGAAGCTTGTTTAGAGTATTTTTGTTCTCTTATGTTTCCGCTCTACTCGTGTACGAAATTTGAATCTTATCTTGTGATTAAATTTGTTATAACTATGTACTAGTAATAATTGATATGGAACATAATTTTTATAGTAATTACCTCAACTTATAAAGAAATTAATGATGTGTTACTGCAAAATCAATTAAGCAGCTATAGCTATGATAAACCAAATAAATTAAATAAAAAATGCTCGAAATATATAATTAGGTACAATTAGAAAGTATTTACGACTCCAAGAACTGTTATTAATAGCATATCAAGTAAATATTGCTGCGGTATAAGCACACACGACACCTTATTAAATCTCAAGAACGCAGCGGAGGAAAGTGACACAGTTTTTGAGCAACATGCGTGTCCGTTTTGCCAAGGTAGATGATATTTACTTATTACTTCCATTGATAATTACAAACGCTTTAATAAGCGTAGAATTGCTAATATAATTAACAGTAATTCCTTCATTAAGCTTATTATTAAATTAACGAGGAATTCTTTAAAATCATCGCTTTCTTGCATCATAATTTATTATTTTGTAGTTGATTTATTTGTTGGTGTTCGTGCTGCATGTGCATTCTTCAAAACGCGTGGATAAGCCTAAAAGGTCACCTTTGGAACATGGTCTAGTCTCACTGGATGAAATAAAACTACACCATGTGGAGCCTGAATTGAAAATTACGAAATCTACAGTTGTACATCCAAATGCTCGATATAAATGGGTTCCTGGGCACGTTGTACATCATAGTTTTATTCCTGGTCATGTTCAACATGTTTTGGTACCGACACATCACGTGGTTCATGTCGTAGTACCCAGAAGCCATCATGATCATGTGTTCAAAAGTCACATAGGTGGATTTGGAGTAGGTCTGGAGGCCGGAGGTCATGGGGCAGGTCATGGTTTTCATGCTTGGAACGCATATAGTCTATTATAGTTCCTTATATAATCTGTAATTTATTCTAATTTATATAATAAAAACGATTTTGTATTCATTACGACTTATGAGTTATATGTTCTATGAAAAAAGGTGCGAACGACCTTTTGTAATTATAATAAGATTACTAACGGACAATGCATTTGAGGAAGTAGGAAAAAAAAAACAACGAAACAGAGATATAATCATCTGGAGAAGTAAGAGTCATTACCGTTCATTATAGATACAGTGTTATTATGGAAGCAAAGTGTTTAAGGAGGCGATTGTTTTACTGTTGTTATTGTAATTAGTTGGCCTAGTCGATGTAATAATGCCGACAAGAAGTTCTTTATTTCATAGTACCTTGAGAGGAAAAAATAGGAGACATTACGTATAACTTTTTAGGCGGTCAGAAAATGACCTGTCATTAGTTTTACAATGGCATTTTGATTAGGCACAGTGGGCAGGAACTGGATACTTTTCGTGACAATTTGACAACCGGAACTAGAAAATGTTACATGTATTATTAAATCAAACTGATATCAGCTTATCAGACGTTATAAGAGCTGTGGTTGCGAATTTGCAAATTTTGATGAACGTCAGTGGCCACTGACATTAGCTTGCAATTCAGGGTGGTTGTCGGTTCACAAAATTGAAGAATTGCAGAAGGTTTAGACCAGGCGTCAGCAAACCTTTATTGCCAGTGGGTCAAAGTCAATCAAAATCTGAGTATTTATAAGTCGTTTTGGGTCAGTGGTATTTGGAATGTAAAAAGTTTTTTTTGTTAAAAAGATTTTGTTGAGAAAAATAAATACAATGCACTTTAAAACTTTAAACTTAAAACAAAAACTCAAAATTATAATTGCAATTATAAAAACAAATGTAATATATGAATTTCTTCAGTGTTCTCTTTGATATCTATGTATCTCCTGATGCTGAACTTGTGACGTCAATTTAGTCAAGTCTAGCATGTAGTCTTAAGATGTCTTAAGATGCATACAAGCATCTGAATTTTGCATAGTTACTTCCTCCTGGTCTTACTTAAAATAAATTTTGTGAAAAGTGAAATATGAAAAATAGCTCACTTCTTTATAGTAAGTTGGCCGAATGTGGACAGAATGGCAAAGAACATTTTCTTTAAGGGTGAAAAATTTCGAGGAAGTGATGCCCAACATCACTTATCTTGTTTTTATTTTAACTCTTCTCGGTAAAATGGTTAATTTGAAGATGTTGAAAAAATGGTAAATCTAAAACATTTTTTTCGATATTGTCAGCCTTTATTATAATTGTAAACGTTTTGCGGTGCTTTTTAAAATTTTTAAATCAACACATTCTATTGTTCAAAATCCAATTTTTGTACATATTTAGATTGCTCTTATCGATATGTTCTTTGTCACATTGCCTTTTTAACCATGGAAATAAACGAAATTCTTTAGTTGTTGTGTCAGTTTCAGATAATACTAATTTCGAAGAAAAACTTTTCCATTCCTCGTACATTTTCAAAACTGTGGTTATTTTCTAGGCGTCGCACATTAAAATCATTATAATGGTTCAGTATTTTTGTTTATTAGGATTTTTATAATCTTTATATTACTTTATTTTCGAACCTCCATTACCCGCTGGTCGTAGGTTGCTCTATAGTCTAGTGACTTGAAATATGTACACTAATTTACAGATCATTGGGATGAGCAGTTTAGTCGCTATAAGAGTTTATAGAAGCAGTTACACAGACTCTTTCTTGTGGAAGAATTTGAGTTGTGCTTAGTTGACTTCCCATGCATTTTTGCTTAATAAGGACCAACCTGCATGTTGGCTGCAAGTTTTGTATCCAAATGTTAATTGAAAATTGAAATAATTCTCAAAGCGGCAAGTTTGACCTTATAGTTTTTATATAGTTTTTCACAGTATGTCCTAAACTTACACCATTATTATATTAATAACGTGAGACAATCAACATAAAATGGTTTATAATGACATAAGAACATCAAATCCAATAAATTTAACAATGTCAAGTTATTTCTTGTGGGTATTATGGTATCATATTAGCTGACCATAAAAACAAACTCAAACAAAATGTCTAGCATTGGAGGACGTAATTTAATGACAAAGACAAAGGCTTCACCTGTACTTCTCAAGAATTCGGCTTAAGGTCACAATAATAAGTACAACAGAAGAAGAAAACTCATTTTTCATATTTCGTAACGACTGCCTTATGACAATCATTAGAGGAATGGTTTGCTGACACGCGACTTCAAAGTACCTTCAACACTTCCTTTTAACCTTAAACTATGATGCAAGTACATTGGAAGGGGGTGTTACCTCCAGGTACATCGTATATATAGGTGGTTAAACGCCTAGAGGCAGCAGAAACAACTCAAAACTAAAAAAAATCAGAGTCTCAGTGTACAGTTTTTAAGTGTACAGGAATATTAAGAAAAATGAAATTACTGGTAAGTGTTTAATTTAAATATTGAATAATAATGAAGAATTATTGATTTCAAGTTTGGGAACGCAGTGTTCTATATTGGGTAGGTACATAGTTCGCTCACTTGTCATTAGGTGGCGTGACGAGTAACCTATTTTCAAAATAGGTTTGTAGGGATAATTTTCATTCCATGGCGAATGCATGCATGTATGTCGCATTAATTAGGTTAGAATAATTGCGTTAATCCCGGTAATTATGCAATATGTTGGCAAGAAAGGGTTTAATAATTGAGATGTGCAAGGCGATAATTTGTTTAATGACGCTAATTTACCGCAATTACTGCTGTTTTGCGGTTAATTTGTCTTATAATAGGTGTTTTATTTATGCAATTTATGCTATTTAGTTGTTTAATATTTAAATGAGTGAAAATTTTAATTTTCTTTTTAATTTTGCAGTTTAAAAGGTTCAAAAATTAAAATTTAAAATGTGTAAGTGTTATTCCATTAAATTGTAATGCGATAGCAATTTTGTTGATTATTGCAGAGATTCTTCAAGATTATGCTATGTCTTGTGACAAATTTAGACAGTTTATACCGCAAATAAAATTGATGACTTTTTAATTTTTAGATTGCTCTTAATAATATTTGATACTTCTTGCATACAATTATATAATCTTCGCATATAATCTCTCAATTATTATGCTCTTTAATAACACAAAAATCGATAATAACCTAAATACTAGAAAGCCAAAATGAAAGATAAGAAAGCAGAATGCCGAAAACGTGGAATTTAAGGTTCAAATTCTTTCCTTGAAATTTTGTATATCACTTTTCACAATTATTCAATTTCCACAATAACCTTTCATCTTTGTAAATAATAAATAACAAATAACTACTAAACACTACATGAGGTATATCTCTTCCAGTTTTTATTGGTTATTTCACTTGCTGCCCTGTCGCTGGCAGAAGAAGAAGTAGAAGAGACCAAGAAAATCGCGAAACGCGGCCTTTACAGTGGTTACGGCGGTTACGGCGGTATTTACGGTAGCGGCTACGGTTACGGAAGCGGATACGGTAGCGGTTACGGTTACGGCTATTCACCAGTACTATCGACATCGTATTCCATCCACCACACTCCATACTACTCGAAATCCTACTATGGAGGCCTTGGCAGTGGTTATGGAGGATACTATGGAGGTTTAGGCCATGGATATTATTATCCTTCTTATAGTTATTCTTCATTTGGATTAGGACATGGCTTGGGGTATGGTGGATATTATGGAGGCTATGGAGGCTATGGAGGGTATGGTGGATATGGATGGTGGTAAAATATAAAGATTGTTGATCTATTTTGTATTGTAATCAGATTATATCTATTTGTATATAATGTAATTATTTTTTAATGAATATAAAGTTTCTTGAGTACCTAATCGTTTATTTTAACCAGTTTCTTTGGCCAGTTTCTCTTCGACAGCATCATATTAGGCATTATTTCCTCCAAAGTTTGCATTGACCACTAGTGTTCAACAAAATATGCCATTTCATACCCTAAGCGGCTAAAGCTGAGTGAGGCTGCTGTCACACTACTTCTATGAATGCTGATAGCGCTTAAAATTGTTATCCCATTTATCTGTAAATTGATTTAAAGTTACTAGGGAGTAAACTGCATGTAACATTTGTTACTTCTGGTTGTCCGATTGTCACCAAACGCAATCCAGTTCGTCCCCTGGTAATTCTACATATGTATACTAAAATTTAACCCGATTTGTTGTATAATATCGTCTTTACAGTCAATGAGAGATGCAAAAGCATAAATCAATAAAAAAATACACAGGAAAACAAGAGACAGAGCTCACAAACTCTAAATCAGATAAAAGAAGAAATCCTGCAATTTTATTTATTGCATATTTTACCTAATGCCATTAGAATGAACAGTAGAAAGTTGCAGAAGTTATTGAAGGTATATCGATCCCGTATTTATCTGCCGAATGGGCCATTATGTTTCTCAGCGTTAAAGAAAAGAGATTCTACACGATATTACCATGCAATGGTTATCTTCAATCTTATGTAACGGTTCAGAAGCAACGAACTGCAGAATTCATCACATACGAGCAAAAGAGGACACCATTTCTTGTGGCAACGCCTCTTGCAAAGTCTTCACTTTCGTTGAACCGGCTTTGGTCACTTTCTTTCGCTCTCGAAACGTAATATGAAGTTATTTTGCTCTCGCTGTTTTTGTTTCCAAAGCATCTTTTGATAACAGCTTATTTATACTTTAAATCTTCAGCTGTTCATTGCTGAAGACTTAAAGCACAAACAAGTCGACTATTTGTTGAATAGTAGCGAAGTGGAATTTAACCAAGTCTTTATTAATAAATTTTTGCGATTTTCTCTCGCTCGATTTGGCTATAAACTGGCCTTAATCGTTCACTTCCGCCGGTATAAAAGCGATTTCTTTCTCTTCTCATATAAGAACTGGTGTAGCTGTAGACCATGTGAACTTGGCTCTTGGAGTTGGACTGGGCGCGGTCGGTTTTTGTTTTTTAAGGCGTGTTGTGTAACTGAAAAAAAGATGAAGAGGGAAATCGCCAGTTCGGCATAAAATGATTGATATGCGTATCTGGAGATCGCGATGAAATCTCTTCTTATTTAGAAAGCAGAATTCCGGCAATTTTTGATTTGGGTCTTATTTTATTACACGCATATTAAAACAGCAAGGATGAAGCGGAAATATAAAAGAGTCAGTGATCATGCAATGAAGAAGTATAGAAGAAAGCAATCTTCATGGAAAAGTGAACTTATTTATTACGATAAGTGCATGTAGGAAGACGCGGTAGACTGTGGTAAACCGAAATATCGCGTTCTATAAATTGCAATTCAAGATAGTGATGCATCCTGTTTATATTTATGATTATGAAATTACGTCATACATTACACAACATTATATATTTAATCAGATTTTGTTACTGTTAAGGAAAGCAGAACAGTAGTAACCGGATAGAAGACAACCATAAAAGACATCCAACTTTTTGTTCAAATTTCTTAATAAAATATATTTCAATCGATAGAGCTATTCAAGTAGCATTTCTCCGAGTTTTGCCCACAAAAATTATCGGTTTAGCAAAAAAAAAATGAATTAATTATCGGCGTCGCACAAAATGTTGTATAATTATCTATAAATTGATGTTTAAACAAATTTTACTGCAATATTTTAGAAGTTGTTATCATATAATAGCCCCACATCTCTCAAACAATCTACGCCACTGAATTAAAAATTGGTATTTTGCGCAGAAAGTTCAAATAAAACTTCTTTAAATAGTTGATCCAATTTATTCGTGTAGCAGAAAGTGATTCCACTCGACGATTCCATCAATTTTAATAGGAAACGATGCAAAAAAGATTGACTAGGAAATTCCTGCACTATTGGCTTCACGAACTAATTGCAAAAATGAGTTCAAAACCCGGAGGACTGCATTAGTTCACGAGCCATGTCCAGGTGAAAGAGAACGGCCGTCGAGACCAGACCGCTTGCTATGCTAAAAGTGGTTAACATTCAATTAGATTGTTTTAATTTATTTGAGAGAACATTTCATGCGAACGCTGCGATGCGATATATCGGCACCGGAAGTTGCTTTTCAACGCTCAGGATTCCATTTCCTGTTCACGAAACTAACGACTAATACGAACTAATTAAAAACCAGTACTCTTAAAGTTCCTCTTAAAAATTTTATCATGTGTTTTGCAATCATAAATTTGTGTCACACTAATTTCTATTTGTGTCTCAAGTGAAATTTACATTGCGCAATACTGCCACAAGTGACATCTCATTATCCTAGACAATTTTTTCGTAATAACGATGTGTCAAAAGTATAGCAACTAAACTTTAATACATTTGGGCTCATTTTTATTACATAACATCAATCAAATTAATCCACATAGAAAGTGCAGTTCATAACGTATTGTTTGAGACATTTATAGAGTATTAAATCAACATGCGGCATGTTTGATTCTATCTACATGGTATACTAAGCTCCTGTAGTCACTATATCACTGTGCATACATAATTCTTCTGCAGATCATTTTATCTGGTGGAATATAAACGAAATCTTGTCGTAATTTGTTACACGCCCTCCGTATGAGATCAGCAAGATTACATTACAATAAAACTTTCGTATCGAATGCCAAAGGGTACTCATTTGCGAATTGTCAGATGTGTTATTTTAGGTCCTACTTTCTAAAAGTGTAATTATAGATTAACAAAACACAAAGGATTGTTTGTTGTTGTATAATTAATTTTTGGGGTATTGATATTCATGCATATGAATAGAATATATGCTTGATTTAAATACAATGAATTGTTTAGTAATTATGGGTTTCTTTATGTGGATATGTAATGCATTGCATAAGTTACCTACCTCAAAATTAATCTTGATTTTATAAATTTTGAGAAATATACTCCAAAAATTTGACAAATTCTCTTGTTGTTTTAGTTCTCTTACAACACTTTAAATATTAAGTCATTGCATATGAGAAGATACATTAAATTGATTAGTAATGTTCAATTTAATTCTAGTACTAGACGATATTTCAAGAATACAGCGACTAGAAGTATTAAAACAGTATTTATTAATGGTCATGCCCATTTTATCAACAAAAACTTTCACACCATATGTTCCAAGCGTTGGATTACTAAACTAACGAGATGGAAAATTATTCACAGTTTTTGATAATAAACCATACATTTCTTCGCTCTCGCTGAAAACAGGTTCTATATTATTGTTAAAGATATATGCCATTGCCATGGTCACTAGTTTACTAAAAGATGTCACGCTTTTTACTATTAACACTTTTCGTTTTTAATTTGGTTGTTTCATTGTCCATACTAGACGTTTTTGATACTGAAACCGTATTGTTTCACAACTTGAAAGTGTTAAAATGCCTACGATTAAAGTTAAATACAAAGAATAGTCACTAGTTTACTAAAACATTGCAAACCGAATGTAATCTGTTGTATCAACATCTCTAATTGAATATACAGTTTATTGTATAATATATATATAAGCCGGTGATGCAATATACTAAGTAAAGCAATGAATTACAGAGAATTTATCGCGGTGACCTTTGCGAATGACCGGCTCGCAATTTTTTAGCAATTTTGCGTTACCCCCTTTATTCCTTCACACAAGAAAAGTGGGGAGACGTTCAAGATATTCGTATATGTACACAGAGAAAGGTGGTGTGGAAAGACAGGAAGTGGACCATATATATTATGTTCCATCGTCTTTCTTCATACTCTCACTGTTACACTTTACAAGTTCGGTTCAACATGAAAGTATACGGAGTGAGTACAAACGATTGCGCGAAAGGGAAAGTTCTTCCTCTTCATGGGTTTCGTTTTCTTGCTTTCAGGTGGTTCTCTTGGCCGTTGTTGGCGCTGTTTTGGCAGAGGAGACTCAATATTCAAGACGGGCGTCTGAAGATTACAGTCCGAGTACTGCAAAACCTGTAACGCAGACGCAGGAAACGCAGAGTTACACACAGAGCAAATATCAACAGCCTAGTTATGTTTTCCAAACTAAGGCGCAGACTTATACGCCTCCTCAACAGTTGAATTATGTTTTACCGCAGACTTATAAATTCTTACCTCAACCAGGAGCTGGTTCTGCGCAGGTATCTTATGCACCTCAGCAGCAACAACAACTCGTACAGTATCAACATCAACCAACCCAACAAGCTACTTATAACACTCAAGCGTCAGCCAAAGCCGAAGCAGTTCAACCACAAAAGGTATGAGATTTTTTTAATACTATCTGTGATGGTGGCAGACGTCACTTTTCCACAACTTAATATTGATATTTTGTTAATGCTAATGTGTTGTTCCGTTTTTAAACGAGTTATAATAAAAGGTACCTGGACGTAACTCTTATCGAATTCTTAGAAAAAATAGGGGCTGGTCCTCACCCAACTTTCTAAGATAAGTTGTTGCCACACATGTCTAAACCCATTTAATATTATTCAGTTTCGTGAAGCGGTCTAGACCCCAACCTAATGTCATTCATAGATTAACACAGTCATGTCATATCAGTGGTACTAACGCTTGTCAAAATCTGACAATTTGCAACACAGCGACGAAGGCTGTGGATTCTGTCAAACTGCTCTTATAAAAGCTTATAGCGCCTAAACCGTTCATTCCACTGATTGATGCAAATTTGTATATATATTTAATGTCACTGGAGGATTAGCAGGTATCATTTTGGTAAAAATCGGATGAATCTCTCAGAAGCCGCATTTGACATTTGCCACTTCCGGTTGTAAGATAGTCGTAAAAAAAATCAGTAATTCTAAATATGTATACCAACCTTCCGTCCGCACGTCAGCGTCATGACATTAAATTTTATTGTAATTTATAGCGCCTAAACCGCTTATCTCATAGTTCTGTAAATTGATGTACATATTTAAAATCAACGGAGTCAGTAAAATCAACATTTGTGTTCATAGACATATACATCCGGACATTTTCCAGAAACCATTGCAATTGATTCAGAGGACTTCATAACGCGTACTTTCCCCGAAATCCCGATTTTTTTTTACGTCGATTACAATACAGTTTTTCTAGGGTAAAAATCTTCAAATTATGAGGAGACAATTTATATCTTGTATTCCTTGTATATTCTTGCTCACAAATCGATGTTCCTTACTTTGCAACTAGTTCCATAGAAGGAAAGTTTAGCAATCGAAGGAAAAAAATATTATTTGCGGCGCAAATACGCGTTTTGAGGTCCCCTGAATCTATTGCAATGATTTCTTGAATTTTTTTATGATGGTTACTCCGTATTTTTAGAAATGGACCATAATCACAGTAACTAAATGTTTTCACAGAAAAAATTGGGTAGACATAACTCAATATAAAAGAAAAAGTAGGTACTGTACAAATTTCGATAACTATATGAAGGATTCACTATTTGAAGACCAGAAGTTAGCCGCATTCCTAATAATAAATTCTACCAGTAATACCAAGCAGCCTTTCATTAATACAGTTTGACAACGGATATATTGTTGAAAATTGACAGTTCAGTTGGAACACTCAATGTGTTAAGACATGTTCAATACCAACGACAGTGGTAGTAAAATATGTAGGGTGGCCCACGCTCAGTTTTATGATTACCTCGTTGGCACATTGAATCGTAAACCTTGTGCATTTCTTCAATTTCGTGAAGCCATAACCATTCTGGATCCCAACCTAATGTCGGTTGCCACTGACGTTTATCAAAATTTGCCAGTTTTCAACCATGGCTAAAGCTGAACCGTAGAAAAGTTGATTGAAGATTGCATTTCTATAATACTGATACACATTTCTACATCGCATCGGAGAACGGACTTGGGTGCAAGTAATAGTCGTATGTTCTTTCTTTTGAAACTAATTTCAAAGCATCACTGAAAAAACTGTTGTGTTATGTTTTGTACAAGCCGAGTTAATTACTTTTACATGAATGCTAATCGAACATGTCACTATATCTACAATCTACATCTCTATCACGTGTAACTTTCAGCTGAAAACAATATGTGGTAAGTTTCCTTCCAAATATTGAGTTTGTGTAGGTTGAAATCTTTTTCAAGCCGAACAAGAAACTAATTTCCGTAAGACCAAAAAGGTGAATTTATAATTATTCCTGTAGAGACACATTTCTATTAAAGCATAGAAACGTTAAACCACGAGGTTAAACACGGCAGTTTATTTATATTAAAGCAATTTGGTATAATTATGCTGTATGATGCATGGTCCCTGAAACACTGCTAGTAAACAGAAGGTACGATGTTGTATTCAATTAGCTCGAATATGTGCCACAATAGGATTTGCATAAATTATACTATATACATATACACAAGGATTAACTTTTTGACCCATTTGACACCGCCAAAGTTATAATCTTTCATTAAATTAAACACCTTATAAGCTCATAGAATATAATATGTACCATTATATATGGACTATATAAACAGTACCTCTGATTTATTAGTTAATTATTGCAAAATTGTTATACCAGTCAGTGGTCACGGTTAGATTTCTTGATAAAGAGATCTATCCTGAGTTTTACTTCAGTAGAAAGCGGATTGAATAATTACTTACATTAAATTTTCCATATGTTTATCGTGTGGAAAGTCGGACGTCTTCCATTTAAAATAGTACGAGGTATTAATAATGTTGTCACTAAACTCAAATCAAGCGAAAGTTGTTATTATAACAATATTTTTTCTTGTAGGTTTACACACAACCACAACCACAAGCACCAGCCCAACCAATCCAATATTCTTCGGCCGGTGATGTCTCCAGTTTCAAATACCAATCACCATTTGTAACCTACTCAAACCTAGGAGTCCTCCAACAATCCATTGGCAAGGTTGCTCAATCCGAAGCCCCACGTCAATACAGCCAACCAGCTCCAGCTCCAGCACCAGAACAACCCCAACAACAGCAATACACCCCACAATTTGTGTACAGGCCAAAAATCCAAATTCCTCAAGTTCAGTATACACAAGCACCAGCCCAAGCCACTAGATTAGTGTACAGCCAGGGTCCTCAAACCTTCCAAAAGCAACAACCCCTTGTCTATCAACAAGTAGCTGCTAAGCAAGCTGCTACTGCACCGCAACAGATTGTTTACATGGTGCCACAACAGTATTATCCAGGTCAAGCTCAAGCTGCACAACAGCACACAGTTCAACAGCCTGTTTATGTTATTGCCCCTCAATACCAAGCTGCTCTGCAACAGTATCAACAGCAACCGCAACATCAACAACATTGAGGTTGTTAATTGATTTTTGTATATAGATTTTTTTTAGGGTTAGTAATTATTTGATATTATTTTTATTATTGACTAGTCTTCTGTCCTGTACTGTTATGTAACAATTTTATTGTTGTAGTATTTTATAATATATATTTTTTCGAATTATGTATTGTATTATTTAATTATAACATAGGTGTGTATGTCACTCATTACAGCTCTTATTTATTAACAGCAATATATTAGATGTAACATCTCTATCCCTGACATTTCCAGTTCTTATACATTTACTATACGCGACACCTTGCAGTATTTCAAAGCGAGTAACACGAAGTGGAAGCAAGTGACACAAAAAGGTATATGATATCACATGTTTTTCATGGTATGGGATGTTACTGGATTTTATAAGATGTTACTTGCCTTCATTACGTGCCACTCTGCAAAATTTCATAGCAGGTAACACAAAGTGGAGTCTTGTAACACAAAGTGGAAGCAAGTGACACAAAAACGTATGATATGATTTCACACGTCGCTCATGGTATAGGTCGTATAGGATGTTTCATAAGATGTTACCTACCTTCATTACGTGCCACTCTGCAAAATTTCAAAGCGAATAACACGAAATGGAAGCAACGGACACAAAGAAGTATGATATGATTTCACACGTTGCTCATAAGTCATAGTATAGGTCATAGGATGCTACTAGGTTTCATAAGATGTTACTTACCTTCACTACGTGCTGACTGATGATCTGTTGAGTTCAGACAAAACTTAAATAAACAACTTGTGTGGACAATAAAACAAGAACATAAGAAATAGTAGCTTTTATTACTTACAACATTAGATAGTAATTTTTAGCGTTTGGCCTAATATAGTACAACTCTATTTTACAGTATAAACAAGAATAAGCGTAAGGTTCATTATTATTATTATTATTATTATTATTATTATTCTTAAGATTAATATTCAAAACAGCTCTCATCGATACACAAACATCGATCTGAAGGAGGCAAGGTAAAATGTGGGGCTCAAAGCGGTACCAAAACGTCGTGATTCCAAAATCAAAGACGCCAGTGGTGCCAAAACAGTTTTTACGATGCCTGCTCAGATTGCAATGAGAGAACGAATGAAAGGAAAGAGTTCTCACTTCTAATACTGACCGACTGTTTAGACAATTACATTTTAATTATTTAATTCACAATATTTACAAAAAAACGGTACAAAACTGTTTCTAAATCTATAGAAATTTTGTATTGCCGTTTTCATCTTTTTTTCATATGTAACACAGAAGGAAGATCTTATTTACTAGGATGACAACAAACATAGATGACAAATTTGCGGGAGAGAGTAAAATACAAGTGATTAACAAATTTTTGATATGTTGGGGGTAAATTCGTTTTTGATTTAGCTTCGTAAATTGTAACACAACAAGAAAAAATAACAGACCAATAAACAAACAAAAATTCAACGGTTTGATATCATATAATACAATAAGTTCTCTATTATATCCCAAGTCCTTTTTGAGCAAAGAATGTCCAATGGAAGAATGTTTTTTCTCGCATATCTTTAACACAGAATTTCACTACTAGTGTCAAACGCACATTAATTTCTTGAAAGCCTTTCGGAACTCCGGATTAAAAATCGTGTAGATCACCGGATTCACAAAACTATTCATATAGCCCAGCCATGTTGTCATGAAGAATGCGTCAATTCCTGGCTGACAACTCAAACCTAGTTTACTACACATCGCATCCATTATATTACAGGTGAAAAATGGAACCCAACATATCAGAAAAACACCTGAAATATAAAAGAGAATCAATATAAGAACGTCTCGAGTTTTGCGCATAATTTGTCGGTAATGAGAATACTTAAACTTACCAAGAACAATGGCTAATGTTTTGGTGGCTTTTCTTTCTTTTCTGGCTGATGATTTTTCTCTCTTTTTCCTGCTGGCTTTGTTCACTTTATAGATGGTGAATCTGGCAGCTGCAGTGGCTTTTCGTTCTTTTTTAGACCCTGATGACCTAGCTTCGACGGAATTTGTTGCTGATACAGTCCTGAAATAAACATTAAAAAAATAACAATAACCAGTATCTATAAATTGCTGAAGGGATCAACAAAATTCAGCAAACATATTCCCAAATAATAGAAACTGGGTTAAACTTTAAGCTTGTAATAATAGGATAAATTAATCAAGATTAAATTTATCATCCGAGACAAGTTTGTGTGTTTACTTGGCTTAGTATCAACACGATAAAGAGAAATGTCAGAGAAAAGTATATTAAGAAATTTTAGCATTAATAATAGAAAGGTTGGCTAAGCCGGAGAATAGAGCAGGAGAAGCAAAAAAGAAGGATGTTTTAGTTTATTACTCTTGGCAAACTTTAGCGTATGCTTGCCTGCTGCTAGAATAGGGTTGAATTTACGACTTGGTCGTACCTTAGTTCTGTGTCTAACGTGGCACCGTTTCTTTTTGTCTGGTGTTTTACTCGCCTTGGACTTGGGGCATAACCAGAGTCATTATTGCCATTCGGGTCCGCTAGAGGCGCTGGTGATGTTAAAGTTGCTATTGTCGGCAACCTACAAGAAAAAAGATATACAGTAATTAAATGACCGAAAACACTTTAAGAGAACTGTAGTAAATGTAATATTAGAAAGTAGATTGTGGGTACATAGGTATAAAGTAAACGTGTATGATAAACGGAAGAGCGACTACCGTGGCGCCCTCTGGAACGCTCTCTTGTAGAAACACGAAATTTGCAATTCAATTACCTCCTCGATGAGATTCGCTTGCGCTATTATCTGTACCCACTATCTAAGATGGGATCTTGACGAGACAAAGTGCATCCCTTTCCTATCTACGTAGTCTCCATAATAATTTCGAAAATTCCGTTTGTCTCGTTATGTGCAGCTGACATATCTATCTGCTTTTGAATCAATTTCTAGAGATACAATCGTCGCCAAAGAAAACCAACCACTTAAAAATTTAACAAGCTTTGATTTTTCTCTCTCTTTTCTTCTTCTTTTTCTTTTAATTCAGCAAAAACGCCCTTTTCACAAAATGATGGACAATAACACAAGGGAACAAGGATCCTACAATCAGAACATGGATCACATATTTTTGTTGACCTAACATCACTTTTCATAGATCAAGTCATCAAAGTGTTGTGACAGGTCTAAGATTCATTTTATTTGAAGTGTTATATTTTGCTTAAATTAGCCTTCTGTGCATACGTGCTCATAGCAGATTGTTCAAAATAATATGAATCAACAATTTTTTTTTGTGTGTGTTATTTTATGAAGTTAAGATATACAGACATTCTGTGCATTCAAATATGGGAAGTGATCAAAGAAGATAAAATGAAAAATTCACCAAATAAGCTTCGTTACATGTGTAGTTGTTATGTAGTGACACATCTGAAAGAAATTAAGGAAGAGGTAAAAGCATCTTACTGCTGCTATTTTGAATTTAGAATTGGAGATCAGATCGGACTTTTAAAATGGATGAAAGGGAAGCAAAAGAAAATGCCGTTTGCAGCTCCCATGTTGTGGCGAGAGCCTTTCAATTATGTAGATGATTGCTATTTTTGCACGATAAGTGTCTCCGGATATGTGAAGAAGGATAAGCATAAAATAAAATATCCAAATTTGCCATCAGCATCGCGACCTATCCCCCATGGAGAGAACCATCCTCTCCCAAGTGCGCTATCCACTTCATCATCTTCGATTTTTGACATAAATGAAATATCGGCGGTTTGAAGAAACTTGCCTGATTTGACCGAGTGTCTGAAATGACTATGTCAAATCAGGCAAGTATAAGATTCACCATTTGAAGTTTTAGGAACACCTCACCTTATAGGCCAGTGCGAACTGAATGATTTGGTTAAACAGTTAGGTTTATCAAAAGAAAATATCTGGGGTGGCCCTCACCCAACTTTCCGACTACAATGTTGACATTTAAACGTATGTCCGTAAGATAATAATACTACTATTAGATCATAACACAAGGCACCTTTCGATACAAATAACCATAATATTATACTGTCACGTATCTGTATTTTTCTGCGAGATGTTTATTTATTCTTCGATCGCGAGCCGAAAACATGTGGCTGCATAAATGCTGACACATACAGTGAGCCATCCATGAGCCCTTCATCACGACACAAACCGAAGGCGCCCGATAGGTATAAACTCTTATAGTGCCTACACCGCTCATCCCATTGATCTGTAAATTTGTATACATATTTAATGTCACTGCAGAATGAGGTGGTGTCAGTTTGGTCCAAATCGGATGAATCACTAAGAAAATGTATTTGACAACTGCCACTTCCGGTTGTCAGATTGTCACCAAAAACAATCCAGTTCGTCCCCTGGTGATTCTAAATATGTATGCCAAATTTCAGCTCGAACCGTTGTTCCGTTTGGGCGCTATCGTGTTCACGGACATACGTACACACATACACACATACACACATACACACATACACACATACACACGTACACACATACATTTTCCAGAAATCATTGCAATCGGTTCAGGGGACCCCAAAACACGTATTTCCGCTAAAATCTCAAATTTTTTTTTCCGTCGATTACAATACTTTCCTTCTAGGAGTCGGAAAGTAAAAACCGAGTTGTTGGGTTGTAGGCTACAGGAATGGAATCTTTTCGCACGAGGTGTCACAGTGTCGGCATTTACCAAGCGTAACGAGCCTTTTAAAGCATATTTTAAAATGGAAGAATCTTTACGTGTATGTCACGTTAACGAGGGTCTTATGGACAAGTTTGATATTCCCCACGATCCTTCTGAATGGTGGCTTTTTATCGATTCATCAAAATACAGCTTGAAAGAAGTACTTTTGCATATTCTTTGAATTTATATAATTTGTTAACTGATTTTGTTGCAATTTTCTCAGTTTTTTAAAGTATCAAGTAAATTAACTGTCAGTTTCTAGTTATGTAAGGCAAATATAATCTAGAACAAATAATTTTTTTGTTGTATCAGAAAGCTGGAAGTTCCCTTGTGTAATGTAAATTAATAGCTATCAAAACTCTGTTTCAATACAAAATATTTTAACCATGAGCAATTCGGTTTGATATTGAAATTTGGCACGTGGCACTCCACAATGTGATTAGAAGTTCACCGACACGTCTACGGAGTGCCTTGTAATCAATAAATGTTTGAGAAACTCCGCTTTTTTATATCGACACCATCTGTTCTCTACGCTCGTAGGAAACTGGCTGAGGCGGAGACGTTATCCTTCGAAGGGCTTAAATTTTTCAGCGCGATCCCTCGTAAACATTTCAGTTAAATTAAAAAGTTACCGCATCGGCTGCGAGCAGAAAGCCAATGGCATCAACCCCAAAAGTCAGGCCTGTTAATACTTTGAGGGCACTTTACTGTGTATATATCCTCAAACGGGAAGTTCTAAAGGAAGAAATATTGACGATGATTAAGTTTGTTTTTAAAGATACGTGATCTGTCATTTTCATTTTTATCAAAACTTAAAACGTAAATTTCTAGAAATATAAAAATTCATTACTTACGCTGTTTCCTCGACAACAGTAGCAAGGATAAATTCTGTACTCTTATCGTTAGAAATGATATGACAGTCCGGTTCTGGAACCTCGTCATCTTCCTCGCCTGAGCCCGACCCTGTATTTGTAGCCGGTTCTTCTACAGTAGTCGGTCCAAGTGCGGTTTCTGCTAGTCTCCTTGTGCTAGCGACGTTTTCTATCACAGATCCTGGCTTGATCTCGTATGGCATTGGCTTCCGGTTTATCTTTTGCTGCATGGCTCTTTTCCTTAAAGCCTACAAACAAAATTTACATTTTAACTCAAAAAGATTGCACAAATATGAAAGGTTGTTGATTGAAACTGAATAATGACACATGAAAAAAGTTTGTTAGGATTTTTCTGTACTGCTTCTATTCATATTTGAAAGAAAATATGTTGGAATGGTTTTTACCTTGAAGATATTGTAGTAAAGGAATACCATGATGATACAGGGTATGTAGAACGATGATAGACTCGAGTAGATGATGAAGTCGCTGTTGTAGAAGACGCAGGCATCTGCTACCCTCTCGGGGGTGTTATTGAGGCCCAGGACGATCGGCGAACCAATGGCAGCTGATATTACCCATACTAAAACTATCGTCAGCCAGACGCGACGTGTGTTTTTATGTTTTGCGTATTTGATGGGCTGTGTTACTGCTATATACCTGTTGATGGAAGGAGGAATGATAGACATGAAGTCAGTCATAAAGTTAGTGTGTTAATGTGGCATTTTTACTTTTTCATGATTCCATAAGTACGTAGAAAAACGCTGACTGTTCAGAAAAACTGGGTTCAACCGTCCCGAAAAAGTTCCTAAGTATCGTCGCGCATGCGCCAAACCTTCGGTCCAGTATTTAATGTCGTCGCGGTACACTCTAAGCCCGCCGGGTAATCCCCGTCGTTCAATTGTTATCGCTTAAACTCCTAAACTGAACATTAATCTAGTTACCGGAGGGCACTTCGGCGAGCTGCGAAATTTATACGCGCCGATCAATCACGGCAACCCCCGGTTTGGGGGGCGGGGGTCGTCGTCCCCAAAACCCCCAGACCGGGGGCTCCCGTGTCCTTCCCACTTTCCGTACGCCGGAACTTTCAGCCTCGGATTTAATTGCAATTTGCAAACTAACGACGCTCGATCAACATAGATGGCGATACCGGCGGCACTTCCCGAGAACAATTGAACAGTCGACGATCGCATGCGAAGAGGGTGTTTATCAGGTCGTCCGAAATTATTCGGGGATAACTTATGTACTTACAGCTAATATTACGTTCCTGGTTGCAATGTAGTTTCATTAATTCAATTTATTACGAGGCCAAACTACCTGTTATGCATTAGGTTTGTGGATTTCGAGTTGGGGTTTCAAAGGTATTAATTACTCTGAATTAAACCTGTCAGAACTTGTTAAAATAATAGGGAGATATATAAGCTGGTCCGCACAAATTAGGTATGAAATAGTCGGTTTCGAGTACAAGTACTCGAGTAGATGAGTGAATTATCTTACTATGATTTACTATTAACCTCGAAACTATTAGAAATAGACACTATAATCTGGAACAAATATTTTTTTTACACAAGCAAAATTTGTTCCCTTGTGTAATCAAAAATATGTAAGCAAAAATAATGAGAAATAATTTTGTTAATTAAGTGCAATATTGTTAATATAAAACAATAGTTACCTATCTATAGATATGGCTACCAAGTTGAAAATGGACGAAGTGGAACACGTGACATCCATGGCTATGTAGAAGTCACAGACGAATCCGGGAAGCCCCCAAGTTCCATGAAACTGCAAGAAATAAAACCTCATTAACGTAATTACACATTTTTATCGTCGAGATTAATCAGAACAAAAAACTGTCACATCCAATAACAGGGGTGGATAGGCAGGTAGGTTGCCGTGATTTGCGCGCACCCCCCTATCTCTCGCCCTCACTCCTGAGGGAGATTAATCCAGAGTCTTAATTTGTACACCGCCTGAGTTGCGGAAAATGCGTCGGATTATTAATTATGAAGATTTAGGGGAGGGTGCGGCAAACAAGGCAAACATTCCGGTACACCCCGAGGTTCATTATGTATAATTCTTCACCCCCAACTTACCTATTTTGAACAGTAAGACCACAAAGTGAAAGTTGGTAGGAGGTCGCCAAATGGACAACTTTTTCAATTCATTCCCCGGGTGAATTCATTAGATAGATTAATGGAGAAAATTTTAGTGCTTTATGGAAAAAAATTCTTAAGATCTTAATTAAATGTTACGACACGTCGTCATTTTAGATTTTTAATTAATAACCCTGTAAACTAAGTATGCAAATAGACATTGATCCATATCGCTGCCAATTGAAGAATGTTAGTATGTACCTATATTTGAGCCAAAAACGACGTTAAAAAATGCATACGGGTTCGACGCGGATCGAACAAAAATCCTATAAAAACCTACATTGCTGGCTATGCACTTTTAATCTGGCGATTGTTATCTGATGCGTTAAAAAGGCACGTGACTGTCAACAAAAAAAAAAACTTCGACCACTTCAGTATACCATTGCTTTCAGGATTCACATCATTCACACCCCCAATACCGGATAGGCGATTGGCATGAATGCCACTTTTTCCGCGGGGGGGCGAAAGTGCTTCTTTTCTATTGATGATGAGCGAAGAATTGAGTACCAATCATAAAAATTTCCGCATTATCGTTAAAAATGAATCGAACACGTAAAATCTACTTTAAATTACAGCGAAAACGGATCGAGATAATCCGAATGCGAAATAATGTTGCAAGGTAACGCGGAAAAAGGGAATAAAGCACTTTGGGGTGACATCTACAGCTCGAATTTATCCTTAATTAAACCTGCGGAGCAGGCAGGATTGCAGGCGCAGGACCTCATTTAACCACGGCAAACAATTACGCCAATTTAGAACCGGGCTTTATCTGTGTCAACTGTGTCAGTCCCTCGGTTACTGCAGTAGGTAATGAATTTGCAATTACTCAGATACCATTCTAGTTCTTTTTATCTCATTTTCGGATTTCCAAATGAGAGAATGTAGCGAAAGAAATTACCACGATAAGCTCGTTGATAGTTGGTCTTGTGTACTTTTGTACGTAAATTCATCGGACCAAATAGTCCAGTGAAGACAGATTCTAAACATAGATTTTTCATACTTAAAAAAAAAACACCTAAATCACTCTCGCGACTTGACAAGCACAAAAACATGCATTTCAAAATCCATATCAAATCCCTCGATCGTGTTTTGAGTGTTCATCTCTGTGCAAAACACCATTAGTTATGTGTCTGTACTGGCTGCTGGTACCCGTCAATGTCGGCTGAAAATTCCCTGGACGTTTTTAGCCTGCCAGTGGCGTCCCAGACACCTACCGGCAGGGTCCGGTCCGCTTGCAGATGCAAACCGACATGCTCGGCCAACCTCAAAACGCTGATGTATTGCGGCAGTTCATGACATATCCAAGTGACATCATTAATCATAGCGCCGTGTAATTGAACGCGTGGCCGCGAGGGGGCGTAAGACTAGTGGTGTCTTCATTTTAAATGTCAGCTTGTAGGATGGATAAGTGACTGTTCGAAAATAAGAACGATTTTTGTATAAGACGATGATGGTATGAAATGTGTTAATTTCAAAGCGGTATTTCTGTTAATTATTCTCTCGTAAGGTCCCGCATATATCTTGTAAGGGAAAACCGCAGACTAAGCTCACGTATGGAAAGTGCCGCAACATAGAGGGGGTAAAATCTTTGTTAGAAACTAGTCCCAGAGCCCCTAACCGCAACCCCAATCACTTTATTTAATTACCGCTTTATTAAATATGTATAAATGACAAGCATAAGTAAATTCATTAAGGAAAGCGAACCTGTATCATCCATAATACAAATTACATTATAAATACAGGATGTTGCAACCGTGTGGCAAATTTGCCAAAAGTAGAAAAGGCATAAGTACATCCTTTTGTAGATGTATGCACATGTAGGAACAGTGATAGAGTCTGTGATAGGTCCACCACAAAAGAATTCGTGCCCATTCTTGTAACTGCTGATCGATGATTTCCGCAAATTGCCATTTAAATTACCCAATTTATTGGTGTCCGACGTTCACATCTATTCAGAAAGTAATCTAACAGCACTTGTCATCTCGTCAATAAAATTTATGTGCGACTACTTGTCAGGTGATACAGAAACCAATTTTTACTTTCCGACTAGTACCCTAGAAGGAAAGTATTGTAATCGACGGAAAAAAAAATCGAGATTTTCGCGGAAATACGCGTTTTGGGGTCCCCTGAATCAATTGCAATGATTTCTGGAAAATGTATGTGTGTATGTATGTGTGTAGGTATGTGTGTGTATGCGTATGTCTATAAATATTTATAATTACCGGGGGACAAACTGTATTGTTTTTCGTGACAATCTGACAACCGGAAGTGGCAAATGTTACAAGCGCCTTCTCAAGAATTTATCCGATTTTGGCCAAACTGATAGCAGCCAACCAGTGACTTTAAATATGTATACCAATTTACAGATAAATGGGATGAACGGTTCAGGCGCTATAATCTTTTACAGAAGCAGTTTGGCAGAATCCAAAGCCTTCGCCATCGTGTTGCAAATTGTCAGATTTTGACAAACGTCGATGCCACTGACATGACATGACATTATGAGTAAAAGTGCTAGACACTTAAGTCAACAATAATTTAGTCGGAAAGTTGGGTGAGGGCCACCCCAGATATTTGTAGCCTATCATTTGATTGCAGAAGGTTATATACAAAATCTGGCCGAGAACCAACATCCCTAATATATTTATTAAAATGTATGAAAGGGGTTGTATTTGCAACTCTTGTTTCGCAAGCCTTTAATAAATTAGTAAACCTTTAGAAAGATTTTCAATGGAGCTTGTGAGTATTTTGCTCGTTCAACCTCAAAAAAAACATAGCTCTCTCAGTAAAAGTTTCTCGTTAGGTGATGCGCTAGCACTAGCGAAGCACCCCAATTAATGACCAGCTTGCGAAATTGGAGAATGCTCTTAACTTCCTCTTCAATTCAAGAGTACTGCCGACCGGCTTAATGAAGTCTTTTCAAATCATGAGGTACCTGCTGCATTTCACCCCCAATTGCAGAATCGCCGGATCGTTTAACCAGACCTGCGAATCGATATACCCTTTGTACGCCACTGACGACGGACGCCACTGGTCTCTTACAATAGCCACAGCCAGAGATCTTATTCCGGCAACAATGGAAGACGTCAACAATTGAAGCCCGGGGGTAATCGCATACGACAATGAGGACATCTATCCGCCGTTCTATCAAACTATATACCGTCTCCAGTCAGTCCACGAATCGAGGTCACTCTCCAAGTCTCCAGATTCGCCCGTCTGCCGTTTCTTTTGCTCGTCCGGTGAATGGTAACGTAGATTAGCCGTGTTTAACTCGATATTACTATCAGTTCCGGCAGAATGTACAATGCGGCCTCACTGATAATAATGCTATACTGTAGCTGGGGGAGATATTGTCGGAAGAAACGGTACGGTGGGGCATTAATTTCCCTGGAGTGACTGACTATACCTCAGGTGACTTCGCCTCTGGTGACTGGATATCGGATACGACGGTTTATCATCTCCTAAGTACTTAACCTAACCGTTAGTGTCCTAAAGGAACGCTTGTGTGAATAATTAGGTCGCATTAATTGATAGACAAGAGGGCAACGTGTCAAATTTGAAGGGGTTGTTTTTCACTCCCACATTGTATGTTGCCATGTATCTTAGTTTCTCCCTGATTTTATGTGGACGCACTCTAATTCATTATATACAATGATACATTATTGATTTAATACAAAATAATCTGGCCCTTTTAGTTAGTTTCGGGCGCTTTTTTCCTTTTCAAATACGTAAGTAGATTTCATTAATGCCGACCGGGATTATTAACCTTCAGACCCCAAAACGTAATCTACTTAGCAACAAATTTTGCATCCCGAACTATAGTTCATAAACTAAATCCTCAATCTGCGAATTCCTGGTGAAAGGCAGCTTCATAATTTCTGAACTATATAAGTCGAGCAAAGTATAAACACGTCGTTTTTGTCTGCTTTGGGACCGGCTTTAGCGGGCTTACCCTTCACTCAACATTCCATCTACCTCGTTGACACATTTAAACGTCTAAACCTTCCGCAATTCCTCAATTTTGTGAAGCTACAACCAATTTGCACAAATATTTGAGCGTGTAAACGTACTTTTATGCTACAAACTACTGCCAGTCTGCTTTTCTGATCGCTTGTAGCACCTAAATCCCAAAACGTTAATCACATATTTTGTAAATCGGTATACATTTTAGTACTGCAGTAACAGTTTGGTCACACTCGATCGGTTAAATCTCTAAGAAAATGCATATAATATTTGCCATCTCCGTTTGTTAGATTGTCACAAAAAATACAGTTTATTGTCACAGTTTATCCTGTGGTAATTCTATGGGCCTAGTCGGACAATGTACATGGATATAGAAAAGAAATCTTGTATCTTTTTGAATAAATTCGGTTATTGCGAATTCCGTTTCTTAATCTTGTTCAAACATAAGATTACTTGCACAAATCAAAGTGTAGCAAGGCACAGCTGAGAGTACATAAAATCCGTTAGTGATGTTTATTCGAACGTTATATAGCACAAATGATGAAATATAAAAGTAATAAAGGGTGTAATCAAATATATTTCGTGAAGATTTAAATTTTTTTTTGTTGCCATAAATATGAACATATTATATAATACAGCATCATGTCAAAAAATATTGTAAACAAGTTTTAGGTACACATAAGTTGTCTTATGGATAAAAAGCCGGGTGATATGATAACGCGTGTGATCGGATACGATTGGACAATGTATGCAACAGTCTCATCTGGTACGTTATGGATGACACTTTTGAATTATTGATACCACCACAACATCTAATGTAAGTAACAAATAGATTCTTAATCAAATTTAACCTGTATACAACATGTTAAGGCTTTCACAAAATTATCATATTAAAAAACCAAAATTACCGCAAATGAACCGCAATATAAACTGTTATCAGTTTATCATACAATTAAAATTATTATTAAAATTTCCGGTCGGCCGGACGAAAAATTGTCGCAAACAATTTCTCGCTGTTCATTGGTTAAGAACGTTATTCTTGATAGTTGTAAATTGTGTACTATGACCAGTTCTAGGCGAGACGGGGTTGTGCAGGACGAACGGCCGAAGGAAGAAGGAATTGATGACGAAGGACAACGTATTTTAAGCTCCTTTCCCGAGCTTAACAATGGCCACCGGGGAATGTACGACATAACGGCGCTACAAGTAAGTGATTTGAAGGCTATTGCCGGCGATTTATTTTGCCCTTTGAAAAATTGTTACCTCATTTATTTTTTTTTCGTTCTCCTTCTTTCTCACTGTGACGTGAAATGGAGTGAAAAAGATTGCGACCGTTGACTCTTTGATGGAAATATGTCTTGGAAATTGAACGTTATTAAATGTAAACTGCAATTTTAAAACGAAATCTAAACGTGCTACCTTTTAAATTTCGTTTTATAGCAAGGAAAACTTCCATGTTAAAACTTTAGTGGTGCATTTTCCAACCTAGATTTCTCAAAATCTTTAATACCATTTTCAATATTAGGCAACTTTACAGTATATCTCGTAATTATAACGCTATTTCCTACGATGGTTACTTTTAATATCCTAATTATTAACTAATAAAATCTCTGGGAGAAAAGTTTCCTCTCGCCTTTTCCCACTATCTCGATATTAAAATCTTCATGGAAAATTGCTGAGCTAGCTAGCACTGCTAGCACGCCGCCCTCGGCGGTGTTATGACTCACTTAAACGTATGAAAACCATGAAAACTAAGCTCTACTACTCTTATCTCCTTATTTCGATCAGGTACTGTGTGCTTTTGCAAAGTCCGGAACTGTAACTGCCTCGCTCAGGAGTTGTGTTGAGACTAGAAAGAGGGAAATTAACTTCCCTGACCAATTGGGTCGGACGCCACTGCTCTACGCCACCCTCAATGCCAACTTGGACCTTCTACTGTTATTGCTAGATAATGGGGCGGACCCGGAATGCAAATTTACTTGTAAGAGCGATACGAACTACAAGGATACGACGGGAGATTACGAGAAATGGAATAAGTTATTTGTTAAAGTGAGTATTTAGTTGCATACATTGTACAATAGTGTTACTACGAATGTAATACTCGCCCAAGGTCAGGCGATTTGCTGGGATGCGTCACATTACTTCCGGAAGTGAAGAATATCACTTGTTCTATATCCTCAGAAAGATCATTTGGTTGGTTCAAGTAAAATATGACATTCTCAAAGTAAGAATATGATTTTTTTGATATTCCAAGTATTACGTTTTCTTGTTTTAAGTATGAAGGAACTGCTTAAAAGGAACTACGTCCGCTTTAAGCGATACGTACGTATACTTCTGGGTCAAGAAACTGTTTGTTCGTTGAAGCATGTATATTTTTAACCCAACAAAATATTGTTGTTGTTGTAAAACAATCGTATACTTTTTTATGTAGAAGAATAACATTTTCTTCGTCAGAGCAAAATATACTCAACATAAACATACTAAACTCTTAAACTGGAAGAATAACTAGCCGTTGAAATAACTACATATATTGAACAATTCTTATTACAATAAAATATTATTTGGATAGCAAAAATATCCTCTTCATGCTACCCTGTATACGCAAAAACAATTTTTCTTGATATCCAAGAATAGCGTTCTCTCTGTGTAGACTGTTCCACCATAATCCTGGTTATTCTTCGTAATTCTCGTAAGTCACGCATGAACTAAAGCATTTATGCATGGACATTATCAAACAATATACCAACACTCAATATCGTCCAACTTATATAGGGGCAATATGTGACAAAAGACGCGAGAAACTGTTAGCGCCATCTGTAAAGTAATAGCACAACTTTATATATCTCAAAGTAAGAATCTCGGGTCAAGAAACTGTTTTTTCGTTGAAGCATATATATTTCTCGTCCAACAAAATATTTTTGTTGTTGTAAGACGAACGTCTACTTTTTTATTGAAGAATAACTTTTTCTTCATCAGAGAAAAATATACTTAACATAAATATACTAAATTCTTAAATCGTAAGAATAAGTAACCGTTGAAACAACTATATGGAAATTCTTATTAGAATAAAATATTATTTTGCATAGACAAAATTCTCTTCATGCTACACTATATACGCAAGAATAATTTTTCTTGACATCCAAGAATAGAGTTCTCTCTGTGTAGACATAATAGTTTAAGTAGTGTTGAGTATTGGTAGTGTTCAGTTTTAGGATAATAATTAACACACAAACACCGTAAAAGTATAGATAAACTTAGATTTTTATAATTTCAGTTACATCCAGTAAACTTTTCCAACGACAACCTATGGGGCAGAACACCATTACACTTGGCTGCAAAAGAGGGGCACGCAGATATCGTTAAAATGTTAGTTGCAAGGGGAGCAAATGTCAACGCTGCCGACGATAAGGGCGTAACACCCCTATTATTAGCAGGTTGTTGTGAACTTGACGTATACGAGCAGATTGCCGAGATTTTGGTCACGAACGGCGCTGATACCCGAAAGAAAGACTCAACTGGTAAGTGCCATATAATAGGGACGTCCAAGATCGATATTTTTAAGTATTGTATTGATACTGATACTTTTGAACCAAGTATTTGTTACTTTGTAGTTGTTACTTGCAAGAAGATTAAATTCATTATGAGTTTAAATAAAACTTTTTTACTCATAAGAAGTATTAAAATTGATACTTTTTGCACGTATAATCTTACGATATAATCTAATGAAAAATTTCAAAAGATAGTCGAGATAAAAGTTTGACGTTGCTAACATTTATAGAGTTATTTTTATACCGAGACCACCTCGGGGGACAAAGATGTTCTCGGAAAAATTCTATCACGTTACGTATCGTAAATAACGTTTAGACAACATCACGTCTCTTGGCTCTTTTACTTGCCAACCTTCACACAAAGCCCTAGTAGAACAGGGTATGTCTGCATGTGCGACCTTGTTGCTAACTTGACCTAGAATTTCAGAAAGGGTTTTCAGCTTACCGCGCGCATTGCTTTAATGCATTTAAAGCACTCGTGTTACCTTGCAAGATCATATAAAGAACAGTGTCTCTATTGTTATATTTACTTTACTTTTTTGAAGATTATATTACACTTGTCAGTGATATTTTAATCATTGATTATAATTCCCATCACGTAGGTATAACTCCACTTTTAAAAGCTGTTTCATTAGGCAGTATAAAAATAGCGAAACTCCTGCTCGAAAGCGGTGTTTGGTTATCTTCAGGAAGCATAAATGAAAACGAACTCCATATTGCATCTCTACACGGATATGAAGAAATCCTAAAGCTATTTTTACAACATCCAAAGATTACAACTCAAGAAATAAATAAGGCTGATACATTTGGAAGGACTCCAGCGCACAGAGCCGCGTTTACAGGACGTGAAAACTGCTTGAAATTATTATTGGAGAAAGGGGCGAATTTAGCACATAAAAACAAGGGAAATGAAACAGTCAGTAGTGAGTTGTTTAAAGAGATAGATGGATCAATGGAATTCTTTAATAAAATTTTGGACGACCGCATTACAAAGAATAATAATCTTGGAAAAATCGTGTTGGATTTTAATATCTTGGCACCGGATGATTCTCGAGGGCAGATGGATGTTTTGGCGAGCATTTTTGATGCGTTGGGTGAGAATGGGATGCTGCACATTGTGAGACATCCTCTAATAGGTACTGTATATATTTTTCATTAGCAAACTTGTTGTAAAAATGATTTTTTAGAATCTTACTTGAATCTCAAGTGGGCAAAGGTCCGGGAATTTTTCTACTTTTTAATCTTTAGTTATGTCTGTTTTGTAATTGCATTATCGGGGTATGTCTTACTGTTAGTTGACAACAAAGAATCGTCGAAGATTCTGAAAAGCATCACTACAGTTATCATGTGCATATCATCAGTTGGTCTACTAACTCATGCAATCATCCAAGTAAGTATAACTCCCCGAAAAAACACCTAGAAGTAGTAAGAAAGTTTTAGTACAAATGGCGGAGGCGCCGGTAATATTGTTTATTAAAATTTTTTATTATTTTCAATTTATTTTATTATTATCAATTCAATTTATGCAAAATTCTGACCAATTTCGACTGATATGTAACCCTGAAAATGCACCGAGTGCTGAAATAATGTTTTATAATTCGTTTGGCTTCCGGCCAATTTCTTTGCGGCGTCGGGTTTTTCGAGTACTACCCTTACTGCAGGGGAGTCGTTAGTGTGATTTACAACTCATTTTTGGATGTGGTTACCGCTTTTGACAACTTGCAAACGTCTGCGATTTTTTCTTGTGGTAGAATTATAGCTGAACTTATAGTAAAGAAATGTGCTGTTTGTATAATTTCTTTTTAAGAAGAAGAGATAAGGAAATAAATGATTACTTATCATACTCGGTTTTAATGCCAAATTAATTATCAATGTATTAGGTTTTTTTTTTCATCTCTATTAAAATTTAAATCTCTGTATATTATTTGAAAATTAACATTTCAAACAATATACAGTGTGTTGAAAATTTGAAGATGACCATCTTTATTCTGTGTTCCAATACTAAGTATCATTTATTCTCGATACTTTCTTATTCCTTTCACGTCAATATTTGAATTTGCATATTTTGGCAGAATCTTAAATTATGTAAATCATTACAATTGCTTAGATGTTGTTTAATAGCTTTTAAATCATTCATATATTTCTGAAAATATGAAATAATATTTCTGTAATGTTTACCAAATGTAAGTTTGCCTCTCATTTGTGCCATTTGTTCCACTGATTTTGATTAAAAATATGGATGTTTTTATGTATGTTTTTTAGAGTATTGTAATGTGGAAACATTTGTGGAGAAAATACGAAATCTGGATGAACCTCTGTTGTACATTTTTAGTTCTGATGCTGGTACTGTTTGGAGACACAGATAAAAACAGTAAGTAATTTTACAAAGCATCACGATTATGGTCGGTGGTTTGAAAAATTAGGTCTGTTGGTTATCCTACACTATATTGTAACCTAGGGTGACACTATGTACATTAAGTGGTCTGCTATAGACTTCTGACAATGTGTAGAGCGGTGGTGTCGGCTATTTGTTATTACAATGTGGTGTAATTTAGGTTGCACTATCTGCACTGACGTGAATTGACGTGACGTTAACGTTAGTGAGGGTATACAATTCTATACATATTCAGAACATCATATGTTCTTCTATGGAATAACAGGTAAGAGGAGTCCATAATCCTCAAAGCAAATATTATAAAGCTGATTGGATTTATTACGAAATAAGCACGCTCAATTAATTATTAATGAATAATTTATATAATTCATCACGCATGAACGTAATTGCAAACCATGTTACACTAATTTAATTGATCTGCACCACACTGCACAATAATAATAAACGGATTCATTCAATCTTTCTAGTGGAAAATACACAGGAGTGGGTATTGCATGCAACCAGTATATCAGTTTTATTAGCATGGACCGAGCTGATGTTACTTCTTGGTAGATTTCCAACATTAGGTTATTACGCGCTTATGTTTGGTATTGTCCTACAAAACGTGATCAAGGTATGATTCTTTTATTTTCATAAATAATATAGAGGACCTTTATATTTACTACCCTTTAAGGTATTGCTGACATTCAGTGGTTTAGTAATAGGCTTTGCGTTAAGTTTCTCCATACAATTCTACAAAGAAGAGCACTTTAATAATCCATGGTCGGCGTTGGTAAAAACAACTGTCATGATGACGGGGGAATTTGAATACGAAGGGCTATTTTCCGAAGAAGACGCCGAAGGAAAAAATCGTCGACTTCCAGTAACGTCAAGATTCACTTTTCTATTTTTTATCATCGTCGCTAGTATTGTCTTGATGAATTTAATGATTGGTCTAGCCGTTAATGACATCCAAGAGCTCCAAGCTGAAGGTAATGCTAGACGTTTACAGAAACAAGCTGAATTTTTAGAACAGTTCGAACGAGTTACTTATAAAGTTATGCATTATAAATTTGTTCCGAAATGGTTGTGTCAATTCTTGTCAAGAAGGAGGAAAGTTGGTTTAAAGTTTTCAATTGATGTTGGATGCTTTCGGGCGAAGAAAGCTTCAAGATACAAGAGATTGTCTCCTAGATTGTTAGGTGAGATATGATTGTGTAGAATAAAAACGTATTGAAGTTGAATACTATTCTTTTCTAGAATCTCTTACAAACATTGCAAATCGCAAGAAGAAAAGTAGTATTCAAAGTGAGTTACCCAGGATCTTGGAAATTATTAATATGCTTGTTGAGAATTACGATACAAAATGTAATAACGCTTGTAATAACAATTTTCAATAATATAAAATGTGGAATTTGTATAAGAACGTTAATTTGTAGACTCAAGTCAAATTACTGTTGAATGTACCAAGTCATGCCAATAGAAAGTCTGTAAAGTCCAGGAGTCCAGAGGATGCTTGAGGAGAGCCTTTGTTCGCTAATTTAGGAAAACTACAGCGAACTATATTACCTCGGTTACCGATAACTCGAGGCAAAACGCTGCGGAACGGCTGGGGAGGAGCCGTCTTGCCAAAACTTTAACCGGGCGTGTGTATTTCAAGGTTCACTCGAAGACTTTGAGGCTCACTGTTCCACCTCGTCATTCGCCGAATGTACACAACTTAAATATAAACTTAAATTGGATTTTATGAACTCCGCCGTCCGCCGCGAAAATCTAACATTTACATGATTGCCACAAGTTGTCCACCAGTCAGAACTAAACGAACTTTAGTTTTACTAAAGGTAAGTACCTACACACCATTTTATCTAATTAAAAAGGAACGCGAAGAAACATTGAGGGTTTTTGTGCAAGTAAAATTGTTTTATAAAGCTTTGGATAACAGAATCTAATTAAACCAGACGGTTTGGCAAAAACAAGAGTCTCTTATATGAGAAAATTCCCGAAATACTACATTTTGCGGTATGTCTGGGGCCTCTGCTAGTTTCGTAGCCTCTTGCTCGAATCTCTCGGTACACAAGTGGAACGCGCGCGCTTAAGTTCGTTAAAGCTCAATTCGGTATATATCGATACTGCTTTGTGGTCGCTAGAAGCTTCCCAAAGCTGCAGTACTTGTGCTCCATACGGATTACTTCGCAGCTTAGCAAACTATGCACAATATTCTCCAGAGGGAGACAATTCACTAATACGTAATAGCAAGGAAAATTACTCGTTGACTGTTGGTATGAAGATAAATACCATCTTATATAATTAGACGTAATTTGAAGGTTAGTATATTTGGAGATGGAAAAATTTAACAAATTTTGAAATTGAGGTAGACCATGGAAACATCAGTCGGTTTTAATTACATATTTTAAAAATTGTTTTAACTAGAAAGAATTTGTCTTTAATTTTGTGATATAATCATCAAAATACAATACAAGATCCTAAGAAATAAGCAAACTTATCTAAAATACTTCGTAATAAAAGATAATCTGTATTACCTAGTGGTCAGAATGTATCAAGGAATTTTATTGCAGTGATTTTATGCTTGATAAAATAGCGAATAAAATTGTGGGAACGATTCAATCTTATCGCTGGTTGTTAGGTTGGACATTCACTAACGTTATTTTTACCGCAACCCCTCACCAATAAAAATCATTAAAGTTACAGTCGGCGAAACTGCACACAGGGACTTTAATCTCGCAGCCAGACCAATAAACCGGAACGTTTCTTTAATAATAGGCAGTTAATCCCGCAAGGTGGAAATCAATCCTGCTTCTGAAGTTCCAATTTACGAGGCGTGGGCGGGCGGTTTAAATTTTTAGACACGATAGTAAATTCCAGCGCACCCGACGACGGGAAAACGGCGCTTTCCGATCTTTATGGTCCACGGGGACGGACGTAAAACGGGGCTAAAAAGTTCGTCCATCGAGTGGCCCCTTTTGAAGGCGGGTATTTACCCTTAAAGTACTAGCTAGGTGAACTGCCCTAAGGACGGACATAATTCTGCTGATACGTCCCGTACGGTCTTCCCGATCACCTTTCTCGAAATTTACGATCGAGATGCCCCGCTAGTAAATTGTACCATTCTTTATAAAGCGCTGTTGTTTTTTCTTGGCTTATCCCCAGTTTTATCAAAATTTTAAGTTTTCAACTAAATACGAATATCCAAATTTTCCCCTGGCAAAAATATGTATACAAAATTTCAGTTTCAATTTTCAAATTTTCTTTTTGTCCATTACAATAATTTCCTTCTAGGGTACTAGTCGGAAAGTAAGAGCTACAGAAAAAAATATATTTATCATTTTTTTCACTAATCATATTAGTTTGAAATACTCCTGAAATATCCAGTTGACGTGATCAGATAATTTTCAGAGTGTAGGTTGCTTCGCATCCCTAAATTTGGAACAAGGATAAAGGACGTGGATAATGTCATTAATCAGCATCCGCTCGCAAGAGCAAATGTAATTTTCGCGTCTGTTCTAATTTTAGATCGAAAGATAAATATAACATCAATTAGCAAGTGTTCGGTTAGGAGCCTAAGATATCTCAAAAGCGTCTAAGTACACCTGTGTCAAATATTTCATGCAGTCATCCATGATCTCCTTCAGACGTCTTTGAGATCTTGAAACGCAAACTTATACAAACGTATGCGCAAACTTCTGCTTCGAGCTTTGATGTAAACATTCGAGAACTCATATCTACTCCCGTCTCCATATACTAACTACATCAATCTCGCATGAATTAGCGATTTTAGGTAAAGATTATATTAACGGATCATTATAAATAACGCAGAATAGTAATTACGACCGTTAACCTTAAAATAGCCATTCTTATCAAGTTAAAATGAGTAGTAAATAGGTATTGTCAAAATCATAGCCAAAAGCTTCGAACGCTGTCGGCTAGTACTAAAAAAATAGTTATCTATAGCAGGACAAATCCTCCAGGACATGTGGTGGTCACGTGAACCGTACGGATGCTGGCTCTACACAACCCAAAGTAATATCTATGTTAATGTAATTAAATCCAGTAATACAGGTCTAAGGGAACCGTTTGCTATATAGATATATATATAGGGACGGTAGTACAGACACTAGAGCCGAGAGCAATCCCTACTATAGACCGGATGTACTTGGGATTGTATTCATTACAATGCGTCCACGATCCGACGCTTTCCGCAACGTTCTCACTACCCTTATATATATATGAGGTGTACCACCACTAATTTCGCATCACCTCTGAATTGCATAATTAAAATAGTAGACTACACGGAATTGTTAAATACTAATTTAGGGCTTTGTTGTACGCGTTCAACCGTAGTTAGTTATGTTACAAGTAATAACACGAAAAGTCTGAAATACCTGAAATATCTCAAAAGGGGTTAGTAGACGCCGAATTCTATGAAAGACCTCAATAGCGGTTAAAATTGAATCTTTGTTACGTTCTTGATAATACTAAAAGGAACAATTGTTCCTCAAACTTGGCTATATTAATGCCATATTTTAAAGTAGCTTGCCTGTGAGGTATAAGGTTAAGAATTGCAAAATTCTCGCTGGAAAGGAAATAGGTAGAAAATTTTATAAAGAATGCCCTTCGGCGTTCTTATATGGCAACCTTACGTACATTTATTGTAAAATTGGCTTTGTATCTTATCTTCCGCATTCTATAAAGGAAACAAACTTTTCGAGCTTTCATTCAGCGAAATAATTAGGAAAGAAAATGTTTTACAGGAATGGCTTTATTCGAGCGAAATAAGGCCGCTTCGGGTGTTTCAGGCAATATCGCATTTCGTGAAGTCCTTGTTACCTCCATTACTTATTTAAATTTCAATACACTCCGAACACAGACGAGGCAGTAAGCCACTGTCTGTTTTCCTCGATTTCAAGTGATCCAATTACGATAAAAAGCTCGCAGGACAGGACCTGAAGGTGCAGTATTAGGGGGATGTTAATGTTTGTCGGCGGGTACGGATAGAAAACGAAACCGAAAAGATTAGGGGGCGTACTGACTGGTTGTAGGGACAGGACACCTGTTACTAATTGGGTTTGCTGACTGGCGGAAGGTTACCTTTAGGGGATCGTAGTTCGCGCGCAAACTCGAAAGTTGAGGCTCTAGTTCTGTGGCTCTACCCCGCAACGGAGCTAATTCGCGAAACCGTATTTCGCGAACGGAAGGCAATTACCGGTGTAAGAGGTAATCGGTGTTTCCGTTTAACAGTTCACCGGCGCCTTCGCCTTTTTTGAATCGAACCTTCTATTAAATGTTACCTATAATACCGAAACTGTAAAAGTTTGGGGGCCATATAAGGATATATAACACCCTGTGAGACATATAACAACCATGAGCTAGTTTTTGTCTACATTAAAATGAGTCGTAGGAATATTTATTTTACAAATTTTATTAGTTTCGAGGAATGTTTCTATAATACGCTGAAAGAATCGTCAAAATCCATCAAAGGGTTGGCAGGATATGTCTGTGAATCGGTCTTATGAAACACCCTTACCAGGACAAATATATATTCAAATTCTTTCGAATTTGCAACGTATTCGTATATTATTGAGGTTACGTTTGAAATGTTTGAATATATGCTGACGTTGCTGAGTCTTATTTAATTTCATATTCTGCCCACTACGAGCGCTGGTTTATTGAAAGTTGTTGCGGCACGGATGACGGTTTTCCACATACACCGGCTGTGTGTGTTTCACTAGGAAAATATGCAAACTGGGAATGCATACGCTAGCAAAACTTATATTTACCTTAGAGTTTCATGGAATTACTTCCGTTCCATATTAATACTACATGACATTATTGAATAACGTAGAGGTTTTATTAATGTTTGTCCTTTCGAGGATTAAAATACAACATAAACTCGATATTTGACCATGTTATTTAATAATGAGGAAGAATATAAACCGGTACTGAATTTATTCATTCTCAAATTCAGAGCAGTTTGGTTATTACTGAATAAATACATTATCAAGTTATGAAACGTCACGTCAAAACCTTATTTGCGCCCCTGATTTATTATACAAATTCCACCTAATTTATAGAATTACATCCGCGAATTAATACACTACATTATGCCGTCCCAAAAAGCTCTCTACATAAATCAGGCCTCGCCTCAAACATTTGCTGACATCTGCTTAACTCAGAAATTCACCCAACTTCACACACCGCATGTACCGCTCGCGTATTTGAATTTTGCGGCCCCCCTCAACCTTCGTGCATATGTTTATGTTCCGGCAAAGCTCGAGAGAGAGCGCTTCTAGGGGATGAGAAACCGTCAAGCAGCAGTAAGCACAATATCCGGGTTTGGTTTGCCATCTTCCGAGGTCCAGTAGAGCTGCATTTACTTATTAATTCCTTGCTGGCTGGACTGATGGACCGTAAGCTTTACCGGACACGCCAAATGTCATCAAATATGCAACGGGCTTTGTTAATGTTCCGCTCATTTGCTGCAGCGAATAATCCTGTTTAATTTCATGGGCAACCGCACGAATTAATTCATCATGGTCGGGCACAGTGTTTGTTTGCACTGCCGCGAATGTAAATATTAGTCGGTTTATACGGGCATTTGTAATTTGTTTGTTAGAAAGTGTGCATGCGCTTGGATGGGTATAATTTGTTGTAAAAGTGTAAACGAAAATAGCTATTATTTCCAAAGAAAACTGTCGGCAATTTCACCAACAGGTTGTAAGATAAAACTGAAAGATTAATCTTAGAGGTAATATATCGTCATTAGCAGATGCTTATGTAAAATAGTCTCAGCATTACTATTATTGCTTTATTATTCACGAAAGTACAGGACCGTGGTCGCTCTCGCATTATGTACAGGCGGCATTATTCATGAGGGACTCTTATTTCCATTTTTCTTTCGGTCGCATATTCGCGCCCTGTTATCTCCATTTTTTGCCACCTCCTCGGCAACGAACACGGTCATCGTTGAAAGGAAATTCGGGGTCGTCCATAACAATTACGGAACAGTGCAGGCGGTCCCAAAACGGTCCTCGGCCACGCAGAAACCCCAAAACTAACGACCCTTTAATCTCCGCGTAATTGAAATTTCTTCTTGGGAAATTTCTGCGTGTACCGCGCGCTCGCTTTGCGGCTTTAATTAAAATTTTGGCTTAATGCACTCGGAAATTATAAACACGCTCAAATGGGCATGAAAAACTGTTGTGTTAATGCTAAAGCGAGGTGAGTCACATTTCAACTAATTGTACCAAGTTTGCGAACTTTAAAAATGTATAAAAGTAATTTATCTTACTTTGTGGTATGAAAAATAAGATAAAACATTTAATTTGTCACATGGCATTTTAAAAGTGTGAGCAAAGTTGCACTTTCAAATTAGGATTTTGATTTAAATTTACAGTTTAACTTTATAAGTTATAAACAACATTGTTTAAACAACTATTTGATAAAAATAAGACATGTAGATAATAAATAACTAATCTTCAGTCATTTAATGATCATAAAAACTTGTACACTTTTATCTGTAATATTTTGAGGCCTATTACTGTACACCGAAATTCTTCTTATCGGCTGTCCTGATTGCTTATGTTTGCTGTAGTTAGTATCGCCGCACAGTGTGAAAAATGACCGATCTAGTGGGGCAATAAATCTGAACGTATTGGTTTTGATGTAAATATGTTACTAAGGGGTTTACGGTGATTTTACTTTTTATAATTTTTAGTTTTTAGTATTTTTTTGTTGAAATAGAACTCGAGTTCAGCGGAGAATATCGAAGCTACACTAACAATTTTACAACAAAATTATCATATAAATAGTAGATAGTTATAACTAAATATTTATTTTAACATTTATATATACATATTATATCTTAAACACGATTTTTTACTTTCTATGAAAGTATTGTAATCTACGGAAAAAAATCGTATATGTCTGTGAACATGATTGCTTCTGGCGACAATCTAACAACCGGATGTGGTAAATGTTACAGGAGCAAGCATATCCTCCACTGCCTTTCAATATGTATACAAATTTAGAGATCATTGGGATAAGTAGTTTAGGCGCTATAAGCGTTTATAGAAACTGTTTGACAGAATCCACAGCCTTCGTCGCTGTGTTGTACTTTGTCAGATTTTGACAAACGTCAATGCCACTGACATGACATTAAATGCCAGTATGACAAATGTCATTACCGATTTCTTATTCCAATTGCAGTCACGAATTTTGTAAAAAAAGATAATTTTTTCTTATATTTTGTCACTACGAGCATTGGTTGGAATTGATTTCCATATTTCGAAACAGATATCCTGCGAGATATATTTAAACATCCATTTACAAAAAATAAAAAATAATACTGTTACGAACATTTCCGAGCTCTAATTTTTTGTTTGCAATATTAATGAGTATTGAACTAACTATTAAAACAAAAATTTCCGCGGGATCGCACGGTGTACCCTTAGTAAATGCTTAAGTCAAAACTAAGTATCGTAATTATAAACAACCAGATTCTACATTGAACATATCTGTTAAAACAACAATAATCTTGATAACTAAAATGTTTGTAATGTAATACAAATCTTCAGAAAACGTCTCCATAATTTTCAAAGCAATACCTTTCACGGTAGAGCTTACATTCACTTGTATTCGTCGCGCGTCAAAATAGTACCACGAAAGGCTTATTCCAATGCATAACTTCATGTACCTCCACCAGTAAAACTAGTAGCTTAGAACTACTTTCTTGTGTGATGCCAATATGGTCAGATATCTTACTTTAAATTTTGGATTTTATTTCCTAAAAATTGTTAAGTTGGAATTTTGATTTATTGCCCCTCTAGATCGGTCAGTTTTCACACTGTGCGCCGGTATGCATGGTGTTTCATGCGCAATTAAGAATATGCATGTATGGAAATGTCAAAGCTGCTGGCAAATCTCAAGCGGTTTGCATACTGGCAATATTTGTTCAGTTACCCGCATATGCGAGTAAACTGTTGCAATTTCCTGATTGTCATATAGTATCTAGTGGAGTCATATAATACCTAGTGGAATCTTGTTACCGAAATGGCTGTATATATCCATTATAATACTTATTATTTTTTATTATATTTTAGGTATCTCTTGACGCAACTTGTTGTTATTCAGATAGATTCCAGTAAATACGTAGATAGGACAAATTTTCCCAGATGTAGGCGTACCTACAACAATGCCAGGTATTTACCGAATGTCAAGAAAGTCTGCAAAGTTCTCCTTACATGTTTGCAGCTATATAAAGACGTACAAGTATATCGTGTATCAACAAAATACTTGGGTACGGCTTGGCATCGTTATGTTCAACCGAAAAACGTATCATACATGGCATAAGCTGCGCCCACACAAACACAGAAAACACAAAACGCGCTCAGACGTATAATATATCAGAAATTCCCCCAATTTGCATATTTACGTTGTCGTTCTCGGATTTTATGCGGATTAAATATTCGCGGTGAAATTTACGCTCAACCCACAGAGAAATGACGTCAGCTCGCAACGAATTTTTCTTTTTCATTTCGTCTTCTTCGAGAGATGAAGGTTTTGGTTTTAGGAAAACAAATACCACGTTATATTTTGGTATTTTATATATTTATCAAATCTGGGATTCATTTTGATGGAAATTAATCTGAGGGCTAATTTTTCCCTTTCGCATGGTTGGGACACTTTGCTCGTTTTCCATTGGTTACTCGATTGAGATTTAGTGAATACTCATCGATTTTACAGAATTCAATTAATAATCCAAAAACGGATCGGACCGAACGGGGTGGGATGAGTTTCCCTCCCCCCCATTTTTGTTCGATTTCAGCCTACTATGCGCGCCCGCTTGCTGATCTGATTACGAGCAATTTTACTCAAATGTCCGGGAGAACAGGGCAGAAATTGGGCGAGCGCAGGCAAATTTCCACTTCGAAAAATTCCATTTAAAATCGGATACGAGACAATTAACAACGTACATTGTACAACACCTAAAAATTCGTTAGGCTAGTAATAAAGATTTCAAGAAGAAAAGAATAAAATATACTATTTTTTTTTCTGCGTATAATTTTGATAGTAGTTGGGCGGGGAGTGGTAAGTGTGGTTAGAGAACCACGATCTTTTCTAAACCTGCAGGTAATTGAATTTTACGGATGGGATATTCTTCAGAACTCAGGGGTGGGTTTGGAAAATTAATTTCCAGATGTAATGAAATAAAAATATTGGTTTTCGGGCGGAAGAGATGTCTCGGCTATCTAAATTATTACGAAAGGGGGCGCAAATATAAGAAACGATTTATTTCGTGGAGATAAAGAAATGACAAGTAGAAGAGACCATACATCTTTTTGTTCGTTATAAATTTTGTTTTAAATGTATCTCCTCATATATTTTTCAAATTTTTTTCGATTTTTTTCTTTTCTCTTCTTCGGTGGATTTTGATTACTCTTTCAACAAATTGTGGAAGCAGTATTCAAGATAGAATTGCTTGACAAAACAGGCAAAATTCTAACTCTTCTCTTAATACGTTCTCTTAATCACGTTACAATTTATTATACGTACGTAAAATAAATAAAAAATCCAAAGAACCCGACAATAATTCATTTATTACAGTCTTTTAAAACATTAAAACAATTCAAATAGGTCTTATTAAAATGTAAATCATAGTCCGAATCTTAGGAAGCCGAAGGGAAACACGGGAAATAATTGAATGGAGTTATTAATTCTACTTTAGTGCGCCGCCTGGTGGTCGACAGTATCGGGGCTTTTGGTACACCAATCGAACCGCGGGCCACCGCTGCACGACTGCAGAATATTCTACTTTACGACCGGTTGAATTTAAATAATATCCGATTTGCTATTCTAATTCTAGATTACTTCCGGTTAATTCGAGACCTTGATGACACAAAACGATGCGACGGGAAAGGAATATAATTTATAGCTAGAAGACTCTCTGACAATTGTATGTATGTAATAATTTCAACCTTAATATATATTTAACTGCGTCTATAGCAAACAAGAACTTTATTTATCCTTAGCTGTTTAGAGTTAAAATTTTATAAAGAATTTTTCTAAAATTTGCTCAAAGAATCATGAAAATCGATTAAAGATTACAAACATTAATGGAGAAAATTTGTCTTTTTTTGGCGTCAATACAAATCAGTGGCGTTAAATTATACAAGGGAACAAGGGTCCTACAACCAGTCATATATTTTGCTTGAGTTGGCCTTCTGTGCATACGTTCTCATAACAGATTGTTCAAACTATTACGAATCAACAAGTTTTGTTTGTGCTATTTTATGAAGTTAAGTTATACAGATATTCTGTCGGGAAGTGATCAGAGAAGATGTTGTAAAAATTTACCAAATAAGTTTTGGTACATGTGCGGTTGTTATGTAGTGGCACGTCTGAAAATAAATACGGAAGAGGTAAAAGCAGTTTACTGCTCCTATTCTGGATTTAGAATTGGAGATCTGGAAAAGCCATGGACACCTAATATATGCTGTATTTCCTGCTAGATAGGACTTTTAAAGTGAATGAAAGGAAAGCAAAAGAAAATGCCATTTGCAGTTCCCATGTTGTGGCGAGAGCCTTCCAATCATGTGGATGATTGCTATTTTTGCACGATAAGTGTCTCCGGATATTTGAAGAAGGATAAGCATAAAATAAAATATCCAAATTTGCCATCAGCATCGCGACCTATTCCCCATGGAGAGAACCCATCATCTCTCATTTCACCTTTGATTTTTAACACAGAAGAAATTTCGCCTGTGTGAAGAAACTTGCCTGATTTGACAGAGTGTCTTAAATCACTCTGCCAAATCAGGCAAGTCGTGAAAATTTACTATTTGAAGTTTTAGGAACACTTCACCTTATAAACCAGTGCGAACTGAATGATTTGGTTAGAGACTTAGGTTTATCAAAAGAAAAATCCGAGTTATTGGGTTCTAGGCTACAGGAATAGAATCTTTTCGCACGAGGTGTGACAGTGTGTTCATTTACAAAGCTTAACGAGTCATTTAAAGCATATTTTTAAAATGGCAGGATCTTTACGTGTATGTCACGATGTTGAGGGTCTTATGAACGAGTTTGATATTCCCCACGATCCTTCTGAATGGTGTCTTTTTCTCGATTCATCAAAATACAGCTTGAAAGCAGTTCTTTTGCATATACTTTGAATTTATATATGTAATTTGCTAACTGATTTTGTTGCAGTTTTCTCAGTTTTTTTAAGTATGCTGTATCTGTAAATCTAGACCTGTTACTCCACTTTCAGTTTCTAGTCATGCAAGGCAAATATAATCTGGAACAAATAATTTGTTGCAGATTATATTAACAAAATTGCTCCCTTATGTTATTAGCAAAGACATGAAGAATAATCCATACCGTATCTGATATAACACAAACTTTGGATAATAAATATCAACCATATATATTTTTTATGGTCGATATCGGAAAACCATGACGTGGAAGTAAACTTTTTTCATTTTAAAAGTCTATGTCACCTGGCGGAGCCTCTTGTGTTCTCAGTGGGGTCCAAACTCAAATTTATTACCGTCCCATTGGCCTCCTCCATTCACCAATATTGCAGTTTTTTTGTTCCGCCGAATACGGCTTTCCCCCTTCCATGGAGACCCATTGAAATTTAATAACTCCACTGTTTTATGAATGTTTGTGATTTGGCTTTATGAAGAAGATTACGGCACAAGTCGATAGGCAATAATAAGGAACCATTTTTTATCTAAAATAAACATTATGTCACGTCATGACACATCTTGTATAAAAATTGCCAGAACTTCTTTAAGGAACAAAGAATAACAAGAAACTTCAACACTTCCTTTAACTATGATTAAACTGGTTTATCCTAACCCTTATACAGCACGAATTCTAGTTCAAGGCTAGATATATAGCGCTAGATGTTCGAGATTTGCAGCAAATAGAAAAAGCTAGAAAAACATCACTCACATTTTCGTATCTCCTCGATCAGAAATCTCGCACCTATTTATTTAAATTACGCGAACGCGAGAACGGAACGAAAGGTTTCAACCTCTGAATCGTTTATGTAAATTATTCAGCTCGTGCGCGCTAGGGGGCGCTCGTGTTTGTCTTTTAGTTTCGAGGAAGAGGACCGAGATATGGCGCTGCACCCACCACTCGACAATCGAATGCTAAAAAGTTCTCATTCTCGTATATATATTTGGACATCATCTGTGCAACGAATTTACGTAGGTATGAGGTTGGAATACGTGACAAAAGTTCGGAGGATTATATCGTTTCCTGTTATCTCCGCGAGTTTCTGTATTAAATTTAAACATGGATCTTTCTCTTGTATACAAAGTTTCGGTGAAGTCGGTTCTTTTCCGAATTAGGGAACATATAAATTTATGTTCCGTAAAACTTTTAGCAGTTGAATAAAGGAGGAATTTGTATTGGGAAAAGTAATGTATTGGATTCTTGAACGTTTATTAAATGCCCTAAACATTTGTGGTTATTATGCTTTGGTATTAGCATCTAAATTATGGTTTTGCATGAACGTGACTATAGTAAATTACAGATAAAAAAGTAAATTAGCATTGCTACAACCTGACGTGCTTTGCCTAAAAATAAAGGTCGTTATTTGTCGATTTATCTCGATAATCTGGCTATAGTTCATACATATTTTCACATTAGAGACCCACAGTAATAAAATATTACCACACTAGGAAAACGTTTGCCTCTATATATATAACAAAAGCTTGGAAAGTTTACTGGTTGTTGGTAATTTGTAGCTTGTGATTCCGTGATGATAGCCGTGGCGATGAAGAACGGCGAGAAAAACGCGGACGAGGAAAGCGGTCGAGAAGTTTGGAAGCGCCGAACTAATTATGTTTCAAGTTTGCCTCGAGTAACATGCACTATTTTGTTTATGAATATTAATGGGCCACTAAATATCCCGAATATTTAACCCAATTATCTCAAGCGCGGTGGTGCAAAGCAGCTTCTCCCGAATCTTCGCTGTTTTGGTATTATTTATTTCGTTTCTCGTTTGAATTAGTATCTGTAATTTGTGTGCTTGATGATTACAGTAATTGTTACTGAAAAGCGTGATTTCATCGGACGATAGCGCAGTTATTTGTGAAGATATTTGAAATCTGATTGTTTGTATAGATCAATGTCACTTAGTTGCATATTTTAATATTATTTTTATTTATTTCATGGGTGAACCACAAGGATTATGAGGAAAACCAGGATTGTAGTGGAACAGCCTACACAGAGAGAACTCTATTCTTGGATATCAAGCAAAATTATTCTTGCGTATATAGTGTAGCATGAAGAGGATATTTTTGCTATCCGAATAATATTTTATTGTAATAGGAATTTCAATATATGTAGTTAGTTCCTTCATACTTAAAACAAGAAATAGTAATACTTGGATATCAAGAAAATCATATTCTTACTCTGAGAAATTTGTATTTTACATGAACCAAGTGATATTCTTTACTCAAGGATATTCGTTTTGTATCGAATAAAGTTTTCCTTCTGAGTACAAGAAAGTGATTTTTCACAAAATGTAACTCCTGCCCTGCAATGAAAAGGTGCGACTAAATGGATATTTTTACTGTATCTATGACCAATAAGAACGTATTATATCTTATTGCCTAATTTTTTACACAAATTGTAAATATCTACAAAACGATTTTATATTATTAGCATTTTATTCCGCAAAAAATGTTAATTTGGTGTCTTTTTATTCACCCAGCAAAGCACAATTTGCAATGTATGATAAAAGCTTTTGTTCATTATAAGGGGACATTTTATTGCTTTGGGAGCTTTGTTCCAAACAGTTTCAGTTGTTTTTGGTATTGTGAAGAGCTAACACCCAAGGGAAATAAAAGATTCATAGCATTATGCAGCACAGAACCTAATGGGGACTCTAGGGGAGTATGCTTGACATTACTGTGATGGTAGCCACCAAAAGACCGGTAATTTAACTCATCAATAAAGAAGCCACTTTGTATTTACATTACGTTTTGTATAACATCCACTGAATTGCAAGAAAGAATTATTCACTATTTCTATTATACCTAGGTTTATAAACATCCATAAAACGTTTATCAAACATCATTAGCGTGGTATACACTACAGTGGAGGAAATCTTGGTTTTTGTTCAGTTTGAATTTCCGGAAGGAAAACACATGTTTGCGCAGGAACATGGGTGCGGTACGTTTCCCGATAGACGGTGCTGGCGTCGCTTTATTATCGGCCTTTAAGATGGAAATAAATTTGGTGATATATGTAGGGGATCCGAAGTTGGGAGGTCGGAGGGGTTGGCGGAATTGAACCGAAACCGACGCGAACCGGTTTGAAAGCTCGGGTCCCGGCCTCGCGCTATCGTAATGGGGGTGAACGGGACACGTTTATGTACCCGGGGTTGGCGATATATTGCGCCCCGTATTAGCAAATTTTATTGGTCCCGATCTTGACCTTCCCGTTTTATTGCTGCAGGTTTCCCGGAATTGAGCTCCCGGATGCTTTCGTGTCTACTTAGCAATCAAGTTCCTTTAAAAGCGGAACTTGCTACACACGTTACGGTAAATCGTAGAGATAAATTTTAAATCTAAACTATCTAGAAAAATCGTCCAAACGATATACGGAATGTGCCAATAAATCATCAAATCATTTAATATCTCCTAAAATATGTGGAAAATTATATTAAGATAAACACACTTCAACGATAAAAGCAATCATTACTTTTGTCGCGCTTTCAGGCAGCATTCAATTACATTAATACAAATGGATCGCGTCGTTCAGCTTGTATAAATAATGCCTGAAAGGGAAATGTGCTTCATATTTCAAGTAAGAAAGCAAAACCTACAAAGTAATCGCCCATTTTCCATTACAATATTAAAAATACCGACGTCAATAGATACTTTGATACAGATTGTTATTATATGACACAACAGGCTGTAGAAGCGAAATTTCCGAGTCCTATTCGTACGTTAAAAATTTAATCCGGGAATGTGATTTATTTCGGTCCCGGTTAACATTTTACGAGCACCTCCATAAAAATCTATTATAGAAGAAACTAAAATGACCACAAACATCAACGGAGAATTGACAATAGGTAGTAAAGTGCGGCTTTAGTGCCGTTCTGGATATGAACTTTATACCGCGGTTAGATATATATGCGCTCGGATAGATTTATTATCGTCGATAAGGGTCTGTATCTTGTTAAAAATTTAATATGCAGCCTAAATTGTCGAAGTGCAAAACTTCATTAAACATTGTATGTCTAAAATTTGAGGTTGCACATTTATTGCACGTAATTTGCGGTTTCGAACGGCAATTTTCAACGGTATTAGTCAGTGAAATAAACTGAAAATCAGATTGAATCAAAGCTGAATACTCATGAATAATTAATGAGATGATCTAGCACGATTGCAAGCACGAATATCATAAGAACCCATGTTTTGTGGCAATTACATGTTTTATCTTGATGTCAGATCGTGCTAAAATTGCACACATGTAATTTTATACTAGGTGTTTGTACCAAGAATTTTCATTCGACGTTGCTGATGAATTTAATTTCTTATTTCTATATGAAATAAATTTAGTAGTACGTACAAAGTTTGGTAATTAAGTTAATTAATGTTTACTTATTTGGTTAATAAATACTGAAAGTTTTCCCAAATATTGTCGCTTTTGTTATTACTTTGAAATGTGTTTTGCAAATAAACTCCGCTGCTGTTGAACACAAAAATAAACAATTTTTACTAATTAATACGCTGTCGAATCGTACCGGACGCGTTTTTGATTGCACTATAACTAACTGTAAATATGCACTTCATTGCTCAACAGTCTATGTATGTACTCATTAAAACATAATAAACCGCTGCAATATTTAAAACGATATGCGTATTAAAATCAATATTATGAGCATAAATATAAATTTAGTTGGCGTGCATTAAACTAATAAATATTATGCAGTATATATAAACACTAAAATGTGCTTTTAAATTAATAATATAATAGATTGTTGTTCACAAAAATTAAAACGTAATTTTACTAAAACAAGCAAGTTAAAAAATATATTAATAACTCCTCTCTATTATTACGAAAACCTAATTAATAATTAGATTAACCCTTAGAATCTATATAGGGTTGGGTTGGATAAAAAAAACTGATAAAAAACAAACAAAAACTAGACACTTAACGCCTCTGTTTTCACCGAAGAGGTCAGATAATTCTTGGAATATGGGTTACGACTAGTATCGAGTGCCTGCAAAAAAAAACGGACAAAAAACAGGGTCGCGTCGACAATGCTTTTCCTGGAAAAATGGAAGGTAATATTCTAAATACATCCCTGAGTAAAGTTGCACTACATACTTGTAAATAGTTTTTAAAGGGAGATATAATGTAATATTAATGGGAAATTACTTTGTGGTGTATTTATAAGTGTTAAACGTCTAATTATTACACGTTGGTAACCGATAAAATAGTATGTAGAATTCAATTCTCAATGGACAAAACTATTTTTATCAAACTATACCTGTCATGTATATCAATGCCATACACGTTTTTTATATTAATGTAATAGTTACATTATACACCTAATATTCGATCTTCCCATTAATGACAAAACAAAATTTAAACCTGAAAAAATTGAAAGAAACATAATGAACCAGTATAATAAATGACCATGTCATTATCTCAGATATATGATTGCAACAAAAATACAGTCATAAAGTCACACTGCATTGGAGTGACATACATTAATAAATTTTTGCAGTAATCTTTATGTATAAGTTCTGTCATTTTGATATGATTTCAAAGCTTTGTTCAAAACTGTCGCAAATACACTGAGAGAAAAGAAATGTAAAATCAAATACTTAAATGTATTTCTTTGAACATATTTCTTTCCAGGAAAAAATGAAATTTGGAAGAAGTTGCATGGGCTAAAAAAATATTAGCCCATGCAACTTCTACAACTTATTAGTAAAAAAGAAATAAAGTTCACTGAAAAAACGATTCTTTTACACCAAATGGATTTACGTGATTTCCGTAATGTAGAAAATGTTTGGGTTTAATTGCAGAAATACGTTTGAATGAAATAAATCTGGTTTTATTTGAAATAAAGATCGGCTTTGAGGTAAGTAAATATTCCATATCAAATTATTTTGAAAAGAAAGATAATAGATTTGAGTAAAGATTATCTGTTTGAATAAAAAAAGTGGTTTCATTAAAAATTAATGTGAGCTATATTCTGATTACTCTTCAGTTGGGAATAAGTCTGTAGTCTTTACTAAAGATTACCGTGGAGTAAAATAATCCAATCCACCATAATCTTTTACTGTGGTTTTAGACTAAACTATGATTGGATTATATAATAAAGGTCCCATGATTATAATCCAAACATAATAAAATGTTAATTAATGATTAATTAACGGTCGCAATGTTTGTCTAATTGAAAGTACACTTTACTGAAACTAAAGTACTATTTGATTATATCAAAATTTATAGTTTTTAAATCAACAATCGATTCTATTAAGTCAAGTACTAAATTGTCAAACACTAAAGGAAAGTTTTTTTTTTACTTAAAAAGAACGTAGAGTTCTTAAAACAAAATGTTCATTTCATTTGAAAATATTATGTTATTGAATTCAAGTTAACTAACGTTCATACAAATACGATAGCATCAAATTTAATAAATTTCATTTATCTACAACTGAGTAAAAAAATGTTCTATGAGAGTATATACATTGATCACGAGGTCCCGATCTATTTAAAATAAGAATAATTATCACCAGTAAAGGCTTGGAGACAAAATTAGTTTTCTCTGGGCAAATGTTAATTTACCAGGCAAACAACTACTTACCAACACCTACGCTCAAAAGCACAAACGAAAACTTTAACTTAATTAAATATTAATCTGACGCGAAAGCCAGCATTTTTTCCCACTCGGTCCATACATAATTAACCCTCGTTTTGGATTAACTCGCTTTTCCAACTCACTTCTTTCTTGCTCGTCCGGACTTAAACGAAGCTCAGTGTGGCAAAAAATCGAACTTATTTAAATATTAATTGGTCGATTTTAGGGTAAATTAAGTGGGACCCGGTACGTTCTAAAACCCTCTAACGATTCCGTCGCTTTTTTTATTCACATCGGGATCCAGTCAGGGACGTAGCGCTTTAATTAAAACTGCAAATGCCTTTGCCGAGCAAATTTGCAGTCCGACAGCATCCCAATCCGTATATATGTATTCACCGCATAGTTTGGCTTCAACTAACTAGACACAAAAGGCACACGCATACGTGGAATTTAATTCGATCAGCGCGTCTACTAATCGAAGAGAACAATTCGCCCCTCAATGGCTGTTGACTGATTGTGATTGTTCATGAATTATCGTCACAAACATATTATCATGTTATACGCTATGTGATATTCTTTTTCAGAATAAAATGCTTAAATTCCTTTGTTTTGACACATACAATTAATGCCATTATTTTCTATTACCTTCCTGAGAAATATAGTCTAGTATTTAAAAGCAAAAATACGATACCAAAGAATAATTTTTAGCCGATAATATCTCTTTTTCCATTTTCCTGACTATCGTGCTTGCGGCTAGTCCTATCCTGACATAAAACATGAAGCCAGTGACAGGCGTGCAAGGATTCCCTTTCAGCCTACCCCTACACTGGTTCCTCCAGTATTTTTGCCTTTCACCTTACCTGACATTCCGTGGAAATCTGTTCGGATAAGTTCCCGAAACGTCTGCTATAATCGAATCAGGTAAAAAAGCCAAAAACCCTATTTATTTTTTCCCATCTCTTTGCCTGAGCTTGCCAGAGATACGCGTGGAGGTCGGTATAGCGGGCTAATCTGAAAATTGAAGCCGATATTCCTTCGTATTTATACCGAAACGAAGCGCCGCCATTGTAATGTCGCCCCTTTTCTCTTGTCACTTGGCAAACTACAAAGAACGCCGACGCTTTCATGATTTTCGTCGCTGGCTGAGTCGCGATTGAAAAATTGTTGACAACAGACGAGCTGAGCACTCACTTGATGTCCGCAATTTCACGGGTGTAATTTTCATGTAGACGTGTGACGTCCATTGTAAATCTGTGGATGATCTGTGTGCACTAATTCGTACACGTGTTTTTGTAATTACAGGAACACAATGAAGTGCACTAATTACTGCTAACACGTTGCAGATTTTCTAGCCAGTACGTTATTGGCTTTCTAATGAGGTATAGTTCATTCAAATCGGTTGAAATTTTTTTTTGTTGCTAACTTTTATTGCTGGTTCTAGGCCTATACCGTATACGTATATAGGAGAGAATAATGTCCAACGTTCGTTATTTATTTTCTAGCATTAATTAGCGTAATATCACGTTGCCATAACTCCCATAGGTACCTGATATCTTCTTCTTTCGTTTGGTATATATAGTGTTAAGATCAGGTGAAAATCTGACTTATGCACTTTGTTTGTTCGCAGCCCTGCGGGAATCGTCGAGCGTAAACCCGACAATGTTCATTAATTTTTTTCTATGAGTATTTGTTTTGATTTCAAGTTGCCATAACTATGACAATTAAAGCAAGGTTTGTGCTTTCGTTTGCTGCTATATATTCCAAGATTCGTTCAGTACTAACGGAGATATGCGACTTGTAAAATGGCGAAATTTCGGAAAATAATGACATTCATTTGCATTTTTTAGGTAGTAATTATGATTAGATCCAGTTGCCATAACTACCATACATTCAGTACGTTATGGGCTTTCTAATGAGGTATAGTTCATTCAAATCGGTTGAAATTTTTTTTTGTTGCTAACTTTTATTGCTAACTTCTCCCCGGTCAGATACACTGTGTTCTAAGTCAACTGTGGACATATCCAATTGAAAGAATTAATTTAAAATAAACACAAGGGACCGTACACATAAGTGGCCACACAGAGAGAACTCTATTCTTGGATATCAAGAAAAAATATTCTGGCGTATATGGTGTAGCATGAAGAGGATTTTTTTCTATACAAATAATATTTTATTCTAATAAGAATTTCAATATCGTTGGTTCAACGGTTAGTTATTCTTACGATTTAAGAATTTAATATAATAAACATATTAAGTATATTTTTCTCTGACGAAGAAAAAGTTATTCTTCAATAAAAAAGTAGACGTTCGGCTTACAACAACAAAAATATTTCGTTGGACGAAAAATATATACATGCGTCAACGAAAAACGAAAAAACAGATTCTTGGCTCAAGATTCTAACTCTGAGAGTTACATAGAAAGTTGTGCCATTACTTTACAGATGGCGCTAACAGTTTCTCGCGTCTTTTGCCACATATTACCGCTATATAAGTTTGGCGATATTGAGTGTTCGTATGTTGTTTGTTTACATCTATGCATAAGTGTTTTGTTTCACGGGTGACTTACAAGGATATGAGGAAAACCAGGATTGTAGTGGAATAGCTTACACCGAAAGAACTCTACTTTTGGATATCAAGAAAAATTGTTCTTGCTTATAAGAATTTCAATACATGTAGTTATTTCAACGGTTAGTTTCCATTTTTTAAGAGTTTAGTATGATCATGTGGAGTATATTTTGTTCTGACGAAGAAAATCTTATTCTTCTACATATAAAAAGAAAGAATAAGACGTTCGTTTTACAACAACAACATTTTGTTGGGTGAAAAATATACATGTTTCAACGAACAAACAGTTTCTTGACCCAAAAGTATACGTACGTATCGCTTACATCAGACGTAATTCCTTTCAAGCAGTTCCTTCATACTTAAAACAAGAAAACGTAGTACTTGGACCATCAACAAAATCATATTCTTACTCTAAGAATTTTGTATTTTACTTGAACCAACCAAATGATCTTTCTGCGGATATAAATAACTAAAACTCGTATGAAAAGTTATAAATGTTAATTTCAGTCATGTTTTGCTGTCAGATTTCGTTTTCAAAGGTATGCTGTTAACATTTTGTAAATGCTTATAAATAATTCCGGTATATTTATTTTTTTCCATCATCAATTCTGAAGATTTTAAAAAGTGATACCTCCAATCGACAGGTATTTATCTACATCGCCACCGCTTTTTAATCTTCCTAATCCAAGCTAGTGCACTCAAGAAAATAGGAAACTCCAGCGAACACTCCATAAATGCACACGTCCACGCTAGGAGGGTAGTGAGTTGCAACCCCAACGCTCTAATGTGACTTGGACACGACTGAATTACACATTTGATTAAGTAGATTTATTATACGGGCGCGTAAGTGTTACGGCACGTAATTTATTAAATTACATAATGCCGGGTTAAGCTGGCTCGACGTCGAGCATCGCGGCGCATGTAAACAGTTCAAAGAGGCGACGGACGCGCACTCAATTTAAAAGCGCTACTATCCTTGCGTTTTAATGACAAAGAGCCAACGGAAACGAATCAGGAGCACCAGGCTTATAAACACGTTGGCATTTAGCCCGAAGGAACTAATGCTTACGTGCTGCATGGTGCAGTGTAGGGCAAACACCAAATTTCTTAAAAGGTTGCCGTTTGTGCCGGACGAGGAAATACGCTTTGGGCACGTGATAGTATTTTGACATAATTTACGCAATGCAAAACGCTCACGTTTGTAGATAACTAGGACACAGAATGTCCCGATAGCAAGATGCTGCTTTTTTCACTCCTTAGATTGCTCCTTTAGATTTAGTTTCGTCTTTTAAGATGACACTGTTATTGTCAGTCAAATATAAATGCATTTGGATTAATTAATTTTATCCAATTACAATTTGCAAGTGCACTGCACTGTAGAAGTAATTATCCACTTCTGCTAATGTTCTTAAGTATGCGAGTCGCGCGAAAGTTCTTAATAAGTTCAACTAGCCAGTAATACTTTAATTGCTTCCCTTGTCAAGGTTCAGTAAATTGCTGCCGACTGCTTCTACAACGAACGCGGCCTCTACTGGTGGCCCGGAATCGTTTTTAAATGTCAGTCACACGCCCGATCCGAAAGAAGCAGTAACAGCAGTTCTTGTAGTTGCCGCGACTTGGCCGCAGTTTTTCTGCGAACGTGAACAAACCATAAATCAGGTTTGCCACTCGAAGGTACTAATGTACTTTCGAAGTGCAATAAAGTAGCGAATGAGAGGATTTTATAGATGTTTCAAACCAAGGAGAGCACAGTTGTGTATGCAACTAAATATACGCGGGTCAGTTATAAACCATACACTGGGTATAATTGGTTGCATATGTCACTGTGCTCTACTTAGTTTAAAACTACTCTACATCATTCGGATAGCGGTTATTGGTGTTGTCCCATAAAGGACGTACATTGCCACATTGTAAAGTCATTTACATTTTGTACTGGGAGTAGTTTTGTTTTGTTTTGCACATAGTAATCAGTCTAGAATCTAGAATCTAAGTAGTAGTGCTTCTAGAACTTCGGAAAGAAAAAATACCCACGTCTAAAAACAGTATTTTTCTTTCTTGGGAAGAAATAAATCGTGGAATTAATTATACTAATAAACTAAGAAAATTGCAGATTTCTACAATCGTTTAGTAGTTAACAGGGAGACCGTTTAGTACTGGAAAATCACGCTAGGGGAAATAATGAAGAAATCCCGGTAGCAGATTGCATAACTAGATATGAAAGGCCTTAAGTTTCACCTTGGCTGGAAGGTTTCCATTGCAAGGCCCGTTTAACACGAAGCTGTTGTTCATTATTTCCACTTCACACCGAGGACTTCATGCCGGCAAGGCGAACAGTCAACCAGGCGTTGTCGAGTTGCCGGTCTGCTTGTCTGGTACGTCGTTTTATTTTCCGACGCGCGACGCCTTCCTGCTAAATTTTGCATGCCGTATGTACGTTCCTTCGCCGATTTTCCACCAGGAGACGCCACCTCCGCTACAGATGGTCGGCCTAATTTCATTACTCAGGGACCGCACTCACCAACGACCTGCACTCAGGGGCCTAGAGGAATATCGTTGACGAATTATACTTTCAGTGATTCTTGGGATCTCGTGGCCCTTCAGGGATTTATTCCTCGGCGGTTTTAGATTGAGGAGGGACCGGTTTTTCATTATTAATTTGGTGTTTATATTTTAATAAGTTTGATTACCTATTCATACTATGCGTTTGAAACCGTACAGTTGTTTCTGTTATTTGATGTTTCAATGAGATGATAAAAAACTTAAGTGTAGTTGATTGAATTTAATATATATTTACTACCAGACAGTACGGACCAATCTGTATTGTATGAAAGGGCACTGTCCATAATTAAATTCACGTATTTGTATTTGGACCTATATCTAGTAATATTATATATATTGAGAGCCTATGGCGTTAATATCATATTCTGTGTAAGCAGGACCAAAGCAAGCAGCAACAATTGATTTATTTGCAGTGCACCAGTGCGGTGAGACATATTACCCAATTATCTCAGCGTACCTATATGCGCAAACAGAGCATTACGTGCCGTTACGTTGGTACTATTAATGCTAATATTATTGCCTGGCAAAGTTTGTGCAGCGACACCAACGTTTATACAAGCTCGACGTATGTTCGTTTATATATTGGTAATTTCAATTCACGTGTACAAGATTTCGATGCAACATAAACAGTATTAAAAAATATTTATGTAAAAATACGGTTGTAAAAAACCGGTTGTAAAACTATGTATATAATAACAGTTTAACCATATACATATTTTATGGTTTTGAGAATCTATGAAAACCCCAAAATGGGAAGATTAAATATTTAAATAGTACCGGGGGGGCATACTGTAAATATTTTTGTTGGTAATACCTACGTGATTACACAAAGAGCTATACGTGATATAAATAAATAAACTACATTAATAAATAAACAAAAAGCGGATACGATTTATATTTGCGAGCATAAAATATAAATAATATATGTTACATCGGTGTAGCGTGAAACAATTCAAGTTATTCGTATTATATTTTATTGCAGTCATCATTTTAATTAATCGTAAAGTTTAAAACTAAATCGATATTTTGTTTTTTTCGGAGCGAATAATTTGGTAGGCATTTGCATTGTTTATTACACTACATTCATTTGACACTGACTAACTTTTGGAAAATCGCCTCTAATTCACGAGTAACATGAAAATCCCACGTTATAATCGATGGAAAAAACATTACACTGTTGTCGGAATTTAAAACACAGAAAAAGTTTAAAATGCACAAATAACATCGACAGTTCTTACCATCGCAGAAGAATTAATCACATATACATTTAAAATGAACATTTGATTCAATTCTTTAAAGTTTATAAACTGTAAGTCGAGGTTCAGGTCGGGTACGAATTTTAGTTTTAACGTTTGTTGGACCTTTCAGTGACATAAATGGCGCTGAGCTTGTCTGATTATTCATAAAATTTTGAAATGATGGTAATTACCTTGGAATATAAAGGCTACCCTAGAGGCAAAAGGGGAATTAAACATTATAGTTGTTTGAGTTTTTAAGCTGTTTCGTGTATAAAAGTTACGATTTATTTTTTTGTTCGTGCAATAACACTTAAAACTACTTACCAAATTGCAGTTGAAATTTTTATCGAGAACATTTGGGTGCAGACTTACCTAAAAAAGAGAAAAATATGCAATTATATTACACTGTTATGCTACATTTTCTATCGTATAAATGACAGCTGTATGCATTATTGCGGTTGCAATTCCATTAACAAATCTTTACAATCTTTACAAATGCATTTTGTAACCCCATAGTAAAACCAAATAGCAAAGTATTTGTAGCAAATTCTATCAACCATACGTACTTTGCATGAAAAGCAATATATCTTTTGTTGTCGCGTTTGTGGAATTTAAATACGAAATCCTGATCATTTTTCGACAAATACCTTATGCGTTCCGTTAGGCAGCAACTGAAAAAAACCTCGTAGAGAGCGAATAAATAAAATAGCGAATTTGGACGTTTACACACACACATATATACAGGCGTTTATTTACATAGCTTGCTGTCCCTCGTATGCATCTCAAGGGTTTTACCTTATATTTAAATACTTGAAAGGGTCGGATTTCGTCGAATCTTTGATCTTTAGAGATCTTAGAAATCCTTTCTTGTTCATCGTAACTCTTCGTATCAAATTCTTCTGTAAATTACATTACTCACAATTTCTATATTCTAAACAAAATACGATGTAAGGTTTTTTTAACATTACTAAATAACCATTACAGTCTCAATTCCCAAGACGTGGGATTACTAAAACCCAAAAAGAGTCTAACGAATCAGTTGCGTTGAATACCCTATATATCCTTGTTTTACTTACTTTGGTCATACTTTCGTATTCAAGTTTCACAAAATACAAAGTAAAGTTCATATTATCTTAGGTGCAGCAATATTCTAGTTTGAAGAAGATCAAAACTAATCTAAAACTCGACAAAGATAAATTGCAATTCTTAAGTAGTTACTGTAATTTAGAGGGCATATCGTACAATTCCGTGGAACCTAATGTATAGGATGATATTTTTTACGTCTCGCCTGAAACTATATTTCAGGAAGACAATGTTATTTATGCATAATAGTCTGAAGAACGTCTTACAGTTTTCCTAGAATAATAATTCACTATTCTAATGTATTTATTTCTTTCAGGATGGCGTTTTTAACGCAAAGTGGTTTATTTACAACTGCAATGAGGTGTTTCAAAAACTGTTTATTATTAGTTTTTATTGTATAATTTGTATAATTTATAAGATAATAAGCATCTAGATTTATTTAGGTTAGGAAAATCTGAAGCTAGTACCTATTTTAAAATTCAAAATGGCCGCAACTTGAGATATCCTGAACTGTTTTAGTCCTTTTTCCGGTATAATTTCATCATTAATAACTTCACCGCTGCACTGTGGTATGTATAAATTCCGGTTATATCGTAGTTAAATGGCCGTTGAGAGGGTTGCCAGGCTATTGTTAAAGAATTAAGGGTGGCGGAATTAATCCATCGGTTAAAAGTGATAAATGACGGTTTTCCATTCGCTGGACCGAAACGAATATTCACTAATTACTAACCCAATTATCGGTGGAAAATTTCCCAATTAAGACAAATCGAATTTTGACGATTTATGGAGGGAAATCGGCGAATCGGACAACCGAATTTAAAATGTAAACCAGCCGTCGCGCGCCGGCCGTGGTTTAGCGATTTCGGGGTGTATTAACTATCCGGATTTATTGGCATTACAGCCCGGGATTTTTCTTTTTTTGTTTTTCTTTTTCGGAGCCGGTTTTTCCATTAATCAGACTGATGAATGATTGAGAGAAGAACCGAACTCTAACAAGTCTTCTAAAAGTTTTAAGCTCAGTTTGATGACATAAATTAACCTTAAAATCGATATCCACCAGACTGTCAAGGCCTAACTAAAAACTGAAGATATGAAAACTGTTCACAGGGTGATCAGACCACAGATTAATGAATGGACTATTGCACTAGCAGTTTGATGAGGTCATGCTACCAGTATCCATCCAGCGCGAGTTTGATGATGGGTTTTACTGTATTAATTATCGAACTTTCCCGAACCTATTTATGGATAACGTCGTTAGTGAAGTGTAACTGGGTTTATTATCTATCGGACATAGCCGAGGCAGAGTTCAGAAACGGCACAAGTTGCACATGAACCCGTATATCTATATATACGCCCCGCTACTTCACCTCAGTACCGTTGGAGGCGCACTAAACACTTTAATGTGGCCATTACTCGCGTGGCCGTTTGCAAGATTAATAACCAGCGGCCTTAAGCTCAACCTCAGCCGTCTGCGAAATGCCGAACAAACGACGAGCGCGAATAACTGACCGAATACTATATTTTATAATGTTTGGAGATAAAAATTATACTAATTAGGTATTTCAATATGCTTCAATATTCTTCAATATATTTCAATATACTTCAATATATTTCAATATACTTCAATATACTTCAATATACCTCAATATACTTCAATATACTTCAATATACTTCAATACTTCATATTTCAATATACTTCAGTACACTTCAAAATATTGTAATGCACATCAATATATATTGAAGTATACGACGGTTTGGCAGAGAAAAAATCATTATAACATTTTAAGCGTTAGACATGGAGAATTGCCACGAAAGAATTGTAAGTTTCGAGAATATTTCGTTTGTTATCTTTTCATATTTCATTTCCTGAGACTCTTATCAGAAATGGAGGTATTGTTCAGCGGTTCTTATATGCACAGTTTCGTAGACGATACCGATGAAAAATACTGGGCAAAAGAATGGCACGCGGTTTGTGCCCGCGAACCGGGGTCTCGGTTTACCTTAATTGCGTCGTAAAAAAAGTTATGATAGGGGACGTAATTCCCAAATGGCGGGTGTCGCAAAAACGGTCGACGAAAGCCCTCGAAAGAATATGTGTCCGCCGGGGTAAAAAATAATAACCCATTTTTATGTATGCAATATCCGTTTTTAGAGATTTAATGTCACCCTGATATCCGCATATATATTGTAGAGAGTGCTTGCAAACAAAATACATAAAAACTAATGGCCTTCAACAATGAGAAGCCATCGTAAAAAGTCAAGAGAATACGGAAACAAAAATGCATTATAACAAATTCAGCACACGTGATAGCTGCTCTGTATAAATTATGAGATATGTAATTCCAAGGGCTACATTTCACCTGCCAGGTATGCATATAACTTTCCCATTTATGGGACCAACTTTAATTTCATGCAATATACAAGTTAAATTTATAGCACTCGTACAAACTTTGTAGTTATCCCATTTCAACCCAGGTGTTTTCATTAGTATCTGTATGTATAATTCCATCCAAAAACTTTATATTACCTAGTATTACCGTAATTACCGGTTTTATCATATTAATATAAACTCGAGTATATAAATATATACTCATCCATATAATTTTATACAATTATGTAACTAAAATGTTTACTAAAAAGAAAAACCTATATGGATATTGTTTTATATTAACGTGGTTAGTGCATGTGTTGCATGTATATTAATAGTAAAACACTACACGTATTTGTTATTAAAACTGTTTATAAGTAAACAAAATGAATTTATTTAATTGTTGACAGATTGTCTTTTGTACATAACCTAGTAATTTGGCAAAAAAATGTTATCTTTTATCTTTAACTAACTATAACGGCCAACAACGCCCTTAAAATTAGTGTCTACGCTTTGTCGTCTATAACAGGAGACAATTAAAACTTTTGGTTTGGAATTTAAGCTGTCGTCGGGTGAAAAGTTTTTCCCGATGCAAAAACGCTAGATAAGTTATCGTACCTTTTATTGAATTGCTTGAGGACAGTCACCGAGTTTCCGATTGGACTGTAGCTGCAGGAAAACTTTAAAAATAAATCTTTACTCTGTGCTTGCTTTATCGGCCACCAAAGTTCCCGTAAACCTATATAGTTTTCTGCTTGTTTCAATAATTTAAGTGCTCCTGTCGTCGGACGCCTGCACACCCATTCAATTTATTACAGTTTTAAACTTTCAATTGATAAAATTTCAACAATCAGTTCGGAATCTTGGCAAAGGGCAATTGTCATTAGGAGCTATGAATAACTGAATAATATAAAAGACTAAGTGCTAATGCTTGTACCTTTATAGACATAAAAATGACTGTATGACAAGTAGAAATAGCTTTCTATTTTTAGACATAACATCGTATTTTCGATGAAGCAATCCAGACCACTTGTTTATTCACTTTTTTTAGTGTATTGACACAGAAAACAAAAGATATTGGTTTTCTTTTTCGATCCCTTGTTTTCGACATACGGTCAATATTCTTTGTGTTTTCAAAGTCAATTCTTCTAAATGAGATTTTTTTATTGAACGATTGCAAATCGACATCTTTTTTGTTTGTTTCAATTTACCCATCCCACCGACCCTTATACAACAAATCCAAGACATTTCTACGATAGTTATTACATATTTTTCTGTTTATGTTAATATTAATACTTTACGGTAGGTATTACTATTTTAAATGAAGAAAACTTTACTGTTGATATCTTCTTCCAACTACACTGCTACATTGTGTGAAGGTGTCCTTCAAAATTAGTTCTATTAGAATAACTTCTATAATTATTAATTTACAACTAATTCTGCAAGTAACACTTTAACACCCTATATCTGGGAAACAAAGGCGGTTAGAAAAAAGTTCTATATAGGTTTTCTTTATGTTTTGACTTGGTTATAGTAAGCTAGCAAATTTGTGCCAACAAGTTTGCAGAACACCTTGTATATGCACGATTTTATCTGAAACCTTTTGTTTGTAACGCGGGTGTCCATGTAACGGACTGCAGAAAGTATGCGGACCGCAAAAAGTTTCACACTGGACGGGGAGGGGTGGCAGTGTCAGAAAAGTTTCGTTTTTCCGCCACCACCCTCGTGACAGGGAATGTAATGAATTTTTAATATGCGGCGGCGAACAGAAAATGTGCGAAAGAAGCATTCGAACAAATCGATGATTATTGGGGGGCGGCTACCGCCACCGTCGTCGCCGCCGCCGCCGCCGTGACTTCTCCGATGATTAATTGAAAATAAATGAGTTCGAGCGAGCAAACCGCCCTCTATATTCCCTAGTCCAGGGGCCCGCTAAGGAATTTGTGAATTTGCACCCGTCCACTGACTGCCACCCCCGAGGCGAAATAATGGAACCCCCAACCGAGTAACGTCGACCACCCTCCAGGTCTGTCGTAACCTAATGTCAAATTTTCCAAGACGGCGACGTAGAATAGCAAATCGTAGAGCTATGTGAAAATCTAATGGAAAAAGCTCCACTCTGATCATATACAAATATAAGCAAATCAACTGTAATTTATTTATTATGGCTGTTTGTTATGACAGTTAGTTCTTAGCTGACAGTGTAATATTAGTATTATATTTAGTATAACCAACTCCGTAACAGTATTTTATTATAAAACCAAGTTAAATATTAAACATAAACAGGAATTTAAAATAATTGCTTTGCATAAGCCATGCCTTAGTAGAGGTATATAACCGCAGAGGAAGTCTTTCATGGTTTAGACCCGAAAATACGGCACTTCCGGGTTAGGAAGCGGATGAATTTTTAACGACAGCATCTCGCTGAAACGACGTACTCACTCACTCCGACAATTATGATTGGCCAAATGAAATTTCGGCTGAGTGAACAATAAACGGCAATAGTAACACTGTCTACCGTTTTGCGTCTTATTGTCCTAATGCCTATAGACAACCAGATATGAGCAGGGCTCGGTTGAAATTTGCCATTGTAACTATTAGGTCGCGGTATCGCGACAGCATGTGTGTGAATCTGTGGGGTAAATATTTAGGCAAGGGGACGGAAATAAATTTAAATAGGGCGTTGCTAGGATGCTGGGGTTATCACTTGATCTGCTTGTTTCTAAGGGTCTAACATGACTTTGTAACGTTTAATAGTTACAATAAGAGTGCGCATGACATTTAAGTTCTAGATATAACAAAATACCATTACATTAGACTCATAGAAGTCTCGTAGAAGGTTCCGATATATTATAACCTTTAATTGAGTAAAATTTGACGGTTACGTTCTATGAGAGTATAAATTTGTCACGAGTTTCCGGTATGATCGTCATAGTATTGACAATAGCGAGTACTTACAAAAGTAATTGGTTTGCGTTTGCAATTAAGATTTGATTAACAAAGCGAGATGCTACTTCAGACATGGTGTGAACCCCTAATAATGCACAATAAGACAGAATAGCGTCTGTAAATCAATACCGTAGTTAATTAACACACAAATTGGCTTCACCTAATTTACTCTGCAGGCCCCTTACCTGTGTAGCATGAAACCTCCATAAATATCTATCAATTAATATCAGTAATATCAAAGTTATTACATTATATAAATACATCAAACGTAATTTTTTTATGACCCATGTTGGCAATTATAAATATGCGTGGTTACATGCATAGTAACTCTACATAACGCGTAATTATAACAAACAGCATATTAAGCCATAAAATTATTTTAATCATGATACTTTAATTAGAGACTTGCATGGCCACGGTAATTATGAAATAAACTTTTTGTAGGTATGGTTATTTTCTATAAAAACGCGATATAAAGATTAGAGGTGCGTGTAAATAGTCACAGTATGCAACTTCACCATATTCAACTCAGTTTGAAACAATTCTAAAATACTTATCTTGGTTTGAAATTCCTGAATTTCAGTGTCACTAACACAAGAAAACATACATCTCGAGTTAGAACTACAACGTTACCGGATGAAAAGCCCTTTTTCTGACAACGTCACGGACCGAACACATTTTAAATGTAAATTCCAGTAAACACTATGAAGCGGGCAACGCAAGACATGCAACAGCACCTGACAGAATCGCATATTTTTTTAGATACCGGGGAAAGAGAAGCGTAATGATTTCCTGGCATCAAGCCAGGAATCGTTTCGTTCCAAGTAAAACAAAAGTTTCTCTCCGTTTACGCTTATCTGGATTCCTCCGTACATGCAGACGTGTCGATTCAGTTCGCCTTATTTTTATTTCCGGTCTTCCGGACAATTTTTCGTTAGGGTGAGTTCTCCAAAAGAATCAACTGAATTGTTGAATGTAAAAAAAAAACAAACATCCCAAATTGAATTTCTATATTTCACAGTCGTTCGAGGTCCACTAATCTTCAGAGATTTCATAAACCATTATTTTCCTAACAGATTTCCACTCAACAATTCTAAATTTTCACATCGTAATCCTTCGTAATCTATTTTAATTAGTTTTGGAACTAGGCAATAACAGTATAGTGGTAATTTCTTTGGTAGGCCTTCTAGAGGTCGTCATGGCGAATGGAGGACGTAATAGAAAAGTCTCCAGCCAATAAATCTCTGGAGGAACGTTCGTGATATATATCACTGCGGCCGTGGCGGTCCTATTAGCTCAAGTACCACGCCGAAACGTGGCAGAGATTGCGGTCACGTTGGGTCCGACGCGACGCACCAACGACTTTTGCACATCCACCGGTGATTTGTGATCTTTGTCCAAAGCTCAGGTATAAAATATATGTGATTGGGTTATGCTGCCGGCTTTCAAGGTATCAACAATCATTTTATCTTTATCTTTTCAATAGATTTGAGTTATTGTGTTTACATCGCATATATCTCTTATCGTCTTCGAATAATTTTGACAAAGTTCTATAACTAAATCTCAAGTATGAAAACTCCTTAAATTTAAAGGAACATAGCAGTAACTTATGTGTTTTTAACCTAACTTGTGATAAACTTCAGCTTATTTGAGTATTTTACAATAAACTTTATATTAGGTTCCATAAGAAATATTTTGTGAAAAGGGCAACTGTTTTAACATACCGACTAGTACTCTAGAAGGAAAGTCTTGTAATCAACAGAAAAAAAATGAGACTTAAGCGGAATTACGCGTTTTGGGGTCCCCTAAATCCAGTACAACTCATACACCAGTGAGATTTAATATGTACCTCAATTTACAGATCTATGAACGTTTTAGGTTCCATAAGCGTTAACAGCTGCAATCTAAGAGTAAAACTCGACTAAAATAAAACTGTATTTTACATAATAATAAAAATGTAACAGAGGTTGGCTCAAGTACCGACTTTAGAACTCGATTTATGTACTAAAGTTACTATAAAAGTTGCAAAACTGATTCTTGTAAAACGTTTACGTTCGCAGCAACTGATATGCTAACTTTGGTATAGAACACTATCCAGCAATAAATAGTACAGTTGTTTGGCAAAGTAGTTTTCTGCCAAACGCGATGCAACAGTAATTAGTATCGTAAAGCGATTTATGCTTGCAGTTCAACTTGAGTTCAAATTGGACACTGTAAAGTTGGGTTAGAGGATATAGAGTGTGTCACTGTCTATATCACTCTGTCCATATCACGAACCAGAATTGACAAACTCTCTTGCTAGTGTAATCTAGCTCCGGAAAATTAATTTTCCACCATGACAGCTTATTATATCCATCGTTGCCGATGTAGTACATACTACATTTACTTATGTATATATACGACGTATTTTCGCCCCTAAGGTATACCCAAACCCTCTCAAACTAAAATTGAAACTTCCAAACAATGTTAACATATTTATCTGTAACGGATGTAGGGCACAGGCAGGCGACAGGTATTCTACTTTGATATTTCCAGGATTTCAATCTAATATCCGTTCCACCGGAAATCTTATCTGATTTTATTAATGATATTCATTTCGAACATTTACGTTAGTTTCATTAGGTTTACTTCGCTTAATTTAAATTAGCAACCTGTATTTCCCTTTATTGCTCTTTATTGATATTTTTAAAATGCGTTATACGATTGTAAAGGCTCCAGAGTATGTGCAGTGAGGCTACATTTCGAGCGGAGTGATGTATTCAAATAAGCCCTTGGTATTTTTTATAGGCGGCTGTGATGGTGCGCTGGAATAACCGTTAGGACTGCGGGGCTTTTTACGACTGTCATTAATCTTAAAAGGTGGCGCTGCGTGCCCCGCGTACGCCTCCCTTAAGTTTACCCTTTCTTTAAAGCCTCGGAAGGTTTTAACACATCCGTGAGACGTAAGCAGTACATTATTCCGGGCGTGAAATTTATACAGTTTTACTTTAGCGACTCGCGAAATACAGATAGCTAATCTCACACGACGATTCCGAGAAGTGCCCCAAACTTCTTTGAACTGGTAGGAAATCTTTTGAAAGGGAAATCTTGCAAAGTAATTGAAGAAAATTTGATTGACTTTGAAGCAAGTGTGATGTCTTTGGAGACCCTGTGAAATAATTCAGGGTTTTGGACAAGTTTTCGTCTACTTAGTTTTTAAACCAAGTTAATTAACAATGCATTAATCACGTCATCATTTGCTTTTTCTTCAAAAATTACGGTGGAACTCATGGTGATTTTTCGTTGTGAAAATCGCGCACTAATTTGCAAATATGATTGCATCTGCTGTATATGAATGTATGTCGTCTCGTTCAATTATAAAATCGACAGGCGATGACAATGTTTTTGGTCGGTATACAGTTTGCCTACTACAGCAAACACAAAAATCAATGGTTGTCCATGTGATTTATTCTGCATATTTTAAAAAGCACCGGACACAGAAATTAATTGCTCGCCGTGTTAAAATTCCATAAAATTATAATATTTATAGCGACCGAACGGTCGAATTTTAAATTAGACCGTTTCCACGCCGCCCGAAATTCAACCGTTTTATCGACAATTAAAACTTCTCCAATTTCGGGCTCCGCTTGACATCGTAACGTCGAATCGACGCTGATCGACGGCTTTTAACCGGTTTTGTGGATAAATATAACAGCGATCGAGTTGCGGCCAGTCGAGTTAGTATTTTTTAATCGAATCCAATTAGCAATTATAATTTGTGCAGTCCCTTCGATACTGTCACGAACGTTGAAAAAGAGGGCAAAGCAATAAAAATACTGAACTTGCCAGACCCTGAATGTTTTGACCTTGGCTTTACATCGATTCCAACATTATGTTGAAACATGCTAAAAACAACAAAAGAAGCGATAAAGTGTTTTATAGCGAATGTCGATTTTTAGCACTGGTGAATAATTGATGATCACTGAATTAATTAAATGCTGTGGCCAAGCCTAAATTTGGTTTTTCTACAGTCCGGATCCTACTCACACGGTTTGCGGTTGAACCGACAGAACTAGCTCATAACAATTCAACGATAACGCATAACGGCGATGTGGTATTTCCACTGATTTTCACATTTTCATGACCTACATAAAGTAAAAAAAAAACAAACACTGCCTGCCACAGAATTAAGTTAACTAGCCATTTATTTTTTCTGGTTCGTTAATAACGTTATGTTAATGTTATCATACTATTTAAGTACTTATTATATCAAACTTTCTTTTTCCTATTCCATTAGTCTTTCGCACTGTCTGAAAGAGCCCATTAGGTACAGTGTTCGACTCTTGCGGCGCAATATACTTAATTATCGCATCTCAAGAACAAAAAGAAAACAATCAAAGACAAGAAGAGACAACTCATTAGGGACACCACTGGTTTTCAATCTAAATGTAAATAAAAACAAATAAATTACAAAGGGTATTCATCATCATACCCAACCAACGTCGCAAGCGGTCCTTTCGTCCTGTAGGATCTCCAGTCGTGGTGCCTGGCCGACAAAATTAATTATTCCCGGTGGAGTGCGTCCATGATTCTACTTTATGTGGGAATTCGCGCTCATCCGCAATAATATGTACGAAAATGGGAGAAACAAAACCCCGTTTCAATTTAGCACACTACGGTTCGCCATAATTGTATCTCGTTTCATTTTGTATGTGTTTTTTTTTTGCTTGTTTGTTTGTTTGTTTGCCAGCGCCCACCTCCAATATTCTCATTTAATTAAGGTGGACTCAATTATGACAGAAACAAATAACTGTTATTAAGTTTCTTGTTTGTATCGTTTTTCATATTATGTCTGGGCGTGACTAAGTGATATCTGAGAATTATAAGAAGTAGGTAATATAGAAACTAACCTTTCTGATTAATCAAAATATCATATTGACACTGCTAATGACACTGTTAAATCATTCTGAGAAATACTGCTCAACTCGTAATGGAATTCTTCATATTTATAGATGATCTTTGTTTATTTTTTGACAACCAGCTTCCAAAGTAATCAGATCGATAAGTTTTGTCGCGCAGACAAATTACTTTGCGATAGGAAGGCTTTGTCATTTCCCTAGTCGAGCGCCATCCATCCGTTTCCTCCTTCCTATACGCTCTTAAGAAAGAACCAACAGAGATATCGATGTCCGTAAAGATAAACGAGTAGGTTCGGCCCGCACAATAGGCCTTCATTTCATAATAAATGTATGAATCAAGTAACCGTGAAATGAAGCTTTAACCCAGCCTCTAACCCACGTAGAAAAAAGACGAAAACCAACCGCAAACAGAAAGATCTAAGGAGAAACCTACCCAGAATATTCTTCTTTGTGATTGGGCAAATGTGTCCATATAAAGGGGTTTGTTTGCGTTAAACAGATGTGAGAGGGCGCGGAGCGAGGTATTGTTTAAAGAAAATGAGAAATATGGCGTAATAAATGCCTTCCAGTTCACGGGATTGGCCCTATTGTCTCGGCCTAAATGGCATAAACGGTTTTCGGCAAACAAAGGATTCATAGCTACTGATTCCGCGCGCGCTTTCACTTAAGAAAACTCGACGGACGCAAGCAAGCAGACGCAGAGAAAATACTTTATGGTCTGTTTCATCACAAGACAAATATTACAAGATGTATCTTAGGAGAGACATTTCTTACTGGACTATTGTCTTCAATATAACTTTTTATAATACCCTTTTATAACACAAATATTTGTGTACCATCGCAGAAAATAAAGAAGCTATCTTAAAGTATTTTGTAACGACTTTCCTATGTCGTAATTCAGTTTTTAAGTACTTGGATATAATTATATAATTTAAAACAGCTATATTAATTATGGCCCATTATTTCTTATGGCAGATAGATAGTTAAGATGGGAGGTAATTTATCACTTTATGTGGTCGTAAAGGTTGGGCAGAGCATAATAGAGGAAAGCAATGAAAATGTGCCTTTAAAAACTCAGAGAAAATCATGGTTTATCATTAGAATATACGTATATATTACATAATTCTACTTTGTATAAAATCATATATATTATCATAATATTATTTTTATGTTTTACAAACTGCATAAATATACTTTTTGATCATTTTATCATAAAAAATTCTGGGTGGCACCCAACCCAACACCAAAAGTGTTTTCTAAACACTTTTGTGGACTTGGACCCCAACCTAACGTCATGGCTGTGGCCAAAAACAATCCAGTTCGTCCCCTGGTAATTCTAAATATGTATACCAAATTTCATCCCGATCAGTTGTTCCCTTTGGGCTATCGTGTTCACAGACATATACCCACATATGTATGTGTATGTACACACATATATACCCACATACATACGCACATATATACCCACATAAATATCGACATACATTATCCATTGCAATCGATTCATAAGTCGGGAAGTAATAAACGCTCACCTAAAATACTGTAAAACTTTGATCACCTATAACATGTGCAATCTCTAGTGCAGCGGTTCCTAACCCCGCCGAGCCCCAAGGGCTCCGCGTACTCTTCTCTGGGGCTCCGCAGCCATTCCAGGATATAAAAGAAATAAAAATCAGAATCAAAACCAGACTCTATCAGACAAAGTGACTGAAACAGAACGATCCTTTGTAGCAGTAAAATTAAAATTTGAAATCTCAAAATGTAGGTGATCGCTTTTTAGTACACATACAGTATACATTACATTCAACCAAATAAAGCATATCTATATACGTTAAGTTCTTTACGCTGATTGGTTACTCAATCGTCCACAAAAAAATATGTCGGATACATATTATGTGCGATGATATGCGCACATGTCCCGCCAAAGCGAATAAATGCTTGTTATCCGTATTATACGTATATGAGACCTCGGATGCGAAAAGAGTAATTTTACACGTTATTTTCGCACATAAGGTCTCTTCCGATAGGTACCGTTATGGCGCACGTTATTTTCGCAGGATAGGTCCCTTTTCGCATCCGAGGTCACATATATGTCTGAAGTCTGAGACGTATGAGACGACGGCGTTGTCAGCACAGGCGACTATATTTCGGGGAATAACCTTCATCTTATATTCGAGTTAATACGATATTTGCTTCATTTTATAAAAATCTGCAAATAAGTGTGAGCTGTGAAAGAGTAACGTGAATTCATAGAGAAATTTATAATACAAAACGTAAAAGGTATGTACATACATATATTTAAATATTATTTTTATTAGTATTAAAAATGATTTATTCAGTTGAGTATTTACAAAAATATTATTTTCTTTGTTTGTTGCATGATTTTTTTAATAAAATATGCCGATTAATGGATATGATTACTAAACTTTTCCAATCTCATCTTTTCAATTAAAAAAATAGTGTATTATATATATATATATATTATAAAAACTAAAATATTTCAGTTTTTTATTACTCTCGTAATTTACGAACACATGGTTCGGAAAGTATCAGTAATTTAGTAAGAAGAATTGTTAAAGTTAAACTTCTTGACATTATTACATTTTTTATATTTTGACACTTTTACTATTTTCACATTTTTGCATGATTTTCTGTTAGGCATGGATCGCTGGCTTCAAACAGGTACTTTGAAGAAAAAAAAAGTTTACACTTGAAAACGAAGATGAACCAGTAGCTCAATCCATTACTTTGCAAGATGAGCCAATGACAAAAGAATATGATAATCAAACAATGCACTCCAGCGTTTCTTTGTCAGAAGAATTTTCCGCAAAAGAAACTATGCCTGAATCTGCTGAGCCACTTCAATCATTACTTGCAAAACGCGAGAGAAGTAAGGCAGTGGAGGAAAGACCTTCCAACAAAAAACGAAAATACGATGAAAGTTACTTGAATATGGGATTTACAGAAACAAATGATGGTCGGCCTCTCTGTGTAATTTGCGGAAATGTATTGACCAATAGTTCCATGTTTCGTGCAAAACTACTGCGTCATTTTGAAGGAAATCATCCCGAGTTAAAGGATAAGACGTGTGATTTTTTCAAGAGGTAGTGCAACGAAATTTTGGCTTCTCAGAAAACTATGATAACACATTTTAAAACCAATAATGAAAAAGTCATTGAAGCTTCCTATCTGATAAGTTACCGTGTAGCGCGAGCTGGTGAAAGTCATACCATTGCAGAGACTCTTATTAAACCTTGTACAATCGATATTGTCAAGTGTTTGCTTGGTGAAGAAGCTAATAAGTTAGTATCAAAAATTCTTGTGTCAAATAATACTGTTGCCAGAAGAATCGGCGATATGGCCAATGACGTGACTGACGCCGGTTTGGCAATTTTAATGGTATTTGTTCGTTATGTTTACTTACAAAGCTATCAGGAGGATCTTCTTCTCTGCAGACCTCTACCAACCCACACAACAGGGCGTAAAATATTTAATATTTTGGATGAATTCTTCGCATCTAATGGAATCCCGTGGGAAAACTGTGCAGATATATGTACTGATGGTGCCAAGGCAATGATGGGTCACAATGCTGTAGCCATTGCAAGAATTAAAGAAAAGGCAAAGAATTGTAGTAACAGCCATTGTGTCCTTCATAGACAGGCGCTAGCGTCAAGAAACATGCCTTCTGATCTTATGATGGTGTTGAATGATGCAATAAAAATAATAAACTATATAAAATCGCGACCTCTTAAAAGTAGGCTCTTCAAACAAATGTGTGAAGATATGGGAAGTCACCATCTGTCACTCCTGTTGCACACTAAGGTAAGATGGTTGTCTCGAGGAAAAGCGTTGACACGTTTGATAGAATTGCGTGCAGAGGTAACAGTATTTTTGATGGAACATAACGCCCCATTGGCCGCGGTATTAAATAATGAAGATTGGGTGTGCAAATTGGCGTATTTGGCTGACATTTTCAGCAAATTGAACGAAGTGAATCTATCCTTGCAAGGAAAAACTACTACAGTTTTTGATGCGAACGCCAAAGTGGTTGCTTTTAAGAGGAAACTTATGTATTGGTTGCAGTGCGTAGAAAACAAAGATATCGATTGCTTCCCTCTCACAAAAAACTTCGTGAATGAAAATAACATCAAGATTCAAGAAGAAGCACTGAAAAATATTCATTTGCATCTCGAAGCTTTAAAAAACTCGTTTGAAAATTACGACATCTCAAGAGAAGGTGCTTGATGACTTTATGTGGGTACAGAATATGTTCAGTGTGAACCAAAAACCACCCAGCTTAAACTCAGCAGAATACGAAGTCCTCTTAGATTTGACATCTCACAGCGAACTAAAGTCTAACTGATTTTTGGTTGAACTTAAACGATGAATTCAAAATCTTATCTGACAAAGCAAAATTAATATTGCTGCCTTTCTCAACAACATACCTTTGTGAAGCTGGATTCTCCGCCTATACAGCTACCAAAACAAATTATAGAAACCGTTTAAGTGCAGAACCAGATATTCGCTTGCAATTGTCATCAATTGAACCGAATATAAGAAAACTGTGTGCAAAAATACAACCACAGATGTCGCATTAAACGTTTTAAGATTATTTTATGTTATGTCATTTTATCTACTCTCTTTTCCCGTAACATTAATTCTGAACACCATTTATTTATAAGACATAAGGTAGGTATAAGGGGCTCCGCCATAGGAATTGATTCTAAAAAGGGCTCCGCAAGTCAAAAAGGTTGGGAACCACTGCTCTAGTGGATAGTGATGATTCTCTTAGCAAATTATATACTTATTTTAAAGTACTTTATATTAAATTGTGTCTCTCGAGATGAATTGGCAATGGAAAGCGGAAAAGGGCACATCAGTACTGATATAAATCGCCAACGTAACGCGCTTACATCTCCCGAGATGTCGGGGGGTAATAAATTTTTCAGTAGATTTGCCGTCTTGTCTTCCATCTGAGTTATCTTTGTTTATGATGACACACACCCCGCTTGAGGAACTCGTGCGCACGCCAAATAAAATACAACTAACCTAATTTCCTCCCCGAAAGAATTTTCCTCTTTTGAATACGAAAAAAAATCCTACTAAATCGACTTTTAAAGATTCTAACATTCGGCAAACGATATCGTTTCGAAGCATGCATCGAAAAGCTGTTCCATATTTGATATTTGCATGAATATAAAATAGATTTATTCCTGTTAGTATCGAATCCACTTTTGCCGATATTATGGTGGGATGGTGGGATTTTTTTTTGCCTTGGTCTCCGAAGATCGAACCTAACCGGCTATACATGTAATATTATTCATAGTCAATTTATTGAATATACCCCGTCAGAGCCAACACATTTCGCATATATTTCTTTTATGCGAGACTCGGCAAAGGCGGCACTCTTGTATGTTCTGGAATATATAAACGACAGATTGCTGTGAGTGATGAGTCGAATATTTTCCTACCAGGTCGAAGATATCTGCATAAAAATACATAAAACTCAACTTTTATAACTTCTTTTTAAAGCTGAAGAATGTGTAAAACTCATTATATGACTTGTTCCACAAGGAGTTCCAAACTTAGACTAGAAAAACACAAATTTGATTTTCCTTCTAAAACTTAACGTTTCCATACAGAAGAGAAACGAAGTAGGATGCGTTGATAAGATCCAATACATTGCTATTATGTAAGATTACTTTCCTACGTGGATAATCTAAACAGATGGCGTTGCAGTCGACAAACACTTCCTGAGAAAACAGTCGATTTCGATCTGACGCCTCGGAATCTCAGTGCAGTCGTGACGCATTCTCGGCTTTGCGTTTTCTGCACGGGCTTAGCGATGTGTATGTTTGTCGAAAGTGTGCAGAAGAGAGAGAAAGATAGGGCGAGAGGGAGTTAGGTACAAGGTTGTGCACGTACACACGGCAAGAAAGTTGTTATTGCGAGGAAATTGCCGAGCCCCGTTCTGCACTGCACCCTTTGATCGTTCGAACCACCCCTACGAAGCTCAGAAACGAACGAAAACTTAGTTTATTTTAACAAGCGTGACCGCGGAATTGTCGAACTTTCCCGTCTACCTATATACACTTTTAAACGACTTTGGTCTATGTATAAATATGCTATTAAAATCACCTTAAGATAGACACTTTGAAACATCAAGTTAGGTGTATATATTTCTGTAAATAGTGCTCAAACAGTACAACAGATCTGGCTTAAATTTGGTGTACATGCTTAGAATGACCAGTGGATGAAGTCGATTGCTTGCGGTGACAATCTGACAACCGGAAGTGGCAAATATTGCACGTACTTTCTTTGTTATTTGACTGAATTTAACCAAACTGATATCAACTTATCTTGTGGTTGTGGCTTTACGAAATTGACGAATTCCAAGTAACAAAACAAAATAGGTTAGTTTATAAGGTTCTTTCGGATAATTTCGGATCGAAGTCGGAATCCATTTCGTATAGTAACAGTAAACGGTTTATTGGGCAATAAAGCGAACGTCCGTGTACAATGTGAGCGCAAGATGAGATCATTCTGATTCTATCAGTGGATTGTGAGGCCCCAGCACCCAGCGCCGGATGTAGACAAACTAGTCGGGTCTTCGATCTTATAAATTGTTATCGTTATTGCCCTTGTAGCTTCCGCGACGGCTCGGACATATTAAGTCCCAAATGTATTGGCCCTGTCTCGGTCAATTTCGACAATACCAACATTGTAATAACATCCGGTACGTTGTCTGGCCATTTCCACAGTAATTTACAACTCTATCGATGTTTAAAAGCAACCAAGAAGGTATTTCATTTCTAGTAATTCTAGAAAACGAAAAGTAATATGTTTCCACTGCGAATTATTTCGAATATAAAATTTTCTACGAGAAGGGGGACGACCTCGAGTCGAGTTAATGTAATATTGAACGTCGTTGTTGGAGAACGGATTTGCAGGCATCGATTTAAATAATCGCTTACAATATTTGAATTCTGCTGCTGAATCGGTGTCTATGCAGCCTCAAGCAGTCCTGAATCCTGAAAGAACTTTAGTACTATGAATCTACGTATTCTCGCCATTTTACGACGGAAATTTGTTCTTGAAAACAATTTCTGATGGCCCAATCGTACGGTTTATGGGAAAACTAATATCCCCGTTGACCTCAGCGTAGTCCAATTCATAAGCATCAGAGGCGTAATTCAGGGGTGGCAACGGGGTTCAGAATTCTCGAGCCCAGTATTTTGCCACCCCAGAATTTTGAAGTAAAAGTCTCAATAAATTACAAATACCTAATTGAAAAATACAAGTCTACAACAGGGAATCTGTAAAAAACAACACACTTGAAGCATTGCAATCCTTCAGTATAGATGAGTTTTTCACAAACTTGTTCAATCACTGCACAAAAATCTGTAAAGCAGTACTATAAAGTTTCAAGCAAGTTATTGATATTCTGAAGGAGACCACTTAAGCAAAGTTCTAGGTGGAACTGGTGTAGACAGCCAGTGAATATTTCAATTTAGACAATGAACTACTTCTGTCTGAAATGAGATATTTTTACAAAATGGAAGAATCAAGAAACAAAACTATTCAAGAGAAAGCCGACGTTTTTGTACATAAATCTGTAAAAAGTGCGTTCCTATGCTTTTTGAACTTTTTTGTTTACTTTTTACAATTCCAGTGAACTCGGTATCCAGTAAGATGTCTTTTTCGTGGCAGCGGTTAAAATTATACACCAGAAACACAATTGGCCAGGAGAGGTTGTCCTCATTAGCTCTTCTGGCTATTGAAAGGAATGTTGAAGTAACCACTTCAATAGTTATTGATGACTTTAATTCAAACCAGAAGAGAAGACATCATTTTGTATAAAAAATATCTGGGGTAGGCCTCACTCAACTTTCAGACAACTTTTTTGCTACAATGAAGTGTCACTTTTGCAATTATTCAGTGTTGTGAAGCCAGAGCCACTCTGTACCATACCTAACGTCAGTTTCTATGACAATATGACATATATCAATATAAAATTTAATGTGATGGCATGTCAGTAGTACTGACGTTGCCACTTTCGGTTGTCAGATTGTCACCAAAAACAATCCAATTTGTCTGGTAATTCTAAATATGTATACCAAATTTCAGCCCGATCCGCTGTTCCGGTTGGGCGCAATCGTGTTCACAGACACGATTGCAAAGAAATCATTACAATGAATTCAGGGGCCCCAAAACGCTTATATCCACTAAAATCTTGCAAATCAGATTTTGACAAACGTCAGTGCCACTGACACGACATGACATTAAATATCAGTATGACAAATGTCACTATTTCATAGAAAATGACATTAGGTAGCGTTCAGAGTGGCCCTTTGTGGCTCTGTTAGGTCTGTTAGGTTAGGTCAAATTCTCAGAACACCAGATGTTCAACTAAAGACAAAAATCCTTGACATTCTCGAACGTTCTATACTGTCTATATCTCGATTAATTTAATCACTTATCTTAATAAATAAACAATGGGTTTCCGACCCATCACAGAGACAGCGAAGGTTGTCGATATGACCCCTAGTTTTCGAGATATATGATCAAAGTATATTAATTGTAAGTTATTCAAAATGGGATCGGTTATAATCAGGTCGCGGAGAGTATACACAAACGGGCACCATTTTTCTAAACTATCCACGCTTTGATTATGAAATAATATAAGTAAGTTATGACTTACTGTAGTAAGCTATGCATGTTTGTGGTTGAGCTAGTTATGACTTTTCATGTATCTAAGACTTCTTATAAGCCAGCATACTTAGCAAAAAAACTGTACTTGAAGTGCAGTAAAACGCGATCGCCAAATCTCAATTAATTTAAGGTCAAAAACAACATTTCAACAATGGTGGCGGCGCCGGTTATTTAATATGACGCTATAATGTCAGCAGCATTGCTAAGATTATAACGACAGTATCATAGTATAGAAACTTTGCAGACAGCGTTATCTCTATACGCGACCATATCATGTCAATTGTAGTTCGGAGATGTCGTTGTAAGTCCTGCAATTTCAATCTTTGAAGTTTCATAAATGTGGAACGACATTGCGTCCATATAGGGATATCACGGACGACGCCAAATACAGTACAGGGTCAGACACGAACTCACGTAGAAAGTGAGATATATTTTCATGCTCCGATACTATAACATAGGAACTGCTGTCTAAATTTATATAATATATAAGTATTTTTATAATAAAGCTTTAGTGCCTATAATATTTATCACATTAGGCGTATACTAAATACATACTGTAAATGCGAGCTATCAGTGTAATAAGCATTCAACATAATAATGGAATACACAAACGTTGGCGCCTAGTAATAATATATAAGCCCGTATGCAATATTACGTCAAATGTAATAATCTATTGTTCGGCTTATGTATACAATGTAGCGTGTTTGGGTCGTAGGTCGCATATGTCTTGTCGAATTTCGGGCTTCTAAAGCGTAGGCAATTATCAACACTGAAATGGCCTTTATTAATCATAAGTGACGCATTTCGGGTGTAAATAACGAATGGAACAATAGCGCGAGGTTGACATACTCGCCGCGAATACTAATGGAAAATCAAAGCCGACTAATAGGATTAATATCGGTCATTGTTTCCGAATATTAACGTGAACGATTCTATTAGCAAGTTTCGTGGCTGGTTTCAAAGTAATTTTAGCCTGCTATTAAATGATAATACAGTTTACTTGGTTTTAGCTGAAGCTATATTGGGTGATCGGATATTTAAATTAGGTTTAATTCACATTTCAGTACAGTTAATATAATATTGATTAATTGTTCCACAGTAGGTCTCTAACTTAGATCTTCTAAGAAAAATACTAAATAATTTTCCAGTATTGCGGGGTTCTTCTGTATATGGTGAAAATCACTGAATCTGGGTCAGAAGATCAAGGAGAGAAACATAAATGGACTAAACCACTGTCGAACTTTATTATGTAGCAACAGCAAAGAGATAAAAACCACTCAGGTTGCCCTGTGATGATCGAAAGCGACATAGATAAGCCACGGCAAGCATCGATACCACGGAAAATTGTACAAAAGCTCGCTATTGAGTCGAGGGTTGGTCCATTCTTATCTAAACGTCATAAACCAGTCTCGGGGAATGATAAAAATGTTTCATTTTCCTACGCCTCCTTTCGCGTGGGGTAGCGCGCGCGAGGTATTTGGATATTAAAACGAAAACTCGTCTACTTACGACGTTTTCGTTTTCATTAAAATTTTTATTGAAGCTTCGAGACGAACGGAGAGGGAAAAATTTGACTGAGTGCCCGGAGGCTGTGCCGAAACGCCGCCGCTACGCCTGCTTTGAGATTATCATCCGAAATTAGCGTTGTTTATTCCGTGGCGCAATGCGGGAAATTGCCATTTGTCCGCACAGAGGAGAAGCACTGCGCGGTAAACAAGTCAATTAAGCTAATTTTATTCTCTTCGGGGACTTTTCTTATTCTTCTGGCGAATGCCGAATGGCATCCGGTGCTTGCAGATTGCATGTCGTCCCCCCTGGGGCGGCTGACGCGAACATGCACTGAATAAACACGGAACGAATTATTAAAATTCAAAATGTGAATTTGCAAGGCGCATGCAGATAATGACGTATCATTTCCCTCGGGAAGCAATATTACTAATTTAAATTTGTGTGTAATTGAGTGATTTATTACTTTGTTGGGGTACTATTACTCGACTCAGACAAAGATACACAATGAGGTAAGGAAGAATTAATTTTAAATCAGTATACTAATTTACAGATCAATGGGATGAACGATTTAGGCGCCACATGACATTAAATGTCAGTATGGCCACCACCAGTTTTCAAAAAAAAAACACTGATTACAAGTAATCTATATTACCTATTATATATTGCAGGTAATCATATTTGGTGCACCAAATATAATCAAGCTAGACGTTCAAAAGTACGAAATTTTGCCAATGTTTCACGTATTATTTATAGTGAAACCCCAAGTTTGCTACTTGTAAACAACTTTCCGCCCATCCTACACATCTCCGAAATGTATTAGCAAAAACATCGTACTAAATGGAGGGGATGGACTTCTCTCACCTATTCGATGAATTTCTATGTGTCACAACGGACAATGCAATCTGTCGAAGGCCCGGATAGTGTTTTATCTTTTGTTTATGATTTGCCCCCATTTTGACGTGAATGTTGTCTAAATATGGTAGTAATTCCATCGGTTATCTGCGCAATACGCGTCCTTTTACTATTTAATGCCATTAGCGAGTGACAATGACTGTGGAGTATACTACGGAGTCCCAATGACACAAGCGACAGCTAACGGCTCCGCTGAAGTAAAACCCGGCAGTAGTATTGTTCGGATTGCATACGGAATACGCTTTACTGATTAATTAAATGTCCATTGAGTTTGGTACGGAGGGGAAAACAAATGGTAGATCCGAGAAAAGCCCAACGGTGGGCGCGCCGACTATACCGACATCTATATACTCTGGGTACCGGCGCAAGGAGTAAGGATTATTCAAATTATCGCCGTTGTTTTCGTCCTGAGTCCTGGGTGAGTGGTAAATGGAGGCAAGGGCTGTGTACCCCTAAACCAATTTCGTTTCAGCGAGGCTCTTCTGAATTTTTTATGCCGCTTACTGGAGGCAAGACAAAGCAAATTAAATAATTTAAGTGCGACACACCGGCCCTATACAGTGAAAAACAATCGCAGTAAACTATTAATTTAAAGTTTATTACAGTGACAGTCTCTTTTTTTAAGTCTGTGAGGGTGGCAGACTACTGTGTCCACACTACTATAAATTCAACAAAGTAAATGTTATAGTGATTAATGGAAAAGAAAATCGGCCACAAAAAGCAGCACTGATTCCATTTCCAATAAAAACAAACTCCACTAACAGAAAATTAGAGTAATTATTACATCAATGTGCTCGGACTACTTTCAAATAAGCCGCTCACATTTCACAAGGGAGAGACAAATCTCCACAAACTAGAGTAATTAGGCGCTATTTCTGTCGCTTGGTTTACTTCTTTTGTCATTTTGTTTTGAGAATATGTGTGTGTGTTATGTTTTCGTTTAGAATATTCGCGATTTTAATGCGTTTTTCAATCTGGTGGTAGTTTTTGCCTAGTGCCTCTCGTCGCTTGTTTATAGAAAACGTAGCAACTCAGATTGATGGTCTATCAGTCAAATTAAAAATGAAACAAGTTTTATCAACGAACGTGTGCCACACTATTTTCTGCAAAATTTCGTCTGATTCAGGGGCGATTTTTTGCAGGAAGATATAATAATGACGATGAGAGAAGCTTTCCAATGTATATGTTACGACCAAAGTCCGAAATCGTACAATGTCGACATTGTACATTTTTTTTGTACAAAGCTGATAATGCAAGCCCGTCCCGTACAAAGTTCGATATTTAGTTATTTGACGGACTTTGTACGGCGCTACTTGTACAATGTCAACATTGTACAATCATTCTTGTACAATGTCAACATAGTACTGTTGCACCTGTGCGTGGTTGTCGTTCTGAGTCAGTGAGGTTATGTTTTATATCATATCACCTTGTGGACTTATTCTGCATTTTCGGGACACCCTCAGTGTTACAATCCGATAATGGGCGAGAATTTGTAAATGGCGTTATTGAAGAATTAAAGTGTATGTGGCCCAGAACTAAAAATGGTGCATGGTAAGCCAAGGCCAGAGGATAGGGATAGAGTACGCTAGTATCGATTGATAGGAGAAACAATTTTCTTTCCAATGGTGAATTGAATACATGGTATATTTAGATTGGAGACTTCCGCGATCCGAATCACTAAGTTCTAGATTTCCGGGAGAAAAACGCGTCAACGACGATAAAGTAGTCTACGTTTCGCACTCTGTTACAAGAGGCATCTTCATTCATTCATTCATCCTCTTCGTAGCTCTCTTACTGTTGATGATGGCTCTTGTAACAAAGTGCGAAACGTTGACGCGGTTTTCTCCCGGAAATTTAGAACTTAGTAAACTACCATAGTGTATTAAATAAGAAATGTATCATTGATTGAAGGGAGAGGGTGAGTGACAAACACTATTGAGATAAACCTAAGAGCTGAGTAAGAAAACAATTTATAGAATCGATGCTTTTTTCACTGACAATCCTCTTTTTTATATTAAAGTAACACATATTTAGTTATTTGACCTTTCTTTGTGCTTGCAAACATGAAAAGGTATTAATACCCTATTAGAAAAAATAACTACGCTAAATCTGACAAGGGCTACTCACTTTGCACATGTTCGACTGTGTACAATATTGATATTGTACAATTATTAGTATACAATGTCGACAATGTACTAGTAGCGCCGTACAAAGTCCGTAAAAATAAGCAAATTTTCAACTTTGTACGGTTAGAGCGTGCATTGTCAGCTTTGTACAGAAAAAGCTGTGCAATGTCGACATTGTACAATTTCAGGCTTTGCTCGTAACATATACAAATGTATTACCAATAAAAGGCATAAATTTAATTTACAGCAACATCTAGCTGTCGATTGTTTTTGGAAATAATAATCCCGCAATGACGTAGAAATCCAATGTTATTCATATAGTATTGCTTCTGTTTTTGAAGTCTAGTCATTATAAATTATAAATATACAAAACAAATAATGACTTCAAACATGTTTCTTTCCTAATGCTTCAAGATATCTCTTAAAATTTAGTGCAAATGGTCCATGAGAGGGGTTCCTTTTATTTTGCTTCCGGGAAGCCGAAAGGAAACGCAAAAAAAACTATCACAAAAAAAACATTATTGCGCGAATCTGAAAGCAATTTAATGTTTCAGTAGCTCCCAGGCTTCATATATCACACGCTTTTTCCACCACGCCCACATCGAACTCCTGTCTATAAAACAGACTTTACCACCTCCGAATAAAAAAAACCCTACCTTTTCCCGGTCGGCACAGATCCAAATAAACAGACCAAAAGCAAACAAATCACCGGCTCTCTCGCGGTTACTTGTGAAAAATATTCCATCGTCAATCATTTGAATTTTGGCGCGGTAGTAGATCATTTGTCTCTTTCGCTTGTTAAAGATTGAAAACGCCGTAAACAGCTATGAAAACAACCGGCGAGCGCAGCAAAATTGAAGGCATAAATCATTGGACTGTTAACAGCGAACTAATTAAAATGAGTGGTTTTTTCGTATTCCGTAGAAAGGGTTTTTATGAGCTTGCTACTAGCTTTTGATTGAAACAAGTTTTTTTTTCTCAAGCACGAGTATCGCATATATTATTAAGGAGTAGAAATTAGAAACTCATTTATATTTCATATATTTGCCGACAAAATCTGTTAGCATAATACTACATACAGTGTAGAAAAAGTCTGGAACACATAAAATATCATAAAAAGAAGTTATTTTGACGGCTTCAAAGGCATATACTACAGACGAAAAATAAAAAATACACAGAGGGAATTTATTCGATATAACACGAATATCTTTGAGTGAAGAACATCACTTGTTTCTATATCCGCAGAAGGATCATTTGGTTGGTTCAAGTAAAATACAAAATTCTCAAAGTAAGAATATGATTTTCTTGATGTTCCAAGTTGTACTGCTTAAAGGAATTACGTCTGTTGTAAGCGATACGTACGTATACTTTTGGGTCAAGAAACTGTTAGTTCGTTGAAGCATGTATAGTTTTCACTCAACAAAATATTGTTGTTGTAAAACGCACGTCTTACTCTTTTTATATGTAGAAGAATAACATTTTCTTCGTCAGAGCAAAATATACTCAACATATCTCTTAAACCGGAAGAATAACTAGCCGCTGAAATAACTACATATATTGAAATTCTTATTATATACAATAAAACATTGTTTGGATAGCAAAAATATCCTCTACAATCTATATGCTACACTATATACGCAAGAATAGATATGATATCTAAGAATAGAGTTCTCTCTTTATAGGGCTATATTACGAACACTCAATATCGTTGAATTTATATAGCGGTGATATGTGGACGCGAGAAACTGTTAGCGCCATTTGTAAAGTAATTGCACAACTTTCTACGTATCTCTCAGAGTAAGAATCTTGGGTCAAGAAACTGTTTTTTCGTTGATGCATTTAAATTTTCGTCCAACGATATATTTTTGTTATTGTAAGACGAACGTCTACTTTGTTTATAGAAGAATAACATTTTCTTCGTCAGAGAAAAATATGCTTAACATAAACATACTAAGTTATTAAATCGTAAGAATAGCTAACCGTTGCAACAAGTACATTAAAATTAGAATAAAATATGATTTGTATAGCAAAAAAAATCCTCTTCATGCTACATTATATACGCAAATCTAATTTTTCTCGATATCCAAGAATATATTTCTATCTGTGTACCAAAAGTTCACAATTTTCTTACAAGACATAACTCTGTATACGTGAACTCTACGAACGCAAGACGCGATAGCTATGAAGTTTACCGACTTCCATTTATGCCCGGGTCAATATTCAAAAGTTATCCAGACGCAGTAGATATCAGATTGTGTTGTGAAAAGTTTGCTAAGTAGTTTGGGAATCGGCACACGTGACAAAACTTAGACTATGTTTCCCAATAACAGCGAACATCTCTCTACTCACGGCTTGCAGAAGCGCGTGAAGTTCCTATAGCTGACTAGTAGCTCCATCTGGAGGTGCTTAGCCTAATTGTTCGGATGTTAATTACGCAAGGTGATTATTATGTTTGTGTATTCGAGTGTTTGTCTATATGCGGGTATTGGTTGTAATTAAACAATGTTAATAGCTGTTGTTGCCAAAATTAGATTTCCTACTCTACCGGTACAGCATTTATGAAATCTATGTTTAGGAGCGCTTAAGAGCAAATAAATTTAGTCTTTTATATCTTTCTAAACCAAGGACTGTTGATTAATGTGATTAATCTTTCACCCCCTCGGTCCACTTCAGAAACAATATATAATTAACGTAAATTCGTTCAAATTAAGTTATTACTTAGTTTGCGGAGTGACGTAACTACAAATTGACATAAATTATATATTTCGCCCTGGAGAAACCTCGAACTTGTGTGAGCAAAGTTTGTACTGGTGCTCTCAAGTACCAGAAGTTTGGTAATTGTTGCCAGAGAGATGGACAAGCAACTGGACAGTTTGCCCAACTATTTTGTCGGGCACAATTTGGATATAGAAATGCGACTAAACATAAATTGTACTTAAGTCAGGCGGGATCAATTTCAGACATACAAACAACTAATGCACATATTCGTGTACGTGAACTGACCATTTGTAATCTGATCTGTTCGAAAAAGGACACCAAAACATCGTTATGCAGCGGCTAAAAGCGTTTGCAATATTCGCGTGCTGAAGGACCGAAAACAGAACTGAAAAAGCACGATCACATTTCAGATATACCATTTGAGTTTTAGTCGGCAGCAATTCGAACGCGGTACTGTTTGTACCGCTAACAAGGTTTTGAAAAAAACTGAAAAGGGCACATAGACAAATACGAAACGCAGCAAAAGGCTGAAAAGGGTAACAGGCCTTTGTTTGCTAACTTAATTAATAACTAGTTGGATCTGTCCATTTTTGCACGCTTCTGAAGAAACGTGTTCCTGTATTTTTCTTTCATTAATATTGAATTAGTTGGGGATCGTATGTGTGTATACAGGGTCGTAATAAAACTACATATGATACATACTACAATGGAACATGTATAAACCGTTCAAATAAAAATTTATAGCGCTCTAAATAATAAATTTTTATATCCAAAATAAAAAGAGTTGATTTATTTACCCAGTTCATTTGTTACTATCGTTTTTTGTCTCCACGGTTAAATAAACAAGCGAGCGGTATCAATTTTTATAACAACCTATCAAGTACGCTTTGTAGCGAATAAATCATTCGGAAATATGATGTGTTCACCATCCGAGAGATGGCACGCGTTGTCATAATTCGCACGAACGCATTTAAAAAAATGTCTGCGATGCATCGCGATGTATCCACGCTTTTATTGCTAATAACGCCATATGCGAGGACCTATTCTAATGGAATTGTTAAAACTCATACTCTGAGTGACAATTACTACATTATTTTCCGGGATGCACCGAGTTTATTCGTTCTGCCCAGCGTAGTGAACAAAAAAAGCCATATGGGTCCACCAAAATACTATTCCACTGCAGCTTTATGATCATTTTGCGGTTTACTGTGTTTACTGTATATGAGCATGAAGAGGATTTGTTTCTATACAAATAATATTTTATTCTAATAAGAATTTCAATGTAGTTGTTTCAACGGTTAGTTATTCTTACCATTTAAGAATTTAGTATATTTATGTTAAGTATATTTTGCTCTGATGAAGAAAATGTTATTCTTCTACATATAAACAGAAGAATAACAATATTTTGTTGGGTGAAAAATATACGATGCACGAGTTTTATTCGTTCTACCGAGCGTAGAGAACAAAAAAACCAAATGGGTCCACCAAAATATTATTCCACTGCAGCGTTATGACCATTTTGCGGTTTACTGTGCCAGAATGCAAACAAACAATTTGGGAATATCATTGCTTTCGTTCTTAAATGAATAATGTTTTGAAAATTCTATTTACACTGTATAGATATTTTATGTTTTTTGTTCACATTTTATATTAGAAAAGGTTACAAAATCGATCTATGGAAATGATGCAACAACGCACCAAGCTACATTTGGTATGCTAATATCAGAAATTCAAAATCTCTGAAACGGCATATCGGGACAGTATGTTTCCCTATGGGACATCTGTATTGTGTTTAGCATTATATATAAAAACCGTAGAGATAAATAAGTTATAATGTTAGTTTTATATATGACCGAGCTATGGGGGGAAAATGTATCGTGTATCTGGCTCTCAGTGGCATTTTTACAGCCACCCTCTATTTTGCCATAGGTCGTTCCCGTTGAATTTTTATGAGACGATACAGAAGCGCCCGCTTATTTTAATATAATAGAAAATATACCCGAACCGATTGCTTCCGAGGTACAGTCGCATTTATTGGGCTATATACAGAATTTACGGCAGAGGGTACACCACACATATTTATTTATCCCGATCAAATCGATAGGACCAAATAAAAACAAGAGAAAATACAAGTATTTCTTCTATTCTAACAGTTATATAATAAGTCCTTCACAAATACTTCTTAGAAAGTTTAACATTGCTATTATCTTGACAATATTGGCATAAACACACCTCTAAATAATAACTTGATCTGCCAGATCGGATTTGGCCAAAAGAGTCCAAGTATTATAATCGTTTTGGTTTCTATTTTGTTCTATCCTGCAAAATTTTCATTTCCGTATAAGACATAATAAACAATTTTTTTTTAATTCCATTCTCGGGCTATATCTGGGCAAAGGTCCAATCTATCTGCTTAGGCAATCCGCTCTGCCTCTTTTGATTAAACTTTGGCAAAGTTTTGTTCGGCGAAGTCTCGCGCGGCGTCGCTGGTTATGCCCGACCGCGCCATCCCAAAAGCACGCTGAGAAATTTAATAAATGAAAACGAAATCGATCATAGTCGTTTGCGGCCTAACAAAGCGTGAAAATCGCGTTCGCGTTGAATATTTTTTTCTTTTTTTTTGTCTTGACTACCGAACTAAGTTCGCCTGCCGCTTCGCTTGGATTTCGCCCAACAAATAACACATGATGACGCGCTTTTTATATGCACAGATTAAATTGAACATAAAGAATGTTAAAAACGTTTTTTTGTGAGGCATTTCGCATTTCATAAACTACATAAACTAAAGTGGACATAATAAGTGATCAAAATCATGAAATGTAATGAAATATTTGCCTTAAACACAAAATGAGTGTTTGAATTTCAGTTACAGGAGTACTGGAACCCAAATGGGTTTTAATAACGCAGTTACGTGGAATATCCTGTATATATTCAGAAGGAGCACTACCCCTCTCAAGAACTAAGTTACAAACATCATTGTAACAATGGGAAATGCCTTCGATTTGCCCTGTATTGCTTACTTGTAAAGGGCAATAACTACTGCAATACCCGTGGTAATCAGATTACTAATCATCGTGCTTTCAAGCCTCTCCTTCACTCCAATATTATTCCAATTTAGGTGATGTGTGCCATTGCTTAACATATCGATCGAACCCCCTTTCGAAAACGTTCTTACTCCCTCAGATAGATATCCCAAGATGTAATATTACAGTATTTAAAGCGCAAGACGCAAATTTGTACGTGATAATGTATAACACAAATAGATCAACGCAGAAATTCATTTTACCAAAAATAAATAATAGCCGATATCAAACATATCGATTTTTTGTTACTAATAACAAAATAGTGAGTCGAGTCACGTACTCAAGTCTTTTATCAAAGCCGAATCAGTCTCGTGCAAACAACGTTCTCCGACAAAAACTGTTTAGCTGAACGTTTGGATTTATATTACTGGTTTGTTCGTTGTGAAATAAAATTATTGGTTAGGGTGAATTAAGCAAAGGTTACTCGGTGCTGTTGGCGCGAATTTACCCTATAGTTATCTTCTTGGGGGTAGCACGTCGGTTACTAATTGATATTACGTGCCCATTGTGAAGTTTCTAATTGGTCTTTGCAGTTCAAATCGTACCTTGACTATGCCGTTGTAAAAGGTGTACTCGGAATTGGTTCTTTGCGACGAAGAGATAGTATTCTGTAGTTGGTGGGAACTTACCTGAAAAAAGGAGAAAATTTGTGTTAGATTTCATAGAAAATAACCAGTTTTTTTGGTTAAAGTTAATAAAATTTAGTTAATAGAAGTTAGTTAAAATAATATAGAATGCAGAAGTTAGTTTGCAGAAAATTTGTAATTAAAATAATTTAAAATAGTTGTGCTACTGGCAAGAAATTCTCCGAAACGGTAATTAAACATACTTTCCTACAGTTGAGGTAAACGTAAAATTTAATTAGCAAACAATTATGAAAGACTGCGGGCGTTATGAATGACATTGGCTATGAGTTTAAATTGTAGTTTAATCATTCAGCTCACGGCATATTGTTAGTTGAGTTTCATGACAAGACTAATATTGAAATGTAAACATGACAGAAAGCATGAGGTATGACTATAGCGATGGAAGTGATGACGTTTCAAAGCCAATTGAGTTACCAAGCTGCCTTTCCTTGTTATCAAATCACATTACAGTTATCTTACAATGTACAACTCAATCTTTTAAGTCTTGTCTGCAAGAACAACGACAACTTAAAAAGCCATTTAGCTTTGTAACGTCATCACTTCTGCTATTGTAGTACTGCAGAGCCAACATTAACACAGAGCAGCGAAGTTAAAATCCAAAAAAACAATTTTCAATTATAAAAGTGCTGAAATGACCAATTACTGAAATTTATTAAATATCCTACACAAACAGCACCGTGTTGATTTTGAATACAAATGTGCCGTAATTTAAAGTGACATTCATAACAAACCTTACGACTGCGACAAAAACGTTTCATACGCCAAAACCGTTTGGAATTCGATGGGTTTTGTCCTAAATCTAAAACCCCCACGTTGTAGACCCTTCTCTGCCTGTTCGAGCGGGAATTGTGCGACTACCCACATATACGGTCGTAGCCCAGATTCATTTCGGCGTGCCATACAAACTTTTACTTAATTTCCACTGGCGGATTATATTAAATTCAAAAGGTCTAGACCACCTCTACCTACTCGTGCCGTCCTGACGCTTTTTGCAACACCAAGCGTTCATAATTAAACTTTGCTTCAGTTTTTGAAACGTACGTCCAACGGTTAATTGGACCGCAAATTAAAAAGGTTACGAACGACATTTTGGTTTAATTATCTTCCGTAGATTGTTAAAATATAGCTTATACTAATAAAGATAGCATATCGCTAATGAGTTCTTGGAAAAAACTTAAGACGACAGTTTTCGCATAAATGGCGGAGGAGCCGGAAAGAATGAAGGAACTAAATAGTATGTATACCTAATTTGTAAATTTACAATACTTTCCTTCTAAACGACCTAATCGGAAAGTAAATATTATTTCTAATTGAAATTTATGAACGAACTGCTGAAGTTTATGCAAACCAAACATTGTACAAAATTTTGTGGTAAAATATTACCTGGATGTACGTGATACTAGTCCGCTATAATTACAGCCGCTTCTCCTGAGGGAGACATTCAACTCATGTTCCGGTTTATTACAGAACACTAAAATTTAACTTTATAATTACCTATCTTAACTACTATTCATCAAAATTACAGTTACGATACCATAAAGTGTAGATTTTTTAACCAAAATACGTACGAAAGACGTGTGTTCTTTCTTTCAAACATGCAATTTGTTGTTCGATACAAAACAAAGTCAATAGTTTTTGTTAGAAAACAAGGTCAATAGTTAACTTGACTAACTTTATTTACTACAGGTAAGAGATCTTAAAACAGTCGGAAAATGGCGGTAAAATATATACGAGTGTACCAGACAGTTAAATAAAGATAACATCCCTCTAAGGGCAGCTTAATTGGCTATTGTCCCTGTCGCAAAATGTTATTTTAGGAAGACTGCCACTTGGAACGTGGGAGCCAACATAATAACATAACCTCTTATTGTACTGTTAACGAGTTTTCACACCTGTAACGATGTAATAAATTTGGCAAACGCACACAGCGTAGAAGAAATAACAAAATTATGAATAATTTAGGGTTAAGGGACGTTTCAATATTCACAGAGGACGAATATTTAATTCTCCATATACCTATACTGGTAGATATGTGTGTGTTGTTATCTATCCACCAAAAAAATACCTTTTTACACGATAAATCATACTGGAAGGATAGAATACACAAAGCTCTAAACATCAAATACGAGAAGAGCTTTTAATTAATCCAATGAAGAGATAAACGTTTGAAAGCACTACGAGAAATCAGGCGTACGCGTTTAGCACGCACACAAACTTACAGACACACACAGAAACGTAGGAAATAACATTTCCCGAGCATTGCGATTTTGAAATTACCAGCAAGCCAGATGTAGTTTCCGCCGGATTAATTTCAGCCTGGTCGGCAAATTTAGAGCAGCATCAGGCAAGGCAAGAGCTGATCTCGCGCAATACTTGCCATTGGATGCAAACAGTCGCCACTGCTGTATACAGAGTGCGCCGTTTTGTCAGCAGATAAGCCTATTAGTCCTGGACGATTATAAACCCTATGCTAGCTGAGTTACTGTTACGGAAGACTTGTGCTCTAATCGATATATGACATTCTGATTTGGAATTTTCCTACCTTATTTTAAAAAATACTTTTTAATTTAATATTTAAATAAATCCTTGCAAGAACGAATTGTAAATACAATCTACGTCACTGTTTCGAGTACTACGAAGGATTTTATTCGTCGTGCAGAAACAATAAAATGGAATAGCACCTCACTTGATTGATTTCAAGTTGTTGGAGTGGTACGACTGGCTGTAATCTGAGCAATGCATTGCCCTCATATCTCATCGGAAATCTCTAGGACGGTTGAAATGCTGCTAGAACTTCGGGGCATAAAGTCCTTCCTGGATGAATGACAAACATGCGCAATTTGTGCCATAAATTTCTCAATGTCTACTTAAAAAGTAATCTACAACACTATGGCTTGAGTGTAATCTGCAAGGTAAGTATTTTTTTCGCTCCGATAGGAACAGTCTAAACTTTAATTTGACCTCTCGAAATTGGCATTTGTAATGTGATATACGCCCGAATAATAGGGCCAAATCTAAATTAAACTCAACTCCGAAGTGATCCGCCGCAAAGGAGGAATTCCTAATGACAGCATTAATTGCTTCCATTATCCGCACAGTTCGCGGGGTGTACGCTAGGTCTAGGAGGGGCCTACCACCCCTAAATCAGCCTAGCAACTCCCTATTCACCACATAGGACAAGACAAGACCAGGTTACCAGCTAGTACTAACATGGAACCATCTATAAATTTCTCTGGAGGCCCTACATACACGTACGCATTATTACGTATGCCATTACGGACGTCAAAATTACTTGTTCATTACCTTCAGAGACGTAGTACGTTGGCTTGTCGCTTCCCCCTAGCGAATACGTGTGAATGCATCAAGTATGCTGCAGATGAATGACTCACATACACACGTTAGAAGATCTGCTAATGACAGGTATTGTACGGTAGTAGTTGGCGCTCCAAGTGCCCAAGCTGCTTCGCTCAGTGGATTGCCGACCTTTACGGCTGTTTAAGAACCCTTTCATAGAGTGCAGATTGATCCGCACGAAAAAAAACGTACGATTTATCTACCGTTCATAATAAAGTTAGATAGAGTACTGGATAGCAGTAAATATGTGTCAAACTCAATCAATTACTAGAAAAGGATTATTTGCGGTGAAATTTAAACAATAAAAGTATTTTAGTATCTCCTGCTAGGAAGTCTTGATCCTCGTCCCACCGCCTTTTGCAAGAGACGTAAAACCGTAGCTGCCGGCAACCAGTTGAACACCTCTGGTTGTCGTTATCAAACAGTATCAGTAATAGCATAGGTGCAGCGGAATAAACCGCACCCAAAACTATTATAACAACATGGTTGTTTAATGCGATAGTATGAATAACCAAATTTGTTTACATTGTTCACACATTCGTAATGGTTGATATTTTGCATAGTTTACAGTCGTAAGCACCGAAAGAGGCCTGAATAACATGTGTCGATAAAACTAACGACGTTCCATTTGATAGTATCTGAGGATCATTGCCAATTCATTATAAACCGAAACATCGAATCGAACGGTGAGAAAACCGGACGGATATTTTTCGTACGGAGTAATTCGCGTTGTGTGAAAGTGTACTAATAATGACCAGGCATCGGTTGGTAGTTCGGTCAACGTTTTTTTTTTGTCGCACCGACGAGAAAAAGTGGGTCGTATTTCCGTTTCATCTTTTATTACGCTGACGGAGAATAAATCCGCTAAAAGGCTTTTTATTCGCTCGATGCCTAATGGAAGCCGCGGATGTCAGAGGAAGTGCTATCTTGAACTCGTAGGGTTTCTCTTTGATGTTGTTGTTTGGTTTGTCACTTTAATTGTATAACAATTTTAGTTCGCGGCGAAGCCACCATTTCAAATTTCAGTATCGACCATAAAAAAAGTAAACAATCTCAAATTCCAATTATACTGGTTGCTTTGATAGGCGTGTGCCCAACGGACCCGCGCAAAGTAAATTCTCAACCGAATTACCGAATTTCAACAACTCGAGCGAATAATTTAATTCTCAAAATCACTTCGGCCAGATTTTCTCAATCTCCGAACAGAGCCGGACTCAATTAAAAACAATCGAACTGCTACAAATGACTTTCATCGATTCTTTCCCTCAGACTATTAATCCCGAAGACTCTTCGCGCGCGGGTCGCACCGCCCTTTGAAGAAAATGGTTAAGAGTCCCCCGCCCGGAACCGATGCAAATTTCAATCTGATAATGGAGAGCGCCCTCTGACGAACATTCCCCGCGAGAACGGAAAAGGCGATATTCCCCTTTATGAAAGCAAGATCTCGACTGAATATAGCCTGCGCTCCGATCAATTTAACACTCAAATTATACTGCGAAAGCTTTATGAGACAAGTTACCGAATGTCATTGCAAATTACAACCAAGTTATAAATAATTTTATCTACGATTTCGGGTTATAGCGCATAGAAACTTAATTAACAATATGTCTGTAGTACTTACTACCTTAGAATTTATTGATCCTTTTGTATAACATTTTGTCGTTTTTCTAAATGTATAAACGCTGTATATAACTATTTGTACACAAACGCTGTATACAACCATAGACAAATGCTTGTCAAATAATATGCTATAAGATAACTTAACCGATTTGGGTCTGAAATATAACGTGTATAATGAGCGTCTACTATAAACACCTTCCATTGTTTTCGCGAACATAAATCAGGTAGAAACCGACACTACTGCCTTATCCATTAAATTTCTAATGTGCCGGGTGATTTAATCTAACAATATATGCGCGAATTTATCATTAACGCGTTCGCGCCTAACCGCACACTGCAAATAACACGTTGTTGTTGTATGTGTATGAGCATGTGTGTGTATGTGTGGAAAGGTACATATTCTACACATATATGTATGTGTTTGCAGTGGTCGACAATGGAACAATACAAAGGATTAGTTTGTATATGCAAAACCGCGGAATGAACTTATTAGAAAAAATATACCATAAACAACAACCGCCTGCATACCTGCAGTTGAAAATAAATTTCCACCTGTAATGAAAACACTATCAGGCCCCTTCATTCACTACAGATTAGTCCGTATGAAAAAAAAATCGTATAATTTTTCTACCGTCCGGGTTTTATTGTAAGTGCGGTGAAACGACAACGTATAATAGGGAAGTGGTATTTCCTCTGTCAAATCGTAAACTTCGGAAAAACTGGATCGCCATAAAGAAATTGGATACAAAAATCTGACCATCACTAGTTTCTTTCTTATTGATGATCGTACGGTGCCATCTGCATAGTATGAAAAAGCAAACTTGTTAATTTTATTCCCTGAAGCTGGCGCTTGGTGCAGTTACGTCATTTGTGCGGCTGCTATTCGATTTTAATGCGGTGTAAGTAGTAAGGATCAATCCGTACGAAGGTGTGAATAACAACACTAAACTTTCAATTCGACTGGAGCACTGGTACCCAACCTGTAGGTCGCGACTCCCAAGGGGATCGCTTTGACGTTTGTGGGGGATCGCAAGTTTTAAAGTCCACAGTTCAATTTAAAGGTAAGTGATAAAAGTTTAATGATTTATATATGCTAGGTTCTACTTGGAGTTGACTGGGACGCTTCAACAATAAAGCAAAGCCATGAAATTGCGCTGAAGCCATGAAATTCCATGAAGTGGCTGATGCTTTGGTGACAATTGTCAATTATAAAAAATGTAATCAATACTCATCTGTTCAAAGAACAATACAACGACATGAATAGTTGTGCCATTTGCTTCTACTTACTTCTGCAAAAGTGGATTTTCCATTCTTCTGCAGATCTGTGATGACATGCAATTGGTCTCGACAAAAAGTCAACCAGGAATTGCAACGTGTTAAGCAGATACCAGCTCAATCATCACATATTATATCCCTTTTATTAAGTAAAGTATTGTTACATTTGTTAAGTGGAAAATGTGTATTTGATTTTCTATTTTATTGATCAAATATGGCGGATGCGAAAGGGGTCGTAAACATTGTTAAAATTCAAATAAATAGGGTGGCCATCACCCAACTTTCCGACTACATTGTTGGCACAATGAAGTGTCTGGACACTTTTGCAATTATTATTCAATTTTCTTAAAACAGAGCCACTCTGGACCCGTCAGTTTCTATGACATAATGACATTTGTCATAATGACATTTAATGTCATGTCATGTCAGTGGCACCGACGTTTATCAAAATCTGACAATTCGCAGCACAGCGACGAAAGCTGTGGATTCTATGAAACTGCTTCAATAAACACTTAGGGCTAGTTTTTCAATACTAGTTTAAACCACGAGTGAAGTTCAGCGCTGCTGACAATGACGTTTTGATGACCAGTATCCAATCAACTTTGGCGAATCTGACAGAAAGCAACAATAGAACGGAGTTCAGCAGAACTTAGAAATAAACCAGTATTGAAAAACTAGCCCTTATAGCGCCTAATATAAACCGTCCGGTCCGTCGCACTGGTCTGCAATATGTGCAAATATTTTAAAGTCACTGGAGGATGAATAGGTATCAGTTAGGTCAAAATCAGCCAAATCCCTAAGAAAATAACATTTGCCACTTCCGGTTGTCGAATTGTCAGCAAAAACAATACATTTCGTCCCCTGGTAATTCTAAATGTGTATTTTCAGCCCGATCCATTGTTCCGTTTGGGCGATATCGTATTCACAGACATACACACATACATAATACATACCCACATACATACATTTTCCAGAAATCATTGCAATCGATTCAGGGGACTCCAAAACGCGTATTTTCGCTGAAATCTCAAAACAAAAATTCCTCGATTAAAACAATTTGCTTCTAGGGTACTAGTCGGACCGTATATATCACTATATTATGTTATTGCAGTTATCCGCGGACAGTGTGAAGGGGTCCAATCACTATCAACCGCTTTTTCATATGAAAACAGGAATATTTTCATTTTAATATACTGTGAGTTGATTGACATTAAATGTATAACATTCTTTCAATTTTAGTAGTTTTTTTAGGGATAAAAAAAGCAATATAAATTACCTTGTAGAAACATTTTATCATAACTTTAACTTTTCCATAATTTAATTTAAATTATCTCTTAAATTTCCATTATAATCACAACATGAGCTGTAGAGAAAAGCTCGCTTCACTTGACTACGTATATTTTCTGCCTTATGGCTATAATAACTAAACAATAAACTAACTAAAGTAAGCAATTCAACAAGAAAAAGTTTATGAATTACTTTTCGTATTCAAATAAAGATGTTTACCTTTTCTTGCAAATATTTCTACCTGAATTATTATAGACATTTTTCAGTAGATTAAAAGCATAGACAAGTTATTGCGCACCATTGATCAACCAAAAACGATAAAACAAATCCATAACATGCTATCAATATTTAGCAATCTTAATAAAATTATATACAAAGTGTCCTACAACCTTGGGTAAAAGCTTACTAAATCAAAACATGACGACAAACTATATAACACTTTTTTTCTAGAAGCTCTTGTTTCCAAGATACAGGGTGTTAAATGAGTTACTTACAAGCTGATATTTTGCAAACAATCATAAGTTTGAGCTGCTAAACAGATAATCTGTGCCCACAAGTTGCAGGACACCTTGTATATTAATACAATATTTCCGACAATTTATCAAATCTGAAAAACATGACGTTACGTATTAGCGCGGAAAGGTAGAAGTTCCTTGTCTATTTTATTTTCCGCCGTCATTACTTTCAGGGGAAAGAGACTTTTTCGTCGGCGAAAATATAACGTCGGGCTGCGAACGTTATATTAGTTGGGAATAGTAATCTATCATACTCTGATTAGCGGAGGTGTTATATAGCAAAAATATTAAAAATATCGATCGATCACCGTCAAACACGATATCGCCATAGAAAGGTATAACTATATTTTAGTATAAAGACGCACCGGTTGCGTGGTGTATGAAATATGACCTAGAAATGTGCATTGTAATATTGCATAATACACTTTTAATTTTTCTTAAGTAAAAAAAAAACTGTTTCTCGGAAAAAATAATAAATTGCGTTTTTTTTTTTTTTTTTAATTTTATTTGCTCTTACCCCAAGCAAAGGTTAAAAATATGGCACGATTAATTCTATTGCCGAACAATCAGAGCACAAAACGAGACGAAAACTAAATATTTACCTTAGCTGATATCACAAGCTCGCATTGAATGCCATAATAAACTTTATTTACCAAGTGACTGCTGAATGTTGACTTGATTCGTCCTTGAGCATAAATAATGGTTTAGAAGTTTAATATAAAACAGGGGTTTGGCGGGATCCGTTGTCCGACCTCAGCAGGAAACACGATCTAAAAGGGATCTTGCCCGTGTAACTAGACGTGTACTTAATTGTCAAGACTACATTAATCAAGTGTTCCAAGACAAAGCAATTTACGGGAACAGCACTTAAACAGTTACCAACTCAATGCTAAAGTGACCATCGGTGACACAAATTTTATATTTAATCAGGAATATTAGTCCTTCGGAACGAAATCATTCCGGCGAATCCACCATTTTGGCAACAAATCCGCAATAAAAATTATGGTTAATTATTGTCTTTAGTTTAAAGTTTTGACATCATAACAAGTCAAAAAGCAAAAGGTACAGTAGTAAAAATTTAAACAATTTTATTAGGAAAATCTCCAAGCTTGATCAAATTAAATTGAAACTGCAATACAGGTAATGGGCAAATACCGTCGGCAAGGTGAACGTAAAGTATCTTTAAGCATAGGGAAAAGAGAGATGAGAGAGGTTCTTTAAAAAAAAGTGGAGCAGAAAACTTTATTGCATTTAATTTTATTACGGGCGATATTGCTTGTTAGGTTTTATTGCGTCTCGCTGTACCAGAGCTCTCCGTGCGCGTGAGCACAATCTCAATTTCATTTTCTCCCTCACACGTTCGTTAAATAGCGACGATAAAACACAGCCGTCGTTATACTATTTTCTACTTCGTAACTGAGACCAATTGCGACGCATAAAAACGGTATGACTTTACTATAATATGATTTATTTAAGGTTGGTTAATTTCCTAGACTAGAAGCGCCCCATAAAGCATTATGATCACTAATCTACATCAATTTGATGAACTTGAACAAATTCAAAACACTTCTTCTTCTGACATAATAGTTTGTTCCACTAAAGAAACCACAAGATGTAATTAACAGATCTAGAAAATTAAAAATGAAGTGGACCTTTAAAGTTTAAGACAGCAAGTTTAAGAACAAACGAGAAGGTGTTCTGCGCAGTTTATTTTCACCGACTTTAAAGCAATTAAGTGAAAGAGTAAAATGGTCTGTAGACAGCCAGCCGCATTATGAAGGCGTTTTTCTTCTTCTTTTCTCTCTTCCAAGCAGTAATTTAAATTAAAATGAAATTAGACAAGTTGGTGGGTCGCAACGAAGACAAATACGAAGCCAGCTAAGTTGGATGTCCAAGCAACCAACTTGAAAGTAAGACAAAGTTTTAAATTAAACAACGCATTACGGGTCTTGTCTTGTACCGTTTCAATGTTTGTATTTAAATCTAATTAGTCGTTGGGATGGTTACCACCATCGAGAGGGAGAAAGAATCACCGCTTCTTTTGTTTGTGTTGAATGTCATGATGTAGTTAATTTTGACAGACAATAAAATGAAAAGAAAACAAATCAAAACTCGTAATAGCTAAATCGTTGAGTTAATAAGACAGTGAGTGTTGATGGATCTATCTGCAACCGCGCGTGGGTTTATCATCACGCTAATTATTCAGAACTAGTAGCAAAGATCAATAGTCGAAGTAGGTAATTCGAGCCTATAGCCTATAGACCCCTCCAATCATCAATATTCGTCCATTAACACATCGCATAGTGGTGAAACAATCTGAGTTTGTGGGGACCAAGCTTCCAGTTCATATCCTTGACAATTACCAGGACGGTCGAAGGATTCTGTCGAATGTCGGACGTATTGTGGGAATTAATTGACAATATCGGCTGAAACGGGTCAACGAAAACTACTCTAGCACGACAACTGACGGAAGAGATAGCCCTTAACACGAAGACAATTGAAATCGATTTTAGATACCTACAAATTATCGCCACAGTACATTTTTTATGGCTACAAGGTCAGACTAGGTTTGTCTGAACTTGTTAATTAACGTCTCTATCAGATAAAAGATGTACTAAAAGGGTTAATTCATTATTATAATGTTAACTAACATACTGTATGATAAAGGTGATACCTAACAGCAAATTTTACAGTGCATAGTCAGAGCAAAATAAAATACGTAGCATTAAAAACAGATACTGTTGTACTCAACTTTAGTATGTAGAAACAACTTTTACTTTGAATGTTTTAAGTCGTGGCAACTTTGGTAGTATCAGTCGTCCGGGGAACAAGAAAATTGCATCAGGATGCAAGGATAAAGCGAGACACGCGGGCGCTTCTAAGGAAAATCCGCGAAATCTTTGCGAGACTCGGCTCCATCTTCTATATTTCTGCGAAATTCCTCAGCCGCGTGAACTTTTCGAAAAATCCCGAACAAATGCCCTATAATCTGCACGCTCGGTACGAGGAATCGGCACGGCACCATCCGAATTGCCACTTTGCGAATCAATAGTCACTGGGCGAATGAAATTCGAATCGGCGGCAGAGTGAAGACAATCGCCTTTGCGACAAATTGAAATAAATTGGAAAGTGCAAGAGGCTGATAATTTTGCATCACTGACTCCGCTTCCCTTCTAGTCTCAACGCCACTGCACTCGCTTTGATATTCACATTAAATTTACCATTCATTAAGAAATCGAAGTGGAAAAATTGAACAACTGGTAGAATTTGATGAAATTTTATTTCTAAGGGTGTAATAACAAACATCCAGTCCGTGCCCTGATCATTCTAAATACGTATTCCAAATTTCAATCAAAAAAATAATAATACGCATATTTTATTTGTCTGTTGACCATTACTAATGTTCTAATGACATTTTAAAAATCCCTAGTGGTTTTGAATCAATGCGGATTAATCAGTTTTGTCACTGATACTGAACACGAGTGTACATTGAACACGCGGTAACCGCTAAACTGTTACCCAATCACTGTGAAATATACCAAAGCAATCGATTTAACGCTTGTATACCGGTCCAACAACTATTCCTATACAGAGCTCTTTCATCGTAATCCGTAACCGTTAAATTGCAAAACACTGCAAACAAATTCTCACCGCACTACACCAGCGAATTTCATCCTATACACGACTACATTATATCGTCGGACAAAACACACCAATGGAGCAAAAGAAACGACACAAAGAGACACATCGTTTCATTTTTCTCGCCGTGCCGCTCAAACGTAATAAGGACGCGCCAGTGTGCGTTCGCCGTTTGTTTTATTTTTCACAAGAAGGGAAAGCGCTCAGATGCCGGAAAATGATGCTCGAAGAAAAATGGCCGGTGTCTTCGTTCGCAACGGGTGCGAATGACAAACCCTTTGTCACCACTTGTCACCTCTGTCCATACGTTGATAATCGGACAAACATCGTAAAGCATCGTCTTTTCCTCTTTGATAAAAACAACCCCTGAAATATTTCATATTTTTTATAGAATATAATGTTTTACGATAAAATCGAGATTTGGAAATTACTCGAATGATGTTAGAGATAGAGACTTGTTCTACGCAAATTTGTACTCAGCGCATCGTTTTTTGCAACGATGTAATTTGTACTTTTCTCACTCAAACGGTTCGGACATTATGACGTCCCAAAATTTGAAAACACTGTCAACTCTGTGATGGTTTACAAGTGTGTCATAATTATTTTCTTGCAATATCTAGATTCCCATCAAGTTCTATTATTAAAGAAAAGTTAGCATGTCGCTCCGAAGGATAGATATTCCTGATTTTTTTATAGCGCCGATGCATGCGAGGCAATAAATTTTCCGCCTGTATCTCCGCTGTCGGTTTTTATGGAAATCCCCGCTCGGTCAAGTAATTCGCGGACATTTCTCTTCGTGAACACTAATTATAAAGGCCATAACTCACTCACCCTATACATCGTATGTTTTGTCAGAAACGATGCTTGTCCTGCCGTCGAAAATTGACACGAATAATTTGTTTATTTTCTCAAACTTTGCTAGTATTACTAGTACCCTTATTACATACTAAAATTCGTAACATTTTTTTTTTTATTCTAAACAAATATTAATAAGCAAGACAACTAGAAATAATAAACTATGCATGCCTTTAATCTTATTATTGGTGGAATTAAATATACACAGCAGAAAATAAAATAACATATATAGTATTTATATCAAAGGCAAGCTAAACCACAGACAAATCCTTACTGTATAAACGTGTAACTAGACTCAACAACAAACTCTTTCTAGATAACTGTTGTGCCGGTGTGTGTGTGCCGGCATTTCTTGACAAGCTTCGCTGCATAGTGAAGCGATGCTTGCAAAGAAAAATCTGAATATTTTTACATACCTCAAGCAGAACGTCTCAAATTTGCGTCGCAGCTGTCCAGACCCTTTTCGAATACATCACAAACACACACGCACAAAAAGCAAAGGCAAGAATTGCAAGAATTAGCGAAAACAGACAGAAAATGCTAGGAATGCACGCTACACCGTGCATGACGCGCGAGTACTACCGATGACTAACAAATCATACGACAAAGCGTGCTCAGTTTTCCACGGTGAACAGATGTTCCAAACGTCTAAAATATTAGGTCTAATGTATATGTAGCTATTTTTAGAGAAAAATATCGACGAAATAAAATGAGATTTCTGCGGAAATACGAGTTTTGAGGTCCCCTGGATCGATGGCAATGATTTTTGGAAAATATCAGTGTACGAAATTTAGTATACGTATTTACAATTACCAGGGGAAGGATGCCTGGACTTAGTTTGGTTCATAAAACTACTTTGCAACTTTTCACTTTGCCCTTTGCAAACTTGCATTATTTTTTGTTTCAAGTTGCAAAGCTAGATTTGAAAAGTGTAGTGCTTAGTTGTCAGCGTTACGTTCCTCTTTGCATACTTAAACTGCAGAGCGATTAATTTGTTTGCAATCAGCAACATTACAGTATTTAGTATGAACAAAGTTTCACAAGAAGCAGGGAGCAAATTAAAATATTATCGGAAATTTCACAAACAGCACAAATTTAACAAAGCAGTCGTCGACATGGGTAGAAGTTCTTGAAACAGCAAAGACAACGTTTTGTTTGTTCATTTATATTAATTAGATTAAAATAATGTTCTAACTGAAAACTGCTTTCGCTAGGATTATTTTTATCATGAAAATATTTGTCATATAAAATCAACAATTATTAATATTATTATCAATTACATATAAAATTATATAACAAAATTCCATGCACGTACTCCGAATTGTCTTTCCACAATTTCAAATTTACAATGAAACGATTCTTAATCTCATATTCATTTTATACTGTTCAAGAATATCTCGAATGTACTATTTAATTTTATTCTTTATTTGTTAAATCTATTATTATGTACTTTATTTCACTGTATTATATTG